>CM056197.1:144431329-145751329 GCA_029692085.1 Gymnothorax javanicus | reverse complement strand
AGAGAAAATGCCATTTTAGTGCTTTTTTTTGGTAATGTTTTATGGAAATATCTTGGTTAAGTTTGAAATGCATGATGACCCCTAATAGATAGATACATATACTCAACTCCAAAAGAAACACAAGGGTGAGGTATGCACTGTATTTGCGGCAAAATGAAGAATTGATTGATTTTTATTGCTTTTCCAGTGAGGCAGGAGTGGAAATAAAGAAAAGCGTGAAATATTGTAATCCTGACGCACGCCACGTGAACGCGCCAAGCACTTCAGTAATAACAAATATTGAGCTGTTTGTGATGTGTACAGTGAAATTTTACTTGTTCTTTTTGGTGTGGTTAATAGCCTACAAAAAGCCAACAAAAAAAACGAAAAATGCTACTGCATCAGGTAATGGAACGGCTTGTGACACAGGAGGGAGAAAAAGAGCCTTTGGCATGTTACAGGCAGATCTCAGCCGCCGAGAGGTGGTGCGTCATTTGCACTGTCACCGTTCAACAATCAGTCGGCTGTCTATCCGAGAATGGAACACAGGCACTGTCACTGACCGACCCCACTTAGGGCAGCCATGAGTGACAATGGTAGCTCAAGAGTTTGCCCCATTGACTGTGAATGGACGAACTATGTAAGTTGCTAACTTAGTTAGCAACTACGCTTTTGGGAAATGCACCCCCGGCTGGCTAGCTAGCTAATTAACCAACACCTGTGCTTTGGCATGGGACATTATCAGCAACTGGACGTGACTACTGAGCAAGCACTCAGATTTTGATGAAGATCAAATGGACACTGAATTGGAGATTTAAGAACTAGGCTCCAAACATGTGTTTAATAAAGAAAATTTCAAGTTTTATGCTTTTAGGGATTAAGTTGGGATGGTCTGAGAATGCCAAATAATGGTTCTTCAGAAAGATTCTTAGTGTTAAAACTGTTATGTAACTTATGTGTGTGATGGTGGGCTACACAGAAACCGTGTTAGGCATTTCCAGATCTGATCTGTACAGCCGTGAATTGTATGGCTGGCCTCAGAACATAATTAACGTTAGATCACTAGCTAGCGAGCTATAGGTAGGTGATAAATTACCATATAACTATGTAATTAAGTTACTTATGAATTGGGAAGTATACTTCAATTCTTCAATATATTTGAACACTGACTTAATGTTTAAATAAATCACTCTACATTTTTTGTACCACAACCATTTCTCTTGATTTAAATTGAAAGTGAAATTCTATAGAGTCCTTATTTTGCTGAAAACCCCCCGGAGGCTCTTCGAGGACCTTGATCACGCTTCAATACAGCAATGTCGTAACATTGTCTAACGTGTTTGGAAATCAATAAATAAATAATGAACAATTTTTAAATAGTCATTAATGACATTGATTTGGATAATAACTTGACAGCACTTTAATGTTTATTCTGAACAAGTTCAAGAACCATGCTTGTGCATTTCCTATGTCTTCCACCTTCATTTTTGGGCCAAAAAAAAAAAAATGGCTGGCAAAAAGCCTGTGTGGCCAGTGGATTTTAAAATTCACCTGCCACAGTGGCTGGTAGCTGAAAAACTTAACTTCAGGCCCTGGATGCAGCTACCTAAATATTTCAGTTATTTTTTTGTTTTTCAAAAATTTTACTTTTGTCCATGTTCAAAGGAGCATATGCAGCATTCTGTTAAAGCTACAGAGTTGAGATTTTTTTCTCCAAGGGCAACTTTTGCTGAATTTTCTATTTCTGCCATGAAAATGGGCCCATCTTTTATCCTTGATTGTCCAGAGAGCTCCAAAAATGGGGAAAAAAAAAAACAAATTTCCAAAATTATGTCCGAACTTTGCAGCCTTGCTGCAGGAGAGTGCCTTACAACTCAGGCAAAACTACAGAAAAGATTTCAGCTCTAATATATTTTAACACTTCCATGCTGTTAAAAGCATGTAAATAATAATACCTCACCCATGGTGTGCATTCAAAATAACATACTTTTTTGATTTTTTGGAGAAAGACCTTGATTAAATCTACCAAAACCACAGGATGACAGTTAATGACAGTCTTGAGATTTTTTAATACACGTTTTACACAATGTCCCAACTTCATTGGAATTGGGGTTTGTAAAAAGTTTCTGTTTTTCTGTCAGAGAAAATCTTATACTTTCAGTGTTGTTAGCCAATTTGGAAAACATTCTCAGCAATTCTGACTACTTGAGAGCAATCAATTGATTGTCACCTTTCAAACGAGATCAAGATTATGCCTGTAGCCAAAGTGATCAAAGAACAGTAAGCATTTTAGGTTTTTTTTTTCTTAATTTATATCATAAATTTTGCATCTCCAATCCCACCAGAATCTGGAATGCCCTATTGAAGAACGATGTACAGGGCTTGCTCGTATGCGACCCCTTGTTGCCAATTCAGGAGAGAGGGACGGTTCACGGCTCTCCTCCGAAGCACGTGCATCAATACTGCTTCTCTACACTCATGGGTTGAATCCTCGCAAGTTCAGAACGAGGGCGGAGGATACCCGAACATGAACAGGCTTAGAATCTTCCTGACGAGCGCCCAGCTGGCCAACGCGCTTGAGCAACGAACAAAGCAACCATTTTATATTTCCCTTCCCGGCAGCCCCCTCCCAATTTGCATCCCTGTAGTGCAATGGCCAATTGTGCGCTACTTCTGAAAAAGCTGCCGACCACTGCCGGTTGGTACAACCAGGGCTCAAACCCGCGCCGTGATAGTCACTTCTGCTCCACAATGCGGTGCTTTAACCGAGTGAGCTACCTGGAAGCTCGAAGACGTAAGCATTTTAGTTTGTGAGGAAATTTGTTCAAATTAGGAAAGCCCTTCAAAGGGTAACCTGATACTGGATTTATTATGAACTTGGCATGGATACAGTTTACACAAAATGCAGACACAAAGCATTTATGTATAAGGGTGCTCAAGTGAAGCTACTACTTCACTCAGCCCCCACTCTAAATATCATACAGCTCAAGTGCATGAGTGGGAAAGGGAAAAGGGGGAAAAAGCACAAACCTGTCCCAAAATTCCTCTATGAAGCTCTGACTACTGTGGGGTAAAAAAAAAAAAACCTTAGGAAACAGGTTTATTCAACAAACATCCTTTTCTATTTCTTCAACAGTCACTCTCATCTGAATAAAGAGTCTGTGGGGCCGTAGTTCTTTGCGCTGCTTCAGCCTAAAGAAATACATTTCAAAGAAAAAAGACATACAGTACATTAAGGCCTGTTTTAACTGCAGGGTGCAAGTGATAAAGTTTCTCAGGTGACAGTTACTTGTTTGTTGCATTAGGAGACTAAATTCAGCTCAGAAGCGACCAAGCTGCATGTATGTTACTTGTAAAGGTTTTAAACAGAAATTATTAAAAAATTGAATGAATTCTCTGTATTTAAATCATTTTTCAAAGTAGTCTCTTTGTATCCCTTTACAAAAAGAAAAAATTAGTTTGATACATTTTCATTGGGCTACTAAAATTCTCGATGTGCTACTAAATTTTTAAATTGAGTAGTAGATGTGCTAGTTGGGGAAAAAAGTCAGTGTCGAGCCCTGTCTTAGTTGATGAAACAATATTCACAAATGAGCCAAAACATTAAGACCAGTCACAGATGTAGTGAATAATGTTACCTCATGACAGCAGCAGACAGAACGGAACGTTCTTCTGAAAATTTATAAAAAGAAAGAAAGCAGCATATTCTCATCGAACAAAAGCAGGAAGTAGGGATAACATTTCTGTTATTTTCTATGCGAGGCCATTGCAATTAATTGAAACTTTGCTTTAATTTGATTTTATAATTTACCAGTTTTACAGTTCACAAGCACCAGTAAGTCTCCAGTAATAACACGTCAATTCTGACTCGGTTTCAAGAACGCTTTTCATTGATTTCCAACTCATTTTACATTCCAATGCATAATTACATTTCCCAAACTGACGCATATCTGAAATTTCGGCAAGTTTGCAGCAAAGGCCAAAAGCTGTACTTCGTACCTCTAAATAACGAATGCGCCGACTTGTGGAGAGAGATTTAATTGAAGTGGAAAAAACAAGTAATTAACCCCTGAGAAAATTAGATTAATTCTTTCGCATAGTCAAATATCAACCTTAGACAATCAACCTCAGAATGCACACACCCCTAATTTAATATTATCGCAAAAAGGCGCAAACCAGCCCGTGAGGCTCATTAAGCAACAAGCTGTGCCAGATGCCAAACATCGCCTCCCACATTTAACAATAAAGAAGGTAGAAAAGAACTGATTCTGGTAGCGAGCCACGCGTGAGAGTTGACAGGTATGCGTTACTAATGAAAACTGGCCACACCTGATAATGTTGAGTTTTCAGAGTTTCTCTAATGGTCATTTAAATAAATGATTAAAAACAGGGCAAGAATTTTAAGTGCTCATTTTAACTTAAAAAGGAGAACTGGTGACACCTGATTGTCCTTCGGATTTTTGGAGTTAATATATGTAGGCTATATTCTGATATTTATTTTGTACCGGTTTGTGTTCTCCCTAAGACACCACACCATTCTATTGGACGGAGAAGAACCTATGGCCATGAAATCCCCAGAGTCAACACTCATTAACAGTCTGTCATACCAAGACAAGGGGCCTCCAACAACTGTGGGGTGTTTGTGCTCATGGTACTTTGATTGCTTTATATCAATCCCTTTTTTTTCTCTCTCTCTGCATTATGCTCTGTACTTCGTGATGGAGTCAGCTTTTGATTTCAGTGAGGTAGGCCACAGAGGTACACCTTTAATGAACCCTTGTGGTGTTCCCTTTTCAATAAATTGTGTGTCCTTTTTGCCTCGTTGGACATAGCCTGTTTAAGAAGATGGTGGTGCATCGTACTCATGGACAACTTCCCGAGGCCGAAACTATTCTTACCATGTCAAATTTCATACATGTAACAATTAGAATTTTCAGTTGTCGTATTTTATGTCTTAGTTGGGCAACGGTGGAATTAAATAATTAACCAGTCCTGTTAAAGGCTCGGTAGGCAGCTTATTTTGGGCAATATTGGGCAAAAACTTCCATTTAACCTTTGAGCATAATGTAAATGAAGTGATCTGAGAGAAGAGCAGACCTCTGCATCCCCTCTGGGCTCTGTTTTCAGCCTGCAAAGAATCTGCCCCATGACGGAAGAATTTGACCAATCACAGAACAGCTGAGAGAGCGAGCCCTGTGATTGGCTGTTCTGCTGAAGCAGATGCGCGTGCACGTCTCTTCGGTGTTTCCCAAACTTTGTGCCGCGGCACACTGGTGTGCCGTGTGAGCTTCCTAGGTGTGCCGCGAGAAAACCCACTTACTGTTTTTTTTCTGATAGCCTAATAATATAAAACGGCTGAACTTACAGGATATAAAAATAACAATTCATGTCATTATCAATTCATTCAATTCAGTTTATTAAAATGCCTATTTAAAATTCCTTCTCGACATTTCTGCATCATGTATTCTATTGTACAATTCCTTCTCGTGATTGGCCAATCACACATTGTCTAGCGCGAAAAATTTAACATTCCCCGGTAAAACTCAGCTAAAACAGCAGTGTAGGCTAGTTGAAACGGAAAAACGAAAATGGATGAATTCCTGACCAAAACCTCAAAAAAGCCGTCCGACTAAGACCCTGAACCACCTCACTCTTGCTGCGCTGGCCAGAAAAAGAAAATCAGAGTGGTGAGCAGACTTTACAGTGAGGAATTGTGAATATTTAATGCGGTCAAGAAGCCAGACAAACAAACAAGCTAGTTTCATGACAAAAACTGCTAGTGTCAGAAAAAGCATTAGAAGCTAGCTATCTGATCGCAGAACTAGTAGCGAAATCAAAGACGTCTCACGCAATTGCCGAATCTCTTATCCTGCCAGCATGCAAAGCTATCGTCGGGACCATGTTGGGTCAAAATGCTGCCAATGAAATATCGAAGGTTCCTCTCTCAAACAATACAATTGGCAGACGAATAGGAGAAATGTTGGCAGATGTAGAGGACGTTGTAATGGAGAAAATAAAAGGGAGTGGGAAATTTGCTCTGCAGATAGATGAAACAACCAATGTCAGTGGACATGCACAATTACTGGCCAATGTCAGATATGTCGATGGGGAGACAATTAAAGAAAATTACTTTTCTTATCTAATTTTGCCGGAGAAAACTACAGGTGAGGAAGTGTTTCGACTGACATCTGAGTATCTGGAGAAGTGGGGGCTGAACTGGAAAGACTGCGTGGAGTCATTTATTTTATGATTGCATAAAAGCCTGAAACCTGGTTGGAAAGCTCGAGTGGTTGTCTCATTACTCGGTCGCGCCGCGGGGTAGGTAGCGCGAGCGGAACGCTATAATATCGTAGCGGTGTGCTGTGAGATTTTTTCATAGTAAACAGTGTGACGCATGAGAGAAAAGTTTGGGAAACAGTATAGTTTGAATAGTTTGAATGGGAGTTATGTTAGATAATCTCTTAAGCTGGAAACCACATGTAAACTTGGTTCAAAGAAAGTTAGCTAAAAGCGTGTCTATTCTTTGGAAAATGCAGAAATTATTAAAACACAAGTCTCTTAAAATAATCTATTCAGCACTCATAGCACCCCACTTACACTACTGCGCTGAAGTATGGGGACACACTTATAATAATACAATAGAATCATTGTTTAAACTCCAAAAAAGGCCCTTAGAATTATTCATAACGCGTTCCCTATGGAACTCATACAAACGATTTGTTTATTAAGGCAAAGTTTCTTAAATTGCAGGATATAATAAAATTCAACTCCTTGCAAATTGTATATTTAGGATACCACAAAGAATTGCCTAGAAATATACAATGCCTATTTGTCCAGCGTGAATGTATTCATGACCTAAGAGGCAGAATGTTGTTGCAAACGAGAAGGGTCAAATCGACTCGGAGTGAGCACTCCTTATCTGTGGCTGGAGTCAGTGCATGGAACATACTTGAAGACAATATTAGAATGGCAGACAATCTGAAGGACTTAAACGGAAACCATAACGGGCATAAACAATAGGGGTTGTTTATAGACACTCAGCTATATTGTGATTAAAATTCTTCATGATGTTCATAAAACTCTATGATCTTATGTTGTGACGTTTAAATCGTAGTGTAAATGGACACTCAGCTCTGTTGTGATTTATAAATCTTTATGATATCTTAACCATAATCAAACTGTTTTTCTGGGAGTTGGGGGCGGGACTTTGACAAGCGATTTAAGCTTCTCCATAACCCTTTCGGTCATGATACATGTTGTGTTGAAATTGTCATTGAACGACTGTACAATCATGCCGAAATGAAAAAACAAATAAAAAAAATAAAATAAAAGAAAATGTGCTACACTGCTTCAAAACATTAGCTTATCATTAGGCTTAAAAATAAAGAATGGCTTTTATTTGCTCAAAGTTATAACTGAATAATTCCCGATGTCAAACCTGTCGGCTAACGTTACTTTAGCCTTTGTAGTTGTCTGTCTTTCGTATTATTTTACACTAAATATAAATACTATTTACTATTACTCATTTCAAAAACAGTTTTTTCTTACCTGTGACTCGGACATTATTATATGGAGGATAACGTACAAAAAAGGTTTGTCTAATTTGCGATTGCCTCGGGCAGGGACTGCCGAGTACGTGTATGAAGCGCGTGCATCAGATGCCCGTGCTTGTCTGGTGGGAGGAGCTCAGGTCGAAGATGAGATGAGACCCGTGTAGACTCAATGATCACCATTTTTCTAGGATTCCTGCCTACTGAGCCTTTAATACAATTCCCATATCACCTCTTGTCTCTGATAGACTGGAGGCCATCAGATCTTTAAAAAGACAGAGAGAGAGAGAGAGAGAGAGAGAGTGAAGATTGTCCCATGGTAAGTTATCAAGGATGTTTGGCACTCACCCCCCCACACCACAAATATCTTACACAGGGGCTCCCAAAGGATCAATATTGTACTCAAAGCAAATATCAGCTGAATGTGATGTTTAGGCATCTGTTATGCGTGGAGATCAGTGACTTATGTGGATTTGATGATGCATGACGACTCAAAAGAAGAGTTGTGGAGGTAAAGGCACAATGTAGAGCAGGGGTCGCCAATCCTGTTCCTGGAGAGCTACCATCCTGTAGGTTTCTGCTCTACCTCCTATTCAGCACACCTGATTCAACTAATTCACTACTTAATTGCCCAGCTAGTGATCTTGTTAAGTTGCTAATTAGTTGAATCAGGTGTGTTGAGTTAGGGTTGGAGCAGAAACCTACAGGATGGTAGCCCTCTAGGAACAGGGTTGATGACCCCTGATTTAGAGTCTTAGGACAGGTACATGAAATGGAGTATATCAAACCCATTAAAATCACCATAAACAGCTCCACAGCCTAACAGTTAGCTTCACCTCTTACAGCAATTGGCACATGACAGGATATAAGAACGATTGCTTTACATTAATTCTTTCTCTGGTGTCTTTCAGAATGAGGGCAAAAAGGGCACCTGCAGAGTAGATTCTTTTAAGCTCCGATGAGGAGGATGTGGTATGTGATATGCAATCTGTCGGACCATGTCTGAAATATTCAGCACCTCCCTCTGTTAATTTGCACCTGTTTGATTGTTAATCAGTGTCCAGAAAATGTATTTTGTAAAGTCTACATTTAGATAGTGTTGCTTGTGCGAAGTTCGAGTGTTAATATGATGACGTATATGTGGTGATACAGCGATAATATGTTGCAGGTCAGCTGTTATGAAAATAATTGCATATTGCTCCAGGTAAATGTACATAGTAGTTATGCATTACTAATTTCTCTTCCTCTAGGAGGACCTCCCCTTCATGCATGGTGCTGTGGCTGCGTCTCAGTGGTGCACTGCGAGGACTTTGGGCAACAAGGTCATCCTGCCCCAAATTCTCTTTATGTCCCCAATGGAGAGAGCAGCAGCCATCCAGAGGTGCAGAGAGGCCAGCAACATGGACAGCGGGGAGGGGGACAGCATGGAGCCGTTCATGCTTAAACTCACATTTAAAGCCGATTACGCAGATTTCTTGGAGGAATTTGTTGACCAAAAAAATTCAGAAAATTTGTGCCTCCTTTGACAATTAAAGTTTGAAAACACAATACAGTTTATTTTATTTATTTATTTATTTATTTATTTTGTGGCTGTGAAACCTTTCAACCCATTGGAAATAACTCAAAAATCCCAAGAGGTCCCTGGACCGCACTCTGAGAACCATTATTTGAATTGTAGTGCAGTGCAGCATTTGCAATCCAAGAAATGGAGTGTGCACAGTAAATAAAGATTAAGTCATAAAATAAGGATATATATATATATATATATATATATATATATATATATATATATCAGGGGTCACCAACCCTGTTCCTGGAGAGCTACCATCCCGTAGCTACCTACCTACCATCTCCAATTCAGCACACCTGATTCAACTAATTAGCTGCTTAATTGCCCAGCTTGTGATCTTGTTAAGAAGCTAATTAGTTGACTCAGGTGTGCTGAATAGGAGGTAGAGCAGAAACCTACAGGACGGTAGCCCTCCAGGAACAGGGTTGGTGACCCCTGATATAATTACACGGCTCCGGTGCATATTCTCTTCTGATTGATCAATCACAGCATTCTGCGGTCCGATATTTTTTGATAACAGACCGTTGCTATGCGTGCAGTTCCGTGTCCATTATTTGCGGAAGCAATGAACTCGTTTTTGAAACAATCAAATATGAAAAACTATCGCAGAAACCCCTACGGGGCGATTACATTATCCCTTACATTATAAATATTTTAAAATATTGCACAAGTTAAAATACAATTAAATGTGTATATATACATTAACATTTACGCGTTAACTTAAATATATTTACAATTTCCATAGAGTACAGATGAGTATTTGTACTTCTTGTAGTTGTCCAGCAGATGGTGCTGTTCTTGTCATTGCCATGGACCACGCCTATTGGATGTCCGTCCCCGCCTCTTTGTCTGACCCCGCCCCATTCCGCAGCCAGTAGTCAGGGGTACCAGAGAATTTCTAATATTGAGGAGAAGTGCCACTTTCGTTCAACTTCCGGTTCTCGGAACACGTCTCTGTCCATGTGGGGGCGCTCGCAGGGGAGTGCAGAATGAATGGGAGTCGATGGGGATACACCCCTAAAAATCCACTTTTCTCTGGAAATAATTTTTTTTCAAGTAATTTGAATATTATTTTCAAAAGGGGGGAGCAATAAAATGCACTTGGCTGAATATTGGATTTTTTAAGTTCACTTATCTGTTCTAAAAAGCCGTTCAAAAAAACCCGGTGACGTCACAGCCAGAGGTGCTGCTTTACGGCAATTTCTGAGTCACCTCAGAGCCCAGAGCCCGATGAGCCTCCAGCCCGTCTACAGAGACACACCGCTGCTGAAAACCAAACCTGCGCTCAGAGCCTCCGGCGTCACTGCTCTCGTCTCAGTGAAAAAAAAAAAAAAAAAAAAGCTCGGTGGCACCGGGAGTCCGCGACAGTAAACGCCCTGTATAAACCTTAATCTCTCGTTTATGACAGATAAGTGACAGCACAAATACACCCATCCTAACATGTTTATGATAATCCATCGATCCACCGATTGATTATACGACCGGGAGGAGGCAGAAAAACAGCGGAGAATTGAGCCACAGTGTCGGCTACGGGCAGGTACGATGTAAACAGAACCAGGGCCATGGAGATAGAACGTGACAGAAAGTCATTGTCAAACCCGTCAAAAAATTTTTAAATAATTAATTCAGACTAAATATAATTTTTTATGGAATAGCAATACTTTCATTCTGTACCCCTCTAAACGCCCCGTGGGTGTATTATTTTTGAAAAAATATAGCTTTTAATAAAGATTCTACATATTCAACCTTTAATTAGATCATTGAATGGAGACCAATAAGTAGTGTAGACTTCCAGATGTGCAAGATGATTAGCCCATGATATAGGCTAGCCTATGCAGTCTATAGCATATGTTGAAGTTTTTCAATCATTAACAAAACTATCTGTATGGAGCAATATATTACTAAGTTAAATGCTGGGGTCCCGACGACACAGGCTATTGCGCTACGTGATGAGATCATGCGCTCCAGCTTTTGCGATCTTTCCCTCCCGTGTGCAGCCCTTTAAGCCTGGCTCATTTATACCGAAGCAAGAACGTTACCTTAAGTTGTCTTTGGGAAATGAAAAGAATGACCATCCTTTCCCACTGTTTGAGTAATTAATAACAGCACACCTTCGCGGCATTTTCTCCTTTATTGAAAATGGCTGAGATTGATGTTTAATGTTATTGAGCGGGATATTTACAACAAGCGGGAAATTTACTGTATTATTTAAGGGACATATTATACCATGTATATTGAAACAATGAACACAAGAATAAAGAGAGTCAAATTCCATTTATACCCATGTACTTTCACAATACATATACGACTATATGAAAATAGGGCCCACAGCGGGGAAAAAAACCGTTACTGTACACAAATATTAAGTTTGACAGAAAAATCCTCCTTAAGAGTGTTTCTGATTCTCTTGACCGGCCGGCTCTGTTGTCTTGGTCTTCAGATGTCATCAAGTGGGATCTCTGGTCGTAAATAGTCGCAGGTCCGTAACTGACCAATCAGCATTCATTAGCAGAATGCTAGCGTGTTATGGCCAACAGCAGCCCAACCTGTAGGAAATCAAAAGGACATAACTTCTTGGCAATTTCACTTTTAACCTATAATCCATATTGAACTTGCAGAAGATGCAACAGTATTTGCGATTTTTCATCGATTACCAGGTGAAAGGGACAAATTTAGCCTTCTAGCTCCATAGGACTCCATTCATTCTGCACTCGCCCGCGATCACTCCTAGTGGAATTCTGGTGTATTGTATATCATTTGTAAATGGAGATTTGTTGCATGCTGTTTTTGCTGCCTTGCTGGTCAGCTATTTATTTTGTTCATCAGCACCCTCTGGTGGTGTGTCTGTAGCAAAACATGATCTGATGCAATACCACTTCTTTGTGATGAAATAGACTAGTGCTTTCTAGAAGTTTCTGGCTTCTTCTTGCCTGTAGGGGGCGGGATCACCCAGGAATCCTGTAGATCTTTCCAGAATGTTGCTAGTCTATATAAATGCTGTGATTTTGGTCAGTATTGGCACAGTTTTGTTTTCGCAACAGAGTTACATAGTGGCATTAGAGTGTTATTATAGGATTGAACAGTGGATTATTTGTAGAAGTTTTTTTTTTTTTTATCAGTGAGGAATAAATTTGTTTAAGTTGTCATTGCTGGTTTTCTTTGCTATGATTTTCAAGTCATAACAATAGGAATAAATGAGGTATAGGTATATGTTATAGGGGGAGCAGCTTGCCCCGTGATGTAGGTTAATTAGTTAAAGTAATGAGATGCATTTTCTGAATTAGACAAGGGGTAGGATTAAGCATCTCAACAGCATTTATTTGGCAGAAAACCCTAAATATATTATACATGTGAAATGGCATAGCACAGGGTATGTCCATCAAGTATATTTATACATGACATATATTTTCAGTCGAGATCTGAAGACTCATTTGTTTAGATTGTACCTGACCTATTGCCCCTCTCCCCAACACAATTAAAAAAAAAAATAAAAAACAGCTGATTTTGAAGGTAAACTTGCCAATGCCAACATATTCCTGCCTTTCAGTGCGGCAGAAATGAAATAAGTCAAGGGCAGTGCCTATGATTGCCACCTTCGGGAGACGCTGACTTAGGACACCTTGGTTTACTGTGTCAAAGGCCACCCTTCAAGGGCATCCTAAGTCCACTCCCATTGTTTTTGTTTATCGGCCAATCAGCGAGCCGCACCTGCGCAAAATAACTGAAATAGAAGGATTATCTACGCATGTACACAAAACATTGGTTTATATGAATGAAATTGGTCATGTGACAATGCAAGATGTCAACAAAAGCAAGTGATTTGTTTGTAAACATTGGAATTTCATGTCCCGTCAGAGAATCGACTTTAGATGCCCTTTAAGTTCAGCAATCAACTGGGAGAGAAATGGTCTGCAGGCTAGCCCTCACCAGAGCAGTTTCAGCATTGTGTTAGGATCAGAAAACAGAGGGCAAGGCTTCATACAGCTGGTCGAGGAGAAGATGGTCATGTACTTGGAAGTTGATGACCTTTTTCAAGACCTTTGACAAAAGCCGGGGTTCAGATGGGACAGCTGCAGGAGAAGGCCTCAGGGTCCTGATTGTGTGTGGTTTTTCAGTACTTGTTTGATTGCTGGCATTTTAAGGGAGGGGGGCCACTTCAGCAGATCTTACACAGTGCCAGCTTGTCGAATAGCATTCCTATCATCTAAGATGTGTCCTAAATTTATACAAGGAAAAATGAATGGACTATATTGGAAGTGTGATGATGGGTTTAATAACCCTTTGAACCCTGTATTATATAAAGGGGTTGTGAGCCCCACTAATGCCAAACACAGCTAAATGTGATGGGGAAACCAAATAATCATAAACAAGGTCACATGGCAACAAAAAGTCATGTAATCAAAGTCCCATGTTTGGAGGCCTGTCCTCCAGCATTTCAAGTTATCACATTTTCTCTATGCGGCCACTAAACAGGCCTTTAGGGTTCAAAGGGTTAAGGGAACCAAAAGATCCTATGGCCTCCAAAAATGGCAATGGACTTGTACTCATGGAGGAAAACCGCTATGTTGAAGGCCAAAGCTGTCCAAAATCATATGTGAAAATTGTGGGGATGTTTTGAAAATGGACCTTCAAGTTTTTTTGGGGTGCAGAAGTGTCCTAGAGTCATCTTGAAAAGTAGGCATTCGATCACGAATACTGACTGGTGTCTTCGCATTCCCTAACACACCTTGCTACCACATTTGAAGAAATGAAATCATCCGGTTCTTGAGATATCGCATTAATAATAGAGCGGGACGTACGTACGTTCATGCAGACGCAGCTGAACACTAGATCTAATGGTGTGTCACAGAGGGACAAACTTATAGACAGAGAAATGGACAGACACTGAAATTGACTGGTGTTGGCGTATCATTGACAGATACCTGCATACCTAAAATTAATAAAATCCGCACAGGGATTTTTTAAATAGCTTGCTGATAAGATCTCATAGAGTGTCACAGAGGGACAAACATGCAGACGAACAAATGGACAAACTCCATTTGTATGTGAGGTATGTACTCTATTTGCTGCAAATTGAAGAATCAATCGATTTTTATTGGTTTTCCCGTGAGATACGAGTAGAATTAGAGAAAAGCCCGTGGTACTGTAATCCTGATGTTTGCCATGTGGATGCGCCAAGCATTTCAGTAATAATGGACATTGAGTTGTTTTCGAAGTGTACAGTAATGCTTAACTTGTTCTTTTGGGTGTGTTCAGTAGCTTTCATAAGGCCAACCAAAAGAACAAAAAATGTTTCGGCATCAAGAAAATGGAACAGCTTGTGGTATAGGATAGAGAAAAAGAGCCACAGGCATGTTACGGGCAGGTCTCACTCGCCGAGAGGTGGTGCGTCATTTGCACTGTCACCGTTCAACAATCAGTCCGCTGTCTATCCGAGAATGGAACATAGGCACTGTCACTGCCCGACCCCGCTTAGGGCGGCCACGAGGGACAATGGTAGCTCAAGAGCGCCACATCTGGTTATAGCCTGTACGTGACAGATTCTGGACAGCAACCCAAACTGATCATGAGACGAGGGGTCCGAGACGACTGTGGGTGAGTGCAAGTGCCGTTCAATACCGTCTATGTGAGCAAAACATGCGCACATACGACCCCTACAGAAAATCCATTTTTTGCCCATCAACAGGAGTAGGCAGGGCTTGACAGTGCGAGCACCTAGTTGCAAATGCTAGTAAAAATAGTTCAGTGCGAATTGTGAAATGCAATTAGTAGCACGTGTGCGACTTCCGAATGAACAAGCCAAACGAACGAAAACAGAACGTGTGAACTATGAAGCGCATTAGCGATTATTTTAAAAGGGTGACAGAGCCAGAAGCTGTGGACCCAGGCACCGAGGCCAAAATGGTGGAAGAAGAGGACGAAATGGACGAGAAAGAGGAAGAAGTGACTGAAGAAACCGAAGGAGCAGGCGATGACGCTACCATTCCCAGCCGTAAAAAGTACAGGTTTAATGCTGACTGGCAGAAAACATTCCCGTGGCTCCTTTACGAAAACGAATTAATTTATTGTACGTACTGCAAAGCGCAGAAGCAAGCAGCTGGAAAGTCCGTTTTTGTCACAGGCAACGCGAACTTCAAACGAGATAGTGTAGTGAAACACAGTAAATCGCATAGGCACATCGCGTGCAGAGATGCATTCATAGCGGCACAAAAAGAACCCTTGCAGGCGGCTGTGAGGAGACAGATCGTGCTCTCTGAAGAGGATAAAAGAAGACAGCTCAAGATAAAATTTAATATCGCCTATCATATTGCTAAAGAAGAGCTGCCCTTTGTTAAGTTTCATCCACTGATGGTCCTACGCAAGAAAAACGGAGTGGACATCAATCCAACCTACGACAATGACAAAAGGTGTGCAGAAATGATAGGACAAATTGCAGACAACATGAGAGAAAGCCTTGCAGTGAAGCTGAGAGCAGCACCGTACCTGGCCGTTTTGATCGATGGAGACAGTGATATCTCAAACATTGAATGTGAAATCGACTATGTGCGGCTATTGGAGAATGGCAAGCCAACTAACATTCTGGTTGAGCAACAGACACTGGAACATTCACATGCCCTTGGTAAGAAAGTTGTTTCTCTTTTTAGCACAAATTATTTTATCAATTTAGTGTAACATTGTAAAGCTATAAATATGATAGTATTTTTTATTTAGAAAAAGTGTCTTTTTTAATTATGGTTTTTCCAGGAGTCTTGAATGCTACCAAGGCTGCCTTTGATGCAGTAGACTACCCAGGGAATGAATGGATGAAGAAATGTGTCGCTTTCGGTGCTGATGGGGCCAGCGTCAACATGGGCATCCGTAATGGCGAGATTGCCCACCTGCAGAACGAGGCAGGGAGCCACATCATTCCCATCCACTGTATGCCACACAGGTTTGTAATCACAAGTTAACTAGTTACATTTAAATGTAGCATTCCTTCTCACAGTTAACTGAATAGAAATAATATATAACTGAATGGAATAAGAGGCAATACAGAACTGAATGGAGTTATGTAACACAAGCTGAGCTGGATAGCTGAAGTCTTTGGATTTTATTATCAGCATTAGTTAGAATGCTTCTCTCACCAAATTAGTAGAAAAAAAATCTGCTCAGTGTGTGTCTGTCTCTCAACACACACACACACAGTATGTGTGAAAGAACAGAGAGATTATGTATTCTGTAGGATTATTAACTGTGCAATCAATGTTGTCTGCTTCTTGCACAGATTGGAATTGGCAATCCTCAACCTACAGAAGAAGGAAGCAAAGGTGGCGGTAGTGTATGATCTCCTTCATCTTATTTGGAAGACCTACCACATGAGTGGCAAGTTAAAACGAGAGCTCTATGCTCTTGGAGAACTACTTGGAGTGAGCATGTGCAGTCCCAGTGGTGTCAAGGGAACCGGTTGGATCCCACACATACACCGAGCATTGAAGGTGTTCCTGCAACATGGACCGGGAAAGGACCTCGCCAGTGACCATGATCAATACTCAGTGGTTCTTCAACATATGGAGCAACTGGCAGTTATTCAACACGTTGACTGCCGACAAGGAGATAACTTGCAGGTTCTAGGGGTCTCCCATTTGCCATTCTAGGTTTTTTTTTTTTTACATATGGTCAATGTTTGTTTACGGCACTATTTATAGGCAGATACAGAGCGTCTTCCCATGATCCTCTGGGGGAAAACCCTCTATTCGAGACAAGTTGTAGCTGGTGGTGGGATATAACTGTTGCATTCGGTATACCAATAAAGAGTTTTCTTGTAGCGGTATTTGCGTAAAAGACATTGCGCAATTGTGCCATAATTTGATTTGAAGGTCAACACTTTGTAAAATGGCGTGTATGAGTGCAGACGAAGTCGCGGAACTGTTAATGGAAATTGATAATAATTTTGTGTTCAATACCCACTGCCACAGGTTGCAATCCGGTTGCCATAACTCCAGTTCTTCCTTTATGACAACTGCCAACCAGTCTGCTGATCCCCAAAGTTACCTATGTTAAACTACGGGATAACTCGTACTGGCAGGATTTGGTGCACCCGCCATTACGAGTTATCTCGTAGTTGGCAGTCAACGTGTTAACTAAAGTTAAGTTTAAGTGGTTTTGAAGAAGAGGTTCAAATGTCAAACTTGACTTTCATAATCAATAACAGATGGCCAATGAGTATATTTTGAACTAAAACTTGTTTTGTGTTACTCCTTTACTACTCACTACACAAAGGATAAAGAAAGAAATGGAGACTACACTTTTCTGTGTATTTTCCCACTTTCTTTGTGACCTGTTCAAGGAGCTAGCCACCCTCAGCCTCACACTACAGAGGAATGATTTGATCCTCCCCCAAGCTACCACAGTTTTGAAAACGACTGTAACCAGTCTGGAGGCACTCAAGACAAAGCCAAAGCCAGGTGGCTTGCTTGAGAAGATCCAGACTGCCTTTGCTCAGCAGCAGGGAGATGAGATGAGATTCCAGGTGTGTTTAGCATAATTCAGTGTGTTGTGTGTCTTAAGGATTATAGCTGGGACCTTCAGAATCAGTGCATTGGATATATAGAAGAAGGTTTTGAGCATTAGGGAAATGCACATGACAATGACATCACAGCCATGATTCAAGTGTGTGCCTGTGTCTGTCCGTACTTGTCTTTTGAAGGGAATGACACTGAAGGGGGATGTCATCAGCCTCACACATCCACAGCTCAAGCATCACGTGGAAGCTGCTGTCAACATCAGTGTGGATGCTATCAAAGCCAGGTTCGGTGGTTTGGTGAAGGATGATGCCATCCATACAACACTGGACTGCTTCAGAGTCCTGAACCCTGACACATGGCCAGAAGAGCCAGCCAACCTTCTTACATTCGGGGATGACAGCGTGGAAGAGCTGCTGGGGCATTTTGAGAAGCCTCTAACAGGGTAAGAATGTATTTGATAAGACACTGTATTGTTATTTGAAATACTTGCATATGTGCAAACTCAATTGCTCTGTTCTATCCTTCAGTGCACGGTGCAATACAACTGCAGTCCAAGATGAATGGCGACAGCGTCAGAATTTCCAGGACAAAACCTACACTGGTTTGTGGCAGATGCTGCTAACGAAGGACCCCTACAAGCAAGAATACAAAGTAAGGCCAGATAGTCTTAGACATTATGTTTCTAATTTAAAAATGGGCATTTAATTGCACTCTGGTATAATAGAGGACTTTAAGAAGATGAGTAAAAAAAAACAGAGCTTTCAACATTAAAAAATCATAACTTAAGCATTGTACAGTTGCATATTAGTTCTGATGAATTTAAGGTGAGTTGAAATGAATTTAAAATGTTATCTTCTCCCTTAGAACATACTGGAGTTGGTAAAGATCATGCTGGTGCTGCCGATCTCAGCTGCCCAGTGTGAGAGAGGTTTTTCAGCCCAAAACCGGATCAAGAATTCCACAAGAAGCTGCCTTGCAGTCTCAACAACTGAAGACTTGATGAGGATCAGCTTGGAGGGGCCCTCAGTCGAGGAATTTGATCCAACTCCTGCAGTGGACCGCTGGCTGACCTCCAAACGGGCCAGACGACCAGATTACAAAAGCTGCTGGGACGATATCCTTTGTGTTTAAAGAGACTGAGCAGACTTTGATTTTGCATTAGAACTAGTTGGGTTGTAACTAATTGGTTAATTTCATTTGAAATTCAAGGACATTGATTTGACCCCCTCCCCTCAAAATTCAAGCACCTTCTGTGAACACAGCCTGTTGCATGAATGTTGTTATAACACAGTTCAAATAAGCCTAAGTCTGTTGTCAGTACTTGTTACAGTATTATTCTCTGCACTTTTTGGAGAATTTTACTTGCTGTTTTGATAATGTCTCAGTTGCACTGTGCACATGGATTGCACCAATATAACTGACAATATATTCTCTCTGCACTCTTTGGAAAATATAACTAAAACTTAAAAAGCTACGAATTGAATTGTTTTGCTTATAAATGCCTCATTGACCTCATATCACTTAAGAAAAACACATTATTTGGTAACTTTTCATCATGCCCCTAAAATTATTTGTGTGCTACTAGATTTTCCCACTTAGGAGCACATGTGCTACTTGGGAAAATGCTAAGCGTCAAGCCCTGGGAGTAGGAACTCTTCACTTCTGACTGGGGGCACCTGCCTCCGCATCATTTTTTGGCACTTTATTTCCCTGTTTCTGTCTGAGTATGGAAAACAGGGACTGTCACTGACCGACCCCACTAAGGGCAGCCATGCGTAAATGGGCAAAAAATGTATTGTATAAAGCTATTCTTAAAAAAGTTACAAGTTTTAACTTAGTGGCTTACACGTCATATCAGACCTGACGCACAGTCACATTTTGGATCCCTTCCATGGCAATGCCTGGATTAAAACATTTCTATTTTGTGTTAGAAAATGCCTCTATCCATTTTCATTTTCCGATTTTAGATTCTAGATAGGAAATCAGCTGAGATGAAGGTACGCAGATTGGGAAAACTTGCTGGTATTTCATTTAACAAGAACATCAATGACCTGCCTTGGTTCAAATGTTTGCAATCATTTGCCTATGTACGAATTGGGTGCTCATATTGTGTCAAATGGTAAAAATGTCACAAAATATCAACATGGAGTCATTGCCGAGTTTGCATTCAGCCCCCAGTCCGCTTCCCACCTCCTCCTTGCATCCATTTGCATCATGTGAAACTAATTTTGATTCCTGTAATTTCTGTCGACCTGAACAGAGCTTGGCACACATAAAGGCTGCAGAGATGGAGAGAGGTGTTATGCGTTAACGTTCTAGTGGCCTATTTCTATAGTTAAGTTGCATAAACATTCAGATTGTTGTGAGCTCAAGTTGTTGCATACTTATTTACAAGCAAATATGGCATTTCTTCGGTTACAGTTATTGTGAGGCTCCGGCAATATTGTAGAGATATATGAACCAGGGTTTTATCGATTTCGCAACTAGGTAGCCTCCAGGCAAGGGTTTAGTTTTTTGCGTAATTTACATCACTGATAAAAACCTGTAATTAAACTTGTAACGTTTTCAAAATGCTTTCGTGTAAAATTTACTGATTTCCCTTCACCATTTTGCAAATGGAAAATTTAATTCTGATGGAAGACAAAAGTCAGATGGGAGAACAAATTCAGATGGAAGATAAAACAAAGATCCCACCTGTGACAAGAACAGACAACAAATATGTAAGTAAGACCTAAGTTTGACATTTGTAGATGCTTATCATTAGGTTTTATTGGTAGGTACTCAAGTCATCACTTTTCACATAATAATTTGTCACAAATGTTGTTCAGCTGAAAATCTTGGGACATTGAGGTGTGTATTTAGCTAATCTTGTTTTTGATTTTGTTCCAAATGTCCTCTCAACTGATTCGGTCTCATCGCTGTATATCCCAGTAGCTTTAAGCGCTTGGCTGCCATTTTGAATGTTAGATTTTAGGGAATGCTAATCACATGGGTTTAATTGTATACCTTGAACAGTTGAGGGTGAGCAGTTGCTCACATATTCTGTTGTTAAGCAACATCCTTGCTTCATGTCCCCATTGATCTAGCTTATCTTGTGCATGGCTGCAACAAATAGTTATGCAGCCATAATTGACCATCATTGGCACCAGTGTCCGCAAAAAACATGCAGCTAGATTTCACTCACGTGACAGGGACCTTGATAATTTTTGATATCCACCCTGTTTGTGCCCCTGGGGTGTAAATAAGATGGATTACTTTTGTTAAAGGAGCTGTGTCATGATTACTGCGCATGCTTAAAACTTAGAAAATTGTTCAGCCTAATAAGAAATCAAACAAAGTGAATCCGCTCAACTGCAAGTCAAAATCTGATTCCATTGTTACTAATCTGTCTTCGTTTTGCATTGTATTTATACATTATAGTACCTCACGTATTATGCCTCTTACATCAAGGAGTTTTCTATGGAAATTTGACGATTCAAAGTGCTATTTTAGTGCTTTAGCAGAAGGATATCAACAATGTGAGCTGGTTTGTCAACAGCCAATAAAAATCATAGAAGAAAATCTGTTCTTTGGTGTTTGTTGGCAGTTGGCAAACCAGCTTACATTCTTTATATCCTTTCTCTAAAGTGCTTTGAATCCTCAAATTTTCATAGAAAACTCCTTAATGTAAAAAGCATAATGCATGAGTCACTAAAATATATAAATACAATGCAAAACGAAGGCAGATTAGCATAAGCACAAAGTAAGTTCAAGTTCTATCACTAAGATTATTACTAATCAAGAAGAAGGTTGGGAATAATTAATGAGTGAGAGTATAAATCTATGAATTTCAGCACTGATCGAGTCGGTATTGAAACAGAGCGAATTCTGGAGAGAAAGACGCTGTTTGTGGTTAGGGAGTATTTTCGGGGATGATCGCAGTCTTCTGGGATAAGCACAGTATTGATGTTCTTTCAATATTGAATAATGGGAACTTATCTTTGAGTTGGCGAATTCTGAAATGATCTTTCCAGGCACTAAAGCCACAAATTTTCACATCAATCTTTTGTAGCTACGCCTCAAAACATTATTACTTCTTAAACTAATTAGTTGTTTAAAGTGCCTATGAAGTTTGTTTTTTTTTTTGCCTATTTACAAATTTTACTGTTCAAAATGCAGGATTCAGAAGTTCAAAATGTTCATTGTTAAAATTGACAGGTTTACAAGCCCTCAAAGTGTACATTTTGCTCTCAAAAAGAGCATTCAACCTGCACGGCCAAAATACCAGGTAGATCAACTCAGTGTTGTGAATAGTAAACAAAATAATTGTTGACCAGGGTGAGATATTGTGTTGCTGGTGGCCGTAACACAAGGGCGTAGATCCCTACCAATATTTTGGGAAGCCAGATAGTCCCTACCAAAATTTCAGCGAACTCGTTTTTATCATCTTTACAGATAAGCCACATTAGACCCAGTTGTGGAGGCTACGTCTCCAAGACAACATATTTACGCATTCTAGCATTTGATTGGTTGAAAGGGAGGGGCTGCCTGAAGCCTAAAAGTCAAGTGTAAATTGACCAATCTATTCAGGTCATGAATATTCATTTTTGTCCAAAGCGGGGCTTGAGACGCGCAACTGGAACGCTGGCTTTGATTGCATGGTGTTTGCAATGGCTTGCCCGTTGAAGAGAACCGTAGTTTGCCATTTGTTCCAGATTTTTCTTCATCATGCAACTATAGTACTTTTCCCATGGCCCAAATCAAGACATTTACAGGTGAAACTCGAAAAATTAGAATATCATGCAAAAGTTCATTTATTTCAATAATTCAACTTAAAAGGTGAAACTAATATATTATTTAGACTCATTACATGCAAAGTGAGATATTTCAAGCCTTTGTTTGTTATAATTTCGATGATTATGGCTTACAGCTTATGAAGACCCCAAATTCAAATCTCAGAAAATTTGAATATAGTGAAAAGGTTCAATATTGAAGGCTCAAAGTGCCACACTCCAATCAAGCTTATTAATCCAAAACACCTGCAAAGGGTTCCTGAGCCTTTAAATGGTCTCTCAGTCTGAGACAGTAGAATTCACAATCATGGGGAAGATTGCTGACCTGACAGTTGTGCAGAAAACCATCACTGACACCCTCCACAAGGAGGGAAAACCTCAAAAAGGTAATTGTAAGAGAAGTTGGATGTTCTCAAAGTACTGTATCAAAGCACATCAATAGAAAGTTAAGCGGAAGGGAAAAGTGTGGAAGAAAAAAGGGCACAAGCAGCAGGGATGACCGCAGCCTGGAAAGGATTGTCAGGAAAAGGCCATTCAAAAGTGTGGGGGAGCTTCACAAGGAGTGGACTGAGGCTGGAGTCAGTGCATCAAGAGCCACCACACACAGACGGATCCTGGACATGGGCTTCAAATGTCCTATTCCTCTTGTCAAGCCGCTCCTGAACAACAAACAATGTCAGAAGTGTCTTACCTGGGCTAAAGAAAAAAAGAACTGGTCTGTTGCTCATGGTCCAAAGTCCTCTTTTCTGATGAGAGTCACGATTCTCAGTGAGGACACAATTCTGATGGGAGACGAAATTGAGACAGAAGACAGAATTCAGACAGAAGAAGAAGAGATCCCACCCTTAATAAGAACAGACAGCATGTTTGTGAGTGAGGCTTAAGTTTCACATGTAGCAGATGCTTATTGTTAGGTTTCAGTGGCAGGCACGCTAGTTATTTGCATTTAACACAAACATTGTTCTGCTGAAAATCTTTGGGTATTGCTAAGAAGTGCTCCATAGGATAAGAGCTTTCGATTGATATTGATAGGACAATTGAATAAAAAGATACCTTAGTAAAGAAAAAATAAACTATCCTGTTTTTATGTAACAGATAACACAACCCCTTAAAATTTGATTGGACAGTATACATTGCAGTTATCATGCATGATTAAGACCATTATGCTCACAATTTTGCATCATTTTATTGCCACGATAACCAATGTATTCAACCTCTGAAAGTCCAGTTTCTTTTAGCCAAAAAAAATGCTATTTGGAGAACCTGCTATGTTGAGAGATCAAAAGATGGATACTAAAGTAATGCATCACTAATATGTCTAGAATTTTGAGGTCTTAGAGATGATTGGTTCGCATGTATAGCCGAAGTCGTGAGCTATATGTTTTAGGGAGAAACTGCTGCATATCACATAGTTCAGAGGTGATTGTCACATCTGTAATGCTCCGTCTTTATCCTCCGCTGGGTGCAAGCCCATAAGGGTAATATGTAGTGGCACAGTCCATCTGTCCGCACTGGAAGGTATTTGGCTTGTGAAATCAACTCCTACAGTTTCCATAGGACATCCCTGAAACTTTGCACATATGCTGCAGAGAGACTGATGATATGCACATCGCAATCGCAACTCCGATGGGGGTTGTTGTGGTCTCAGAGCACTCCTTTTTTTCATTCCTCCCATGTCATTTAATTTTTTTTTCCATGCAGGGGAAGGCCTTTGTTTTAAAAAAGAGAACTTCCTTTAAACTGAAACTTAAATATATCTGCAGAAATTTTTAGCACTCAAATCATTGTCCGTTGCATGTCACATCCATGTACTGTAGAACATTTATTCATAACCTTTCTGAGACTTCAGAAAGCACTAAATATTACGTTGTTGATTTTTGGTGTCATTAGTTCTTCAGTAGAGTGCTGTTGGGCCATTTCATATCAACACATCCAGAGATCCCCAAATGACCCCCTTTGAATCTGTCGAAAACCAAGAATTGTTCGTAAAGCCTCCCATTGGCCCTGAATAATCAGCCAAACACATTAATTGCTCGTCATGCACTATTACTATACTTTCAAACCTTGGTATTGTGGTAGAAGAAGGCCTCCCCCTTACCTCCCCTCCCCCTTACCCATCATTCTGTCTGTACCTGGCTATTCAACCAATCCAGTCCCATTGTCATCTTTTGAATGTCCCTCCGCCCCCCCTCTGTTGATCATTCATTGGTTTCCTCTGCCATTTGTCCTTTTGTATCCAATGAGTTCAATCCTTACTGTAAAGAACAGCCCACCTTGTTTCAGTTTAAATATCTGGGCCTCCATCTTTAGGGGCCATGCTGGTACCAGACAGAGCCACAGACTTCAGCAGTTGGTTTTCATTGGTATGATTCTCCATTTGTTCACAATTGTAACAGTAAAATAAACTTGATAGAAGACTATTTGTTGTAATCTCTCGGTTCTATAACAGTATTCTTTGATAAGATGGTTGTACTGTAAAAATATAGTTGCATCCCGTTGCTTAATGCTCAAAAGTTACATAACTCTCACGCAAAATAAATGTCTGTTTCTATTATAGCTGACCAAAGAAATGCTGGGGTATGACTCTGACAGTTCAGTTTCAAGCATTGATGTGAGTGAAGATGAATATATCCCAGCATTATCAGAGCAAGACAGTTCAGAACTTGAGAGTAGGACGCAACACAGTACAAAACTCAGAACAAACACATGATGTAATAGGACTGACAAAAGATGCACAATATTAATGACAAGAGAGACTCAAGAGTCTAGAGGGGAGGTTGATTCTGATGAATCAAGAGGCAAAACAAAGACACATTGGAGAAGGGAGTGAGAAGGGAAGCTCAGTTCTGAAGCAGATGAAACTGGTCAATCTCCCTCCATCAAAAAGAAGAAAAACAGTAAATCTTACACAAGATTTAAAAATGGTACTCGGTGTTCACAGTCAGTTGGTGCTTCCCTGGTTGTTGCTCATGTTCCAAAAGTACTTGGGTCCAAGAAATAACCACCAAACGAAAAGCTAATGCGTTTTCTGCCTTCAGCCTCAATCCAAAATTTCATGCCATCTGGAACGTAGACACAAGAATGAAATGGAAGTTAATGGTGCAATAATGTATGTGAAGAATTCTAAAGAAAGGAGGTGACTGCTAGGTCTCCTTCGCAGGCAGGGCAATCAGGCTCATAACATTGAAGTACTGAAAAAAGGAATGGGGACACTGGTACCCTGTAAACAACAATCTGATAGCACAAGTAGTCCAAAGGACAACCAGCACTGCTTTGCATGCTATGGGCTTTTTAAGCGCAAGTCTTTATGGAAGCATGCAAAGCGGTGCTCACTTGCTCAAAATGTTCGCAAAACATTGCATGTTAAAACAAGAATACAGACACTCTGTGCTGGTGCTCAACCTGTATCCAATGATGAGAATATAAAGGGATGGGAACTCGTAAACAGCATGACTCGAGATGAGATTGCCCACGCAGTGAAGACCAACAAATACATCATGAAGGTCGGAGAAAAGATGTATAACAGACAACTTGAAACGACATGACATGACAATGTTCTACAAATTATGCGAGGACTGGGGAGACTCTTGTTTTTAGGAGGGAAAGTGACATCTCTGGAAAAGATGGAAGATTACATTAATCCACAACACTTTCACGATGTCATTCGAGCAGTCAAAGAAGTAACTGGATTTGATGGAAAAAGGAACAAATTTGAGAAGCCCACCCTGGCCACAAGACTCGAGCAAAGCATCCAGAGAGTTGCAGACATCATAGAGGCTGAAGCACTTTCATCCCAGAACAATGAAAAGAAACGGCTTGTGCAAGAATTTAGACGCATGTACAGCCTTACCTGGAATGAGACGATCTCCTCAGCTGCATACCGAATACTTGAAGAGAAGAAATTGAACAAACCCAAACTCATTCCTTTAGCCGATGATGTTAAAAAAAATGCAGGTACACATGACTGACAAACAGAAACAATACTATGGGCAGTTATTGGATGAGAAAACCCCAAATAATTGGAGCAATCTTGCTAAAGAGGTACTGGCACAGATTATCCTTTTTAACCAAAGACGAGAAGGTGAGGTCTCTAGGATGCCTTTGGAAGTATTTGTCTCTAAGGACAACTCCCCTCTTGATGAAGATATTGCCAAAGCGCTATCAGAAGTGGAGAAAATGCTCTGCCAGCATTTCGAATGTGTGGAAATTCACGGGAAACGTGTCAGGAATGTGCCCATCATCCTTACTCCCGCAATGGTGCAGTCTCTAGAGCTTCTTGTGAAGGAGAGGAGCTCATGTGGAGTGGGTGAAAACCTCTACTTATTTGCCCAGCCAGGGTTTGACACAGGGTTCAGGGGGTCCGACTGCATTCGTGAATTGGCTCAAAAGTGTGGGGCCCAAAAACCTGAAGGTCTCTCCTCCACAAAACTCAGGGGACAAGTGGCCACTCTCTTCCGAGTGCTGAATCTAAATGACAGTGAACAAGATCTTTTGGCGGACTTTCTGGGACACAACATTAGGGTACGCAGGAATTTCTGCTGCCTCCCCGAAGAGACTTTGCAGTTAGCTAAAATCAGCAAGGTACTGATGGCCTGTGAACAGGGCAGACTAGCGGAATTTAAGGGCAAAAGTCTGGACCAAAGGTGGTGTTGCGTCAGTATGGGAAAATTGCCCATCAAAGCTTTTGATTCCTTACCATATTGACTGTGTGGAGAGATGTATATGGGCCTAGAAAATGCATTTGTTTTTTGTATCATATGTGCTAGGACAGATGTGGGCCAAATTTAGATGAGCACCCCTCTAAAACCAACATATGGGGATAAATCAATGAATAACTCCCAATTATCACAGTGCTAGTTCTAAAATTTATAACTGTTATTGTTGCTGCCATCCCAAGGAACAATTTGACACCAAACATGGCTTAATTAATCGATCTGTCTGGACATCATCAGCTGGACGGACTGACAGCGGGCTTGGGACAGACGAAGCTAAACGCCGAGGAGTATGCCGCCAAAGAAAGCCACAGGTGAGGAGGTGGAGGAAATCCGAAAGGCTCTCGACTTTCTCTCGGTCGAGATTGCAACAGTAACCTCTCAACAAAAACGGATAATGGAATTGATTACAGAAGTTCAGTCTCTCAAGAAACTGAACATGGACAACGAAAAGAAGATCATGAATCTTGAAAATAGAGTAGCGGATCTGGAGCAGTACTCACGAGTAAAACGACCTTATCATCAGCGGCCTGAAAACGAGGCACGGACCTATGCAGGAGCAGCAGCGGCCGAGAACTCCGCCGTCGGGAGTGGGGACTACTACTGCTCCGCAACAGAAAGGGAAACACTGGAGCAACAGGTGGCTGACTTCTTGGACAGTAAGAACATTTCCATTGACATTAATGACATAGAAGCTTGCCATACCCTGCCCAGCAAGGACAAAAATGTATCACCAGCAATAATAATCCGTTTATTAATCGAAAAGAAAAAGCAAAAGCGCTCCTCAGACAAGGAAGGAAACTAAAAGGGACGGACGCTTATATTAATGAGCATCTCACAAAAAAAACGCGGACATTGCAAGAAGAGCTCGCATTTTAAAAAGACAGAACAAGATCCAGGCAACGTGGACCTCAAATTGCAAAGTGTTCATAAAGACAAATGGATCTTCGCCGGGAGACAACTAAAAGTGCACATCATAAGGGACATCACCGAACTTGACAGGTATGAGGCATCCAGGGGCAACCATGTACTTCAATGATGAGCTTGGACACATTATCGAACACGAAAAACTGGACTTGAATACATTCAAATACACTGACCATAAAATACAAGATATAAAAAACGACATTGACCCAGAAAATAACTTTTTTAACAGTATATACAGCGATTGTGAATATTATACTGAAAATCAGTTTAAAATAAATGTAAACACGGACGGGAAGATATCATTGATACACTTTTAATAGCAGAAGCCTTAATTCCAACATGTCGAAAATCAAACAATGTTTAAGACAACTCGATAAGACGTTCACAGTAATAGCAATATCTGAAACTTGGCTCAATAATGAACAAATAGATTTGGTCGGGATCGAGGGTAATAATCATTTTTCATAAATAGAACTCACTCAAAGGGTGGGGAGTTGCCATATACGTTGATAAGAATTACAAATGTAAATATGTCAGCAAAATGTCTTTTTGCCATTAATAATATCATGGAATGTATCACAGTCGAAATTGTAATTGAAAAATCAAAAAATATACTGCTAAGCTGCATGTATAGAAAACCAGGGTCTTGCATCGATGCTTTTAGGGAAAAGCTATCAGAAATGTATGATAATATTACTAACAAGAAAATGGTTTTTATCTGTATGCGATTTTAATATCGATTTGCTAAATCAACAAGGACACACTTTAACTGCAGAGTTTATCAATTCAATGTTCAGTACAAGCTTATATCCGACGATAACCCGACCAACCAGAATAACTACACACAGTGCTACACTAATCGACAACATATGGACTAATGTAATTGACAAGAAAGTAGAAAGTGGAATAATAATAAATGACACCAGTGATCATTTACCAGTTTTTGCAATCATCCCGGATCTTATTATGACCAAGAAAGACATCAAAACCTACAAAACAGTTAGACATATGACTCAACATGCTGTCAACTCCCTTAAAGAAGACTTACAAAAGACAAGACTGGAATAAAGTTTATATAGATGATGCAAATGAAGCCTATGAAACATTCCTGTCCATAATATCCACACTGTTTGAAAAAAATTGTCCTCTGATAACTAAAGTAGTGAAACAAAAACACACTGAAAAAGCCATGGATATCTAAGGAATTTTTGAATGCATGTAAAAAAGAAAATCTATTATACAAAGAGTTTTTGAAAAAAGAACAACAGAAGCTGAGCAAAAATACAAGACTTATAAAAAATAAATTAACAAGAATCATGAGAAATAACAAAAAAGACTACTACAGTAAATTATTGGAGGACAATAAAAGCAATATGAAAAATACATGGAATATCCTAAATGGTATTAGACCCTTTTTTAATAAGAAGGTAGGTTACCCATCCTACTTCCTAACAAAAGCCAACACAGCTGTCAGTGATATGACATTGGTTGCTGATGAATTTAATAACTTTTTGTCAGTGTTGGACCTGAATTGGCTAAAAGGATTGCAAAAGACTAGTAGCATAGAGTGTGTGGAAAGCAAAAATAAATATGTTCTGGAATCCTTATTTGTAAGGGGTACAGATGAAAAAAAAACTTATTGACATAGTTAAAAATCTGAAGAACAAAAAGTCTACCGACTGCGATGGTTTAGATATGGATACGGTTAAAACTATAATCGAACACATTGCAAAACCTCTGACCCACATCTGTAATCAGTCCTTCAACATGGTATATTTCCAAACAAAATGAAAAACGGCCAAAGTCATACCTATATACAAGAACGGAGACAAACATATTCTATCAAATTACAGACCAGTTTCATTGCTTCCACAATTCTCAAAAATCCTGGAAAAACTATTTTTTTACAAGAATAGAAGAATTCATCATAAAGCATAATGTATTGTATGATCAGCAATATGGCTTTAGGGCAAACAGGACAACTTCACTAGCACTTATGGAGTTTTTAGAAGAAATATCAACGACAATTGATGAAAGAAAATATGCAATAGGGATATTTTTGGATCTTAAAAAAGCATTTGACACAGTAGATCATGAGTTACTATTAAAAAAACTGCAAGCCTATGGAATCAGGGGTAGAGCACTCTCTTGGGTAGCAAGCTATCTGGAAAATAGAACTCAATATGTGGAAATACTACACTCCAAATCAAAATTACTACACATTACCTGTGGGATACCCCAAGGCTCAGTATTGGGGCCTTTACTGTTTAATCTGTATATAAATAATGTATGTGAAGTATCAAAAACCATGAAGGCTATTATTTTTGCAGATGATACAAACTTAATTTGCTGTGGAGATAAATTGGAGCAACTTCTGGATACAGCGGAAGGAGATGGCCAAATTTAAGAATTGGTTTAGACGTTAATAAGTTAACACTTAATTTAAGTAAAACGAAATGTATCATTTTGATAATCGATCAACAAACACAAACAAAAAACTCATGATAAATGATGTAGAAATAGAAAGAGTAACTGAAACCAAATTCCTTGGAGTAATATTAGACAGTAAACTATGTTGGAAACCACACATACATTATATCAAGGCCAAAGTATCCAAATCAATTGCAATATTACACAAAACCAAGGATCTACTAACTCAATCAGCACGTTACATATTGTACTGTTCCTTTATACTCCCATACATTACTTACTGCGTGGAAGTGTGGGGAAACACATATGCAACCAACACAAAATCCCATTTCATCCTCCAAAAAAAGAGCCATTCGATTGGTAAACAAATCTAGTTATAGAGAACCGACTAACCCAATCTTCATCAAACTCAAAACACTCAAATTTAGAGATCTTGTTGACTTCAGAACAGCTCAAATCATGTACAACGTACTGCATCGAAATGTACCAAGCAGTATACAAAGGTTGTTCCAATTATGGAATGCGAATATGAATTAAGGGGAATTCTAATGCTAAAAAACAATTAGTAAGAACAAATTCAAAATATCATTGTGTCACAACCAAAGGAATTGACTGATGGAATCAATGCAATGATGAAATGAAAACATGTGGATCAATAACCAAATTTAAAAAGACTCTTTAAAAACAAGATACTGAACAGCTATGAAATGGAATTGTGATATGGTCATTTATCTGTCTCTTCTTTTTTTCTTTTCCCGGGTGGATTGAGTATTTTAGATTGCATTCACCCTGTCTTGCTATTATTATGTTTGAATGTGTTGTGTCTTTTGTATGTAAATGGGTATGTGTATACATGTGTATATATATATATATATATATATATATATATATATATATATATGTTAAATACAGTATATGTATTTATATAATTAATTGAGACTGTCACTGATGGTGGATAGGCGAGAGTTGCACAAGCATTATTGTACATAGTTTAATGAACGAAAAAGGGGTAGGTCTAGAAAAGTTTTTTAACTTCTACCTACTCCTTTTGAACATGAACTGACTCATTTGATTTATACATGTTTACCGATAATTTGCTAGCAATGTGTTATTTGTTTATTATTGTTATTATTATTATTATTATTATTATTATTGGTGGTAGTGGTATTGGTATTAGTATTACTACTGTAAATACTAATATGACTATTATTGTTATTATCATAATTATTTTATTGTTATTATTTTTTTTCCTGTTTTTACCATGTTCAAAATAAACTTTCAATTCAATTCAATTCAATTCAAATTGCTTTGAAAATATGAGACCCAGAGCTGCCAAATAGCTCACTCGGTTAAAGCACCGCATTGCGAAGCAGAAGTGACTATCACTGCGCCGGTTCGAGCCCCGGTTGTACCAACCACCGTGGTCGGCAGCTTTTTCAGAGTAGCGCACAATTGCCCATTGCGCTACAAAGATGCAAATTAGGAAGGGTCTGCAGGGAAGGGTAATATAAAAAATGGTTGCCTGGTTCATTGCTTAAGCGCCACCTGTTGGCCAACCGGGCGCTCGTCAGGAAGATTCTAAGCTTGTTCATGCTTGGGTATCCTCCGCCCTCGTTCTGAACTTGCGAGGATTCAACCAATAAGTGTATGAGAAGCAGTGGCTGACAGGTGCGTGCTTCGGCGGAGAGCCGCAAACTGTCTTCACTCTCCTGAATTGGCAACAGGGGGTCGCATATGAGCAAGCCTTGTACATAGTTCCCCTATTGGGCATTCCAGATTCAGGTGGGATTGGACATGCCAAATTAAAAAAAAAAAAGAAAATATGAGACCCAGGAGGAATTAAAGCCATAAAAAGCATAATTTGGCTACATTTTCATCACAAATTAAAAGTTTAACATTAAAATTAATATAGTTCCCGAAGTGATCCACCCTAAATATTTGGTAAAAAGTAGGTGCACCCTCCTGGTGCCTGTTTGATCTGATAACATCCACATGCCAAAGTTTGTAAGCATTCCAGAGAAAGTTCTGGAAACTCGACATCAGCACTTTCCGAGGATGGTGTACATACTGCCGTCCTACTACCCCAATTCCGAAATAGTTGGGACAAAGTGTAAATTGTGAATAAAATCAAAACGCAATGACTTTCAAATCACACCAGCCAGTATTTTATTCACAATAGAACAGAGATAACATAGCAAATGTTGAAACTGAGAATTTTTACAATTTTATCCACAAAATGAGCTCATTTCAAAATTGATGGCTGCCACAGGTCTCAAAGAGGTTGGGACAGGGGCCTGTTTACCATGGTGTAGCATCCCCTCTTCATTTTAACACAGAGTGGAGGCATCTGGGCATTAAGGAGACAAGTTTATTGAGATTGGCCACTGGAATTTGATCCCACTCCTGTTTAATACAGGCTTTCAGCTGCTGGAGAGTTTTGGGTCTCCTTTGACGGACTTTTCCTTTAATTATACGTCAAATGTTCTCAATTGGTGAAAGATCAAGACTGCAGGCAGGCCAGTTCAGCACACGGACTCTTCTACTACGAAGCCATGCTGTTGTAATAGTTGCAGTATGTGGTTTTGCATTGTCCTGCTGAAATACACAAGGCCTTCCCTGGAGTAGATGTTGTCTGGAGGGGAGCATATGTTGCTCTAAAACCTTTATATACCTTTCCACATTCATGGTGCTTTTTCAAAACATGCAAGAGTCCCACACCATATGCACTAATGCATCCCCATACCATCAGAGATGCTGGCTTTTGAACTGAACGCTGATAACAGGAGGGGGTGGTCTTTCTCCCTCTTTAGCCCAGAGGACACAACGCCCATGATTTCCAACAAGAATGTCAAATTTGGACTCGTCTGACCACAGGACACTTTGCCACTTTGCTACAGTCTATTTTAAATGAGCCTTCGCCCACAGAACACAGCGGCACTTTTGGATCATGCTCAACAATGGCTTCCTTTTTGCATGATAGAGTTTTAGGTGGAATCTGTGGATGGCACGGCGGACTGTGTTTAAAGACAGTGGTTTCTTTAAGTATTCCTGGGCCCATTTAGTAATGTCAATGACAAAATCATGCTGGTGAGTGATGCAGTGGCGTCTGAGGACCCGAAGATCACGGGCATCCAGTAAAGGTCAAAGGCCTTGTCCCTTACGCACAGAGATTTTTCCAGTTTCTCTGAATCTTTTGATGATGTTATGCACTGTCGATGATGAGACCTTCAAAGCCTTTGCAATTTGACGTTGAGGAACATTGTTTTTAAGGTATTCCATAATTTTTTTATATTTTAAAGGATATTTTGTGCTTAATTATGACACTTTAATAAAGTTGCACAGACTTTAAACAGCAACCTACTCAGTAAATTGTCACGTTTCTGCAACGTTGCAGCAACGTCGTTATTTTAAGTACAAGAAACGTCATGCAAAGGATGTTAACTGGATGTTTTTTACTGCCTTTGAATACCTGCTGTGTTGCAACATTTCAGCAACCTAGCAGCAATGTAACTAGTAGTAATGTCGAAATTGTAATGTTGCAATAACTTCATTCCAACAACCAGGGACGTGCGGTCAGTCATGTAAATTAGTTAATCAATCCTCAGATTGCTAATCAAGTAAAGTAATAGAGTTATCGTTTGTTTAACGGTGAGGATTCTGCCTACCCTAACTGACCTCCGATGGCAAGTCACTGCCAACAACACAATGAAACGTCACAAAACGCAACGTTGCTGGGACATACTGTGTTTGCTGGGAAGGAAATGCTCCTGACAAGAAATGTCCTGGACAAATGAAATTATTGGTCGCTGCTTTTGAACATTTAAGTGCTACTATTGTGCACATACTTGTATGACAACAACACCTGGAATGAACCTTAAGAAGTCTCTGTGTCCTCTGTAAACCTTATGGGCCTGGGTCCACAGGCAGCATTTTTTGAGCTGAAAGCGCCCATGATCTCAGTTTCAGAGCGCTTCTCTCCAGTGCTTACTGTTGCCAAGTTACAAAAAGTAATTTTACCACTACCGCAATCCATCATTGCAAACGTCAAGTCTCTGTAGTTTAACATTACGTTACTTAAGAAAGTTTTGATAATGTGATGAAAAGAAGTCACAAATAGTCTCAGCAAATGAGCGTATAAATGTTCATTCCCCAAAAGCATAACTAGAACCGTATACAGCCCCCCTCGAAGGACCCCCTCGAAAATGAAATGATTCATCTCAAGGGGTTAGCCTTCAAATAAACAATGAAACAATACAGTCAATGATTCAAATGATGTCACTAAAGTGTGTATCTCACTGGGCTTGCTAATAGTTGGTGACTGCCACATTGTCCATTCATTTGGCAAAAATTCTGCAAAAACGTGGTCATCATGTTTGCCAACCATTCGCCGATCTTACTTTCATTTGCCAAGGAGTTTTCAACATGTTCAAAATTTTGAAGAATCTTTGGTGAACATGTCTTTTTGCCAAGTGGTCAGCAAATACTCGCCACTGTCACCAACTGCTCTCCAGTCTGCAAACGTTCTTTGTGGTCGTCAACTATTCTTCAATCATTAGCCTCCCTCAGATATGTGATGAATTGTTGAAGAATACTTGCAGAATAGTTGGCAAATAGACTGAATGGTTGGATACTAGCTGCGGAATATTTTGAGAATGGTTGACAAATCTTGTATTTGCTATTCTTTAGGGCAAGACTCAGTATTTTTCAGTAAAGTTTTTTTTTTTAGTACAGTTTTTTGAACATTCATTTTGCTTGCGCAAACTCCGATGTTGGTGTGCTGCTGTTTGGCCATTGACACTGGAAAGAAGCCTATCGTTTTTCCCTTGTGTAATCTCTACTTCAAGCCAAAATGTAAAGAATCGTGGGTATTCTAAGGAATTATATTGTCAGTTGCATATAAGAGATCAAACTCATTAATGAACACCAAGATCGTGCAAAGCTTTAAAATCTCTCATAACTCAACCACTACACACCCTTGGCTGTGTCAGTGCCCCTATAAAGCCTGATGTAGCCGTTGAGGGGCAGCAGCCTACTTGTCAGCTGCATTCAATCAGATCGAGGTTACTGAGTATCTCCAGAATTTCACTTATTACTTATCAACTTTTGTTTCACTTTAAAGCACCAATCGAATTTCGTGTTTCAATTGTGTTTGTAATGTAGAAGTTCTAATTGAAAATATAATTAAAATAACTGCATTTTTGGTGCATAATGCAGGGTTCTCCACACTTTTGAGATCCCTTGTCCATACTGTGAATTCAAAGTGTCTGCCTAGCACGGTGAAACATTAGCCGGGGGTCTAGGGCCTGTGGCCCCCAGCAGCCAGGACGTTGAGACACTTGTAAATTTATTCTGAGATTTTAAGCACTTGCAGAATACAAGAAAAGTAATCCCATAATCATTGACATTTACAGTGAATATTCATTGGAATTATCAGTCATGAATAAAGTTCTGAAGAGCGCGTTTCCCATCACCGCATCCATTGAGGACTAGAAGTCTACCTGGCAGTGCAGTCAGTTGTAGACGTGGATCAGAGCCACAATGAAACAGCAACTACAGGAAAGTGGTTAAGAAACCTTTGCATGCCAGCAACATTGACTGCACATTATCAACACTAGCCAACTCTTTTATTGGGTAAACAACAAATTTGTGAACTTATAAAATTTTCTGAAAACATTAAGCTTAAATGAGACCTAACACATGAAATAGAGCACAAATATCTCGTCCTTTTGGTACTATAATCATCTCTGTAACCAAAATATGAAGGATTTTATGGCCATTTTTGTACCAGGAAATTGACACCTTTAATAGACTAAATCGGCATCTCGCTGCGCACAAAGCATGCTAGCCCTGGCCAAAGTTCAGAACTATCCAGCTCGTGTCCACAACAGTAAATATGGCTGAATGTGACACAGATATTGAATACTTTGAGCATTGAAAAGTCGATGTTTTGAAAGGTTTTTGTAGGAAACGGGGCTACGCTGTTAGCGGGAAGAGAAAAAAAAAACTCGAGGCCCTCGCTTGGGCATTGTCATTGCAAAAGGCTCCCATAGTGTTAACGAAACAACAGGAACGGGAGCTTGTCAGACTAGACTATAAATCCTTGCTCGGGAATGATGTTGATGACTGGTGGTTAACAACTCCAGATCCATTAGAACTGACAAACTGTTGGGAGAATGATTCGTCATACATACCCGGTACATAATAATCATTGTAGGCCTGTACAATCTGAATACATATATAAAGTGGCGGCTACTCAACAGAAAGCCGGGATGGCGGAAACAAATGCCTTTAAACATGATGAGATCTTATCCACTTTCAATTACTTTCATTGATAAAAGATTTGGTAACTCTTCGAACATTCGACTATTTCACGTGTGGTTAACTCGCTTCTTTGAGGTAGCAGTAGTTAAGAAATTAAACGCTTCATTGGCATGTGAAATACATTTGCTAAATTGATCATAAAGCACAGGTGAGATAAACTGCTTTGCAGGACATGCCAAATTTACACACATAATCCATAGTAGTTTTGGCTATTTCATTTCATATAGATTAATCTATTTCGGCAAATGAATAAAACCTTTTTTTTTCATTTATTATTTACTCGCCTTAACATTGCATTGAGAGGGAAGCTGCGCGTTAAACTGTCAATGGATTATTGATATCACTGGGAAAAGTGTTAAAGCCAATGGGCACTATTTTCTTCATGTGAATACGCAATCAACAGAAAGGGGAACAAATGCGTGGCGATAAAAGCTCACGCAGTGGTTAACTTTTTGTCCGTGCAGCCCGCGCAGTGGTAATTTTTGCGGACATGGTGCAACACCGTAATCTATTTCGCAAATGATCCACTTTGGCAATTTGGTAGATGGACGTGCCGAGATGGGTGTGGCGGCAGTAGGGGGGAGGTGTCACATATTCATCATGACGCAGTGACAATTTCAGGCAAAGGCTCCGCCGAAGTCTTGCAGAGAGCTCGCCAGCTCCAACCTGGTTTACTTTCTGTGCAGTGGTAATTTGGCTGACGCGTACAGTGCGCACACGTCACCGAAACCTCACAGGCAGGTTTCCAGAATGTCAGGCACATTTCAATGCAATAAATAATTACAGCAACCACTGTTTAATGTAACTATCTAATCAGCACATAAATTATAGTATCTATATCGATTGTCCTGATGTCAGATCAAAGGCGGTTGGCACGCGTAATGGAAACTCGACCTGACAGCCCTCAGAGTGTCAGTGCATTCTCTGCGGCATGTTGCGTGCTACGCAACATAGCTGTACGCCATGGATGTCACTTTGACCTCACGCAGGAGACATTACAGGACTTGAGACAGAGAGACACCGAACTGCATGTGCTGTATCAGCAGGGAGAGCAGCAGCGCGCACGGGAGAGGAGAGACCACCTGGCTGCACAGCTCTGTCCTTAACACTAGAACCGCGCCACTGATGTTAGTAATGCATGGTATTTCATGTCATATCAAATGTTATATCAAATGTTATATGTTATATCAAAGTTTTGAACTTCTGTTATAAAACGTGAGTATTGATATTAAATTACTTTGAGCGCCATAGCTGCTTTTTTGCGGCAGTGGTTTTGACCGCAAAAAAATGTCCCTGTCCGCAGAGAGAGAGAGAGAGAGAGAGAGATGTGCATTTGGGCGCGTGAGTGCGTGTAGGCTATGTGGGTATGTGTACTTCAGCTGCTTTCACACCGGACGCAAAACGAATTTTTCGCAAGACTGATTACATTCAAAGTCAATGCAAAGACGCGAATACACACGTTTCGCGTATATTCGCATCTTTGCATTGACTTTGTATGTAATCTGTCGAGCGAAAAATTTGTTTCGCGTCCAGTGTGCAAGCGGCTTAATACTATTATTGTCACTCGTTTTTAGTTGGGGAAAGGAGTACAGCCTGATTGCTATGATCTCGTACTGAGTTAAGATCACATATTGAAAATAAATTTGTAACCTATCTTGCATTGCGGTCCATGCATGTTAATCCCAAAATTTTAAGCAGCAACAGGGTGTAATAATAGGAACACGCTATCCATCGTTTCTCTTCCCAATGATGCAGGCAGAAGAAATAAATGAGCAACCGTCGTATTTCATTCCAACTTCATAAGTTTGAATGATCTGACGTAGTTTCAGTTTCATTTTGAAATTCCATTCAAGTTCACAAATGGTCATAATTCGCGAATGCCCTAGCTAGCCAGCTAACTCATATTCGTAATGCTTAATATAGACGCAAGCAGCGCAGAAAACATGCCTGAAGCAGCAAAGTAAAATGCAACATTAACGCATCATGCAGATATAGAACAGAGGCTTCTTTATTCCAACATTTTAAAGGTGAGGAGAGGAGCCCATTTGATTGGTAAAGATTTGACTCGCTGTGTTAAACCCACTCAAGCTTTCTCCTCCCTCCCTTTGCCCTTGCGCCGCAGGAGGGACAGAGGCAGGACAGAGGAGTATTTTGCAAATCGGCTGCGCCGAGCACGAAATTGCAAAATACGCCTGGATATATCCCGTTGGCGCGGCGCTCCCCCCATTCGCCGCGCCTGTGCCTGGTCAACGAATTTAGAGCCCAAGGAGTGGAAACAGGTCAATAATTAAATGCTTCAAGGGACATTTTCCGCTTCTTCTGTTTTCTGTTTGTTAGCCGCCACTGATATTTTATATATAAAATACAGATGTCATAAAACACAGGTTAGCTCCTTTAAGTATTTACATCAAGCATGTATACATACAGGTGTACAGGCTCGGATTTATTTATGGGTCACTGACACGTACAGCGGTACTGACTACAGGCTTAGGAAATGGTGGACTTATTAATATTCGTTACAAATTTCAGTACTGATTAGCAAAATAAAAGATTCTAAGTTTAACTTACTAATTTAATGAATTCTACACATCTTTCTGGATCTTTCCTTTCGGTAGGAAAAGGGATGAGTACATATGGTGGGTTGCATATACAGCGTGTTGTTCCTTTGTTGCACTTGTGAATAGAGCAAAATTCCTCCATCCACTTCTTAAGCCCGCGTGTACCGTAAGGACAATCACAGACTGAACAATGTGAACCCAGACATATTGCCTTATAGCAACCTTAGGCAATGTAAAATAACTTAAATAATAACAATAAGTAACCAGCTGTTCCACTGGGATAGCTAGGCTTTATCGGCTGACATTCTGGGTAGTCTTGAATTCTGACCGGAAAATTTTCGCGTATATGTAGTCATAATGCCGATTTAGTCTATTGAATTGCTCTTACATTAAGGGGAAACAAAAACTGTGATCAGTCTGTGCCTCTTGAACCTTAAATGCCTGCATTTTTTTAAAATGTTGATTTTGGCATGAACTTTTTCTGTTTGTACACTAATCGACAGGATTTTGGACTGAAGAATCGTTTTTCCAGTTTCCCTCTTTTTTCTTTTACCAGGGCCACTATTTATTTTTCCAAGTGGAAGACCAGGCTTGGAAATCATAAAGTATAATATATAATATATTTGTCGTACATACTTAAACTAAAATGTGCTCTTTTTTTTGCTGACACTAGTTAAATATAAATAGCCGCATTGAATAGTTAAACTTGGTATGGTTGGTTAACTTCGCCTGAAGCGTACATAATAATTCAACTTTATATTAGAGCCGCAGGTTCCTGACCTCAAGTCTAGACAACCTTATTGTGTCCGCAGTTTGGCTCAGAGATGTCAGTAGTCACTTTGGCCATACAGTATCTCACAAAAGTGAGTACACCCCTCACACTTCAACAATTAATTTATTGTATCTTTTCAAGGGACAACATTACAGAAATGAAACCTGAACATATTCTAGAATAGTCACTGTACAATATGTGTAGCAGTGTAGATTTACTGCACTGTCCTAAAAACTGAACAAACAGTCACTATTTCCAAAATGGGTGTCAACAAAAGTGAATACACCTCACCGTCAACATGCCAAATTGTGTCCATAGTGTCAATATTTAGTGTGACCACCATTGTTGTCCAGCACTGCCTTGATTCTCCTAGGCATGGAATTCACCAGAGCTGCACAGGTTGCTGCTGGGATCCTCCTCCACTCCTCCATGACAACATCACGGAGCTGGTGGATGTTGGACACCTGCTGCTCCTCCACCTTCCTCTTGAGGATGCCCCACAGGTGCTCAATGGGATTCAGGTCTGGAGACATACTTGGCCACGCCATCACCTTCACCTTCAGTTTCTTCAGGAAGGCAGTTGTCATCTTGGAGGTCCTTATCATGTTGGAAAACTGCCGTGCGGCCCAGTTTCCAAAGGGAGGGCATCATGTTCTGCTTCAGAATGTCACAGTACATGTTGGAATCCATTATTCCATTAAAAGCACAACTCCCCAGGACCAAAAGCACTCATGCAGCCCCAGCCCCTGCGAACCGTGACCATGGTTGACCTTGGTTGACCTCGGTTCACCATGGTCAACCATGGTTAAAGCATGGTTGCACCTGCTTGGGGAGTTTCTGCACCATGGTTAACCATGGTCGACCATTTTTAACCATGCTTTAACCATGGTTGACCATGGTGAACCAAGGTCAACCAAGGTGAACCATGGTGTTCCATTTAACAAAAATGTCAAAACCATGGTTTGACCAGGGGTTGACCACGGTTACTTGAACCAGGGTCAACCAAGGTCAACCAAGGTCAACCACAGTCATGGTTCGCAGGGGTGATCATGATGCTGCCATCACCATGTTTGTCTGTAGGCCCTACACATTTGTCTTGGTACTCCTCACCAGGATGCCGCCACACATGCTGGACACCATCTGAGCCAAACAAGTTTATCTTGGTCTCCTCAGACCACAGAACATGGTTCCAGTAGTTCAGGATCTTGCACTGGTTGTCTTCAGCAAACTGTTTTCGGGCTGTCTTGTGGGCTAGCTTCAGAAGAGGCTTCTGTCTTGGCTGACGGCCATGCAGACCGACTTGGTGCAGTGCACGGCGTATGGTCTGAGCACTGACAGGCTGTTCTCCCACTGCTGCAACCTCGTTAGCACTGCTGCCAGTACTCCTGCCTCTGTTTTCTGAAGCCAACTTGTGCACCTGACGCAGAGCACGAGGACTCAACCTCTTCGGTTGACCCTGACGAGGCCTGTTCCGAGCATAACCTGTCTTGGAAAACTGCTGGATAACCTTGGCCACTGTGATGTAGCTCAGTTTCATGGTTTCACAGATCTTCTTGTAGCTTAGACCATCTTTGTGGAGAGCAGCAATTCTCTTTTTCAGATCCTCAGAGAGTTTTTTCCCGTGAGGTGTCATGTTGACCATCCAGTGACCAGAATGAGAGCATTGCATCCAAAGCACCACAATTTAAACCTTCAACACATGTTACACAAACTCATATGGCCCAGTCCAACAGACAAAAGCATGAACATGATGAATAAGACAAGTTTCATTGCTTGGTTGACTATTACCAATTGGGGTGTGTACTCACTTTTGTTGCCACCCATTTTGGAAATAGTGACTGTTTATTCAGTTATTTGGACAGTGCAGTAAATCTACACTGCTACACTTAATGTACAATGACTACTCTAGAATATATTCAAGTTTCATTTCTGTAACATTGTCCCTTAAAAAGATATAATAAATTAATTGTCGAAATGTGTGGGGTGTACTTACTTTTGTGAGATAGTGTATAATAAATTAATTGTCGAAATGTGAGGGGTGTACTCACTTTTGTGAGATACTGTATATTGAGGGCTGACTGCAATAAACAGTTATGTCCAGATGTTATTTATTGGACATAACTGTTTATTGCAGTCAGCCCTCGATATAGACATTATGGCAAATGATTCTACCAAACAATGCAGTGATGGGAGATTGATGGCTGTTTTGGCTAGGAAAGATAATCTAATTTCCACACCTACTGTATTTAACCACATGAACTATGCCAGTGATGGTATGATTGATGGTGCGTAAATTATTGTCCAGTCCCGATCAAAGCTCTGTTTCTGTATAAAGAATGCTTGAACTGAGTGCTGGGGGTTTGAACTGTTTCCACTGAACCCAGAGTGTGTTTCCTGCATTTTTATCAACTGCCGTTTAAGTAAATAAAGAATTATTTTCCACAAGAATCAGAATTATGGCCTTTTTTCCTTACACTGCCAGTATTGCTTTAGTAATGGTTCTAAATCTAATTCTAATCTCAAATTAGTCTGTGAAAGAACCCTAGAAAATAGAGTTGTATTGCAGCATGTTGCCTTAAAATCTCCTGAGCCTTTAATTAGCAGTCTTTTCCTCTGTGTGTTGCTCCATACCAGCAGTCAGGGATATAAGAAATCCTGAGAGCGCTTTGACTCATTCAAAGTCCTTTCAAGCTGATGAACCATCGATCAAACATCTTCATTTTTCGAATATACTTTTACTACAGGAAAAATATTGCATGACGTAAGATTCCAAACAAAAGTTTAAAAATGTTTTTTTCTGAATGTGATAGTTATTCTGTGAGTTAGTCTGAATGCGAGATCGCTACATTGACAACATATTTTGTCATTGGCAAGGCTAAGTATTTTACACATTGATATATTCCTCAATGTATAAATTTTAACCCTTTCATCCATGGAGGTCACTACAGTGTACAGCTGTTTAAAAGTGTTTTTTCTCTATATATGCCTGACATTTTGGGCACTGCTGCATATTAGCAAAAAAAATCCTGACTGAGTTTATCATAATTCATGCATGAGAGGGTTAAAGATTCTATTTTTGCTTAGCTGGTAAAGCATAGAAATTGTTGTCATAGAGAACTGAATTGATTGCTCTGTATTTCAAACTCGGTAGGGAAATGGCATTGCATTGAAATAATTTGTCCTGACGTGCTAAGACAAAATATTTTTCTTCCCATAGTTAGCGGTAAGTATGAGTCCATTCATTAATAGACTTTTTTTTCAAGTTTTTCTTCAAGCATAGTACAATTATTTTATTTGAGACTTGAATCTAAAGTGACTCTACTTAGTTTTCAGAAAGTGAGAATATGTATTCCATCACAAAACTGTGACTTGGTATTTACAGCTGACTGGCATCATTTATAATCATTTGATCAGAATTTTCTTCCAAAACTGAGGGATGTAGTAATTCAAAAGGGATGCAAAAGAAGGGAATTAGAGTCTAGCATGAGTGCTCCATGATCACATGGGTGATGCAGAGATTTTGAAAATGCTCATTAGTCACATCTCTGTTGAAAAATTATACAATGAATGTGAGGGTGTGTAATTTCTGTGGTTAAATATTTGATAAACCATCTGCTCTTATTTTAATTATGTACAATGTGTTGTCTGTTGGTGTAAATCTTATTATTATTATTATTATTTTAATTTTCAGGTGCCTTTCTAGGGTGAAAAACGGTGAGAGGCACGCAAACCTGCCATGAGCCCTCTGAACTCGAATGTCTTCAGAAATGCCACCATTGTTCGCCCTGAGTTCTTTATCATTAGTGGGCTCGTTGGGATTCCCCACACAAAATACTACTACTGCTTCTTAGGCTTTGTTTACACTCTGACAGTACTGGGAAACACTTTTCTCATGTTTATGATTTGCGCTGACCACTGTCTTCACAGTCCAAAGTATATAGTAGTGTTTAATTTGGCTGTGACTGACTTATCTCTTAGCACCACGGTCATTCCTCTGGTGATTGACACCTTCCTATATAAATCGCATTTAATCTCCTTTGAGGCCTGCTTAACTAATATGCATTTTTTTTATATGTTTGTCACCCTGCAGTCACTGACTCTCACTGCCCTGTCCTATGACAGATGTGTTGCCATTTGTTTTCCACTAAGATACAATGAGATTGTCACTAATAAGTCAATGTTGATGATAACAGCTGTATTATGGCTTTTTGCGGGAATAGCAAATTTCATAACTGTGGTTTTTGTCACCCGACTGTCCTTCTGCAAATCAACTGTGGTGAACAGTTACTTTTGTGATCACGGTCCCATACCCCTTTTGGCATGCAATGACTACACTCCAAGTGCTGTAATTCGTTGGCTGTATCCTGTTGTGATTCTCTGGATTCCGGCAGCTTTTATCATGGGAACATACCTTTGTATAGCTAGAGCTTTATTAAGAATTGCTGCTGTCTCTGAGCGCCTTAAAGCCATGAAAACCTGCACCTCTCATTTGATCTTGGTGAGCATGTTTTATTTCCCTTTTGCCTTGAGTGCTGCGCTGGGCCCCTCTATTCACCAGAATGCCAGGATTATTAACCTGTCCCTGGCGACCGTAATGCCGCCCATGCTAAACCCGATCATCTACTCACTGAAGACGGAGGAATTCACTGAATCCATTAAAAAACTCTACGGGAGACAGAGGACACGCATCACTATGAGGAAAAAGTGAATTAGTCCAAATAATTTGGACTGCGGTGATAGATCAGTAAAAGAAGTCCTGGATTTAAATTGGTGCAGCTTTTTGGCTTTTTGACGAAAAAAAATGAAGAGTACGAAATATTTTGAAAAGCAGTTTTCTGAATTTCAGTTAACAACATGGTCATTATCATATTATTGTCTAAGCCCATTTTTGAATATTAGTTTATAAACTTTAATTAAATGTGGCTATACACTGTATGAATACTTGTTTACAAGTTCAAAATTCAAACATTTTTGAAATAAAAAATAATTTAAAAATAATTTTTTGTGGTTACTCAGTTACCCTGTTTATAATATTAAGTTTATGCATTTGCTAACTCCTTATAGGACGAGAGGCATTTGACATATTTTCCAAAAAATGAATAATGGTAGAAAATCCAATAAGGTGATACTTATGGTCCTTGATGCCATTTTGTCCATCATGAGGAGGGGGGCACATAACCCTAATTGCTGATGGCAATAAACTCATATTTTTTATCAGTTATTACTCCCATGCTAGCTAGCGTGAAAGCTATGATAGCTAACGAGGATAACTCCAGTCAGGTTTGTTTTTTATTGTCTACATTCATTGCATTCAAATTTTTTACACTAACGTTATATACGTATAGCTAGTAATGTGGTTTTTTTTCTGGCATGTGAATGATACATCAAGTGGTTGGGAAATGTTTGCGATGGACACAAACAATATGCTGGGTAGTACTCCTCTCCCCGTTCTCTGTTCTTCTGTGGGCAGTAATGCTGTGGGTGTTCATGTCTTTTGGAGGAGTGGTTTTGGAAGAATGACTCAAACAAAATAGTAATGCTATTTTATACCATGAAATGGTGCTGGAATAAAGCATATATAAGTTGAGAGGCTGTGCAGTGAGCGGCGATCCCAGACTTAGGAGAACATTGAGTACGTAGAATGCTGCCACTGTTGAGAACAATATTTTTGTTTTTGTTGCCTGTTGAAGTATAGGGCTCTAGTTAAAGTTTACAGCATTGCATTATTCTTGAGCCTACTCCACAACCGCTTAGCACAATTTTCGTCAAAATGCATATTTTGGCCCGCCCCATTCATCATAGAAAAAAGACTACATTATGGGTTTGCTTTCTTTCCATTTTGAAATACTGAAGTGGAGGCTCGATGCTCGAGACTTTACATTACCAGTGGCACTGGTAATAATTGATGGCTTAATAAATTCCTCCAAATATCAGGATATTTTGGCTGACAATCTGGTTGCCTTGGCCAAAAGGCTGGGACTTAGCCACAGATGGACTTTTCAACAAGACAATGACCCAAAGCAGGGTTTCCTTCAGGATTTTTTTGAAACTGTGGCGGAGGGCTTTAGCGTTGGGTCAAAACAGCATTATCAGGCCTGGCCAGTTTTCATTAATCAGCACGTAGGCGATGTAACAATTGAAGTCTATGTGCACGGAGGTTTATCAGTTTCACATGCATGACGGTGGATTTCACATATAATATGAAAACCGATTATGACTCCGGAATTGGAATTAAATAATCATGAAGATACAATTAGGTTAAGCAGGATGTGCTCACAGCAAACACAGAAGTTAACATCGAAGTTTATCGTTTTGCAAAGTGAACAAAATATTTTTTCTCTAATCGTTGCACACATTGCATTAAGAAGAAAGCAGCGCATTTTACTGCCGATGGCTAATTTTTATTCATTGGAAAATGTGTTCATCAAGCAAAATGATTGACAACAGGTCAAGAATTTTAAGTGCTCATTTTAACTTAACAAGGAGAACTGGCGACACCTGATTGTTCTTAGGATTTTTGGCGTTTATGTAAAGTCATTTTATACTGGCATGGCGGCTTTTATTTTACCGTGGCGGTGCGCCACGATCAACTACATGTAGCGGAAACCCTGCAAAGCATACCTCAAGATCCACACAGAAATGTTTCTATGACAACAAAATCAACATTCTCCGATGGCCATCTCAGTCGCTAGACCTCAATCCAATTGAAAACCTGTGGGCTGAGTTGAAGAGGGCAGTTAATAAATCCAAACCCAAGAATGTGATGAATCTTGAAAGGATCTGCTTAACCCCTTTGCGCAGAAGCCAAATTTGGCTATTTATTTGTTACCTTATTTAAGGCTTAATAATTCAAGATTGCAGCTTCACAGAGAGGAGGGATGGCTCAACTGAGTCAAGACACTTGTAGCATCTAGAACTCCATTGTGTTTCAGTTTATTTTCATGATTTTGGTAAAGAAAAAAGGGCTGCAAACAGAAAAAATCTTCATGAAAATTTAGCATTGAAATTGTCAAAAAAATAATACTGAGAATTGAAAAATGGCTGGGGGTTAATAATAATAATAATAATAATAATAATAAATTTTAGTTATAGAGCACCCTTTAACATAAAAAGAATTCTCAAGGTGCTTTACAGAGTAAAAATGCACACAAAAATAATTACAGGTGAAAGGAGTTGCTGAAGGTATGTGGGTCCGGTACACTTTATAGCCTGCTAAACAAGAAGGAGAACTTTGAAAATAATTCTATGATTAATGGGCAGCCAGTGAAGGGAGTGGAGGACTGGAGTGATATGTTGAGACTGAGTTCAGGTTAGGATATCGCTGGGTGGTTTTGTTCGGTTGGCCAGCGAGGAGGGAATTGCAATAATCAAGACAGGAACTGATGAATGCATGGACAAGTTTTTCGGCGTCGCCTTTGCAGAGGGACAGTCGTAATCTGTAGATGTTCCTCTGGTGGAAAAATGAGGTCTGACAGATGAATTTGACATGTGCATCAAAGGACAGTGATGGGTCCAGTTTGACACCCAGGCTTGTTACCAGTGAGGAGAGTGGGATGGGGTGCCCATTTATGGTGATGTAGGTGATACCGGCTTGTTTTGTCTGGTGGGGGGGTGCCTATGAGAATGTATTCTGTATTCTGCCAGCTCAGTCTCAGAAATGAAGATCAGAGAGACGATTTTATCAGTTAAGAGAGGGAAAGCCCCAGGTATTGATGGTGTGACTTCTGAACATCTGTTTTATGGTCTGCCTGACCAGTTATGTGTTATTTTACGCAATGTTTTTACTGCTATGATGAGTAGGCATGTAGTGGGTGGGGATATATTAATTGGAGTTATTGTTCCTGTTTTGAAGAAAACAACCCTTAATTTTAATGACCCAACAAGATTTAGACCTATGACTATTAGCACTAACAACTCAAAGATGCTTGAATCAGTGATGTTACTGCAGGGTGATGTTTGTGGTGCCTCCCAGTGCAGATTCAGGGATTCAGGGATGGCCTGGGTATTGACCATGCCTGTTCTTTTTTTTCACGACTGAAATTTCAAAATATTTTTGGTTCGTGTATTTTACCTCTAAAGGTCCGTTCCTGTCCTGTGTATGCCTGCAGCCTTGATGCCTGAAAAATGTTTTGATAGACTATGGGGCATGATGGTTTATTTTATCATCTTCAGTCTAGAATTCCTCTTGATCACTGGTTACTATAATAACAGGATGGTATAGTAAATTGGTGGCTCCAGTTAAACAGATGGAATGGTAAACTTAAGTGACTTAGAGTTTCGGGTCTGAATCCTCACTAAGTTCTAAAGGCATTTGACAGGATAGTATCCTGTGATGGTTTATTTTATTATCTTGGTCTATTCTTCTTCACTATGTTTATTGATGATCTGCTGAATAGAGGCATTTGAGATTTATCATGCACTGAATGGGGTTTGAGGATTGAAACTTTTACTTTTAATCATTTTGCCTATGCTGATGACATAACTTTGTTTGCAGCTAGTGTCCCTGGGTTACAGGCCCTGATTGACAAGTGTCATTATTATGCCAATAGATGGCGTTTTAGTTTTGGCATAGCGAAAACAAAGTGTATAACGTTTGGTAACTGTAAACTGCAGAAATCTCCTCAGTGGCATCTAGGCTATCGGGGTATTTTAAATTCTGATGTCATTGATGTTCTGGGTATTTCCTTCATGTCTAGTATAGTTGAGTCCAGAACCTCAATTCCATGACCATCCTCTGGCTAATGTTTTGATGATTGATTTGACTTCTGTGAACCTTGCAAAAATAATTTAGCCCCCAGGTCCCTCTCAAAAATCCCGGCATTTTTGGCCGCTGCTGCCATCTTGAAAATTTAACTATTGAACCATAGTAGCTAGAATTGTGTTTGAAGGCATATTTGGGGCAAGTCAACCACAAGGACTCCAAATTTCACATCAGTTTGATGCCAGGACATCATTTTGACATTAAAATCCATAACCATAGGCTGCCATTAGAGTGAACCACATTTTTCAATGGATGCCAGGACATCATTTTGAAGATCATTATTTTTGAATGGAACGGTAATGCAAAATATTTTTCGGTGCAAATTGTTTTACACTAATACGATACCCGTTTGTTTGCCCTCTTCTATATTGTTGTATCATTTAAATTATAGGGTCTACCTGGTAAATGGTGAATAGGCACTGAAAGGCAAGCATTACAAGGGGGTTGCGTTGCTTAAGGCTTATGTATGAGGCACACGTGAGTCAGCTGGTAAAGGTGAGGATTGTTCCCAAACTGACTGATGAGACAAAGAAGAACCTTGAGATTCTGCGAAATACAAGTCTCTCCCAAGAATCCCGTGCTGCTACTCATACAACATTGGAGGAAGATGCTGATCTCGAAAGCCTCATTTGAAATTTATTCACCCAGACAGTGGCCAGTCATATGGCAGACTACTGGAAGGACTTCTTGTCCATGACAGATGCTCACATTCTGCATGAGAGCAACTGGGATGAATATGTCTATGCAGCCATGGATGGTTGCATACGACAACAACAGGTATGGGAGGTGGTTGCCAGACTTCTGGGCAATGCTGACAGCTCTGCCTGCTGATCAGGTAGCCTTCCTTTGTACTGACTTCGCTCAGTCTATCACCGGCAACCCCTATTCTAACATGGCTTGGGACATGTGGATTGAGTGTACAATGAACAAGGGCAGCAAAATGAAGTCTGGCTGGCTCTCCATCCTCCAGAATGAAAAGCAGCTGCTCGTGCACTCCAGAAATATGAACAATGTGGCCCTGGTTCGGGCAGCTCACAATGCCCTGGCAAACTGGAAGGAAGCCAAGAGGAAGCATGTGGAATGTGGACCGAAACGGATGCGAGAAGATGAGCAGTGTGTTCAGGACCTGGTTGCCTGCATGCATGAGTTTGACTCCTTCCCGTTTGACCTAGCCTCACCTAGCCTCCGCACCCTACAGTCAGCAATGCCTGCTTCTGATTAACTCATTGCGGATTTCAATTCAGCTCATGCTGCTGGAGAGGAAAAGTTGACCAGCTTCTTACAAAACTGAGTTTTCACTAAGAACATCTCCCTCCACGCACGTGTCCCTCTGAGCAAACGCTTGACATTTGCCAAAAGGAAATGCAGAGAGAAGCCTAGGGAGGACCTCAAGGTGAGAACTGTTGAGATGGAGAGGAACGCTCTTAAGGCAGTTATAGACCTGGTTGAGGTCAGGCAACTTGTTAACCTCCCCAAGTTGCTAGAATATCTTGTTATTGAGGAGTGTGTGGCCTTATTCAACTCAAATGGCGCATACAGTAAGACGCGGAAGAGCACGCTCATTCAGAATTTCTCTCTCCAACCTGTACATTTGCAAGAACCCTACATTGCTCTCATTGACATGGGCATGATCTGGAGGATGGCAACTCCATCAGCTGAAGATTGGCAAACACAAGATGGCACCCCATACAAGTGGTCGGACTACGTCCACAAGGTGTCATCCATTACCCTTGCTAGCCATAGTAATGCTCACAGAATCATCTGTGTGAATGACCCATACGACACATCATACTCAACAAAAGATGATGAGCGACACCTGCGGATTCAGGGTGAGGCACATGTCCACAATATCTACATTAAATTGGATGACCCATTCCTCTCTACAGACCATTCAAAACGCTGTTGTGTAGTGTCACCAACAAGGGTTGGCTGCAAAAACTGATATGCAGCTACCTGACAGGCCTTGCACAGAATATAGGTACAGAGATTGTCTACTCAGTTGGGTCTCACTGCACCAACTTGTCGACCCAGCAACTGATGCAGAACTACAGCTTCGATCAGTCTGAAGCTGACACCATCCTTTTCTCAGCTTATGCAGTTCTGCGAGAGTCAGGCTACAGTGGTCCTGTTGTCATTGATGTAGCTGATACAGATGCCTGTGTAGCAGCAGCAGTCATCTTGCAGCAGCTGCCTGGTATGCTCTGTATCAAGAGAAAGCGGGAGACAATCCTATGCCGTGGTTTGGTAACTGAGGAGATGGCAGATTGTATTGTGCAGCTACACTGTATTAGAGGGTGTGATGCCAACTCAGGCTTCTATGGCAAGGGTAAGTTGGCAGTGTATAACAAGGTGAAGAAGAGTGCTATGGCACGGCGACTGCTCTCAAAGTGTGGAGATAGCCTTAACCTTGAGCAGAAGGTGTTACAGGACCTCTTCAAGTTCACATGACATGTGATCTATGGCGACAACAAGAGTAACACCATGGCTGAGGCCCGTGCTGCAAAATGGAAGGCAATGAAGAACAGATCATTCATTCGTCTTCCTCCAGATGCAGATAGCCTTTGCCAACACTGCCTCTGTGCAAACTATTTGGCATATCAAGTGCGCCATCCCTCCCTGAAGCATCATCCCTCTCCACTTGGACATGGTTGGGAGCTGGTTGGTGGTCGCTGTCACCCTGCCCGTCACACACATCCTGCTCTCCCAACACATTTACCTGCACCAGGGCCAGCTGAAGAAAGTGAGGAAGATGAGAGTGAGGAGGAGTTAGCCGATGATGTACATAGGAGGATGGAGGATCCATCAGAATATGACACAGAATCTAGTGAGGCAGAATGCTCTGATTTGGACTGATCATGACATGTTTTAAGTGTTTTCAGTGTTCAAGTATAGTGTCAAAATGATGTTATGGCATCAGACTGATGTCAAAATTGGAATCCTTTTGGTAAACTCACCAAATAAAGTGTTTTCATACAAGATTCTATTTACTATGGTTCAATACTTAAATTTTCAGGATGGTACCAGCAGCCATTTTGGATTTTGCCCCGTGGTCAAAAATGCCGGGATTTTTGGGAGGGACCTGGGGGCTATATTATTTATTTAAGCCTCCTAGAAGTCAAATCAATCATCAAAACATATTAGCCAGAGCATGGTCACAGAAACTCAGATTCTGGACTCAACTAGCACCCTGTCTACAGCATATGTTGAAAAGAGAATCAGCTCTGCCAGACGGCGTGTCTAAGGTCTCCTTGGGGATGGTTTTTCTTACCCTGGTCTTGCCACCAGAGTTAAGAGGTACCTGTGGAATGCTGTAGTCAAACCTGTTCTGATCTATGGATGTCACTGTATAGAGTTATGTGCTAAGGATCTTAAATCCCTTGAAAGTTTTCAATTAAACAAAATTAAGAGTGCTCTTGGGCTTCCTAAAAGAAGCCACCACACTAAGCTATTACAGGCTTTAGGCCTGCCGAAGTTATCTGTTTCTGTTTCAGACCTCAGAGTAAAACTGTTTGAGCGCATATTTCTTAGGACTTCTCCTCCTCGGACACTAAATTCCATATTTATAGCCAAATGACTGACTGACTGCTGTGACTGACTGACTGCTTTTTCTAGTCGTTTGTGCCTGCCACGTCTGGCTTGTAAAGTGTCTGTCCCTGAGGATGGGATGGTGGATTCTCTTAACTCACTCATCTTCAGCAACCGATACAACAGGCTGGGCTTGGCAGAGCGAGCCCTTACTAAACTTTTAGTTAAAGCAAAGTCTTTTTATCAATGTGTCTCTCTGTGTCATCTGTTTTGCTGCATGTATTTGTATTTATTCTCCCATTGTGGAGGTCATCAATAAATAAATAAATAAATGACTTCAGATTTACTACCATTCAACTGTAGGGAGTTATTGCTCATCCAATTGCTGATGTCGGCTTGGCACTTTGGGGCCCCGGATATTGCTAGGTGTGTGTCAGGAGAGGTTTGAAGGTAGAGTTGGGTGTCATCTGCTCATGAGTGAAATTTGATCTTGTGATGGTGCAGTATTTTTCCCAGGGGTAGCATATAGATGAGGAAAAGCAGTGGGCCTAGGACCGACCCCTGGGGGGACACCAGAGGTAACGCTTCTGACACTAGACGTATTTTTTCCGAGGGCAACATATTCCTGTCTATCTGTGAGATATGAATGGAAAAATTCCAGGGCAGTAACAGTGATGCCCACCTCCAGGAGGCGCTGACACAGGATGTTGTGATCAACTGTGTCAAACGCAGCACTTAAGTCCAAACTGTGCTCCTTCAGTACAGGTTTAATGGGAGCCAGCTTAAGATTGACAGGAGGCAATGGGTCAAGTAGGCACAACAGCAGCAAGGCAGGCTTTTAAAAGTGTTGTGGGAATGGGGTCCAGAGAGCTAGTGGAGGAGTTCATTTTTTGCCACAATTTCACCCACCTCAGTTTGGGTGGTGTGAGGTGCTTCTGGAACCAGGCCCTCGAGCAGTGAAGGTAAAATGGGATTTTTATTGGAAAGGGGCGAACCCCATGAGCAGGAGGCGACAGTACAAAGTCCACAATCCAAAGAACACAATCCCAGGGACAAAATCCAAAAGTCGAAAAACCAGGGCCAATCACAGAATGGGGTCGGGCAAAAACAGGTTTCATAGGCAGGTTTGTCAGTCCAGAGGGCGAAATCCAAACCGGGGCAGAAACACAAAAACTGGTCAAAAAAGGGTTCAAAACAGATGCAGACAAAAAAGTACAAAAGAGACCAAAAATCCTTCTCAGAAGATTAACACTATGGACAAAGGCAATGATAGCAGCACAGGTAAACAAGAGGAAAGCGTTCTGGACGGGGAACTGCAGGAGAGGACAGCTTAAATACACTCAAGGGAGTCACATGCTATGATTAGGATCAGGTGATGAGGATCAGACTAATTACAAAGGAGGGAACATGGGGAGAACCTCCAAATTGGCAAAAAGTGGGAACCAAACCCTTCAGTACAGGTTCAATAATGAGGGCCAGGTGGAGCAGGTGCGGAGGATCTGCTGAATTGCAGGGAACCAAGAGGCAGCAGTTGAGAGCAGTTAATCAGGTGTTGCAGCAACAATCCCTAGGGTCGTTAGTAAGGTATTATATACAATGTTAGTCTGGGCAAAAAATAACAAACTGTTAGTAAGGAAAAGAAGGCGAAGGAAGCAGATTGGAAGGAATGTTTGAAACCCAGTGAAATCACCTAAGCATGTGACACGAGGACTGGGGAGAGTTCTTTTTGCAACAAAAGACCACAGGGGAGACAAAGTCAGAAGGGCATTTCTAACAGAATAGTGGATTGGGAATGGCAAAAATGAAAACATGGCAAAGTACAAAAACTAAACAGCTGAAAACCTAACAGACATAATCATAAACATAACAGGGGTGGCAGAATCATAACAAACATGGCAGAATCATGACAGAACAGATCAGAATCATAACAGGTGGTGGCTGCAAAGCAGCTGAGAATGGGGCCAACATAGGTGATTGGGGAAGGGGGAGGGGCAGATTGGGCCAGGGTGATGTTGCGTCTGATGGTTTCAATCTTTGCCTTAAAAAAGTCCATGTTGTGATTACAGTTCTCAGAGGTGGGAGAGGCAGCAGCGGAGTCCATGGGCTTAAGCATCCGGTTGATTGTAGAGAACAGGAGCCTGGGGTTGGTGTGTCCAGAGCCAATAAGGATGGAGTAGTGTGATGCTCTGGCGGCTCCCAGAAACAGATGTATATCAGGTAGAAGGAACCCTCCAGTCCTGTTTCATTCGGTATAATTCCCATTTACCATGTCCATACTTGCTCCAAATCCCGTAAATGTAACTGAATTCTTCAGGCTGGTTTTGTATGTCTTTTTTTCTTTGAAATCGCGTCATTTTCAGCTGCGCAACCATGCCCAACATTAGGAGAATTCAACCTTGCTTACTTTTACACACGGGTTTTTATACTATTCTGAATGTCTAATCAAAGTTTTTCAGTTACTGTGGAAAGTTTAAACTCTCTGGAATTGGATAAGAAACTAGTCACTCAATACATGATTACCGCAGAAGTTTCATGTGGGCGTGAACTATAAGTGCACGTTACGCAAATGAGCCTTAGTAAATAATTGAGTTATTAGCTATCAAAATGAGTACTTACAAGGATATAAGGGAGTGCTGAATTTGTTGATGGAGGAGTCTACGCATAAATCCATGGTTGGGAACTACACGTTTTTCATATGTGATGACTAAAATTGATAGTAGAATGACATAGTATCAATACCATGTCAAATTTTTGCTTCAGAAAACTGATTTTTCTTTACTTCTAATTGGGATACCATTGGCTCACTGTAGCTGAAGTGGTTGCTACAAAGGACAACAATTTTTTCTGTAGCAAGAGATCATTTTTTGAACTGCTGGATAGATACTATGGGCAAGTATATTGAGCAGTTTGCACATGAGGCTTAGCTGCAGAGTTTAATTCAGGTAACTCCTGAAAAAAGGGATTGGAGTGAACTCGTCCATATTCTAAACTGTGTTCGAGCTCAGCTTGCTTGTGAATGTTCAATAACTGATCCGGGTGTGGTAGAATATGTAGTATCTAGATATTCTATCTAGTGGTAGAATATTGTAACTGGGTGCATAAATTTTCAGTTCCATGTCCGCGGGCGGACACATCTGCACAAAGGGGTTAAAGGAATGGTCCAAAAATCCACCCAAGTGTGCACCTTAACCTTGTGAGCCCATTTTATTTAGTGTTTCGTCTGGTCAACTTCATTTTATTTGTTTACTTGAATCCATTCCTTTCATTCAAGTCAGAAATGAATTCCAAAAAAAGATGGGAAGGGGGAAAATTTGTACCAGTAATGAGGTAAAAATTTGAATAAGTTTTGAATGGTGTGATTTGAAACAGCTGATGTCAGGAGGAGAATCTAATCATGATTTGAACCAGCATCTAGGAAGGGCCCAGTCCTTCAAGAGGAAAGATGGGCCAAGGATCGACAACGTGCCCACAACTGCATGAGAAAAATAATCAAAAGGTTTAATAACAACATTCCTGAAATAATTATAGGAAGGAATTTAAATATTTCACCATCTACAATGCATATCATAACTAGAGGCACTCGTAGAGTGCAAACCTCTGCCAAGGCAGCACAATCCAAATGTGCATGAGTGGGAGCAAAGTTGAGTTATTGCATGTGATAGGATTTCAAGATGGCTGCCGTGGCGGCATATTGTTTGTAATAGTTTCCGAGAAAATTTGTCCCCATTGATGCATCCCGGATTTTTTTGCACTAAGTCGAACTGATCGCGTCAAAATCAATAGGGTCCAGCCTTGATGTAATAGCAATCCACCCACAAAATTTCAGACAAATCCGTGCATCACTTTTTGAGTTATGTTGTTCACAGACAGACAAACAAACAAACAGGGGCGAAAACATAACCTCCACCCCAACTTCGTTGGCGGAGGTAATTAAAAGATTCAAGGATTCTGGAAGAATTTCTGTGTGTGAAGGGCAAGGGCACATCCCTAAACTGGATACCTGTGATTTTTGATCACTCAGATGGCACTGCATCTGGAACTGTCAATCCTTAGTTGATTTCATTACACTGGTTTACAATTACATTGGCAATTCTTTGTCAAGTTGTACAATACCAAGCTGCATTCAAAAAGAAGCTTTCGATTTCTCTGGGCTTGGAGGCATCTGCAATGGACCATCACTACACAATGAAAATGTGTGTTATGGTCACACGAGTCAGGATTTTAAGTGCTCTCGACCAAAGAAGAAAAAGACCATCCAGACTGTCATCAGCGACAAGTCCGAAAGCCGTGGTCTGTCACGGTATGGGATCACGTCGTGCCCTTGACAAGGGAAAATAGCGTTTCTGTAAAGGCACCATTAATGCTGAAAAGTACACTGAGATTGTTGGGTGACAGATGTAGCCTTCAAGAGGACATCTTTTCCATGTCAATGCATATTTTAACAAGACAACAAAAACTGCATTCTGCATGCATCACAGAGGTGTGGTTGCATCAATAGAGGGGGAGAGTGCTGGACTGCCCTGCCTGCAGTCCTGACAGGTCCCTCATAGAGAATATATGATGCTTTTTGAAATGGAAAATGTGACAACAAAGACGCCATTCTGCTGGACAACTTAAACTTTTTTTGCAGGAAGGATGAGACAAAACTGCAATTTGAAACACTCAATCACTCGTCAACTTGAGTCCCAAAATGTTTATTAGGTACTGTGAAAAGGAATGGCAACATTATAAAATGGTAAATACAGTACTTTATCCTTCCAAATTTTGAAATTCATTTCTTGAAACAAAATTGTAATGTGTTTTTTTTTTTTCTTTTGAAAATTCAATAAAATTTCAGTAGAAACGCATAAAGTAATGTGCTGTTTTTTTGTCTTCAGGGTAATACAATTTATAAATTACAACATTTAGTTTTGATTGTAATTTAACATTCTGTCCCAGCTTTTTTCTGATTTGAGGTTGTAAGTCAAGTTAAAAGTAGGATTTGTGGCCATACCTCAATAAACAAAAAGCTAGCTAAAAACGTTGGACCAGATGCTATTTAACTTCATTTAAAGGTCCCCTATTATGCTGATCCTTCTTTTAATACATACAAGTAATGTTTTAATGTTGATGTCCATACTCAACCTCTGCAAAGTTTCTAAATATAAGATACAGGGGTTTTGCCATAATCCGAGAATGTGATTTCCTCTCTGAACAGCTTGTCCCGAGATCTTCGCGAGATCTGGGCAAAACCTGACGTCAGGTTGTTGCCTCCAATCAGGACAGACCTGGCCAGAGCCAATCACGGCGCTGGACCTGCCCACCCTGGAATTTATTCTATCAGACACAAACGAGACCAAATAATTAAATGTGTAGACTTATCAGTATGTGTCTCCCAAAGCTGTTCATCCATGTTTTTTTGGATGTGAAAATTAAAAGCACAATTATTTTCTCTTCAAAAGACAATGCCACCAGAAATCAGTGGGTAGCTTTTTTTGTTTGCTGGTGGCAAACAGCCACACTCAAAAGGAACATTAGCTCTTTGTGCTCAGCATTTCACTGAAGACAGCTTTGTCAATAAAGGATAATTCGACGCTGGATATGCGTCTCAGCTGCTTCTCAAACCTGGAGCATTTACATCGATTAAGTGCTCAGAGCCACAAGCTTTAAGTAACCGTATAACAGCAAATAATGTAAGTGAAGCTAATGTGTTATGGGTGGCTAGCAGGACCGCTAACGATAGCACTAATAACTGGCCTCAAACGCAGGCTTTGTAAAATATCTGGCGATAAAGCCTGGATTGGTAGCAACTGTCCGTGACTCACAGACGCGGAAGCAGTAAGTTTTACCATTTAGTGTTGCTTTAAGCCTACCTAACGTGATAGCCTGTTGAATGTGGCTGTAGCACTGCAGCTAACGTAGCTAAGTTACTGTTGCTAATATTCGTGTCCTAAATATGTCAGAGTAAATAATATCAAGGAGACATTCAACAGAAGGTGTGTGAACATAAACCTCATTTGAAGCAAACTTTTTATACTTGTTTGTAATTTGGACGCTTGGTACAACTGTTCACGGTAACGGAACTTACTGTCTGTAAAACCTGTTATTATGATGACGGCTCGGTTAATACCATATGTTAGATCGCATTCCGTCCTACTTAAAAAATGCTCCTGGTTAGTTTATATGCAGTAATTCAGATTGGTATGCTTATGTTACTTTGATTAGCATCAAGGTGGTTGTTTCATCATAACGTTACCTGACTGTAGCCACTACAGTTGAAACTAACCGGAGAGGTGTTGTGCGTGTCTGCAAAGTTGGGCTGATAGACCAGTTAGACCAGACGTAGGCTTTGCGGAGCTTAGGGTACGTGTTTGGGTTTGTTTACTGCTGCTGTGAAACGATCGTTTTACTTATCCATGACCGGAGTCAGCTGGGCACTTTGCCGTGGTGTGGGCTAGCTCTCTGATCCTACTGTGGTGAAAGCAATCGCAAAACTGCACTATAACGTGTCTGGTATAACAAACGATTTCTCTGCATTGCATTGCATTTCATCCACCTTTGAAAATTGTTCTAGAGATCTGTGACGCGTTGTTTTATGACCATATACTTGTATCATTTGAGATTGCTCTTGCCTGTGATACAATTAAACCTCACGCCGCTGCTCTGCGCTGTTGTATTATGAACTCCTTCCACTGCTGATCAGTTCTTGGCTGTTTTCAGATGGAAATGTGCCTGTCCTGAGTAAATGTGTAATGATTCGGAGAAGCACAGCTCATGGTTTTAACTCCACCTGCTAAGCTGTTTTAGACTCTGAGGCTCCATTAAAAACAAGAGCACTCAGAGAGCGCAGCACCTCCGCCCAGAGCCCTAACCCTAACCATTACCCTAACCCCTAACCCCGATCACTCCCAAAATCTAATCAATTGGTCCTTGTGTCACCATACTTGAGCATAGACGTGGACTGTTATGTGACGTCTTTACTATTCAACTCTTTCGTTCTAGCAAACATAGTGGCAAAAGGATCTCTCTGGTCAAATGAAGAAATTAAACGCTTGCTCGAAATTTGGGCTGATGAAAACATACAATCGCAACTGGATACTACAAAGAGAAAAGCAGAGATTTATGGAATAATTTGCAAGTATTTACATTTGCATGTTTATCAGAGAACAACAGAACAGTGCCGTGATGGGCTATAGGAAATGCGGCTGCAATATCTAAAAAATGTGGAACGCGGTGCCAAAGTCTGGCAGCTCAAGTGATGAAAAAGATAAATTGCCATGACGTCCTTTTTTTTGTGTATATTTCACCATTTCAAAACCACCTAGGTGCATACTGCCACCTATTGTATCGGAATACAAAAGTAACCGTACTGGGGCACAGAATGACATTGCGAGTGTGAAAGCTTACCAGCGGGGGGAAAGGGGAGGGGGGACAATTGTACTGTGGCACGGTACGGAACAATCGTACCCTGTGTGAAATTGCCCAGAGTTTAAGCAAGTTTGAGTATAACCCCTCTATCTCGTAAAACACAGTTGGGGATTCCTGAAACAACAAGATTGTGCATCTGTTCTTCCACTGACTTTTTCACAACCAGTGCTTGTTGTTGCATCTCTTTATCATAACCACACTTTAATCATTACATGCTACACAGTGGGGTTGATTAGTTACCTCCGCCCAGCGAAGCTGGAGGAGGTTATGTGATCATTACCATTTGTCTGTTTGTTGATTTGTTTGTGTTTGTTAGCAGGATTACGCAAAAATTTATGGAGGAATTTTCATCAAATTTGGTTGAATGATTAAGTATTGTTCAAGGAAAAGGTGATTCGATTTTGGGAGGTCAAGGTCAAAGGTCAAGGGCATGCAAAAGGTCGAAAACACATTAAAAACATATTTGCGCGAAGACTACAGGACTGCATAAACACGGGTTGCTAGCTAATACTGGCAAAAATAACATTGAGTACATTGGCAGAGGTACTTGGGCTCTCTGAGCACAGCTCTAGTTGGTGAATAAATTGATGATCATTAATCATGCAACAGGCGTAGGAACAGGTCGAGTGTAATACTGTGATAAAATGCATCTTAGGCCAGCCTGTGCATTAATCCATGCCTGGTGCGCATGATGGCTGCATCTGGCCTGTGGGGCATTTGTCTAGTTAATGCGCACGTTTATTTTTGTCTGGATCCCCTGATTCATTTCCCTGTTTGAACGCACTGGGATTATAAGAAGGGCTCATCACCGTCTTCTCCCACTGATCTAGGAACAGGATTAAACGCACGCACCATTAACAATAGTGCTGCGATGCTCAAGATAAATACTGAAAACATATTCGGCATGTGAAAGTTTACAGAGAGTTACTGGTAAGTATTAGGAGAACATGAATGTGCTGCTCTGCTCTTTTTTCCAGAGCTGCTAATTACTGCTAATTACATAGCAATTATTCTTTGCAAAACCGTCATCTGTAAAAAGTTTGATATACACTTCCTGGCCAAAAAAAGTTTCCATTTAGCTTTAAATAAGCTAATACTTAAAGGCATATCGCTGAATATTTATTGCAGAGATGAATGTTTCAATTGGCAACAATTATTTTAACCCTCACTGAAACAGTGTGTAGCTTCTCATTTATTAGACAACCATGTCAGAAGACATATCCCATGGTTGTGGAAAAGATGTTATTTTTTATTTTTTCATCTGGCGCTTAAATAGGAATCTAAACAAAAACTACCGTTTAGGCGCTTTCCAATTTTACTCTAATTTTTGTTTAGGCGCCCTTTCAATTTAAGCACCAATCGCGGTGATAGATTTTGTTTAGATTCCTATTTAAGCTGCCAGATGAAAAAAAAAAATTTTTTTGTGGCTCCTAAATTAAAGTAAAGAGTATTAAGTGATATTTGTGTATGGAAATGACATAAAAAACAGTCTTCAGCTGCCATTGATGTGCCAATGAAAAAATATAGTGAAATTGTCAGATGGCTCAAATGTTTAAGCTAATTGTGTAATGAAGGCCAAGAACAACCTTAAATGCCAGAAACTGAAATCTATAACTGTAGCTCTGCTTCATTTGTATGACTATATTATGTGTTCTCAGTTTAACTGTGTGACAAAGACTGCTCTCGAGGGTCAGATATGAAAAGTGAGAGAAAAGACATTTGGCACACCAATCAGGTAAAAAAAAAGAAGCCCAGCAACAGAATTGAATAAAAAATTATAATAATAATAAGCCAAGATGGGTACAGAAATAATATATAAAATAAACTATGAAATGAAATGGTTGCATAGCATTCTCGTTAAAAAAAAAAACATGCACACTGGAGGAGTGACTAAGGTGTTTTTAAGGCACACAAAAGTACCATTAGCACAGCAATGAGCAATATTTAAACAATACGTCTGAGCTTGTCTTGTTTCTTTTGAGCTATACATGATAAAACACTTATAGCTAATTTTTTAATGTTGGAGGAATTCATGTATGTAGGATGCCCAATTTTTTTTTACATTAGGATTTTTTTTCAGGGTGTGAGAATCAGTGAATGCCAACCTAACCTGCAATGAGCCCCTCGAACTCAGATGTCTTTACAAATGCCACTATTGTACATCCTGATTACTTTTTCATAAGTGGTCTTGTAGGTATTCCTCACTCAAAATACTACTATATCTTCCTGTGTTTTGTTTATGCTGTGACTGTCTTGGGAAACACTTTTGTCATGCTTATGATTTATGCCGATCACTGTATATATATACTGTAGTTTTTAATTTGGCGGTGTCTGACTTATGTGTCAGCACTGCTCTCGTTCCGCAAATGATCGATACCCATTTGTTTAAATCACAGTTAATCTCCTATGAGGCCTGCTTGACAAGCATGTTCTTTTACTCTGCATTTGTCACAATGCAGTCTTTGACTCTCACTGTACTGTCCTATGATAGATATGTTGCTATTTGCTTTCCACTAAGATACGATGAGCTTACAAAGTCACTGTCAGTGATATCAGTCATATTATGGATTTTTGCAGGAATGGCAAACCTTCTATCAGTAGTTTCTGTCAACAGTCTGTCATTCTGCAAATCCATTGTGGTGAACAGTTATTTTTGTGATCCTGGACCCATACAACTTTTGGCATGCAATGACGTTAATCCAAGTTCTGTTGCTCGTTGGATGTATCCTGTTGTGATTCTCTGGTTTCCGGCAGCTTTTATCATGGGAACATATATTTGTATAGCTAGAGCTTTATTAAGAATTGCGGCTGTCTCTGAGCGCCTTAGAGCCATGAAAACCTGCACCTCTCATTTGATCTTGGTGAGCATGTTTTATTTCCCTATTGCCTTGAGTGCTGCACTGGGCCCCTCTATTCACCAGAATGCCAGGATTATTAACCTGTCCCTGGCGACCGTAATGCCGCCTATGCTAAACCCGATCATCTACTCACTGAAGACGGAGGAATTCACTGAATCCATTAAAAAACTCTACAGAAAAAGAAACACATCGCTGAGGACACACATCACTGTAAAAGAACAAGTTCCTTTCAGAATACATGTTTCAAATCACAAATAAAAGCATTGTCACTAAGTTCACTTATAATCTGTAATTCCTTTCAGCTGTCAACTCAGTTGTGCACTGCCAGATACTGTTGCAGAATTAGTCTAAATAATTGGAACACAGTAAATACGTTTTATTTGTTTTAGGATTCATTCATACCCTTTTGTCACTAATGTTATGACCAAATCCATTTCCGTATATGTTCCTATGTGTGTGAATGTGTGTGTATATATATATTATATATATATATATTTTGTAAATATATGTAGTCCTCTTCTGTGCCTATTTCTGTTGCTGTTTCTTTCTTGTGTGAGTCTCTCTCCCCTAAACACGTCCAAATCCGCAAATGAACTTTTTGGAGTGGCTTTGTCACTAAAAATCACCATTTCTTGTTTGGCTGTGTTTAATTATCCTGTTGGAAGATCCATTCCTGCCCAAGACCAAGTTTATAGGTTGCAGGCCCATTTGTACCGTGTTTGATGAATTTTTATAAATCTGTCAAATTAAATATTTGGTTGAAAAATTGTTTACTGTCCTTACAGCCTTTTTGTCAACAGCCTAAATTTGATTTGTCTTGCTAGCGGTATGAATAATTTTGGCAGCTATTTTTTCTTTGTTTCTTTCTTTGTGTGTCTCTCCCCTGCCCTGCAGGTTGCTTTGATGATTGGACAGCAGCTAATTGCACGTATTTTAACCCCTTAAGCCCTGAGCCTCTGACTTGTAAATGACATGCCCAAAATGAAATGGGTATATCTCTGCAACGAATGGGTCGATTTGAATAATCTTGGTATCATAATAAAGGTAACACCTTGAGGATTATTGACATGGTTTAAAAATCAGTGTACAAAATGTCACTGAGTCAGAGTAAATGAAGATGGAACACTGCAGAAACAAAAGATCTTTTTTGCACCAAAGTTTTACTTTTTCTGTCTTAAAGTTATTCAGTTGCAATCTGAAACCCCTAAAAAAATAACTGCACAGAATCTCGCCACTATCTGTGCCAAAGTTTATTCTAACCAGAATAAACCAGGACCAGACATTTGTAGAAAGTACAAAAGAATTTATTACAGATTTTTTTTACACATAATATAGGATCAGCAGACCCTCTTTTGTATGGGATATATTTAAATGTGTCTTTAGAGGCCACTCGATTCAATTTGCCTCACAAAGGAAAAAGCAATTAAGATTAAATGAACAAAAAATTAAAAAAGAAATTGAGATGGTTACATCTCTACTTGACAGCTCAGAAGCAACTCTGGATGTGGCTGACAAACTGTACCAAAAAAAAATATATGGCACTGGCAGCCCCAGAAGCTCCCGCCGTTAAGATAAAGCAAAGTGTTGAAGTTTTTGTTGACAGATGCATGCACAGATGGAACCCGATACCATAGCTCCTAGGGGTGTAACAATTATGAACCGGGTTTTTTTTAAGGCGTAGTACCACCTCCTGCTGCCATGGGGCAAACATCGGAGCTTTCCCTTTTCCTTTATTAAACCTGACGCACTCTTTAACAAAAGTGCCAAACATCTAAGGGCATGAGAAATGCTTCCAGAAAAAAAAACTTGACTGACATTTGTATTTTTCGGTGACATGCTGCACGGAGCCAAGTAAAGGACTACAGAATCGTCTCCTTTTAACCAATTAGGTTCCTCTAATCCTGTCCCTGTTTACTCTGCTCAATTAGCAATCAAACAGGGGATTCGCTTATTTATTTTGCTGAATGAGTAGAGCTGTTTATTAAGATAGCATGTTTGATTGCCGCATTCTGAAAGTTAAATGGCCATAGAAACCACAGATTTGCAAGAACGCGTATTCGGCCATTTTGTGCGATTGTGATAATTTATATCTTACATTCACGTTTCATCCACTTTACAGAATGTTTTCCATCTTGTGTATTTTTTAGACACTTGAAATCTAGGGCAATCTGAAAACAAATCTCTTTATTTTTATTTTATCATTATAGATCTCCTAAAAAATACTACAATGAGAGATGAAATGCAGAGTTGGGATGTGGCGATGTTGAACGAGGATTTTTTAAAGCATGATGAGACCACTTGCCGTCATGGGGTGTGTAGGCAGTCGCGTGTAATTTCTTGAAACATACACACCTGAAGCGGCTTAAACGATTTAAAATGCTGCTGGGAAGAAGCCTGAGTTTAGATTTTGCTAATTGCAGGTGCTCTGCCCCTCCCTAAAACTGCTCCCATGTACTTGGCCTAAATAACAATCAAGCAATTTAGCCAGTAGCCTATAACGATTAAGATGTGATGTCGAAAAGCAGACAAATCTAACTGGGCTATAGTATTAGATTGAAAGAATGCCAATAATTTGTATAATTAGAAAAAATCTTCCTCTGAATTACATCTCTCATTGTAGCATTTTAGGACATTATTAAAGATTAATTTAAAACAAATTTGTTTTAAGATTGCCCTGGATTTTAAGCGTCTAAAAAATACGCGAGGTGGAAAACATTCTGAAATGCGGATGAAACGTGAATGTGAAATATAAATTATCACAGTCGCACGAAATAGCATGGCAATGGCAATCGTGTTCATGCAAATTTGTGCTGTTCTATGGCCATTTAAATTTCAAAATGCAGCAATCAAACATGCTGTCTTAATAAACAGCTCAACTCATTCAATTTAAGAGAGAAAACGAACCCACCATTTGATTGCTAATCAAGCAAAGTAAAACTTTTCTTAGAGTAGCCTAATTGGTTAATAGGAGAAGATTCTGTTGTCATTTGTTTGGCTTCTTTCAGCATGTAGCCAAAAAATACTGATGTCAGTCAAGTTTTTTCCAGAAGCATTTCCGATGCCCTTTGATGTTAGGCACTTTTGTTCAAAACAACATGGGGGTTAATAAAAGAAAAGGGAAAGCTCGGATGTTCGCCCCATGACAGCAGGTGGTCAGAATCGTTACCCCTAATAGCTCTTGTGCCGCTCAGGCAACGGGAGCTAATTAGGAGCCTGTAACTGAAAAAGTTGATGAGATAAAGCAAAATGTTGAAGTTTTTGGTGATATTTTTAGGCCAGTGACCTTGAAAAAATAGGCCAAGGTCACCTTTAGGCACGTCATTTGTTGGCCTTTATGAGATGCATGTCCAGTAAAAATTAGGAGCCTGTAACTGAAATAGTTGTTAAGATAAAGCAAAATGTTGAAATTTTTGGTGATATTTTCAGGCCAGTGACCTTGAAAGAATAGGCCAAGGTCACCTTTAGGCACGTCATTTGTAGGCCTTTATGAGATTCATATCCAGTAAATAGTTGATGAGATAAAGCAAAATGTCGAGGTTTTTGGTGATATTTTTAGGCCAGTGTCCTTGAAAAAATTGGCCAAGGTCACCTTTAGGCATGGCATTTGCAGGCCTTCATGAGATGCATGTCCAGTAAAAAGTAGGAGCCTGTAACTGAAATAGTTGATGAGATAAAGCAAAATGTCAAAGTTTTTGTTGATGGACACACGCACGGATGGAGCCCAATACCATAGTTCCTGCTCCGCTCGGGCGGCGGGAGCTAAAAAGAATTTGAACAACTAATTTATGACAGGTCAACTGTAATGCATTATAGGAATAAAGCAAAATGGATGGAGAACGGTAAAAAATGCAATAAATTATTTTTAAGTCTCCAACATAGAAATTTAGCAAAGAAAAATATACAGGTTAAAAAGGAATGATGGGGCAGTTCTTCCTTCACCTATAGATATTCTGACTGAAGAAGAGAGATATTTTACAGCGATCTTCTCCTCCCAGTCATCACCTGTTCCACTACATAACATTGATTTTCATCCGTTTTTCCCTCGTAATCAAGATAAATTATTGGAGGAACAGAAAGAAACTTGCGAGGGTCTAATTACGGAAACTGAACTCTACTATTCAATGATGTCCTTTCAACGGGGGAAAGTGCCAGGATTGGATGGTATTCCAATAGAAGTGTACCAAACTTTCTATGAACAGATTAAAAACCCCATACTTACAAGCTTTAATTTTTCATATGACAAAGGTATTCTCACAGGGACTCAGCAGGAAAGTGTAATCTCTCTGCTCTTAAAACAAGATGCTAGTGGCCACTGTAATGATCCGGTTCACTTAAAAAACTGGTAACCACTTACTCTTCGGGCAGATTGTGACTGCCCCTTGGAAAATGAACCTGGTCTAGCCAAGCTTGAAAATTCAGACATTCTTCAAAATATTGACAGCAAGTTGTCCCACCTGGGCCCTTTTCAACAACAACAGCTAAAGCAGCTCATATTTGAATATAGTCACATATTCCCTGACGTTCCATCAAGGACTGATATGGTTTACCATGATATCATCCTACAAGATGATGCCAACCCTGTAAAACAGCATCCTTACAGAATGAATCCAGAGAAGCAGAAATACCTTAAACAAGAAGTCAAATACCTGCTTGAAAATGACTTTGTTGAACCAAGTAACAATGACTGGAGTTCTCCATGCATCCTAGTTCCGAAACCCAATGGAACATATAGAATGGTGACAGACCAACTGAAAGCCATCCTCAAAAACTCACCAAATCTCTTATCTCCTAATTTCAAAAAGGAGTTCAAGTTGGCTGTTGATGCCAGTGATATTGGTGCAGGCGCAGTTTTACTGTTTGTTACTTTTCCAAAAAGTTTGATAAACATCAGAAAAACTATTCAACAATTGAAAAAGAATGTTTGGCACTTGTCTTGGCTTTACAACATTTTGAAGTCTATTTGACTTGTTCAGCTACTTCCATCAAGGTCTTCAGTGATCACAATCCCCTCACATTCTTGCATAAGATCAAAAACAAGCATCAAGATTACTGAGATGGAGTTTACTTTTGCAAGAGTATGATTTAGAGATTTCTCACATCAGGGGAAAAGATAATGTTATTCCAGATGCACTTTCACGCATGTAAATTTTACTTCTCTATTTCATTGTGAAAATTGCACTGGTTGTTAGGTATATGATTGTTAGAATGATCAATGACACTTTATGTGTAAAGTTTCAAGATTATACTGATTTTAAACCGTGCAAATTTTAAGAAAAGAAAGCTTTTAGCAAACCTTTCTTTTCTAAAAGAGGGGAGGTGTTATGTATGAGTGTTTTATGTAAAGCACTGTATATCATTTGTAAAAGGAGATTTGTTAGATACTATGTGTGTTGCCTTACTGGTCAGCTATTTGTTTACTTTGTTCATCATTTAGCACCCTCTGTTGGTATGTCTGTAGCAAAACATGATCTGATGCAATACCACTTGTTTGTGATGAAATAGACTAGTGCTTTCTAGAAGTTTCTGGCATCTTCTTACCTGGAGAAGGCCAGATCACCCAGGAATCCTGTAGATCTTTCCAGAATATTCCTAGTCTTTATAAATGATGTGATTTTGGTCAGTGGTGGAGTTTTTGTTTTTTCATCAGAGTTACATAGTGGCATTAGAGTGTTATTATAAGATGACACAGTGGATTATTTAGGGAAATTTTTGGACCTAATCAGTGAAGAATAAATTTGTTTAAGTTGTCATTGCTGGTTCTCTTTGTTGTGATTTTCAAGTCATAACAATATATATATATATATATATATATATATATATTTTTTTTCTTCCTTTTTTTTTTTTTTTTACTTTAACTGACCTCTAAAAGAGCTAAAAAAAAAAAACTATAGGGACCTCAGGCCATGTGTTATTTATGTTTTATGCCCTTTAATGCAGGTGTTTTTGTTGTTTAGATTAAGGCAATGTATCCCTCCCTGTTCCTGGTGCCATATGATTTAAATTAAAACTGCAGTAGCACACAAAGTAATCAAAAAAGGATGAGAAGAACATCAAATCAAATTCTAAGGACTAACCCCACTGAGGAGAGGGGAAAAAAACTGGGCAGGATGGGACGGGAGTGAAAAAAAAAGGGAGCGGGACGGGAGCGGGAGTTACTCTAGCGGGAGTGAAATGGGATGGGTTTTTTCTAAAACTCTGGATGGCATTTGAAACGCCTTCCTCCCATGATCTTATTTCATTTAAACAGTTTAAACGATCATGGAACACATGCATTGCCTCCAACCCCTAAGTAGAGAAAAGCGTGTGAAGTCCGGAGGCATAACGCAGGTGAAACTGATAAACCTCCATGCACGAGGACTTATACTCCGCGCGAGAATCTCGTAGACATGCGTTCATTGAGTAATTGCTGACTACAGCAGAGGAACGTGAATATGCCACAAAAACTGACGCTGAATGCGTGAGAGTTAACAGGTATGCGTTATTAATGAAAACTGGCCACACCTGATAATGTTGAGAGTTTTCGGAGTTTCTGAAATGGTAATTTAAATGAATGACTGAAAACAGGTCATGACCAATCATTATTTTTAAGATGTTTCACAGTTCACCAGCCACCAGTGATTATATATATATAAATTGTCTTCAAAATTGTCTCTACATAAACTACTTGTAATGTCTCTTCATTCTCTTTCTCTTGCAGAGCTCGCGTTGTTCTTTAGATGACGTCAGCAGGTTGTGTCAATCACACTGATTTTGGACCTAATTGTGGGCGGGGCAAAATCAAGGTCTGCCATCAGAAAACAAGCCTAAAATTACTACTGTGTGTATTTTTTTATGGGAATTTTTGCTGCAGACATACTTTAAAGTCCAGAACTATGAAATAAGTGCCAAAGTACGCGGTAATAGATAGTCCCTTCAATAAGCTGACTTTATATTTCCTACGTTAAGTGCGTGCTAAATTGTAGCGATCTAGGAATTGTAGTGAGACACTTGAAAACAAGGCGCAGACTTGGCAGGAGGAAGGGAGCGGTAACTTCAATATTAGAATTTATGCAACAGAAAAGGCGCAAATAACCTTACATGGGACAAAAATGTAAATATTTAAATGCTCTGAATTGCTGGTATTCTGTGGGTGGTTTCAGGGGCAGGCTGCGTAGTTCAAGCAGGCTTGTGGCGCAAACCCCCGGTCTCTCCACCATCGGAATCTTAAAGGCAAAAAGAAATAACAATGGTTAGTCAGTTTTTTAGTGTGTGCACTCCCCACCGGCCTCTTTTCAACTGTGTGGCTCTCTCTTTTGAGCTCTGGTCAGCTCTGATTACAATGAGCTGCAGCTGCGGCTCCTTGTGTGCACCTTCCTCAGGTCCACCAAGCCTCAAGACTCGCAGCTGGTGGGAACTGTCCTGGGTCCTGTGAATCTAGGGAGTGCTGGGCGGCTCTCCGGTCGCTGTTCAGGGTGCTGAAGCTCCGCTTGGCTCTGAGGGAAGGGGGGATGGGAATTAGCTGCTGGCGTGCTGGCGTGGTCGAGGGGCGTGGCCACGGCCCGGTTTGCCGCATTGCCCCCCTCTTAGATTTACCTCCCGCCTTGTCGTCTCGTATGCCCAGAGTGCATGCCTTCTGAAGAGTCCATCCGTGTTAAATGCGCCGCTACGTCACGTTTTACACACGTGGCCAGAAAAAGTGCTGTAACAACTGATCATACATCTTCCGCACCCCAAAATGCCCAGCTCCCTCCCCATGTGCTGTTTGTAAAACCAGTTCTCTCTACTTCTTTGGTACAACAACCTGCAACAATGTGTCACCCATTTCGTTGTTAAGAGGCACAAATTTTTGCACAAGTAAACAGTCACAAATAAAATACCCCTTATCTGCGTTCGCCATTTCTTCTTCAGGCAACCCCACAGCGAATAGCTCAGCCAAGCCATCATTCTGTTTTTGAGACAGAATAAAATCATTACGATCAAATGACACTGGTAATACAGGCAACTGTGAAATTGAACACCTAGGTTGAGGTTCCGACAAGCCATCCACTGTCTGCGCGCGACTCTTTGCACGAGTCACCGCACAACCAGTGAACACTTCTGGAAATTCCGTAGCACACTCATCTGATTTTAAAACCTGGGCAGATTCAGTGGTCACAACTGGTGATGCTGGCCCACTAGCCCAAACTTTGTCTTTTGCCAACAAATTTCCCAAATCACATCTACGCCAAGCACCGGTAATGCCAGTCGAACTGCAACAATTACCTCACCCTCCACAAGGTCGGAACTCAGTACGATCCTGTGGAGGGGAACGGACATGGATTTCATTCCAATGCCCCGAATTAAAACACTTTTCCTAGTACTACAGTCAACAGAACAAGGCAAGACAGATTCAGACACGAATGTTTCTGCAGCGCCGGTGTCACGTAAGACTTTTATGGGTTTTCGATCAGAACAACCCACTGATGAAACGAAACCGTCGGTAATGAATGACCCATAGCTCTCGCCAACTAACTCATCAGCGACGTCCGAACTACACTGCTCTGCTGTAGGGCTTTCAGGCACCTCACAGCCTGAAGCACCCGCAGGGACAGTGTCATCTGCTGGACAAGTGTGTTTCTCACCGCTACAGTTGCAAGTTTAGGGTGTGAGACAGGGTCTACTTACAGACCCACCGTGGCAGGTTTCGCTTTATTTTATTTTTAGCTTCACAGGCTTTGCAGTCCATTTTCCAATGCCCAGCCTCCAAGCAGTAATTACAGCGATTAGAGTCAGACTTACTACGCTTAAGTGAATCTTGTTTTACTTCTGATCTTACATTCCAGTTGCCATTAGAACGAGATGGCCGATGTTCTTCACGAGCATCGGTATGAGTGGTATTAGAATGATCTCTAGACTTAACCTTATGTGTTAAAACATGTTCATCGGCAAGCACTGCTGCTTCAGTTACCGTTTTAATCTTGCGCTCCTTAATATATATAGCCAAGCGGTCGGGGACGATGTTCTTAAACTGTTCTAGAATAATCAATTCTACTAAGGCCTCACGGGTATTAATAATAACAGAGGAACACGAACGGTTAAAGGTACAGTGCGTAACTTATTTGGCTTTTTATTAGCAAAAATCAAATATTGCTTCCATAAATACGTATTTACCTAAGTCTAATCACAATCGCATACAAATGAAAGCTTTCTCGTTGCTTAGAATGAGTTTACAAATACATAGGTGGCGGTGCACCCACCGGAGGCTGCCATGTTGCATCGCCATCTTTGAATGCGGTAGCCGAAAGTGGACAAACTTGGTTCGCCTTTCGCGTTTTACCTTTAAATCCCTGTGTTTTGTCGGGGGCAGGGAGGAGAAGCAAGCAAAGACGACTGAGTTGGTGAAAGCGCCCTGCAGTTCATATACTTGCCCTTTCCCTTGAAATGGAGGACCATGGTTACTCTTTGCCCCATGAGAGGGAAGGAAAACCACCCAAGAAAAGAAAAAGAAAACATATCCGGGATAAAACAAGAGTCTACATCGGCGTAGCTTTTCCCAGGTGGAGACAACTCATGAGCGAGTAGGACTTGAAAATGTACGCAGAGGTTGCTACTTTTCTGCTAGACAGGTAATTAAACCTAACAGTGAAGTTTATTTTGGCGTAATGTTAGAACCAGGGCAGTGTAGTCCAGCAACTACTTTATCCTCCCATTTAAGTCGGATAATTTGCTGTTACTAGCAATATAAAACGACAGAGACGGCTAGTTTGTTAGTTAGCTTACATTGGAAAAGCTCAGTTGCAACAGTTTTCAGTTGCTGTTACTCTGTACATAAGTCATAGTGGTAGGCAACCGTGCGTGACGTAACTCTTTCTACCGAATTTTCCGAGAGTTTGTCTCGTGTTTCATACTAATTTATTTCAGCTGATTAGCCAAGGGGGGCAGGGGGGTTGATGTCCTCCCTCCAGTCACACAGAATGGTGCAAAGTGATACCAGTTTATCATCTTAGTGACTAAGTGAATTAATCACTAGAACCGCAGGCATTCTAACGCTAAAAGTATGTCCAGGCAATGATTATTTTGAATCGCCACGTCCCCCCCCCCAGAAAACTTTCTTTTAAACAGAAAGTAAGAGAAACGTCGAGTGTTAACAGTGGATTAATATGCTCCCGTCAATTATTCTACAGCTGGTCTTCCAGGCGAACACGGTAATGATTGCTTACATTTCCTGTTTTTGTGTAATGTTGTACTTAGTTGTACAACACAAAGAAACACGCAGAGTATTTTAATTGCCGATTTTGAGCTGTGCGATTGTAACCGTTTTGTTTGTCTTATAGTTTTCAAGGTGCTCCATGTAACTCACTTGGAAGAATAAATGTAAACGTGGACATCAGTAAGAAGAGTGGACTCCTCTGTGACCAGTGTAGTTATAGACAGGGCTCGAATTTCACGATTGCCGTCGATGCCCTACCTGTTTGCCGTGCTGCCCCCCTATAAAAGCCCAGAGTTCACAGCAGTAGAATGCCGTGCCCTTTCCCCCCATTGCCAAAAGTGCCCCTCGGCCAAATCTACCCAAAATAAATAAATCACACAGCATTTCCCGTTTTTACCAGTGGCGGGTCGTCGGCCATAGCAAAGGGAAGCCAGAACCTCGCCCTTCAAAGCTTAATGACTTAAACCTTTCGCAGTTTACTTTTCTTGATCAGCAGTTGCTCATACGAATTGGTAGAAGGACAGTCAAATTTATTTTTTTATTTTTATTTTCAAATTTATTTATTTGTTACAGCCGACGAACTGCCACTGGTTTTTACAACTGTCTTTTTCGCCCTTTTCTTGCGATCGTGGGCGCAGAATTATTATTGAATAATTTATGTATCTCCCCTATTTTTAACTCCGATCACGATGCCAACAGGTGAAAGGAATAAAAAAAGAAAAAAAAATGCCGAATTACAGTCGGCAGCCGCAAAGTGTGGCAAAATGACGAAGTTATGGAGGTAATGAGATTATCTTAGGTTGCGTGTTGTGCGTTGATAAAGCTTGGGAAGCGGGCGTTATAGCCAGTATCTAGCTGTGTGTGAGTGTTAGAAAGACAGGAGAAAGTCCAAATTTCGCGGGTGTCAGAAGATGGACAAAATGGCTAAATATGATTTTTTTTTTTTTTTTTTTTTTATGACCCGGCGTTTGATTGGAATGTCCTTTGCTTGTATTTGCATTACAGCAATGCCCAAACGATGTCCTAGCGCAATACTGAGCCAATTTCCAAGACAGCAAGCGAGGAGAAATACGGGAAACGTTTTCTTTCAAGAATGGTTTTGATTTGCATAGCGCATTGGTCACTTTACATCTGAGACAACGGACCTTTACTTTTTATTAGCTAAAGTGATGACCTAAAGCTCCATGGTGGATTTGCTGCTGTGCCCCCAAGGTAGCGGCAGACTTTGCTGTGGCGCCCTTTATATGGAGGCACATTTGCCGTGGTGCCCTTATATTTTCAGCATGGACCACGGCAACTTTTGCCGTGCCCCTTATCACCTGTAGTTCGAGGCCTGTATAGACATATTGACACATTCTTGACTCTTCGCGGCTTCCATAGTGGTAAATCACGCGCTTAGAGGGGGAGGTGCCAGAGAGTACTACTCGGTTGTTTGCATTCTATTAGCGCACCACTAGATGGGAGTAATTCTCACACACTGCGGCTATAAAAAACCCAACTAGGTCTCTAACAACCTCAGCATACGTTTGACTGTCACCTTTCCTCCAGTTTCTAAACCATTGTCTGTAATACTCAGGAACTTGTTCATACGCCCTTAATACCACTTCTTTGACACACTGGTAATTCTTTCGCTCCGTCACCAATAGCGCCACGAAAGCATCTTGAGCACGTCCAGTAAAAGTAGTCTGAAGTAGTAGTGTACGGTCTGAGTCACTGCACTCATGCTCATCTGCAATTCCTTCAAAAAGAGAAAAAAAATGTGAGGTTTGCGGTCATTAAATTTAGGCAAAAACCTCATCATATTGGAGAGGTTTCTCTCCGTGCCAATTAACGACCCACAGGAATCCCCATCACCCCGCATTTTCCCCGCAGCAATTAATTTTAACTTCTCCATTTGAAGATCGTTATTTCTCTCAGTTTCTCGCTGGCCCTGTTTAATTTTTTCCAACTCTAATTCATGTTCAATGCGCCTTTGCTCCAAGTCACATTGTTTTTCATATTCTTGCTTCTTTATTTCTGCCTCTAGGCGTTTAAGTTCCAATTCATGCTTTACTTCACGTTCTTTTACACGTTCTGCTCTCTCTTTTTCACGGTCAGCTGCCTCAAAACGTTCTTGCTCCAATTGTAATTTTAAAAGTTCAGCCTGTTGCTCAAAACTGAAAGCCTGTTTAATATTCGGAGTAGAGGCTGCTGTCGGGCCAACATCATCGGCCGCTGGATTAATTGACATAATAGACAATTCTACCAATTTGGATTTTACATGACCTTGGGGCTTCAGGAGGCCCCGAACGATGATGTAGCCCATGTACTCTGCTTCATCCTGGGCAACGCAGCACTTCGCCAGGTTTGCCGTTAACCCTGCCCACCTGAGCACTTGTTGCAGATGTTCTCTCCAGGTGATAGAGTGGGCCACCAGATTGGCGATACAGGCAGTGGTGAAGTGCTGACAGTGGTGGAGTATGGTGTCATTAGCCGCTGAAATGTAACTGTGGCCCTGTGCAGGCCAAAGGGGAGGACCCGGTACAGGAATCGCCCTGTGGGTGTAGCGAAGGCAGTCTTGGGCCAATCTTCATGGGCCAGGGGTATCTGCTAGTGCCCATTGGTCAGGTCCAGGGTTGAGATGAACTAGGCATCCTCCAGGCGCTCCAGCAATTCATCGGCTCGAGGCATTGGGTAGGTATCAAATTCCGTGACCACGTTCAGCTTCTGGAAGTGACTGCAGAACCTGAGGGTCCTGTGGGGCTTGGGAACCATGACCATGAAGCAGTTCTTTCATGCAGTATTTCTGCTGGCTTGCGGGACTCTGAAGAAAAATGGACAAAATTTCAATCTTTATAATGGAGAAAAGGCATGTATATTGCTTGGAGAGGCTACTGATGACCACTGATGTCCAACTGCAATTTAAAATTGATAAACATTAAAGTGAGAATTCTTGTTTCCTTTAAACTGGATGTTTTCATACATGATCTTAAATTAACTCTGCAGCCTTTTGAAATATGTAGAGGAATAAATCTTTTTTTGCAGATTTAGATCCAAGCAGACATGGAACTGCTGTATTTACGCACGCAGTTACACTATTTCATCACTAGATGGCACTCCTGGATCAGTTATTGAATATTCACCTACAAGCACAGGTCGAACACGGTTTAGAATAGGGATGAGTTCACTCCCATCCTTGCTTTTCAGGTGTTGCATGAATTAAACTGGTCAGCTAAGCCTGATGTGCAGACTGCCATTGTGAAGTCTATGTTAAACCTTTCATTTCTGTATGCTCTCATTTGGTGCAATCGATTTGCACAACATTTGAAAAACAATATCTGCAGAGCAAGATCTAAACTCCCAGCATGAAGACATTTTCCATGATAAATGTATGACCACAGTATTTCAATGCATTTTGAGGGAAAGGCCTTTATCTAATGATCCGCAACTTTAGAATGATTGCACATTGCATTAACAACTGGTTTGCAAAGAATTCACATATGAATGAGTTAGCATCAATACAAGATCCCACAAACATAAAAGGGAACTGGTGTGGAAATTTAAACGACCAAATGCAGTTATTGAGGAGATACTGACAAGAAAAAAAGCTTGCAATTAAAAATGACTGCAGAAATGCATTTCAAACCTTAAGTTGGTTGGCTGTAACCTTTTATCATACCATTTTCTGGGATTGTTTGTGTCTTCACCGCTTCAAAATTGATACTTGTTTCATGGTGCTTGGACCCCGTCATCACCGCTTGCGGTTATATTTTCTATTATTATTATTATTATTATTTCTTTTCTTCTTCAGAAATGTTTTCGCAAATTCCTGTGTGATGGTAAATGCTAGAGGCCTGAAATTTTGCACATTGGTTGGAAGTTGTGTGTAAATGCTGACCAAGGCATTTTTAACTCAATCAGCCTGATGGTGGCGCTATAATTCAAGAAAAAGTTTTTCACTTTAAAGGTCATAACTCCTACGCTGTAAGTCCGATTTACACAAAACTTGGCACAGACATTCCTTGGTCCAAACTCAACAACTTCTACATAAGGACCTCTAAGGTCCTCCATATTTAATTTTTTTTTCCGCAATTTAGAATTTTTTGAAAAACACATTTTTGACATCTACTCCTAGGCCGTAGGTCCGATTCCTTCGAAATTTGCTTTGGATCATCAATGGACCAAGCTTATCAAAGAATGCATAAAGCTTGTTGAAATCTCATTTCGTTTCCAAGATATTGACCAATGAACTCCAACAGGGGCGTGGCTTAGCACATAAATAGACAAAATTCAACAACCATTGAGCCAATCATCACAGAACTTGCAGAATATGTCCATATAAGTACCAGGAACAAACCATGACAGTTTCATGCAAATCGGCCCATAGGGGCCGCTATAAATGCAAAAAATGGGCATGGCACGACACAAATCAGACTATAAATCAGCAATTGTTTGTCCTATAGCCATAAAACTCACAGGATATATTCATATAAATACCTGAAACATATCCAGAAAATTTCATTCAAATTGACTGATAGGGGGCGCTATAAATGCAAAACTAAGCAGCATGGCATAACACAAATCAGACTAAAAATCAGCAATTGTTTGTCCTATAGCCATAAAGCTCACAGGATATATTTATATAAGTACCTGAAACATACCCTGAAAATTTAATTCAAATTGACTGATAGGGGACGTTATAAATGCAAAACAAAGCAGCATGGTATAACATAAATCAGACTATAAATCAGCAATTGTTTGTCCTATAGCCATAAAACTCACAGGATATATTCATATAAATACCTGCAACATACCCAGAAAATTTCACTCAAATTGACTGATAGGGGGCGCTATAAATGCAAAACAAAGCAACGTGGTATAACACAAATCAGACTATAAATCATAAATAGTTTTCCCAATCATTACAAAACTCACAGGATATGTCCACATAAGAACCTGAAACATAGCCTGAAAGATTCAATCAAATCGACCAGTAGGGGGCGCCATAAATGCACAAAATAGCCTAACATAACACAAATCAGACTATACATCATAAGTTGTTGGTCCAATCATTACACTGGCAAAATAGGTCCACATAAATACCTGCAACACACTCTTAAAGTGGTTTTTGTCTCCTGCCGCCACGATAGCGAGCGGAGCAGGGGACATTGTATTCAGCCCCATCCAGCCATCCATCATGTCCCGTTTGTTCTGAATGCGATATCTCAAGAACGGTTTGACCGATTCTATTCATCTTTGGTGTTAAGGTATATTGGTGTAATACGCCGACCCCAGTAGATTTCCGTGACCTTGGCATTATTCTCAAGGTCATTACGATCATTTGACCACTTACAAATTCCTTGTCAACATGATATCTCAAGAACGGTTCGACCGATTCCATTCATCTTTGGTGTCAAGGTGTATTAGGGGCGGGGTACATAGTATTCAGCTCCATCCGTCCGTCCGTCATGTCCCGTTTGTTGTGAACATGATATCTCAAGAACGGTTTGACCGATTCCATTCATCTTTGGTCTCAAGGTGTATTAGGGGAGTACTCACAGCTAACTCGATTTATGTGACCTTGCCATTATTCTCAAGGTCATTACGACTATTTGACCACTTACAAATACCTTGTCAACATGATATCTCAAGAACGGTTTGACCGATTCCATTCATCTTTGGTGTCAAGGTGTATTAGGGGCGGGGGATATAGTATTCAGCTCCATCCGTCCGGCCGTCCATCCGTCCCATCCCGTTTGTTGTGAACGTGATATCTCAAGAACGGTTTGACCGATTCCATTCATCTTTGGGGTCAAGTTGTATTAGGGCCGGGGGACATAGTATTCAGCTCCATCAGTCCATCCGTTCGTCACGTCCCGTTTGTTGTGAACGCGAAATCTCGAGAATGCTTTGACCGATTTTATTCATCTTTGGGTTCAATGTGTAATTTTGTGATACGCCGACCCCAGTCGATTTCCGTCACCTGGAGGGGGACATGGCCACGTTTAGTGGCAACACTTGTTAATTAAGCTGTTAAAGCTTTCAACTACTAGTGGTCTTTCTTGGCTTGAACCCCGGAATTGCCGCTTGCGGCTATATTTTATTTTAGCTTTGCTAGTTACGCAGCTCATGTACCACTGCCAGGCACCGCTAGGTAGCCAGCTAGTGCTGATGGCAATAAACTCATATTTTCTATCAGTTATTACTCCTGTGCTAGCTAGCGTGACAGCTATGATAGCTAACGAGGATAATTCCAGTCAGGTTTTGTTTTTTATTGTTTACATTCATTGCATTCAAATTGTTTACACTAACGTTATTTACGTTTAGCTATGTAATGGCTGGTAAAATTGAGAGGCCAAGTGCAGCGGCCAAAGAGAAACGAGCAGCACGGACACAATACAAATACAGAGAATTATACAGACCACTGGAAAGTACTCGCGCTTCCAAAGGACGTATAATAGTCTGAAACACGGAAGCAATGTGAGAGAGATAAAAGGGAGAAGAATCTCGGCAGCTGAGAAAAACAAAGCATCTAATTAGTGCGAAGAAAAGACCAGAGAGAAAAAAGTAGAAAAGGTAAAATCCCTAATAAGGAAGGAACTCCAATAATAACGAGAAGACAGAAAGTAACACAAATCCTGACTACAGATATCTTCGGCTATAGTGCTTAGCTACAAACAGACACCCTAGCAAAGGAGGCGTGGCGAACTTCCGGCTTATATAGAGTCCGGGGAAGCGCCGCCCCAGTTCAATCAGCCAGCTGGGTAAAGAATCCGATTGAAAAAGAATTGGATATCGTCCCGGGACGAGAGCCACAAAGAAAAGTCCAAAACACACGCATACCTCACAAACCATGACAAGCTAATAATATGATGTTTTTTACTGTCATGTGAGTGATACATCAAGTAGTTGGGAAATGTTTGCGATGGACACAAACGATATGCTGGCTAGTACTCCTCTCCCCTGGGAGACGCGGTAGCGCAGTGGTCAAGTAGGCTTGACTTGAGATCGCAAGGTCCGGAGTTCAAGCCCCGGCCACGGCCTTCGCGGTGTGTTCTTGGGCAAAACACTTCACTCCCACACTCCACGCCTCACTCCACCCAGGTGTATAAATGGGTACCAGCAAACCTGACTAAGAGCTGGGGGGAGTACCTGCGATGGACTGGCATCCCATCCAGGGGGAGTAGTAATACTCCTAGCCACTTCATGCCACAGAAACCGGGGTTAAGCACTGCGCCGATGGGCCACTGGCTCGAAACAGGCTTACTTCTACTTCACTCCTCTCCCTGTTCTCTGTTCTTCTGTGGGCAGTAATGCTGTGAGTGTTCAAGTCTTTCGGAGGGGTGGTTTTGGAAGAATGACTCAAACAAGGAGGTGTTTATGCTCGCTACTTTCAAAATCTGCCTTGTGCTCGCTGGTTTGTCCAAAGTTGCCTTCCCTACCTTTAAGTGATGTACTTCTGTGGAAACATTTAAAAATGGCTCTGTGGCTCTTCAAGCATGTAGTTATCCACCTGTGCTACGGGGCAGATATCGTGCCTAATATGCGTTTTTTATAAGTCATGATATTACTGGAACTCTGAAAATGTTGGGACAGTATGAAAAATGCACATAAAAAGCAAAAGGCATTGATTTCTACATGTCGTTTTACTTTTTGGTTTTAATTTCAGATGATATGAAGACAAGGCACAGTGGGTTCCAAAATTACTGGCATCCCTGACTGGCAGTGCACAAAGAGTACTTTGAAAAATTCTAAATAATATATTCGTAAAGAAACTCTAAATATCAACATGAAAAGTACTGTACGATATTAATGTTCCGACAGAGCCAACCAAAATCATTTACTGATTTGATTAAAAATCGATTTCCTCCAAATCATGGTTTCACAATTAATGGAACCCTTAAAGATTATTGTGAATAACGTCTACCAAAATTGAACCAGGTATTAAATTCCACTTATTTAAGTTTCATCTAAGTGTTAAGGAACTATGTTGACTCGTTACATCACTTCCTGTTTCACTATGGTGTAGGAGGTAACACACATGCAATTTCCCTTTGTCATCCAACACCATAAAGAAAACAAAACAACTGTCAGTTCAAAAGAGGCAGATGGTCATAGACCTTCATAAATCTGGTAATGGCTACAAGAACTTTCACAAACAATTGAATATGCCACTGAGCACTTGGGGTTCGCGATGACGCCGTCCCCGTCGTGGAAATACACATCAAAACCAAAAGGGAGGCAAATATACAAATCTGCATTGTTATTGAGCAAAATGCAAAGAAAACTAATACACATGCATCCGCCATTTGTGTTTCATTATCGTCTGACCACTGACCGTTTATAGTTATACTATTTTATATCATGAAATGGTGCTGCAATAAAGCAGATATAAGTTGAGAGGCTATGCAGCGAGCGAGCGATCCCAGACTTAGGAGAACATTGAGTATGTAGAATGCTGCCGCTGTTGAGAACAATATTTTTGTTTTTGTTGCCTGTTGAAGTAAAGGGCTCTAGTTACAGTTTACGGCATTTCATTATTCTTGAGCCTACTCCACAACCGCTTAGCACAATTTTAGTCAAAATGCATATTTGGGCCCGCCCCATTCATCATACAAAAAAGACTACGTTGTGGGTTTGCTTTCTTTCCCTTTTGAAATACTGAAGTGGAGGCTCAATGCTCGAGACTATACATAGTACGAATGGATGCAAGCAAATATCGTTCTTCCCACAAAAAGTGATGGAATTTTTCTGTTTGCAGATATTTAAATATTAATTATCTTGTCATATTTAACACACAGTATGATTATATGCCCACAATTATTTTGGGCACAATATGAGATGGAACAAAGGAGAAAAATATTTTTTCATGTTCTATTGTTGATGCTCGCCTTTATAAGTCTCAAACCACGAGGTGACGAGTACGAAGGCATCTGCTGCACAATTAAATTGAAATTGAAGGTAAAATAATCAGGAACTGTATCCATCCACTGTTAATATTTAAACAAATTGACATTTAAAGATGCGAACTATGGCAAATTCACCATTTTTAAAATTATCCATCTCCCACCCCCTCATTACCCTCGTGATCTCTCTTGTTGTAGTGCATTGCAAGAGTGGAAACATCATGGAGCATGTAGATTGTACGTATTATAGTCACCAAGTACTAACAGTACCTGTGACCCCTCCCTCGCTTTTACTCCAGACTTGATACTGGATGAATTGCTTCTAATTATATGGATTATTAGAATGGAGTAAATGTGGCAATTTCCACTTTTTCTACATGATACTGTGCTTGCCTCAATCACCCAAGTTAATGGTGCAAAGACTACGAAGAGCACAATCTAGGTAAAACAGAGGTTTGGGTTTTATATGCAAGCAAAACAAAGGTGGGTTAAAGTCATGCTTCCACATCTGATGGTGCCAAGTGCATTCACAAAGACCACAACCAAGCAAGTTCACCAGCCACCTATTACAAAAATGAAATGCAAAGAAAGTAATCTTGAATATAGCACATCAAAGGTTATTTACATATTAATATTTATCATAATTGCAATAGCAAATGGGACTCACTCAATGACTCATAACTTAAAGGACTCTGTTTTTTAAATCCCTATGCATCCCCAGGACTCGCAGAAATCATTAAGGACTCAGTTTTGTACACCCCATTGCATCCTTGGGCTGCCATTTTTTTTGATTGCCACGGCAAATAAAGCATTGACATGTTTGGCGTCAAAACAGAGAAACAAAAAAAGGAGGAGCACCGTATACCCACAGTGAAATATGATGGTGAATTTTGGGGCTGTATTAATGCAAGAGGTCCAGTGGCACTGGTAATGATTAATGGCTGAATAAATTCCTCCAAATATCAGGATATTTTGGCTGACAATCTGGTTGCCGCCATCAGAAGGCTGGGATTTAGCCACAGATGGACTTTTGCACAAGACAATGACCCAAAGCATGCCTCAAGATCCACACAGAAATGTTTCTATGACAACAAAATCAACATTCTCCGATGGCCATCTCAGTCGCTAGACCTCAATCCAATTGAGAGCCTGTGGGCTGAGTTGAAGAGGGCATTTAATAAATCCAAACCCAAGAATGCGATGAATCTTGAAAGGATCTGCTTAACCCTTTGCGCAGAAGCCAGATCTGGCTATTTCTGTGTTACCTTATTTAAGGCTTAATAATTCAAGATTGCAGCTTCACAGAGAGGAAGGGTATGGCTCAACTGAGTCAAGACACTTGTAGCATCTAGAATTCCATTGTATTTCAGTTTCATGATTTTGGTAAAGAAAAAGGGCTGCAAACATAAAATATCTTCATGAAAATTCAGCATTGAAATTGTCAAAAAAATAAGACTGAGGATTGAAAAATGGCTGGGGGTTAATAATAATAATAATAATAATAATAAGTCTAATAAAAAATTTTATAAAACACGCTTTAAAATACAAAGAATTGTCAAGGTGCTTTACAGAGTAAAAATGCACACAAAAACAATTACAGTTGGTCAAAATAACAAAAATATAACACAATATCCTAGAACTGGCCTATATCAGAACATTGTAAAAACAATAAAGTTATAAAAAGACAATCCTAAGGAGAAGCAGATCTAAAAAGGTGAGTCTTAAGATTGGATTCAAAAACCAGAATCGAGCCCGAGGTTCTGACTGTCTCTGGGCGATGGTTCCACAGCCGTGGTCCTAGCACAGAAAATGCTCGATCCCCCATAGTCTTTAACTTCGTTCGGGGAATTAAGAGCAAGTTGGAGCTCCCTGATCTTAGTGTCCATGATGAGGACTGGGGTGAAAGGAGTTGCTGAAGGTATCTGGGTCTGGTACAGTTTATGGGCTGGCAAACAAGAGGGAGAACTTTGAACATAATTCTATGATTAATGGGCAGCCAGTGAAGAGAGTGGAGGACTGGAGTGATATGTTGAGACTGAGTTCGGGTGAGGACACGGGTAGCGCTGTTCTGCTCGTGCCAAAGTCTCTGGGTGGTTTTGTTCCGTAGGCCAGCGAGGAGGGAATTGCAATAATCAAGACGGGAACTGATGAATGCATGGACAAGTTTTTCGGCGTCGCCTTGGCAGAGGGACAGTCGTAATCTGTAGATGTTCCTCAGGTGGAAAAATGAGGTCTGACAGATGAATTTGACATGTGCATCAAAGGACAGTGATGGGTCCAGTTTGACACCCAGGTTTGTTACCAGTGAGGAGAGTGGGATGGGGTGCCCAATAATGGTGATGTAGGTGATACCGGCTTGTTTTGTCTGGTGGGGGGTGCCTATGAGAATGTGTTCTGTATTCTGCCAGCTCAGTCTCAGAAATGAAGATCAGAGAGACGATTTTATCAGTTAAGAGAGGGAAAGCCCCAGGTATTGATGGTGTGACTTCTGAACACCTGTTTTATGGTCTGTCTGACCAGTTATGTGTTGTTTGAAGCAATGTTTTTACTGCTATGATGAGAAGGCATGTAGTGGGTGGCGATATGTTAATTTGAGTTATTGTTCCTGTTTTGAGGAAAGCAACCCTTAATTTTAATGACCCAACAAGATTTAGACTTATATCTATTAACACTAACAACTCAAAGATGCTTGAATCAGTGATGTTACTGCAGGGTGATGTTTGTGGTGCCTCCCAGTGTGGATTCAGGGATGGCCTGGGTATTGACCATGCCTGTTCTTTTTTTCACGACTGTGTTACGTATTTTACTTCTAAAGGAAGTCCTGTGTATGCCTGCAGCCTTGATGCGGAAAAATGTTTTGATATAGTATGGCATGATGGTTTATTTTATCATCTTCGGTCCAGAATTCCTCTTGATCACTGGTTACTATTATACAAATGGTATAGTAAATTGATGGCTACAGTTAAATGGAATGGTAAACTTAGTGAAGAGTTTCGGGTGAATAGAGGCATTTGACAGGGTAGTATCCTGTCCCCCATTTTCTTCACTATGTTTATTGATGATCTGCTACAAGATTTATCATGCACTGAATGGGGTTTGAGGATTGAAACGTTTACTTCTAATCATTTTGCCTATGCTGATGACATAACTTTGTTTGCAGCTAGTGTCCCTGGGTTACAGGCCCTGATTGACAAGTGTCATAATTATGCCAATAGATGGCGTTTTAGTTTTGGCATAGTGAAAACAAAGTGTATAACGTTTGGTAACTGTAAACTGCCGAAATCTCCTCAGTGGCATCTAGGCTGTCGGGGTATTTTAAATTCTGATGTCATTGATGTTCTGGGTATTTCCTTCATGTCTAGTATAGTTGAGTCCAGAACCTCAATTTCGTGACTGGCCTCTGGCGAATATGTTTTGATGATTGATTTGACTTCTGTGAACCTTGCAAAAAAAAATTAGCCCCCAAGTCCCTCTCAAAAATCTCGGCATTTTTGGCCAGAGGGAGAATTTTCAAGATGGCCGCTGCCGCCATCTCGAAAATTTAACTATTGACCCGTAGTAGCTAGAATTGTGTATGAAGGCAACCACAAGGATTCCAAATTTCGCATCAGTTTGATGCCAGGACATCATTTTGACATTAAAATCCATGAGGGCTGCCATCATTAGAGTGAAGACATTTTGCATGGAACGGTAATGCAAGATATTTTTTGGTGCAAATTGTTTTACACTAATACGATACCCATTTGTTTGCCCTCTTCTATATTGTTGTATCATTGAAATTATAGGGTCTACCTGGTAAATGGTGAATAGGCACTGAAAGGCAAGCATTACAAGAGGGGGCTGCGTTGCTTGAGGTTTATGTATGAGGCACACGTGAGTCAGCTGGTAAAGGTGAGGATTGTTCCCAAACTGACTGATGAGATGAAGAAGAACCTTGAGATTCTGCGAAATACAAGTCTCTCCCAAGAATCCCGTGCTGCTACTCATACGACATTGGAGGAAGATGCTGATCTCGAAAGCCTCATTGGAAATTTATTCACCCAGGCAGAGGCCAGTGATATGGCAGACTACTGGAGGGACTTCTTGTCCATGACAGACGCTCTCATGCAGAATGTGCACACAGTCCATATCTGCAACTGGGATGAATATGTCAGCTCTCTGCGTGCTATGCTGCCATGGATCGTTGCATACGACAACAACAGGTATGGGAGGTGGTTGCCTGACTTCTGGGCAATGCTGACAGCTCTGCCTGCTGATCAGGTAGCCTTCCTTCGTACTGACTTCGCTCAGTCTATCACCGGCAACCCCTACTCTAACAAGGCTTGGGACATGTGGATTGAGTGTACAATGAACAAGGGCAGCAAAATGAAGTCTGGCTGGCTCTTCATCCTCCAGAATGAAAGGCAGCTGCTCATGCACTCCAGAAATGTGAACAATGTGGCCCTGGTTCGGGCAGCTCACAATGCCCTGGCAAACTGGGAGGAAGCCAAGAGGAAGCATGTGGAATGTGGACCGAAACGGATGCGAGAAGATGAGCAGTGTGTACAGGACCTGGTTGCCTGCATGCATGAGTTTGACTCCTTCCCGTTTGACCTAGCCTCACCTAGCCTCCGCACCCTACAGTCAGCAATGCCTGCTTCTGATGAACTCATTGTGGACTTCAATTCAGCTCATGCTGCTGGAGAGGAAAAGTTGACCAGCTTCTTACAAAACCGGGTTTTCACTAAGAACATCTCCCTCCACGCACGTGTCCCTCTGAGCAAACGCTTGACATTTGCCAGAAGGAAATGCAGAGAGAAGCCTGGGGAGGACCTCAAGGTGAGAACTGCTGAGATAGAGAGGAATGCTCTTAAGGCAGTTATAGACCTGGTTGAGGTCAGCCAACTTGCGAACCTCCCCAGGTTGCTAGAATATCGTGTTATTGAAGAGTGTTTGGCCTTATTCAACTCAAATGGCACATACAGTAAGACGCAGAAGAGCACGCTCATTCAGAATTTCTCGCTCCAACCTGTGCATTTGCAAGAACCCTACATTGCTCTCATTCACATGGGCATGATCTGGAGGATGGCAACTCCATCAGCTGAAGATCGGCAGACACAAGATGGCACCCCATACAAGTGGTCGGACTACGTCCACAAGGTGTCATCCATTATCCTTGCTTGCCATTGTAATGCTTACAGATAATCTGTGTGAATGACCCATACGACAGATCATACTCAACTAAAGATTATGAGCGAGACCTGCAGATTCAGGGTGAGGCACATGTCCACAATATCTACATTAAATTGGATGACCAATTCCTCTCTACCGGAGCATTCAAAACGCTGTTGTGTAGTGTCACTAACAAGGGTTGGCTGCAAAAACTGATATGCAGCTACCTGACAGGCCTTGCATAGAATATAGGTACAGAGATTGTACTCAGTTGGCTTTTACTGCACCAACTTGTCGACCCAGCAATTGATGCAGAACTACAGCTTCCATCAGTCTGAAGCTGACACCATCCTTTTCTCAGCTTATGCAGTTCTGCGAGAGTCCGGCCACAGTGGTCCTGTTGTCATTGATGTAGCTGATACAGATGCCTATGTAGCAGCAGCAGTCATCTCGCAGCAGCTGCCTGGTATGCTCTGTATCAAGAGAAAGCGGGAGACAATTCTATGCCATGGTTTGGTAACTGAGGAGATGGCAGATTGTATTGTGCAGCTACACTGTATTACAGGGTGTGATGCCAATTCAGGCTTCTACGGCAAGGGTAAGTTGTCAGAGTATAACAAGGTGAAGAAGAGTGCTATGGCACGGCGACTGCTCTCAAAGTGTGGAGATAGCCTTAACCTCGAGCAGAAGGTGTTACAGGACCTCTTCAAGTTCACACGACATGTGATCTATGACGACAACAAGAGTAACACCATGGCTGAGGCCCGTGCTGCAAAATGGAAGGCAATGAAGAACAAATCATTCATTCGTCTTCCTCCAGATGCAGATAGCCTTCGCCAACACTGCCTCTGTGCAAACTATTTGGCATATCTAGTGTGCCATCCCTCCCTGAAGCATCATCCCTCTCCACTTGGACATGGTTGGGAGCTGGTTGGTGGTCGCTATTGCCCTGCCCGTCACACACATCCTGCTCTCCCGACACATTTACCAGCACCAGGGCCAGCTGGAGAAAGTGAGGAAGATGAGAGTGAGGAGGAGTTAGCCGATGATGTACATAGGAGGATGGAGGATCCATCAGAATATGACACAGAATCTAGTGAGGCAGAATGCTCTGATTTGGACTGATCATGACATGTTTTAAGTGTTTTCAGTATTCAAGTATATTGTCAAAATGATGTCATGGCATCAGACTGATGTCAAAATTGGAATCCTGTTGGTAAACTCACCAAATAAAGTGTTTTCATACAAGATTCTAGTTACTATGGTTCAATACTTAAATTTTCAGGATGATACCAGCAGCCATTTTGGATTTTGCCCAGTGGTCAAAAATGCCGGGATTTTTGGGAAGGACCTGGGGGCTATATTATTTATTTAAGACTCCTAGAAGTCAAATCAATCATCAAAACATATTAGCCAGAGTATGGTCACGAAACTGAGATTCTCGACTCAACTAGCACCCTGTCTACAGCATATGTTGAAAAGAGAATCAGCTCTGCCAGACGGCGTGTCGAAGGTCTCCTTGGGGATGGTTTTTCTTACCCTGGTTTTGCCACCAGAGTTAAGAGGTACCTGTGGAATGCTGTTGTCAAACCTGTTCTGATCTATGGATGTCACTGTATAGAGTTTTGTGCTAAGGATCTTAAATCTCTTGAAAGTTTTCAATCAAACAAAATTAAGAGTGCTCTTGGGCTTCCTAAAAGAAGCCACCACACTAAGCTATTACAGGCTTTAGGCCTGCCGTAGTTATCTGTTTCTGTTGCAGACCTTAGAGTAAAACTGTTTAAGCGTATATTTCTTAGGACTTCTCCTGCTCGGACACTAAATTCTATATTTATAGCCACGTGGCTGACTGACTGCTGTGTTGTGAATGGTACTCTGATGTGTGCAGTATTGGGGGCTGGTCACTCTCTGATTGATATTTCTTTTTCTAGTTGTTTGTGCCTGCCACGTCCGGCTTGTAAAGTGTCTGTCCCTGAGGATGGGATGGTGGATTCTCTTAACTCCCTCATCTTCAGCGACCGATACGACAGGCCGGGCTTGGCAGAGCAAGCCCTTACAAAACTTTTAGTTAAAGCATTTTAAGTCTTTTTATCAACGTGTCTCTCTGTGTCATCTGTTTTACTGCATGTATTTGTATTTATTCTCCCATTGTGGAGGTCATCAATAAATAAATGACTTCAGATTTACTACCATTCAACTGTAGGGAGTTATTGCTCATCCAATTGCTGATGTCGGCTTGGCACTTTGTGGCCCCGGATATTGCTAGGTGTGTGTCAGGAGAAGTTTGACGGTAGAGTTGGGTGTCATGTGCGCATGAGTGAAATTTGATCTTGTGATGGTGCAGTATTTTTCCCAGGGGCAGCATATAGATGAGGAAAAGCAGTGGGCCTAGGACCGACCCCTGGGGGACGCCAGAGGTAATGCTACTGACACTAGATGTTTTTTTTTCCGAGGGCAACATATTCCTGTCTATCTGTGAGATATGAATGGAAAAATTCCAGGGCAGTAACAGTGATGCCCACCTCCAGGAGGCGCTGATACAGGATGTTATGATCCACTCTGTCAAACGCAGCACTTAAGTCCAATAAGATCAGGAGGCTGGGGAAGCCAGAGTCAGCTGCCAGAAGCAAGTCATTTACTACCCTCACAAGAGCAGTTTCTGTACTGTGGGCGGGTCTGAAGCCAGATTGGAAGATTTCATAGAGTTTGTGTGCGTGGAGATGGTCATGAAGCTGGAGGGAGACCACCTTCTCCAGGACTTTTGCCATGAAGGGGAGGTTTGAGATGGCCTGGTAGTGTGAGAGAACTTCAGAGTCCAAATTGTGCTTCTTCAGTACAGGTTTAATGGGAGCCAGCTTAAGAGAGAGGGGAACCACAGCAGTTGACAGGGAGGTGTTGACAATATGGGTCACAGTAGGCACAACAGCGGCAAGGCAGGCTTTTAAAAGTGTTGTGGGAATGGGGTCCAGAGAGCTCTTGGAGGAGTTCATTTTTGCAACAATTTCACCCACCTCAGTTTGGGTGGTGGCTGCAAAGCAGCTGAGAATGGGGCTAACATAGGGGATTGGGGAAGGGGGAGGGGCAGATTGGGCCGGGGTGATGTTGCGTCTGATGGTTTCAATCTTTGCCTTAAAAAAGTCCATGTTGCGATCCCCAAGGAATCTTAGCCCAGTCCTCATGGACAATGGCCTCCAGTTCACTAATATTCTAGGGTTTGCGTGCTGCACCTGCCTTCTTCAAATCCCAGCAGAGATTTTTTACGGTGTTCAAGTGAGGCGAATGTGATGGGCACTCTAGAATCTTCCCAGACTTCTTCTGAAACCAAGCCTTGGTGGATGTTGAGGTATGCTTAGGATCATGCTCCTGTTGGAAGGTCCAATGATGCCCAAGCGTCAGCTTCCCAACAGACGGCATGACATTTTCTCCTTGGATATCCTGGTACGTGGCTGAATCCATCTTGCCCTCCACACTTTGCAGGTTTCCAGTGCCAGAGGAAGCAAGGCAGCTGCAGAGCATCGAAAAGCCCCCACAATTATTCTCTGTAGGCAGGGTGTACTTTTCAGCATATGCTTCTTTATTCCTCCTGCAGACATACCACTGATTCATAAGCCCAAAAAGTTCCAGTTTTGTCTCATCACTCCACAGAACAGTATCCTAAAACTTGCTTGTTGTTGCATCTCTTTATCATAACCACACTTTAATCATTACATGCTACACAGTGGACTTGATTAGTTACCTCCGCCTAACAAAGTTGGAGGAGGTTATGTGATCATTACCATTTGTCTGTTGGTTGGTTTGTTGGTTTGTTTGTAAGCAGGATTACGCAAAAAGTTATGGATGGATTTTCATCAAATTTGGTGGAGTGATTAATTTTTTTTTTTCGAGGAAAAGGTGATTCGATTTTGGGAGGTCAAGGTCAAAGGTCAAGGGCATGCAAAAACACATTAAAAACATATTTGCGTGAAGACTACAGGACTGCATAAACACAGGGGTTGCTAGGTAATAATGGCAAAAATAACATTGAGTACATTGGCAGAGGTACTTGGGCTCTCTGAGCGCAGCTCTAGCTGGTGAATAAATTGATGATCATTAATCATGCAACAGGCGTAGGAACAGGTTGAGTGTAATACTGTGATAAATGCATCTTAGGCCAGCCTGTGCATTAATCTACGCCTGGTGCTCACAAAGGCTGCATCTGGCCTGTGGGGTATTTGTGTAGTTAATGCGCACGTTTATTTTTGTCTGGCTCCCCTGATTCATTTCCCTGTTTGAACGCACTGGGATTATAAGAAGGGCTCATCACCGTCTTCTCCCACTGATCTAGGAACAGGATTAAGCGCATGAACCATTAACAATAGTGCTGCGATGCTCAAGATAAATACTGAAAACATATTCGGCACGTGAAAGTTTACAAAGAGTTACTGGTAAGTATTAGGAGCACATGAATGTGCTGCTCTGCTCTTTTTTCCAGAGCTGCTAATTACTGCTAATTACTTAGCAATTATTCTTCGTAAAACCGTCATTTGTAAAAAGTTTGATATACACTTCCTGGCCAAAAAAAAGTTTCCATTTAGCTTTAAATAAGCTAATACTTAAAGGCCTATCGCTGAATAATTATTGCAGAGATGAATATGTTTCAATTGGCAACGATTGTTTTAACCCTGACTGAAACAGTGAAACAGCTCCTCATTTATTAGACAACCATGTCAGAAGACATATCCCATGGTTGAGGAAAAGGTGGTATTTTTTATTTTTTCATCTGGCGCTTAAATAGGAATCTAAACAAAAACTACCGTCTTTACTCTAATTTAGGCGCCCTTTCAATTTAAGCACCAATCGCGGCGATAGATTTTTTTAGATTCCTATTTAAGCGCCAGATGAAAAAAAAAATTTTTTTTGTGGCTCCTAAATTAAAGTAAAGACGGTAAGTGATATTTGTGTATGGAGACATAAAAACAGTCTTCAGCTGCCATTGATGTGCCAATGAAAAAATATAGTGAAATTGTCAGATGGCTCAAATGTTTAAGCTAATTGTGTAATGAAGGCCAAGAACAACCTTAAATGCCAGAAACTGAAAAGGTAACTGTAGCTCTGCTGCGATATGACTATATTATGTGTTCTCCAGGACTGTGTGACAAAGACTGCTTCGAGGGTCAGATATGAAAAGTGAGAGAAAGGCACACCAATCAGGTAAAAAAAGGAAGCCCAGCAACAGAATTGAATAAAAAATTATAATAATAATAAGCCAAGATGGGTACAGAAATAATATATAAAATAAACTATGAAATGAAATGGTTGCATAGCATTCTAGTTAAAAAAAAACATACACACTGGAGGAGTGAGTAAGGTGTTTTTTTAAGGCACACAAGTACCATTAGCACAGCAATGAGCAATATTTAAACAATACGTCTGAGCTTGTCTTGTTTCTTTTGAGCTATACATGATAAAACACTTATAGCTCATTTTTTAATGTTGGAGGAATTCATGTATGTTGGATGCCCAATTTTTTTTTACATTAGGATTTTTTTTCAGGGTGTGAGAATCAGTGAATGCCAACCTAACCTGCAATGAGCCCCTCGAATTCAGATGTCTTTACAAATGCCACTATTGTACATCCTGATTACTTTTTCATAAGTGGTCTTGTAGGTATTCCCCACTCAAAATACTTCTATGTCTGCCTGTGTTTTATTTATGCTGTGACTGTCTTGGGAAACACTTTTGTCATGCTAATGATTTATGCCGATCACGGTCTTCACACTCCAAAATATACTGTAGTTTTTAATTTGGCGGTGTCTGACTTATGTGTCAGCACTGCTCTCATTCCGCAAATGATCAATACCCATTTGTTTAAATCACAGTTAATCTCCTATGAAGCCTGCTTGACGAGCATGTTCTTTTACACTGCATTTGTCACAATGCAGTCTTTGACTCTCACCGCACTGTCCTATGATAGATATGTTGCTATTTGCTTTCCACTAAGATACGTTGAGCTGACAAAGTCACTGTCAGTGATATCGGTCATATTATGGATTTTTGCAGGAATGGCAAACCTTCTATCAGTGGTTTTTGTCAACAGTCTGTCATTCTGCAAATCCATTGTGGTGAACAGTTATTTTTGTGATCCTGGACCCATACAACTTTTGGCATGCAATGACTATACTCCAAGTGCTGTAATTGGTTGGATCAGGCCGGTTGTGATTCTCTGGTTTCCGGCAAGCTTTATTATGGGAACATATATTTGTATAGCTAGAGCTTTATTAAGAATTGCCGCTGTCTCTGAGCGCCTTAAAGCCATGAAAACCTGCACCTCTCATTTGATCTTGGTGAGCATGTTTTATTTCCCTATTGCCTTGAGTGCTGCGCTGGGCCCCTCTATTCACCAGAATGCCAGGATTATTAACCTGTCCCTGGCGACCGTAATGCCGCCTATGCTAAACCCGATCATCTACTCACTGAAGACGGAGGAATTCACTGAATCCATTAAAAAGCTCTACAGAAGAAAGAGGACACACATCACTGTGAGGAACAAGTGAATACATGTTTCAATCATAGATAAAAGCATTGCAAGTTCACTTATGGTAATTCCTTTCAGCTGTCAACTCAGTTGTGCACTGCCAGATACTGTTGCAGAATTAGTCTAAATAATTGGAACACAGTAATCGTGTTAGGATTCACGAAACAGTGCAAAACTCAATGTCACTAATGTTATGACCAAATCATACCTGCGTATATGTACCTATATGTGTGAGTGTATGTATATATATATATATATATATATATATATATATATATATATATATATATATATATATTGTCCAGCTTCCGTGCCTAGTCTTGTTGCTGTTTCTTTCTTTGTGTGTCTCTCTCCCTGCGCTGCGGCAGGTTGCCTGTTGATGATTGGACAGCAGCTAATTGCACGTATTTTAACCCCTTAAGCCCTGAGCCTCTGATTTGAAAATGACACGCCCGAAATGAAATGGGTATATCTCTGCAACGAATTGGTCGATTTGAATAATCTTGGTATCATAATAAAGGAGCACCTTGAGGATTATTGGCATGGTTTAAAAATCAGTGTATATGTCACTGAGTCAGAGTTAATGAAGATGGAACACTGCAGAAATGAAACATCTTTTTTGCACCAAATAAAGTTTTACTTTTATCTGTCTTAAAGTTATCCAGTTGCAATCTGAAAACCCTAAAAAATAACAGCACAGAATCTTGCCATTATCTGCGCCAAAGTTTATTCGAACCAGAATAAAGCGGGATCAGACATTTGTAGAAAGTACAAAAGAATTTATTACAGATTTTTTTTACACATAATATTGGATCAGCAGACCCTCTTATTGTATGGGATATATTTAAATGTGTCTTTAGAGACCACTTGACTCAATTTGCCTCACAAAGGAAAAAGCAATTAAGATTAAATGAACAAAAAATTAAAAAAGAAAGATTGAGATGGTTACATCACTACTTGACAGCTCAGAAGCAACTCTGGATGTGGCTGACAAACTGTACCAAAAACAAATATAGGGCACTGGCAGCCCCAGAAGCTCCCGCCGTTAAGATAAAGCAAATTGTTGAAGTTTTTGTTGACGGATGCATGCACAGACGGACACACGCACGGACGGAACCCGATACCATAGCTCCTAGGGGCGTAACAATTATGAACCGCGGTTTTTTTAAGGCGTAGTACCACCACCTGCTGCGATGGGGCGAACGTCGGAGCTTTCCCTTTTCCTTTATTAAACCCGACGCAGTCTTGAACGAAAGTGCCAAACATCAAAGGGCATGAGAAATGCTTCAGGAAAAAAAAAACTTGACTGATATTGGTATTTTTTGGTGACATGCTGCACGGAGCCAAGTAAAGGACTACAGAATTTTCTCCTTTTAACCAATTAGGTTACTCTAATCCTGTCCCTGTTTAGTTTGCTAAATACGCATTCAAACAGGGGATTCGCTTATTTATTTTGCTGAATGAGTCGAGCTGTTTATTAAGATAGCATGTTTGATTGCTGCATTCTGAAAGTTAAATGGCCATAGAACACCCCAGATTTGCAAGAACGCGTATTCGGCCATTTTGTGGGATTGTGATAATTTCTATCTCACATTCACGTTTCATCCGCTTTACAGAATGTTTTCCACCTTGTGTATTTTTTAGATGCTTGAAATCTAGGGCAATCTGAAAACAAATCTCTTTATTTTTATTTTATCATTTTAGATCTCCTAAAAATACTACATTGAGAGATGAAATGCAGAGTTGGGATGTGGCGATGTTGAACAAGGATTTTTTTAAAGCATGATGAGACCACTTGCCGTCATGGGGTGTGTAGGCAGTCACATGTAATTTCATGAAACATACACACCTGAAGCGGCTTAAACGATTTAAAATGCTGCCGGGAAGAAGCCTGAGTTTAGATTTTGCTAATTGCAGGTGCTCTGCCCTTCCCTAAATCTGCTCCCATGTACTTGGCCTAAATAACAATCAAGCAATTTAGCCAGTAGCCTATAACTATTAGGCTGTGATATCAAAAAGCAGACAAACCTAACGTCAACCTAACCTAACCTAACAAACCTACGCTTCAAAAAAAACCACAGTTCAGATTCGTTACACCCCTAATAGCTCTTGTGCCACTCGGGCAGCGGGAGCTAATTAGTAGCCTGTACCTGAAAAAGTTGATGAGATAAAGCAAAATGTTGAAGTTTTTGGTGATTTTTTAGGCCAGTGACCTTGAAAAAATTGGCCAAGGTCACCTTTAGGCATGTCATTTGTAGGCCTTCATGAGATGCATGTCCAGTAAAAATTAGGAGTCTATAACTGAAATAGTTGATGAGATAAAGCAAAATGTCGAAGTTTTTGTTGATGGACGCATGCACGGACGGAGCCTGATACCATAGCTCCTGCTCCGCGCGGGCGGCGGGAGCTTAAAAGAATTTGAACAACTAATTTATGACAGGTCAACTGTAATGCATTATAGGAATAAAGCAAAATGGATGGAGAACGGTGAAAAATGCAATAAATTATTTTTAAGTCTCCAACATAGAAATTTAGCAAAGAAAAATATACAGAGATTAAAAAGGAATGATGGGGCAGTTCTTCCTTCACCAATAGATATTCTGACTGAAGAAGAGAGCTATTTTACAGAGGTCTTCTCCTTCCGGTCACCACCTGTTCTGCTACATAACATTGATTGTCATCCGTTTTTCCGTCGTAATCAAGTTAAATTATCGGAGGAGCAGAAAGAAACTTGCAAGGGTCTAATTACGGAAACTGAACTCTACTATTCAATGATGTCCTTTCAACGGGGGAAAGTGCCAGGATTGGATGGTATTCCAATAGAAGTGTACCAAACTTTCTACGAACAGATTAAAAACCCCCTACTCACAAGTTTTAATTTTTCATATGACAAAGGTATTCTCACAGGGACTCAGCAGGAAAGTGTAATCTCTCAGCTCTTAAAACAAGAAGCTAGTGGCCATTATGATGATCCGGTTCACTTAAAAAACTGGTAACCACTTACTCTTCGGGCAGATTGTGACTGCCCCTTGGAAAATGAACCTGGTCCAGCCAAACTTGAAAATTCAGACATTCTTCAAAATATTGAAAGCAAGTTGTCCACCTGGACCCTTTTCAACAACAACAGCTCAAGCAGCTCATATTTGAATATAGTCACATTTTCCCTGATGTTCCATCGAGGACTGATATGGTTTACCATGATGTCATCCTACAAGATAATGCCAAGCCTGTAAAACAGCATCCTTACAGAATGAATCTAGAGAAGCAGAAATACCTTAAACAAGAAGTCAAATACCTGCTTGAAAATGACTTTGTTGAGCCAAGTAACAGTGACTGGAGTTCTCCATGCATCCTAGTTCTGAAACCCAATGGAACATATAGAATGGTGACAGACCAACTGAAAGCTATCCGCAAAAACTCACCAGTTCTCTTGTCTAATTTCAAAAAGGAGTTCAAGTTGGCTGTTGATGCCAGTGATATTGGTGCAGGTGCAGTTCTACTGCAGGAAGACACTGATGGAGTAGATCATCCTGTTTGTTACTTTTCCAAAAAGTTTGATAAACATCAGAAAAACTATTCAACAATTGAAAAAGAATGTTTGGCACTTGTCTTGGCATTACAACATTTTGAAGTCTATTTTACTTGTTCAGCTACTTTCATCAAGGTCTTCAGTGATCACAATCCCCTCACATTCTTGCATAAGATAAAAAACAAGAATCAAAGATTACTGAGATGGAGTTTACTTTTGCAAGAGTATGATTTGGATATTTCTCACATCAGGGGAAAAGATAATGTTATTCCAGATGCACTTTCATGCATGTAAATTTTACTTCCTTATTTGATTGTGAAAATTGCACTGGTTGTTAGGTATATGATTGTTATAATGATCAATGACACTTTACGTGTAAAGTTTCAAGATTATGCTGATTATAAAACCGTGCTAATTTTAAGAAAAGAAAGCTTTGAGCAAACCTTTCTTTTCTTAAAGAGGGGAGGTGTTATGTATGAGTGTTTTATGTACAGCACTGTATATCATTTGTAAAAGGAGATTTGTTAGATACTATGTGTGTTGCCTTACTGGTCAGCTATTTGTTCATTTTGTTCATCATTTAGCACCCTCTGTTGGTATGTCTGTATATCAGTCTATTTGTAGCAACACATGATCTGATGCGATACCACTTGTTTGTGATGAAATAGACTAGTGCTTTCTAGAAGTTTCTGGCATCTTCTTACCTGGAGAAGGCCTAATCACCCAGGAATCCTGTAGATCTTTCCAGAATATTCCTAGTCTTTATAAATGCTGTGATTTTGGTCAGTGGTGGAGTTTCTGTTTTTGCATCAGAGTTACACAGTGGCATTACAGTGTTATTATAAGAGTACACAGTGGATTATTTAGAGAAATTTTTGGACCTAATCAGTGAAGTATAAATTTGTTTAAGTTGTCATTGCTGGTTCTCTATGTTGTGATTTTCAAGTCATAACAATATATATACTCAGCTCCATTAAAAATGCACCAGTGAGGTATGTACTGTATTTGCAGCGAATTGAAGAATCGATTGATTTTTATTGCTTCTCCAGTGAGGCACGAGAGGAAATAAAGAAAAGCGCGTGGTATTGTAATCCTGACGCGCACCACGTGCACGCGCCAACTGGGTTTTCTGTAGGGCCCGTGTGCACGCATGTGTTGCTCACATAGACGGTGTCAAACGGTACTTGCGCTCACCCTCAATCGTCTCGGACCCCTCATCTCATGATCAGTTTTGGTTGCGGTCCGGAATCTGTCACGTACAGGCTGTAACCAGATGTGGCGCTCTTGAGCTGCCATCGTCAGTCGTGGCTGCCCTAAGCGGGGTCGGTCAGTGACAGTGCCTGTGTTCTATTCTCGGATAGACAGCCGACTGATTGTTGAACGGTGACATTGCAAATGACGCACCACCTCTCGGCGGCTGAGATCTGCCCGTAACATGCCAAAGGGTCTTTTTCTCTCTCCTGTGTCACAAGCCGTTCCATTTTCTTGATGCAGTAGCATTTTTCGTTTTTTTTTTGTTGGCTTTATGAAGGCTATTGACCACACCAAAAAGAACAAGTCAAGTGTCACTGTACACATCAGGAACAGCTTGATGTTTGTTATTACTGAAGTGCTTGGCGCGTGCACGTGGTGTGCGTCAGGATTACAATACCACGCGCTTTTCTTTATTTCCTCTCGTGCTTCACTGGAAAAGCAATAAAAATCAATCGATTCTTCAATTTGCCGCAAATACAGGACATACCTCACTGGTGCGTTTTTAATGGCGCTGAGTTGGGACGGGAGCGGGAGTTATTCTACCAGGAGTGAAATGGGATGGGTTTTTTCTAAAACTCTGGACAGGATTTGAAACGCCTTTCTTCCAATGATCTTATTTCATTTAAACAATTTAAACGATCATGAAACACATGCATTGCTTCCAACCTCTGAGTAGAGAAAAGCGTGTGAAGTCCAGAGGCATAATGCAGGTGAAACTGATAAACCTCCATGCACAAGGACTTATATTCCGCACGAGAATCTCTTACATATGCGTTCATTGAGTAATTGCTGACTACAGCAGGGGAACGTGAATATGCCACAAAAACTGAAGCCGAATGCGTGAGAGTTAACAGGTATGCGTTATTAATGAAAACTGGCCACACCTGATAATGTTGAGAGTTTTCAGAGTTTCTGAAATGGTAATTTAAATGAATGACTGAAAAAACAGGTTATGACCAATCATTATTTTTAAGGGATGGGTTTCGCCTCCCCGATCGCCAGTTCACCAGCCACCAGTGATATAAAAAATTGTGAAGTAACATTGACACTAAATTGAATCAGTAATCAGTACATGATGTTACAGTTCAGAGAATGACACGTTTTCAATGTCTCTACAACAACTACCATACTTTATTCTCTTGCAGAGCTCGCATCGTTCCTTAGATGACATCAGCAGGTTGATGTGTCAATCACACAGATTTTGAACCTAATTGTGGGCGGGGCGAAAATCAAGGTCTGCCATCAGAAGACAAGCCTAGAATTACTCCTGTGTGTATTTTTATGGGAGGTTTTGCTGCAGACATACTTTACAAGTCCAGAACTATGAAATTAGTGCCAAAGTACGCGGTGATAGATAGTCCCTTCAATAAGCTGACTTTATATCTCCTACGTTAAGCGGGTGCTAAATTGTAGCGATCTAGGAATTATAGCGAGACACTTGAAAACAAGGCGCAGACTTGGCAGGAGAAAGGGAGCGGTAACTTCAGTATTAGAATTTATACAACAGAAAAGGCGCAAATAACCTTACATGGGACAAAAATGTAAATATTTAAATGCTATGAATTGCCGGTATTCTGCGGGTGGTTTCAGGGGCAGGCTGCGTAGTTCAAGCAGGCTTGTGGCGCAAACCCCCGGTCTCTCCACCATCGGAATCTTAAAGGCAAAAAGAAAGAACAACAGTTAGTCAGTTATTTAGTGTGCGCACTCCCCACCGGCCTCTTTTCAACTGTGTGGCTCTCTCTTTTGAGCACTGTTCGGCTCTGATTACAATAAGCTGCAGCTGCGGCTCCTTGTGTGCACGTCCCTCAGGTCCACCAAGCCTTAAAACTCGCAGCTGGTGGGAATTGTCCTGGGTCCTGTGAATCTAGGGAGTGCTGGGCGGCTCTCCGGTCGCTGTTCAGGGTGCTGAATCTCCGCTTGGCTCTGAGGGAAGGGGGGATGGGAATTAGCTGTCGCCGTGTTGATACGGTCGAGGGGCGTGGCCATGGCCCGGTTTGCCACATTGCCCCCCCTTAGATTTACCTCCCGCCTCGCCGTCTCGTATGCCCAGCAGAGTTGGGTCAAGTACTTCTAAAAGTACTTGAGTACAAGTACTTTTAAAAGTACTTGGTCCAAGTACAAGTACTTTTGGCATTTTTCATAATGTACTTGAGTCCCAGTACATGTATTTTCTCAAGTACTCGAGTACAAGTACAAGTACTTTTCATGTTTTCACCAGAGTAGTTGAACTTCTCAGTTGAACAATCTAACTACTCAGTTGAACATTTTAACTTCTCAGTGACCCACTGTAGTTAACTCACTAGCTCATTAACCACCTCAATTACTGATGATCAAGGCCAGCAATTTAAAAATACTGCTTATCAATCAATTATACATCAATTAACAGACATGAAAAAGAACAAAATTCAAACTACCACTCAAACAATAGCTAAGTATGATGGATGAATCAAAATAACATAATAGTTGATCGATAAACGATATCATTTTACTCATGTTTAAAAATGTTTCTCGGATATGAAAACATTTGATATGGATTTTACAAGCCCAGTTCCGAAATAGTTGAGACAAAGTGTAAATTGTGAATAAAATCAAAATGCAATGACTTTCAAATCACACCAGCCCGTATTTTATTCACAAAAGAACAGAGATAACATAGCAAATATTGAAACTGAGAAATTTCACAATTTTGTCCACAAAATGAGCTCATTTCAAATTTGATGGCTGCTACAGGTCTCAAAAAAAGTTGGGACAGGGGTCTGTTTACCACAGTGTAGCATCCCCTCTTCTTTTTAACACAGGGTGGAGGCGTCTGGGCATTGAGGAGACAAGTTTCTTGAGTTTAGCCATTGGAATTTCATCCCACTCTTGTTTAATAATGGCTTCCACCTGCTGGAGAGTTTTGGGTCTCCTTTGACGGACTTTTCGTTTAATTATGCGCCAAAAGTTCTCAATCGGTGAAAGGTCAGGACTGCAGGCGGGCCAGTTCAGCACACGGACTCTTCTACTATGAAGCCATGCTGTTGTAATAGTTGCAGTATGTGGTTTTGCATTATCCTGCTGAAATGCACAAGGCCTTCCCTGGAATAGATGCCGTCTGGAGGGGAGCATATGTTGCTCTAAAACCTTCATATACCTTTCAGCATTCATGGTGCTTTTTATAACATGCAAGTGTCCCACACCATTTGCACTAATGCATCCCCATACCATCAGAGTTGCTGGCTTTTGAATTGAACGCTGATAACAGGAGGGGTGATCTTTCTCCTCTTTAGCCCGGAGGACAGGACGCCCACGATTTCCAACAAGAATGTCAAATTTGGACTCATCTGACCACAGGACACTTTGTCACTTTGCTACAGTCCATTTTAAATGAGCCTTGGCCCGCAGAACATGGCGGCACTTCTGGATCATGCTCAACAATGGCTTCCTTTTTGCATGATAGAGTTTTAGGAGGCATCTGTGGATGGCACGGCAGACGGTGTTTACTGACGGTGGTTTCTTGAAGTATTCCTGGGCCCATTTAGTAATGTTGATGACAGAATCATGCCGGTGAGTGATGCAGTGGCGTCTGAGGGTCCGAAGATCACGGGCATCCAGTAAAGGTCTTCGGCCTTGTCCCTTACGCACAGAGATTTTTCCAGTTTCTCTGAATCTTTTGATGATGTTATGCATTGTCGATGATGAAACCTTCAAAGCCTTTGCAATTTGACGTTGAGGAACATTGTTTTTAAGGACTTCCACAATTTTTTTATCGCAAGCCTTCACAGGTTGGAGAGCCTTTGGCCATCTTTATTTCTGAGAGACCCAGCCTCTCTAAGACATCCCTTTTGTAGCCAATCATGTTACACACCTGATGCCAGTTGACTTAATTACTTGCTAAATGTTCTTTCAGCTGATTCGCTTACATATTATTTGCTTTTCCAGCCCTTTTTTGCCTGTGTCCCAACTTTTGAGACCTGTTACAGCCAGAAACTTTGAAATGAGCTCATTTTGTGGATAAAAATGAAAAATGTCTCCGTTTCAACATCTGAAATGTTATCTATGTTCTATTGTAAATAACATATTGGCTCATGTGATCTGAAAGTCACTGCATTTTGATTTTATTCACAATTTGCACTTCGTCCCAACTATTTCGGAATAGGGGTTGTACTTTACTAATGGGAAAATCCATGTAAAAATTCAAGTATTTTGAAATCCACTAAAATATTTGAAAAGCACTTGAAAATTCAAATACTTTTCAAATGTACTTGGTCCAAGTCCAAGTACTTTTACCATTTTTGAAAAAGTACTTGAGTCCAAGTACTTGCAAGTCCAAGTACAAGTACCGACCCAACTCTGATGCCCAGAGCGCATGCCTTCTGGAGAACCCATCCATGTTGAATACGCCGCTACGTCACATTTTACACGCGGCCAGAAAAAGTGCTGTAACAACCGATCATACATCTTACGCACCCCAAAATGCCCAGCTCCCTCCCCATGTGCTGTTTGTAAAACCAGTTCTCTCTACTTCTTTGGTACAACAACCTGCAACAATGTGTCACCCATCTTGTTGTTAAGAGAAACAAATTTTTGCAGAAGTAAACAGTCACAAATAAAATACCCCTTATCTGCATTTCTTCTTCAGGCAACGCCACAGCGAATAGCTCAGCCAATGTCATGGTTTTCCCCCTGCCAGCTAAAGACACAAAGCCGGCGGGCACTGGGACCATGTACCCAAAAAGAGATTAATGGACCCACAGGCGCAGCCTGAGTAAAAATATAAAAATCTTTACTTTAAAAGATAAAAGCAAACACGAGAGGAGCAGCGGCAAAAACAATAACATCAGAGCTCAGGCATCAGAATGCAGCAGCTCTTAAATACTCTTCACTGCACCTCCACCTCAACGAGCAACAGGTGTGGCTCACTGAAGTGGAGGTGCAGACAGCAGAAGGGGGGAGGGACTGCAGGGCAGAACCATCACAGCCAAGCCATCATCCTGTTTTTGAGACAGAATAAAATCATTACGATCAAATGACATTGGTAATACAGGCAACTGTGAAATTGAACACTTAGGTTGAGGTTCCGACAAGCCATCCACTGTCTGCGCGCGACTCTTTGCACGAGTCACCGCACAACCAGTGAACACCTCTGGAAATTCCGTAGCACACTCATCTGATTTTAAAACCTGGGCAGATTCAGTGGTCACAACTGGTGATGCTGGCCCACTAGCCCAAACTTTGTCTTTTGCCAACAAATTTCCCAAAATCACATCTATGCCAGGCATTGGCAATGCCGGTCGAACTGCAACAATTACCTCACCCTCCACAAGGTCGGAACTCAGTACGATCCTGTGGAGGGGAACGGACATAGATTTCATTCCAATGCCCCGAATTAAAACACTTTTCCTAGTACTACAGTCAACAGAAAAAAAAACAAGACAGATTCAGACACGAATGTTTCTGCAGCGCCCGGTGTCACGTAAGACTTTTATGGGTTTTCGATCAGAACAACCCACTGATGAAACGAAACCGTCGGTAATGAATGACCCATAGCTCTCGCCAACTAACTCATCAGCCACGTCCGAACTACACTGCTCCGCTGTAGGGCTTTCAGGCACCTCACAGCCTGAGGCACCCGCAGGAACAGTGTCATCTGCTGGACAAGTGTGTTTCTCACCGCTACAGTTGCAAGTTTAGGGTGTGAGACAGGGTCTACTTACAGACCCACCGTGGCAGGTTTCGCTTTTTTTTTTTTTTTTTTTTAGCTTCGCAGGCTTCGCAGTCCAATGCCCAGCCTCCAAGCAGTAATTACAGTGATTAGAGTCAGACTTACTGCACTAAGTGAATCTTGTTTTACTTCTGATCTTACATTCGAGTTGCCATTAGAATGAGATGGCCAATGTTCTTCACGAGCACCGGTATGAGTGGTATTAGAATGATCTCTAGACTTAACCTAATGGGCTCTAATTTCTTGGCGCAGCGCAGGGTGGCGCAGCCCACGCAGTGGTAATTTCGTCCGGTGCAGCCCGCGCAGTAGTAATTTCGTGCGGTGCAACACCGTGCGCAGCCACTTTGGCAATTTGGTAGACAGACGTGCGCCGAGATGGGTGTGGCGGCGTAGTAGGGGGAGGTGTCACATATTCATCATGACGCAGTGACAATTTTGTGGATAAAGATTCCGCCGAAAGTGCGCAGAGAGCTCGCCAGCTCCAACCTGGTTTACTTTCTGTGCAGTGGTAATTTGGCTGACCGGCGCACATTGCGCACACGTCACCGAAACCTCTCAGGCAGGTTTCCAGAATGTCAAGCACATTTCAATGCAATAAATAATTACAGCAGCCACTATTTAATGTAACTATCTGAATCAGCACATAAATTATAGTATCTATATCGATTGTCCTGATGTCAGATCAAAGAGAGAGAGAGAGAGATGTGTGCATGTGGGCGCGTGAGTGCGTGTGTAGGCTATGTGGGTATGTGTCCTTCAGCTGCTTTCACACCGGACGCGAAACGAATGTTTCGCGCGACTGATTACATTCAAAGTCAATGCAAAAATATTTGCGTCTTTGCATTGACTTTGAATGTAATCTGTCGTGCGAAAAATTCGTTTTGCGTCCAGTGTGCAAGCGGCTTAATACTATTATTGTCACTTAGGTTTTATCGTTTATAGTGGGGGAAAGGAATACAGCCTAATTGCTACGATCTCGTACGATCTCGAGATTGAAAATAAATGTATCACGTATCTTGCATTGTTGTCCATGCATGTTAATCCCAAAATTTTAAGCAGCAACAGGGTGTAATAATAGGAACACGCTATCCATCGTTTCTCTTCCCAATGATGCAGGCAGAAGAAATAAATGAGCAACCGTCGTATTTCATTCCAACTTCATAAATTTGAATGATCTGACGTAGTTTCATTTTGAAATTCCATTCAATTTCACCAATGGTAATAATTTGCGAATGCCCTAGCTAGCCAGCTAACTCATATTCGTAATGCTTAATATAGACGGAAGCGGTGCAGAAAACATGCCTGAAGCAGCAAAGTAAAATGCAACATTCACGCATCATGCAGATATAGGACAGAGGCTCCTTTATTCCAATTTTAAAGGTGAGGAGAGGAGCTCATTTGATTGGTGAAGATTTGACTCGGCTGTGTTAAACCCACTCAAGGCTTCTCTCCTCCCTCTTTGCCACTTGCGCTGGCAGGAGGGACAGAGGCGGGACAGAGGAGTACTTGCGCCGGGCTGCACCGGGCACGAAATTGCAAAATACGCCTGAATACACCCCGTTGGTGCGGCGCTCCCCCCATTCGCTGCGCCTGCGCCTGGTCAACGAATTTAGAGCCCAATGTGTTAAAACATATTCATCGGCAAGCACTGCTGCTTCAGTTACCGTTATAATCTTGCGTTCATTAATATATATAGCCAAGCGGTCGGGAACGATGTTCTTAAACTGTTCCAGAATAATCAATTCTACTAAGTCCTCACGGGTATTAATATTAACAGAGGAACAAGAACGGTTAAAGGAACAGTGTGTAACTTATTTGGCTTTTTATTAGCAAAAATCAAATATTGCTTCCATAAATATGCATTTACCTAAGTCTAATCACAATCGCTTACAAATGAAAGCTTTCTCGTAGCTTAGAATGAGTTGTTTACAAATACATAGGTGGCGGTGCACCCACCGGAGGCTGCCATGTTGCATTGCTTTCTTTGAATGCGGTCGCCGAAAGTGGACAAACTTGGTTCGCCTTTCGCGTTTTACCTTTAAATCCCTGTGTTAAATCCCAGGGAGGAGAAGCAAGCAAAGACGACTGTGTTGGTGAAAGCGCCCTGCGGTTCACATACTTTCCCATGAAATGGAGGACCATGGGCACTCTTTGCCCCATGAGAGGGAAGGAAAACCACCCAAGAAAAGAAAAAGAAAACATATCCGGAATAAAACAAGAGTCTACATCGGCGTAGCTTTTCCCAGATGGAGACAACTCATGAGTGAGAAGGACTTGAAAATGGACGCGGAGGTTGCTACGTTTCTGCTAGACAGGTAATTAAATCTACCAGTGAAGTTTATTTTAGCGTAATGTTAGAACCAGGGCAGTGTAGTCCAGCAACTACTTTATCCTCCTGTTTAAGACGGATAATTTGCTGTTACTGGCAATATAAAACGGCAGAGACGGCTAGTTTGTTAGTTAGCCTACATTGGAAAAGCTCAGTTGCAACAGTTTTCAGTTGCTGTTACTCTGTACATAAGTCATAGTAGTAGGCAACCGTGCGTGACGTAACTCTTTCAACCAAATTTTCCGAGAGTTTTTCTCGTGTTTCATACCAATTTATTTCAGCTGATTAGCCAAGGGGGGCAGGGGGGCTGATGTCCTCCCTCCAGTCACACAGAATAGACCAAAGTGATACCAGTTTATCATCTTAGTGACTAAGCGAATTAATCACTAGAACCGCAAGCATTCTAACGCTAAAAGTATCTCCAGGCAATAATTATTTTGAATCGCCACGTCTCCCAACCCCCCCACCAGAAAACTTTCTTTTAAACAGAAAGTAAGAGAAACGTCGAATGTAAACAGTGGATTAATATGCTCCCGTCAATTATTCTACAGCTGGTCTTCCAGGCGAACACGGTAATGATTGCTTTAATTTCCTGTTTTCAGGTAATGTTGTACTTAGTTGTAGAACGCAAAGAAACACGCAGAGTATTTTAATTGCCGATTTTGAGCTGTGCCACTGTAACCGTTTTGTTTGTCTTATAGTTTTCACGGTGCTCCATGTAACTCACTTGGAGGAATAAATGTAAACGTGGACATCAGTAAGAAGAGTGGACTCTTCTGTGACCAGTGTAGTTATAGACATATTGACACATTCTTGACTCTTCGCAGCTTCCGTAGTGGTAATGACGCGCTTAGAGGGGAAGGTGCCAGAGAGTACTACTCGGTTATTTGCATTCTATTAGCGCACCACTAGATGGGAGTAATTCTCACACACTGCGGCCTTAAAAAACCCAACTAGGTCTCTAGCAACCTCAGCATACGTTTGACTGTCACCTTTCCTCCAGTTTCTAAACCATTGTCTGTAATACTCAGGAACTTCTTCATACGCCCTTAATACCACTTCTTTGACACACTGGTAATTCTTTCGCTCCGTCACCGATAGCGCCACGAAAGCATCTTGAGCACGTCCAGTAAAAGTAGTCTGAAGCAGTAGTGTACGGTCTGAGTCACTACACTCATGCTCATCTGCAATTCCTTCAAAAAGAGAAAAAAAATGTCAGGTTTGCAGTCATTAAATTTAAACAAAAACCTAATCATATTGGAGAGGTTTCTATCCGTGCCAATTAACGACCCAGAGGAATCCCCATCACCCCGCATTTTCCCTGCAGCAATTCATTTTAACTTCTCCATTTGAAGATCGTTATTTCTCTCAGTTTCTCGCTGGCTCTGTTTAATTTTTTCCAACTCTAATTCACATTCAATGCGCCTTTGCTCCAAGTCACGTTGTTTTTCATATTCTTGCTTTATTTCTGCCTCTAGGCGTTTAAGTTCCAATTCATGCTTTACTTCACGTTCTTTCACACGTTCTGCTCTCTCTTTTTCACGGTCAGCTGCCTCAAAACGTTCTTGCTCCAATTGTAATTTTAAAAGTTCAGCCTGTTGCTCAAAACTGAAAGCCTGTTTAATATTCGGAGCAGAGGCTGCTGTCGGGCCAACATCACTGGCCGCTGGATTAATTGACATAATAGACAATTCTACCAATTTGGATTTTACACAACCTTTCAGCTCTTATTTTTTTAAGATCCTTAGGAATATGTTCAAATTTATAATGTTCCACTACTTGATACAATTGATCTCTCGTTAAACGTTCTAACATCTCCGATGGAGGCGTGAAAAATCTTGTACTTCTACTGTAGGCATTTCGAGTTTTGTTAACGTCAACAATGTTGGTCTGTCCTGACAATAATGCTACTTAACAATTCAAAAATAATCTGAAAATAACTGCGACAGTGCAAAACAGGTAAACAATCAGGCACAGGTACTAAAGCCACCCCATTAACACATCATACAAGAGCTGCCCCGCATTTATCTCCCAAACACAGCCCTCTCTATTTCCACCCCTAGTCTTCAGTATGCCCACATGCAATTGAGTTGCTTACACAACCCCAGTGCGTCCGACGTACCAAAAACAACAAGCTACAACAAAAAAGGCAGAGAAATAAACAGCGGTAAGCGCTCTGTACCTATGGCGGGGGTTCACGTTCGCTTGGTAGGTCTAACCTACCCTCCACCGACTTAACCTACCCTCCGTCAGAGGCACCTGTACCCAATCTACCTGCTGCACACGCGTCAACCCTGCAGCCAAAGAAACTTACGGGCTGCAAGGATCCAAAGGCTCCCTTCCACCACGGCGAATCAAAGCAAAACAAATTAAAATACAAACCAATTAACAAATTGCCAAACAATCAAAATTCTAATCCAAAATTTAACAAATTTACTAAGCAAAAAATTACTGCTTGATACTGCCCAGTTTCGGATAGCTTGCTACAACAGGCAATTTACACCTGTGAGCACAAATACCAAAGGTGAATTTTCAGTTGACCAACAAATGAACTTATACAACCACCAAACGATTTAGTGGAAAAATAAGTTACATACCAATTCCGGAACAACCTCCCGGACGAGCCCCCATATGTAACATACTGGCTCACGTATGGACATATAAAGGGTAGACCAACGCAGTTTTGAAACAATAATAATGAAGCTATTAAATAATGAATAATTTAACAGAGACTAATGTTTAAAAAAAATGATAAAAAAGTGAAGTCCAAATCAGGATAGAGTACACAGAAATGTGGTATCAATCAGTCCAGAGGTAAACAACAAATGCAACAAAGCCAAGCCGGGAGGTGGAGAACAGCCACAAGCGCAGAATGAGAGAGCCTTTTATACCACTCCCAATCAGGTGCACCTGGGCAACAGACAGAGAGAGAAACAAGCACCCTGGCACATCAGTGCCAGTGGGCAGGGTTTATAAGGCAGACACAACCACAAGAAGCGGCAGGGTCGCAACAGTGTGCAGCACTCTCGACCTGTGCATCACCTGGAACAAGAACGCCTGCAATGAGAGAAACCAGCATGTGACCCCCTCGTTGCTGTCCTTCTCTCGACTCATCCACTGAAAGGGGGCTTTTGGTCGGTGACCAGGGTGAAGGTGCATCCCAAAAAGTAGAAACGGAGGGAATCCGTGGCCCATTTGATAGCCAGGACCTCCCTCTCTACCGCAGCATACTTAGTCTCACTGGGGTGCAGCTTGTGGCTTGGGTATATCAATGGGTGCTCCTCACCCTGGAACACCTGGGAGCGCACTGCACCCATACCTGTCTCTGAGGCATCCGTCTGCAACCCAAAGGGGAGGTTAAAATCGGGTGTATGCAGTAACGGTTGTAAGCACAAGGTGGTCTTCGGGGCCACAAATGCTGCTTCCTCTCGCAGTCCCCACAGGATGTTCTCGGGCTGTCCCTTCCAGATAAGGTCTGACAGAGGCGCGGCTGTGGAGGCGAATGAGGGCTGTGGGGGATGAACTGCCTATAGTACCCAGCCAAGCCCAGGAAGGCACGGACCTGGCGTCCTGGAGCCAGTCCCGGACATCGACCACCTTCTTTCTTGGGGTTTCAGGAGGCCCCGACCGATGATGGAGCCCACGTACTGTGCTTCATCCTGTACAACGCAGCACTTTGCCAGGTTTGCCGTTAACCCCGCCCACCTGAGCACTTGTTGCAGGTCTTCCCTCCAGGTGATAGAGTGGACCACCACATCGGCGATATAGGCAGTGGTGAAGTGCTGACAGTGGCGGAGTATGGTGCCATGAGCCGTTGAAATGTAACTGCGGCACCGTGCAGGCCAAAGGGGAGGACCCGGTACAGGAATCTCCCTGCAGGTGTAGCAAAGGTAGTCTTGGGCCAATCTTCGGGGGCCAGAGGTATCTGCCAGTGCCCATTAGTCAGTTCTAGGGTTGAGATGAACCAGTCCTCCTCCAGGCGCTCCAGCAATTCGTCGGCTCGAGGCATTGGATAGGTATCGAATTCCATGACCACGTTCAGCTTCTGGAAGTGACTGCAGAACCTGAGGGTCCTATCGGGCTTGGGAACCACGACAATGGGGCTAGACCATGGGCTGCAGGCTTCTTCTATCATCCCAGGCCCTGCATCTGCCTCACCTCCTCCATGATGGCCCTCTGCCATGCCTCTGGTACCCGATATGGCTGCACGTTCATCACCACTTCAGGGGGAGTCTTGATGATGGGCGAGCACGTGGGTGTGTCCTGGGCGAAAAGAGAACACATCAACATACTTCGAGAGGAGTTCACGCTCCTCTTGCTCTTGCCGGAGGTCAACTCCTCGCCCATCTTCACGGCTTCTGGCCCCATGGGTAGTGAGGGCGTGGTGAACAATGTGGCCAGGACAACGGGTATGCCTCCACCAACTGCTGCGGCTTCTGATGGCCTTGTTGCTCCACCAGATAGTTGATGGGCCACAACTTCTTGAGTATAGAATAGGGACCCTGCCAGGAGGCCAGGAACTTGCTCTCCGCGGTAGGGATCAGCACTAAGACCTGTTTCGAACTCCCTCGGCTGGGCTCCCATATTGTAGATCCTTTGTTGGGCTCGTTGGTCTTCTTCCATATGCTCTTTCACTAACGGCATCATGGCCTGGATCTGGTGCACGTGTTCGACCATTGTGTGCAGCGGGACGGGCTTCCATTTTCAGGACTCTTTAGCTAAGTCCAGGAGCCCGAGGGGCTGGCGTGTGTACAGTAGCTCGAACGGGGAAAACCCAGTGGAAGCTTGGGGCACCTCCCTCACCACTAACAAGACGTAGGGCAACAGCTCATCCCAGTCCCAGCCATCCTGGGCCACTACCCAGCAGAGCATAAGCTTCAATATCTGGTTGAAGCGTTCCACCAGGCCGTCTGTCCTAGGGTGGTACACAGAGGTGCGCAGATGTTTCATCCGCAGCAGTCGACACACGTCAGCCATGACTCTGGAGACAAAGGGGGTGCCCTGGTCAGTGAGGATTTCTGCCGGGATAACTACCCTACTCACTAATTGCACCAACTTGCAGGTAACGTTATTGCTGGTAGCCATCTGCAGGGGCGCGGCCTCGGGGTACCAGGTGGTGAAATCCACTATCACCAGGATGTATTGGTGCCCCTGGGCCGACCGCGGGAGAGGTCCCAACAGGTCCATCCCAATTGGGGTGTAGATCACCAGCAAGGGGATCAGGGGTGTGGGGGCTGGCTTAACTGGCATGTGGGACAGCTCAGACAAAAACTTAATACACCCTGGGCCAAAAGAACCAGTTAGTAATGCGTAACAGGGTTTTCTCTTGCCCAAGGTGTTGCCCCAACAGGTGACTATGCACTAACATCATCACTTGGGTGACATATGTGCCCTTGAGAAGTAAAGTGGGCTATACCACAAATCCATTGCTTTGAGAAAATGAGATTTGAAGTCAAAACAGTTAAAATCAGAATGCCTTCTCCGTGAGAATTATATATGTTTACACAATTGTCCAGGTGTAACTTAGTTTGTGAAAAATTTTTACCAGAAAGATTTTTACTGAATTAAGGAAAATGGCCAAAATGCAGGATTGACCATTTTACCTCTAAACGAGGATGATATTCTGTTTGGAAAACAAAGCTAATGACTCCTTGGAATTTCAAGGTATAATGGAAAAAATCATGAACACTTATTTTGAAAACAGTGAATTCTGTCATTTCTGGTAATTACCACAAGAGATTTCTCAGATTTGAAAAAATCACACCATCATTCTACTCGAGCTATCACCATTGGTGTTCCCCAGGGTTGCAGGGTTTGATAAAATGGATGATGAATGGGAGGCACATACTTCAGCAATGAATGTATGCTCTCAAGTTTGGGATTTTCCGATGATCTGCCATTTGGAAAGGAAATATGAGGGTCGTTTTTTTCCCTCTTTTCTACCTCCTGCACCCTTGACCAGGCTTGCCGTAGGTTGGGGTCTTGTAGCTGCTCCAGCTAGAACCTTCCATGGGCATGGACCTGGAATGGGAAATCAGACATAGAGAGGGTTAGTGGCTGCTCAGGTCCAGTTGCTCTGTGGTGGGGACTCTTCCTGATGGTGTCCACCAGGCGGGAAACTTGTTCGGCAACAGCTCGGGAGGCCTGCTGGGCCCCCATGTTGGTCTCAACTAGTGTCCGAACCAGCTTCTCCATCTTTCCTGTAGGGTAACCAGAGAGAGACAGAAAGAGACCAAACCGCACAGCCCCAACACCTGGTCCTAAATACACCACACAGTATTAATCCCAGTAATAATTATGGTGACCACTGTCAATGTGCGCCTGTGTCAGTACCAGCATTCTCCACCAGCAGTGAGGGAAAGGGGGAGGGGAATCAGCTGTTGCAGGCGTGCTGACATGGACGAGGGGCGTGGCCATGCCCACGTTTGCCACAGTATCTACAACCCCAATTCCGAAATAGTTGGGACAAAATGTAAATTGTGAGTAAAATCAAAATGCAATGACTTTCAGATCACATGAGCGAATATCTTATTTACAATAGAACATAGATAACATTTCAAATGTTGAAACTGAAACATTTCACATTTTTATCCACAAAATGAGCTGCAACAGGTCTCAAAAAAGTTGGGACACAGGCAAAATAGGGCTGAAAAAGCAATTAATATATAAGAGAATCAGCTGAAAGAACATTTAGCAAGTAATTAAGTTAACTGGCATCAGGTGTGTAACATGATTGGCTATAAAAGGGATGTGTTAGAGAGGCTGAGTCTCTCAGAAGTAAAGATGGCCAGAGGCTCTCCAACCTGTGAAGGCTTGCATAAATAAATTGTGAAATACTTCAAAAACAATGTTCCTCAACGTGAAATTGCAAAGGCTTTGAAGGTCTCATCATCGACAGTGCATAACATCATCAAAAGATTCAGAGAAACTGGAAAAATCTCTGCGTAAGGGACAAGGCCAAAGACCTTTACTGGATGCCCATGATCTTCGGGCCCTCAGACGCCACAGCATCACTCACCGGCATGATTCTGTCATTGACATTACCAAATGGGCCTAAGAATACTTAAAGAAACCACTGTCTGTAAACACAGTCCGCCGTGCAATCCACAGATGCCACCTAAAACTCAATTATGCAAAAAGGAAGCCATTGTTGAGCAGGATCCAGAAGCGCCGCAGTGTTCTGTGGGCCAAGGCTCATTTAAAATGGACTGTAGCAAAGTGGCAAAGTGTCCTGTGGTCAGATGAGTCCAAATTTGACATTCTTGTTGAAAATCATGGGTGTCGTGTCCTCTGGGCTAAAGAGGAGAAAGACCATCCCTCTTGTTATCAGCGTTCAGTTCAAAAGCTAGCATTTCCGATGGTATGGGTATGCATTAGTGCATATGGTGTGGGACACTTGCATGTTTTAAAAAGCACCATGAATGCTGAAAAGTATATAAAGGTTATAGAGCAACATATGCTCCCCTCCAGACGACATGTATTCCAGGGAAGGCCTTGTGTATTTCAGCAGGACAATGCAAAACCACATACTGCAGCTATTACAACAGCATGGCTTCGTAGTAGAAGAGTCCGTGTGCTGAACTGGCCTGCCTGCAGTCCTGATCTTTCACCGATTGAGAACATTTGGCGCATAATTAAACGAAAAGTCCGTCAAAGGAGACCCAGAACTCTCCAGCAGCTGGAAGCCTGTATTAAACAAGAGTGGAATCAAATTCCAAAGGCTAAACTCAAGATACTCGTCTCCTCAATGCCCAGACGCCTCCACTCTGTGTTAAAAAGAAGAGGGGATGCTACACCATAGTAAACAGGCCCCTGTCCTAACTTTTTTGAGACCTGTGGCAGCCATCAGTTTTGAAATGAGCTCATTTTGTGGATAAAATTGTAACATTTCTCATTTTCAACATTTACTATGTTATCTCTGTTCTATTGTGAATAAAATACTGGCTGGGGTGATTTGAAGGTCATTGCATTTTGACTTTATTCACAATTTACACTTTGTCCCAACTATTTCAAAATTGGGGTTGTACCTCCAAACCATGGCGTTGAATAGACCACAAAAACACACCACATCTAAGGGTCCTGTATCAAGCTGGATGATTCTTACACCATCTAACCTGTTGAGATTGGAGGAAACAACAGTTCACGGTCCTGTACTAAGATTCCAAAACAAATAGCTTCATTATCAATAAATGCATGTGCCAATCAAGAAACACTAAATCGGTCATTATCACTTGCTCTTAATTTGCAAGAGGATTTATTTTTGCGTCCTGCTCCCTTGATGAAGTGCTCATCGCAAACACTCTCAGATATAAGAGGGAATCATCACCATTTTTCAATTCATTTTTCATCAAGTTCAAGGGGATGCACCTTCTGAAAGACAAAAGAGATTGGATGCCCAGGAATAGAATGGTGTTGTATTTTCGTTAGTGATTGGTCTGTATGAAGGACAAATGCCCATTCATTTATTCCAGAGCGGCCAATGTCAGCTTAGTTTTTTATTGCATTATTTTTGGAAACTGAGTCTAAAGTAAGTTAACTGTGCTTGGAAAAAGTAACAAATGTGTCGTCAGGAAAAATTCAAATAGTATTTACAACAAAACGCATTGCTTCAAGATAAAAAAAATTACAGTGATGTATGCAACTACAATTAATATCTTTCTTGCATTTTAATGACAAATTGGGACTTGTCAAGTATGTCAGTCTATAAACAAAATATGTATATTACATACAATCAACCTATCAGGTTCATCATTTAGCGTGCATCTACAATTCAGTATGAACAGTAATGTGGGCAACAAAAATAATGCAGTATTAAATTATCAATTGTAGAGTTGGCATTGTTTTTTTGTACTGAATAATACATACTTTGTGTTTAGTGTTGTCACAAAAGAACGATTATGAAAAGTAAAAAAATTTGAATTGATAAAATCCTCTTCAAGAATTTCAATTCTGTGGGGACACACACAATGAACAGTATTTAAATTATAAACCTGAAGTTGATTAATTTCAGTAAAGCCATATATGACAAACTGCCCATTGTTAAATGTGTAATGTTGGATAAATTTACCAATGTGAGACATTCTATTTATTTTTAGGTTCTAAAGGGCTGTTATTCTGGGAGCATGAAACACTGAAGACCATCCAAACCTGCAATGAGCCCCCTGAATTCAGCTGCCATGACTAATGCCACTATTATACATCCTGATTACTTTTATATAAGTGGGTTTTCTGGGATTCCCCACACAAAATACTACTATGCCTTCCTGTGCTTTGTTTATGCTCTGACAGTACTGGGAAACACATTTATCATGCTGATGATCTGCATGAACCAGTGTCTTCACACTCCAAAATACATTGTAGTTTTTAATTTGGCTCTGTCTGACTTGTGTGAAAGCACTGCACTTGTTCCTCTGGTGATTGACACTTTTCTATTTAAATCAAATTTAATCTCCTATGCAGGCTGCTTGACAAACAATTTCTTTTTTTATTCATGTCTGACAGTGCAGTCTCTTACTCTCACTATTCTGTCCTATGATAGAGGTGTTGCAATTTGCTTTCCACTGAGATACAATGAGATTGTGACAAGCAGATCAATGCAGGCGGTTACAATTATATCATGGACTTTTGCTTTCTTGGTGAATGGCATATCTGTGTATTTTCTGACTAAATTGTCATTCTGCAAATCCGTTGTGATAAATAGCTATTTCTGTGATCATGGACCCACATACGGTTTGGCATGCAATGACATCACTCCAGATTATATTATTATGTGGACATATCCTGTTATTATTCTCTGGTTTCCAGTGCTGTTTATCATAGTTACATATATTAGCATAGCCAGAGCATTATTTAAAATTGCAACAGCCTCTGAGCGGCTCAAAGCCATAAAAACCTGCACCTCTCATTTGGTCTTGGTGAGTGTGTTCTATTTTCCTTTGTTAATCACAATAGCACTGGACTCCTTAATTCACCAAAATGCCCGAATTATTAACCTGTCCCTGGCAACCGTTTTGCCACCTATGCTAAACCCTATTATCTACTCACTGATGACAGAAGAATTCAGAGAATCTATCAAAAAGCTGTACAGAAGAAAAACAGATACACATTATTGATAGAGAACAAGGATTACATGCTCAAAAATCAAATGACTGAATGGCAACTTTAACCATGTTTGTTGTATTTTGTTTCATCAACAGTCATTACAGCAAATTTATTTGTGAAATTTTGTTCTTTATTTTTCAATGCTGAAAAATTTAGTTAAAAAATTTAAGATGAAATGCATGTGTTCATGATAAATGATTTGAGTATTCTGTCTTGTCCATTTTGTTTGTATGTTTTCGGCACATAAGATCCCCAATTCAATGATGAATAATAAATGATCAATATGAATTGTATTGATCTAACCCATTTAGTTGAACATTTGGCCGCACTCTAATGTTTCAGCACTTTTTTCAACTGGAGAGTAAACTATTTGTTTTTTGTTTTCAGGTAGAAAAGGATTTCTCTTTTCTAAGTTTTAGCACCATGAACTCAATTATAGCCTTTCACAATAAAACCCTATTATTTATCCTGAGCTCATCCTCATAAGTGGTGTTTTTTGGTTTTCTTGCACGGAAACTTTGTCTCCTCAAGCTTTTGTAATGTTTAAAATTGACACTTAATACTGTCCTCTTAGTCCAAAATGCATCAAAGTCTTTAATCAGGCCCCAAGCGCAATGTATAATATTACCTTCACTGTCTGCCACAGCATGCTGGTGTATTATTTCTCTTGTCTAGCCTGCCATCAAATGGGAATTTTGACAGCTTTATTCAAGTCTGCATTTTTTTGATGTTTTCTAATAGGTGGTTATTTTAAGGCTGTTATTTGCAGTATTGATTTTTACCTTGATTGTGCGCTTCAGCTGTGTGCGCTTTTAAGTACTGTCCTTCCCCAAAACCATACTTTAGCATTAACTATTGGGGTATGAGTGAAGTATTTTTGCAGATGGGGTGTAGATGTGTGTTAAGGCTTTTCCCCCCTATTTGGTGCCTGTCATAGGTGATTTGTAAATATGAAAATCCAGGCTTTCACAGACACACATCATATTGTGACACTGTCTGACCAAGCGTCAATATACAATGCAAACGCCTTTTGATGTCCTTATTTGACGCAGTTATGAAATGCTAACCCAACCCCGAAACCCTAAACCTAACTTTCAAATATGGATGCCAAAAGCCTCCTTTTGCGCCGTCTGTCGACACTTGATCAGTGGCGTGAGAACATGTTTGAAAGTCTGGGTTGATGGAAATGGGAGCTAGGCGACATTGTAAATTTAGTGCATTTGTTGACTTTGTCCCAGGATGAGAAGGTTGTGGCGATTAGTGTTTTTAAAGCAGTTGTGTTTTTTGGTAATGTTGCTAAGGAAGGGGAGATCCTTAATTGCTATTTCTCGCCATTACATTTGTTCAGTATCAAGCTATGAATGATGAGTTTTGTGACTTAGTAGTTTTTATCTGGGTTTTTTGTTGTTCTGGTAAAATTTTGCCATGAGTGTATCTAATGTGTTAAACAATTTGACTGCGGGTTGGACTGGGATCACTGGGAACAGATGATTGATTTTTGGCAAAATCATCATCTTTGAAGGAAAAATTCCACCCTTTGAGGTTAATGGTGGCGTCAGCCAGCGGTTCAAGTTGTCTTCCGTTGTTATTAACAATGGAATGAAGTTGAGATTGAATTCTTAAATTCTTGGGGAAATTTTTATACCTAGATATGTGATATTGCCCGAGGTGAGGGAGAAGGGAGGTTCTGAGGTGTAGCATTCCAGCTATGCTGACTGAGTGGTAAAATCGTTGATTTCTTCCAATTTATTGAGCAGTCAGAAAGGATAGGGAAGGAATTGATGGTTTCGATAATTCCAGTGTGTGATTTTTTAATTTTTTTTTTTTAAATTTTGTTGAAATGATATGTCATTTGCGCAGAAGCTGATTTTGATTGTTGTGTTGTTTATTGTGATACCAGTGCTGTTGTTATTTTGGCATATTGTTGCGGCTAATGGTTCGATAAATAATGCAAATAGGGAGCATGAAAGTGGGCACTCTTTTCTGGTACCTTCTGCAGAGTGTAAAGTCAATCCATTTTTAGTGACTGTTGCCATGGGTGTGCAGTAGAGAATTTTGATCATTGAATGAATTCATTTCCGAAGCCAATTCTTTCAAGAATTTTGATGAGGAATGTCCAGTTTACCCAATGGAACACCTTCCCTGCATCTAATGAAGGGATAACTGTTTTAGTTTTGTTTCGATGGAGTATGTTCATCAGATTGAACAGGCGGCATGTATATTTGAGGAATATCTGCCTTTAAAGGAAAAGTAAACGCATGGTTAAGCTACAACTACATTACGAGATAAAGTACAAAATCTATGCTATCCAAAACGATGCATCGTTATTTTTTAATATTTCTTTTACACCAAGTAATCTGCATGTAAATGTCTGGCATAAGACCGCTCAAGCAAGTCGCCATGTTCGTTCAGCGAGAAGAGAATGCCGGCGTCACTCGTGCTGGTAGCTTGCATCAGTCAGGTTTGGATCGCCTGTTTCGTCGGAACAGCCAACAGCTGCGCAAACTGTTGCCATGTACTTTTCCTGATTGACAATCAATCAATTTTAACTTTTTTTTTTAACTGAACAATTAAGACCTAGCCCAGGCTATATGTAGCTTTCAATGATTAAGAGGTGATAGTGACAAAAATATTCATTTGCGTTTATGCTTTGATTCGAGACTGCTAGGATGGATATCTTAATAATTAAGCTAATTAGAAAAAAATCTCAACTCTCTCGGTAATTCCGTGTATCGTTTGACCTTTTGTTTATCAGATTATGAAAGAGGACTGACAATAAACTCCCTATTTTTATTTTTTTGAATTATTAAAAAAAGCATTAAAAAGTACGTATTTAAGGGGGGAAATATCATAAACATATTGACCACGCATTGAATGCGGCCGAATAAAGGTTTTGATATTTGTTAATGGCATTGCGTTAGCTTCCTCCGAGCAAATATGAACAAACTTGCTGTCTCGTGGGCATTTTAAGTTTGATGCACTGAGCAATAATGTCATGGATGAAATTGGCATGCCATTCTGCCGTTTCGTCTTGTAAATTAGTTAATCAATCCTCTGATTGTTAATCAAGCAAAGTAAAAGGGAATTATCATTTAATGGTGAGGATTCTGCCTCCCCTAACTGACCTCCGATGGCGCGTCATTGCTCTTAATCATCGACTCAGCTTTCAATACTAATGCATAGAAGACGAGACTGGAGACACTCGAATCTCTTGCATCAGTTTATTTAGGTGCTCCAGTCTCGTCTTTTATGTGTATGTACTGTCCTTTCTGAGAGCACCGACCCTCCGCCGACAGAAGGGCTGAAGCGCAAGGGGTCCCTTCATCTTTCAGTAATTATCATTTGACTCCATACATTCAAAGGACACAATCAGCCCTGGTTTGATTAAGTCAACTATTTTCTATGGCGGCAATGGCAAATTCTGAAATTTCTAGGATCATGCGATGTTTGAAAGCAGATTACACGATGTAAATTTTTTTTTTTTAAATGGCTTATCGTTATGGATAGCAGAGTTTATGTACTTTATCTGGCAATGTCGGTTTACCAATCATTTACTTTTCCTTTAATAATGCAGGTGTTGAGAGAAACTGATGGACATGAGCTCAAAGCGTCAACTTTTGGCATTATTTTGAGGGAATTTTGATGAAAATGGATGATCACTGTAGGAACTACACAAGTTCTTATTAGCGGTTGTCCTCCCCTTTTCAGGAACCAAAAGTCATCGGGTCACAGGCTGTTAAACTGCTCCAAAGCCAGTTGTGTGCTACAAGCTCATTATTATGAAGGAAACAAATAAAAGGTTTATGTATTTATTTTAACCTTTATTTATACAGGGAAATCCATTGAGACATCAGTCTCATTTACAGTGGTGCCCTGTTTGCAGCAAAAAAACAATACAGCGCCCTCAATAATTATTGGCACCCCTGGTTAAGATGTGTCAAAAGCCTTAAAATAAATTCAATTTTTATTGCAGAAGCATACTCTCACACTGAAAATTATAGAAAAATGTAACCTTCAACTCAAGTGAATTTTAAGGGGAAAAAAAATCCCTGACTAAAAAATAATTATTTTTCATAAAATCACCTGTTCCACAATTATTGGCACCCCTAACAATTCCTAGGAAATACATGTAATTGAAGTATTTCTGTCATTTCTACAGTAGTTTACAAAGTTGATCAGAGTATCTAGGAACATTTAATTAGTAACTCATCACTTCCTGTTTCCCTGGGGTATAAATATGACGTGACACAGAAGCCATTTCTCTTATCCACTCTTCAACATGGGAAAGACAAAGGAACACGCCATTCAAGTAAGGCAAATGTGTGTCAACCTTCACAAGTCAGGCAATGGCTACAAGAAAATAGCCATTCGCCTGCACCTGCCCATATCTACTGTCAGAGGAATCATTAAGAAGTTTAAAACAACTGGAACAGTGGTAAACGAGCCTGGACGAGGACGCAAGGTTATTTTGCCACCACGCACAGTGAGGAGGATATTAAGAGAAATAAAAAGTTTTCCAAAGCTCACTGTTAAAGAATTGCAACAAATGGTAGCATCTTGGGGTCACAAAGTCTCCAAAACAACCATCAGGCGCTATCTACATGCCAACAAGCTGTTTGGGAGGCATGCACGGAAAAACCTTTTCTCACTCATAATCATATACACAAACGTCTGGAGTTCGCTAAGCGGTACTGGGACTTCAACTGGGACCGTGTGCTTTGGTCAGATGAGACCAAGATAGAGCTTTTTGGCAACAAACACTAAGTGGGTCTGGCGGAACACAAAAGATGAGTATGCAGAAAGCACCTCATGCCCACTGTGAAGTATGGGGGAGGATCGGTGATGCTGTGGGCCTGTTTCTCTTCCAGAGGTCCTGAGAACCTTGTTGGGGTGCATGGCATCATGAACGCTTTGAAATACCAGGACATTTTAAATCAAAATCTGGTGGCCTCTGCCCGAAAGCTGAAGATGGGTCGTCACTGGGTCTTTCAGCAAGATAATGACCCTAAACATGTGGCCAAATCTATACAGAAATGGTTCACCAGACACAGAATCAAGCTCCTCCCATGGCTATCTCAGTCCCCAGACCTCAACCCCATTGAAAACCTGTGGAGTGAGCTGAAGAGGAGAGTGCAGAGGAGAGGACCCAGTCGCTGGATGATTTAGAGAGATTGTGCAAAGAGGAATGGTCAAAGATCCCTCTCTCTGTATTCTCCCATCTTGTAGGAGAAGATTAGGTGCTGTTTTGTTGGCAAAAGGGGGCTGTACAAAGTATTAACATCAGGGGTGCTAATAATTGTGGCACACATGATTTGATGTAAAAGAATTATTTCTTAATGTGGGATTTTTTTCCCACTGAATAAATGCACTTGAATTAAAGGTTGGATTTTCCTCTTTTTTTCATTGTGGTCCTATATTATTTAGAAAAAAACTGAATTTATTAGAAGCTAAAGAACACATCTTAACCAGGGGTGCCAATAATTATGGAGGGCACTGTATATTACTAGAATGTGTTTTTACTCGTAAAAACAGACATCTTCTCCCCGTCTCCCTTCCCTGCCTAACTGACCGGACGGTTGGACAGACAGGCACATACCATTAAGGCACCATTTCAGGACCTGAGTAATTAGTATGCAAAGTTTCGTTAAGATCATGCAAACAGTTTTTGAGTTACGCTCCAGAAACGAAGTGGGAACGCCGATGCGAATGGGAATGGAGCCTAAAACAATATGTCTCCCCTCTCCCTCCGGGAGGGAGACATAGAAATAAAATCTGGACAATATACAAAAATATTAACAATAAAATCATCATACAACAATATAATTCATGGCAAGATTAATCAAAGCATTCACAGACTATAACCTCTAAATCCTTCATCACCATTTTGAATTTCTGTAGTGAAATTATTCAATTTGAAAGACTCTTGAAACCTCTCCATGTCCTTGGAGCGCAGTAGCAGAAAGCAGTTTTTCCATGTTTTTAACATGGGGGACCTCGAGAACCAAACAGTCCTGAGACCTGGCTTGGTAGTGGCTAGAACGCCATTTGATAAAAGATGTTAGATAATTAGGTGCCTCCTGTTGGCCAAGACGGGCCCTCGTCAGGAAGATTCTAAGCTTGTTCATGTTCGGGCATCCTCCGCCCTCGCTCTGAACTTGCGTTGATTCAACCAATGAGTGTATAAGAAGCAGTGGCTGACAGGCACGTGCTTCGGAGGAGAGCCGCGAACTGTCTACATTCTCCTGAGTTGGCAGCAAGGGGTCGCATATGCGAAAGCCTTGTACATAGTTCCCCAATTGGGCATTCCAGATTCGGGTGGGATTGGAGATGCAAAGGATGACCGACCCACAGCCTTATAAAGAGAACAATGATGGGTTCTGAAATGAACCCCTGTAATTAACCTAAGTGCTGCATGATAGACCATCAGGGAGCACCCACAAGCCCTGCAGAAGCAGCTCCGAGAATACTTCCCCGCGCTCAGCGAGCAACACAGCTGGATTCAAAATCCTTTTGCTCCTTGTAATGAGGATGTCATCGCAGGGCTCAGTACCAAGGAGCAGGACAGCCTTGTGGAGTTATCATGTGACACTGCTTTGAAACTGATCTTCACACAGAAGCACTTGGCGCAGTTCTGGATGCACGTTTACTCGGAATATACTGATCTGTCTAACAGGGCATCTATGTTTCTGATGCCCTTTGCAACCACTTACCTGTGTGAAACTGGATTTTCAGCGCTTGTAGCTTTAAAGACAAAGTACAGAAATAAACTGGATGTTGGGCCTGATCTCCGCCTAAAGCTGACGTCCATACAGCCAGACATCACGACTCTGACAGCTGCTATGCAGCATCACCCTTCTCATTAGGTGAGTTGCTGGTGACACAATGTAATGTTACCATATCCAGTGTGTCCAGATTAATAGTTTGCCGGCGGTCTCAGAGACTGGAGTAAATCTTGTCAGTGTCCGTTTATGGAACTGAGAGTAAGCAGCTGTTTTGTGCCGTTAAATGCCTCAAAATATTATGGCAGTGAGCCAGCTGTGATGGATGTCATTTCACCAGAATGCACATGTTGAAAGATACTCAGGTGTTGGCCTGATTCAACCTTCAAATGACAGGCTAGTTTCTCACTGTTTTTATTGTTGTTGTTTTTGTTGTTTTCTCCTTCATGCTGATATTGATTGGATACTGTGAAATTTCATAGACAAGCATTTTATCATTCAGTGTCAAACAGAACTGGAGTAAATTTTCTGTTAATATCAATTTATGGATTTTATAGAGCCGTTGTTTTGTGCTGCTAAATGCCTCAGAATATTATGACCGCGAACCAACTCTATTATTTGTCGATTTTTTATTTGTCGATTTCTCATCAGCCTTTAACACTATCCAGCCTCATCTGCTTGTTCAGAAACTCACGGACCAGTTCTCTGTGGAGAATAGTATTGTCAGCTGGATACTTGATTTTCTAATGTGTAGGACTCAAAAAAGTGAGAGTAAATGGGGAGCTGTCTGACTTGTCTGTTACATTCACTGGCTCTCCTCAGGGGTGTGTCCTCTCTCCTCTACTGTACATTATGTACACTAATGACTGTTAGAAGTACATATGAGAACCGCCACATTTTGAAGTTGGCTGATGACACGGTGATAGTGAGCCTGCTAAACAGAGATGAACTCTCTCATGGTCCTGTTGTTGATTATTTTACGACTTGGTGTCAGGATTCGTTTTTAGCAATCAATGCCTCTAAGACCAAGGACATGGCGATTGATTTTAGACATTCCCAATCTTCTCCTGTCATCACTGTAATAGACGGTCAGATCGTTGAGGTAGTGGACTCTTATAAGTACTTAGGTACTATTCTTGATAAATAACTAACCTTTGAATGCAACACTGATTCAGTGTATGCGAAGAGCCAGCAGCGCCTCTTCTGTCTTAGGAAACTAGCAAAATTCCAGGTTGACAGGACCCTGCTGAACATGTTTTATCATTCCTTTGTTGAGTCTGTGCTTACCTTCTCTTTTATCTGTTGGTTTCGATCTCTTAATATTAAAAACAAAAACCTACTGTCAAGGGTGGTTAATGTCTGCAGTAAAATAATTGGCATGGATCAGGAAACTCTGCAGGATATGTATAACAAAAGGGTGTACAACAAAGCAAAATCCATCTTGTCTGACAGCTCCCATCCACTATATCAACAATTCCAGCTTCTTCCTTCAGGTTCCCTTTTCAGACTCCCACCTATCAAAACCAACAGATACAATCCTTTATTCCCACCGCTGTCTCCCTCCTCAACTCTAAGAGGAAGAGGTAGCTAATTGCAAAGCACTTTTTAATCACCGAGCGCTTTATCAGCACAGTGTGATCATTTTTCTCAATTATTTATTGCTTCTAGAACTATTGCATTAGATTCCTTATACCTATTGTTTACTCAGTGTGTCTTTTACCTGTATTCAGTGTTTTTTTTTGTTTTTTTTTTAAATCTGTAATATCGATATGTGTGTTTTATCTGTATTATCATCATCTGTGTTTCATGTTGTGGGTCTTTTTTTTGTTTTTTAATGCTCCTCCACTGTTGCAATTGAATTTCCCCATTGGGGGACAAATAAAGTTATTATTGATTGATTGATTGAACTCTGATGGATTGTAATAATAACTGCTCTTGGTTAAAGATACCATATGCAGGTGTGGGCCTGACTCAACGTTCAGAAGATGTTCTGTCTGTTTTTCTTCATGCTAATATAGTGAAATTTTGTGTGCAGGCATTTTATTATCGGTGTCAAACAGCGTTTGCACTTGATATCTTACATTTTTTATATGTATGTGGATGGTTTATTAATCTGCACTTCATGTCCATGGGCCCATGTTCACATACTTGTAGAACTGTCCTGTTCATGAAATAAATCTTTATGTATGGAAATACTTCATCTTAGTCCTACGCGTTGATCAGAGTTGTTGTTAGGCTAAGGGTTGGGTGGGCCTCGGCATTCTTAAGTTTGGGAATGGCTGCTTTAGATAATTCATGGGAAAACCACACAGTACATCTATCTTTAATCCGTAATCTGCTAAAAGGAGCAGGTTTTTCAGCAATGGTATTAAAAATATTAGAAAAATAAAGAAGAACCAGATCATGTGAAATATCATGTGACTTTGACCTTGGTAATTTCATAGTTCTAATTCAAGCAATGGGGCAATGATCACTAAATCTTGAGGAAAAACACCACTGGATGAGCATTTCTGCGACATTCGTCGGAATGATATCAACTAGAGCAGATCTGGAGTGATCTTTTGCACTAGGTCGTGTAGGTTTAGTAAATAATTGTGTCAGGTTAAGATTAGTGCTTAAATCTTTGAGGCAATCAGACAATGGTTTTTCCCAATCTACAAACCCCAATTCCAGTGAAGTTGGGACCAGGCCTGTCGCTGAAACTGGGAATTGGGGGGGCACAGACACATCCCTTTATGACGAGAATTAGTCCAAGCAAGCAGTGGTGACTGGTCATTAGGGGCAGGTGGGGCACAGCCCCACCTGGTGTCACCAGAAAGGACCGCAGGCAAATTACATTATTAATTCTCAAACATTATCTTATTATCTGCTATAAATGTATTGTATATAAATTTAGCATTTTCCTATATTACATAGAATTTGTGTTTGGATTTATGTTCATGTTTGTTGGTCTCTGTTTTGCTGCTTCAGACCGATCTCCTGATCCATGTCCGCATGAATGGGGCTAGCCCCCCTTACGCAATGCAATGTTTACGATACGTGTGAAAATATGAGTACGCATGCTCTGAGTTTTGGCTGTATTACTGGAGGTGGCATGAATGTGTTGACACATGGGGCTGACGGCCCCAAGCCACACTCAGAACTGGAGAGGCTGCCGCCGCTTCCTTATACAAGCGCAGTTGAAGAAAGAAATAAGGCGTGAAGTGCACAGCGCTTCTCAATTTCCCATAGACTATAATGGAGAAATTCCTGCTATTTTTTGCAGAAATAAGTGGTCTTCTGAAAAGATTTCGACATATTTGTGATCGAAAATCATATAAGAATAAAACTTAATGCGCAATTTTACGTGACACTGTTCGAGACGTCGAAAATATAAAAACATGTCTTCATGGGAAGCACAGCACTAACTAGCCACTTGTCTAGCTGGCGTGTTTGGTAATCGAGTCGCTGTAGACGGCTGTGATGGCAAACTTTATCTGTAATTACTTAGTTTAGCACAATAAACTCACGTTGCTTACAAAGGGTGATGGCCAGCTAGCTGTCATGCTCATCATGTAATATTAGCCAAGTTGCATTTCTACAAATAGCATTAGCAATAGCGAATGACCAGGCAGAAATGTTCGTGTAACGTTAGTGGCGTTCATTCCGGATGAATTGTACAAATAAAAGCATCCTTATCATGCATCTGCCTATCTAGGGACTATTTAATGAGCAAGCTGTGAGTTTTTTTTTTTTTTTAAATAGGTGAGGCAGTCAACCAAACTGGCTAGCTTTCAATGACTGCCAGCGAAAATAGCGTTTCTGCATACTGCTCAGCTGTCTGTTCCGTTCTACATGTTCTCGTAGGCTATTCACCAATACTGTGCGAGTGACCAGAGTCAGATGTGAGTCTTACAGACCTATCAATGGATTAAACCTTGATTAAAACAACCTCTGATAACTTTGTCTCGTATAGCATCAAGCAAAATTGCGCCTCGATTCATTTTTATAATGTAATCCAGTCCTACGCTGGAATGATTTTCGATTGTATACCTTTTAGATAGCAGGAGTTTTTCTATTACAGTCAATAGGAAATTCAGAAATTCACTTATCCAGACCTGAAATACATTCCTGCCCCACCAAGTTTTTAAACTTAAAAACACCACTGCTGGCAAGTTCTCAATCAATTTTCTTTATTGACGCGTTTTCCAATTTTCGTAATTGGCAACCGAAGACACAGTTTCTCTCCATATGCGATAGAACAGCGATTAAATCATGGGCTAAATTCAGTACAGTGGTGGAACCAGAACTGAGAATTGTGACAAAACATCCGTTTAAAACAGTTATTAGTCCTGACCTGTTCTCAGCCATTTTCATGATTAACAAAAGGTTCTCTCAGAGAGCACTCCACACTTAACAGGTGCTGCTTGTTCTCCCTAATTACGTAAGAAGACAATCATTAATCTGGACACGTATTTGCTGTATTTATATCAATGTTATTCAAAATTGCATACCCGCACAAATAGCTTGAGCCGCTTGCTTTTTATAGCGTATTTAACTGCCGAGTGCCACTTTTTTTTTTTTTTTAATCAACCCACGCAATACCGAGAGTAAAAAGCGATATTTCATTGGAATGCAGACCAGTTCAATTAACGCAAGGCATTGGCCTGTAATAAGAAAATTTTTTTTTGTACTGAATTTAGCCCATGATTTCATTGCTGTTAGATCACATATGGAGAGAAATCAGTTGCCAATTACAACAATTGGTAAATGCGTCAAAAAAGGAATTTGATTGAGAACTTGCCAGGACTAATTCTTGTCCTAAAGGGGTGTGTCTGTGCTCCCCCAATTCCCAGTTCTAGCGATGGGTCTGGTTGGGACGTCGTGTGAAACGCGCATAAAAACAGAATACAATGATTTGCAAATCTCATAAATCCATATTTTATCCTCAATAGAACATAGACAGGATATCAGATGTTGAAAATGAGACATTTTACCATTTCATGAAAAATATTAGCTCATATTGAATTTGATGGCAGCAACTCACCTCAAAAAAGTTGGGACGGGGCAACAAAAGGCTGGACAAGGAAGTTTTACTCATAAAAAATTACATAAAAATAAGCATTTTGCAACTAATAATAATAATAATTAGCAACAGGTCAGTAACATGACTGGGGGTAAAAAGAGCATTTTGGAAAGGTAGAGTCTCTCGGAAGTAACACTAGGCAGATGTTCCTCAATCTTCGCAAAACTGCGTCTAAAAATTGGGGAACAATTACAGAGAAATTTTCCTCGATGTGAAATTGCGAGGACTTTGAATATCCCACCATCTACAATACATAACATCATCAAAAAATTCTGAGAATCTGGAGAAATATCTGCGTGCAAGGGACTAGGCCGAAGGTCAATATTGGATGCTTGTGATCTTCGGGCTGTCAGGTGGCACAGAAAAAAAAAAAAAACAGGCCTGATCCTGCACTGGAATTCCCTGCATGGGGAACATTTCCACAAATCATTGTGTGAACACAGTCCGTCGTGCAATCCGCAAATGCAAGTTAAAGCCGAATCACGCAATGAAGATGTTTCCAATGTACAGCTTTGAAATCAAGTGTCTTAGGCTAACTTTTTCTGTAGATCATGAAAATGTTGTCAGATTTGCAGTAGCTTGAACCCTTTTCTTCTCACAAGGCTCTAAAAATGGCTGAAAATTAAAAACGTTAAAAATCACTGCCTCTTTTGAGCTCCAATAACTCAAAAGGGTATGCTAGATAAAGCGATGACATTTTTTATGCTGTAATTTTTGACATATAGGGGATGGGGGCGTGACGTCACGGCTGCAGCGCCACAGGGGTTGATGGGAGAGATCGCCATCCTGTGAGGCCACCTCTTGTTGTTGTGCGCCGAGAAGTTACAGCCATGGGAAGAACCTGCTCTGTGGTCGGATGTAGCCAGTTTTCATTTAGCCTATACCGCATACCGATTACGACTCTTTTCTTTACTCAGAGGTTGGAAGCAATGCATGCGTTTCATGATCGTTCAATGATATAAGATAATTTGAGACGTCTTTAAGGAATTCCATTGCTTCCAACCCCTCCACGCACAAGGACTTCAGTTCCGCACGAGAATCTCTTACATACGCGTTGATTGAATATTTGCTGATGTCACACTCTGACCTTGAGTGAGGGTAGTGTGCTGAAAGGCTGACTAAAAAAGATGTAGTTTGACCTCAAAATGAAAAAAAATAATAAGACAAAATCCATTTGATGCAAAAAAAAAATGAAGTGTTTTATTACTGTCCCGGGAGAGGTGAGCAAGTAACAAAGCAAAATACAGCAGAAAAAAGTATTTACAAAATACTGGCCAGAGCCACCATTAGATCTGCGCTGCACCACAGCCCTTCACTGACTGACTAGGCAGTGTAGATCCGCTCCAATTAAAGGCTAGGCCCCTCCCACTGGACCATACTATCTTTAATTGAATCAATTAAAATCATCAATTCAGTCACACAGGTTAATTTCAAGCTAGGAAACATTTCCAAGACTATATACAGACATGTTTTTACCACATTAAAGCAATCACCACATGAACATGATACCATGTAGAAGTTACAACCACACTTTTTTACTTCAATAGATCTCTTGCACAAGGTAGAATGCACCCAGGGGGCGCCAAAGTTAAGGTGTAAAGACACTTCCGGTCCATTCACACTCCACTGTAAGAGGTAGTTGTTCTCCGCGAAAATAAAATAATTTCTTTTCACTTTTTTCTTCTTTTATTACTTGTTAAAATAAGTTTCATTTGTGTGCTTCATTAATTTACCGTTCGATTTTTTGTTAGCGAGAGATTTTATTTATAAAAGGATTAAAGAATCTACAGCAGCCCAGCCCATAGACAGCAGCAGAGGCGGCTGGGCTGGGCTGCTGTAGATTCTTTAATCACAGGAAACAGCTTTGTTTTTAAATGTAGCTCAGTGTGTGCACCCACCAAACTATCAGTAGCATGCTACCTGGCTAACATGTGGCATGTGGTATGAGTGTTGGTGTGGTTTACTGCTGGGGTGTTTTACCAGTGGCAGGGGAAACTGCCACTGCTGAGTACAGCAGAGGAAGGTAAATATGCCACTTAAACACTCCGAATTCGTGAGAGTTGACAGGTTTGCGTTATAAATGAAAACTGGCCACATCAGTGTTGAGAGTTTTCGGGGTTTCTGTAATGATAATTTAAATGAATGAAAACAGGTTGTGACCAATCATTAATTTTTAGGGATTGTTTGAGCTTCCCCTGTTGCCAGTTCACGAGCCGCCACTCAGTAGACCCTCAGATGTCTCAGACCCTTCGTTTCATGATCAGTTTGGGTTGTTGTTCAGAATCTGTCACGTACAGGCTGTAACTAGATGTGGCAATCTTGAGCTATCATAGTCACTCGTGGCTGCCCTAAGCGGGGTCAGTCAGTGACTGTGCTTGTGTTCCATTCTCGGATAGACAGCCGACCGATTGTTAAATGGTGACAGTGCAAATGACGCACCAACTCTTGGCGGCTGAGACCTGCCCGTAACATGCCAAAGGCTCTTTTTTTCCTCTCCTGTGCCACAAGCCGTTCCATTTTCTTGATGCAGCAGCATTTTTCTTTTTGGCTTTATGTGGGCTATTGACCACACCCAAAAGAACAAGTCAAGTGTCACTGTACACATCAAACAGTTCAATGTTTATTATTACCGAAGTGCTGTTAAGAGGTCGGGAGGGACACCAGACGCAGGATCCAAAGTGTTTATTTAAACACCAAACACTAAAGGATAAAGTTGGCAAACAGGCCAGAAACAAAATACCATGCACATGCACTGAACGAATGGGAGAAACTAAGGTACACTGCCCAAGGCAGGGGGAAACAGAAGTACACACTCCAAGAGTGGCTAAACTAGAAAAACAAAAACTGGACCTAACTGACGGGAAACACTAGGAGCCTTAAACAAGGGGCAGACAAGACGAGGGCGCAGAAAAATACAAGACTTGGTAATCATACAAGGGAAATACTCGGAAGGCGCAGGGGCGGAGATTTCACAATGCAGAGCTGAGTCTAACAAAGTTCCGTCTGACGGACGCTTCCCCCTTCCCCACTGAAATACCCACGGGAGGAGGCGGGGACTCGGAATGCTATCTCGAATGGAAACAGAAACACATGGGATTAATAAAACAATTACACGATAACCGGGTAAACAATAATGACTCGAGACAGGACGCTGAGACAATCAATCAAACTAGACAGTTTAGATTGAGGTAATCTAAACGTGACGAGTAAAAAGCACCACGAGAGAAGCAAAGGAAAACACAGCTTTAAACGCAGTTAGTCAGGGAAAGCTTAGGAAGGAATTAAAAAAGCTAGAAACACTCGCACTCGCTACTGAGTTAATTAGGTTAATACTACTTGACGAAATATATACAATCACCCTCAAATAAGTGCTGGTTAGTACGGGTTAGTAATTACCCTATCAGAGAACGCATTCACTCAGTTTAGCGAGACCCAGAATGAAGCACAGGTGGAAGTAATGAATGAAATACCACAGCCGAAACCGAAAGAGGAAACGTGATTGGACAACGAGACGCAGGCATGCTGAAGGCTGTCACGCGACATCCATGGAGTTTGGGCAAGAGAGAATCAATCGTCAGAAGGCGGGAATGAAAGCTGAAAAATAAATCGAGAGTAAGACACGGAAAAAAAAACACAAACACAATAAAAATGATAAGCACAAAGGCAAAACAGCACACATGAGGCAGAACCATAGCAAGTGCTTGGCGCGTTCACGTGGCGCGCGTCAGGATTACAATACCACGCGCTTTTCTTTATTTCCTCTCGTGCCTCACTGGAAAAGCAGTAAAAATCGATCGATTCTTCAGTTTGCCGCAAATACATTACATACCTCACCCTTGCATTTCTTTTGGAGTTGAGTATATATTCATAGTACTGGGACTTCATAAAATCAAGTAAGCTATCTGAGTGCTTATTAAATATCAAGTTTGTCTCAATTTGGCATTTCATTTTTGTTAATTGGAACTAAGGCCCTGCTAAAAGAGGCTTATTTTCCATTTACATAGTTTCCCCGTGGTTTCTATTGTGACTGCTGCTTAAGGCTTCTCGGGTTAATAAATTGTGGTTCCTGTGCTTCTGTGTTGGCAATAATAATTTTCATTGTTATCTAGGGTGAGCTAGGTCAATTAGGTTGGGGGTCCAAAATGTGGTCAAAACTATGTGATGGTTGTAGAATGATCGCACTTCTGGAAAGAGATTTCCAGGGCGGGTTTGTCTGCCACCGGTGCCGGCTAATTGAGCATCTGGGGAGCAAGATCCTTGATCTTCAGGGCCAGTTGGCGGCACGACATAGTTCACAATTAGTAGAGTTCCTAGAGGAACTGGGTAGTATGTCGTTTAGAGAAATGGTGTGTACGCCAAAGCAGGGTTGTGCGGGGACCCCAGAGCAGGCAGGGAGAGAAAGTTGGGTGACTGCCGGACGTCAGCGCGGAAAAGGGCGTGCACGCCGTATAGCGACAGCTTCTCCAGAGGTTGAGGTGTCCAACAGATTCCGGCCCTTGGAGGAACTCGACTTGGCCCCTGACCCTGAGAGTAAGGGGATTGATGAGCATCAGGGCACCCTCTTGGCCTCTTCCCCTCAGAAAAGGGAGTTAGTGATTAGGGGTGCAACGGATCAAAAAACTCACGATTCGGATTGTATCACGGATTTGAGTCACGGATCGGATCACTTTTCGGGTCAACAACAACAAAAACAACAACAACAAAAAAAAAGACAAGACAGATAACTTTGTCCTCCATTTATTTTGTAAAACACTTGTGCCCATTAAATAAAAAATAAGAACTTTAAATTACATAAAAACAAATCAAAGTGCAATTTAAGGCATGATACCTTCTTCTTTTAAACATGGACCATAAATGAAAAACAACTTAAAGTGCACTAAGCCATGATACTTCATGATACCTTCTCTTTAAACATGGACAGTGATTTAAAAACTAGCCTATGTCCACATCAAAAAAGAAGAAAAGAAACAAGCAAAGCATACCTCTGCTTATAGTTTTAAATTTTCTTTTTCGAAAAGATAAGGATGTCTACATTGGTGAGTGTAGACCTCTTTGCAGTCACTATGCCCCCTGCAGTAGAGAATACCCTCTCACTAGGCACTGAAGCGCCAGGCACAGCGAGAGAGCATCTTTCCATATTGGCAATGTGGGGGTATTTACACTCATTGCTTTTCCACCATGTCAGTGGATCACCATCCACTGGAATGCCGCATTTATAAACTTAAATAGCCATTGAACAGCGCATATTTGAATAAATTCGATTCAACCTTTTTCTTCCAGCAATGCAATCTAATTTATTTTAAGATTGCACTTCATCCAAATGTTTCCAAAAGAATAGGCTACTTTTGCGGGGAAGCGCTGCTGCACACTATGCTGCAAAGGGATAATAATGTAGGCTTTTAAATTACTAACGCTCTCGCGTCAAAGCGTTGGTAATTGAATAATTTAGTAAATTGGTTATTAGTGCATTGTGAAAGTTCACCTCACAGCATGCATTTAAAATCAATTCAAATGCAAGCTATGCATCAAACTTTCATGTTGTCAAAATCATTTATGGGGTCTTTATAGTCCGGCTTCTGGGAAAGTTGTACGGAGGCACAATATGAGATTGTATGAACAGCAATTATCCAGTTAATCATAAACAAAATCTAAACCTTATCTAATGCACCCGTCACACTTATTCAAAATCAGCAGGAATCAAGCAGAACCAGCCGGAATGAAGAATTCGCGCAACATTCGGGCGGGAATTTCAAATTGACCAAAATTCTTACAGCTTTGAAAGAATGCTGTTCGAATACTTAGAATGCACTTCGAACCCGCCTCAAATGATTCTTGCACATTCTGGGTGTATTAGCTCTCGAATGCAGCTTGAATGGAGTTGGAACGCAGTAGGAATATTTAGAATGCTGTTAGAATGCAGTCAGAATATTTAGAATACACTTCGAATGCCGTACGAGTGCAGTTCAGTTGCTTGCTGAACACCACCCGAGTCTGGTTGGAATGTGCCTCGAATGCTGTATGAATTCACCTCGAATGCAGTCAGAACCCTCCCGGATTGGCCGCCGAATATGGTTGGAACGTCCAAGAATTCAAACAGAATGCAGCTCGAATACTCAGAATGTACTTAGAATGTACGAGTGTCCCATATGCGTTGACTGAGTAATTGCTGACTACAGCAGGGGAACGTAAATATGCCACTAAAACTGATGCCGAATGCGTGAGTTAACAGGTATGCGTTATTAATGAAAACTGGCCTGATAATGTTGAGAGTTTTCGGAGTTTCTATAATGGTAATTTAAATGAATGATTGAAAACAGGTCATGACCAATCATTATTTTTAAGGGATGGGTTTAGCCTCCCCTATCGCCAGTTCACCAGCCACCACTGATTCCAGCGCCAATCAAAAAATTCCAACGGCATTCAAAGGGCATTCCAGCTGAATTTTTTTTATATCGAAATAGATTCCTGCAGCAATCGAGATGCATTCGAGGCGCATTCAGGACATTCAAGCAGGATTTGACTTGGCTTGCCATTTGATTCTCCCTCGAATGCAATCAGAATGTTTTGAATGCTGTTGGAATGCCGTAAGAATATTTATAATGCAGTCAGAGCGCAGTTAGAATACACTTTGAATGCCGTTCGATATTTCTCCACTTCGAATGCCGTTCGATATTTCTCCACTTCGAATGCACCTGGAAAGTTTTGAGCATGAGCAAAACATTCAGGCCGGCCACAAGAATGGCCCCGAATATTTGGAAAGCACTCAGAATGCAGTCAGAAATTTTAGAACGCGCTTCGAATATCCAGGAATATACAAAGAATTTTCATTCCGACGACATTCGGCTCATTCCGCCTCTAGTGCGACTAAGGGTTAAAACAACATCTTCAGCAGCATTTGCTACTTAATATTCAACTAGAATGTAGAATTTCAAGAAAATTCTGTTAATTGCCGTTTATGTGATCTCATTGTAGCCCTCCACTGACGCAGAGCTTTATGTCTTAATCATCAATGGTAATTGGTAAAGTATCTTATCAGTAGCCTACAGGCTCAGTTATTTTATTCACCTAACTGTCCCATTCTAAATTAGAAACAGGTTGAGGGTTAACCTGCATTATGGTAATGTCACTTACTGTAGACAGTTTTATTTTTACGAAAGCAAACTTAACACTCGGACCTCAGTCGGCAAAACCGCATTTAATGGAAATTTTTCTTAGGCTTATCAAGCAGGACACAGAAAAAAATTATGCCATTTGGTCAGCTACGTGAATTCAGAAGCTACTAAAGACGTTGCCGTTTTATGTCACAATTAACGTGGATAGGGAAATGCTTGATAATTGCAATGAGCAATGCAAGATGAGGGGAGCGGGACAGTAATTCTACCGACTAATTCTCACATCCAAACGAATTAACACCAAGTTGCTAATTGGGAAACGTAAATGGGAACAGGTTTGGAGAAGGTATGGTGAAAGCAGGGCTCCGATGGCAAATCCAGGGTGCAAGAGTTTAAAAATCAGCTAAAACGCTACGATGAGAGATGAAGTTTGGACAAGGTTATTCGTAATTCTTTAGATTACTAGCATTCTTTCAATTTAACATTGTAGCGCAGTTACGTCTGTCAGCTGTTCTCTATCGCTTCATAATCAATATTGGAAACAGGCTAAATTGCTTGATTGTCATTTGGAGCATTTTATCCAGGAGCAGATTTAGGGTTGGCCAGTTGAGCCTTAAAAGGTGATGGAAGCTGCCCAACCTCGCCGACAATTAGAAGAGTTCTAATCTGAATTATCTTCCCGGAAGCACTTCAAATGATTGTCGTTTATTTCAGACCGCTTGTATGTTTCAAGAAGAAATGGGACGCAACTGAGTACACACGCCCCATAGCGGCAAGTTGTCTCATTTCACTTTACGATCATCGCGATTCGATAACGTCACACCCCTAGCACAACATTTTTTTTTTTTCATTAACCAATCCGCGGATCACGTGTGTACCGAACCGTGAAGAGGGATCCGTACGGATTACGAATCAACAATGATCCATTGCACTACTCTTAGTGATAGTGAGGGACTCAAGTATTAGAGGAATAGACAGCTTAGTCTGTTTGCGCGACAAGGAGTCTCGTACGGTGTGTTGCCTGCCTGGTGCCCAGGTAGGAGACCTCCTGGAGCGTGCCGACTAGCTCCTGGCCAGAGCGGGGAGGGATCCAGTGGTCATGGTCCATCCATTCTCTATACCTGCTTATTCCTCACTAGGGTCGCGGGGGGGAGCTGGAGCCTATCCCAGCTGACTACGGGCAAAAAGCAGGGACCCACCCTGGACAGCTCTCTAATCCATCGCAAGGTGCACACGCCATTCACACTCCATTCACTTCTCTCACACTCATACCTATGGGCAATTTAGCGTCTCCAATTAGCCTGATATGCATGTCTTTGGACTGTGGGAGGAAACCGGGGGTCATGGTCCTTGTTGGGACAAATGACATAGGTAAGGGTAGGTTTGAGGTTCTGCAAGATAAATTTGTGGAATTAGCTGAGAAGCTTGGGAGCAGATCCTCCATAGTAGTTTTCTCCGGGATTCTACCAGTACCACGTGCAAGCAGAGGGAAGCAGAATTTTATCTGGAGGTTTAACACGTGGCTCAGAATCTGGTGTAGGAAAGAGGGGTATAGGTTTATGGGGCACTGGAACTACTTCTGGGACAGGGGTGACCTGTACAAGCTGGACGGGCAATACCTGAGCCGGAGGGGTACCTTTGCACTGGGTCAGCGTATGTTGAGGGTAGCACAGGGTTATTTAAACTAGGGATTAATAGTGATATACACTTAACAAAAATATAAACACCCCATGTAAATTATTTATGTAACATGAAATGTGTTCCGCTAAATGAGCTGATAATGTCGTAAATTGAGCAGAATGGTTATTTGTCTTGATTTGTACACAACATTTGTGTTCATCTCTGCCAGTGAGCACTTGCTCAGTGATGCATTGATTCCACCCACAACACAGGTGTGACGTGCAGACACTGCTTAAACAGCGTGAACAGAACTCAGACACTCCGTAAAACTGGGGAAAATAAAAGGCCACCCCATAAAGTCAAATTTCATCAAAAGTCACCATGCCACAAATGTCGCAAATCATGCGGGAATGCCCCATAGGAATGCTGGATGCAGGAACGTCCACCAGAGCGGTTGCTGCACAGCTAAATGTTCACTATCGGACAATTGGGCATTTAAGAGTTCATTTTAGACAGACTGGCAGTGCAGCAAATCGACCTCATCCTCGTCGTCCACGTGTGACCACACGAGCACAAGATCGTCACATACGGCTTCTCCATTTGCGTGATCGCCTCAGACCAGCAACACGCACAGCAGATGAAACTGTTGGTCTGCACAACTGACCTATCACACCTCAAACTGTCCCGAACCACCTGAGAGAAGCAAACCTATACGCTCGTCGTCTTTGTCGTGATCCCAACCGTGTCTACGAGTATCCCTGATTGCCAAATGCCACTATCTTGCTTTAATGAGCAGTAATCTGTTGCATATTGAACAATAAAATTAATTGTGTATTACTTAATATATTGTAAAACCCTTAATGCTAATTAAAGTTTAAAAGTGTCAAATGGGGCGTTTATATTTTTGTTAAGTGTATTTTTAAAGCAGCAAAGTGTAGTGGGGGGCTGGAGCAGCAGGCATCTGGGAAATCAAAGGGGAAGTGCACTCATTATACCCTGAAATGTTTTTATTTAAATGCTAGAAGTATAAAAAAAAATTTCCGGAACTTGAGGCTGTTATGATGGGTGAGGGCTATGAAAGTCAGGTTTACAGAGACATGGCTTTGTGAAGAGGATGGAGATGAATATAATAAAGAAGGTAAAAAGCTCTTTAAGAAGGATAGATGTAATAAGCGAGGAGGGGATGTAGCACTCTATGTGAACGAAGACATAAATGTGCAGGAAATTCCTGAAATTGAACATTTATTGCCCTGTTAAGGTATCTGGGTCAAATTTCCAAAGTAGCAAAAGGCACATCGAGACTATACACAGAATACATGTACCAAGTTTGGTGCTGATATGTTGAATAGTTTCCGAGTTCTGCTCCGGAAACAAAATGATTAAGGACGGACAGACGGACAAGGCAATGCCTATACTGCCCTACAAAGGCAAAAGACCTTTACTCGCCAGAGTGTGAAACAGAAAAATGACTTTAAAGTTTCTGCTTTGTCCAGACAAAAGTATTGTAGGTAGGATACTCAAAATCTGGCAAGTAGTTGTTATAATGAAGAAAAGTGTGTATACAAAAAATCTTGTGCTCAAGTCTGACCTTTGACCCTTATTTGTCAGTTACTGTATTCTGCCTTTGTATCATATTCTAAAATTAAGGAGTCGTGCAAAGACAAAAGGCAGTAACTTGCATAAATTCAATATTTGGTCGCCGTTTTCTGAACACAAGACCATTATAATAGCACTTACCTCAGGTCTAACCATCATGACATTTTTTTTTTTTTCACGATGAAGAATGAATTAGACACATTTAATTGCTGCTATAAAGAGCTATGGTGACATTACATCATATCTTCATGATAGAGAATAGCTCCAGTTTGGTGTGTGGCACCAGAAACAGAATGCCAGCAGATAAGTTACTTTGCATTATGCAATATGAATAAATACAGGAAATTATTTTTAATTATTAGAAAAACGATTTAATTGTTAAATACAAAGCTTAATAATTAAACACAAAGCTTTAATATGTATTTAAATTCATGGATGTATTTAACACTCCTCAAACAGAATTAGCAGAGGTGTATAAAGTATTTGAAAAAAAATAACTAAGTAAAAGTAGAAGTACCATAACTGAAAGTTACTTTGGTAAAATTTTAAGTCACCCATAAGAAAATTGTGAGTAAAATTTTGAGTAAAAGTCTTAAAGTAGCTTACATTTAATGTACTTAAGTACCAAAAGCATTTTGTGAAAAAATATACTTAAGTATCAAAAGTGCAAGTACAAGTACAGAGTATTTTTCATAGTACGCTTAGAAAGAAGCAAAACAACCACACATTGTCCTGTCCTTGTTTTCTTTAATCAACTTTCAGGTGAATGAAAGTATTCAAAAAACAAACAAGCAGTCTCTGCTTTAAGCCCCCGTCACACTGTGGTGACTATTGTGGCGAATCCCCGCGACCTGGGATTATTTTTGTCGTCGTCATTCGCCTGTCTGGGGCCCTGTCTGAACCTATACACAAATGCCCTAAGATTGTCGTACGCATGCTGTAGGTGTTTTGTAAGATTGCCGTAGGTATGTCGGCGACGGGAGTAAGATTGCAGTGAGAATGAACAAGAATCATTACGCATGTAGTACTAATCACGCGTCTAACTTTGTAATGGCTAGAAGCCTGGAGTAGGAATCATGAAGAATCACCACGAATGTATACGATCGCAGTACGAACTCACTACGCTTGAGTATGAACGCAGTACGATTAACCGAGAATGCAGTACGAACGCAGTAGGGTTGAGTACGAATGTAGGAAATGTGGACACGCCGAAATGTACAACTTTTTTTATGGGATCATGACGTCATAGGGGTCCATTTCTGGAGAGAGCCAGGGTACGACCCCCTACGAATATTCAAGAATATATGCGAATCCCCACGACTGGCTCTAAGAATGCAGTAGGAATGCAGTACGATGAAAAATAAACTGCACTTGGACCGCGAATGTTTTGAACATTTCAAAACAGTCGTAGCCCCTCTGAGACTGGCCAAGAATGCCGGTGAATGAGGGAGAATCCACCGCGAGCCCAGTATGAATTGCCAAGATTTTTTCACTTTTTCGAGTTCGTGGGGATTCGCCCTCCTAAGTCGCCACAGTGTGACAGGGGCTTTATATACTTCTTTTTCTTCGAGTTTACTGGCGGTTTAAAAAAACCACTATAACTGACTAGAATTAATAGTAGAATGACATAGGATCAATACCATGTCGAATTTTTGCTTCAGAAAACTGATTTCTCTGAACTACTAATTGAGATACCATTGGCTCACTGCAGCTGAAGTGGTTCCTACAGAGGACAACGATTGTTTCTATACCAAGAGATAATTTTTTTGAACTGCTGGATAGATACAAAGGGCAAGTACAGTACCAGTCAAAAGTTTGGACACACTTCGCTAATGTCACAGCACTCTGTTTTTAGAGAAAAGTAAATGGCTTGACTTCTCTATATAATCTCAAATTGAATCTGGTAAGAGGTGATCAGTCAGAAATTAAAAGAGAACAATATTCTTGTTTGAATAGTGTCAAAATTTTAGAATTCTAAAAGAAGCAATATTTTGCAAAGTAAGCAGACAAACAAGCTCCTTACATTTTCCAACAGCCAAATTAAAGACAAGCTGTTTTGGTACTAATTGGACGAAAAAGGTCGACGAAGAGCAAACTACAAGTGCAGCACATCTTTGGCAACTTAGACGGCCGCTCAGCAGCAAACATATTATAGCCATATAACTGCTCTAGTCAAAAAATTAAAAAGTGAGTATGCTCCGCAAATATGACGACAAAATGCTGGTTAGTTGGATGGATTTAAGAATTAGATTTTTTTTTTGCAAAATAAAGAGTGCCTATTAAGCATGTATTGTAAGAGAAATGTGGGTATGTCTAAACTTTTGACAGGTATTGTATACTGAGCAGTTTGCACATCAGGCTTAGCTGAGTTAAATTAAGGCAACTCCTGAAAAACAGGGATGGGAGTGAACTCATCCATATTTTAAACCGTGTTTAAGCACGACTTGCTTGTGAATATTCAATAACTGATCCGGGTGAGCCATCTAGTGATAGAATATTGTAACTGCGTGCATAAATTTGCAGAGCTGTGTCCGCTGGCGGACGCATCTGCACAAAGATGCCGAGCACTGTTGTTCTTCTGGAACATGCCAAATCCAGATAATCCTTAACTGATAAATTACATTACTATTTTAATTTGTAACAAGTAACGAAGTGGCCATTGTCAAAGTTACGAAGTAAAGGTATACTTTTATGTTTTAAATGTAGTAGAGTAAAAGTAAAAGTCCCGATTAAAAAAAAAACTCAAGTAAAGTACAAATCCTCAAAAAAACGAAGTCTTCGTTTGAAAGCCATCTCCACCATCAGTTTTCCTCGAGAGCAGTATGCCATTCTTAAACATAAAATATAAAACTACTCGACAAAGTCTTGTTCAGTGGCTGTATACTTTTATTCCGGTGTAATGTATGTATGTGTGTGGATTTTGGTGATAATACATAGACTGTAACTCAAGCGCGGCAAACCTTGGTGGGTGATAAAACAAAGACAGAGTATCGTATCTTCAGGGCCGTACAGTAACATCGCTTTGATGCGCAGCTAAACAAAGCCAGAGTACCTTAACTCAACGTCAGCATCCCAAAACAAAGGCTAAGCACCGTAACTGCAGTTACGGCATTCTGTCATGGTTTCTCATGGGATTTTCGGAGTTACTGTTGACACAGACCTTGATTTTTTCATTAAAACAATCAAATTGACTCAAAATATTCATCCACATGATAAAGGAGGTCTTCAATACCCCCAAAATGACAATAACTCATTTTCGACCGAAAGTGATGTTACGGTGTTTTGCCTTTGCACGGCAGTATATTTTTATGCCGAGGGGATAATAAAGATGGATCGCTGCTATATGATAATAAGGGTATTGCTGATACCTAAAATAATTACTTTGTTGAGAATTTTACCTCGGAGCAGATTTTTATTAGGCCAGAGGGCATGTCTAATGCTCAAGATTATTTCGCGGAAATTGAAATTAGGTATAATGAAGTATTAGACAAGTTGAATAAACTAAAGGCAGATAAGGCGGCGGGTCCTGATGGCTTATATCCAAGAGTGCTCAGGGAAGTTAGTGAGATCATCTTTAAACCACTCTCTGCTATCTTCAAACGGTCTTTAGAAACTGGTGAAATACAAAATGATTGGAAGCAGGGCATATGATACCAATATATAAGAAAGGGGACAGTTCTGAGCCAGGAAATTACAGGCCAGTCAGTTTAACTTGCATTGCATGCAAGATACTGGAATCTATCATGAAAGACAAGCTGGAAAATCTTTTTTTTATTTTTAAAAAATAAATTTGGCATCTCCATTCCCACCCGAATCTGGAATGGCTAATTCAACAACTAGGTACAAGGCTTGCTCGTATGGGCCCCTTCCCCTTGTTGCGAACTCAGGAGAGAGAAACAGTTTGCGGCTCTCCTCCGAAGCACGCGCCTGTCAGCCCCTGCATCTTTACCCTTATTGGTCGAAACTTTGGCAAGTTCGGAACGAGGGCGGAGGATACCCAAACATGAGCAAGCTTAGAAACTTGCTGACAACCGCCCGGCTGGCCAACAGGAGGTGCTTGAACAACGAACAAGGCAACCATTTTTTTATATCCTTTCCTGGCAGTCCCTTCCCAATTTGCATTCTGTAACAGCGCTTTAGCCAATTGTGCGCTGCTCTGAAAAAGCAGCAGAGCACTGCCGGGTGGTACAACCGGGGATCGAATCTGCGCTGTGGTGTGGAATTATTTATTGAACATAATAATGTCTTCAGGGATAGCCAACATGGTTTCCGTAAGGGAAGGTCATGCCTGACTTCTTTGAAGAGGCCACCAAGCCTTATGGCCAGAGCAAGGCATATGACATCATATACCTGGATTTTCAGAAAGCATTTGATACAGTACCACATAAGAGACTAATCTTCAAAATGAGCTCCATTAGTTACAGGAGGTAGTCTGGAATGGATTCAAAACTGGTGAGAGGACAGAACACAAAGAGTGGTGGTCAGTGGTATCACATCTGAGCTAGGTATGGTGGGGAGTGGCGTCCCTCAGGGATCGGTGTTGGGACCCCTGCTGTTCCTCATCTACATTAATGACCTTGAAAGGAGTATTGAAAGAAAATTTGTTAAATTGGTGGATGATACTAAATTGGGAGGTTTGGCAAATCGTTTAGAGCCCCTTAAAGTGATTCAGGATGATTTGGATAGAATCCAGAATTGGGCAGAAATGTGTCTAATGAAATTTAATGTAGCTAAATGTAAATTTCTACATATAGGTAATAAAAACATTAGACAGGATTACTTCATGGGAGGTTTAAAACTGGAATGTGCTCCACATGACAAAGATCTGGGAGTGATTGTTGACCAAACGCTCTCAGAATCTACCCCAGAGGCGGCAGCAGCAAATTTGTCTTGGGGGGGCAAGAATGGGGAGCGGCGTAGGCGCGAGGCGTGGCTCGCTGAAGGTGCGGCAGTTGTAGGAGGGTCCGGGGGAATACACTCCTGGGAAAATTTTGAAATTTTAACCCCCTGAAACGCTATTTCCTGCATTTTGAGAGGCAAATTTTGGTGGTACCTTGAGCTATATTCAGTGTCTGTCTTAGGGTATATTTTTCTGCAAACATCTTCTTTATACCATCACCATGTCATGAAAGTAATAACACCCTCTTTCATCTTGGATTTGTGGTTTTTTTTTTTTACACTGAATGGGGTAGATAGCTTAGTTAAAGCCATTAATCTCTAAATTGTATACATTGCCCTCCATAATTATTGGCACCCCTGGTTAAGATGTGTTCTTTAGCTTCTAATAAATTCAGTTTTTTTTCTAAATAATATAGGACCACAACGAAAAAAAGAGGAAAATCCAACCTTTAATTCAAGTGCATTTATTCAGTGGGAAAAAAATCCCACATTAAGAAATAATTCTTTTACATCAAATCATGTGTGCCACAATTATTAGCACCCCTGATGTTAATACTTTGAACAGCCCCCTTTTGCCAACAAAGCAGCACTTAATCTTCTCCTATAATGTTTCACAAGATGAGAGAATACAGAAAGAGAGATCTTCGACCATTCCTCCTCGCACAATCTCTCTAAATCATCCAGCGACCTGGGTCCTCTCCTCTGCACTTTCCTCTTAATCTCACTCCACAGGTTTTCAATAGGGTTGAGGTCTGGGGACTGAGATGGCCATGGGAGGAGCTTGATTCTGTGTCTGGTGAACCATTTCTGTGTAGATTTGGCCACATGTTTAGGGTCATTATCTTGCTGAAAGACCCAGTGACGCAGAGGCCACCAGAGGGCACCAGATTTTGATTTAAAATGTCCTGGTATTTCAAAGCGTTCATGATGCCATGCACCCTAATAAGGTTCCCAGGGCCTCTGGAAGAGAAACAGGCCCACAGCATCACTGATCCTCCCCCATACTTCACAGTGGGCATGAGGTGCTTTTCTGCATACTCATCTTTTGTGTTCTGCTAGACCCACTTAGAGTGTTTGTTGCCAAAAAGCTCTATCTTGGTCTCATCTGACCAAAGCACACGGTCCCAGTTGAAGTCCCAGTACCGCTTAGCGAACTCCAGACGTTTGCGTTTATGATTGTGAGTGAGAAAAGGTTTTTTCCGTGCATGCCTCCCAAACAGCTTGTTGGCATGTAGATAGCGCCTGATGGTTATTTTGGAGACTTTGTGACCCCAAGATGCTACCATTTGTTGCAATTCTTTAACAGTGAGCTTTGGAGAACTTTTTATTTCTCTTATCATCCTCCTCACTGTGCGTGGTGGCAAAATAACCTGGCGTCCTCTTCCAGGCTCGTTTACCACTGTTCCAGTTGTTTTAAACTTCTTAATGATTCCTCTGACAGTAGATATGGGCAGGTGCAGGCGAGTGGCTATTTTCTTGTAGCCATTGCCTGACTTGTGAAGGTCAACACACATCTGCCTTGCTTGAATGGTGTGTTCCTTTGTCTTTCCCATGTTGAAGAGTGGATAAGAGAAATGGCCTCTGTGTCACGTCATATTTATACCCCAGGAAAACAGGAAGTGATGAATTACTAACTAAATGTTCCTAGATACTCTGATCAACTTTGTAAACTACTGTAGAAATGACAGAAATACTTCAATTACATTTATTTCCTAAGAATTGTTAGGGGTGCCAATAATTGTGGAACAGGTGATTTTATGAAAAATAATTATTTCTTAGTCAGGGATTTTTTTTCCCCTTAAAATTCGCTTGAGTTGAAGGTTACATTTTTCTACAATTTTCAGTGTGAGAGTATGCTTCTGCAATAAAAATTGACTTTATTTTAAGGCTTTTAACACATCTTAACCAGGGGTGCCAATAATTATGGAGGGCGCTGTACATGTATATTTATCTATGCTACAGGTTACACAGACTGTAACACAATCTATTTTGGAAGGGCTACATTTTAGGAACTTCTGAGTGGCAAGCAAATGGCAGAACACAAAGAGAATATTGCATCATTAACTCCTTTGTGCAGAGGCCAAATTTGGCTATTTAAATGTTACCTTTTTTAAGGCTTATAATTCAAGACTGCAGCTTCACAGAGAGGAATCATATGGCTCAACTGAATCAAGACACTTCAAGCGTTTAGGATTCCATCATATTTCAATTTATTTTCATGATTTTGATTGAGAAAAAGGGCTGCAAACACAAAAAATCTTCATGAAATTTCTGCAATGAAGCTGCAAAAAAAAATACTGAGGATTGAAAAATGGCTGGGGGTTAAAACTTTAAATTTCTGGGATCATAAACTCCTCGACCACAAGTATAATTCATCTTGAACATTACATTCTGGATAACCTACTTGCTATGAGCCAAATAAGACAGCTATGGGGGTGGCTCCCCAAAGTCTAAGATCCCTCAAAATGGCGCACTGTCAAATCAAATAATCATATATTTAACACAAATAAACTTTTGAGTTATGAAATTCATATGAACTAATGATTTTCTGGTTGAATTTAGCATGAATTTATCAATATCAGTGCAGTTGAACATCAGTGGTCACCAGTAACCTCTCCAAACACAAAACATGCCTTTTCTCCATAAATAAGTTTAGAGGTTTATGCATTTTTCTTTGAGGTCCCCCTAGCTAGCACACATACTCATTAAATAAATTGCTTATTTAATGGTCAGAACATTCATCCTGCAATGAAAAGCTAGCAGTCCCCACTTCTGAGCTCACAACCTTATTTCAACACTTTCTACACCTTATAAGGAACAAGTAAAACTCACTAACTCAGTAATATCTGAAATATACCTTATTTTAACAGAGCAGAAATTCCACTTTCAAGGAAAATCAAACAATATATGCCTCCCCAGATTCATCAGAATGGTGCAATGAACGTACCAGGGGGTCCACCGAAATGAATAGGCAGTTCACGTTTTAAACAGGGAAAAAAACCTTGGCATTCGATTTTGTTGAATGCGGTATATTTTCCAAAACAAAAAGCAAAAGTAGCAGCCTAACATTTCTTCATTGAATCCCTCCTCCAGAGACAGATGTATCTGGTAGAAGGAACCCTCTGGTCCTGTTTCATTTGAAATAATTCCCATAGACCATGTCCTTACCTCATTTAAATCCTGTAAATGTAACTGAACACTTCAGGTCGGTTTTGGGAGTCTTTTTTTTTCCTCCATAAATAACGTCAATTTCAGCTGCACAATGTGCTCAACGTTGAGAGGATATAACTGGCCTTGCTCATATGCGCTTGCAATACTTTTCTTAATGTCCTATCAATGTCTTTCAGTTACTGTGGAAAGTTTAAACACTCGGGAATTGGATAAGAAACACACCAATCAATACATCGTAACCAGGGAAGTTTCATGTGGGCGTGAACTATAACTGTGCAGTTATGCAGATGAGTGATTGGCTTTTAACACCAGCACCAACGGAGCGCTGAATTTGTCAATGGAGGAATCTCCGCGTAAATCCATAATCGGAAACTAGGTATTTTTTGTATGTGATGACTAATTGACAGTAGAATGCGACAGAATCAATACCATGTCCAATTTTTGCTTCAGAAAACTGATTTTTCATAACCACTAATTGGATACCATTGGCTCACTGTAGCTAAAGTGGTTGGTACAGAGGACAACGATTTTTTCTGTTATAAGAGATTTTTCTTTTTAAACTGCTGGATCAAAACTATGGGCAAGTATATTGAGCAGTTTGCACATCAGGCTTAGCTGAGGAGTTTAATTCATGCAACTCCTGAAAAAGAGGGATTGGAGTGAACTTGTCCATATTCTAAAACGTGTTCGAGCTCGGCTTGCTTGTGAATATTCAATAACTGATCTGGGGGTGCTATCTAGTGATTGAGTACTGTAATTGCATGCTTGAATTTGCAGTTCCATGTCTGCGAGCATCTACAAACCCTACCAGGGGTTTCAACATAGTTTTTGGGGCGGCGCCCACCCCCCTGCCCCCCTGTGCCGCCACCACTGTAGCCATTGTGCCGTGGCAGTTAAAAAGGTCAATTGGATGCTGGGATATATAGCCAGAAGTATTGAGTATAAATCCAAGGAGGTCATACTTCTTTTGTACAACACATTCATCAGACCACATCTGGAGTATTGTGTACAGTTCTGGGGACCATACTTTAAGAAAGATATAAAAGCTCTAAAAAAGGTTCAGAGAAGAGCCACTAAGCAAATTCCAGGTATAAAAGATGAAAGCTATGAGAAGAGGCTGAAGATCCTTTATCTCTTTAGTCTTAGGAAAAGGAGATTTAGGGTTGATTTGATTGAGGTCTTTAAATATGTTAAAGGGATTAACAGAGTGAATTATGTCGAATTCCTTCCAGCAAGTTTTGTTAGTAGAACTCAGGATCACAAATGGAAGTTTAGCACTGACATTAGGAAACATTTTTTTCACTCAGAGAGTAATTTCAATATGGAACAGCTTGCCTGACCATATTGTTGAGGCAAAAACCTTGGGAATTTTCAAGAGCAGGCTTGACTTAAAGGTAGATACCATCAAATTATTGAAGTGATATATTCACGGTAGTCAAAAGAAACTTGCAAGCCTCATTGGGCTGAGCGGCCTGTTCTCGCCACTCATTGTTTTGTTCTGTTATATAATCAATAATATGACAAGATGTTTGTGTATGACGGCAAAAAAACTGTGGCTTAAGTGCTTTTTCATTTTTGTGCTCTGATCACATATTTCCTTCCTGAAATTTTGCCGCTATCCTGTCCAAGCTGTAAGGTTAGCAGTAACATTGTATTTGAAACCCAAATTGAATGTAATGGGTCGAAGTGGGACTGGCCCACATCTACCCAATCAGATGCTTAATTTTTTAAATGTTTCTTTTGGGCTAAAAAGGGTCAAGATTTTTTTTTTTTTTTTTTGCTGTAAATTTGAATATTTAGAAATAATTTGGCTAATTTAAGGCCCTTGCACAAGTGAGGCCCTAGATTGCAGCCTTGGCCAGTCTGTGCAGTTGTCCATGCCTGATGTACATGATGGCTGCATTTGGCCCATGGGGTATTTGTTGAGTTCATGCGAGCATTTGTTTTTGTGTCTGGTTCCCCTGATGAATTTCCTTTTTTGAACGCTCAGATAATATAAGAAGGGCTCATCCCCACCTTCTCCCACCAAACTGTGATCAAGGTCAAGGGCATGTATCATCGGAAATAATGAAAGCAATAGTGTGGCTATGTTTGCAGTAAATGCTGAAAACATTTTCGTCAAGTGAAAGTTTACAAGAACTTACTGGTAAGTACAAGGCGCACATGAATGTAATGCTCAGCTCATTTATTCCAGAGCTAATAATTATTGCTTAACTTTGACCCTCAAAGCAATTACTCTTTGTTAAAGTTCACTGTACACTTCCTGGCCAAAAAAAAAAGCGCCAAGAGCATATGATTGAAAAAATATTGCACAGATTAATAAGTTTCAGGTGGCAACAATTCTTTAAAACCTGACTGATTCAGTGTGTCGCTTGTTATTTCTAAAACGACCATGTCAGAAGATGTATCCCATGGTTGTGGAAAAGATGTTACAGTCTCTCAAGAGGGGAAAATTATTGGCCTGCATAAAGCTAAGAAAACAATTAAGGAGATTCCTGAATTCGCTGGAAATGGGTGCAGCACTGTCCAGTGCATCTTTAACCCCATTGAAAATCTTTGGGATGAGCTGCAGAAAACTTCATGGAATGGTTTGACTCTCCCGTCATCAATACAAGATCTGGGCCAAAAATTAATGCAACTCCGGAAAAAAAATTATTATTAGAACATGGCAAAAGATGGTATAAACGATGCCATGATGAATGCACACCGTGATCAAAGATTATTTTGGCTCAACACAATACTCGTGGTTGTGATATTTTTTTGAGTATTTCATTCATAACGAAGTACACGGACATTGAGAAACAGTGAAGGACATTATGTTTATGCACGGGGACACAAGGACCGTCTTCAGCTGCCATTCATGTGCAAATAAAAAAATATAGTGAAATCATCTATTGGCTCATTAAGGCCAGGAACTGCCATAAATGCCAGACACAGAAAGGGCAGCTGTAGCTCTGCTTGATAAGACAATATTGTTTTGTGTTCTCCAAGCCTGTGAGACAGAGACTATTCAGGTATGAAAATAAAAAGGCACACAGTGGCTAAAGGACGTCTTATATTTTTTAAGACTTGGAAAAATTAGGCTGTTGATCCATGGACAAAAGGGAAAGTTTAGTAAGATTTGGAACCTATTTTTTGTCCTAATTAATGGTACACAATTTACGTTTACACCAGACTGAGCTGCTGATTGGATAAATTAACATAACATTATATACTAAGGTCACGTTATAAAGTCTTTTGTTTATTTACATTTTTTGGCTAAACACTACTTATGTATGCTTTATTGGTGTCACTGTTCCTTTTGTTATGTGCTGGGGAGGTGTGCCAAAAAGGGGAGGGTGGGATTAGACTATTTTGATTTCATTTTAGCAGAATATGTTCAATTGCCAAATTGCACATCAATGTTTTGTATTCTGCATAAAACCAATAAAAAGATGTTTTAAAAACAGAAAAAAAAGGCACACCTATCAGGCTAAAAAAATGGACGCCCAGCCACAGAATTTCATTTGAAAAAAAAAAAAAAAAAAAATTATAATAATAATAAGCAAGGATGGGTTTAAAAATAATACAAAAAATTATCAAATGAAAAGGCTGCATTGCGTATTAGTCAAAAAAAAACCATACACACTGATGGAGTGTTGAGAGCAGTTTATTTTTAGGCACACAAGAACCGTTAGTATGGCAATAAACAATATTTAAACAATACATCTGAGCTTAATTCGTTTCTGTCAAGCTATGTGTGATGAAAAACTTTTTGCAAATTTTTTATGTTGGATTGTAATGTTTGAGGAATTCATGTACGTAGGATGCCCAATGCATTTTTACATCATGATTTTTTTTTCAGGGTGCAAGAATCAGTGAATGCCAACCAAACCTGCAATGAGCGCCTCGAATTCAGATGTCTTTACAAATGCCACTATTGTACATCCTGAATACTTTTTCATAAGTGGTCTTGTAGGTATTACCCACTCAAAATACTTCTATGTCTGCCTGTGTTTTGTTTATGCTGTGACTGTCTTGGGAAACACTTTTGTCATGCTTATGATTTATGCCGATCATGGTCTTCACACTCCAAAATATACTGTCGTATTTCATTTGGCTCTGTCTGACTTATGTGTGAGCACTGCTCATATCCCACAAGTCATTGACACCCATTTGTTTAAATCACAGTTAATCTCCTATGAAGCCTGCTTGACGAGCATGTTCTTCTTCTCTGCATTTCTCACAATGCAGTCTTTGACTCTCACTGCACTGTCCTATGATAGATGTGTTGCTATTTGCTTTCCACTGAGATACAATGAGCTTACAAAGTCAATGTCTGTGATATCAGTCATATTATGGATTTTTGCAGGAATAACAAGCCTTATATCAGTGGTTTTTTTCAACCGTTTGTCATTCTGCAAATCCACTGTGGTGAGGAGTTATTTTTGTGATCCTGGACCCATGCAACTTTTGATATGCAATGACTTTCATCCAAATTCTGTTATTCGTTGGATGTATCCTGTTGTGATTCTCTGGTTTCCGGCAGCTTTTATCATGGGTACGTACCTTTGTATAGCTAGAGCTTTATTTAGAATTGCAGCTGTCTCTGAGCGCCTTAGAGCCATGAAAACCTGCACCTCTCATTTGATCTTGGTGAGCATGTTTTATTTCCCTTTTGCCTTGAGTGCTGCGCTGGGCCCCATCATCAACCAGAATGCCAGGATTATTAACCTGTCCCTGGCAACCGTAATGCCGCCCATGCTAAACCCGATCATCTACTCACTGAAGACGGAGGAATTCACTGAATCCATTAAAAAACTCTACAGAAGAAAGAGGACACACATCGCTGCGAGGAACATGTGAATACATACTGTATTTCAGCCGCAAAGGCCAGTAAGTTTGTTAATGGTAATTGTATCTACCTGACGACGATAGTCGGGAGATACTCTGGTTTAGTTCCGGGGCCGCCGCGCCCGCAGAGATTTTCTGTTCCGGGCTCTGGAAGCCACAGTTATTACAGGCATTTCTCCAAATTTCACACAGATGAAGATATTGAGTGGACAATGCTCAAGACCGGACGGATTTCGGACGTCCAATATGGCTGCCGGCAACCATATTATCCGAAATTTGGGGATCGGGGAGATACAAGACTCGGTCCCTGTGGCGACAGAGTTATCTAGTTATTTACTGATGTTAAGTCAGCCGTGCATTGTCAGGTACAGTTGCGGAATTTGTTTACATGATTGGAACATGGTAATAATGTTATGAATCACAAATCAGAGCCAAATGCAAAGTCACTAATTATACCACAATTGGCCTTTATTAACAAGACAGAAGGGAAAACAAGAGGATTTAGTTAGCCGATGCTCGCAGTCTGGCTGTAGTTGTGAAGAACAAGGTTGTGGACTAAAGCCCAAAGGACCAGGACGAGTGTGCTTTTTCACACTGCCCTGATGACTTGATTGGAGGAAAGAAATGCCCAGGACTGCAGGACTTAAAATGAAAATCCTAGTAGGACAAAAAGCTTTCAGTATTAGAAGTACGCCCAAAGAGTATTGCCAAAGACGGTAGAAGACAGACACAATGACAAGGCACTGCAGCAGTCCAGCCAAAAGAGGAGGGAGACACGGAACTTAAACACATGCGACAGCAATTAACAGTAGGAGGCTGGTGAGAGTGGGAGCACAAAAGGAAGGGCGAGCCACGAGACAACAGTAGTCGGCAGTGATGATGATCATACACTTAACGCTTTAAGCTGAGAACACACCAGAAGAAATGGCAAAAAATGAAGCACTACACATGTAACAATATAGTCATGCTGCACATCAAATTAAACAGAAGAACCTCAGCTACAAGAATATATAAGCCTTTTTTACATGCTCCAAACGCGATTCCAACACCAACAAAATGAATTACCAAACACCGAAATCCCTACAGCGCCACCAAGTTAACCCGCTCACCACAATTTCGATGCTGTCGTTCTGCTGCTTTATGCCACATTCACAAACAATAGCTGAAATGAACCCAGAGACTCCCACAGATTCCAATGATATGCCCTTACTTACTCAATTCCAAAGCATCTGCAAGATGTCAGCAAAAGAAGGGCAACAACAGAAATGGGTTCATAAAAAAAGCAAGATTAAAAATTGTTTTACATTTGCTGGTTTGCTGCAAAAAGTTGATTTTCCGCAGTAGATTCTGAAAGCTCTATGTCTGTGTTTTACATGGAAGTTATTGTTGGCGAATATGGTGAGTATTAGGACCATGGGAAAGCCTTCTAATCCTCCTAGTGCAGGAGCCTGCACCCTCCCCCACCAAGTGTTTTCCTCATTGTTATTCGCTAACAGTGCTTTCAATCTCATTTTGGTGAGTATCACTTGAATCTAAGTAAAAAAAAAAAGAATCCAACGAGGTGCTCAGCGGGAGGTAAAACAGAAGTGAAGTCGGTGCTCTTGGATCAAAAGGGAAAAAAATCTAGAAAGACTAAAAACAGGGTGGATCCAGGAACTCGACGAAGGGTATAGATAAAAAGCCTTTATTTAGTACTGACTAGTAGTTGTCAACATGTTTCGGCCTTACGACCTTCATCAGGACATACAAAACTAGTCACAGCAAATTACTAAAATAGACACAGGTGTACCCAGAGCAATTAGTCTACACAATTAATTTACATATTTAATTAATTGATTAATAGCCAACAACAAGAAGGGCAACAATGCCCGAGTCGGTAGGCAATTAAAAATATAGCCTACACAGGAGGCAAAAAAAAAAAAGATGCAGCCCAAGTAGCAAACACGGAGAAAGAAAAACACACAACTTAAAGAAAACACAAGAAGTCAATCTCCTCATTTAGACCAGGCTTATTCACAGCATCCAAACAATGTATCCAGAAAGTTTCTCTCTGGTTAAGTTTCATGATCCGATCTCCACCCTTAACAGGAGGGCTAATAAATTCCAATCCTATCATACGTAATAAAGAATCATTACTGTTATGGACCAATTGGGAATGTCTGGCTATTGGATAATCCTTGTAATGAGGTCTTAATGAAGAGATTGACTTCATGTGTTTTCTTTAAGTTGTGTGTTTTTTTTTGTTTTACCATGTTTGCTACTTGGGCTGCATTTTTAGCTTACTGGCCCTATGGGCCGATAAGCTATTGTCGTGGTGTGGCGTCCGTCGTCCGTCGTCCGGAACATTTTTTATCTTTTTTTTGGCCTGATAAATTTTTGTGTAAATTTGCAATAACATACTACTAGACCATATCTCCAGACGCTTTTCTCGGATTTTTAATTGAATCATTTTTGTCTGCTTTATGGGCCATTGAAATTTTGGCTCCGATGTTAAAGATAGGACTGAGAAATTTTTAAAAATTATTTCTCAAAAACTGTGAGATAAATTTTTTTCTAAATCAGGCAATCAACTTACCTTGGTACCGTCAATGTACAGTGCGAGCACCATTTTGATTGAATCGACAGAAGTGGGTCTATTGGGGGCGCTGTACTTTATGAATATGCAAGATGGCCTGTGGAGGCGAAATGGTTGCAGATAGAGATTAAGTTTGTATTATCGACATAAAGGAAGTCATATATGACCTATACATTGGCTATGTTAAGGTTGACCTCAGATGACTTTGAAAGGTAAAACTCGTGGTCAGGGAATTTATTAACAATGTTAAAAGATATGACTTGAAATTTCAAAAAATCTTTTCTCAAAAACTGATAACTTTTTTCTAAATCAGGCAATCAACTCACCTTGATACGCTTTATGTACAATGCGAGTGCCATTTTGATTGAATCGATGGAAGTGGGTCTACTGGGGGCGCTGTACGTTAACATCGGGTCTTATGGAGAGTGGGCCAAATCGCCTATGGAAGCTAAATGGTTGCAGATAGAGATTAAGTTTGTATTACTGACATATAGGAAGTAATATATGACCTATATTTTGGCTGTGTTAAAGTTGACCTCAGATAACCTTGAAAGGTCAAACTTGAGGTCAAGCAAAATGTTACAATTTTCAAAGGTTTCTAGGCTTGAAAATATTGAAGATTGGGAACACATGTGCATTGAACACTTATAGGAAGTCATGTATAAACTTTCATTTGGTGGCCTTGAACTTGACCTTTGGCGAGCTTCGAAGGTCAAACTTCACATAGTGAAATTTCAATGACTTCTATCACCAAAACTATTACAGATAGAGCTTAGGTTTGTATTGCGGGCATATAGGAAGTCATGTATGAAGTTTCATTTGGTGACACTGAACTTGACCTTCAGTGACCTTGAATGCCCAAACGTCACAGTGAAATTTCAATGACTTATATCAGCAAAATGGTTACAGATAGTTTTGGTTTATATTGGAGATGTAAAGGAAGTCATACATGAACTTTCATTTGGTGGCCTTGAACTTGACCTTTGGTGACCTTCGAAGGTCAAACTTCACATAGTGAAATTTCAATTCTTCTATCACCAAAAATACAACCCCAATTCCGAAATAGTTGGGACGAAGTGTAAATGGTGAATAAAATCAAAATGCAATGACTTTCAGATCACATGAGCAAATATGTTATTTACAATAGAACATAGATAACATCTCAAATGTTGAAACTGACACATTTCACATTTTTATCCACAAAATGAGCTTATTTTAAATTTTCTGCCTGCAACAGGTCTCAAAAAAGTTGGGACACAGGCAAAAAAGGGCTGAAAAAGCAATTAACATCTAAGAGAATCAGCTGAAAGAACATTTAGCAAGTAATTAAGTTAAAAACAATGTTTCTCAATGTCAAATTGCAAAGGCTTTGAAGGTCTCATCATCGACAGTGCATAACATCATCAAAAGATTCAGAGAAACTGGAAAAATCTCTGTGCATAAGGGACAAGGCCGAAGACCTTTACTGGATTCATGTGATCTTCGGGCCCTCAGACGCCACTGCGTCACTCACCAGCATGATTCTGTCATTGACATTAACTAAATGGGCCCAGGAATACTTCAAGAAACCACTGTCTGTAAACACAGTCCGCCGTGCCATCCATAGATGCCACCTAAAACTCTATCTTGCAAAAAGGAAGCCATTGTTGAGCATGATCCAGAAGCGCCGCCGTGTTCTGTGGGCCAAGGCTCATTTAAAATGGATTGTAGCAAAGTGACATAGTGTCCTGTGGTCAGATAAGTCCAAATTAGACATTCTTTTTGGAAATCATGGGCGTCTTGTCCTCTGGGATAAAGAGGAGAAAGACCACCCCTCCTGTTATCAGCATTCAGTTCAAAAGCCAGCATCTCTGATGGTATGGGGATGCATTAGTGCATATGGTGTGGGACACTTGCATGTTTTAAAAAGCACCATGAATGCTGAAAGGTAATAAAGGTTTTGGAACAACATATGCTCCCCTCCAGACAACATCTATTCCAGGGAAGGCCTTGTGTATTTCAGCAGGACAATGCAAAACCACATACTGCAGTTAACAACAGCATGGCTTTGTAGTAGAAGAGTTCGCGTGCTGAACTGTCCTGCCTGCAGTCCTGATCTTTCACCGATTGAGAAAATCTGGCGCATAATTAAACAAAAAGTCCGTCAAAGGAGACCCAAAACTCTCCAGCAGCTGGAAGCCTATATTAAACGAGTGGGATCAAATTCCAATGGCTAAACTCAAGAAACTTGTCTCTTCAATGCCGAGACGCCTCCACTCTGCGTTAAAAAGAAGAGGGGATGCTACACCATGGTAAACAGGCCCCTGTCACAAATTTTTTGAGACCTGTAGCAGCCATCAAATTGGAAATGAGCTAATTTTGTGGATAAAATTGAAAAATTTCGCAGTCTCAACATTCGCTTTGTTATCTCTGTTCTATTGTGATTAACATACTGGCTGGTGTGATTTGAAAGTCATTGCGTTTTGATTTAATTCACAATTTACACTTTGTCCCAACTATTTTGGAATTGGGGTTGTATTACAGATAGTTGGCACACTGAAAATTGATTAAAGAGCACAAGGAGAGAACAAATAGTGGCTGCTTTGCTTCTTTCTATGCGTACTATGAAAAATACTTTGTACTAGTACTTTTGACACTTCATTATATTTTGGTACTTAAGTAGGTCAGGTACTTAAGTACATTTAATGTGAGCTACTTGAAGACTTTTACTCAAGTACCGTATATGACCAAATAATTGCCTGCGTGTAAATACGCGCCTGTGTGCAAAAAGCCGCCGGGGGTCCAACCTCCTTTTGCGTATTAAACACCGGTTTAATTAATCGCCCGGGCGATTATTTGCACTATTGTATATAAACGTCGGTGTTACCCCATGTTGCGGTAACACAGACGCTAAAACAAGCTTCGGTTTGTCTTTGTATGTTTATCTGATGTCAATAAAGAAGTGGGGGGAAAAATAGCAGACGGTCTTTGGCACAGAGGTATAAAAAAAAAGTAGAGTGGACAACGTCATTGGCTGGACCAAAGCGCACACGGCAGAATAGCTGCAATCTTGTGTATGTATAAATGTCCAATGAGACGCGTGTAAACACTAAACAAACATGGGTGTCGACAGTTATTATTTTTTTGGGTGGGGGACTTGTTTTTTATCTTTTCGTACTTAAAATAGGACATGAATAAGGAATTGTAAATCAACAATATTTATGCTCCATTATTCGGCAAAAGCTAAAGAATAAGCTCTACGATTGCCTTACCCTTTATATTATCGTTCAGTTACCAATGTTTTTGTTTCATTCAAAGAAAAAGCGTTCGTATTCAGCTGTGCCTGCGAGTCTGACTCAGGTCTATACCTGGAAGACACTAGTCGTTATATGCATGGATTTATATGTATCCTTTGTGTATTAAGATTGGAACAACTTCATTCTGAAGTGTTCATACCTACTTGTCTTCATTTAGTCCGTCTTTGCCCTGACATGATGGATAACAGGATGACATTGCGTGTTGCCCCAACTGGGATCAATGAAAAAGTCTCAAAACTAAAGTATGTAAATGAAACCGCGCCAGTTTCAGTTTCTGCAAATACACTGTTAATAATAAACAAATAAACTTTTTGCCAGGTAATTTAACTGGCACCTTTTAGCCAGTTATTTTAACTGTAATTTTACAATTAGTTTACCACGGAGTTCATTGCATGTTCAGTGTAATCCATGTGACCAACAGGGGTCACCAGTTCTTCGAACCGGGTAGAGAGCAGCACCGTGCATCAAGGAACGAGGCAGGCTAAAAATTGCGTATTTCAATTTATTACAGAAAAGTTAAACAATGTACCAGGTTAGGATAGTGCACTTAAAAGCAGATAAAGCCTACACAACATCGACTAGATAAACAAATGTACCAGGCTAAACAGTGCGCACTAAAAACAGATAGGGCCAACACAGCATCGACTGCATAAATAAATATTCAGGCTAAAATTGTGCACGCTACAAAAAGGTAAAAGTCCACCCAATGTTGGGACGTAACAAGTAAAAAAGTTCACTGCAGCTGGGAGAGCTATCCGGACAAACCAGAAACAAAAGTGAATTGACGGCACAGGGAAACACACCGAGCAGACCAACGCCAGCTCACTTGACAGGGACCGGAGATTTTTTTCTACTCTGCTATTATCACCGCCCCGCAACAGATTGCCGTCATGAATAAAAGTTACACGCAGCGTCACCCGCTCCACTTGCTCAACTGGGTCGATTCACAATGTCCGTTGCGGGTGCCGACTCGCTCGGCCTGCCTGCCGTCTTCAGAGCACGCCACACTTCCTCACTTTCTCCCCGCGTGGAGTTCCTTCCACGTACCGGCCTGGCACCCTTTCCACTTGTCCGGCAGCTAGTAGACAGGGGAACAGCCGGCAGATCACTGGCCCACAACAAGCAAATGTGCATACAGTTTGGCTTGAAACGAGCATTGTAGCGATTCGCTACTTACAGGAGCGGGCAGAGCTCCCAACTCTGCCCAACTGCCTTGCTGCGCCAAGTACTAAGTCCAAGGAACGGTGTTGGTCTCCGCGGGTGTGGTATTTGTTCGGCTTATTCGGTTTGCTCAGCTTCTCCGTGTCCTCTCCCCGTCCGCGTGTCTCTCTTCTGCTCCGTCGACCCTGGATTTCTTCCTGCTCCGGTGCTCACGTCCCTCCCCCCAGCCTCTCCATTGGCTCCTGCCACCCCGTGCCTGTTCCTGGATGGCTAAAACACCCCACTTGCAGACAATAAACCCAACCAGGAGTGGTCATTCTTAATTGTCCCAGGCGGAAGTAAAGTTCAAAGTGCGATGGTGTTTTTCAAACTAAAAGCATAAATACAACTCTAAAAGAATAAAAGCATGCACATAAAAGCAACAATGCAATCTTGGCGAACCCAGACACAAACCTTCTGTAATAGCCGACCAGTCCAAGGAAAGCTCGCACTTGCCTTACGGTGGAAGGGGCTGGCCACTCTACTACAGCTGCAATCTTATCAGGGTCAGGTCTTACCCCATACTGGTCCACCACATGGCCCAAATACTTCACCTCTTGTTGCAGGAGCTTACACTTGTCGAGTCGCAGTTTCAATCCATGCTGCCACAGCCTCTGGAACTCTTTGTCTAAATGCTGCAGGTGAGAGGGAAAATCACGTGAGTAGATGATAATATCATCCAAGTACACCAGAAGGGACTCTGCCACCTGGCCGCTTATGCACTGTTGCATCAGCCTTTGGAATGTTGCTGGCGCGTTGCACAGGCCAAAAGGCATGCGCTCAAACTCAAATAACCCGAGGGGGGTGATAAAGGCGGTCTTCTCTCTGTCCTGCGGGTCCATCTCGACCTGCCAGTAGCCACTGGCTAGGTCAAGAGTGAAAAACCACTTTGCTTGGGTAAGGCTGGTCAAGGTCTCCTCAATCCTGGGCAGGGGGAAAGCGTCTTTATGGGTCACAGTATTCAGTTTCCTGTAGTCCACACAAAATCCCCACGTACCGTCCTTCTTCCTCACCAACACAATGGGTGCCGCTCATGGGCTACAGCTTTCCCTAATGACTCCTTTCTCCAGCATATCTGCGAGTAGGGTCTTCATTTCTTTGTACATTGCTGGGGGAAGGGGTCGATACCTTTCTCTTATGGGCCTGCATCACCAGTGTGGATTTGGTGTTGTACAAGGTCCGTCCGGCCAAAATCCTCATTGTGTTGTGCAAACACTTTCTTCCACTTCAGCAGCAGGGCGCGCAACTCCTCCTGTTGTTGAGCAGACAGATCGGGTTGGTTAATCAAATCGCTCACCTCTTCAGGCAGCTCTTGGTTCGCCTGGTCAGCTACCGCCTCCACTAAGCCCACTAAAATGATGCCGTCATCCTCCAACAACAGGCTCAGGTCACGCGGTCCATGTACTTCAACTTCGTCTACCCGGTACAGCTTACCCAGCTTCTGGTACCTGTTGATCGACACGCTGTAGGGGTGGGGGTTACAAACACGCACAGGGACTCTACCATTCTGTACCACGGCCAGTGTCCTGGCCACTCCCAAGTCACCATTCTCCGGCAGGGCTTCCGCCAGGGCACAGTAGTCTGTTCCTCCCGGGCCCATCCTAGCACGTCCCCACACCAGCATCTCACTTTCTGGGGGGACACGGACGTTGTGGCGGCTGGCCAGCCGCACATGTCCCAGCAACCCAGCCTCCGCCATGGTGGTCTCCACGCGTTGACAGGTTGCGAACGCATCCCTCCAAACTCGCTGGTTTTTCATCTGTTTGGGAGAGACAGCAGGCTTCCCAGATTCAGGCCATTTAAACAGAGCATTCCAACAGGCAAGCACAGTACTCATACCTATGATGAGCGGGTGTGTGCAATGTTCATCCTTAACTATCACAACCCTCCGCCCAGATATCTTGATGCCTTCCACTTCAAAGTCCAACACAGCATAGCCAGTATAAGGAATCTAAAGGCTGTTGGCTGCTTTCAATGTAAACACTAAAGGGGTTTTACCAAGCTTAGACTGGGTAAAATGCGTCTCCCACAAACTCTGTCGCATTAACGTGACCTGAGACCCCGTGTCTAACAGTCCTTGCAGCCCAACTCCTTCGATGGTTACCTCAATGGTTGGACACTCCCCAATAAATGCTTCAGCGGCCCTTAACACATCTGGTAGATTATCTACCCCTGCCCCTCAGACCTCAGCAGCAGGGACGGCTAGTTTAAATCCGGTTGGGAGGCTGCTGGCCTCTTGCAAAACCTGGCAATGTGGCCTGCCTCTCTACACTGACGACAGATGGGCCTACCTTGCTCATCCCACTCATAGATCCCTGCAGCTGGTCGGCGCCGCTCCCACCTAGGTCGAGTTGGTGACTGTGGGTTAGCTGCAGCTGGCTGGAGGAGTGGTCTGATTTCCTTCATTAGTTCCTGTGTGAATCCTTTCATCTGCGACTTCACGTCCTCCATGATCTCGTTTCAGAGCCTCCTTCCAGTCTGCGTCCTGAAATGACTTAGGGGGAACACGGGTGTTATTTATGGAGGAGCATGTTACCTCTGCCTGGTTGTTTCCATGCTCTGCATCTAGCAGCAATGCCTCCTGACGAATTGCAGTAAAATTCTCATCTGGATAGTGACGCGCATATGCTTTCAGGGCCTGGGCAAGGGGACCCTCACACAGCCCCAGTAGCAGTTAGTCTCGCAGAGCAGCATCGGAGGGAGCATTATCTGGGTCATGCCACCGTAACCTGCAACACAGCTCCCGCAACCTCAGGATGAAAGATGGCACTGTTTCACCTGGTCTCTGAGCACAGCTAAAAAATTGTGACCGCAAAACTGGAGTCGGAGTACAATCCCCATATAACGAATCCAAGTACATAAAAATTTTGCGGGCCTGATCCTTTTCATTATCATCAAGAACACTGACCTGACGCTTAGCTTCCCCTGCTAGCACTCCCAGCACAATGTCAACCTTTCTGGGTTCTGTTATTTCTTGTGAGCCCAGCAAGCCTTGTATCTGTTCTTTCCAGTCCTGATATTTTAAATCACCTCCTGCCCCTTTAAATTTTGGTAGCCATGGGGCACCAGGATACACAGGCATCATCATGGCTAACGTTAACTACCTGCCTTGGCTACAACAAGTGCTCTCAAACCCGGTCCTGCCGATTACGCCAAGTATTAGATGTGACCAACAGGGATCACCAGTTCTTTGAACCGGGTAGAGAGCAGCACCGTGCAACCAAGGAACGGGGCACGCTAAAAATTGCGTATTTCAATTTATTACAGAAAAGTTAAACAATGTACCAGGTTAGGATAGTGCACTTGAAAGCAGATAAAGCCTACACAACATCGACTAGATAAACAAATGTACCAGGCTAAACAGTGCGCACTATAAACAGATAGGGCCAACACAGCATCAACTGCATAAATAAATATACAGGCTAAAATTGTGCACGCTACAAAAAGGTAAAAGTCCACCCAATGTTGGGACGTAACAAGTAAAAAAGTTCACTGCAGCTGGGAGAGCTATCCGGACAAACCAGAAACAAAAGTGAATTGACGGCACAGGGAAACACACCGAGCAGACCAACGCCAGCTCACTTGACAGGGACCGGAGATTTTTTTCTACTCTGCTATTATCACCGCCCCGCAACAGATTGCCGTCATGAATAAAAGTTACACGCAGCGTCACCCGCTCCACTTGCTCAACTGGGTCGATTCACAATGTCCGTTGCGGGTGCCGACTCGCTCAGCCTGCCTGCCGTCTTCAGAGCACGCCACACTTCCTCACTTTCTCCCCGCGTGGAGTTCCTTCCACGTACCGGCCTGGCACCCTTTCCACTTGTCCGGCGGCTAGTAGACAGGGGAACAGCCGGCAGATCACTGGCCCACAACAAGCAAATGTGCATACAGTTTGGCTTGAAACGAGTATTGTAGCGATTCGCTACTTACAGGAGCGGGCAGAGCTCCCAACTCAGCCCAACTGCCTTGCTGCGCCAAGTACTCGGTCCAAGGAACGGGGTTGGTCTCCGCGGGTGTGGTATTTGTTCGGCTTATTCGGTTTGCTCAGCTTCTCCGTGTCCTCTCCCCGTCCGCGTGTCTCTCTTCTGCTCCGTCGACCCTGGATTTCTTCCTGCTCCGGTGCTCACGTCCCTCCCCCCAGCCTCTCCATTGGCTCCTGCCACCTCATGCCTGTTCCTGGATGGCTAAAACACCCCACTTGCAGACAATAAACCCAACCAGGAGTGGTCATTCTTAATTGTCCCAGGCGGAAGTAAAGTTCAAAGTGCGATGGTGTCTTTCAAACTAAAAGCATAAATACAACTCTAAAGGAATAAAAGCATGCAAATAAAAGCAACAATAAAACAGCAACACACAAAATACTAAAAGCATGCAAATAAAAAAAAAAAAACACAAATCCTGCACACAACACGCTAAAACCGCTGCCCGGTGACATCCACGGTTAAATGCGCGCAGGACTCCACTTACAGTTAAAATGAAAAGGGGACAATGCGTTAATTTAACGGTTAAATTCAGTCAGTTTATAACTGTGTAGGAAAGCCAAACTGGCCTGGTGCAGGTCGGTGCAAAAAATAAATAATGGCCTGTTGCAAATACCCGCCTGGTTCTTATAAACGCCTGAGTCCAAGTCGATTTTGCGAAATAAAAACCCCGGCCTACTAAATGGTCATATACGGTAATTTTCTTATGGGTGACTTCAACTTAGTAACTTTAAGTTATGCTACTTCTACTTTTACTTAGTTATTTTTTTCCAGTACTTTATATACCTCTGGTGATGCAAACAGAGAACAGAAACACGTTATGGGTATTTGAATAAAAGATTCAGAATAAAAGATGGTTGCGATTGGGTGAATGAAATTGCCTAGGCATTCCTACGTCTCGTGATTGAACTTTCGTTTACACTTCCATATCAATGTTGGCAAGATGGGAGCTAGAGCTGAAAATTCCTGCCTGACTTAACTGTCTCGATGTGGTCTTCAAAGTGTAGACAGTCTTTGTTGACAATATTGCGAATTGACAGCGCAGTGTGTCGATCTCTCTCCTGTTAAAAGTCAATCTAGCTCACCCAGCAGTTGATGTCGCTCTGGTTGCAATAAAAAACTATCTTTCTGGGTGACCTTCGGGGATCACGTGACTTAGACGAGTTGCTGCATCAGTGCGACGCCTCCATTGAACAGATGTATTCGTTTAACCCCCACAAAAAATAAATGTAGAAGGTAGGATAGTGTCATTTTCACACGATTTGAGCAATGTCCATGTATGATGCTTTTAACGACCCCCAAATACCTCATGAGTTTCTGACTCATGGTCTGAGGCATTGTTCCCATCAAAAGGATTGTCAATGTGGTGCGCCATACTGTAGAGTCAAAGAGTCAAGCAACATACACTAGCAGTCAAAGGTTTTTTGAACACCCTCAGTTTTCCAGTTTTTTATTGAAAATTATGTAATGTCTCATTGTACTCTGAAATGAAAGCATAGAACAAATACACTATGAAGTTAAAAAAATCATGGAATCAATTTATTAACCAAAATGTATTCTAAACTTTTGACTCATCATAGTAGCCACCTTTGACAAATATAACGGCTTAACACACTCGTGGCATTCTTTCTACAATGGAAAACAAATATTCTCCAGAAAGTTCTTCCAGACTCTGTTGCCGAAGTTCCCATAAATGTATGGCACTTGTGGGTTGTTTTGCTTTCACTCTTCTGTCCAGTTCATCCCAAACCAGCTTGATGGGGTTTAAGTCTGGAGACTGTGCTGGCCACTCCATGTTTTCAAGCTTACCGTCTTGTTCTTTTTTCCTAGGGTAGTTCTGGCAGAGCTTGGACTTATGTTTTGGGTCATTATGTCGCTGTAGGATGAACCCCTGACCAACTAGGCACATACCAGAGGGTACTGCATGGTGATGCAGATTGCTGCGGTAGCTATTTTGGTTCAAACATGGGGGGTTTGAAGTATTCAAGAAATGTTGGGACACCTGTAGGAATTGGTAGCACCAACTTTCAGGGCTTGATCAACCTCCATTGCTGCAGAAATGCTTGTTCCCTGAAAAAAAAAAAAAAAAGATCTTTTTGTATAATTCTGAAATGTATATTATTTATCAATTTTGGGTATCTACCTTTTTTTTAAACTCTGGCAGTTCACCACTTACCAGTGGCGGTTCTAGGGGCGGGGCCCATCTGAAATCTAATTGGCCCCCTGAAGTGCCCGTCCTGTCATTTTGTCCGAGAATGACAATCAAATTATAGGTGAATGCAATTCCATGCCCAACAGTTGGTGGCAGTACTGTGCTAAATAGGCATATAACAGTAAATATAAAGCTTACAGAAGAAGTTGACTCCAACAATACCACAGCGACAGGTGGGCTGGAGAAGACACGGAGAACCGCTCGATGGCAGTCAACGTTTTGAGTTGCAAATCCCTATGGTTGACATTGTTGTTTGAAAGAACATTAATTGCTGCTGTCACTCAGCTCAAGTCTAACAAACATTAAATTAAGAAGCAGCGGTAAGCTATTAGTTAGCATTAGCTTTCGCTAATAAATGCTAATCAGTGTATGTTACTTCTTTGTAATTAACCATAATGTTTAGTAGCAGTCCAGTATGAAAAGAAAGAGTCAGTCTCAAGGCCCATTCACACCAAGCGCGAATTTCCGTGCGGATTATTCGCGCAGAGATTTATAGAAGCTTATTTCATGGGTTCTAATGTAAGCTTGCACACCAAGGCGGAAGTTTCGTGTGGCAGAAAAAACATCCGCACGGACTCAAGCTTTGCGAAAATCCGTCTGCAAAACTAGACTTTTAGCCAATGAAATGCTTTATTTCTATTCACGTTACAGCATTCAAACCTCAAACTGCACAGTCACATAAACTAGATACAAACTCAGTACATAGCATAGTACGGTGACAAACAAAGGAGAGCGTCTCATTAATATTGTTCTCCAGCAACCTGTCCTCTGTAACTGGAGGCGGGATGATTACTTGAACAACGAGCTGAAAGACCAGCTCCGGACATCAATAATGAAAACACTCAGTGGCTACGGAGATGACTGTCGGTCACGCAAAAGTAGACGTGAGGCTAAGGTTATCGTTCAGATACATACAAAAAATTTAATCGTCGTTGCTGCTGCTCTCATAGTCCATTTTGATTAAATATCCAGCGGATTTGTTTGTCTGTTTTGCGAAATTGGAACGCAAGATCGCGGAATTGTTATGATTCTGCCATGTCTGTTCTGTTTCTGCCATGCCTGTTCTGTTTTGCCATGCCCTGTTATGTTTCTGCCATGTTCTGTTCTGTTTTGCCATGTTCTGCTTAGTTTTAGTTCCTTGCCATGTTTTTGTTTTTGCCATGCCAGATCCACATTTCTCTTATAGTCCGGTCCATGTCTTTGCCCATGCCCTGCACTGCACTTTGTCTCCCCTGTCTGGTCTTTTAAGCTACAGCTTCTCCCCAAGTCCTGCGTGTCACATGTTTAGGTGATTTCATGGTTTCTGGGTTTCAAACATTCCTTCTAATCTCGTTTGCTTCCTTCGCCTTGCTTTTCTATTTTACTAACCCATACTAACAGTTTATTATTTTGTTGAAGTTACTAACCAAGACTAACATTGTATATAATACTAACTTACTAACGAGCACCAGGGATTGTATAGCTGCACTTACTAATTGATTAACAAGCTCTCAGCACTCGCCCTGTTCTAGTCTCCGCCTCTTGCCTTCACTTAGTCTTTGCTGCAAATTCAGCGGATCCTCCGCACCTGCTCAACTCTGTCCTGCCTCTCATTATCTGTGCACGTTAGAACTCCCTAACCGGAGCTGTATGTTTTGTCATAGGCTGTCTCGTGTTCCCTGTCCGCGTTTTGGCTTTTGCCAGTTTCATGTGGTTAGGTTCTCCCTCGTGTTTGCTCCCACGTAATTAGTCTGATCCTCTTCACTTGATCCTAATCATAGCATGTGAATTCCCTTGTGAATTTAAGCAGCCTTTTCACAGCAGTTCCCCGTCAGAACGTTTCCTTTGTGCCACACTTGTTTTCGCCTTGTACTCTATTGTGATTCTCTTCTGACTGGACCGTCCCTGATTATTGATTTTTGCTTCTGATTTGGATATTCTGCCTGCATCTGTGTACCAAGCCCATTTTGCCTGACCACGATTATTGGGTTTGCTGCCCTGGTCACGATTTGGATTTCGCCCTTTGGATTTTGATTTTGTATTGTAGACTTTGTTCTGTCGCCTCCTGCTCTGCGGGGGTTCGCCCCCCTTTCCAATAAAATCTGATTTTTTTTTTCCTCACTGCTCGACTCTCGCGTCAGATACGGTTCTGGAACCAAACAGGAATTTCGCACCGAGTCTGGTGTGCATGGTTTCACGCAGAATTTTCATGCAGCGAATATTCCGCAAATCCGTGCCCCTTTTTTGCTTCGACCCGGTCTGAATGGGACTTTATGGTGGATTTCACCACTAGTAATGGAAATCGATTATGATTCCGGACTTATCACGCTTTTCTTCACTCAGCGGTTGGAAGCAATGGAATTGCATAAAAATGTTTCAAATTGTCTTATTTCATTTAAACAATTTGAACGATCTTGAAATATGTCCATTGCATTGATTGAATAATTGCTGACTACAGCACGAGAACGTGAATGAAGCGCTAAATCTCACGCCAAATGCGTTAGAGTTGAGAGCCCTGCGATAGGCACAGCAACAACAGTAACTCTGTAGTATGTCCGATATTGATATGAAAAGGCACAGAAGATAAATAATGGTCACACTGTTAAATCCCAGATGACACTGGCGCTAAATGTTTGCACATTTTCTGCTTGAAGAACAACTTTAGCTATTAGCTGGTAACTTGAATGTTAAAACTCACAACACACTTGTAATGAAGTGCTATTGTGAAAATCTCCACCACATTTTAGTTAATGTGCACTCAATATTTTACCTCTGTTTGTGACTATTGTGAACAAAAATTGTGAAAACAGTAAATGAATGCATCCTAAATTAAAGGAACAGAGTAGAAATCAAAGTGCAGATCCACCTTATTTGACCACAGCGAAGTTTGTATGAATGTAGGCATTTAACTGGATCTCTGTCTCACCGAAGATTAGACTACTTGCACATTGTGTAATCTCATGTTGCGTTTAGTCATGAAATTGCAGTATTTCATAGGATTTACAATATCATAGGCTATATGTTCAGTGAAAAAATTTGGATACTGCTGAGTGAAGGATAATTTCAGTCTCCTGAATACTTGAATTTTTGCACCTCACCTCTACCAGGGCTCACCTTGATATTTCAAGATTTCAAGTCCTTTTCTTAATTTTTAGTTAAATAGTTGTGGTCTGATAGTTAGACAACATGGTTTCAGCTTAATGTTTTTGAATATTATTGCATTTCTGTTGGAGTTGCTTATGCTCAAATGTAAAATTGAAAATGAGTTGCACTGTCTACACTTTTTTTAATTAAAGTGTTTGAAAAAGATATGACTGGTGAGATATATATACACCTTATCATACACGTGACTGTGTGCATGAATGTTGGACAAATCGTCCCTTGAGAATCAGCTGGTTCTATGTCCACTTTTCGCAGAAATGGAGTTAAGCATACCAGGACATTCTAAAATCAGTTAGGTTTATGTCACTTAGTGCTTAGCTCCAACCTAAAGTCTACACCATATTAACACGTAGAAACATTTAGTTCTATATCCTGAGTGGGGCTCGTTTCAAATCAGGTGGTTCTATGTCCAAGGAACCAATCAGGGTCCGTACCTGGATCATGTGACATTCACTCAAAATGGCCAAGGAGCACATGTAAAGCACAAAATGAGAACTCCTCAGAAAAAACGTTTGATTTTGATCCCTTCTGAAAGACTAATGGATTATTTTGATGGGTAAGTTGTTCACCAACAATGTATACACACTGTAAATCTTAATTTTATCGTGTTAGGACTGGTGTGGAAAAGTCACATTCGTCAATATGCATGGACATAGAACTACTTAATTCTCAAACGATCAACTCTAGGCCTAGTGTGCTAATGTACAGTGACTAAAACGTTCTTAGTTTTTTCATAAGTTTTTTTAAAACAACTCTTATGGACATAGAACTTCCTGATTTCAATCATACGTAAAACCAGTAAAGGCACCAGGTCCTATGTTGGACATAGAACTTGTTGACCAAGGGCAGCTTACGTTCCTCGGAATCAGAAGATTCTATGTCCATTTTTGACTGCTTATATCTCTAAGCCTATGGAGATTTTGAACATGTTTGCAATATGTTTAGGGTACCTTCCACAGTCAACAATATTCCACACAAAATAAATTTTGATAACTCTCTAAACATCAGGGATAAGTCAGTTGAAATTTTCAAACTCCATTTTCTCAAAATGAGGAAAAGTGGACATAGAACCAGCTGATTCTCAAGGGATGAAATGCTTAGCCCCTCTATGAGAAATATGGCCCCTTGATGGCCCCTTACTCAGAAAAATCGTAGATCCGCCACTGTCACTTACCATTACACCATTTCAAGCTATTCATTGGACTTGAACTGCTTTCAATTAAGACAACTGGAAAAATTGGGGTGTTCTAAAACTTTTGACTGGTACTGTATCTGCCTAAAGTCACAGAGTCACTAATATAAAATACTTGCTATCATACTATAAACATTCAGAGAAGAACAGAACATTCTATTATAAATTGTGCCATTTTAGTTAGACAACGTGACAATAAAACTGGACAATATGCAGGTAAAACACCTTTTTACAATGATTGTTTTTCTTTTTTCTTCTGGATGTCAGATAATCCCCTTTCGGATGACGCACATCATTAATAACCGCAAGGATTACGCAATTATACACATTGTATTGTCCCATGAGTACTGTCCCTTTGTTCAGGTTGTACCAATTACCCATCAGACTGAAACAACCTGCTTAAAATAGTGAAGGTCCCCCTTGTGCTGCAAAAACAGCTCCATCAAACTAATGTCACTTGAATTCCTAAACACAGGGTTTCCCAACATAACATTTTCCAGAGTATCACACTCCTTCCACCAACTTGTCTTTTTCCCACATTGTATCCTGATGCCATCTCTTTCCAGCTAAATGTTGCACTTGTACTCACCCAAAGCACATGATATAAAAGAAAATGGGAATCAATGGACTAAGTGACTTGCTTCAAATTCTTCAATATTATTGAAATTCTCAGCGACTTGTGCCACAGTCGCTCTTCTGTCGGTGTGGACCATCGCTCTGGTTTATTGATGAACCTTGGGCACGCAAATCCCATGAGCAGTACATGGTTTGTCCCTCCCTGGGCCACTGTCAGTAGGTATTCACATCTGCAGATTGGAAGCACTCTGGAAGTCTTGCAGCTTAAAGATCCTTTAACCCACTCGTCAGGCCATAACCATTTCGTCCTTGTTAAAGTCGTACAGTTCCCATTTCTCCCACATCCAACACATTGATTACGAGTAACCGACTGGTTCCTTTTGAACCCAACGAGTTTATTGATTTGACCCTGCAAGTGGACACTTGCCTGCAGGAGAGACAGGTGGGTCGCTGAGCTCACCTTCAGGCGCCTCTACTACCAAGATGCATTGATGCCTCTGCCAGACTAGCCCCCCAACAACCTCCCTCAGAACCCATGCTGGTGGACTATGAAAGGCTTTACCACTTTAGCCGAGTAGAGTGTCAACAGCATGTTAATTCTTGCTTTTTCCTATACCACAGCAGTGCTGACCATCCTATTGTAGAATCCCTGTGCAGCAACCCTGTCCTGTCCAGGAAGGACGTACTGCTGTCTCTTGCTCTTAGTCACTGTTCTTTGTGTGGCACGGACACCAATTGACCACCAAAGAATTGGTTGACTCTGGAACTGATGGTAACTTCCTCCATCCGACCTCTGCCAAATGGTGGGGGGTTTCTTCGGCCCCCCTATCTGTACCCATCTGCTTTCCAGACTTGGAAAGCAGGAATGGCACTCTGTCATGGATTCGTTCCCGCCAGATACAAATATCATTCCGGCAGGAGCTAGGACCATGGGCCTAAAGATAAATCCATGACCCAAACGCCAGGCTGGGAAAAAGCTGGAGATTTTAATAAAAATAAAGAACATAACGTGTTGCTGAATACCCCTCGGCCCAGACAAGATTTCCTGCCTCAAGGTTACAGCGCTAAGGTCAAAGGTCAAATTCAGCAAAAAACATGACATTGCACATCTATGTGTCACAATGAGTTACCATACCAAATTTGGTGAAGCTGCGATCAGTAGTTGCGGAGTACTGACCCGTACAAGATTTCCTGCCTGAAGGTCACAGCACAAAGGTCAAAGTTGAAATCCAGCAAAAAACATGACGTTGCACATCCATGTGGCACAGTGAGTTACCATACCAAATTTGGTGAAGCTGCAATAATTAGTTGCCAAGTACTGACCCGGGCAAGATTTCTGAGGTCAAGGTCACAGCGCTAAGGTCAAAGGTCAAATACAGAAAAAATGTGATGCTGCACATCTCTGGGTCATAATGAGTTACCATACCAAATTTGGTGAAGCTGTGAGAATTAATTGCCGAGTGCTGACCCCGACAATATTTCCAGGGTCATGGTCACAGCGCTAAGGTCAAAGGTGAAATCCAGCAGAAAACCTGACCTTGCACATCCATGTGTCACAGTGAGTTACCATACCAAATTTGGTGAAGCTGCAATCAGTGGTTGCTAAGTACTGACCCGTACAAGATTTCCTGCCTCAAGGTCACAGCGCTAAGGTCAAAGGTCAAATCCAGCAAAAAACATGACATTGCACATCTATGTGTCACAATGAGTTACCATACCAAATTTGGTGAAGCTGCAATCAGTAGTTGCGGAGTACTGACCCGTACAAGATTTCCTGCCTGAAGGTCACAGCACAAAGGTCAAAGTTGAAATCCAGCAAAAAACATGACATTGCACATCCATGTGGCACAGTGAGTTACCATACCAAATTTGGTGAAGCTGCAATAATTAGTTGCCGAGTACTGACCCAGGCAAGATTTCTGAGGTCAAGGTCACAGCGCTAAGGTCAAAGGTCAAATCCAGAAAAAATGTGATGCTGCACATCTATGGGTCATAATGAGTTATGATACCAAATTTGGTGAAGCTGTGAGAATTAATTGCCGAATGCTGACTAGGACAATATTTCCAGGGTCATGGTCACAGCGCTAAGGTCAAAGGTCAAATCCAGCAAAAAACCTGACGTTGCACATCTATGGGTCATAGTGAGTTATCATACCAATTTTGGTGAAGCTGCGATCATTAGTTGCTGAGTACTGGCCTGGACAATGTCACCCGGACAAATTTCCAGGGTCAAGGTCACAGCGCTAAGGTCAAAGGTCAAATCCAGCAAAAAACCTGACGTTGCACATCTATGGTTTATAGTGAGTTATTATACCAAATTTGGTGAAGCTGCGATAATTAGATGCCGAGTACTGACCCGGACAAGATTTCCAGGGTCAAGGTCACAGCGCTAAGGTCAAATGTAAAATCCAGCAAAAAACCTGATGTTGCGCATCTATGGGTCATAATGAGTTACCAATACCAAATTTGGTGAAGCTGCGATCAGTGGTTGCTGAGTACTGGCCCGGACAAAATCATGGACGGACGACAGACGATGGATGCCGGCCGAGGGGTAAAAAAAACTAAACACAGGGGGCGCCCCGGTGGCTCATCGGTCTAAGCGCGCGTACCACAAAGGCTGTGTCCTTACCGCAGCAACCTGGGTTCTATTCCCGCTCAGGTCATTTGCTGCATGTCTTCCCCCATTCTTCTCCCCAACTTTCCTGTCTCTCTACACTGTACAACTGTCAAATAAAGGAAAAATTCCCCAAAAATAATCTATTAAAAAAAAAAAAAACAAACACAAAGTTTAAACTGGGGAGGAGTAAAACAGGGTATAAATTCAACAATGCAGTGACAATGAGCACTGGCAACTGCAAGCCCTATATACCGAGATAATCACCTCCACCAAGGTGGCTTGGTGGAGGTGAGAGCAAGCTGCAGGGGAGGGACTGCAGGGCGAAAACCCTTACACACTCTCCGACATCACTGATACCACCTTCCCCATTCAGATGCTGACCTCTGGTAACCACTAGGAGAAAGATGTCTTCCCCCTGTGATGTTAGGAAGACTCTATGTGAAGTGATCCACAGAGATCTGCAAAGCCTTTATGAAGCTCAGTGGGTGCTTCCCAATTGGGCAAGGAGGTGGAGCATCGATGGAACTGAGGTGAGCCGCGTGAAGCCTGGTTACTGAAATAGGCCAAACTGGCTGGATGCAACCAAGATAGCTATAGCTACGTGGCTAAGCAATGATGGACCCCAGGAAGTAGCTAAGGAATGGGCCCCTCTCAAGCAGCTTATGTTGACGGGTCAAATACTGTACAGACACTGGCAGCTCTGCAAGGTTATTGCCAGAGAGAGCAAATGGTTGCTCAGCTCTGCCATTTACTGTACCAAGCCAAGTCAAGCTTTAAGGTCACAATAACATTATTAGGGCCAGTTTTTCATTAAGATTCCACAATTTTAGAGAACTAACATGGTGGACCATAATTTTGCTACCTCACAGTCACATTTTGTTCAAAAGTATAAGCAACCAAAATTTGAACATTTTTTTTTTTAATGTTTTGACTCCAGCATATGCTGTGTCTGGCATATGCTCCCCTTTGTTGAGCTTGCCAATGAGCCAGGTATTTAAACCTAGACAAATCAAGCATTAAGGTCACGTTAACTTTATTATGGTGACCTTTAATGTTACCATTGCTAAACGCTCGCAAACTACTGTGCCAGACCTTGATTTACTTTCCTCAGACTGATGCATTTTGTTCAAAAGTATGAGCTATCGCCCAAAATTCAAACACATCTCTACAAAGTTTTGTCTTTGGTACAAGCTGGTTTAATTCACTACTTTGCCTACCATATGCTTTCGTTAGCATCATAAACACAGCTGGGCGTCCAGCTCAAAGGCTAAACCAAGGTTACTTTGTGAGCTGTCTAATTAGCCACTTATTGAGCTGAGCTAGTCAACAAGCCAGGTATGGTCCGTACAGACATCAATAATAATTTGTGCTAAAGCCAGCCAGACATTGCCTGTAATATAATGAAATATTGGTGTGGGATTCAATGCCTTTTAAATACTCATAGATTCTTTGTAATGTGAACGTTATCTTCTAACCATAGACCTTCAAGCTCTCGCTTTCTTAGTTTTAGCTACCCTTGTGACTCACTGCTTTTCTATCGGGTTATACACGGTCGAGTCACATTATTATGACCACCAGCTAATGTACAGAGTAACCAACGTGTGCAGTACGAACAGCAGCTTGATGGGCTGGTGTCTCAGTAAGGTGCTGGAAGGTTGTCACGGGTATCTGGAGCCATACTGACTGCAATGCATCCGACAGCTGGTGGAGGGTGCGTAGTGGAAGATCCATAGACTGAACATGACGATCGAGGTGGTCCCACAGATGCGTGATTGGGTTCAAGTCTGGGGAATAAGGAGGCCAGGGAAGTGCTTGGAAATCTTGATCGTGCTCTTCCAACCACTGTTTGACATTTCTAGCCGTGTGACATGTTGCATTGTCTTGCTGGAAGAGCCCACCCGCCGCAGGGAAGACAATCAGCATGTATGGGTACGTGATACATGACAGCAATGGGTGATATGTTTGCAGAATACCCTCAGCGCACCTTACTATATATCCACCAAGCCAGCTAATGACACATGCCTTATATTCATTGGCTACGCTCTGCTGACATCAAATGTCGGAGGTGGTCATAATAATGTGACTCAACCATGCATAATTCATGCCATTTCTGGACTTCAACAAGGAGCCTTTCTAGAACAACGAATCTAATGTTGCTGGCAATCCACGCTGTTTTCCACTGCCATTTGGACCTTATTTAGGTTCTTGTATTTAGCAAACTTTTGAATGGAATACGACTCTCAGCTATATACATATCGGCTTAAAAAGGTGTTCTTGTTGAGTAACTTACTGCTGTTTCTACAACTCCAGAGTAAAGTTAGTCAAGACTGACATAGACTTGATGAAGAAAGACATTTAACAACAGCTAGGTAATGTGAGAGTTATCAGGCTAGCTAGCCTGTCTAATTACATTCATGCCGTATCAAAAATCACGCTGAAAATGGAAAAGATATCAATTTTTAGCAAAGCGATGTTGCTTGCCATACCACAGTATCTTGCTATGTGCATCCATTCACTGTATAAAAACAATACAAACTAAAGATGTGTCTAATTCCCCATGGAAGCAGCTGAGAGCCTGAGTCTTCAAGAAGCCTGTCGAGCTAAATTCTGACACTTCTTTATTATGTTTTGACTTCAGTGCATGCAAGTTTAATAACTGTGGGATGCATACGCTCCAGTTAATTAATCAAAGGCTAATGCAAGGGAAATTCATTGGGTGGCTAATTAGATTGCGAAGAAGCTAACACTGATACCTGCTAAGTACTACTAACATGTAAATAAAATGTAAAAAAAAAAAAAAAAAAAAAATGGAGTGCGGACGTCTTGGAAGGTCTGTTAGTGTAGTTAAGTGCACAGCAAGCCATTATATGTTGAATATTTGCGAGAGCAATTCTCTAATTAGCACAAACATGGCCTAAGGGGGGTCAAGTTCAGTGACCTGAATTAGCGTAACTGAGGGGACGCCCCACAGACAGTTAGTGGCTGGCAACTTATGAGCATCCACCCATCACTGTAAGTGGCCATATGTTTATTTCTGTTGTAAAGCTGGGCTTTTTAACATAGGGGTAATTGGGGATTGACTCGTTATTGCAGTCAGCCACAAGGGGCCATTTGAAGAACTGCAGTTCAGCCCTACAGTGGCAAAAGGCAGTAATTCCAATACATGACAATTGTAGTTACTGCCTTTTGCTATTGTAGGGCTGACTTTTTGGCACCTCCATGTTGGCCGCATTTTTCAGCCCCTGAGGTGTCAATGTAGGCACAATCTCCTCATCGTCTGGGCCAGAGGCACCATCATCGAGAGGAGTTTGACCTGCGCCAAGCCTCGTTTGCAATCCACCCTCAGCCCGGTAGAATCTTTTTTCCCTGGCCAAAAGGAGACCTAAAAGGGGTTCCCACCAACTGTTATGATCTCCATCGGGCCTTCAGCTAGTCCTGGGCTATATCACTTCCTCCTCACCAACCTTATGACTATGCTATCAATCTCTCCTCAAGAACAGTGCCACCTTAAGGCAGCCATAGTCACTCTCATCCCGTAAAACCAAAGTTTTGGATGAATACATCCCCAAGTCCTTGGCCTCTGGTATTGTTTGATCTTCCTCCTTAATAGCTGGAACAGGCTTCCTCTTTGTATCCTAAAAAGGTGGATTGTTCCATCTGTGCACTGACTACAGGGGCTTCATCACAGTCTAGAATCATTACCCTCTGTCTCTGATGGACTCCTGCCCTCACTGACTTTGAAAGGTGCTGCTACTTCACCACGCTAGACCTGCGCAATGCCTTTCACCTGATCTGCATTAAGGAAGTTGACCGGTGGAAGACAGAATACAGACGAATACAGCCCTCTTTCACTGTTTGTCTTGCTTCTCAGCCTTTTCCCATTTTGCCTGCAGATGGGCAGTGTACCTCATGTAGGCATGGCTGCATGACTGCATTAACTCTGTTGTAAGTTCAAACTCAGCCACTGGTATTCCTGAAAGAGCCATTGTGTCATGGACCAGTCTCTGTGCCACTAAGGACTCAGTCTTCAGATTTGGTGCCTTAAGGCCACTGTTGACAGAGAAGCCCAGTTCCACTGCAGCTTAACTATGTGAAAAAGTAAACAGGAGCTGAATTAGCTGCCACAATTCCTTCAGTTCCGGTTTTGAGCCAACCACAGAGTGGAAGGTGTCCAGTCGCTCAGTTTCTGGTGTAAAGTTCTCACATTCCATCCTAAACTGTCGCTTGAGCAGTGACAGTAGTTCTTTGAATTACACTCCACTTGGTGTCTACAAGGTTGTTCAGGATGCTTCTTAGCTTCTCCTCAGCAGAGTGCTGTGAGATATCATGAACCGGGGATCCAGTGTTTGAAGTCCATGCACCAAGGAGTACTTCAGTGGGTATCTCTCCATAATCCTCTGTGTCATTGTTGAGTACAGCTTCTGGAATGCAGCAAGAAAGTATTTCTTTCCCAAAGGGGACACAGCCTTGGACTGCACAGCTTGGTCAAGCTCTCTTTTCCCTGCAAAATCTGGGTCAACCTTGTCAATGGGTAGCCAGTTTGCTTCCTCACCAGCAACAACATTTGCTAGCTTGTACGCTGTGTTGGCTGCCGCCAGAACGGACTCCTTGATGAATATGGTCATAAGGCTGTGTTGGATATTTCGCAGGTCCTCTGTGATGAATGGCAGCATGAGTTTGTCTGTCTGATATTTCTTCAGAAAGGGTTTCACAAGTTAGGCTGTTGAGATGAAAACCTCTAGCTTTGCCAGCACAAGAGGATCATCGAGAACAAACTCCTTGAGAGTGGTAAAGGATGCTACAGTTGGAATCTGCTTCTTTGGCTTCTTCAGAGTTTCCTTGATGTAGGTCACAAGGTTGGGCCAGATTTCAGTGGCCCTCTCGGCAACAATGACATTGTCCACGCATCTGGTACTGCAGAGCCGGAGCCCAAAGACCTCAGATTTTGTGATGGCCTTGTGGTCTGCTCATCTTGCTGGGGAGTCATCAAAGAGATACCAGATGGTACAAAGAAGCTTTTCTAGATTCCAGCCTGTCTTCTGCATGCCAGTAGAGAAGGCACCATGTACAATGTGAAGAGAGCAGCTACCTAACTGAAGCAGCTGTGGCTGGACAGGGTCACTCTCCATCCTGTCCTAAATGAGCATCTCAAGAAACTTTTGAGTGTGATTCACACTCAGTCCATCCATAGACACCAGCACCTTTTTCCTTGGATTGAGCTTTGATGTCCCTGCCTTAAATGCAGTAGCCAAGTCACTGGCAGTTGCATGCCCTAAGAATTGGCTGTACAAGTATGCTGTAACAACCCTGTCTGTGCCAAAATAATGGATGAGGAGATTCATCTGTCCTTCCTGGTAAATGGAGTTCAGTGATTCATTGAAACTGACCACATAGCAGGTGGATGCCCTGATCTTGTCAATAAGTTTGTCTCTGAAGTATGGGGCAAGGCCAAAACATACATGGTAGGCCTGTTGGGTTGAGCCACATTTGTAGTTGCGTGCTAATTCACTGTCCGGAAACACAGCTCTAAACATGTCTCCGATGTCTCCACTTGAATTGTAGGAGAAATGAGCCAGAACACTCTCCATGACCCAGATGACTTCTGCCTTCTTCATGTCTTTTGAGACTGCATAATGTGTTATGGTCTTTGTTGAATCACTGGCTGTATTAGTCTTTCCTGTCTCAGTGGTGTTGGTATCAGGATGCTCCATAGATGTAGAGGGTACAGTGTCCTGCTCAGGCGCAGTGTTCCTGGAACTACTTAGTGTACCACAGAATACACTGATGGTTGGTTGTCGAGTTGCTTCCGACCTCAGCAAAAGTGCTTCTCCGTGTTTTTTTCCTTTCATGCGATGTCCAAGGGCTCTCTGTCCCATGTTGCTCAGGTCAATGGATTTCTTACACATCTAGCAGAAAGCTTTAGTTTGACTGTTTGGAACCTCTTTCAGCCAGTGTTTATACTCTGCCTTTTCAAGCCATTCCTTTCAGAATTTGCAAGAATAAGCAGCAGATGCCATGGTCTAGTTAGTTAGTACAGATCAGGAAGGAGAGGTGCAGAAGGAAGGTTGAATGAAGGAAGTCAGGAAAGGCGCAAGATTCAGATTTCGACTCATTCCCCAGGAACCACCACCTGTAACAACTCAATATTAGTATGCGGCACTTTAAAAGCAGCACTTTATGGAGCCTGCAAGGTGGGCCAATGGGGTACTTTCAAAATGACGTAATGAACGCACCCTACAACGTTTTACATCTCCCTGGCTTCCCAAATTCAGCCATAGTGAGGGGTTTCCGCTGTCATTTATGATCAACTTCAACCTGAAATAACTTTGCCTTTATGACAGTAGAATGAAAAATCATTCAGTTTTGGAAAGCTTTGACACTCCAATGATTGGTAAAATTCGTTAGGCTTTGCAAGCTGCCTTGCAGAGCAATGATCGATTGAATTACATGATGTTTGTATGGGAATTCCCTACAAGATGATGTACTCGATATCCATTTCAACCAGCGTTTTGCCCATTTTTGAAGTTCCTCATTATGGGAAATCCCAAAGCTGATGTCATTTTAGAACAGGAGTGTTCTTGTGTAAGTGGCCAACCTACCAGGCTCCATACAGTACCTGAGCAATACCAGCAACAAACCTCATCCCTTTTAGAACAGGGGGACAAAAGTCTGACCTGACACTGCCTCCTAGCTGCCACTAAGCTGGAAGTAGAGTACATTGTGGAAGTGGCCCTCCCTGGGATGGCCCAATAACCGCATCTTTGTACAGAAAGAAGATACAGTCAGAGTCCTCACCTATGCCTATGCCTCTCCCCTGGGATGCCACCCAGGTTTCACCCGCACACTGTCCTTGATCAACCAACGCTTCTGGTGGCCAACCATCCGGCAGGGCACATGGGAGTTTATCATCACCTGGCATACCTGTACCCAGGCCAAGTCCAATAACCAGCCTCCTAGCGATCTCCTCCAGCCCCTAGAGGTTCCTTATCACCCGTGGCTATGCATCGCTGTGGACTTTGTTGCTGAGCTGCCTGAGTTAGATGGTTTCATGGTAGTGGTATCCATCATGGACCATTTTTCATGGACAGCTGAACTTGTCCCTCTGGTGAGACTACCCGTGGTAGAACTCCTTTTACAGCAGGTGGGGAGGTTTCATTGAATTCCTGAGGAGATGGTCTCTGATCATGGGCCACAGTTCACCAGTCGCTTCTGGTGCCACGTCTCGCCTCTCCGCAGGCTTCCATCCTTGGACCAACGGCCAGGTGTAGAGACAGAACCAGGAGCTGGACAAGATACTCCACTTCCTCCACGAAGGTACCTGCTCAAAGTGGTCTAACCTCCTTGCTTGTGTTCCCAACCAACAATTCCCAACCCTGTGGCAGGCCTTGGGATGTCCCCCTTTGAGTGTTGCTTTGGCTACCAACCTGCCTATATTCAGGCCATAGACAGGGCAGTAGAGGATCCTTCGGCTCAGTTCCGGGTCCACTGCACCCTTTAGGGTTGGAAGAGAGCTTGTGCTCTTCTGCAGAACCACGTTACAGTCTTCCAGAAGCAAAGCAACTGCTGATATTGTCCAGCTCCCAGCAGCCCGGTGTGTCTGAATTTGTGGCTTGCGACCCGGGACATCTCCCTGAGGGCAGCATCCAAGAAGCCTGCCCCTCGCTGCATTGGGCCCTTCTCAATCTCGCTGGTCTTATCGCCTTGAACAGTCAGAATGAACCTCCCCTCTCCTTTTTGCTGCATCCACCCTGTGCTCCATGTCTCCTGTATCAAACCTGTCTATGCTCTCATTAACCCCTTTGCGCAGAAGCCAAATCTGGCTATTTATGTGTTACCTTATTTAAGGCTTCATAATTCAAGATTGCAGCTTCACATAGAGGAAGTGTATTATGCAACTCAGTAAAGACACTTGAAGCATTTAGAATGTAATCATATTTTAGTTTATTTTCATGATTTTGGTCGAGAAAAAGGGCTGCAAACATAAAAAACCTTAAGGAAAATTCAGCATTGAAGTTGTAAAAAAAATAATACTGAGAATTGAAAAAAGGCTGGGGGTTAAAACTGTACATGGCATCATAAACTCCTTGACCACAAGTATAATTCATCTGAGCAGTACATTTTAAATTACCAACTCTCTAGGAGCCAAATAAGACAGCGATCCAGGTGGCTCCCTGAACTCTAAGATCCCTGAAAATGGCGCACTATCAAATCTTAATATAATCATATATTTAACACAAATCACTTTTGACACATGAAATTAAATATGAGCTAATGATTTTCTGGTTGAATTTAGCATGAGTTTATCAATATAGATGCAGTTGGACATCAGTGGTCGCCAGTAACCTTTCCAAACACAAAAGGTCCCTTTTCTCCATAATAAAGTTTAGAATTTTGTCCATTTTTCTCCAGAGTCCTGCAAGCCAGCACACATACTCATTAAAGGAACTGCTTTTGTAACGGTCAGAACATTCATCCCACAATGAAAAGCTAGCAGTTCCCACTTCTGAGTTCACAACCGTATGTAAACACTTTCCACACCATATCAGGAACAAGTATAACTCACTAACTCAGTAATATCTGAGATATGCCTTATTTTAACAAAACAGACATTCCACTATCAGGAAAAAAACCAGGTAATATTCTACTCTAGATTGAAAAGAATGGTGTAATGAACCTACCAGGGGGTCTACCATAGTGTTTGAGCTGCTCATATTTTAAACGAGACAGAACCTCTGCATTCTATTTAGTTGAATATGGTAACATTGAGCAAAATGCTACCACAGTAGCACTATCACCTTTCTTCATTGAATTCCTCCTTCAGAGACAGATGTATTCGGTAGAAGGAACCCTCCAGTCCTGTTTTATTCAGAATAATTCCCATATCCCATAATGGTAACTGCACAATTCAGGCCAGTTTTGGAAGTCTTTTTTTTTTTTTTGGAATTGCATCATTTTCAGCTGCGCAACTGCGCATCAAGAGAAAACAACCTGCATTGTTTTTACGCTAAGGTTTGTATACATTTCTGTTTGTGCAATCAATGTCTTTCAGTCACTGTGGAAAGCTTATACACTCTGGAATTGGATAAAGAACGAGTCAATCAAGACATCATTACCGGGGAAGCTTCACGTGGGCGTGAACTGTCAGTGCGCGTTACACAGATGAGCCTAAGTAAATAATTGAGAGACTGGCTATCAGAAATCTACTAATTGGGATACCATTGGCTCACTGTAGCTGAATTGGTTGCTAAAGAGAACAATTTTTTCTGTCGCAAGACATCATTTTTTTGGACTGCTGGATAGATACCATGGGCAAGTATATCAAGCAGTTTGCACATCATGCTTAGCTGAGGAGTTTAATTCATGCAACTCCTGAAAAAGAGAGATCGGAGTGAACTCGTCCATATTCTAAGCCAGAGGTCTCCAACCCTGTTCCTGGAGAGCTACCACCCTGTAGGTTTCGGCTCTACCCCTAATTCTGCACACCTGATTCAATTCATTAGCAGCTCATCAGGATCTCTAACAGGGAAATGTGAGTGAAGAGTGCTTTGCTTTGGTTGGAGTGATAACCTTCAGGGTGGTAGATTTCCAGTAACAGTGTTGGAGACCCCTGTTCTAAACCATGTTCGAGCTTGGCTTGCTTGAAAATATTCAGTAACTGATCTGGGTGTGCCATCCAATGTCAAAATAGTGTAACTGCATGCATAAATTTGCAGCTCCATGTCCGCTGGTGGACACATCTGGACAAAGATGTTTAGCCCTCCTCCTTGCTCCCCACTTCCCCCTGGCTTATTGATGGCGGCCTCGCCTACACTGTGGATTGCATCCTGGATGTCAGGCCCTGTTAGCCACAGATTGCCTTCCCAGTGCAGACCTTGAACCATATGCTGACTACAGCTTGACTGCACCTCCAGAATCCTGTTTACCAATCACCAGACCTCACCTGCCCCTGAGCATTCTCTTGCCAAGATCCTTTTCAGTTCTTAATTTTCTGTTTGTACCACCTGTGGCTCTGAAGAGTTCATTATTAAAATTGCCAAGAGGCTTTCAATGAATCTGCGCCCAGTTCCTTCCCTGTAGTACACTTATTTCTTGTGAGCATTTATTTTTGTCCTGTCCCTTGATGCACTGTTCAGAGCAAACATCCTGAGATATAAGAAGGAATCATCACCAGCAATTTATTTATCATCAAAGCCAAGGGTATGCATCTTTTGAAAATGTTACATTGGGACGCATTTCAAGATGAATCAACCAATAGATTTACAGTGTCGAGATAAATACTTGCATTGTCATTTTGTAAAGTTATTGGTCAGTGTTCGGCATAAATTAATGCATTGTCAATTCATTTATTCCAAAGCAACCAATTTTTTCATTTTTACAACAAAAAAATTGTTAATTGCTGTAAGGTGAGTGTGAAATGAATTAACTTTGCTTCTAAAAAGCAACAAATGTGCCATTGAAAAATGTATAATGTATTCGGAAAAAAATATATTGCTTCAGAGGGGAAAAAAATTAACCACTGTTATTATTTGTGTTATTTCAAATAATCTCCTTCCAGGATTTTCATGAGAAAATGAGAATTGTTGAAGAACTCACTCCATAAAAAATATGTTTATTTCCCATAAAATCAACCTACTTGGCATATTTTCTATGTGCAATTACAATTCCTAAGTGTCCTTTGAATAAAAAAAATTGCAATTTATTTTATTGTTGATAAGGTTAGTATTTTCAACAGCAGCAGAAAAAGATGGGATGAGTACAGAAGAGGACAGTTCCAGTCTTGGATTCGTGTGCACGGCTTTGCCTGCAGAGATTTATTTCTACCAGTTTCCCTGAGTTAATTAACTGTCCAGATGTTTATGCCAACATTTGTTCAATTTTGGATGCCCTCATGGGGAACCCTTTCATATGGAAGATTATTCCTTGATTGTCATTAATGTGTCGATAAAGAAATAATTGACTGATGGCGCAAAAGCTCTCATCTCGTAATTATGGCCAGGACTTGCCATGAACACCAGAAATTAAGAAGGTAATTGTGGCGCTTCTGTAATATAATCTTTATCTGCTCTCCAGGGCCGTGTGGGAGTAACTGTTTGAAGGACCGGTGTTGAAAGTTAGGAAAGCACATCAATCAGGTAAAAAAAAAAAAAGCTTTTGGATGTCCAGCTGAAGAGAAAAATTTATCTCAAAAGATGTATGAAAATTAAAACATTTTACGTTTTGAATTGTTCATTTTTGATAATATGTTTGCTCTGTCTTCTACAAACACAGATGAGGAAAAATTAAAAATCTTCTTCAGTTTCAGCTCGGTGGATTGAGAAAAACATTTAAATTCTATGTCTCATTTTTTCGGAAGAACCATTAACAAGTCCTAACGGGCTGTTATTCCAGGTGCAAGAAACAGTGAAGACCAAACAAGCCTGCAATGAGCCCCTTGAATTCAGATATTTCTAATGCCACTTTTGTACGTCCTGATTTCTTTATCATTAGTGGGTTCTCAGGTATTCCCCACACAAATTACTACTATGCCTTCCTTGGCTTTGTTTACGCTCTGACAGTTCTGGGAAACACTTTTGTTATGCTCATGATTTTTGTGAACCACTGTCTTCACACTCCAAAATACACTGCAGTTTTTAGTTTGGCTCTATCTGATTTGTGTGTAAGCTCTGCAGTTGTTCCTCCGGTAATCGACACCTTTCTGTTTAAATCACGTTTAATCCCCTATGCAGGCTGCGTGACAAGCATGTACTTATTTTACACAAGTCTCTCAGTGCAGTCTCTTACTCTCGCTATTATGTCCTATGATAGGTGTGTTGCAATTTGCCTTCCACTGAGATACAATGAGATTGTGACAAATAAATCAATGCAGGGTCTTACAGCTATGGCATGGATTTTTTGTATCGTAGCTAATTCCGTAGTAGTGCATTTTATCAATGAACTGTCATTTTGCGAATCCACTGAGATAATCAGCTATTTCTGTGATTACGGACCCACTTACCGTTTGGGATGCAATCACAGAACTGCAAATGATGTGATTTTGTGGACACATCCTGTTATTATTCTTTGGTTGCCTGCATTTTTTATTTTAGTGACATACATTTGCATTGGCAGAGCGTTAGTTAAAATTGCGAAAGCCTCTGAGCGGCTCAAGGCCATGAAAACATGCGCCACTCATATGGTCTTAGTGAGTGTGTTCTATTTGCCGTTATGTATCACACTGGGACGAGACTCCTCCATTGAGCTGAACACCCGAATTATTAACCTGTCTCTTGCAACCATCTTGCCACCCATGCTGGACCCAATCATCTACTCACTGACTACAGAAGACTTCAGAGAAGCTATTAAGAAACTGTACAGGAGAATTAAGACACATATCACTGTTTGGAACAAATGATTAAAAATTCCTTGTTTTCGACCTAATTTCATTTAGTATTGAAGTAATCCACTGATCACATGCAGTATGAGCTTGAATGTTCCTTGAGAACAAAGCTCATCCAGCATTTTGAAAAACCAACCACAGTTCTTAAATGGTAAATAGAAATTAAAGAAAATAGCACAAGTAAAATGAATAAATAAATAATAAAAAAGAAAAAAATAATAAAAATAAAAAATGAAAAATTATAAGAAAAATAAGGGTATAGAGATCTATTTAGCTAAATACTGAGTTGCAGGTGTCAATCTTTGCACAAAATGTTCTTTTTCATTTGCAATTTTGCAGTTAGTTCTTCCACTATGTACAACTCCCTCAATCTCTCAGTCCATAGTTCAGCTAAAGGCGGTTTATTTTGAAATGATGAAATAGTTATATTTTTGCTTACAATTAACAAAAACGCCCTTGAGATGAACAGATTATTTACACATAGTATACCTTTTGGAAAACATCCCAACATATAATACAGCAGATTCCAAGGCAAACAACATCTAAAATGACTGCAATCTAACGCTTAAGGTAGGTAGACACTCCCAAAATAGGCTTTTTTTTTTTTTAAAAAAGATTGTTTTTGACATTTTCGTAAAATAACCTTCAGTAAGTTCATAGTGTGTGTACTTGGTAGGACTATCAAAAATATGGACATCTGTTGTGTTTGTCTATTTCTCAAAAAGTTGATTTTGACCTGCCAAGCATTGCTTCAAACACTATCTCTCCTCTTTCTCTCATGCTATCATTGTGAAACTTGGAATATAAGTTCACCAGATGCATGTCTATGGACTGATCAGGCATTTTGAAGAATTCATTGGTGTAACTCGAGATTTCTTGGTAATTAGGTACCCAATAAAGTTAAAAAAAAACCCACTAAAATGCCCATATTTTTTCACAGAAATATTATTTCTGAAAACCCTCTGATCAGAACATGCACTATATAGTCATAAATGATCTGTGAAAATTTGAGATTAAAGTAATAAATTGTTTTAGAGATATCCAGCCTGAGGTTCTTGATCAAGTTCCACATTGCGGTAGCCATCTCCGGACGTAATTAGCATAATTTACGTAAATGAGCCATCACTTTAATTCTGAATTTAGTAGTTGTTCATATGATGTTGGTACGAAATTGTTATGAATGAAAGAGAAATAAATTTATTTGGGAGTGTCTACCTACCTTATTGTTTTCTCAGAATCTCTGCAGCTTTGGACAGTCCCAAAAATATGGGTCTGGTCCCCAATCATCCCACAGCCTCACCAGCGTAATGGTGAGGACCCTCCAGCAAACTCAGGCAGCACTTTGGAGGTCCTGAGGAACCTAACCTTAACTTTCTGGTCTAACTCCCTCCACATAAGGGTGTTTGTGATCTTATGGAAACTTAGATTACTTTCCTCCCATTAATCATCCATAATTATAACATCTGCTTCCAACTTCCATTTTTATTTGCTTGAGGAGGTATACCCTGAATCCTCTAATTGCAAAATTTTGTGAATATTGGATATATATTTTGTTCCAACCCCATTATTTTCAATGGTAATAATAAAGTACTGTTCATTACCCATTGTAGGTCTGCTTATTGCTTCCTACTCATTGTGAGCCATTACATAATGCCTTATTTGAAAGTACCGAAGGAAGCTGCTCGAAGGCAACCCGAAGCACGGCTGTAGCTGCGCAAATGACTTCATCTGATTGCCTTCCATTAACTGATCAATTGTAATCCGGCCTGAGCTAGCTCACCTTCCCCGTCACACAAAGATGAAGAAAAATCTGTATTACCTGTGATTGGCATTACCCGAGATATTAAACTTGTTTCTCTCCCCTTCTTCCTGACATTTTCCCGCACATTCAATGTATTTTGTGTCCAAGTGTTCCTAATAATTTTTTTCCCACGTGCTTTGTCCAAAAATATTACCAATACTGTATCTGTAGTTGGGTTACCCAATAGTAGTTTATGAAATCTGGCATGACTAGGCCACCTTTGTGTTTTAGAGATTGGAGTGTTTTGAGTCAGACCCTGGGTCTTTTCTTCTGCCAGATACATTTTGATAAAAGTTTGTTGAACATCCTGAAGGTGGTTGCAGGTACTGCTATGGGTAGGGATTGAAAAAGATAATGAAATCTTGGTTGGACATTCATTAAATTCATTCCATTAGTCCATAAAAGAGAGAGAGGTAAAATTTCCCATCTACCAATGTTTGATATGATTTGTATAATTAACTTCTCATAATTAGCTTGGTATAACTGATTGGTCTTGGGGGTCAGAATGATTCTTAGAAACCTAAATCCCTTACTAGCCCAATGAAAAGGTGCTACACTATTGAAATGAAGTGGCCAACTTCTTACTGTCATCATGGCTTCAGGTTTTGTCTCATTTATCGTATAACCTGATAACTCTCCATAATGTCTAATATCATTCATTATGAGTAGAATTGAGTCTTAGGAGTTTGTTACATAAAGTAAAATTTTGTCCATGAGTAACAAAGTTTTATGTGTAATACCCTTTTGGTAATCTTTGACTTGTGTTTGGGGATGTGATCTTATCATCTCTACTGATGGCTCTATGCTCATCGCAAAACAACTTTGACTTCGGCTTGATAAGCACTGAGGGCTCTTTTCTGGATCCAGCCACTGATTGCAGATTCAGAGATCTTCAAATGCTGTTCATGCCTTGGCGTTCAGGAATAAATCCTGTCAGATCTGGATTAAAAAGTGGTGAAATACAACCCCCATTCCGAAATAGTAGGGACGAAGTGTAAATTGTGCATAAAATCTAAATGCAATGACTTTCAGATCACATGAGCCGATGTGTTATTTACAATAGAATATAGATAACATTTCAAATGCTGAAACTGAGACATTTCACATTTTTATCCACAAAATGAGCTTATTTCAAATTTTCTGGCTGCAACAGGTCTCAAAAAAGCTGGGACACAGGCAAAAAAGGGCTGAAAAAGCAATTTATATATGAGAATCAGCTGAAAGAACATTTAGCAAGTAATTAAGTTAACTGGCATCAGGTCTGTAACATGATTGGCTATAAAAGGGATGTCTTAGAGAGGCTGAGTCTCTCAGAAGTAAAGATGGCCAGAGGCTCTCCAACCTGTGAAGGCTTGCGTAAAAAAATTGTGGAATACTTTAAAAACAATGTTCCTCAACCTCAAATTGCAAAGGCTTTGAAGGGCTCATCATCGACAGTGCATAACATCATCAAAAGATTCAGAGAAACTGGAAAAATCTTTGTGCGTGAGGGACAAGGCCAAAGACCTTTACTGGATGCCCGTGATCTTTGGGCCCTGAGCATCACTCACCAGCATGATTCTGTCATTGACATTAACTAAATGGGCCCAGGAATACTTCAAGAAACTACTGTCTGCAAACACAGTCTGCCATGCCATCCACAGATGCCACCTAAAACTCTATCATGCATAAAGGAAGCCATTGTTGAGCATGATCCAGAAGCGCTGCCGTGTTCTGTCAGCCAAGGCTTATTTTAAATGGACTGTAGTAAACTGGCAAAGTGTTCTGTGGTCAGACGAGTCTAAATTTGACATTCTTGTTGGAAATCATAGCCGTCATGTCCTCTGGGCTAAAGAGGAGAAAGACCACCCCTCCTGTTTTCAGCGTTCAGTTCAAAAGCCAGCATCTCTGATGGTATGGGGATGCATTAGTGTATATGGTGTGGGACACTTGCATGTTTTAAAAAGCACCATGAATGCTGAAAGGTGTGTAAAGGCTTTAGAGCAACATATGCTCCTTTCCAGATGACATCTATTCCAGGGAAGGCCTTGTGTATTTCAGCAGGACAAAGCAAAACCACATATTGCAGCTATTACAACAGCATGGCTTCGTAGTAGAAGAGTCCATGTGCTGAACTGGCCTGCCTGCAGTCCTGATCTTTCACCGATTGAGAACATTTGGTGCATGATTAAACGAAAAGTCCGTCAAAGGAGACCCAAAACTCTCCAGCAGCTGGAAGCCTGTATTAAACAAGAGTGGGATCAAATTCCAAAGAAACTTGTCTCCTCAATGCCCAGATGCCTCCACTCTATGTTAAAAAAAGAGGGGATGCCACACCATGGTAAACAGGACCCTATCCCAACTTTTTTGAGACCTGTAGCAGCCATCAAATTTGAAATGAGCTCATTTTGTGGAAAAAATTGTAAAATTTCTCAGTTTCAACATTTGCTATGTTATCTCTGTTCTATTGTGAATAAAATACTGGCTGGTGTGATTTGAAAGTCATTGCGTTTTGATTTTACTCACAATTTACACTTTGTCCCAACTATTTCGGAATTGGGGTTGTATATTACTGAATTCTTTCATTAAAGCTGCTGTAAGTGATTTTAAAAAAAGGCAAAAAAAAAACCAAAAAACTGTGTAAAATAGATCCACATTCCGACAGAGATCATTGATTTAGAGTATCTGGTTCATAACACAGGTCTCTCAGTCACTGACCTCTGCAGTAATGCAGTATCTAAAATTCTGGAGTCACCCACTGCCTCTATCCAATTAGGTGAGAGAATTCCATAAAGAGGTGGTTCTCTCTGCTTCTGAACGTGTGCTGTTCCACCAAAATCTGTGACCCATCAGATTTTGTGACCTCAGGGGGCGATGGTCTACAGCATCCGTATGTGCGCGATCAATGGCAGTCGAGAAGAAGAGCACTTTAAAAAGAAAGTGACAGTGACGATTGGACGTTGACCGAGGAATTAACTACCCGACGACTGTTTTGCGAAGCTGGAATGCCAACAGTTTGCATGCCCTGTTTTCCATGTCATCGTAAGTCCAACCAGTAAATCAAAGGGCCTCCTCCACTTTATATATAAACAGCTCATCTAGTTTTTGTTTGCAATTTTGTGGAGGTTTTAGGTCTTCCTCATCTATAAACTGTTTGTTTCCTTTCTTGTAGAAAGATGAACATTTTAGGGAATGTTCTTGATGTTTTATTTAATTGGAGAGGACTTCACTTTATTTGAATTAATGAAAGGAGCCTGTTGCCCTAGCTTGAGAAAATCAAACAGCTTACAGCTAGTTCTGATGCTGCTGTAATTGCAGTGTCAGAGACATGACTTAATAGCTCCATTCAAGACTCTGAAATTTAATTCTCCAGTTACTGTGTCTTCTGGTGTGATCACAAGAGAAATGGAGGCGATGTATGATTGTTTGTAAGGAGCAAAAATTTGAGCTTCACTTTAAGAAGCTTGTTCAGTCATGCTGCTTGCAACTCATCGGTAACATTAGATTTGTTTTGTCATTTTATGACGCTGAAAAAAATCATTCATGCTTTTATTCCACGTCAGAGTCTTAGTTAAAATCATTCATATGTAGGGGCTGACGGATAGCTCACTAGGTTAAAGCACCACATTGCAGAGCAGAAGTGACTATCGCGGCGCGGATTCGAGCCCCAGTCGTACCAACCGGCAGTGGTCCGCAGCTTTTTCAGAGTAGCGCACAATTGGCCATTGCGCTACAGGGATGCAAATTGGGAAGGGTTTGCCGGGAAGGGCAATATAAAAATGGTTGCTTTTGCAGGACTCAGGTGGACACCAGGTGGTAGACAGCAAGACTGGATTCAGGTTTTCTATTATAAAAGACAGAAAACAGGCACGATGGCCAAACCAAAAACTTGGCCCAAAGGGTTGCAAAAATCCAACTAAGAAATACTTTACGAGCAGAAAACTAAAAATACAAAAAGAAAGAAAACAAAAGGCATTAGAAACTCTAGGGAAGAATACCAAAAAACAAAAATAAAGGCAGAAGGCAATGGCACACGGCACATGCAAAAAACAGAACGAGAAGTACGGCAAGCAATGAATGCACTAAGCAAAACACTAGGAGAATGCGAACGAGAAGTGAACGAAACGCAAACGAGACTCTCTGCCAGCAGGCCTCGAAATGGAATTTTTTCCTTGGTAGCGCTGGTCGCGCTTTGCGCAAAAAGTTAGGAATTTTTGAATTTTTTACAGCATTTTGAATTTCACTCTCATGCGAACAATTGGAGTCAATGCAAAAATGGCATTTTTTAACATCAGTTTTTCACTTATTGAGCCAATAAATCACTGTTAAAAACAAATTAACAACATCTCCATGCTGTTCTAGATGCAATTTGTGTATTTTCGGGTTTTGTCTTAATAAGTGAATTTTTGATAGCCGTTTGAAATCTGCCTTCACACGCTAACAGCTGCTGTCTTGCACACAGGTGACTGGCTTAGTCAATTTGTGAAGCTACATGTGAATCATTTTATTATTGATTAGCAATCAAGTAATTTTCTATATTAAATGTTTGTCTATAAAATTATGTAAAATTCATATAACCTTTCCCCAATTCCAATCGGGCATCCACAAACATCTCACTTTTTTTTTTTTAAAAGATTATTTTTTTGGGAATTTTTCCTTTATTTGACAGTTATACAGTATAGAGAGACAGGAAAGTTGGGGAGAAGAATGGGGGAAGACATGCAGCAAATGACCTGAGACGGAATCGAACCCAGGTCGCTGCGGGAAGGACTCAGCCTTTATGGTATGCGCGCTTAGACCGATGTGCCACTGGGGTGCCCCACAAACATCTCACTTTGTCTGACTTTAGGTCCATACCCATGATAAAGCAAGATTTGAGGAGGATATCATCAAATCTGCGAAGGTTACTCCAACACCGATGCCTGAAACAATCAATCCATCATGAATTAGGTGTGGATTAATTATGTGTTTCACTTATTGATTTATTGACTAATCATTGCAGCTGTAGAGTTCCTATAATGAGCTAAAAGAAGTTTTGAATATATACTGAGCAACAAAAGAAATGCAAGTTAGCTAGTTAGTTAATGTACTCTTATGGTTACTCGGTCAAAGTGACCGCAAAATGAAGAAAAGTTTGATGAAATGAGTGTAAATGTGCACGCACTAGTAATAAATTTGATAGTCTTAAATAATTACGCGCAAACTTATTTTCCAGTCTGCCTTTAATTAGGCTAACTTGCGTTTCTTTTGTTGTTTAGTATATATACTACAGAGTTCTCTCTTGCCAATTAGCTCAGTGAGATAGAGCATAGTCTCTGGTGCCAGAAATTGTGAGTTCAAGCCTCAACTGATGTAAAATGCACATTAGAATGCCACCTTTTTTTCATCTTCCTACACTCTGCTTGTTGCTCAAAATTGCCCAATTTTGCCTAAAATTTCCTGGCCCCGACCATTGCTGTGCAGCAGCTATAATTTAAACTGTAATTTTAGGCCTTAAATAAATGGTCTGTTTACAGCATGCAAGCTAATATCAAACCTCTAAAATGATACCTTAGCGTCCAATCGGAACGCGATTTGATGGCTAGGCTACTCATGAAGATGGAGCACAAGTAATTTGCAATTCTAACTGATGACCACTCCACTTAAAGATAATCAGTCGATCGATCGCCCCTGCTAACACGTCTTGAATAAAATTTGTCCAGTTCAAATTTTAATTTGAAACGTTATATTGTTTAGCCAGCTCTGGAGGTATTTTTGCATGCAGGGAAACCAGCTGACTGAGCACAAACTTTACACCTTGGTCATGGAAATATAAAGAATCAGTCTCGACTGAATGAAATTCTCTTTCTGAAGCCAGAAACTGAAAAGACAAAATCAGCGCAATAGCCTTGACCAGTTTTACACAGAGAGCTATTGACGAGACCATATACAACAAAATGAGGAGGTCGTTCAACTGTTCTGTTCAATCCTTCAGCAGAATCTGGCACTTATATGTCAGTAATTGACATTGTTTCCTCCAATCATGCCTGCTTTATTGCAAACAAATTACTCTGCACGGAATCTGTTCTCATATTTTATTACTTTTACGAGGTCTGAAGCACCAGGTAATTTAGAATGCCCGGACGCTCGACATTCGGAAAACCTCATACATCTTTGCAACAATCAGACTTTTTCAGCATGGGGCAAGAGTACCACAAACAACCTCCACTTTTTTGGCTTTTTTTTTTTATTTTTTTTAAGCCAGACAGATTTTTTGAGGGGGCACAAATATTTTTTCGAGAGGCACTGGCGAATCCCCATAGCGGCGCCGCAAAATTGCTCTGATGCTGCGTCGTCGATCAATAAATTGACCTCAGGTAGTGTTTGTTGCGCTGGTCAGAGTACACCCCACAAACGTCCCTTTATGACAAAAATTAGTCCTGACGAGTTCTCAATCATTTTCCTTTATTGAGGCGTTTGGTTTCTGCATACCCCTGGAGGGTAAAACACTGTTTCATTATTGCTGGTAATATTTGACATTCCACAGAGCAGCCTCACAATTCTGTCATTTTCTATTTGTTTCAACCCCCAGGTATATACATTGCCTCTCTAAAGAAGAACAATATGTTAAGGAACATCACGTTACAGGCACTTGTATGCACGTGCAGCACCTGCCACACTAAGCCTATTTAAAAACAGTTAGCCAAGTCCCTAACGTTACCCTGGCTCCACTTTCGCAATTTTCACATTTTATATAGCTAGCTGTCTTGTGGAGAGTCTTTCCCGTTAAACTGATGCCAGGATTAATGCATACTAAAGTACATATACAGTAAAACTAGCAGATTACGGATTCAATTGGACCAGCTAATTTTATCCGTTATGCGCGAATTCCGATAATGCATTAAACATACAAAATCCGTTATACTCACAAGACAGATTATATCCTCTATATGCATGTAACAGATTATATCCGCTATACACATGTATAAATTTGTATGTAGCCTATGCTTTGCGTATAAAGATTGGAACAACTTCATTCTCAAGTGCGCGTACCGGTACCTACTTGTTGTCCTCATTTAGTCCGTCTTTGCCCTGACACAATGGATAACAGGATGATATGATAGGCTACTGCGTGTTGCTCCAACTGGGATCAATGGAGACAACTAAAAACCTAAGTAACCGAACTTCATTTCGTTGCTCTGTTATATGCGTGTGTGCATGGTGCAAACCAGCTTGTCCGGTATACACGAGTGCTTTTTAATGAAAATGCATTGTGATGGGACTGTCCGATTTGAGTGAAAATCCGTTATATGAAATCCAGTATATTCGATGTTTATTTAATATCGTGCACATATGCATTAATTATAACGCGACTATAAATAAATCTTCAACACATGATACATGGGGAATAAAAGTTACTTTGAAACTTGTCTGGAGTATATTTGTTCTTTTTTTTTTTTTTAACTAAACCGTGCTCTTGGAACACCCTACATACTTCTTCTTGTTTTATTAGTACTTGTATAAAACGCAGTTTCAGTTGCTGCCATTTCCTTTCATTCTGTACAGAATAAAAACTCAAAGGAAAAATCTAGAATCTAATTAGACCCAGCATTTAGCAGTCCTCAAATAAAGAACAATAAAACATCTCGATACTATGGCTGAGTATAACTTCTACTAAAAAATTGTAAAAAAAAAAAAAAAAAAAAAAAGTGTATATTTTGCCGTGAACCGTTTTCACATTTCTACCGCTATTTGGCCGCGACCTCCGGTACACATGCTCAGTTGTATTATTTTTGGACTTGCGCATAGAAATCAATGGATAATAGTGAATAGTTATAACTTTACCATTTAGGCACCTAGCTCGCATATACATACATTAAATATAGCTAGCTAAGTTGGCATAAAGGCTCTCTTGCTAGCTAGCTAACATGTCAAATGTCAAATTGCAAAGGTTTTGAAGGTCTCATCAACGACAGTGCATAACATTATCAAAAGATTCAGAGAAACTGGAAAAATCTCTGTGCGTAAGGGACAAGGCCGAAGACCTTAACCGGATGCCCGTGATCTTTGGGCCCTCAGACACCACTGCATCACTCACCGGCATGATTCTGTCATTGACATTACTAAATGGGCCAGGGAAGACTTCAAAAAACCAGTCTGTAAACACAGTCCGCCGTGCCATCCACAGATGCCACCTAAAACTCTATCATTCAAAAAAGAAGCCATTGTTGAGCATGATCCAGAAGCGCCGTCATGTTCTGTGGGCCAAATCTCATTTAAAATGGACTGTAGCAAAGTGGCAAAGTGTCCTGTGGTCAGACGAGTCCAAATTTGACATTCTTGTTGGAAATTATAGGCGTCGTGTCCTCCGGGCTAAAGAGGAGAAAGATCACCCCTCCTGTTATCAGCGTTCAGTTCAAAAGCCAGCATCTTTGATGGTAGGGGGATGCATTAGTGCATATGATGTGGGACGCTTGCATGTTTTAAAAAGCACCATGAATGCTGACAGGTGTAATGACCGGTGGAATACGGAGGCCAGGTGCAACGACCAGAGAGAAAGAGTAGCACGGACACAGTACAAACACAGAGAATAATACAGACCAAACGAAAGTACTCGCGCATCCAAAGGACGTATAATAGTCCGAACCACGGAAGCAAAGTGAGATAGAAAAAAGGAGAAGAAACTCCAATAATTAGAAGATAGAAAGTCAAATAAATCCTGACTACAGATATCTTTGGCTATAGTGCATAGCTACAAACAGACACTCTAGCAAAGAGGCGTGGTGAACATCCGGCTTATATAGAGTCCGGGGAAGGGCCGCCCCAGTTCAATCAGCCACCTGGGTGAAGAATTCAATTGAACAGGAATACGAAATCGTCCCGGGACGAGAGTCACAAAGAAAATTCCAAAACACAAGCACAAACATCCAGAACCATGACAGGACCCCCCCCACTTAGGGACGGCCCCGGGACCCAAGATATCCCGAGCAGGGACCCAGCACCGCTCCTCAGGACACCAAACCCTCTGGCCAACTTGATAAACCGGTGCAAAACGGTGCCTCCTATCAGTGGCAGCCTTCTGTTTATGCACCGCCATGGGGACAAACAAACAGCCAGACAGCTCCCCACCAGAACCAAGGTCGGGCCGCAAGGCCTCCCGCACAACAGAATCAGTATCCCACTGTATGGGAGCCACAATCCGAGCCACCGGCCCAGAAACGGGATCACGGCCCGAGCGGTCATAAATCCGTGACAAGGCGCCAGGCTTGATGCTCTTGGAGCCGGGGCGATAAGCCAACGCAAAGTCAAAGCGATGGAAAAACAATACCCACCGCGCCTGCCGGGAATCACGTCGCCTAGTCTGCTGGACACACTGGAGATTCCTGTGATCCATCCAAACCGCAAACGAATGTTCAGCCCCTTCCAACCAATGGCGCCACTCTTCTAAAGCCAATTTAACAGCTAACAACTTCCGGTCACCAATACTGTAATTCCGTTCAACCAGTGACAATGACCGGGAGAAGTAGGCGCATGGGTGCAACTTATTGTCCCGAAGGGGGGCGCTGGGGACAAAATGGCACCCACCCCCGACCTCGGCGTCAACCTCCACCCCAAATGGGAGGGAAGGGTCGGGCAAAATGACAATAGGTTCAGAGCTAAGTCGTTTCTTCAACTCCTGAAAAGCAGCCTCCACTGCTGGAGACCAAGTAAACGACGAGGAGGAATTCCTCTTAGAAAGCGCAATGATGGGGGCAGCCACAGCGCTAAAATTGCGAATAAACCTCCTATAAAAATTAGCAAAGCCCAAAAATCGTTTAATCTCCTTAACATTGTGAGGGCAGGCCAATTCTAACCGCTGCCACCTTGTCAGGGAATAGTTTGATCCCACTATCGTAAACACGATCTTGGAGGCAAAGACAAAGCCCGTTGTTTGCCAAAATCCTCCGCGAGATCAACATCATCATCTGACACGTTGGGAGGTAAACCAAGGTTCAGCGCGGCTCCTACACACCAATCTTGTTCAGAACCCGACGCCTCCCCCATGGGTTGAAATTCAGGGCGACTTGCCAGAATCTCACTACAGTGAGACCTACAGTCAGAGCCCCACTGAACGATTGGGTTATTTTGACTGCCCCAAAAAATCTGTGGCCTATGCTTGAGCGACCACGAATGACCTAAAACCACAGGACAAACCGGGGAATTGATTAAGAAAAAACAAATTTTCTCTGAATGACCGCCAAAAAGGGATAAACATAGTCAAAAAATCAGAGACCTCGGTTATAAGCCCATCTCTCAACGGTCGACCATCCAAAGCTTTGATTGAGTGCGAATGTGAGAGAGAGCGGATGGGAATGGAATGGTTTTTTTTTTCTTTTTATCTAATCCCTCCACTTACCCCCCCCATTTTGGGGGTCTACTGAATTCATTCAATTACAATAAAATTTCCCAAAAGACCCCACACCCACCCTTTGACTCCCATCACAGCACCATACACCCACCCTTCCCTACACTCATATATACAGATGATGCAGTGAAAGGACAATGACATAAATTAGAATGTAACTATATACAAAAATGGGTTAATTGAAACGAGAATTAACAGCATACCTGCACCAATACATACATTGATCATAATTATATATATATACATATATACTCATGCTTTAACATATGAACATTCATACAAACACTGACAAACACATCATATTGTAGAGATTTCGCCAGAGTTTGTTCAAACGAGAGCCAATCACAGCAACCCAGGGGATACATATAAGCAGGCTGATCAGCGGCCTGAGCGGTGTGTGTAAAATGCTCTGTTACTGAGAGGTTGTGCCATTCTGAGAAGCAATCATTGTGTTTACATGAGTATGGCAGAAGAAATAAAGCGAAGCTCCGCTTCTGGGGCGATGCGAAAACTCCAGACCCTGACTCCGCGTCCGCTTAATGGAGAAACCGCTACACTGGTGTCAGAAGTGGGATGCAGCGAACTGCGGCGAGAAATCCGGCAGTTGGAGGCAGAGATAGCAAGCCGGGGTCGGCGGAGCAGCCCTGCGTTAGTCGCGGCAGAAGAGACCCACGCCCCCGCGCTGAGCCTGGGAGAGCGAGGGCAGCAGTCAGTGCCGCAGTGGGAAGTCAAGCTGCCACGATTCAGCGGCTCCTCCCCATGGGAGCCGTATCGCGCGAAGATGACACTCATCGCCCAGCACAGGGGGTGGACGGAGGCGGAGATGACGATGCGTCTGGTGGCAGCGCTGGAGGGGCCAGCGCTGCAGACTCTACTAGACCTGAACAAAGCAGCTTATCAGCGCTGATCGCCGCACTCGAACGGTGCTACAGGCGCCGTGAGTCTACGGAACTGCATCGAAGCCGGCTGATGAGTCGCTGTCGACAATCCGGAGAGAGCTGGGGAGCTGTGGCGGCCGACCTGCGCCTTCACACTCACAGACGAGCTGGCGCTGCACACGTTTCTTCAGGCTCTCGAGCCGGAGAAGCTCCACTACTACGTTACCCTCGCAGCGCCTGGCTCCCTCGACGAGGCACTGAAGGAGGCCGAGCTAGCGGCGGCCATCATGAGGGAAGCCGACGCAGCCGAGCGGGGCAGGCCACGCCCCCAGGTTCGCGTGGCGAAGTGCAGCGAGGAGACGGAGGAGGTGCGCTGGACGCGCACTTTGCCTAATTTGCAGCGGCGTTGCTACCGCTGCGATGAGCAGGGACACATCGCCCGCTACTGCCCCGCTCCAACACCGAAGCATCCAGGGCCCCAGCCGTCGGGAAACGAACTGGGGGTGGCGCAGTGAGGAGACCGCCACCCCGGGAATCCATCCTCCCCAGCCAGGTCGGCCCTAAACACCCTGAGCCCAAGCCGGCCGAGCCTAATCTGAGCAAACAGCCATCTGCCTTTTTAAAGGCAGGAGCACAAAAGTTCCATTCCTCTGCCTTTGTAAAGGCAGATGACCAGTCAGTTCATTCCCCTGCCTTTCTAAAGGCGGGGATGCAAGAATTCCATTTTCCTGCCTTTTTGAAGGCAGACGAGAGCAACTTGCCATAGATAGGCCGGCTGGGCTCAGGAAATGGATTGTACCTGCAGTGCTGGCTGGATGGGCAACCCTGCAGGGCGCTCGTTGATACGGGCACCACTATCTCCCTGGTGCGCCCAAGGGTCCTCCACGACGCCCGCTGGGAGCCCACTGACACACAGCTGCGGTCCGTGACTGGCCAGCGGATGGGCATGATAGGCTGGAAGAAGGAGGGCATGGCCGTTGGAGATTGTTGCCTCGACCACCAATTCTGGCTGGCTAAGATACGGAACGACTGTATCGTGGGCCTAGACCTGCTAGTGCGCTGGGGGACCACGATCAACATCGCCCGCCCAGCCCTCATCATCGGAACGGACGCCTATGAGCTCCAGTCTACAGCAGGGGAACAGATCGTGAGGAGAGCTCACCCACCTGCCGTAGCCTCAGCCCAGCCAACAAATTCACCGCCCCAACCAGCTAACCCAAGCGGACGCACAAACCCCGTCTGCCCAGCCCCCTCACCACCATCCTGCTCGCCGTCAGCTGACACAACAAACGCAGTCCACGAGCTGTAGCAGCGCAGCTGCAGTGGCCTTGATCCCGCGCAGAGCCAACGGCTGAAGCGCCTGTTGACCGACAACCTGAACCTTTTCGCCATCCGCGACAAGGAATGCACCCAGACGAACCTGGTCCAACACCACATTGACACCGGCGACGCTGCGACCAATTGCCTGCAGCCACACCGCCTCTCCCTCTCCAAACGACGAGCAGCAGAGGAAAAGGTGAGGGAGATGGCTGCAGCGGGCATCATCGAACCCTCCGATAGTCCGTGGGCAGCCCTCGCTGTCCTGGTGCCAAGGAAGAATGGCAAATGGAGGTTCTGCGTTGATTACCGGTGCTTGAATGCCATAACCCGGAAGGACGCCCATCCTCTCCCGCGCATTGACGAAGCGCTTGACCATCTAGCAGGCTCCAGTTGGTTCTGCTCGCTGGATCTCCGCACCGGATACTGGCAGGTGCGCATGTCTGACGACGCCAAATTAAAAACAGCATTTACCATCGGACAGGGGCTTGGCACTTCCGGGTTATGCCGTTCGGGTTGTGCAATGCCCCCAAGACCTTCAAGTGGCTAATGGAGAGGGTCCTGTCAGCTGTTCCCCGGGACTGCTGCGTCATGTACCTTGACAACCTCCTGGTGCACACCAGCAGCTTCGAGGGCGCTCTCTCCAACCTGCGGGATGTGTTCGCTGCGATCCGGCGGGCGGGGCTCAGACTCAACCCGAAAAAGTGTCAGCGGCTCCGGCGAGAGACGACATTCCTGGGGCATGTGGTGAGCGGGCAGGGGGTGGCCACAGACCCAGCAAAAGTGGCCGCTGTTCAAGGCTGGCCAGTGCCGACCAACGTGGGCGAGCTGCGCAATTTCCTGGGACTGGCGAGCTACTACTGGCGGTTTGTGCAGGACTTCGCCTCCATCGCCACCGTCTCACTGACAAAAACCAAGCCTTTGAATGGATGGAGGAGTGCGCAGCTGCGTTCGCCTGGCTCAGAGCGACCCTTACACAGGCCCCAGTACTGGCCTATCCCGATGTCCAGAGACCCTTCATTGTGGACACTGACGCCAGCAACACTGAGGGTAGGGGCCATACTCTCCCAGCAGGACGAGGAAGGGGAAAAAGTAGTCGCATACTACAGTCATGCTCTGAGCCGGGCAGAACACAACTACTGCACCACTCGCCGGGAACTACTGGCGGTCGTCAGGGCGCTCCGCCACTTCCGCCCATACCTACAGGGCACCACCCTCCGCCTGCGCATCGACCATGCCTCCCTCACTTGGCTCCTGAACTTCAAAGATCCCGAAGGTCAGGTAGCGCGCTGGCTGGAGGTTCTGCAAAGCTACCACTTTACTATCGAGCACCGTCCGGGCCGCCACCATGGGAACGCTGACGCCCTGTCTAGACGACCGTGTGCCGCACTGGAGTGCAGGTACTGTCAGCAGCTGGACGAGCGACATCAGCCGGCTCTCAAAGTGGCAGCTGCTTCGATAGGGGCAGAGGGGATTCCAGTACTGCTAGAACCTCAACAGCTACAGGAGGAGCAGGAGGCAGACAGCACGCTGGGGAAGGTGAGGGGCTGGCTGGAGGCAAAGGTACCACTAACATGGGCTGAGGTTGCGGCAGAGGATACAGAGCTGAAGGCCTATCGAAGCCAGTTTTAGCAACTAGAGCTGCTGAACGGGCTGGCCTACCGGCGCTGGCAGGCGCCTGGCCAGGGGCGCGACATCCTCCAGCTCTTGGTGTCCCACAAGGTACGCCCCCTGGTCCTTGAGCTGGTTCATGGCTTCGGGGTGACGAAGACCCTGCGCCGCCTGAGGGGGCGGTTTTATTGGCCGGGCTGTCACCGAGACGTGGAACTCCACATCCACTGCTGCGACTCCTGCACAGCTCAGAAGGGACCCAGCAACACTTCCCCTGCAGCGGTATGTCGTCGGCACCCCAATGGAGCGGGCAGAGGTGGACGTCCTCGGGCCATTTCCAGTCACCGAAGCTGGGAATCGCTACATCCTGGTGGCGATGGACTATTTCACCAAGTGGCCTGAGGCGTACCCCGTGCCCGACCAGAGCGCGGAGACGACAGCACGCTGTTTGGTGGAGCAAATATTTGCGCGCTTTGGGGTCCCCAATGAGCTGCACAGCGACCAGGGGCCGAACTTCGAGGCGCAGATGCTGGCGGCAGTCTGCAAAAGGCTGGGGGTGGCAAAGACGCGGACGACTCCTCTTCACCCACAGAGCAATGGATTGGTGGAGAGGTTCGACCGGACCCTCGCCACCCAGCTTGCCATCCTCACAAGCCAGCACCAGGGATCAACACCTGCCCCTGGTCCAGTGGACGTACCGCTCGGCTGTGCAGAAGTCAAGCCAGTGCACCCCAGCAGCTCTGATGTTTGGGCGGGAGCTCCGAATGCCTGTGGACCTGGTGTTTGGAGCCCCGCCCAAACCAGCAGAGCCAGCCACAGGGGGAGGTGGACTACTACTGGCAGTTGCTGCAGCGGTTGCGGGTGGCTCATGATTTCTCCCGACGAGCGCAGGAGACTGCAGGTTATGTCAAAAGCACAACTACAACGTCCAGTGTCAAGGGCAGGCCTTCGCTAAGGGAGACCGGCTCTGGATCTACTGCCTGGTCAGGAAGAAGGACCTGTCCCCGAAGCTCCAGTACCACTGGCGGGGGCCGGGCGAAGTCATCAGTCGCGTGGGAGAGGTGACTTATCGGGTCCGGATGCAGCACAACAGGCGGTTGGTGGTGTTGCACCGAGACCGGCTCGCCCCGTACCGCCCCCGCCTTCCCGACGTCGCAGCCAGCCCATCTCGCCATTCGCCCGCTTCAGCGCCAGCAGCTGCGGTAACTCCACCACCGGCCAACTGCCGGCCAGCTAACAGCCCGCCTCCCCACTCACCAGCTTCATCACCGGCGGCTGCGGTAACTCCGCCGCCGGCCAGGCGCCTTGGACTTTGACTGTACATAGTTGTGTGAATTTTTTTGTAAATAGATGTTTTTTGTTGTTGCGGGGTCGTCGGGGGACTGGTGACCCCTTAGGTGGGGGCTATGTGGCGATTTCGCCAGAGTTCTGTGTTGCAGCGTTTTGCGGTGCAAACTAGCTCGGTTTTCCCCTGGGCCGCTGTGATTGGCTGCACTACTCCGTTCCAATGAGAGCCAATCACAGCGACCCAGGGGATGCATATAAGCAGGCTGATCAGCGGCCTGAGCGGTGTGTGTAATATGCTCTGTTACTGAGAGGTTGTGCCATTCTGAGAAGCAATCGTTGTGTTTACATGAGTATGGAAAAAGAAATAAAGCGAAGCTCCGCTTCTGGGGCGATGCGAAAACTCCAGACCCTGACTCCACGTCCGCTTATTGGAGAAACCGCTACAATATATCAATAGACTCAAACACATTTACTTATTTTATTTTCATTCCTATCCTTCTGCTACTCTCAGCGCCCCCCATCTATCCTTATATACACTTAACCTACTGTTTTCGTGTGCCATCATACATTCAATTTCACTGTGATATTTTACGAAGAGTTTGAATCTCTCTGTCCTCAAAGCGTCCACAGATTTTGATTTAAAAATGAAAATTTTGCCAAGAAGTATTATAATATTAACCATATTTCCGGAATCATTTTTTAGACTGCCCAGAAGTATGGTGAGCAAATCCAGTGTAAAATTACTTGAATATAAAGCCAGCCACCTCTGAACCCCTGTCCAAAACAGACCTACACAGGGGCAGTACCAAAATAAATGATCCACCGACTCAACCTCTTCGCCTCAGAATCTACACAAGTTGGACCCCTCAATTCCCCAAATATGAACCATCTTTTGAGTGGCCAAAAATTTATATATTAATTTAAAATGAAAAAATCTTATTGACGAATCTATTGTTGTTTTGTAAATTAAATTGAAAACCTGGTTCCATGGAATGGGAAAATCTAGCATATACTCCCAAGAATCAAGAACATTCTGAGGATTGGCTCTCAGTTTTCTTGATTCAAGGTGAAACTTATATCATTCTATTTATGCTGGTTTTTTCAATCCACTGAAAGTTTTTCATAGATGGTCGACAGACAAGCTCCTTGTTACTTCCTTTAACAATTCCTCTTTTCCATTTTAGCGGTATGGCCGCAACCAATTGATTGAACTTTTGTAAAGGGCAAACCTTGCCATAAATGTCAATTAACTCTTCATAAGACATTAACTTACCTTCATTATTTACAATATCATTTATAAAAATAATGCCAGAATCAAACATATTTTTCCAAAAAATAAATTTCTTACCAATCAAGATGTCAGAATTGAACCATATGATTTGTTGCAAAATTTCTTCTGTATTTTCTGGAGGATAGAATTGGAATTGCAGCCAACTTTGTATGGCTTCCATTAAAAACGGGGAAAGATTAATGACCAGTTCCTTACTGAATTGTGAGAACTGGGGGTATTTAATCTGTAGAAAGGGAAACAGTCCCTTTTTAAAAATCGGGTGTACATTGTCTAATAATCTCCTGGTAAACCATCTTGGGTTTTAAAAAAACTTTGGAATCAGGGAGGCTTTGAGTGAGAGATTCAAAGCTCTTAAATTTCACAATTTTAGGCCACCTGATTCATATTCATTGTAAAGGTGCACACGCTTAACTTTATCTGGTTTACCATTCCATATAAATTTGAAGATTTTTTTCTCATATTGTTTGAAAAAATGATTCACTTGGTGAAGATAATGTCATAAACAAGTATGGAAATTGAGACACAACTAAGTAAATTAATCAAGGTGATTTTACCATAAATTGTTATATATTTCCCTCTCCATGGCTGCAATATTTTGTCTATTTTATCAAGTTTTTTATTGAAATTAACTTCTGAGAGATTATCAATGTTTTCAGGAATATGAATGCCGAGCAGATCAACTGATCCATTCTTCCACTTTATGGGTAAATTACACTGTAAGGTAAATGTAGTGTTTTTCAGAGCCGATCTTAAGTATTGTGCATTTGTCATAATTTGGCTTCAAGCCTGACAAGCAGGAAAAACAATCCAGGTCCTGTGTTAGGCTTTGCAAGGATAAGGACTGAGGTGTCAACAGAAAGGTAGTATCATCTGCATACATAGAAACCTTTGTATGCAGCCCCTGGATTTCTAAGCCTTTGATATTTTTATTTGATCTAATCTTGATAACATGTATTTCAATTGCCATTATAAACAAATAAGGTGATAAAGGACAACCCTGTTTTACTCCCCTTGACAGTGAAATATTACCTGAAATATGACCATGATTTATAATTTTACATGTTAGGTTGTTGTACATAACTTTAACCCATTTTACGAAAGAGTCACCAAAGTGAAAAAATTCAAGGCATTTATAAACAAAATCCAGACGAACCTTATCAAAGGCTTTTTCGAAGTCTGCCACAAAAATTAAACTGGCTTTTTTTGACATTTCATAGTTCTCTATAATTTGTAGTAGCTGCCTAATATTGTCCCCAATATTTTGACCTTGTAGAAGTCCAGATTGGTCATTGTGAACAATATCAGACAAAACATTCTTAATGCGATAGGCAAGACATTTTGCTAGTATTTTGGCATCGCAACACTGAAGTGTAAGAGGTCTCCAGTTTTTTTTAAATAAACTGGGTCTTTATATTGGCCATTGCTTTCTTGTTTTAATAGCAGCAAAATCAGACCACTTTGACCACTCAGGGAATGGAATGTTTTCTAGCCCACTCCGTATCCATAAAACAATCAATAGCCCCCGAATCCAAAAAGGCTTTAACCCATGTTCTCTTTTTACCCATAGTCAATTTTACTGAAATAAGAGTTTGAACGGGAGATTGGATCTGTCCCTCTAGCGCCCCCTCGACCGCCAGAGGGGCTTAGCGTCTCCCTTTAAGCTCGGGGCAACTTGGACGGATTTGTCCCGGTTCGCTGCAATGATGACAAATTATTTTTCTGTGAACAGGCTTATGAGCCGGGTTCTCATATGAGCCATCAACCTGCATGGGCTCAATAGAACTGGGCATTTCAATGGACGGAGTTGGGGCTGTATGCCTGTTGCACAGAACATTAACCTCATTGCTATCAAGAGCCAGTGCAGTACGTTTCTCCTTGTTTCGTTCGCGGATGCAATTATCAACTCGCACCGCAGTACAAACCAACGAATCTAAAGAAAAGCAAGGCTCTAGTGTAGGCAGAGCGTCCTTAACCTCCTCCGCAAAAGCGTGAAAAAACACTGTCATAAGAGGTGCTTCTGGCCACTCTGTATCTGTGGCTAAGGAGCGAAACAAGATAGAGAAATCAGCGACGCTATCAGAACCCTGCTTCAAATTCATTAGACGCGTAGCTGCGTCCTGACCATAAACATCCTGATCAAAAACATTAATCATTTCTCTCACGTGAGTTTCCACTGAATTTACTACCGGCGATCTAGCTCGAATGAGTGGCCCCACCCAAGTGAGGGCTGTGCCGCTCAACAGTGATAAAATAAACGAAACCCGTGATTCTTCATTCAAGAACCGTGAGGGTTGCGCTTTAAAAAATATTTCACATTGAGCCATGAAATCTTTACATTTTCCTGCCTCGCCTCTATATCTTGGGGGTAACTGGAGTTTAGGCTCTTGGGGAAGGTGTACTGATTGTGCTTGTGAAACATTTTGTGTAATCTGAGCAGACAATGCTCTAATACTCTCGGAGAGATTTATTTGAAGACTTTCCTGTGTCTGCATAGCCTGCTCCTGAGGCGAATTCTCTCTGTCAGCTCCGCCTGCCAACTTTCTAAGCCAGAAAGACCCTGGCCATACGCAGTAAGGACAGACTGCTGGTCAGCAACAATGCTCTCTAGCGTAGCCGCTGCTGGCGACTCCATGTCTGGCTAGAGTGTTCTGTAATGGCCGGTGGAATACGGAGGCCAGGTGCAACGACCAGAGAGAAAGAGTAGCACAGACACAGCACAAACACAGAGAATGATATAGACCAAACGAAAGTACTCGCGTTTCCAAAGGACGTATAATACTCCGAACTACCAGCAAAGTGAGAGAGAAAAGTGAAAAGAAACTCCAATAATTAGAAGATAGAAAGTCAAACAAATCCTGACTACAGATATCTTCGGCTATAGTGCATAGCTACAAACAGACACTCTAGCAAAGAGGCGTGGCGAACTTCCGGCTTATATTGAGTCCGGGGAAGGGCCGCCCCAGTTCATTCAGCCACCTGGGTAAAGAATTTGATTGAACAGGAATACGAAATCGTCCCGGGACGAGAGCCACAAAGAAAAGTCCAAAATACACACACAAACATCCAGAACCATGACAGAAAGGTATATAAAGGTTTGAGAGCAACATATGCTCCCCTCCAGACGACATCTATTCCAGCGAAGTCCTTGTGTATTTCAGCAGGACAATGCAAAACCACATACTGCAGCCATTACAACAGCATGGCTTCGTAGTAGAAGAGTCCATGTGCTGAACTGGCCTGCCTGCAGTCCCGATCTTTCACCGTTTGAGAAAATTTGGCGCATAATTAAACGAAAAGTCCGTCAAAGGAGACCCAAAACTCTCCAGCAGCTGGAAGCCTATATTAAACAAGAGTGGGATAAAATTCCAATGGCTAAACGCAAGAAATTTGTCTCCTCAATGCCCAGACGCCTCCACTCTGTGTTAAAAGAAGAGGGGATGATACACCATGGTAAACAGGCCCCTGTCCCAACTTTTTTGAGACCTGTAGCAGCCATCAAATTTTAAATTAGCTCATTTTGTGGATAAAATTGTAAAATTTCTCAGTTTCAACATTTGCTATGTTATCTCTGTTCTATTGTGAATAAAATACTGGCTGGTGTGATTTGAAAGCCATAGTGTTTTGATTTTATTCACAATTTACACTTTGTCCCAACTATTTCGGAATTGGGTTTTATAAAAACATGAGCAAAGAACATGAATAAACGATCCTTGCACAAGAAACTGTTAAAACCCCATGCAGTGTCCTGGCAGATGGCACAGGACACTGGAAACATTGCAGGTTGCTTTCTTCGTTGCTCAAGCGCCTCCTGTTGGCCAGCCGGGCGCCTGTCAGGAAGATTCTAAGTTTGTTCATGTTCGGGTATCCTCCGCCCTCGTTCTGAACTTGCAAGGATTCAACCAATGAGTGTTTAAAAAGTGGCTGACAGATGCATGCTTCGGAGGAGAGCCGCAAACTGTCTTCACTCTCCTGAATTGGCAACAAGGGGTCGCATAAGAGCAAGCCCTGTACATAGTTCCCCAATTCGGGTGGGATTGGAGATGCCAAATGAAAAAAAAAAACATTCATATGTGTAGCATACATCCCCTTACCTGATGAACGCTGATGTGAAATCACAGTCAAGCGGAAGTACGTACCATGACAAAAGTTATTTTGGATTATAGGCAGGGAAACAAGAGAAGACACATCAATGTATCCAACATTGATGACATACTTGATCAACGCAAGCCAGGCCTCGCAACAGCACTGGTAGGATAGCATGCCTTCACCGGGTGTGATTTTACACCAGCGTTCTTCAGGTAAGGGTATGTATGCTACATATATGAATGGACTACATAAACCGTAGTTGATTTGTCTAGCTCATTTGCCCTGCAATGCAATTTTCAATTCAAAATAATACCGGTACTAATTGTTCTTTTTAAATTCTTTCAGGAAAGGCAAAGGAAAAGCCTTGGAAGTTGTCAAGAAAGGCAAGACTGGACGTTTTCTGGACCTGTTCATTAGAATGGCTGATCCAGGCAATGGTGCTGATCTAGATGTGGCTTTTGATTTAGTGTGCAGCTTGTATGCACAGACCAAGGGGAAAGATGTCAATGAAAATTGCGACAACAAACTGATACAGATGACTGGCAAAATTGATCAGGTAAGTTGTAAGTTAGTGGGGTAAAAAATGCTGGTAATGTACAGTATCGCTTTGTCTTCTCACTATATACTGGTACTTTTTTCAGAGAACTCCTCTCGCGAATGTGAAGAAGATTGACTGTGCACTTTTGCCACCATCACGAAGAAGACTTCACATGCATCTCCTCAGGCCCATTATGTTACCATAATGTGGAGCCGTGCTTCCTCACCCTGCCCAGCTGATGGTTTAAGCCCACTGGAAAATAGATGGTGCAAGAAGAAAGACATCCTTCAACCTGTTTGGTTCAAAGGTCCAGCATTACCAGATTCCTTATTAAGAGCAGACTCAGACGAGGGCAATGACGTGATTGACGGGAGGAAGTAGAGTCGGACACAGAATCCGAGAATGAGTTTGCCGCTCAATCTGAAGTTGAGCTGGTGATTCTGGTGATGAACCATGGTCTGAAGACTCCGACTCTGACTTGGATGATGATGGACTTGCTCGGTTTTCCAGGAATCTTTCCACTAGTTAATGTGGAAAATTTGAATATGAGTTCCTCCACAAACCATCAAGTGCGTTGTTTTGTGTTGTGTTCAAACTTGGCAAATATACATGTTCAATTAACAATCCGGGACTTGGCTGAAACACTGCCCGAAAATCATGTTTTCTGTATTCATTGGTTAGTTTGGATAAAATGTTTACTGCTGAACCCTTTAATGGTCAATTCATTTGACTATTCACTAGGAATCCTATTGATAATAAACCTTAGTTCTGCCAGGATTTGGGGGACTACAATTGATATTGTGCAGTCGGTTTCACTTAGTTAGCAGAATTGTTGATCTAGCTCATTTTGTTGGTGGGGGTGAATAGGGGTGTCTGTCGGGGGTACCCCACCACAGAAAATGTCTGTCAATTGTAATTACAGATATGGGGGACTATCATGGATATTTCGCAGTAGGTTTCATTTGGTTAGCAAAATTTTTGATCTAGCTTAATATTGGGGTGGGGGTAAGGGGTGTCTGTCGGGGGTCCCCCACCACAGAAAATGTCTGTCAAGTGTAATCATGGCTATAGGGAACTATACTGGATAGTTTGCGGTAGGTTTCAACCTATTAGCAGTTCTGCTGATCAAGCTCACTTTTGGGGGTAGGGAGTGTCTGTCTGTGGACTTTGTCGCCGAACTGCCCGAGTTAGATGGTTTCATGGTGGTGGTATCCATTATGGACCATTTTTCATAGACAGCTGAATTTGTCCCTCTGGTGAGACTACCCATGGTAGAACTCCTTTTACAGCAGGTGGGGAGGTTCCGTTGAATTCCTCAGGAGATGGTCTCTGATCGTGGGCCACAGTTCACCAGTCACTTCTAGAAGACCTGCAGCCAAGCGGGTGCCACTTCTCACTTCTCCACAGGCTTCCATCCTTGGATCAACGGCCAGGTAGAGAGACAGAACCAGTAGCTGGGCAAGACACTCCGCTACCTGTCCGAAGGGACCCCCTCAAAGTGGTCTAACCTCCTTCCTTGGGTTGAACTTGTTCACAGTTCCCACCCTGTGGCTGGCCTTGGGATGTCCCCCTTTGAGTATTGCCTGGGTTACCAACCTGCCCATGTTCAAGCCATAGACAGGGCATTAGAGGATCTTTTGGCTCGGTTACTGGTCCACCGCGCCCTCTAGGGTTGGAAGAGAGCTTGTGCCCTTCTGCAGAAGCATGTTTTAGTCTTCCAGAAGCACTGCTGATATCGCCCCTCACTTTATCGGCCCTTCTCAATCTTTCCGGTCTTATTGCCTTTGCAGTCAGGCTTAACCTCCCCTCTCCTCTTTGCTGCATCCACCATGTCTCCCAAATAAACTCGTCTATGCTCTCATTAAGCCCTCCTGCTTGCTCCCCACTTCCCCCCAGCTTATTGATGGCGGCCCGCCTACACCGTGGATTGCATCCTGGATGTCAGGCCCTGTTGCCCACAGATTGCCTTTCCAGTGCAGACCTTGGACCATATGCTGACTACAGCTTGACCGCACCTCCAGAATCCTGTTTACCAATCGCCAGGCCTCAACTGCCCCTCAGCATTCTCTTGCCACGTTCCTTTTCAGTTCTTAATTTTCAGTTTGTACCACCTGTGGCTCTGAAGATTTCATTATTAAAATTGCCAAGAGGCTTCCAGTGGATCTGCGCCTAGTTCCTACCCTGTGATCCAATTAACTCTTGTGTGCATTATTTTTTTTGTCCTCTCCCTTGATGCACTGCTCAGAACAAACATCCTGAGATATAAGAGGGAATCTCCACCATTTTCAACTTATTTATCATCAACGCCAAGGGTATGCACCTCCTGAAAGAGTAATATTGGAACGCATTTCAATATGAATAGAATAGATCAATAGATTTACAGTGTTTAGATAAATACTTGGAACATCGTAATTTTGTTAAGTTATTGGTCAATTTTAGGCATAAATTAATGCACTGTCAATTCATTTATTCCAAAGTAACCAATTTCTGCTTTTTGATAAACATAAAAATTGTTAGTTGTTGGAAGCTGACCCTAAAATGATTTAACTGTGCTTTTTAAAAGCAACAAATGTGTCATTGAAAAATTGATATTGTTTTCAGAAAGAAAATATATTGCTTCCGAGGGGAAAAAAATTTACCACAGTTATACGTGTTATTCCAAATAATTTCCTTCCAGGATTTTCATGAGAAAATGGAAATCGTGAAAGAAATCACTCCATTAAAAATATATTTGGATTGCATAAAATCAACCTGTTTGGCACGTTTTTCTCTGTGCGATTGCAATTCCTAAGTGCCCTTTAAATTAAAAAATATTTTTTTAATTTTTAATTTATTTTATTGTTGATAAGGTTAGTATTTTCAACAGCAGCAGAAAAAGATGGGATGAGTACAGAAGAGGACAGTTCCAGTCTTGGATTCCTGTGCACAGCTTTGCATTCAGAGATTTATTTCTACCAGTTTCCCTGTAAAAAATTAACTGTCCGGATGTTTATACCAACATTTGTTCAATTTTGGATGCCATCATGGGGAACCCTTTCAAATGGAGAAGGAAGATCAGTCCTTGGTTTATGTTTCTATCAAGAAATAATTGTCTGATGGCACAAATGAGCTCATCTAGTAATTAAGGACAGTATCTGCCATGAATGCCAGAAATTAAAAAGGTTGTTGAGGCACTTCTGTAATATAATCTTTATCTGTTGTCCAAGGCCGTGTGGGAGAAACTGTTTGAGGGTCTGGTGTTGAAAGTGAGAAAAGGGCACATCAATCAGGTAAAAAAAAAAAAAAAAGCTTTTGGATGTCCAGCTGAAGAAGCAAATTTATCACAAATGATGTATGAGAATTAATCCATTTTAAAGTTTGAATTGTTCATTTTTACTAATATGTGTGCTCTGTCTTGTCACAAACACTGATGAGGAAAAATTAAAAATCTTCTTCAGTTTCAGCTCTGGATTGAGTGAAACTTCTGAATTTTGTATCTTTTTTTTCGGAAACACAAGAACTATTAACAAGACAATGAACAGTATTTGATCCAAAAATCTGAGTTTTTGTAATTTATCAAATGCAATATATGATAAGCAACCTATTGCTCAGATTGTATTGTTTGATAAATTTACCAAAATACATAAGACATCCTTTTAATTTTTAGGTCCTAATGGGCTGTTATTCCGGATGCAAGAAACAGCGAAGACCGAACAAGCTTGCAATGAGCCCCCTGAATTCAGATGTGTCTAATGCCACTTTTGTACGTCCTGATTTCTTTATCATTAGTGGGTTTTCTGGTATTCCCCACACAAATTACTACTATGCCTTCCTTTGCGTTGTTTATGCTCTGACAGTACTGGGAAACACTTTTGTTATGCTCATGATTTTTGTGAACCACTGTCTTCACAGTCCAAAATACATTGTAGTTTTTAGTTTGGCTCTGTCTGATTTGTGTGTTAGCTCTGCAGTTGTTCCTCCAGTGATCGACACCTTTCTGTTTAAATCACGTTTAATCCCCTATGCAGGCTGCGTGACAAGCATGTACTTGTTTTTTTCAAGTCTCTCAGTGCAGTCTCTTACTCTCGCTATTCTGTCCTATGATAGATGTGTTGCAATTTGCCTTCCACTGAGATATAATGAGATTGTGACAAATAAATCAATGCAGGGTGTTATAGCTGTATCATGGATTTTTGGTTTCTTAGTTAATGTCATTGTTGTGCATTTTATCAATGAACTGTCATTTTGCAAATCAATTGAGATAAACAGCTATTTCTGTAATTATGGAGCCACATACCGTTTGGCATGCAATCACAAAACTGCTAATTATGTAATTTTGTGGACACATCCTGTTATTATTCTTTGGTTGCCTGCATTTTTTATTTTTGTTACATACATTTGCATTGGCAGAGCGTTAGTTAAAATTGCAAAAGCCTCTGAGCGGCTCAAAGCCATGAAAACATGCACCTCTCATTTGGTCTTGGTGAGTGTGTTCTATTTTCCTTTATGTGTCACAATAGCACAGGACTCCTCCATTGAACAGAACACCCGAATTATTAACTTTTCTCTTGCAACCGTCTTGCCACCCATGCTGGACCCAATCATCTACTCATTGACTACAGAAGAATTCACAGAATCTATTAAGAAACTGTACAGAAGAATTAAGATTCACATCATTGTTAGGAACAGATGACAAAATATTCTTTTTTTCCAAACTAATTTTTTTTGTATCAAAGTAATACATTGATCACATACAGTATAATCTTGAATGTTCCTTGTGAATAAAGTTCATCCAGCATTTTCAAATGCAAACTACAGTTCTTAAATTGTAAATAGAAATTACAGAAAATAGCACACGCAAAATTAATAATAAAATAATTCAGAAAGAAAAAAAATTAAAATTAAAAATAAAAACTAGAAAAATAAGGGGATAGACATCTTTAAGAAATGCTATTTAGCCCAATACCTGGTTACAGGCCATAAGCGGAGCGACCACGGGGGCCAAGGGGCCGGCTGCCCCAGGGCCCACGGCCAGTGGGGGGCCCCCTGCAGCCTCACTGAGCTACATTCTCATTACGGTCTTATAGAAAAAAACCTCAAGATACACAATTATCACAGTCACAGTCCCTCGTGTGGATTGCTGTCAGTGTGATGTTCTTTATATAAACCTCCATGTCGTTAATCTAATCTCTATCATCGGTTTTTTTTGAACAATCATTTGTAACTATTTTATCAAGTTTCATGCTTAAGATTTTAAAGACTTCTGCTAAAATCAATCATTTTCTCATTTTATTTGATATTTTTCTTTCATACTGATATGCAAATTGTCAAGATGATTGCTGGGTAATGTGTTGCCCAATGTCAAGTCTGTATTTGATTTGATCATGTGACCACGTTAATGTCTGTAACGTCTGATAGTTGAAGCGCAAAATCTGAACATCATCAAATTAGCAAACTCAGGAGCAGTCATTCCATTCAAACATAAAAGCAGTAGGCTAGTCAAAAAAGAAAAGAAAGAACTGAAGGAGAGGGTAGCAAAGCTGCCAAAACTAAGTTTATTTGGCTTCAAGCAGTTGCCGCACCACGGACGACCCTTCCTCAAGCAGCAATGCAGCCAACAGGTAACAGATCAAGCTAAGCTAACCTTTGACCTAAATAATGATAACGTCCACGGCTATTGTACCGTATTGTTCTGAATATAAGACGATATTTTTTCCCGGGAAATCCCCTTTGAAAAAGTGGGGTCGTCTCATTTTCGGGGACTAGGCTTCTAACAGTCAAAATCAGTGATCCTGTATTCTACAGTCAATAGTCAATACACGTTCACAACAATAGTTGGCGCCAAACAACAGCATGCCTTTTTGGGGGTCAGGCAGCGAAAGCTGCTGGGAACCTATTGTTTTCGCCAGTATTCTTCTTCTTCTTCTTCTTCTTCTTAGGAAAAATCACCAAACTTTGCACAAAGCTCCAGTCCCATGCCAGATTGCCTCAGCTGCAAAAACAGGCCAATAGTCCTGATGGTGGCACTACAGCAAGCCTCTAAAATTCAAAATTTTGAAAATTCACAACAAATCAACCATATGTGCTACAGATTTGCAACTTTCACCAAAACATAGCCCCAATACTTAAGAAACTTTTGTCCACTTAAACTTAGTACAAATTATGAAGTCTATCACTCTGTTTTTTTCAAAAACTGTAAAACTTATAAAACTTTTCTTGCCCCACAATATTTGCTCAGTTGTCACCAAATTTGCTGTACTGAATCTTCAGATGGTCCTCCACAAAAATACCTCCCGGCGTTTCGATATTTGAAAAATTGAGCCTTCAGTGCATGAAAACGTTTGACTGTAAACAGTACTGTGAACATAAACCAGCCAATTCTTGATAAATACATTTTCAATCTTCCTGAAAAAATTGATAATATTTTAGAGTCATGGTCGATGAAGTTTGCCAAATATCAGAATTTTTCTCAAAAACTGAATTTTTGAAACCATTTTGAATTCTGCTCTCATTGAACAATTGGAGTCAATGTAAGAATGGCATTTTTAAACATTAGATTTTCTCTTATGAAGCAAAACACTTAATCCTGAAAACAAATCACCAAAATTTCTATGCTGTCAAGCTGCAATTTATGCATGATCACATTTTTGTCTTGAGATCAGAAATTTTGACATTTTGAAAATTTTTGAAATCTTCCTTGACAACTGCTGCCTGGCTGGTGACTCCCTGAGTCGATTAATGAAGCCACACACCTGTAGTCATTTCTAGCCAATTAGCTCAATGATTTAGGAGTTGGTTCTTGGTGTCAGAGGTTGTGAATTCAAGCCCCAGCTTCGGCAGCATTGACATTGTAATGTTGATGTTCTTGTTATTTGCCTATTTAGGAACTTATTGTTTTCCTCAATAAGCGTTTAAATTTAAAAACTTTGAAACCAACCGTACGCGCTACAGTTTTACAACTTTCACCAAAATGAAGCCCCAATACTTTAGAAACTTTTGTCAACTTAAACTCACTACAAACCTTCAGACCCAGCAACAAGAAATATTATTTTCTGATTGGCTGATAGCTCACTAATTCAAGACAGCTGTATGGATGGACTAAGCAGAAAAACCTGTCTTGGCCTCTGAGGTTTCATCACTTCTCAAAGTGAGAAATGTCATGTGTGGTGTGTGAGCGTGTGTCTCATGCCCAATGCACGAGACTAGAGAGCCCTTTTGTTGCAGCATGTCTGAAGCAAGCATCTTCCTGTCATGTTGACGTCAAAGAGAAGGATATCCTCAACTGAAAATATTCATGCTTGAAATAATCAATCCATGATGAAAATAGTTTTGTATTAACTATTATGTATTTAAATAACTGATTTATTGACAAATCGTTGCTGCTTTATTTCTTATTTTAGTCCTAAAATGCACTAGAAGAGGTTTGAAATGCATATAACTCTTGAAAGTTACTTGCTAATGTCATGGTTCTGGATGTTTGTGCATGTGTTTTGGACTTTTCTTTGTGGCTCTCGTCCCGGGACGATATCGAATTCCTTTTCAATCGGATTCTTTACCCAGCTGGCTGATTGAACTGGGCGGCGCTTCCCCGGACTCTATATAAGCTGGAAGTCCGCCACACCTCCTTTACTAGAGTGTCTATTTGTATTTATGCACTATAGCCGAAGATATCTGTAGTCAGGATACATTTGACTTTATATCTTCTCATTATTTGTGGAGTTTCTTTTTCTCTAGGGTTTTTCCCTTTTCCTCTCTAATCTTTGTATCGCCCCATGTGAGGAGCTTTATTTATCTCGGTTCACGAGATGCTTCTTCTTTCTCTCTCTTGCTTTGCTTCCGTGTTGTCGGACGGCTGGACGTCCTTTTGGAAGCGCGAGAGCTGTTCCTGTCGTGTGGTCTGTATCTTTCTCTGTGTTTGTATTGAGCCCGCGCTGCTCTGTTTCCCTCTTGCCGCTGCACTTAGCCTCTCAATTCAATCGGCCATTACAGTACACTCTAGCCCGACAGGGAGTCGCCAGCAGCGGCTACGCTAGAGAGGATTGTTGCTGATCAGCAGTCTGTTCTTACTGGGTATGGCAAGGGTCTTTCTAGCTTGGGCAGTTGGCAGGCGGAGCTGACAGAGAGAATTCGCCTTTAGGAAGACGCTACGCAAAGACAGAAAAGCCTTCTAATAAGTCTCTCCGAGAGTATTAGTGTCATGGTTTGTTAGGTGTGCGTGTTGTTTGGACTTTTCTTTGCGGCTCTCGTCCCGGGACGATATCGAATTCCTGGGCCATCGAATTCTTTACCCAGCTGGTTGATTGAGTTGGGGCAGCGCTTTCCCAGAATCTACATAAGCAGGATGTTGGGCACGCCTCCTTCGCTAGAGTGTCTGTGTTTAGCTCCGCACTATAGCCGAAGATATCTGTAGTCAGGTTTTGTATGACTTTCTATTGTCGGAGTTTCTTCTCCCTTTTTCTATCTCGCTTCCGTGGTTCAGACTATTATACGTTCTTTGGAAGCGCGAGTACTTGCGTTTGATCTATATTATTCTCTGTGTTTGTACTGTGTTCATGCTACTCTCTTTCCCTCTGTTGTTGCGCTTGGCCTCCGTATACTACCGGCCATTACAATTAGAGCATTGTCTGCTCAGATTACACAAAGTGTTTCACCAGCACAATCAGTACACCTTCCCCGAGAGCCTAAACTCCAGTTACCCCCAAGATATGGAGGCGAGGCAGGAAAATGTAAAGATTTCATTGCTCAATGTGAAATATTTTTTAAAGTGCAACCCTCACGGTTCTCGAATGAGGAATCACGGGTTTCGTTTAATTTATCACTGTTGACCGGCACAGCTCTCACTTGGGTGGGGCCACTCATTCAAGCTAGATCACCGGTAGTATATTCAGTGGAGAGTCTTGTGAGAGAAATGATTAATGTTTTTGATCAGGATGTTTGTGGTCAGGACGCAGCTACGTGTTAAATGCATTTGAAGCAGGGCTCTGAGAGCGTCGATGATTTTTCTATCTTGTTTCGTTCCTGAGCCACAGAGAAGCCACAGCTTCTGGGTGGCCAGAAGCACCTCTTATGACAGCGTTTGTTCACGCTTTGGCGGAGGAGGTTAAGGACGCTCTGGCTACACTAGAGCCTTGCGTTTCTTTAGATTCGTTGGTTTGTACTGCGGTGTGAGTTGATAATCGCATCCGCAAACGAAACAAGGAGAAACGTACTGCATTGGCTCTTGATAGCAAGGGGGTTAATGTTCCTTACAACACGCATACAGCCCCAACACCGCCCATTGAAATGCCCAGTTCTAGTGAGCCCATGCAGGTTGATGGGTCATATGAGAGCCGGGCTCGTAAGCCTGTTCACAGACAAATAATTTGTCATCATTGTAGCAAACTGGGACATATCCGTCCATGTTGCCTCGAGCTTAAAGGGAGACGGGAAGCCCCTCTGGCGGTAGGGGGGGCGCTAGAGGGACAGACCCAATCTCCCGCTCAAACTTTTATTTCAGTAAAGTTGACTATGGGGAAAAAGAAAATATTGGTTAAGGCCTTTTTGGACTCGGGGGCTGTTGGTTGTTTTATGGATGCGAAGTGGGCTAGAAAACATTCCATTCCCATCCGCTCTCTCTCACATTCACACTCGATCAAAGCTTTGGATGGTCGACCGTTGGGAGATGGGCTTATAACCGAGGTCTCTGATGTTTTGACTATATTTATCCCTTTTGGCGGTCATTCAGAGAAGATTTGTTTTTTCTTAATCAATTCCCCGATCTGTCCTGTGGTTTTAGGTCATTCGTGGTTGCTTAAAAATAGGCCACAGATCTTTTGGGGCAGTCAAAATAACCCAATCGTCCAGTGGGGCTCTGACTGTAGGTCTCACTGTAGTGAGATTCTGGCAAGTCGCCCCGAATTTCAACCCATGGGGGAGGCGTCGGGTTCTGAAAAAGATTGGTGTGTAGGAGCCGCGCTGAATCTTGGTTTACCTCCCAACGTTTCAGATGATGATGTTGATCTCGCGGAGGATTTTGGCAAACAACGAGCTTCGTCTTTGCCTCTGCATCGTGATTACGATTGTGAGATCAAACTATTCCCTGACAAGGTGGCAGCTGTTAGGAATTGGCCTGCCCCTCAGAATGTTAAGGAAGTTCAACGTTTTTTGGGCTTTACTAATTTTTTATAGGAGGTTTATTCACAATTTTAGCGCTGTGGCTGCCCCCATCATTGCGCTTTCTAAGAGGAATTCCACCTGGTCATTTGCTTGGTCTCCAGGAGCGGAGGCTGCTTTTCAGGAGTTGAAGAAACGATTTAGCTCTGAACCTATTGTCGTTTTGCCCGACCCCTCCCTCCCATTTGTGGTGGAGGTTAACGCTTCGGCGGTTGGGGTTGGTGCCATTTTGTCCCAGCGCCCCCTTCGGGACAATAAGTTGCACCCATGCGCCTACTTCTCCCGGTCGTTGTCACCGGCTGAACGGAATTACAGTATTAGTGACCGGGAGTTGTTACCTGTTAAGCTGGCGTTAGAAAAGTGGCACCATTAGTTGGAGGGGGCTGAACATCCGTTTGTGGTTTGGACGGATCACAGGAATCTCCAGTTTGTCCAGCAGACTAGGCGACGTGATTCCCGGCAGGCGCGGTGGGCATTGTTTTTCAATTGCTTTGACTTTATGTTAACTTATCGCCCCGGCTCCAAAAACATCAAGCCTGGCACCTTGTCACGGATTTATGACCACTTGGGCCGTGATCCCATTTCTGAGCCGGTTTTTCCGGCGGCTCGGATTGTGGCTCCATGCAGTGGGATACTGAGTCTGTTGTGCGGGAGGCCTTGTGGCCTGACCCTGGTTCTGGTGGGGAGCCGTCTGGCTGTTTGTCTGTCCCCATTGCGGTGCATAAACGGATGGCTGCCGCTGACAGGAGGCGCCATTTTGCACCTGCTTATCGGGTTGGCCAGAGGGTTTGGTTTTCTGCTAAGGACCCTCCGTTGAGAGTGGGGTCACGGAGGTTGGCCCCGCGTTTCATTGGCCCATTTGAGACCGTGCGTTGCGTTCTGGCTGAGAGGTGTGTTGGTCGCGGGGTCCAGTTTTTTGAATTGGGAGGGATGTGGTCCTGAGGAGCGGTGCTGGGTCCCTTCTTGGGATATCTTGGGTCCCACCCTTATTTCGGAGTTCCGTGCACGGGGTACTTCGGGAACGTCTGGGGCCGTCCCTTGGGGGGGGGGGGGTCCTGTCATGGTTCTGGATGTTTGTGCGTGTGTTTTGGACTTTTCTTTGTGGCTCTCGTCCCGAGACGATATCGAATTCCTTTTCAATCGGATTCTTTACCCAGCTGGCTGATTGAACTGGGGCGGCGCTTCCCCGGACTCTATATAAGTCGGAAGTCCGCCACGCCTCCTTTGCTAGACTGTCTGTTTGTAGTTATGCACTATAGCCGGAGATATCTGTGGTCAGGATTTATTTGACTTTATATCTTCTCATCATTTGTGGAGTTTCTTTTTCTCAAGGGTTATTCCCTTTTCCTCTCTAATCTTTGTATTGCCCCATTTGAGGAGCTTTATTTATCTCGGTTCACGAGATGCTTCTTCTTTCTCTCTCTTGCTTTGCTTCCGTGCCGATCCAATTATTGCTGTACAGGAATTCTTTCCAAGCTAATTGCCAATTTCGTTTTCTTCCCATAAATTTGACGTTCGCTTGTGCCTCTATGAGATATTACTGGCGGTATTAAATGTATTCGTCCAATGTTTTTCGCAGTAACGCTGTTACTGACTGCGCTGCCACACACTTGTATTTATGCATGTGCATGTGACCAGAGGCGGACTTTGCCATTAGGCAAGGTAGGCAATTGCCTGGGGCCCCCTGTAGACCGAAAAAAATTTTAAAATATATATATATGGTTTTGCTAATTTTTGACTATTTCTTTATTAATCACGTCATTCTAAAATCTATACGCTAAAACTGCGTCAGAGAATTTCAATTATTCACGAATTGCTGGGCTAAGCTCCCCCCGTTTTATTAAAATGGACTATTCCAAGAGCACGTCTAGGGAATTTCACTGGAGAAAACCACGAGCTGAAGGCTGTATTTAACGACCAACCGAGTCTGTTCACATTCGGCAGCAAATCTGATGCTAATCGAAAGCAATGTTATTTAAGAAGAGATGGGTTGTGACATCTGTGAAATTGGCATTTGTAACGAGAGATCATACAAACATTCTGAGGCAGTGAAGTTTTACCTCATGAAACATGTACTAGAGCCGCTGAAAACAGCCTTGAAAAAGACCCTGCCAGTATCGATATGTAACCAACCAGGATTCTAACATTAGCCTCGAACAGCTACGGCAGCCAAGATAAATAAGGGGAGCGAAGAAGCTCTCTAGTTAGCGTTGCTCTTTAATAAATACAACCTGGCCGATTTCGCCACTCACTTAAATGTTTCCCCAATAACTAAACATAAGATTCCATATCCCTACTCAAAAATGGTAGCGGTAGCCATCTTACGTCAGCTAACTTAACAACGAACAGCTGCAATGATCATCTAGAGAAACCGGAGAAGAGTAAGAGCACCCTGGTGAACATTGGTCTTTAATTATTACATCTAAACCGAATTAACGACTCACTTCCCTGACTTCACAATCCTGTATTAGAAGGCGTCTATGCTTTGCTGGCCTCTCTTGGCTATAATGGCTGCCCAGCGTTCTGGGATAACGTGATCATAAATCAGGGGCAATGAGTCGTTCATTCCGCTCAGTAGTATTAATTAAAGACTAATGTTAGTAACCAGGACGCTTTTATCTTTCTCCGGTTTCTCTTGGTTGTCGTAGCTGTTCATTGTTTGTAACCTCGATAACTACCGCTACCATTTTTTAATAGGGATATGGGACGTTGTGTTGAGTTAATAGGGTAACATTTAAGTGAGCTAATTCGGGCAGGTTGTGGGGGCTGGTTTTACTGTTTTCGGTGTAGAAGCTGGCCTAACCGCAGGTATTTACTTCAGAGTAATGTTAACTAGAGAGCTTCTTCTTTCCTCTGATTTCTCTTGGCTGCCGTAGCCGCTCGAAGCTAAAGTTAGAACCCTGGGAACATAACCCTGGGCTGTTTTCAGCGGCTCTGGTACATGTTTCACGCAGTAAAACTCCTTCAGAATGCTTGTATGATCTTTCGTGACAAATGCCAGTTCCACCGCTGTAACAACCCATTTCTTGTGGGGCGATATCTGGTAAATGGGGTGAATGATGGGCGATGGGGGAGGGGGAAAGGTGGATTTATCAAGTCATAATGGTTCAGAAATTAAAATGTGTAAAGTTGCAATGCATCTTTTTGTGTAACTTTGATGAAAAGGTAAATAAGACTTACTGTAGTTACTTTACTATGTTTTAGTGCTGTCTGTATTTAAAAAAAAAAAAAAGAATTTAAAAGCTAGGAGTGAAATATTTGTTTGTTTTTAGTTTATGTGTTAAATAAGGTTTGAAAAAGGTGGAGGGCCCCATGCTTCTGTTTGCCTAGGGCCCCTAAATTGCTAAATCCGCCCCTGCATGTGACATGTTTCGGTTGTGGTGTGCATCGGAAAATGGGGCTCCCCAGAAGCCAATCCATGGGTTCACGGCCGCTTCGTCAGAGTGCCCGTGCCTAAAGATCAACGTCATAATTTCGCTCTCTACAGTAATGCAACGTTTCTCTTTTTTTGCTCATGTATACACTAGTGGTCGTTGTCTTGGCAGGGTAGTAAGCTTTGATATTTACATATCTTAACCAAATCTAAATTTACAGCTCTTAACCGCAGTTCTTAACCAAATTTCAGTAGTTTCAGCAATCTCCTCAGTTGTTTTCTTTACCTCATGCAGGCCAATAATTTGACCCTTCTGAAACAGTACAACAACACCATTTCCATGGCCACAGGATATGATCTTACATCGTTGCTTAAAAATGAGAAGCTACGAACTGCATCGGTTAGGGTTAAATAACGTGTTACCAGCTGAAACATATTAATCACTGCAGTAATTATCCAATGGAAGGCTCTTAACTTTTTGTTAAGTTAAATCCAAGAGGTGACTTTTTTGGCCGGGCAGTATACAAACTCAAGACATGAAATTATCTGCCTCATTTAAACTGTTAATGTTTTTTATTTATTTAAATTTCTATTTGATTTGTATAAAGTGTTTTAATCAAGTTCGTACCTGTGCAATTAAATTTCACGTGATGTTCTAATCTTTTTCAGTCGGGCTTGTTAAATCTTCTGAGGGCTAGTGACTTTTTTCTCACACAAGCCCGACCGGCTAGTGGCAAAAAATAGGAAGATCCAGCTTTGCCGACAAATCAAATTAATGAAACTCGTGTAGTAATTCTCACTTTTACCTCACCAAAGGCTCGGAATAAATGAAAATGACTACTTTTGTCCTCACCAAAGGCTCAGAATAAATGAAAATGACCATTCTCGTTTAACAGACGTCTGGCAGCCATACCCTATATGCTTTTGCTGCCAAAGCACTGGCAACTTTTTTTTTCTCCCCTTTCCCTCGGAACAATTTTACTGAGAAAGAGGCTTCACTGTATTTTTTCTGAAACATAAGTTTGCTTGGCTCAATAAGTGACGATTTGTGTTGGTTAGGATAGAATATGATGCAGACCTATCTGTTATTTTACAGTTGACTGCAATGACTATCTGAGGGGCCCCTTGAAAATGTTTCACCCCGTCAGGAGTGAGAGCCTAGCTCCGCCCCTGTTACAGGCGTTCATCTTTGCACAAAAATGTCCTTTTTCATTGGCAATTTTGGAGTTAGTTCTTCCACTATGTACAACTCCCTCAATCTCTAAGTCCATAGTTTAGCTAAAAGTGGTTTATTTTGAACTAATGAGATAGTTATCTTTTTCCTGACAATTAACAAAACCGCCCATAAATGAAGAGATTATTTACACAGAGGATACATTTTGGAAAACATCCCAACATATAATACAGCAGATTCCAAGGCAATCTCACGCTTAATGTTTTCCCAGAATCTCTGCAGCTTTGGACAGTCCCAAAAATATGGGTATGGTCCCCAATCATTCCACAGCCTCACCAGCGTAATGGTGAGGACCCTCCAGCAAACTCAGGCAGCACTTTGGAGGTCCTGAGGAACCTAACCTTAACTTTCTGGTCTCACTCCCTCCACATAAGGGTGTTTGTGATCTTATGGCTACTAAGATTACTTTCCTCCCGTTAATCATCTACAACCCCAATTCTGAAATAGTTGGGACGAAGTGTTAATTGTGAATAAAATCAAAATGCAATGACTTTCAGATCACATGAGCCACTATGTTATTTACAATAGAACATAGTTTCAACATTTGAAATGTTATCTGAGACATTTTACGTTTTCATCCACAAAATGAGCTTATTTCAAATTTTCTGGCTGGAACAGGTCTCAAAAAAGTTGGGACACAGGCAAAAAAGGGCTGAAAAAGCAATTAATATATAAGAGAATCAGCTGAAAGAACATTTAGCAAGTAATTAAGTTAACTGGCATCAGGTGTGTAACATGATTGGCTATAAAAGGGATGTCTTAGAGAGGCTGAGTCTCTCAGAAGTAAAGATGGCCAGAGGCTTTCCAACCTGTGAAGGCTTGCGTAAAAAAATTGTGGAATACTTTAAAAGCAATGTTCCTCAACGTCAAATTGCAAAGGCTTTGATGGTCTCATCATCGACAGTGCATAACATCATCAAAAGATTCAGAGAAACTGGAAAAATCTCTGTGCGTAAGGGACAAGGCCGTAGACCTTTACTGGAAGCCCGTGATCTTTGGGCCCTCAGACGCCACTGCATCACTCACTGGCATGATTCTGTCATTGACATTACTAAATGGGCTGAGGAATACTTCAAGAAACCCTGTCTGTAAACACAGTCCGCCGTGCCATCCACAGATGCCACCTAAAACTCTATCATGCAAAAAGGAAGTCATTGTTGAGCATGATCCAGAAGCGCTGCCGTGTTCTGTGGACCAAGGCTCATTTAAAATGGACTGTAGCAAAGTGGCAAAGTGTCCTGTGGTCAGATGAGTCGAAATTTGACATTCTTGTTGGAAATCATGGGCATCGTGTCCTCCGGGCTAAAGAGGACAAAGACCACCCCTCCTGTTATCAGCGTTCAGTTCAAAAGCCAGCATCTCTTATGGTATGGGGATGCATTAGTGCATATGGCGTGGGACACTTGCATGTTTTACAATGCACCATGAATGCTGAAAGGTACATAAAGGTTTTAGAGCAACATATGCTCCCCTCCAGATGACATCTATTCCAGGGAAGGCCTTGTGTATTTCAACAGGACAATGCAAAACCACATACTGCAGCTATTACAACAATGCTGGCTTCATAGCAGAAGAGTCCGTGTGCTGAACTGGCCCGCCTGCAGTCCTGATCTTTCACCGATTGAGAACATTTGGCACATAATGAAACGAAAAGTCCGTCAAAGGAGACCCAAAACTCTCCAGCAGCTGGAAGCCTGTATTAAACAAGAGTGGGATCAAATTCCAATGGCTAAACTCAAGTAACTCGTCTCCTCAATGCCCAGATGCCTCCACTCTGTGTTAAAAAGAAGAGGGGATGCTACATCATGGTAAACAGGCCCCTGTTCCAACTTTTTTGAGACCTGTAGCAGCCATCAAATTTGAAATGAGCTCATTTTGTGGATAAAATTGTAAAATTTCTCAGTTTCAACATTTGCTATGTTATCTCCGTTCTATTGTGAATAAAATACTGGCTGGTGAGATTTGAAAGTCATTGCGTTTTGATTTTATTCACAATTTACACTTTGTCCCAAAAGTGTAGTAGGGTTGTATAATTATAACATCTGCTTCCAACTTCCATTTTTCTGTGCTATAGGAGGTTTATCCTGAATCCTCTAACTGCAAAATTTAGTGAATATTGGATATATATTTTGTTCCAACCCCATTATTGTATCTCCCCAACGACTATAGTTGGGAGATACTATGGTTTAGTTCCGGGGCCGCCGCCGCCGTCGCCGCAGCAGGGATTTTATGTTTCGGGCTCCGGAAGTCAGAATTATTACAGGAATGTTTTCAAATTTTACACAGGCGAAGAAATATGAATGACAATGCTCAAGACCGATTTTCGTCAATTTCGGACGTCCAATATGGCTGCCGCCGGCCATTTTGTCCAAAATTTTTTATGTTCCGGGCTCTGGAAGCCACAATTATAACAGGAATGTTTTCACATTTTACACAGGCAAAGATATATATACATATGACAATGCTCAAGACTGATTTTCGTCAAATTCGGACGTCAAACATGGCTGCCGGCGGCCATTTTGTCCGAAATTTTTTATTTTCCGGACTCTGGAAGCCACGATTATTACAGGAATGTTTTCAAATTTTACACAGGCGAAGATATAAATATGAAAATGCTCAAGACCGATTTTCGTCAATTTGTGACATCCAATATGGCTGCCAGCGGTCATTTTGTTCGAAATTTGGGGAACGGGGAGATACACGACTCGATCCCTGTGGCGACAGAGTTATCTAGTTTTCAGTGGTAATAATTAAGAACTGTTCATTACCCATTGGAGGTTTGCTCATTGCTTCCTACTCGCTGAGAGCCTTTACATAATGACTTATTAGAAAGTATCAAAGGAGGCTGCTCAAAGGCAACCCGAAGCATGGCTGTAGTTGTGCAAATGTTTAAGGATGTTTTATATTTCACTGGATATACAATTGGAAATTGGCCGCCCATTCATTTCAATGGAAATTGCTAAATGGCGGAGCACGCCGACACGGGGGCCTTATTTCCGGAGCCACGGGGACATGCGCTGTGTGACTTTTGCTCACACATGCATAGTGTGAGGCTCATGAACGCGCTGGTATCCAAGGTGTCCATGACAACGGCCCGCGCTCGTGGAACTCCTACCCTGGGTGCATGTTCACAATCACTTTTCTCCGGAAATGGAATTCTTTCCACTGCAGACTGCAGAACCTTGCGTAGGAAACCCCTGATGTAACTATGAGCTGATTGGAAAAAACATAGCCGCCGATAAAGGCTTAATCATAGTTTGAAATAAAATTTTAAAACCCAAATACAATCTCAAATGTTTAAAATGATTGTTATTTAACAGGGAAGTAATACTATTGATTTCAACACAAAAATGTTAGCAAAATAGTTGACTTGCTGTTGTGTAACATGACATTGCTCAGGTTCGTGTCCTCTATTATTCAACAATGAGCAACTACATTTATAGAGTCAGACGATTCTTGCTTGTCTGCATGCGAACTCCATTATCTTCTCCGGATTCCAGACGATAAATCAAACACACAACGCGCTGCCCGTGCCTCATAAACCGATATTTTTTAAAGTCAGGAGCCTTAAACTTTTGCCAATTCTGGCAAGCTAATTTACTTTTAGCTAACGTAACTTAGCTTCGCGCTAGACTCATAACCATTCCGTGAAGTATAGTAAAATGTGGGTCTACCCTGAATTGTTACGCACATTGTACTGCGTTATGTTTACCTTTGTTTTAACACTACTTTTTTCTGTCCTTCCCCTCTTATCTCATAATCACCATCTCTGTTCTAAAATGTACACCTAATCCATCTTCGTTTCATGCTCAACTGTTGCATTCTCTTTTAGGACTCATATTATCTTCGTTCAGATGAAAATCAGCCACACTGTCGAATCTACCTGCATCACTCCCGGTGATCTCAGATGCTGCTCACAACAGATGTTCGGATTTCTTATACTCTAACGTTTCCACGTACCCAAAACTTTGATCTAATAAAGGCTGTGTTGATACCTTACATGAAAAAACTACCTGAAATGAAAAATTTTTCATTTAAGGTAGCGGTACCTACCTACCTTGAAAGACCTTCTGTAATACAATCCTAAGCTCTGAAGCAGTTTTGGTGATACAAGTCATTATAATATGTCAATATGTATTCAATATGTCAATTGTGAACTTTAAAGGTCACAGAATGTCAAGTTGTGGTCAGCAAATGGACTTCATATATGACTTTATAAATTTCTCTGTAGAAACCTTGGCTCAATCTGTGACCATTTTGGTGATAAAAGTCATTGTAATTTCACTGTCGAGTTTGACTGCCAAAGGTCACTGACAGTCAAGTTGAATGTCACCAAATGAAAGTTCATATGTGACTTCCTAGATGTCAGTAACACAAACCTAGGCTCCATCTGTGACCGTTTTAGTGATACAAGTCATTGCATTTTCACTCGGTCACATTTGACCTTTGAAGGTCAATACGAAGGTCACCAAATGAAAGTTCATATATGACTTCCTATATATCTCTAATACAAACCTAGGCTCCATCTGTGACCGTTTTGGCAATACAAGTCGTAATTGTATTATGTCAAGTTTGACCTTCAAATGTCATCAACAGTCAAGCTGAATGTCACCAAATGAAAGTTCATATGCGACTTCCTATGTCAGTAACACAAACCTAGGCTCCATCTGTGACCTTTTCAGTGACAGAAGTCATTGAATCTTCTCTCGGTCAAGTTAGATCTCAAAGGTCAATATGAAGGTCACCAAATGAAAGTTCATACATGACTTCCTATACGTCTCCAATACAAACCTACACTCAATCTGTAACGATTTTGCTGATACAAGTCATTGAAATTTCACTGTGAAGTTTGGGCATTCAATGTCATTGAAGGTCATGTTCAATGTCACCAAATGAAACTTCATACATGACTTCCTCTATGCCCGCAATACAAACCTAAGCACTATCTGTAATAGTTTTGGTGATAGAAGTCATTGAAATTTCACTATGTGAAGTTTGACCTTCGAAGGTCGCCGAAGGTTCAAGGCCACCAAATGAAAGTTCCGACATGACTTCCTTTAAGTGTTCAATGCACATATGTTCCCAATCTTCAATATTTTCACGCCTAGAAACCTTTGAAAATTGTAACATTTTGCTTGACCTCAAGTTTGACCTTTCAAGGTAATCTGAGGTCAACTTTAACACAGCCAAAATATAGGTCATATATTACTTCCTATATATCAGTAATACAAACTTTAAACTCTATCTGCAACCATTTAGCTTCCACAGGCGATTTGGCCCATTCTCCATAAGACCCAATGTTAAAGTATAGCGCCCCCACTAGACCCACTTCCGTTGATTCAATCAAAATGGCACTCGCACAGTACATAAAATGTATCAAGGTGAGTTGATTGCCAGATTTAGAAAAAAGTTATCAGACAGTTTTTGAGAAATTTTTTTTTTAAATTTCAAGTCATATCTTTTAACATTGTTAATATCTTCCCTGACCTCGAGTTTGACCTTTCAAAGTCATCTGTGGTCAAATTTAATATTGCCAAAATTTAGGTCATATGTGACTTCCTATATATATCGATAATACAAACTTCATCTCTATCTGCAACCATTTGGCCTCCACAGGCCATCTTGCATATTCATAAAGTACAGCGCCCCCAACAGACCCACTTCCGTCGATTCAATCAAAATGGCGCTCGCACTGTACATTGACGTTACCAAGGTAAGTTGATTGCCTGATTTAGAAAAAAATTTATCGCGCAGTTTTTGAGAAATAATTTTTTAAAATTTCTCAGTCCTATCTTTAACATTGGAGCCAAAATTTCAATGGCCCAAGAAACGGAAAAAAAAATGATTCAATCAAAAATCCTAGAAAAACCTCTGGAGATATGGTCTAGTAGCATGTTATTGCAAATTTACACGAAAATTCATCTGGCCAAAAAAAAGATAAAAAATGTTCCGGATGACGGACGATGGACGACGGACGCAACACCGCGACAATAGCTTATCAGCCCATAGGGCCAATAAGCTAACGCGGTGCCCTGAAAAGATATCCACATTCCAAATTTGAGATGTGTCAAATTTAAGTGAAGTGGTCGCCTGGTAACTAGGTGGACCGACAGACAGACGGACAGTCATACCCGCTCAGCTCCAGTGGGCTGAGGGGTAAAAAGGGGGCAGATCAGAATAGTATAAGTTAACACCAACATTTCCATGTGAGAATACAAGAGGGAGGCGTGAACCCTTTACACAGGTACCTGAATTATTTGTGTAGAATAATAACTGTACTTTCTGCCATTTAAATTTGATTTATCCCATTTCTTTTCCTTTTACCCTATCTGGCCAAGGGGTGGGGGCGCTCCGGAGGTCCCTCGCCCCAATGAGATTTTCTGAGAAGGGCTTGGGAATGAAAGGGCGCAGGAGGCCAAAATTTCCTTTTCAAACAAATCATTTCCGCGTATTTTGATACCAAAATTTTGACCCTGGGGATGATGCATCATGGGAAAATCCAAGATGGCAGATAAGGGATACCTGAAAAATGGAATATTGGCCAACTGTGACAAACTTTTTTCGACATTTATTGTAGAAATATCCACTTGAAAGTATTTTTATGATCTTTACCTTTTTTTATTTTTTGACACCATTTTTAGCAAAAACTAACAAGTATTTATTTTCCCATGAAAATTGAGCCCACGCGGCCGCGTCCAGTCCCGGTCGCGGACCCTTCACAGACATAATAGTCGCTGTGACGTCATAAAGGCAGCCATCTTGGATTTTTTCACCATGTGAGATAGTTTGGCCCAGAGATATACTGTACCAAGTTTGGTCGCTCCAGCTCTCTAAGTTTTCGGAATAAGGTGGGGGAGGGGGGTCCGGAAGCTCCCATGGCAGAAAGGGTTAACTATCTATTCAAGAAAGGACAAGTATGTATTACATGTGCAAGGTTCGACAGATACAGCATATTTCCACTCCGTAGAAAATGTTTTTCATTTGAGGGAGGTGGCACAACATCAGTTTGGCCAAATTACCATCAATGAAAATTTTTTCATTTAAGGTAGACACTGTTACCGTAAATGAAAAAAATAATTCATTTAAGGCAGGAATACTTATCTCAAATGAAAAATTTTTCATTTAAAGTAGCGGTACATACCTTAAATGAAAAATTTTTCATTTAAGGTAGTTTTTTTCATTTAAGGTATCTACAGGGCTGTACGACCAATAATGTGTATGCGTATTCAGTGCTTTTCATGGAAGTTCGGATCATGCACAAAAAATAGTTATCATTTTGGATCTCATCTGTCAAATTGCTGAAAAGTTTCGTCATCAAGGATGATGGTCTGTAACTAATTTAAGAATGAAGAATGGTTAATAAATGGTTTGCTTAGCAGTGTTCGAATTGAATTTGTGTAGTGCTATAAATGCACTCATATGGACATTACGTGAGATGCTACTCAGCTACACATTATGCATAATGCATCAAAATACAGTAATGTGAATTGTTGCAATTCAAAGTAATGGAAATATACAACTCAGTTTATGAATATATCCATATCATTTTAATCCGAAAAAAGTAAGGTAAGTGTTGGCTGCGTACATGGTTCCAGGATATCACAACAGCGGCCTTAGCTTCCTGTACATTTTGCCACGCTACATAATGAAGTGTGGCAATCAAGTATTACGGCCATTCATCAATTAAAATAAAATGGCTAAAATATACTGAGCAACAAAAGAAACGCAAGTCAGCTAGTTAGTTAATGTACTCTTATGGTTACTCAGTCAAAGTGACTGCAAAACAAAGAGAATTTTGATGAAACAAGAGTAAATGTGCACACGCTAGTAATAAATTTGATTTTCTATAATAATTACGCGCCAACTTATTTTCCGGTCTGTCTTTAATTAACTTGCGTTTCTTTAGTTGCTCAGTATATTTGAACCGTGACGCCAGCTCACTTTACCGAATTGGCTACGTCTATAATGTAGATCACAAACGGACGGCAAGGAATGCCCATTGCTCCACCCACTCACATCCGCTCCAGTACTAAATTCGGAGGAGACGAGAACGCACTTACATATGAGAACCCATTGGTGTTCACATAGCCTGAATATAAATCAATTTTTTTGTTGTTGCCGAGGAACGAAGCATCAACGATTTAAAAGAGAAAAATAAACAGTTTAAGTGTCGATAATTTGTGACTGTCAAAAAAATGTATTCACGGATTTATCAGCGTGTCTTTTTCAATTATTACCTATGGGGAAATTTATTTTTGCCCCCCATGGCATCACGTGACTTGCAATATCAGCTTGACCGCAAAGCCCATATCAGCGTGCGTTCCAGCCTTTGTTGTTTGTCCATTTCTCCTTATAGGTCCATGAAATGACTTCATCTGATTGCCTTCCATGAACTGATCAATTGTAATCAGGCCCGAGCTAGCTCACCTCCCCTGTCACACAAAGATGGACAAAAATCTGTGTTACGGCACGATTTTAGGTAGGTGAGATGGCTTCTTATTTTGCCTAGGTGTTAGAGGTAGTGCGAGCAGTAGGGTGAGACTGACGTAACATGGGGGGGAGGCGGGGGGGGTTTGGCTTAACTCTCACTTCCTGTCAATGAATTAATTAAGACACCTGCTGCAACTGGGGGGAGAGGGAGGCAACCTCACTTTTTTTGTTTGAAGACGGTAGCACTGGAGAATGGACGCCATCACATTTACAGAACCCTCTTGGGAATTCCATTCCCTTGAATGAACTTAACCATCATAACTGCGCTTGTGCTGGCCAAGTCAAATCCCGAAGTCTGGCGGCGGGGACACCCAAAGCCGAACACGGGTATCGAGTGGCGAGTATGAGCGTTGGGAAAGGAAGAGGTGAGTGGCCTAAATGCCCCCCCCTAGACAGACAGATTATTACCCACATATAGAGATAAGTGAGGCATACGTTTCAAGTCTTGTGCACTCACTTTAGGGAGAGAACTTAATGTTACAGGCACGAACGTTGGGAGTCTTTACAGAATATGCATAATATTAACGAGCCAGGTAGAACGTTTGTTAGCTTCGTAACAAGTGAGGGCCCGTCCGGGAGATGAAATGTTGTGTGTGGTTTGTAGGGTATAGTGTGTTTGGTCCGGTGCTGCCCGTGTTTGGAGTTAAGCATGTTGCTAGCTGTAGGATTTTGGCATGCTAGCTCGCTGCGGGGTAGCTTGGTAGCTAGTTTGGTTATCCGTTAACCGCGCTGGTTCGTTTGTGTGTTAGCTCGCTCATGCTAAGCATTTCAGGTTGGCTGAATGGTCGCGAGGGCTGAGTTGACCTGTGTTTTCATGTGCGGTAACGGCAGGTAAGATATTTAGTAGTCTGGGTACCTTTTCAGGCGTGTGGCCTAGTTTTTGTATTGTGTTTGCATTTTTGTGCAAACGCCGTGTGCATTTTAAAAGTTCGGAGACAGTGGCTTTGTCTGGCGGGTTTTGCAGTGGCGATTTAGTTGCGTTGGTTTCGAGTCTTAACAGCTGGATTGCCGTGGACCATTTGAAGTTGCATAGTGCCAGCGCTGTGTGTAGTCCAACTGCCAATTGTCGTGCAGTGTGCGTTTATGCTGTTTGTTTGGTTGGGATTAGCCTTTAGCCAATTCGTATATTGTAGTTTCCCTTGTTGTTCAAGTGTTAGTGAAAAGTGAGAATGGCGGAATTTGAGCCTGAAGAGTTTGTGGAAATTGAAGTAACCGGTGCACAGTTAGTGAAGTTAGACAAAGCCAAACTCTGGACGTTGATAGAATATTTGGACTTGGATGTCGCGGAAGAGGCTAGAAAGCCAGAGTTAGTACAAGTGATTTTGCTTTATTGTAATGCTGAAGAGAGGGGAAAAGAGGAGGAAAGACTGGAGCAAGAGAGACAGCGTCAGGAAAGAGACAGAGAAAGGGCGCATGAGAAAGAGAGGCTCGATGTAGAGAGAACCAAGCTTACTCTAGCTTGTAGAAGTCAGGTGGAGCGGGAACGTTTTGATGTGGCAAAATGTTTTCCTTTGGTGCCGAAGTTTGACCCAGCGAAGGTCGAGTCGTTTTTTGATATGTTCGAAAAGATTGCCATCCAGCGAACCTAGCCTAAAGAACACTGGGTAACGCTGATCCAGGGGTCATTGACAGGAAAAGCTCAGGAGGCTTATGTCGCGCTAAGCCTAGAAGAGAGCGATGATTATGACGGAGTTCGGCAAGCAGTCATGAAGGCCTATGAGTTAGTCCCAGAGGCCTATAGACAGCAGTTTAGGTCTGAAAGAGTAAGATCGGGACAGACCTATGTGGATTTCGTCCGGCAACAAGAAGCTGCTTTTGATAAGTGGCGAAGGGCTAGTGAAGTCTATGACTTCAAGGAGCTGCGGAAGTGATGGTGTTAGAGCAGTTTAAGCAGAGTTCGCCAAAAAAGTCATCCAGGTGCATCTGAATGATCTTGGTGTTGACGCTGTATCAAGAGCTGCTGAGGCAGCTGATAACTATGTCCTTGTACATAAAAATACTTAGCGTGATAAGTCTGGTGCTCCAGGTAAAAGGCCGGGGGATATGGAGAAGAGCCAGGCTGAAAGAAATGGCGGTGGCGGGCACCCCCTTGTGAATGAGGGAGATGGTAACGCTGGTGGTGGACGTTCCCCTGCAATTTTTCGCAGTGGTGGGCAGTCCCATAAGTCGTCTTCTTTCCGAGGAGACATCATTTGTCATTATTGTGGTAAGCCGGGTCATATTAAATCCCGTTGTCATGCTTTTCAGAAAAGAGAGATGCCGAGAACAGAGGCCGCTCGCTCAGTTGTTTGCAACCTTATGGAGGTGAATTCAACTGTAAGGCCCATGAAAGCTGGGTTAGACATGTTTGAGGGTTTTGTGTCTCAAGGGGCTGTTGCAGTTGAGGAAGGGGTGTCCGAGACTCCTGTGACAGTACTTTGAGACACAGCCTCTGGTCAATCGGTCCTAGTAGCTGGCATTGTTGATTTGCCTGAGACTGCTGCTTTAGGCACCTTTGTTCCAATTGAAGGCTTTGGCGGCACATATAGTGCTGTTCCTCTGTATCAAGTGTTTGTACGAACAAATTTCTTTGTGGGATATGCTCAGGTGGGGGTTGTGTCCGAGTTGCCAGTGCGAGGGGTTACTTTCCTGTTGGGGAATGACTTGGCCCAGAATCAAGTAGTTGTGACTCCCCATTTATCTCCCACACCTTGTGAAGTGGTGGAGACTAAGGCTCTGGAGGAGGAGTATCCTGCAGCGTTTCCGGTTTGTGCAGTTACTCGCTCCCAGGCTAAAGCGCTTGTAGACCCCCCAGTTGTTGTGGGGGGAGGGGCAGTAGAAAGGCAACCGGTTAAGGAGATATTGACTCAGCAGGACACTCCCCCAGTTGACTTAGTTGATACTGGTTTTGCTAAATGGTTTGGAATGGATCAGTTGCCGATGTTGAGCCAGAGCTCTTTGATAGCTGAGCAGAAACGGGACCCGACTTTGAGTCTCCTAAGGGAAACAGCAGCTACTTATGAGGAGAGCCGAGATATGGCTGAGGGGTTTTTTTTGAAGGAACATGTGCCTATGAGGAAGTGGAGGCCTCCAGATAGACCTGCCACTGAGGAATGGAGTGAGTGTGAACAAGTAGTCCTGCCACATAGTTACCATGAGGAGGTGTTGAGGTTGGCCCATGAAACCCCTTTAGCTGGTCACTTAGGTATCAGGAAGACCCAGGGAAAAATCATGAGGTATTTTTATTGGCCCCAGCTCCATAAAGATGTAGTAGCTTTCTGTCAGTCTTGCCATTCTTGTCAGTTAGTAGGGAAGCCTAACCAAAAGATCCCTGTAGCTCCTTTGATACCCGTACCCATGGCGGAAGAGCCTTTCTCGCAGGTGGTTATTGATTGTGTTGGCCCCTTGCCCAAGACCAAGAAAGGCAATGAATTCCTGCTCACCATTATGGATGTTACCACCCGTTTTCCCGAGGCAGTCCCATTGAGAAACATCAAGGCATGAATTATTATAGAGGCCCTAGTGGGTTTCTTTTCTTGATTTGGGTTGCCTAAGCAGGTTTAGCATGATAGGGGGACTAATTTTGTGTCTGGTGTTTTTCAAGAGGTTATGGTTGAGTTGGGTATCTCACAGGCTGTGTCCTCTGCCTATCATCCTGAGTCCCAAGGGGCTCTGGAAAGGGCGCACCAGACTTTGAAAACTATGTTGAAGACCTATAGCATACAGTTTCCAGGGGACTGGGATGTGGCTGTCCCGTTTTTGCTGTTTGCTATAAGGGACTCCGTCAGTGAGTCTACAGGCTTTACTCCCTTTGAACTTGTGTTTGGTCACGAGGTGAGAGGCCCCCTAAAACTGCTTAAAGATCAGTTGCTGCAACCAAAATCCAGTGAAACTATGTTGCAGTATGTCTCTGCGTTTAAGGATCGGTTGTGGGCTGCTTGTCAAGTAGCCAGGGACAACCTGGAGAAAGCTCAGGGACGTATGCAGGCTCAGTGGGATCACAAAGCTGTGGAGCGTAGTTTTGTGATTGGTGATCAGGTTTTGGCCCTGGTGCCACAGCGTGTGTCTAGTTTTAGTGCGTCATTCTGTGGTCCATACACTGTCATAAAGAAAGTGGGCAGTAAAAATTATGTCATCAGTACCCCAGAAGGGAAGCGGAAAAACAGGTTGTGCCATATTAATTTGTTGAAGAAGTATCACGGTCGGTCCCAGGGGCAGCCAGTTGCGTGTGTTGCCATGGCTGGGGTGCCAGAAGAGGATGGTGGTGGGGAAGCCGAGGCTGTCGGGTTCCGTTTGGGGAATACAGAGGCTCTCCGGTTGCTTGACCACCATCTAGTGCATTTACCGGCAGAGTGGCAGCTTAAGGTAAAGGGGCTTATAGTGGAGTTTTCTCCTCTTTTTCAGGATGTCCCAGGGCGTACCTCGATGGCAGTTCATGATGTGAATGTGGGTGCTTCAGTGCCAATAAAGCAGCATCCATACAGGCTAGCTCCCTCTAAGTTCCAGACTTTAAAGGAAGAGTTGTGTTATATGTTAGAGATAGGTGTCATTGAGCGCGGGCAAAGTGAATGGAGCTCTCCGGTAGTGCTTGTCCCTAAGCCAGATGGTACAATGAGACCATGTATTGACTACCGCAAGGTCAACCAGGTAACAAAGGCGGACGCCTTTCCTATTCCACGGTTAGAAGACTGTATAGATCGGATCGGTAGAGCCGCAGTTGTGTCCAAGTTAGATCTGCTAAAGGGATATTGGCAGGTGCCATTAACTCCAAAGGGTAAAGAGATATCTGCTTTTGTGACTCCTGAAGGTCTATATTTGTGTAATGTTCTCCTTTTTGGGATGAAAAACGCACCCGCTACCTTCCAGCGGCTCATGAACAACCTTACCAATGGGATGACCTCTGTGGTTACATACATTGATGACGTTGTTGTGTTTAGTAGCTCGTGGGAGGAGCATTTAGTACATCTGAGACAGTTCTTCGAGAAACTATTGGAAGCTGGCCTGGTAGTAAATTTGCCCAAGTGCGAGTTTGGAAGGGGGCAGGTGACGTACCTGGGGCATCTGGTGGGGCAGGGAAAGGTTATGCCTCGTCGGGCCAAGGTAGAGGCTATCTTGGATCTTCCCCAGCCGAGGAATCGCCGTGAGGTACTAAGGGTGTTGGGTATGTGCGGATTTTACCGTAGATTCGTGCCCAATTTTGCTGCAGTCACCGCACCTTTAACTAATCTCTTGAAAAATAATGTGAAGTTTGCGTGGACTGATACCTGTGAGCAGGCATTTGCAGGAGTGAAGGCTATTTTGGCATGTAAGCCTGTACTTCTTGCCCCGAATTTTGAGGCCCCATTTAAGCTAGCAGTGGATGCTTGCGATGTTGGTGTGGGGGCATTACTTCTGCAGGCTGATGACACTGGACTAGACAGGCCTGTGGCTTACTTTTCCAGAAAGCTTGGCAAACACCAGAAAGCCTATTCCACGATAGAGAAGGAAGCTTTGGGTCTCGTCTTAGCCATTAAACATTTTGAGGTTTATGTGTCTCATGCAGGTCGAGAGGTTGAAGTTTACACAGACCATAATCCTCTTGCTTTTCTTGCTCGGTTTCAGACAGCCAATCAAAGGGTGTTCAGGTGGGCTTTAGCCTTGCAGCCTTATAGTTTAGTCGTGAGGCATGTGGCAGGCAAAGATAACTGTGGAGGGGCCAACCTGAATCACTATGTAGTCAATTTGGTTCAGCTTGTATTTTTAGTTTCTAGTATTAGCCCTCGTAGGAAAAGGAGTAAGGTTGTCTACTTTGGTGGCATTCATTACCCTTTCTAAGGGAAAAATAAAGAATTTGTTTATATATCAGGTTTTTCCTGGTGTTGCAGACTCTTTAGTGTTTACGTGTAAATAATTTGGTGAGAGGTGGGTAGGAAAAGGGAAACATTTTAGGTAAAAATTTAAAAACCATGAAAAAAAAAAAAACCCACAGAAAATATGGTGTCATACATATTTTAGAGTTTTTTTTTTCGATGGGGGGAGGGATGTTACGGCACGATTTTAGGGAGGTGAGATGGCTTCTTATGCGAGCAGTAGGGTGAGACTGACGTAACATGGAGGGGGGGTTTGGCTTAACTCTCACTTCCTGTCAATGAATTAATTAAGACACCTGCTGCAACTGGGGGGAGAGGGAGGCAACCTCACTTTTTTTTGTTTGAAGACGGTAGCACTGGAGAATGGACGCCATCACATTTACCGAACCCACTCGGGAATTCCATTCCCTTGAATGAACTTAACCATCATAACTGCGCTTGTGCTGGCCAAGTCAGAACCCGAAGTCTGGCGGCAGGGACGCCCAAAGCCGAACACGGGTATCGAGTGGCGAGTACGAACGTTGGGAGAGGAAGAGGTGAGTGGCCTAAATGCCCCCCCTAGACAGACAGATTATTACCCACACATAGAGATGAGTGAGGTATACGTTTCAAGTCTTGTGCACTCACTTTAGGGAGAGAACTTAATGTTACAGGCATGAACGTTGGGAGTCTATATATATATATCTATTATGCAGAATATGCATAATATTAACGAGCCAGGTAGAACGTTTGTTAGCTTCGTAACAATCTGTATTACCTGTGATTGGCATAGCCCGAGATATTGAACTTCTAAGGGCCCCCTCCACTTTATATATAAACAGCTTTAGTTTTTATTTACAATTTTGTAGAGGATTTAGGTCTTCCTCATCTGTAAACTGTTTGTTTTCTTTCTCGTAGAAAGATGAACATTTTAGGGAATGATTTTGATGTTTTATGTAATTGGAGAGGACTTCACTTTATTAGAATTAATGCAAAGGAGCCTGTTGCCCAAGCTTGAGAAAATCAAACACCTTACAGCTAGTTCTGATGCTGCTGTAGTTGCAGTGTCAGAGACATGACTTAATAGCTCCATTCAAGACTCTGAAATTTAATTCTCCAGTTACTCTGTCTACTGGCATGATCACAAGAGATATGGAGGCAGAGTATGATTGTTTGTAAGGAGTAAAAATTTGAGCTTCACGATAAGAAGCTTGTTCAGTCATGCTACTTGCAACTCTTCGGTAACATTAGATCTGTTTTGTCTCTTTATGAGACTGAAAAAATCATTCATGCTTTTATTCCATGTCAGAGTCTTAGTTAAAAACATTCATATCAGCATGCATCCCCTTACCTGATGAACGCTGATGTAAAATCTCACCCGAGCGGAAGTACATACCATAACAAAAGTTGTTTTGGATTATGGGCAGGGAAACAAGAGAAGATACATCAATGTATCCAACATTGATGACATACTTGATCAACGCAAGCCAGGCCTCGCAACAGCTCTAGTAGGATACCATGCCTTCACCGGGTGTGATTTTACATCAGCGTTCTTCAGATAAGGGTATGTATGCTACATATATGAACTGACTACATAAACCATAAACCGCAGTTGATTTGTCTAACTCATTTGCCCTGCAATGCAATTTTCAATTCAAAATAATACCGGTACTAATTGTTCTTTTTAAATTCTTTCAGGAAAGGCAAAGGAAAAGCCTTGGAAGTTGTCAAGAAAGGCAAGACTGGACATTTTCTGGACCTGTTCATTAGAATGGCTGATCCAGTCAACGGTGCTGATCTAGATGTGGCTTCCGATTTAGTGGGCTTGTATGCACTGACCAAGGGGAAAGATGTCAATGAAGCTTGGGACAACACACTGACACAGATGACTGGCAAAATTGATCAGGTAAGTCGTAAGTTAGTGGGATAAAAAATGTTGGTAATATGCAGTATTGCTTTTTCTTCTCACTGTATGCTTGTACTTTTTTCAGAGCACTCCTCTCACAAATGTGTGGAAGATTGACTGTGCACTTTTGCCACCATCACGAAGAAGCCTTCACATGCATCTCCTCGGGCCCATTATGTTACCATAATGTGGAGCCGTGCTTCCTCACCCTGCCCAGCTGATGGTTTAAGCCCACTGGAAAATAGATGGTGCAAGAAGAAAGACATCCTTCAACCTGATTGGTTCAAAGGCCCAGCATTACCAGATTCCTTGTTAAGAGCAGACTCAGACGAGGGCAATGACGTGATTGACGGGAAAAAGTAGAGTTGGACGCAGAATCCGAGAATGAGTTTGCCGCTCAGTCTGAAGTTGGGCTGAGATGATTCTGGTGATGAACCATGGTCTGAAGACTCCGACTCTGACTTGGATGATGATGGACTTCCACGGTTTTCCAGGACTCTTTCCACTAGTTAATGTGGAAAATTTGAATACGAGTTCCTCCCCAAACCATCAAGTGTGTTGTTCTGCGTTGTGTTCAAACTTGGCAAATATACAGGTACAATTAACAATCTGGGGCTTGGCTGAAACACTGCCTGATAATCATGTTTTCTGTATTCATTGGTTAGTTTGGATAAAATGTTTACCACTGAACCCTGTAATGGTCAATTAATTTGACTATTCACAAGGAATCCTATTGATAATAGTTCCGCTAGGATACGGGGGACTATAATTGATATTGTGCAGTTGGTTTCACTTAGTTAGCAGAATTGTTGATCTAGCTCATTTTGTTGGTGGGGGTGAATAGGGGTGTCTGTCGGGGGTCCGCCACCGCAGAAAATATCTGTCAATTGATTTACAGATATGGGGGACTATCATGGATATTTTGCAGTAGGTTTCATTTGGTTAGCAAAATTTTTGATCGAGCTTAATATTTGAGGTGGGGGTAAGGGGTGTCTGTTGGGGGTACCCCACCACAGAAAATGTCTGTCAAGTGTAATCATGGCTAAAGGGAATTATATTGGATAGTTTCCAGTAGGTTTCAACTTGTTAGCTCTTCTGCTGATCTAGCTCACTTTAGGGGGTAGGGAGTGTCTGTTGGGGGTAACCCACCACAGAAAATTTCTGTCAGCTGTGATTATGTATATGATGGGTCGTACTGTACATTTTGCAATAATTTTCATCCGTTTGTAAAATTGTTGATCTAGCTCACTTTTGGGGTTCCAGTTATGGTCGTCTGTCAGATGTCAAAAATGTCTGTTAATAGCACCACAGAGACCCCGAGTTGGGTAACCTCAGATGAGGACAGGTTGTAGGCACTTAGCTGATGGATTGAGGGAGCCGATTGTTTTAGGTCCCTTAACTGCCTTTCTCTGTCACCCCCACCACGGCTGACCCGGTAGATGTCCAAATCCTTCAATAGTGGAACTATTGACATATTATTATGTACAGTGCCGTGAAAAAAGTATTTGCCCCCTTCCTGATTTCTTTTTTTTCTGCATATTTGTCGCACTAAATGAATATGAGTAATATAAATGTGTCAAATCTTCAAACAAATTTTAATATTAGACAAAGATAATCAAAGTAAATACAAAATGCAGTTTTAAATGATGATTTCATTTATTGAGGGAAGTTATCCAAACCTACCTGGCCCTATGCGAAAAAATAATTGCCTCCCAAACCTAATAACTGGTTGTGCTACCCTCGGCGACAACAACTGCAATCAAGCGGTGTGATAACATGCAATGAGTTTTTCACATCAGCATGGAGGAATTTTGGCCCACTCTTCTTTGCAAAATTGTTTTAATTTAGCCACATTGGTGGGTTTTCAAGTATAAACGGCCTGTTTAAAGTTATGCCACAGCATCACAATTGGATGTAAGTCCGGACTTTGACAAGGCGACTCCAATACCTTCATTTTGTTTTTTTAAGGCATTCAGAGGTGGACTTGCTGGTGTCTTTTGGGTCATTGTCCTGCTGCATAACCAAAGTGCGCTTGAGCTTGAGATCACGCACTGATGGTCGGACATTCTCCTTCAGGATTTTCTGGTAGAGAACAGAATGCATGGTTCCATCAATTACGGCAAGTCGTCCAGGTCCTGAAGCAGCAAAGCAGCCCCAGACCATCACACTACCAACCACCATGTTTGAATATTGGTATGATGTTCATTTTATGAAATGCTTCGTTACTTTTACGCCAGATGTAACTGGACGCACACCTTCCAAAAAATTCAACTGTTGTCTCGTCAGTCCACAGAATATTTTCCCAAAAGTCTTGGGGATCATCAAGATGTTTTTTGGCAAATGTGAGACGAACCCTTTTCTTTTTGACCAGCAATGGTTTTTGCCCTGAAACTCTCCCATGGATACCATTTTTGCCCAGTCTCTTTCTTATTGTTGAATCATGAACACAGACTTTAACTGAGCCAAGCGAGGCCTGCAGTACCTTAAATAATGTTCAGTGTCTTTTGTGACCTCCTGGCTGAGTCGTCGATGCTCTCACTTCCCCCCAGAATATTGATCGTGGCCTCGCCTACACTATGGATTGCATCCTGGATGTCAGGCCCTGTTACCCACAGATCGCCTTCCCAGTGCAGACCTTGGACCATATGCTGACTACAGCTTGACCGCCCCTCCAGAATCCTGTTTACCAATCGCCAGACCTCAACTGCCCCTGACCATTCTCCTGCCAAGCTCCTTTTCAGTTCTTAATTTTCTGTTTGTACCACCTGTGGCTCTGAAGATTACATTATTAAAATTGCCAAGAGGCTTCCAGTGGATCTGCGCCTAGTTCCTTCCCTGTGATCCACTTAATTCTTGTGAGCATTTCTTTTTTTGTCCTCTCCCTTGGTGCACTGCTCAGAACAAACATCCTGACATATAAGAGAGGATCTTCACCATTTTCAACTTATTTATCATCAACGCTAAGGGTATGCACCTCCTGAAAGAGTAATATTGGAACGCATTTCAATATGAATAGAATAGACCAATAGATTTACAGTGTTTAGATAACAAAATTACGATGTTCTAAGTATTTAAGTTATTAGTCAATATTAGGCATAAATTAATGCACTTTCAATTCATTTATTCCAAAGCAACAAATTTCTGCTTTTTGACGAACATAAAATTGTTAGTTTTTGGAAGCTGACCCAAAAATGATTTAACTCTGGTTTTAAAAAGCAGCAAATGCGTAATTGAAAAATTAATATTGTACTCAGAACAAAATATATTGCTTCAGAGGGGAAAAAAATGAACCACAGTTATACCTGTTATTCCAAATAATTTCCTTCCAGGATTTTCATGAGAAAATGGGAATCGTGAAAGAACTCACTCTATAAAAATATATTTAGATTGCATAAAATCAACCTATTTGGCATGTTTTTCTCTGTGCAATAACAATTCCTAAGTGTCTTTTGAATTGAAAAAATTTGCAATTTATTATTTATTTTATTGTTGATAAGGTAAGTATTTTCAACAGCAGCAGAAAAAGATGGGATGAGTACAGAAGAGGACAGTTCCAGTCTTGGATTCGTGTGCACGGCTTTGCATTCAGAGATTTGTTTCTACCAGTTTCCCTGTAAAAAATTAACTGTCTGGATGTTTCTGCCAACATTTGTTCAATTTTGGATGCCATCATGGGGAACCTTTTCAAATGGAGAAGGAAGATCAGTCCTTGGTTTATGTGTCTATCAAGAAATAATTGTGTGATCCCACAAAAGAGCTCATCTAGTAATTAAGGACAGTATTTGCCATGAATACCAGAAATTAAAAAGGTCATTGTGGCACTTCTGTAATATAATCTTTATCTGTTCTCCAAGGCCGTGTGGGAGAAACTGTTTGAGGGTCTGGTGTTGAAAGTGAGAAAAGGGCACATCAATCAGGTAAAAAAAAAAAGTTTTTGGATGTCCAGCTGAAGAAGCAAATTTATCACAAATAATACAGGAGAATTAATCCATTTTAAAGTTTGAATTGTTCATTTTTAATAATACGTGTGCTCTGTCTTCTCACAGACACTGCTGAGGAAAAATGAAAAATCTTCAGTTTCGGCTCTGGATTGAGTAAAACATTTGAATTCTGTATCTTGTTTTTTCGGAAACACAAGAACTATTAACATGACAATGAACAACATTTGATCCATAAATCTGAGTCAGTGTAGTTTATGAAATGCAATATCAAATGCAGCAAGACATGAGCAACCTATTGCTTAGATCATATTGTTTGATAAATTTACCAAAATACATAAGACATCCTTTTAATTTTTAGGTTCTAATGGGCTGTTATTCCGGGTGTAAGAAGCAGTGAAGACTGAATAAGCTTGCAATGAGCCCCCTGAATTCAGATGTGTCTAATGCCACTTTTGTACGTCCTGATTTCTTCATCATTAGTGGGTTTTCTGGGATTCCCCACACAAATTACTACTATGCCTTCCTTTGCTTTGTTTACGCTCTGACAGTACTGGGAAACACTTTTGTTATGCTCATGATTTTTGTTAACCGCTGTCTTCACACTCCAAAATACACTGTAGTTTTTAGTTTGGCTCTGTCTGATTTGTGTGTAAGCTCTGCAGTTGTTCCTCCGGTAATCGACACCTTTCTGTTTAAATCACGTTTAATCCCCTATGCAGGCTGCGTGACAAGCATGTTCTTATTTTATACAAGTCTCACAGTGCAGTCTCTTACTCTCGCTATTATGTCTTATGATAGATGTGTTGCAATTTGCTTTCCACTGAGATACAATGAGATTGTGACAAATAAATCAATGCAGGGTGTTATAGCTATATCATGGATTTTTGGTTTCTTAGCTAATGTCATTGTAGTGCATTTTATCAATGAACTGTCATTTTGCAAATCAATTGAGATAAACAGCTATTTCTGTGATTACGGAGCCACATACCGTTTGGCATGCAATCACAAAACTGCAAATTATGTAATTAATTGGACACATCCTGTCATTATTCTTTGGTTGCCTGCATTTTTTATTTTTGTTACATATATTTGCATTGGCAATGCATTACTTAAAATTGCAAAAGCCTCTGAGCGGCTCAAAGCCTTGAAAACATGCACCTCTCATTTGGTCTTGGTGAGTGTGTTCTATTTTCCTTTATGTGTCACAATAGCACAGGACTCCTCCATTGAACAGAACACCCGAATTATTAACTTTTCTCTTGCAACCGTCTTGCCACCCATGCTGGACCCAATCATCTACTCACTGACTACAGAAGACTTCAGAGAAGCTATTAAGAAACTGTTCAGGAGAATTAAGATTCACATCATTGCTAGGAACAGATGACTAAGCATTCTTTTTTTCCCAAACTAATTTTATTTAGTATCAAAGTAATACATTGATCACATACAGTACAATCTTGAATGTTCCATGAGAATAAAGTTCATCCAGCATTTTCAAATGCCAACTACAGTTCTTAAATTGTAAATAGAAATGAAAGCAGCACAAGCAAAATGCATAATAAAATAATAAAGAAAATAATAATAATAATAATAATAATAAAAATAATAATAAAATATGAAAAATATGAAAAATAAGGGTATAGATATCTTTAAGAAATACAATTAAGCCCAATACCTCGTTTAAGGCGTTCATCTTTGCACAAAAATGTCCTTTTTCAATTGCAATTTTGGAGTTAGTTCTTCAACTATGTACAACTTCTTCAATCTCTTAGTCCATAGTTCAGACAAAGGTGGTTTATTTTGTGATGATGAAATAATTATCTTTTTCCTTACAATTCATAACAATGACCTTATGATGAACAGATTTTTTCCATGGAGAATATCTTTTGGTATACATCCCAACATATAATACAGCAGATTCACATGTAAAGAACATCTAAAATGATTGCAATCTCACGCTTAATGTTTTCCCAGAATTTATGCAGCTTTGGACAGTCCCAAAAATATGGGTATGGTCCCCAGTCATTCCACAGCCTCACCAGCGTAATGGTGAGGACCCTCCAGCAAACTCAGGCAGCACTTTGGAGGTCCTGAGGAACCAAACCTTAACTTTCTGGTCTAACTCCCTCCACATAAGGGTGTTTGTGATCTTATGGCTACTTAGATGACTTTCCTCCCATTAATCATCCATAATTATAACCTCTGCTTCCAACTTCCATTTTTATTTGCTTAAGGAGGTATACCCTGAATCCTCTAATTGCAAAATTTTGTGAATATTGGATATATATTTTGTTCCAACCCCATTATTTTCAATGGTAATAATAAAGTACTGGTCATTACCCATTGAAGGTCTGCTTATTGCTTCCTACTCATTGTGAGCCATTACATAATGCCTTATTTGAAAGTACCGAAGGAAGCTGCTCGAAGGCAACCCGAAGCACGGCTGTAGCTGCGCAAATGACTTCATCTGATTGCCTTTCACTAACTGATCAATTGTAATCAGGCCCGAGCTAGCTCACATTCCCCGTCACACAAAGATGAACAAAAATCTGTATTACCTGTGATTGGCATTACCCGAGATATTAAACTTGTTTCTCTCCCCTTCTTCCTGACATTTTCCCGCACATTCAGTGTATTTTGTTTCCAAGTGTTCCTAATAATTTTTTTCCCATGTGCTTTGTCCAAAAATAGTACCAATACTGTATTTGTAGCTGGGCTACCCAATAGTAGTTTTTAAAATCTGGCACGACGAGGCCACCTTTGAGTTTTAGAGATTGGAGTGTTTTGAGTCAGACCCTGGGTCTTTTCTTCTGCCAGATACATTTTGATGAAAGTTTGTTGAACATCCTGAAGGTGGTTGCAGGTACTGGTATGGGTAGGGATTGAAAAAGATAATGAAATCTTGGTTGGACATTCATTAAATTCATTCTATTAGTCCAAAAAGAGAGAGAGAGGTAAAATTTCCCATCTACCAATGTTTGATATGATTTGTATAATTATCTTCTCATAATTAGCTTGGTATAACTGATTGGTCTTGGGGGTCAGAATGATTCTTAGAAACCTAAATCCCTTACTAGCCCAATGAAAGGGTGCGACACTATTGAAATGAAGTGGCCAACTCCTTACTATCATCATATCTTCAGATTTTGTCTCATTGATCCTATAACCTGACAACTCCCTTAATGTCTAATATCATTCATTACGAGTAGAATTGAGTCTTAGGAGTTTGTGACATGAAGTCAAATTTGATCCATGAGTAACAAAGTTTTATGTGTAGCACCCTTTAAGTAATCTTTGACTTGTGTTTGGGGATTTGATCTAATCATCTCCACTAATGGCTCTATGCTCATAGTAAATCGACTTTGACTTCGGCTTGATAAGCACTGAGAGTTCTTTTCTGGATCCAGTCACTGATTGCAGATTCAGAGTTCTTCAAATGTTGTTCATACCTTGGCGTTCACGAATAAATCCTGTCAGATCTGGATTAATACGTGGTAAAATATATTACTGTATTCTTTCATTAAAGCTGCTTTAAGTGATTAAAAAAAAAACAGTGTAAAAAAGCTCCACATTCTGACAGAGATCATTGATTTAGAGTATCTGGTTCATAACACAGGTCTCTCAGTCACTGACCTCTGCAGTAATGCAGTATCTAAAATTCTGGAGTCACCCACTGCCTCTATCCAATTAGGTGAGAGAATTCCATAAAGAGGTGGTTCTCTCTGCTTCTGAACGTGTGCTGTTCCACCGAAATCTGTGACCCATCAGATTTTGTGACCTCAGGGGGCGATGGTCTACAGCATCCGTATGTGCGCGATCAATGGCAGTCGAGAAGAAGAGCACTTTCAAAAGAAAGTGACAGTGACGATTGGACGGTGAGCAAGGAATGAACTACCTGACGTCTCTCCTGTAATCTGGGAAAACCTAGTGAGTTTATCATTGGCAAGGGTCTCGCAATTGAACTAAAACGTTTCAGTTCTGGACTTCTCCCAACAGAAAAAGTAATAGAAGCTTGATTTTGACAGTTCAAATAACTCTAATAGCTAGTGCTTTAAGATTTTCACCATGCTTAATTGTAGCAAATGAGGGTCAAACTCAGTTTCTAACCGAAGTGAAATACGTACTAGGTTTGTCCAGATCACAGGAGGACTGTTTTGCGACGCTGGAATACCAACAGTTTGCATGCCCTGTTTCCCATCTCATAGTAAGTCCAACCAGTAAATCTAAGGGCCCCCTCCACTTTATAGATAAACAGCACATCTAGTTTTTGTTTACAATTTTGTTGAGGTTTTAGGTCTTCCTCATCTATAAACTGTTTGTTTTCTTTCTCATACAAAGATGAACATTTTAAAGGTGACATAGAATCAAAAACCGTTTTTACCTTGTCTATGTTGAATAACGGTAGTCTACCCGCATTCAAGAACATCCGAAAAGCGCAAAACATTCTGAACATCTCCGTTTCATAGAAATTCCTCTTTTAAAAATGACTGCCAGAAAACAGGCCAATCTGAACAACGGATACATATGATGTCACATGTATCTCACTGCCCCCCCCTCCCCACTCTCATTCCGTTTCCTCCCCTTCAAAATAATTTGCATACTAGTCTTTATGCAATTCCATTGCTTCCAATCCCTCAGTAAAGACAAGCATGAGAATTCCAGAGTCATAATCGATTTTCTTGTCACTAGTGGGGTAATCCACCTTAATGCACGTGAAACGGATTAACCCCTTAAGCCCTATGCCCGGCACCGGGGGCAATGGTTACGCATAATAAATACAGCACGTTTCCAAATTGCAACATTGTCATGCGGCATATCCACATTTCGCGAAGAAACTAGGCAAAAAGCTCATGTAGACCATTTTTACCTCAACCGAACACAATTCAAGCACCAAGCAAGTAAATAAGCATGTAGCAAAACAAAGGATAAAATCATATCAGCGCTGAATCGCTAGAATTTCTCCTGAATTTGTGCTATGCATAAAAATGATACCTCAAATGAAAGAGGAAAGTCCACAGAATCCAACGATATTTGCCCTGTCATTTTAAACCGACACCACACTCAAAGAAAAGCAGGTATGCACTTTATAGTCTACAGAGATGGGCCGGGTTTCCCAGTTAAGAGCGTTCTTACGGAGTTAAGAAGGCTCCAAAGAAGAGTTCAGCTAAGAGGGAGCCTTCAGATAGGAGTGTTTCCCAGATGCGTTCTCATTGCCCTTTTTAACAAGTGTCTTTGCGCCCTTCTTAACTGCCTTCTTAACTGGAGCTCAGTTGATCAATCGATGTCAGAGTAACCGATTGTTCCACATACTTAGGTGATGTAATAAGTGGCGTATAATGATAAAAATTAACGTGCATAATGCAATTGCACACGCAGCAGAAAACAAATGGATGCAAATAAAGACCAAAAACACAGATATAAGAAATCTGAAAAATAAGAATGGAAACATATAATGAAAGCATAACATTACGTCAGTGAAATCATATAACATTCCATGATACTGTACCTCATGTAAAGTCATATTATTTCATTTTATGTTTTCATTCTTATTTTTCTGATTCAATTCTGCATATAATTATGCAGTTCACTTTTTTACTTTTAGGAATAGCATCCCTAAGAGTAACAGCTGATATGATGCTTGCCGCACTGCAGGGTGGCAGTGGGCTTATTTTATTTAGTGTTTTCTTTATTTTATTTGGCAGTGGTGGTTGGGGTGGGGTGTACAAGTGCTCAGTGGACTGGTTGGTGACTGCAAGGTGAAAGGGTGGGGAAGTCCGAAATCAGAACAGGTTGGTAAGCTCCTGTCTGACCAAGAGACCGGCTTGGTGGAGTGCTGCTCGTGGTTCATGGTGGTGGTGGTGGTGGTGGGTCATCATTGTTCTCCTCCTCCGATGACTCATCGTCATGTAGAGCAGGCGGCTCATCTGCCCTGGCGGCCCAGCTATGTTGTGGAGCATAGCGGTCACAGCGATGACTTGGCAGGACTTGACAGGTGACAGGCGCAGCCCACCTGACGACTGATGAATGCAGGGGAAGCGTGCTTTCCACCTGCCAAACACCCGTTCGATATGGGTCCTGGTGTGGGCGTGGGAGTCATTAAACCTCTCCTCCGCTGGCGATGCCGGGTTTGGTATGGGGGTTATCAGGTAGCTTCGGAGAGGGTAGCCACTGTCCCCGAGGAAGAAGCTCCTGTCAAACTCTCCCCTGCCAGCCTTCTGCCCCACAGACGAGTTGGCCCACACGAAGCTGTCATGGGTGGCTCCTGGCCACTTGGCAACGATGTCGGTGATCAGCCCGTCGTGGTCCACCACCGCCTGTGTGTTGATGGCAGCGTATTGTTTCCTGCTGATCCAGCTTAGGTCATGGGTTGGGGATGGGTTGAGGAGCAGGATCAACGTGCCTTCCACCACACCTATCACCCTGGGGATCCCAGCCGTGGCGTAAAATCCTTGGTGGACCTGACGGACCTCCTCCCTCGTGGTGGGCATCCTGATATGCTGTCGGACATGACGCAGGAGGATCGGTATCACAGCTGTCACACTCCGTGACACCGACGTTTTGCTGAAGCCAGTGCCATCCCCCACCACCTCCAGGTAGCTCCCCACTGCGTAAAAACGCAGCGCAGCGAGGAGCTGCACCTCCGGACTCAGGGCGAAGTTACAGCGGGCTGCCCTCCGGATGTGTGGAAACACCAACTGGATCAGGCGCTGGATCTCAGGGCGAGGCAACCTGTACTTTGCCCGGACAGTGTGGTCTGGTAGCACATCCAGGGGACTGAAGTGGTGATGCACAAATGCATTGATATAAACCATCTGGCTCCGCGCACGGCGACGCTGTTGGTTTGCAACGAGAATATGCTGTCTAGCAGCCATGGTATCTTACACATGTGTGACTGAGAAACCCCTTTATGTAGACTAGCAGGTGAAGCCTCACTTAATTAGTTTCCAGCCGCGTTCAATTACGTGTGTCAGAAATTGTGTGAATACAGAGTTAACGACATCTGTTTCCAGCCGCATTCAAATACATGTGTCAGTAATTGTGTGAATACAGAGACGACGACACCTGTATCCAAATGGCAATCACATCCAAATACGCACAACTGTTGGTTAATGCAGACTATATAAAGATCCATGGGTAGTTGCACACATTAGGGGCGTTCACATCTATGGGAAAAGGTGAGATTTAAAAATGGATTTTCCGAGCGCGGTTCAATTTTTTTCTGTGTGGACAAAAAAAAAATGTACTAATTAGTGCGATCCTCATCGCGATCGCGTTTGCACTCTTTTGCTTTATGTGTGAATATGCCTATTGACACAGAAAGGCAGAGCAAACCGGGAGCAAGGCGCGGGCCAAGCGGTCACCGGCATTCACTGGGGAGGAGATGCGCATCCTGCTGGATGAGGTCCAGCAGCATTGGGCCAACCTATTTGGCAGCACCAAGGGCAGTAAAAGCCTCACTGCGAAAACTCAAATTTGGCAGGCTATTGCAAAATGCATTGGCCCCCTCCAGTCCATTTGGCCTGTGAGACTGGCGACTCGTCAGGAAGAAGTGGCAGGAGTTTGCGAGCCAAACAAAGAGGAAGGGGGCAAGTGTGCGGAGAGAGAGCCAAGGCACGGGTGGTGGCGCGCCTGGCAACATTGACCTCACTCCAGATGAGCAGAAGGTGCTGGCCATTATTGGTCAGACCGCCTGTGAGGGAAGTCGGGGGGGTCAACGTGTTGGGGGACGAGGGGCTGTCAGGACCCGGTCCATCCCTGCAGTCAGAGGAGGAGGATGAGCCATCTGGGACCGGGGCCACAGCAGCGCCACCAACCTCCCTGACCCCCAGCAACAGCAGCTTGGCCACTGGAGACGTCTCCCCACCCCCGCCATTCCCCAGGTGCCAACCCACACCAGCAGGCCAGCCCAGTGTCTGCATTCAGGGTAGCATCAGAGGTCGCACTCGCCATCTCTCACCACCTCTCACGCACTGTACCTGCAGTGAGGCCCTGGTGGAGTCCGAGAGGGAGAAGCTGGCTGTGCTGCATGGGATTTTGGTGCACCTGGAGAAATCCAATGCCCTCCAGCAGGAGATGCTGGATCTGAAGAGGGAGAAGTTGGAGCTGCAGTGGAGACAGCTGGCACTCGCCGAGGCGCAGTTCCATCGACCCTCCATCTCCGTACCTATCATCCTTCCCCAGGATTCAGGTAAGTGACATGCTGTACAATATGTTTCTCCACAAACTATCTCATTCCATTTTACTAATTAACCTCCCTCCATTGCAGATGACGTGGATGCAGGACGCTTGTGATATGGGGGTCCCACCACTTTATTTTTATGTTTATTTTGTTCATTTGTAAATCAATTACCGTGGTTTCCTTCATCAAGCCTCCCTTGATTACTTTCCAGCTGTGTTCAATTACAGTACATGTGTGAATTGTCCCTGGGTTGGAGAGTGGCTGTGTGCCTGTGCCCGGTGGTTAAACCTTATTTAACTTGATTTGAGACATGCAGCTCAAGTTGCTTTATATATAGAGCATACAAGTGGTCAAGTAGAAGACAGGAAATATTAGGGAAAAATTAGGGAAATACGTTAAAATATTTCAACCCATGGAACCATAGAGGAGAGATGTAAGTTTTCCCTCATTTTAAATGCTTAATGGGTCGTAGGGGTGCAGGAAAGAAATAAAAACCAATTATAATATAAATAATTGGATATTATAATTAATAAAATAAGGACAAACTGTGCGCACTGCATTAATATCTCCTTGCTAAGTGTCACATTGATTTGCCTGACGCGGCTGTATCTGCAGTGTTTCGTCGCTAAGAAGGGTGTTAAGAGTGCTCCAGACCCCTCTTTCAAATTCTTCTTAACAAAAGATCGTCTTAGGCTAAGAAGGAATCTGGGAAACGCGTTTGCTTCTTACTGGAGCCTTAAGAAGGATCTAAAGAAGCTCTTAGCGCTAAGATCTTAAATGAATCTGGGAAACTCGGCCATGAGCAAAGAAATTTCTTACCTTTGATATTTTGTAATAAAAAAACCTGTTTGAGGGTAAATCCACGCTAGCTATTGTTAGCTCAATGTGTCCATGTTAAAACGAAACTAGATCTGCGAGTTTCAAAGCATGTTTTTCTTCTCGAGCATTGCTTCAAAGTTCTCAGTTCCTCAGCATTCAGCTTGCTTGCAATGTATTTTCCTCTCTGTGATCGGCCTGTGATGCTGTCAGTTAGACTTTGCCAGTAGCCGTTGGATTCTAGGGCTTCTGACGTTTCCAACGAGCCCAAAAGCACCTTTATCACACAAAGCTAGCCTGAGCTAGAGCCGTGCGTTCCCAGTGCGTCAAACCGAGTGCATGGGCCATTTGAATGAACTTAAATAGCGCAACAATATAAATGCTTAACAGGTTTGTTTGCGGTATTTTCAGTATAATAATCCGCTAAATATTCAACCGTCATTTTCAAAGTCGTTTTCTGAAAGAAATGCGTGAATACTGAGGGCACAACAGTACAAACAAGGTGAGTGACTTGTTTTTTTGACTCATTCTTTATATGGGCAATTTGAGAGCAATGTTTCTGTCAGATGATAAAGCCTAGTGGTTAGGGTGTAGGGCTGCAACACAGGCAACCAGTGTTCGAGTCCCTGATCAGGCGTGCTTTAGTAAGACACTAGTACCATTTTGCTTGTATAAATAATAGCTGGGGTTTTTATTCAATTGACTCTTTTTCCCCATTTTTTTTTTTACCCTTTTTGTATTCATAATCTTAATTAGCTTTTTTTTTTAAAAAAAAAAATCTGCTCCAGTGGAGCCAAACTTCTTTTTCTTTGTATTTATTGTCTTTGAATGGGAAATTGTATAGGCTATAGGACTGGCAGAAATAATAATAATAAAAAAAAATTATAAATTCTAAAAATTAAAAACTGGTTGTATTTGGGTGGAATGTATGCCTGTAGTGATATATAAGTGAAATTAGATGAGTTTTACAGTTTAATATCTGGGAAATCTGATTTGGCACACAAGGTACCTGAATTGTCAATTTGGAAAAGCCACCTAGACATTCCTCTCTAATTTTGTTCAGATTTACTTGATTAGAATAAACTTTGGCATAGATAATGGTGAGATTCTGTGCTGTAAATTTTTAGAGGTTTCAGACTGCAACTAATTAAGTTTACAAGGGATAGAAGTAAAACTTAATTTAGTGCAAAGGTCTTTGATTTATATTATTTATTTATATATTTATTCCATCTTCATTTACTCTGACTCAGTGACAAACACTGATTTTTACACCATGGCAGAAACCCCAAACGGTTTTACCTTTATTATGATTCCAAGATCATTCAAATGGACCAAATAGTTGCAGAGATATACTCATTTCATTTTGAGCTTGCCATTTTCGAAAAAGAGGCTCAGGGCTTAAGGCGTTAACTTATTGCACAAGGACTTAAATTCCGCAAATAAATTTCTTCATGCGCTTTGATTGAATACTTGCTGACTACGGCACAGGAAGGTCAATGCGAGACTCACTCCGAATGCGTAGGCCTTAGCAGCTCTGAAGTAGCCTATCTAGCTGTCTCTGTTTTTACCGTTATTACATTTGAAAAAAAAAATTTCAAAAATACTTACCATTCAGAAATGTTTAAATCCAGCCTTTGCTGGACTGGTTCTTCCTCCAGTTCAGTGTCCTCATCCGATTCGGCCTAAAACATATGAGGCTGAATCTCTGAATATGCCACAGCTGCATAAAGTTAGTCTGCCCGTGTGAAACCGGCGAGTGTTTTCCATTTTCCCCACCACTCTGGGTGAAGTTACATTCTTTTGAGTGGCAGCAAAGCCAGCCAATCAGCGTCAAGTGCTTGCATTTCATAATGAGGTTGCCAGTTAAGCCCGAAAGGTCGCCAAATAGGTGCAAAACAACGCGTTCTAAATCCCCCACCCTAACATAGCTTTTTGAGAGAGGTTTTTAGGAAGCTTCTGAGGCATTACAGACCCAACCAAAAATTTTTTTTCTATATGTCACATCACAAAACAAGGATAAATACCCTGTTCAACCATTCTATGTCACCTTTAATGAATGATCTTGATGTTTTATTTAACTGGAGAGGACTTCACTTTATTTGAATTAATACAAAGGAGCCTGTTGCCCTAGCTTGAGAAAATCAAACACCTTACTGCTAGTTCTGATGCTGCTGTAATTGCAGTGTCAGAAACAAGACTTAATGGCTCCATTCAAGACTCTGAAATTTGATTCTCCAGTTACTCTGTCAACTGGCGTGATCACAAGAGAAATGGAGGCGATGTATGATTGTTTGTAACAAAAAATTTTGAGCTTCACGTTAAGAAGCTTGTTCAGTCATGCTACTTGCAAGTCATCGGTAACATTAGATTGGTTTTGTCTTTTTAGGACACCGAAAAAAATCATTCATGCTTTTATTCCATGTCAGAGTCTTAATTAAAATCATTCATATGTAGGGGCTGCCGGATAGCTCACTCGGTTATTGCACCACATTGCGAAGCAGAAGTGACTATCGCGGTGTGGGTTTGAGGCCCAGTCATACCAAGCGGCAGTGGTCTCAGCTTTTTCAGAGTAGCGCACAATTGGCCATTGCGCTACAGGGATGCAAATTGGGAAGGGTCTGCCAGGAAGGGTAATATAAAAATGGTTGCTGTCTTCGTTGCTCAAGCGCCTCCTGTTGGCCAGCCGGGCGCTTGTCAGGAAGATTCTAAGCTTGTTCATGTTCGGGTATCCTTCGCCCTCGTTCTGAACTTGCGAGGATTCAGCCAATGAGTGTTAAAAAGCAGTGGCTGAGAGACGCATGCTTCGGAGGAGAGCCACAAACTGTCTTCACTCTTCTGAATTGGTCGCATAAGAGCAAGCCTTGTACATAGTTCCCCAATTGGGCATTCCAGATTTCAGTGGGATTGGAGATGCCAAATTAAAAAAAAAAAAACATCCATATATGTAGCATACATCCCCTTACCTGATGAACGCTAATGTAAAATCACACCCGAGCGGAAGTATGTACCATGACAAAAGTTGTTATGGATTATGGGCAGGGAAACAAGAGAAGATACATCAATGTATCCAACATTGATAACATTCTTGATCAACGCAAGCCAGGCCTCGCAACAGCACTAGTAGGATACCATGCCTTAACCGGGTGAGATTTAACATCAGTGTTCTTCAGGTAAGGGTATGTATGCTACATTTATGAACTGACTACATAATCTGAAGTTGATTTGTCTAGCTCATTTGCCCTACAATGCAATTTTCAATTCAAAATACTACCGCTACTAATTGTTCTTTTTAAATTCTTTCAGGAAAGGCAAAGTAAAAGCCATGGAAGTTGTCGAGAAAGACAAGACTGGACATTTTCTGGACCTGTGCATTAGAACAGCTGATCCGGGCAATGGTGCTGATGTAGTTGTGGCTTCCGATTTAGTGTGCAGCTTGTATGGACAGACCAAGGGGAAAGATGTCACTGAAGCTTGCGACAACAAACTGATACAGATGACTGGCAAAATTGATCAGGGAAGGTGTAAGTTAGTGGGGTAAAAAATGCTGGTAATGTACAGTATCGCTTTGTCTTCTCACTATATACTGGTACTTTTATCAGAGCACTCCTTTCACAAATGTGAAGAAGATGGACTGTGCACTTTTGCCACCATCACGAAGAAGCCTTCACACGCATCTCCTCAGGCCCATTATGTTCCCATAATGTGGAGCCGTGCTTCCTTACCCTGCCCAGCTGATGGTTTAAGCCCACTGGAAAATAGATGGTGCAAGAAGAAAGACATCCTTCAACCTGTTTGGTTCAAAGGCCCAGCATTACCAGATTCCTTGTTAAGAGCAGACTCAGACGGGGGCAATGACGTGATTGACGGGGAAGAAGTAGAGTCGGACGCAGAATCCGAGAATGAGTTTGCAGCTTAATCTGAAGTTGAGCTGAGATGATTCTGGTGATGAACCATGGTCTGAAGACTCCGACTCTGACTTGGATGACGAATGACTTGCTCGGTTTTCCGGGACTCTTTCCATTAGTTACTGCTGAACCCTGTAATGGTCAATTCATTTGACTATTCACTAAGAATCCTATTGATAATAAACCTTAGTTCCGCCAGGATATGGGGGACTGTAATTGATATTGTGCAGTTGGTTTCAATTGATTATCAGAATTGTTGATCTAGCTCACTTTGTGGGTGGGGGTGAATAGGGGTGTCTGTCGAGGGTCCCCCAGCGTACAAAATGTCTTTCAATTGTAATTACAGATATGGGGGACTATCATGGATATTTTGCAGTAAGTTTCATTAGGTTAGCAAAATTTTTGATCTTGCTTAATATTGGGGTTGGGGTAAGGGGTGTCTGTCGGGGGTACCCCACCACAGAAAATGTCTGTCAAGTTTAATCATGGCTATAGGGAACTATACTGGATAGTTTGCGGTAGGTTTCAACTTATTAGCAGTTCTGCTGATCTAGCTCACTTTTGGGGGTAGGGAGTGTCTGTCTGTGGACTTTGTCGCCAAACTGCTCGAGTTAGATGGTTTCATGGTAGTGGTATCCATTATGGACCATTTTTCATAGACAGCTGAATTTGTCCCTCTGGTGAGACTACCCATGGTAGAACTCCTTTTACAGCAGGTGGGGAGGTTCCATTGAATTCCTTAGGAGATGGTCTCTGATCATGGGCCACAGTTCACCAGTCGCTTCTGGAAGACCTGCACCCAAGTGGGTGCCACTTCTCGCCTCTTCACAGGCTTCCATCCTTGGATCAATGGCCAGGTGGAGAGATAGAACCAGTAGCTGGGCAAGACACTCCGCTACCTGTCCGAAGGGACCCCCTCAAAGTGGTCTGACCTCCTTCCTTGGGTTGAACTTGTTCACGACTCCCACCCTGTGGCAGGCCTTGGGATGTTCCCCTTTGAGTACTGCTTGGGTTACCTACCTGCCCATGTTCAAGCCATAGACAGGGCCCTGGAGGATCCTTCGGCTCGCTTACTGGTCCACAGTGCCCTCTAGGGTTGGAAGAGAGCTTGTGCCTTCCTGCAGAACAATGTTTTAGTCTTCCAGAAGCACTGCTGATATTGCCCAGTTCCCAGCAACCCGGTGTGTCTGAAGGTGTGGCTTGCAACGGGGGACATCTCCCTGAGGCCAACATCCAAGAAGCTTGCCCCTTTATTGGGCCCTTCTCGATCTTGCTGCTCTTATCTCCTTTGGCAGTCAGGCTTAACCTCCCCTCTCCTCTTCGCTGCATCCACCATGTCTCCCAAATAAACTTGTTGATGCTCTCACTAGACCCTCCTTCTTGCTCCCCACTTCCCCCCAGTTTATTGATGGCGGCCTCGCCTACACTGTGGATTGCATCCTGGATGTCAGGCCCTGTTACCCACAGATTGCCTTCCCAGTGCAGACCTTGGACCATATGCTGACTGCAGCTTGACCGCTCCTCCAGAATCCTGTTTACCAATTGCCGGACCTCAACTGCCCCTGACCATTCTCCTGCCAAGTTCCTCTTCAGTTCTTAATTTTCTGTTTGTACCACCTGTGGCTCTGAAGATTTCATAATTAAAATTGCCAAGAGGCTTCCAGTGGATCTGCGCCTAGTTCCTTTCTTGTGATCCAATTAACTCTTGTGGGCATTTATTTTTGTCCTCTCCCTTGATGCGCTGCTCAGAACAAACATCCTGAGATATAAGAGGGAATCTTCACCATTTTCAACTTATTTATCATCAAAGCCAAGGGTATGCACCTCCTGAAAGAGTAATATTGGAATGCATTTCAATATGAACAGAATAGACCAATAGATTTAAAGTGTTTAGAAAAATACCCAGAACATCGTAATTTTGTTCAGTTATTGGTCAATATTAGGCATAAATTAATGCACTGTCAATTCATTTATTCCAAAGTAACCAATTTCTGCTTTTTGAAAAACATAGAAAAGGTAAGTTGTTGGAAGCTGACCCTAAAATGATTTAACTGTGCTTCTTAAAAGCAACAAATGTGTCATTGAAAAATTTTTATTGTTTTTTGAAAAAAATATATTGCCTCAGAGGGGAAAAAATATTAACAACAGTTATACGTGTTATTCCAAATAATTTCCTTCCAGGATTTTCATGAGAAAATGGGAATCGTTAAAGAACTCACTCCATTAAAAAAATATTTGGATTGCATAAAATCAACCTATTAGGCACATTTTTCTCTGTAATTCCTAAGTGTCCTCTGAATTGAAAAAGATTTGCAATTTATTTTATTTTTGATAAGGTTAGTATTTTCAACAGCAGCAGAAAAAGATGGGATGAGTACAGAAGAGGACAGTTCCAGTCTTGGATTCGTGTGCACGGCTTTGCATTCAGAGATTTATTTCTACCAGTTTCCCTGTAAAAAATTAACTGTCCAGATGTTTATGCCAACACTTGTTCAATTTTGGATGCCATCATGGGGAACCCTTTCAAATGGAGAAGGAAGATCAGTCCTTGATTTATGTTTCTATCAAGAAATAATTGTTTGATGGCACAAATGAGCTCATATAGTAATTTAAGACAGTATTTGCCATGAATACCAGAAATTAAAAAGGTCATTGTGGCGCTTCTGTAATATAATCTTTATCTGTTCTCCAAGGCCGTGTGGGAGAAACTGTTTGAGGGTCTGGTGTTGAAAGTGAGAAAAGTGCGCATCAATCAGGTAAAAAAAAAGCTTTTGGATGTCCAGCTGAAGACGCAAATTCATCACAAATAATGTATGAGAATTAATCCATTTCAGGGCTGGCATTAAGCAAAAATAACTGCGTAGCGAAAATGCTATGCAGTCTCCAGTAGTCTGTTGCATTATTTAGCATTTTTCAGAGCTGTATAGCAAAAATGAAACTTAACAAAATCATCTGTATATGCATTTTAACTTTATATTTTCATCTCTTCAAACACTTAGCTAACAGTACTAACACTAACCGACATAGCCTAATGAACACCAAGGCAGTTGAGTTACAGTAGCGTTGCAGTGTTAAAGCTACTTGGACTTACCAACTGGGACCCACTTACAGCTCACATGTAGTCACTCAGTCACTGAACAAGAATTACTGAGTTTTTGTTGGTTCTACCTGAGCCACTCACCTGGCTCAGGCTGTGAATGAGTAAATATTCAAGGCTCATTTTTATCATACATAATATTTTTACTGTGAAAGAAATCAATACTGGGAATTATTAAGAACCAAAATGAACATTTAAATATTAAAATAAAAATTGCCATAATCTAGAATAAAGAGCACTGCAGATATTCAAGGTATATTATCAATATGATAACAGCATTTCTTAGACATAAATATACCACTCTTTTCTTTATATCAGGGATGGAAATGACTTTTTTTTCCACTAGACATCTGGACTAGTAATGACCCAGGTTTACTTGTCCTCCCCATCTTTTACTATACAACCTTTTTTTCCCTTTTAATTTACAGCACCAATAAGATATCTGTATCTCAAATATTTTTTTTATTTATTTTTTACAACTGCAGCTCATACCTATGCCAATTTAGCTCCTATTGTGTTCTAATGCTAATTAATAACCAGTCATGCCAATAAACCTAAGACACAGATGACACAAGCCTTTCAGTAAAACAGAAAGGAACTTTTTCTTCATAATTAATAGCAAACGATAAAAACTTCAAATTTTAAAGCCCTTCAGAACCTAGCACAAAGAGAAATCCCTATCCAAGTACTTACATGATCTAAATTGCAGGTATGTCAATTTGTTGGGTTAGAATCATGGACTGTGTAAAAAGATGGACACAGCACCCGGGTCAGAAAAGTGAGGCCAATGCGGAAATCTCTAAAATTTGCATTCTATTTAATGGCCAGCAGATGGTGACGTTGTGGTTGCAGAAAGAAGTTCAAATCTATAGAAGTATGTGAGAAAATGACCCTACTTTCCCACCTGATTTATATTTTAATGATTTTCCACATTATTTTATGGTATCTATCTCAAGTTTCAAGTCTCCTTCGATATATCATGATGTTCATTTTTGTGAATTATGGTCCCAAATAGACTAGAATAAAGGATAAAGCCAGAATATGCTTTAGGGGCGTGGCTATCCTCTGGTCCTCGTCCGATATGGTCAGATCTAGCCGTAGATCCACCCCTCGCTCCTCCCTGGATCTTCAATTCACGCTCTTGTCCAATAGGAATCACATCCGTTTTCAAAATGACAAAATGGCGCTGCTCAAATTGCCAAAATTGAGGCTTCCTAAATGGTATGCTGAAACCAATGGGTGACGTCAAGGTTGCTTCGTCCATCTTTTTATACAGTCTATGGTTAGAATCAATGTTGTCAGTGCTCACCTGCTTGACCACTGCCCAATATTTGCAAAATAGTACACTATACAGCGATACGAAAATACAAAGAAGTGCCAAAATCCCTTCGTAATAACGGGTTAAAGTCCATCTTTTGCTTTAGAATTGAGACCATTCTCTAACTTAATCTGAATCACTCATTCTTTTTAGATTCTGAAAGTGTCAGCAATTTTCTGGTCGTTCAGTCTAAGGTCGGTCGATCCTCTAATTCCAACGCGGGACGGTCCGGATCTCTACCATCACACAATAATGAGCAGTTTTTTAATGCAATTAGCACATCTGGAAATCGTCGATGTCGTTGTTATTTTTATATTTAATACCTGTGTTAGAGGACACCTAGCTAGGTGATCGAGTGATAACAAAAACTAACATCAGAAACTCAAGTATAAGGTGACAAAGTGATTTAAAATTATGCCATGTAGTTGTATAATATAACCCCTCCAGAAGTTGACCTTTGTCTGTAATGCGGCAATGCGAGCACCTTCTTGAATTTTAACTAATGAGTAAGAATTTTCTGACACCAAACACTCGTAAACAAAATAATAATGTATTAAATAATGGTCATGCTTGTAGGCTGATGTGTGTCACCAGTCCAGTGTTTTTCATGTAATTTTATCTCTTCGAATATACCCATGTACAGCGTTTGATTGCACGATTCCCCCGCCGATTCTTCACAAAGGGTGGCGAACGCATCCCAGGTTTTGCGGTTGGTTCAGCCAACGTTTCTAACTCCAGTGTTTTCTTTGGCTCTGTGGTCGGGACTGGCGCGGAGGTAGGAAAATGGGGTCATTCCACTCGCTACCATGGTTTAGAGGGGAGTCGCACTGTCAGGTTACCCATAGTGCGGTTGCGGAGGCCGATTGGAACAATATTTAAGACACTGTAGGAGCCTGTTTTTGTTCAAAACTGGACTAAAACTTTTACTCACATTATCCGAAGACTGTATCGCAAAATTTGCGATGGGGATTTCAAAAGCCCATCACAGATTGGTGCATTTAAAAAAAACTGATCGCATTTTGCGATGCGATACCGCTTATAGCCAGCCCTGCATTTTTAAGTTTGAACTGTTCATTTTTAATAATACGTGTGCTCTGTCTTGTCACAAACACTGCTGAGGAAAAATTTAAAATATCTTCTTCAGTTTCAGCTCTGGATTGAGTAAAACATTTGAATTCTGTATCTTGTTTTTTCAGAAACATGAGAAATATTAACATGACAATGAACATTATTTGATCCATAAATCTGAGTTTGTGTAGTTTATAAAATGCAATATATGATAAGCAACCTATTGCTAAGATTTGATTGTTGGATAAATGTACCAAAATATGTAAGACATCCTTTTCATTTTTAAGTCCTGATGGGCTGTTATTCTGGGTGCAAGAAACAGTGAAGACCGAACAAGCTTGCAATGAGCCCCCTGAATTCAGATATTTCTAATGCCACGCTTGTACGTCCTGATTTCTTTATCATAAGTGGTTTTGCCGGGATTCCCCACACAAATTACTACTATGCCTTCCTTGGCTTTGTTTACGCTCTGACAGTACTGGGAAACACTTTTGTTATGCTCATGATTTTTGTGAACCACTATCTTCACACTCCAAAATACACTGTAGTTTTTAATTTGGCTCTGTCTGATTTGTGTGTAAGCTCTGCAGTTGTTCCTCCGGTGATTGACACCTTTCTGTTTAAATCACGTTTAATCCCCTATGCAGGCTGCGTGACAAGCATGTACTTATTTTATACAAGTCTCACAGTGCAGTCTCTTACTCTCGCTATTATGTCTTATGATAGATGTGTTGCAATTTGCCTTCCACTGAGATACAATGAGATTGTGACAAATAAATCAATGCAGGGTGTTACAGCTATATCATGGATTTTTGGTTTCTTAGCTAATGCCATTTTAGTGCATTTTATCATTGAACTGTCATTTTGCAAATCTATTGAGATAAACAGCTATTTCTGTGATTACGGACCCACATACCATTTGGCATGCAATCACAAAACTGCAAATTATGTGATTATGTGGACACATCCTGTTACTGTTCTTTGGTTGCCTGCTCTTTTTATTATAGTTACTTACATTTGCATTGGCGCAGCATTACTGAAAATTGCAAAAGCCTCTGAGCGGCTCAAAGCCATGAAAACATGCACCTCTCATTTGGTCTTAGTGAGTGTGTTCTATTTTCCTTTATGTATCACAATAGCACAGGGCTCCTCCATTGAGCAGAACACCCGAATTATTAACCTGTCTCTGGCAACCATCTTGCCACCCATGCTGGACCCAATCATCTACTCACTGACTACAGAAGAATTCAGAGAAGCTATTAAGAAACTGTACAGAAGAATAAAGACACATATCATTGTTTGGAACAAATGATTAAATATTCCTTTTTTTCGACCTAATTTCATTTAGTATTAAAGGAATCCACTGATCACATGCAGTATGAGCTTGAATGTTCCTTGAGAACAAAGCTCATCCAGCATTTTGAAATACCAACCACAGTTCTTCAATGGTAAATAGAAATTAAAGAAAATAGCACACGTAAAATGAATAAATAAATAATAAAGAAAGAAAAAAATTATAAAAATAAAAGATGAAAAATTAGAGTTGTTAAAAAATGAGAGTATAGAGATCTATTTAGCCAAATAATGAGTTACAGGTGTCCATTTTTGCACAAAAATGTCCTTTTTCAATTGCAATTTTGCAGTTAGTTCTTCCACTATTTACAACTCCCTCAACCTCTTCACCCATCATTCAACAAAAGGTGGTTTATTTTGAAATGGTGAAATAGTTGGTTTTTTCCTTACAATTAACAATAAGGCCCTTAAGATGTACAGATTATTTCCATAGAGTACACCTTTTGGAAAACATCCCAACATACAATACAGCAGATTCCAAGGCAAACAACATCTAAAATGACTGCAACCTCAGGCTTAATGTTTTCCCAGAATCTCTGCAGCTTTGGACAGTCCCAAAATGATGAACCATGGTCTGAAGACTCCGACTCTGACTTGGATGACGAATGACTTGCACAGTTTTCCAGGAATCTTTCCACTAGTTAATGTTGAAAATTTGAATATGAGTTCCTCCACAAACCATCAAGTGCGTTGTTTTGTGTTGTGTTCAAACTTGGCAAATATACATGTTCAATTAACAATCCGGGACTTGGCTGAAACACTGCCCAAAAATCATGTTTTCTGTATTCATTGGTTAGTTTGTATCAAATGTTTACCGCTGAACCCTGTAATGGTCAATTTATTTGACTACTCACTAGGAATCCTATTGACAATAAACCTTAGTTCCGCTAGGATACGGGGGACTGTAATTGATATTGTGCAGTTGGTTTCACTTGGTTATCAGAATTGTTGATCTAGCTCACTTTGTTGGTGGGGGTGAATAGGGATGTCTGTCGAGGGTCCCCCAGTGTAGAAAATGTCTTTCAATTGTAATTACAGATATGGTGGACTATCATGGATATTTTGCAGTAGGTTTCATTAGGTTAGCAAAATTTTTGATCTTGCTTAATATTGGGGTTGGGGTAAGGGGTGTCTGTCGGGGGTACCCCACCACAGAAAATGTCTGTCAAGTGTAATCATGGCTATAGGGAACGATACTGGATAGTTTGTGGTAGGTTTCTACTTATTAGCAGTTCTGCTGATCTAGCTCACTTTTGGGGGTAGGGAATGTCTGTCTGTGGACTTTGTCGCCGAACTGCTCGAGTTAGATGGTTTCATGGTAGTGGTATCCATTATGGACCATTTTTCATAGACAGCTGAATTTGTCCCTCTGGTGAGACTACCCATGGTAGAACTCCTTTTACAGCAGGTGGGGAGGTTCCATTGAATTCCTCAGGAGATGGTCTCTGATCGTGGGCCACAGTTCACCAGTCGCTTCTGGAAGACCTGCACCCAAGTGGGTGCCACTTCTCGCCTCTCCACAGGCTTCCATCCTTGGATCAACGGCCAGGTGGAGAGATAGAACCAGTAGCTGGGCAAGACACTCCACTACCTGTCCGAAGGGACCCCCTCAAAGTGGTCTGACCTCCTTCCTTGGGTTGAACTTGTTCACGTCTCCCACCCTGTGGCAGGCCTTGGGATGTTCCCCTTTGAGTACTGCTTGGGTTACCTACCTGCCCATGTTCAAGCCATAGACAGGGCCCTAGAGGATCCTTCAGCTCGGTTACTGGTCCACCGCGCCCTCTAGGGTTGGAAGAGAGCTTGTGCCTTCCTGCAGAAGTATGTTTTAGTCTTCCAGAAGCACTGCTGATATTGCCCAGTTCCCAGGAACCTGGTGTGTCTGAAGGTGTGGCTTGCAACCGGGGACATCTCCCTGAGGCCAACATCCAAGAAGCTTGCCCCTTTATTGGGCCCTTCTCGATCTTGCTGCTCTTATCTCCTTTGGCAGTCAGGCTTAACTTCCCCTCTCCTCTTCGCTGCATCCACCATGTCTCCCAAATAAACTTGTTGATGCTCTCACTAGACCCTCCTCCTTGCTCCCCACTTCCCCCCAGTTTATTGATGGCGGCCTCGCCTACACTGTGGATTGCATCCTGGATGTCAGGCCCTGTTACCGACAGATTGCCTTCCCAGTGCAGACCTTGGCCCATATGCTGACTACAGCTTGACTGCACCTCCAGAATCCTGTTAACCAATTGCCAGACCTCAACTGTCCCTCAGCATTGTCTTGTCAAGTTCCTTTTCAGTTCTTAATTTTCTGTTTGTACCACCTGTGGCTCTGAAGATTTCATAATTAAAATTGCCAAGAGGCTTCCAGTGGATCTGCGCCTAGTTCCTTTCTTGTGATCCAATTAACTCTTGTGGGCATTTATTTTTGTCCTCTCCCTTGATGCGCTGCTCAGAACAAACATCCTGAGATATAAGAGGGAATCTTCACCATTTTCAACTTATTTATCATCAAGGCCAAGGGTATGCACCTCCTGAAAGAGTAATATTGGAACGCATTTCAATATGACTAGAATAGACCAATAGATTTAAAGTGTTTTAAAAAATACTTAGAACATCGTAATTTTGTTCAGTTATTGGTCAATATTAGGCATAAATGTCAATGCATTTATTCCAAAGTAACCAATTTCTGCTTTTTGAAAAACATAAAAAAGGTAAGTTGTTGGAAGCTGACCCTAAAATGATTTAACTGTGCTTCTTAAAAGCAACAAATGTGTCATTGAAAAATTTATATTGTTTTTTGAAAAAAATATATTGCCTCAGAGGGGAAAAAATATTAACCACAGTTATACGTGTTATTCCAAATAATTTCCTTCCAGGATTTTCATGAGAAAATGGGAATCGTTAAAGAACTCACTCCATTAAAATATATTTAGATTGCATAAAATCAACCTATTAGGCACATTTTTCTCTGTAATTCCTAAGTGTCCTCTGAATTGAAAAAATGTGCAATTTATTATTTACTTTATTGTTGATAAGGTTGGTATTTTAAACAGCAGCAGAAAAAGATGGGATGAGTACAGAAGAGGACAGTTCCAGTCTTGGATTCGTGTGCACGGCTTTGCATTCAGAGATTTATTTCTACCAGTTTCCCTGTAAAAAATTAACTGTCTGGATGTTTATGCCAACACTTGTTCAATTTTGGATGCCATCATGGGGAACCCTTTCAAATGCAGAAGGAAGATCAGTCCTTGGTTTATGTGTCTATCAAGAAATAATTGTCTGACGGCACAAATGAGCTCATATAGTAATTTAAGACAGTATTTGCCATGAAAACCAGAAATTAAAAAGGTCATTGTGGCGCTTCTGTAATATAATCTTTATCTGTTCTCCAAGGCCGTGTGGGAGAAACTGTTTGAGGGTCTGGTGTTGAAAGTGAGAAAAGGGCACATCAATCAGGTAAAAAAAAAAAAAAAAGCTTTTGGATGCCCAGCTGAAGAAGCAAATTTATCACAAATAATGTATGAGAATTAATCCATTTCAGGGCTGGCATTAAACAAAAATAACTGCGTAGCGAAAATGCTACGCAGTCTCCAGAAGTCTGTTGCATTATTTAGCATTTTTCAGAACTGTATAGCAAAAATGAAACTTAACAAAAACGTCTGTATATGCATTTTAACTTTATATTTTCATCTCTTCGAACACTTAGCTAACAGTACTAACACTAACTGACATAGCCTAATGAACACCAAGGCAGTTGAGTTACAGTAGCGTTGCAGTGTTAAAACTACTTGGACTTACCAACTGGGACCCACTTACAGCTCACATGTAGTCACTCAGTAACTGAACAAGAATTACTGAGTTTTGGTTGGTTCTACCTGAGCCACTCACCCGGCTCAGGCTGTGAATGAGTGAATATTCAGGGCTCATTTTTATCATACATAATATTTTTACTGTGAAAGAAATCAATACTGGTAATTATTAAGAACCAAAATGAACAATTAAATATTAAAATAAAAATAGCCATAATCTAGAATAAAGAGCACTGCAGATATTCAAGGTACAAATACATGTGTTCAAAATATGATAACAGCATTTCTTAGACATCTTTTCTCTATATCAGGGATGGAAATGACTTTTTTTCCCCACTAGACATCTGGACTGGTAATGACCCAGGTTTACTAGTCCTCCCCATCTTTTACTATACAACCTTTTTTTCCCTTTTAATTTACAGCACCAATAAGGTATCTCAAATATTTTTATTTACTTATCTTTTACAACTGCAGCTCATACCTATGCCAATTTAGCTCCTATTGTGTTCTAATGCTAATTAATAACCAGTCATGCCAATAAATCTAAGACACAGATGACACAAGCCTTTCAGTAAAACAGAAAGGAACTTTTTCTTCATAATTAATAGCAAACGATAAAAACTTCAAATTTCAAAGCCCTTCAGAACCTAGCACAAAGAGAAATCCCTATCCAAGTACTTACATGATCTAAAATGCAGGTTCGTCAATTTGTTTGGTTAGAATCATAGACTGTATAAAAAGATGGACACAGCACCCGGGTCTGAAAAGTGAGGCCGATGCGGAAATCTCTAAAATTTGCATTCTATTTAATGGCCAGCATATGGTGACGTTGTGGTTGCAGAAAGAAGTTCAAATCTATAGAAGTATATGAGAAAATGACCCTACTTTCCCACCTGATTTATATTTTAATAATGATTTTCCACATTATTTTATGGTATCTATCTCAAGTTTCAAGTCTCCTTCGATATATCATGATGTTCATTTTTGTGACTTATGGTCCCAAATAGACTAGAATAAAGGATAAAGCCGGAATACGCTTTAGGGGCGTGGCTATCCTCTGGTCCTCGTCCGATATGGTCAGATCTAGCCGTAGATCCACCCCTCGCTCCTCCCTGGATCTTCAATTCACGCTCTTGTCCAATAGGAATCACATCCGTTTTCAAAATGACAAAATGGCGCTGTTCAAATTGCCAAAATTGAGGCTTCCTAAATGGTATGCTGAAACCAATGGGTGACGTCACGGTTGCTTCGTCCATCTTTTTATACAGTCTATGGTTAGAATCAATGTTGTCAGTGCTCACCTGCTTGGCCACTGCCCAATATTTGCAAAATAGTACACTATGCAGCGATACGAAAATACAACGAAGTGCCAAAATCCCTTCGTAATAACGGGTTAAAGTCCATACTTTGCTTTAGAATTGAGACCATTCTCTAACTTAATCTGAATCACTCATTCTTTTTAGATTCTGAAAGTGTCAGCAATTTTCTGGTCGTTCAGTCTAAGGTCGGTCGATCCTCTAATTCCAACGCGGGACGGTCCGGATCTCTACCATCACACAATAATGAGCAGTTTTTTTAATGCAATTAGCACACCTGGAAATCGTCAATGTCATCATTATTTTTATATTTAATACCTGTGTTAGAGGACACCTAGCTAGGTGATCGAGTGATAACAAAAACTAACATCAGAAACTCAAGTATAAGGTGACAAAGTGATTTAAAATTATGCCATGTAGTTGTATTATATAACCCCTCCAGAAGTTGACCTTTGTCTGTAATGCGGCAATGCGAGCACCTTCTTGAATTTTAACTAACGAATAAGAATTTCCTGATAACAAACACTCGTAAACAAAATAATAATGTGTTAAACTAGAATGAGAGTTTATAAAGAAACTCTGAGTTTGCATGTGATAGCACAATTCACTGTATAATGTGATGTTTATTTTTGCATTGTCCTGCACTCTGCTGTATGATAAGGTGCAAAGTGACTTCTTTACTGAAAGGCAAGTATGATAAACTATGATGACCGTCCATTGCATGGTCGAAGTGACCAGGGCATATGTATGGTAAGGGTTAATTTAGTTGTCAAGCTACATCATTGGTATGTAGCATAATAAAAGTTATTTGGATGATGATGATCTTTATTGTTGTCAGTAATGGATCAGGTATATATTTGTTTATTATCTATATACTGGTTTTACATGGCTATTGATGCACTATGATCATTATCGACATTTTATTATTCACAGCATATGATTGTAATACAACTATTGTTCATCAAAGTCCAACTTGATGTGCTGGACGATACAGGTCCGACATTTATGTTCATTCTTTTGCTTTTATCAATATAGTAAAATGGACATTGCTAAAAGATGTATTATTACTTTCTAATTATTACTATTATTATAATTTTTTTATTGGTAACAGTAATTTCTGGACTGGCAGCATCACCACCTTGTAAAGCAGCCGTAGTAATTGAGAGGCGCAGGGTTCAAAGGGTGGTGCAGTCAGCCCAGCGAGTTTTTGGTGCTGTATTGCCTAATCTGATGGACTTACACAATATGAGGTGAGGACCCCAGTCACCCAAACCATGGCCTCTTCTTGACGAAGCTGTCCAGTCAGAAGCCAGGCTATGTGAACATTGCAGCCAAGACCAATTACCAAAGCCACAGCCTCTACCCCCATACTCTCTGTAAGACCAATAAGACGTGCGCTGCTCTCTCAGTATGAATTACTGAGCTGCTTCCTTCATCTTTTTGCTCATTGCAATTGCCTTTATAATATCTTGTAAATACAGAATGTTCATTTATTTGAGCCTACTTTGTCTTATATTGTTATTTTTACTCTATGATGATGACATTTTTATTTATCTTTTTTTCTCATTATTTTCATTGGGTTTGAATTTTGTGAAGTGATAGAGATGCATATTAATCTCCTTAATAATAAAACTTGAACAATTTGAATTGATAATATTTATGATGCACTTTCATAAAGATGTATAATTATACACACCAGTGCATAATATACTTGTAGGTTGTATTGCAAAAATCATTTTGTACATTCGTAGTGTTTGTTTTTTTAAAGTCTCCTTTGTCTTATCTTATTATTTGTTTTTTTTTAATCGTAATTTTGTCTAAGTATTTTAATTGGGTTTGAATTTTTTAAACATTTTCTTCTCCGTATTCCTATCCTAGCATATCTTTTGGGCGAGAGGCAGAAATATACCCTGGACAGGTAGCCAGTCCATCGCAGGGTATACACCATACGCTCACTCATACCTTTGGGCATATTAGAGTCTCCAATTAGCCTGATATGCATGTATTTGGACTGTGGGAGGAAACCAGAGCACCTCGAGAAAACCCACGGGGGCACGGGGTGAACATGTAAACTCCACCCAGAAACGCCACGGGTGGATTCAAACCCACAACCTTCTTGCTGGGAGGCTGACCACCGTGCCGCCCTACTGACTAAGATGAATAATGGAAGACCAAATCTCACTGCTTTGAACGGCATGTGGATATAATGAATCACAAAACTTGAACAATTTGATTATGTATGTATGTATAATAAATGTTTGATTTTTGTTTTAATTATCATTGGTGCTATTATTATTATTATCATTTTTGATTATGATAATATAACAGTTATATTAATATTAATTAATAGTGTTATGATAAATGTAGTGGACCGCCTAGCCTGGTGCCACTGAAGGTAAATGGACAACCCTGCACTGCTTTATTAGATAGTGGCTCTCAGGTGACGATAATTTTTGAGCCCTGGTACCAGAAATACTTATCTGATACCCCTATTCAGCCTGTATCTGGTCTTTCCCTGTGGGGTCGAAGTGAATCTGGAGCTAGCTACCCTTACCGTGGGTATGTGGTAGTTGATGTGGAGTATCCCGCTGAGGTGTTGGGAACCACCCAGACGGTAACTGTCCTAGCGCTCATATGTCCTAACCCCAGGACTGACGATAAGACGTCTGTCATTGTGGGCACCAATGCGAGCCATGTTAGACGCTTGATTAATCAATGCAAAGGCAATGGCATTGATGTCACTCAAGACGCTTTGGCCTTCGTGTTAAGGTCAAGGAAGACCAACCTGCTCTCCAGGGTGTTACTGTCCCGGTCAATGATGATGAGGCTGGCCGTGTCAGATGGATGGGTCCTGGCCCTTTGACCTTACCCCCAGATGGTGAAACTCATGTTGTGTGCAAAATTGAGCTGAAAAAACCGGTTGCTCAAGAGATCCTAATGATAGACTCGTCACCAGCAGCCGCCTTACCTGCTGAGGTGATTTTTCATCCCATGGTTGTGCCCAGTGGGGCATTGGATGTCAAGGGCTTGAGAATTCTACTCAAGAATGAGTCTTCCATTTTTTGATCGACATAAAATGATATGTGGACATTTACTGGGGAGAAAACATCATAGCAGAACCCTTTGTTCGAAGGCATAATACTGTCTGACATCGATTTCTTGACCTTCAGAAGCAAGTATTCATGTCACCTAATTTTAGAATGAGCAGATCATCCATCGGTTCTCGAGTCCCTGTAACGCAACGCTGTCAGACGGCTCTGGGTGCTGAATGTTTACGTGAAATATGCGTTTAAAAAGGGCTTTTTCCGGCCAATTTGTTTTGTAGCAGAATATTACATCTTGGCCGATAAAAGCCCGTTTAAATGCATATTATTCCACGGAAACGTAAATAAATCGCTAGCACCAGGAAGCTAGTTATCTCGCTAGCTAGCTGGCCTGCGATTTAGGCTATCAATACTGTGACGGATTATTTCAAATAAAATCGAGTATTGTTGTGTCTGTGTGTTTTGCTGTTTATTGCATTATATACCTAACTGGACATAGCTAAGCGTTTTTGTGGTCATTTGTGCAGTATGTATGAATTTTACTCATATTACGTGGCTAGCTAGCTTGCTTCCCGGAAAAACTAAACCATGCCTATGGGACAAGCACATTGTTCGCCGGTTCGTGATAACATGGAGACCGCCATGCTCGTAGGGCCTATTTGCTTGCTGCCTGTGGAGCCTGGATTGTCCTGTATTATATTGTTTTTTTGTCTGCTTAGGTTATCTTAGTATTACTTTTGTGAAATGAACATAAAGAAAATTTTTTTGAACGTTTGTGCTGTATGTAATTTCGTTACAAGTATGTAGCTAGCATGCTAGCTAGCTACATGGAACTCCATGTTGTGACACGGAGCCCTGCGAACCATAATCGCAATGCATTTTCATAAAACAGTATGCTAGTTTGCATTCATAATTGTGTTTCATCATTGTATGACATTTGTCTGTTGTGATGTTACGATTAAATTTTTTGCTTTGATTGCTATTTACGTTGTATTATTCAGCATATTTTCGCTGCATACTGCCCGCTTATAGTTAGCGGACAAAGCGTTCGTTGGTGCGGATTTTGCATGTATATTATAGCTGATGCGTCCGCTTGACAGTCATCTGCGCTTGCTGGAATCACCGATTTTTTAAAGATGGTATAACGTGTTATATCGCCTTCTGTGTCTAGTTAGCTCCGTCTTGCATTTTGGGTTACCTAGCTGGACATAGCTAAGCATTTTTATGGTCATTTGTGCAGTATGAATGAATTTGACTAATATTGCGTGGCGAGCTAGCTAGCTAGCTGCCCGGGATAAACTAAGACATGCCTCGGGGACCAGCGCATTGTTCGGCCGGTCTTAAAGATAAAATGGAGACCGCTAAGTGCTCGTGAGGGCCTATTTGCTTGATGCCTGAGGAGCCTGGATTGTCGTGTATTATATTGTTTTCTATGTCTGCTTAGGTTATCTTTTGTATTATTTTAGCGAAATGAACATAAGGAAGAATTTTTGTGAACGCTTGTGCCATATGTAATTATTTCGTTACAAGTATGTAGCTAGCATGCTAGCTAGCTGCGGGAACTCCGTGTTATGACACGGAGCCATGCGAACCATAATCACAATGCATTTTCATAAAACAATATGCTAGTTTGCATAAGATAATTATGTTTCATAATTGTATGACATTTGTCTGTTGTGATGTTACGATTAAATTTGTGGTTTGATAGCTATTTACTTTGTATTATTCAGCATATTTTCGCCGCATCGAAGCAAAACAAGATGGTGGCGTTTCAATTTTGTCCCGATGCTGTTTAGCCAATAGGAAAAGAGAGAGAGAGAATGGTCGATGCTGTTTAGCCAATTGGAAAAGTGAGAGAGTGTGGTTGTGCAAGAAAGTCTCGCTCCCATTGAAAATGAATGGGCTCCATTCATTGTCAATGGGAATTTTTTCATTTTTAATTGCTAATAATTCATAAACTATAATTAATATCGAGATGATTTTGAATAGCAACGATCTACACATATAGTAGAATAATTTGGTATGCAGGTTGTATGGGCAGTATGAAAACTGTTGGAGGAGTTAGTGTTAACAGAATGGGAAGAAAGAGAATAAAAATAAAAATAAAAATAATAAGTTGAAAGATCCTGAGAAATAACAATAGTTTGCATGCTTCACATGCAAACTAATGAATGGGCTCCATTCATTGTCAATGGGAATTTTTTCATTTTTAATTGCTAATAATTCATAAACTATAATTAATATCGATATGATTTTGAATAGCAACGATCTGCACATATAGTAGAATCATTTGGTATGCAGGTTGTATGGGTAGTATGAAAACTGTTGGAGGAGTTAGTGTTAACAGAATGGGAAGAAAGAGAATAAAATAAAAACTAGAATGAGAGTTTATAAAGAAACTCTGAGTTTGCATGTGATAGCACAATTCACTGGATAATATGATGTTTATTGTTGCATTGTCCTGCACTCTGCTGTATGATAAGGTGCAAAGTGTCTTCTTTACTGATAGGCAAGTATGATAAACTATGATGACCGTCCATTGCATGGTCGAAGTGACCAGGGCATATGTATGGTAAGGGTTAATTTAGTTGTCAAGCTACATCATTGGTATGTAGCATAATAAAAGTTATTTGGATGATGATGATCTTCATTGTTGTCAGTAATGGTTCAGGTATATATTTGTTTATTATCTATATACTGGTTCTTGTAAAGCAGCCGTAGTAATTGAGAGGCACAGGGTCTGTAAGCAAAGCAGTCAGCCTAGCGAGTTTTTGGTGCTGTATTGCCTAACCTGATGGACTTACAATATGAGGTGAGGACCCCAGTCAATGTATTTCTTCTGATGAAGCTGTCCAGTCGGAAGCCAGGCTATGTGAAATATTGCAGCTGTATACCACCAAAGCCACAGCTTCTACTCTACATACTCTATAAGACCAATAAGATGTGCACCGCCTTCAGTACTTCCACCACATTGAGCTGCTTCCTTCATCTTTTGCCTGGCTGCAATTGCCTTTTATAATATCTGTAAATACAGAACGTTCATTTATTTGAGCCTACTTTTGTCTTATATTGTTATTTTTACTATGATGATGAAATTTACTACCTTGTTTCTCATTATTTTCATTGGGTTTGAATTTGTATGATAGAGATGAAATAATCTCTTAATAATAAAACTGGAACAATTTGAATTGATAATATTTATGATGCACTTGGCATAAGATGTATAATTATACACAACAGTGCATATTATACTGAGAGGGTTGTATTGCAAAAATCATTTTGTATATTCATAGTGTTTGTTTTTTTCAAGTCTACTTTGTTTTATCTTATTATTTGTTTTTGTATCGTAATTTTGTCTCAGTATTTTAATTGGGTTTGAATTTTTTATACTATGAGAGATTCATTTTCTCCGTGATTTGTATCCCAGCATATCTTTTGGGCGAGAGGCAGAAATATACCCCTGGGACAGGTAGCCAGTCCATCGCAGGGTATAACACCATATGCTCACTCTGCTACCTTTTGGGCATATTAGAGTCTCCAATTAGCCTGATATGCATGAATTCTGACTGTGGAGGAAACCAGAACACCTCGAGAAAAACCCACGGGCACGGGGGGTGAACATGTAAACTCCACTCCAGAAACGCCCACGGGCGGATTCAAACCCACAACCTTTCTGCTGGGAGGCCGTAATTCACCGTGGCCGCCCTACTGACTAAGATGAATAATGAAGACCAGATCTCACTGCTTTGAACGGCATGTGGATATGATGAATCACAAAACTTGAACAATTTGATTATGTATGTATGTATTATAAATGCTTGATTTTGTTTATCTATCATTTGTGCTATTATTATAATCATTTTGATTATGGATAATATAATAGTTATATTAATATTAATTAATAGTGTTATGATATCAATATAATACAGAACCCTCCCCAGGAATGCAAAAGTGTCTTTTAAAGTTTCTTGGTGACGATGATGATATTATGAATATTACTGGTATTGTCATCATCAAATAAAAATAATCAAGCATGGTTGACTGTTCAGCCGTGTCAGCACAGATTCTGTGCTAAAGTTAATAATGCGCATTCTCACCGACGGGCTCTCACGTTGTTTTCTATTAGGCAACAGTGTTTTTTCCGAGCGCTTGTGAAGAATTACCGCGAAAATGAGCTAAAGGCCAACAAAAACACGCCTAAATTGTATGAAATGTTAAATTCTCGCGACGGCACATGAAAAAAATTCATTCAGCAGGAAAACTGGTGAAGGCACAGCACTTAAACATTCGACATGCTGTTTACTTTTGCTCAAATTTTCCCACGCCTGATTGTTTTACGCGATCCTGTGTGTGTTAACGGCGACAAGTTAATGATTGTTAAACATTAACGCATTTCTGACTTCGCTCAATCCATCCCTTGCTTTGGCGCCATGAAAAAGTGAACGCGACTAGGCTGCAACACACTCAAACGAACTCACCTGCAATCGCTTCTCATTGTCTTCCTTGATGAAAGCAGATTGCATCTGTCGCTTAGGACCGATTTCTTTAAAAATCGCGACTCCCCTTAGCTTCTCGCGACCATTATACAACTTTTGGCTGATATGTTTTCATCAAACTGTCAGCTACCAGTTTGCTGCGGAATGTTTACATCTACCACGCAGTAACGAGGGAAGTTAAGGTCGGGTGAGCACCGCAAACCAGGCTATTGTCTTTAAAGTGGCTAAAATGGACAAGTGATAAATCTAAATCTATGATATTTTTGATCGACATAAAATGATATGTGGACATTTACTGGGAGAAAACAGAACCCTTAGGTTCAAGGCATAATACTGTCTGACATCGATTTCTATGACCTTCGAAGCAAGTATTCATGTCACCTAATTTTAGAATGAGCAGATCATCCATCGGTTCTCGAAGTTCCCTGTAACGCTACGCTGTCAGACGGCTCTGGTGTTGACGTTTACGCGGAAATATTGCGCGCTTAAAGAGTGGGCTTTTATCGGCCAATTTGTTTTGTAGCAGAATATTGCTATATCTTGGCCGATAAAAAGCCCGTTGAAATGTATATTATTCCACGAACGAAATAGATAGTTAGCACCAGGAAGTTGAAGTTATCTCGCTTAGCTAGCTAGCCTGCGTATTTAGGCTATCAATACTGTGGACGGATTATTTTCCCAAATAAAATCGAGTATTGTTGGGTGTCTGTGTGTTTTGTGGTTGCTGGTTGCATTATTATACCTAATCGGACATAGCTAAGCTGCTTTTTGTGGTCATTTGTGCAGGTATGAATTTCAATAATATTACGTGGCTAGCTAGCTTCCCGGAAAAATCCAAAACCATGCCTACGGGACAAGTTATTGATTGTTCGTCGGTCTTCCTATTGACATGGAGACCGCTATGCTCAGAGACCCATTTGTTTGCTGCCTGTGGAGCCTGGATTGTCCTGTATTATATTGTTTTCTTTTGTCTGCTTAGGTTATCTTTGTATTATTATTTTTAAGTAAAATTAACATAAAGAAAAATTTTGAACGTTTGTGCTGTATACTCATATAAGTATGTAGCTAGCATGCTGGCTAGCTACATGGAACTCCATGTTGTGACACACGGAGCCCCGCGAATCCATAACGCAGAATGCATTTTCATGAAAAACAGTATGCTAGTTTGCATTTATTGTGTTTCATCGCCAGGCGAGACGTCTGTTGTGATGTTACTTACTAAATTTTTTGCTTTGATTGCTATTTACGCTTGTATTATTCAGCATATTTTCGCTGCATACCGTCTGGCTAGAAGAAGCAGACAAAGCCGCTCGCTGCTGATGGATTTCAGATGTATATTGCTGGCGTCCGCTTGACAGTCATCCGCTTGCTGGAATCACCGATTTTAAAGATGGTATAACGTGGTTATATCGCTCTCTCGCGCCTAGTTAGCTCCAGATGCATTTTGTGTTACCTAGCTGACATAGCTAAGCATTTTATGGTCATTTGTGCAGTATGAATGAATTTGACTAATATTACGCGGGCTTAGCCAGCTTAGCTTAGCTGCCCGGATAAATCCAAGACATGCCTCCGACCAAAGCGCATTGTTCGGCCGGTTCGTGATAAAAATGGAGATAATCGGCTATGCTCAGAGGGCCTATTTTGCTTGATGCCTGAGGAGCCTGGATTGTCGTGGTGTTATATTGTTTTCTATGTCTGCCCAGGGTTATCTTTTGTATTATTTTAGCGTAAATGAACATACCCAAGACTTTTGTGAACGCTTTCTACTGTATGTAATTATTTCACATAAGTATGTAGCTAGCATGCTAGCTAGTTACGGGGAACTCCGCAGCAGCATTAACGGAGCCATGCGTAACCATAATCGCAATGCATTTTCATAAAACAATATGCCAGGCTTGGTATAAGATAGTCGAGGTGTTTCATAATTGTATGACATTTGTCTGTTGTGAGTTATTGAGATGAAAATTTTAGGGTTTTTGAGAAATAGATGCACGGTATTATTCAGTATATTTTCGCCGCGATCGGGAAGCAAAAACAAGATGGCGGCGTTTCAATTTTGTCCTCGATGCTGTTTAGCCAATAGGAAAAAGCTGGTAGAGAACGGTCGGCGTTAAGCTTAGCCAATTGGAAAAGTGAGAGAGTGTGGTTGTGCAAGCAGTAGCCCGCTTCCCATTGAAAATGAATGGGCTCCATTCATTGTCACGGGAATTTTTTCATTTTTAATTGCTAATAATTCATATAAACGGCAATTAATATCGACATGATTTGAATAGCAAACGATCTGCACATATAGAACTATTTGGTATGCAGGTTGTATGGGTAGTATGAAACTGTTGGAGGAGTTAGTGTTAACAGAATGGGAAGAAAGAGAATAAAAAAAATAAAAATAAGTTGAAAGATCCTGAGAATAATACGTAGCTTGCATGCTTCACATGCAAAACTAATAAGTTGAAAGATCCTGAGAATAATGAATAGTTGCATGCTTCACATGCAAAACTAATAATAAGTTGAAAGATCCTGAGAATATCAATAGTTTGCATGCTTCATGCAAACTAATAATAAGTTGAAAGATCCTGAGAATAACACAGTTTGCATCCCATGGTGCAAAACTACTGTTGAAAGATCCTGATAGGGGTTAACAATAGCTTGCATGCTTCACATGCAAACTAATAAAAATAAGTTGAAAGATCCTGAGAATAACAATAGTTTGGTATGCTTCACATGCAAACTAATAATAAAAATAAAAATAATAAGTTGGAAAAGATCCCGAGAATAACAATAGTTTGCATAAGCTCATGCAAACTAATAAAAATAAGTTGAAAGATCCTGAGAATAACAATAGTTTGCATGCTTCATATGCAAATTTGCAGTTTTTAATGCAATTAGCACATCTGGAAATCATCGTTGTCATTGTTATTTTTATATTTAATACCTGTGTTAGAGGACACCTAGCTAGGTGATCGAGTGATAACAAATACTAACATCAGAAACTCAAGTATAAGGTGACAAAGTGATTTAAAATTATGCCATGTAGTTGTATTATATAACCCCTCCAGAAGTTGACTTTTGTCTGCAACGCGGCAATGCGAGCACCTTTTTGAATTTTAACTAACGAATAAGAATTTCCTGACAACAAACACCCGTAAACAAAATAATAATGTATTAAATAATGGTCATGCTTGTAGGCTGATGTGTGTCAGCAGTCCAGTGTTTTTCATGTAATTTCATCTCGTCGAATATACACATGTACAGCGTTTGATTGCACAATTCCCCCGCCGATTCTTTACAAAGGGTGGCAAACGCGTCTCAGGTTTTGCAGTTGGTTCAGCCAACATTTCGCACTCCAGTGTTTTCTTTGGCTCTGTGGTAGAGACCGGCGCGGAGGTAGGAAAATGGGGTCATTCCACTCGCTACCATGGTTTTGAGGGGAGTCGCGCTGTCAGGTTACCCATAGTGCGGTTGCGGAGGCCGATTGGAACAATATTTAAGACAATGTAGGAGCTCGTTTTTGTTCAAAACTGGACTAAAACTTTTACTCACATTATCCGAAGACTGTATCGCAAAATTTGCGATGGGGATTTCAAAAGCCCATCACAGATTGGTGCATTTAAAAAAAACTGATCGCATTTTGCGATGCGATACCGCTTATTGCCAGCCCTGCATTTTGAAGTTTGAATTGTTCAATTTTAATAATACGTGTGCTCTGTCTTTTCACAAACACTGCTGAGGAAAAATTTAAAATATCTTCTTCAGTTTCAGCTCTGGATTGAGTAAAACATTTGAATTCTGTATCTTGTTTTTTTTCGGAAACACGAGAACTATTCACATGACAATGAACATTATTTGATCCATAAATCTGAGTTTGTGTAGTTAATGAAATGCAATATATGATAAGCAACCTATTGCTAAGATTTAATTGTTGGATAAATGTACCAAAATACGTAAGAGATCCTTTTAATTTTTAGGTCCTAATGGGCTGTTATTCCGGATGCAAGAAACAGCGAAGACCGAACAAGCTTGCAATGAGCCCCCTGAATTCAGATGTGTCTAATGCCACTTTTGTACGTCCTGATTTCTTTATCATTAGTGGTTTTGCCGGGATTCCGCACACAAATTACTACTATGCCTTCCTTTGCTTTGTTTACGCTCTGACAGTACTGGGAAACACTTTTGTTATGCTCATGATTTTTGTGAACCACTGTCTTCACACTCCAAAATACATTGTAGTTTTTAGTTTGGCTCTATCTGATTTGTGTGTAAGCTCTGCAGTTGTTCCTCCGGTAATCGACACCTTTCTGTTTAAATCACGTTTAATCCCCTATGCAGGCTGCGTGACAAGCATGTACTTATTTTTTTCAAGTCTCACAGTGCAGTCTCTTACTCTCGCTATTCTGTCCTATGATAGATGTGTTGCAATTTGCTTTCCACTGAGATACAATGAGATTGTGACAAATAAATCAATGCAGGGTGTTATAGCTATATCATGGATTTTTGGTTTCTTAGCTAATGCCATTTTAGTGCATTTTATCAATGAACTGTCATTTTGCAAATCTATTGAGATAAACAGCTATTTCTGTGATTACGGAGCCACATACCGTTTGGCATGCAATCACAAAACTGCTAATTATGTGATTATGTGGACACATCCTGTTACTATTCTTTGGTTGCCTGCTCTTTTTATTATAGTTACTTACATTTGCATTGGCAGAGCGTTACTGAAAATCGCAAAAGCCTCTGAGCGGCTCAAAGCCATGAAAACATGCACCTCTCATTTGGTCTTGGTGAGTGTGTTCTATTTTCCTTTATGTGTCACAATAGCACAGGACTCCTCCATTGAGCAGAACACCCGAATTATTAACCTGTCTCTGGCAACCATCTTGCCACCCATGCTGGACCCAATCATCTACTCACTGACTACTGAAGAATTCAGAGAAGCTATTAAGAAACTGTACAGAAGAATTAAGACACATATCATTGTTTGGAACAAATGATTAAATATTCCTTTTTTTCGACCTAATTTCATTTAGTATTAAAGTAATCCACTGATCACATGCAGTATGAGCTTGAATGTTCCTTGAGAACAAAGCTCATCCAGCATTTTGAAATACCAACCACAGTTCTTAAATGGTAAATAGAAATTAAAGAAAATAAGCACAAGTAAAATGAATAAATAAATAAATAAATAAACAAATAAATAAATAATAAAGAAAGAAAAAAAAAGTAAAAGATGAAAAATTATAGTTGTTAAAAAATAAGGGTATAGAGATCTATTTAGCCAAATAATGAGTTACAGGTGTCCATTTTTGCACAAAAATGTCCTTTTTCATTTGCAGTTTTGCAGTTAGTTCTTCCGCTGTTTACAACTCCCTAAATCTCTTCACCCATCATTCAACTAAAGGGGGTTTATTTTGAAATGGTGAAATAGTTGTGTTTTTCCATACAATTAACAATAAGGCCCTTAAGATGTACAGATTAAATCCATAGAGTACACCTTTTGGAAAACATCCCAACATATAGTACAGCAGATTCCAAGGCAAACAACATCTAAAATGACTGCAATCTCAGTCTTAATGTTTTCCCAGAATCTCTGCAGCTTTGGACAGTCCCAAAAATATGGGTCTGGTCCCCAGTCATTCCACAGCCTCACCAGCGTAATGGTGAGGACCCTCCAGCAAACTCAGGCAGCACTTTGGAGGTCCTGAGGAACCTAACCTTAACTTTCCGGTCTAACTCCCTCCACATAAGGGTGTTTGTGATCTTATGGCAACTTAGATGACTTTCCTCCCATTAATCATCCATAATTATAACATCTGCTTCCAACTTCCATTTTTATTTTCTTAAGGAGGTTTATCCGGAATCCTCTAATTGCAAAATTTAGTGAATATTGGATATGCAGTGCGTATCAACAAATAAGGAAATCCAACTTCAGCGGGTTAATATACCACATTTATATCATTTCATCCTTTCTATGCAATTTGCCAAGAAAGAGGATGTCCTTAGCTCTTCATGGTACCACTGACTGCAGTATTACTGTTGCCAGTGGCGGCCTTAAGCATCTGAGGGCCCGTTTCAAAAGCAAATGTGGGGCCCTATAAAACATAACAGCTTCATCATTTTGCTAGGTGAAAGCTTACACCTTAGCCTATCCAGTGAAATTTTGACTTTTCTGGCTAAAACTTTATGTTTATTTGTGATGATTTATTAAAATAATGGCAATAAAAATATTTGCATGTGTAAATGTGATAAATTTGTCAAAAAGTGAAATGTGCAACACAGCCCAAGAACCTGGCTGCATTGCAAACTGCGAACGTCTTTGTGTACTTTATGGGTCACTGAATTTGAAATACAAAAAAAAGTTTCTGCCTAAACCGGCCTTAGGTTTCAATACAAACAACGCAACGAGCCTATATTCTTTGTTTTCTTCTTAGGGGAAAGGATTACTGGATAGCTCTACAACATAATCACTGGGATAGCGATGCGGTATAATCTGGATGTAATTCAAACTTTGATATCTTATCAATATAATTTAATGTTGCTTGAGTAGACTAGGTTTAGAAGCACTAAATGACTCGTATTGCCAGACCTTAATTCAAATTTGCATTGTAGCTATAAGCATTACACAGCACTAGGTGACGCAATATCCCTCCGCTCTGTAAGAGAATGAGGCTGCCTTTGCCATTTTTACAACATTCTAAGGTCTGTTATTTCAGTATAGCAGACCGTTGCTATGAATAGCAGACAGTTGCTATGGACGCTTCTGATCGACTCTGGCGGATCACGTCATTTAATGTTTGTTTATTTATTTGTCCTGTCATATCAATCCGCAGAAAGACGTTTAGACCTGCGGCAAGAAATCATTAATTTTCTGTTGCTCCATCAGAAAAAAATGGAATATTTTTCCAATATCAATTTTAATATATTTGTAGAGAACGAAACATTGGATTCATGGTTGCTGGCTGTCCAGTCCCCAGTAAAGAAAAGAAGAAGAGAGGAAAACAGCGCAGAGAAAGAAAGAGAGGTGAAAAGACACAAGGAACTAGATGACACGGAAATTGACAAAATTGAGGAAGACAAACATCAAGTTAATACAAAACAGAACACGGTATGGGCCATGAGTGTGTTTAAAGACTGGTTACTTGAAAACAAAATGCCAACAGACAGTCATTAATAAAAACTAAGCAGTTGAGTTCCTTAATATTCAAACTTAAAGCTGAAGTCCATAAGATTGCTCGACCGAGAGGACTTAGTCAGATTTTTGAACGAGTACAATTTTCAAGCCCCTCCCCTATTTGCGCTGATTCCAACCAGTCTGTCCCTCAATTTTTTTTGTGCACATCCGAAGGTGCGTGCTAATGATATGATTGGTTGATTGAACCGGGAGCGGTAGAATTTCGCAGAACGCAATACAGGCTGTGGGTGGAGATAAATTCGCGGATTTTTTTCCAAAATCACCTGATTCATATTTGCATGTCGAAGCATAGTGACAGTTTCAGTAAATACAACCAAAAAAAATCTTTCTGACTTCAGCTTTAAATTTTGAGAATTATCATTGCATATTATCGATCAGAAACTATTTTGACTGGCCGGTTCCGGAGGCTACCGGACCGTGACCTGGCCAAAATCCAGATAATTCAATGTGTAAAAAAATGCATAAAATTTCTAGACAATGCTTAAAAATGTAGCTTTACATCAAAGCTCACCGTTATATTAAATATTAAATACCTCCGGAATGCAGCAAGCGAATTGTTTTTGTTCTCCTATTAACTGATGATGTAAAGGCCAATAAAATCGAGAGGCCAAGTGCAGCGGTAGGAGAAAACCAGAGCAGCATGGACTAAAAACACTCACAGAGAGGGAGATACAGACCAAACAACAGAGACAGCTCTCGCGCTTCCAAAAGGACGCCCAACCATCCGAAACTAGAAAGCAAAGCGAGAGAGAGAGAAAGAGGAAGTATCTCGGGAACCGAGAAAACAAAGCACCTAAAATGGTGCAACACAAAGGTAAGAGAGGGAAAGGAAGAAAAGGGAATTTCCCTAGAGAAATAGGAACCACAAAAGGAACGCGAAGATATTTCGCCAGCAATTTTCCTGACTACAGATATCTTCTGGCTTCTGTGTTAGCTAAAATCAGACACTCCAACAAGGGAGGCGAGGCGGACATCTGGCTTATATAGACTCAGAGGAAGGTGCCGCCCACGCCTGACGAAACAGCCGGAAGGAATCCGAAAATTAAAGGAACAGAAGTGGTTCCGAAAAGAGCCACAAAGAGAGTCTAAAAACCACAAACACAGTCAAAACCATGACACGACCCCCCCCCCAAGGAACGGCTCCCGATGTTCCCATAGAACCCTGGGCACGGAGCTCAGATATCAGGGTGGGATCCAGGATATCCCGAGATGGGACCCAGCACCAGTCCTCAGGACCGTAATCCCTCCCAGTCCACCAAAAACTGGACCTCGCGACCAACACGCCTCTTGGCCAGAATGCTACGCGCGGTGTAAACCAGCCCCCCCTCAATCATCCGCGGCGGCGGTTTGTCGACTGGTGCCAGGACACTTGTGCTCACCGGTTTAAGCCGAGAAACATGAAATGAGGGGTGAATATGCAAGGATCTATGGAGCTTTAATCGGACGGTGACAGGGTTGATCTTCTGCACTGTCTTGAAAGGGCCAATGAAGCGGGGAGCCATCTTCCTTGACTCCACTCTCAAAGGAAGGTCCCGAGTGGAAAGCCAAACTCTCTGGCCAACCCGAAAAGATGGGGCCAAACGGCGCCTTCTATCAGCAGCAGTCTTCTGTTTCCGTCCAGAGCGCAACAGAGAGGACCGGACCCTGGCCCAGACCGACCGACAACGGCGAACAAAATGATTAACCGAGGGAACTTCTGAATCCCTCTCAGTCTCCGGAAAAAGCGGAGGCTGATAACCCAGCTGAGCCTCAAATGTGGAAAGGCTTGTGGAAGAGTTACACAACAAATTATGGGAGTATTTGGCTCATGCCAAAAACGACTCTACGAAGAAGGATTGTCAGCCGCTAAACACTGAAGTGTATTTTCTAGCGACTGGTTAATTCGCTCTGTCTGCCCTTTGGTCTCAGGGTGGAAACCAGACGAAAGGCTCACGGCAGCCCCTAGCTGGTTGCAGAAAGCATGCCAAAATTTAGCCGTAAACTGCGGGCCACGGTCTGAGACCACATCCTGAGGCAGACCATGCAGCCGGAGCACATGGTCCACAACAAGAAGGGCCGTCTCCCTCGCTGAAGGGAGCTTAGGCAGGGCGATAAAGTGGGCGGCCTTAGAAAAGCAGTCGACCACGACCAAAATCACAGTGTTGCCTTCCGAAACTGGCAGACCTGTAACAAAATCAAGAGCGATGTGGCTCCACGGACGCTTGGGAACAGGCAACGGCCGCAACAGACCAGAGGGGGGGAGATGGGAAACCTTGTCCCGTGCACAGATGCAACATGCCGCCACAAATTCCCGGATGTCTTTATCCATGCTGGGCCACCAAAAGCGTTGGGCCAAGAACTGCTTGGTCCGGTGAACCCCTGGGTGCCCTGCCAAGCGGGAAGAGTGCCCCCACTGGAGCACTTGAGAACGCACTGCCACGGGGACAAACAAACGTGGCTCCCCACCAGGACCAGGATCGGACCGCAAGGCCTCCCACACAACAGACTCAACGTCCCACTGAATGGGAGCCGCAATCTGAGCTGCCAGAATTACCGGCTCTGGAATGGAATCACGGCCCGAGCGGTCGTAAATCCGCGACAAGGCATCAGGCTTGATGTTTTTGGAGCCGGGGCGATAAGTTAACGTAAAGTTAAAGTGATTGAAAAACAATGCCCACCGCGGCTGCCGGGAATTATGTTGCTTAGTCTGCTGGACATATTGGAGATTCTTGTGATCCGTCCAACCACAAATGGATGTTCAGCTCCCTCCAACCAATGGCACCATTCTTCCAACGCCAACTTAACTGCTAACAACTCCCGGTCACCAATGCTGTAATTCCGTTCGGCCGCTGACAATGACCTGGAGAAGTAGGCGCAGGGATGCAACTTATTGTCCTGAAGGGGGCGCTGGGACAAAATGGCACCCACTCCGACCTTTGAAGCATCAACCTCCACCACAAATGGGAGGGAGGGGTCGGGCAAGACAAGAATGGGCTCAGAGCTAAATCGTCTCTTTAACTCCTGAAAAGCAGCCCCAGCTGCTGGAGACCAAGCAAATGACGAGGAGGCATTTTTCTTAGTAAGTGCAATAATGGGGGCAGCCACCGCGCTAAAATTACGGATAAACCTCCTATAAAAATTAGGGAAGCCCAAAAATCGCTGAACCTCCTTAACATTCTGAGGGGCAGGCCAATTCCTGACCGCTGCCACCTTGTCTGGGTCCATGCGGACCGACCCTGCTGATACAATGAAGCCAAGGAACGAGACTGTCCTGGCATGAAAAATGCATTTTTCGGCCTTGACAAAAAGTTCGGCTTAAAGGAGGGCCTCAAGCACTTGTCTGACGTGTTGTTTATGCTCCAAGAGAGTCGAAGAAAAAATCAGAATATTGTCAAGGCAGACAAAGACGAATTTCTCCAACATCTCTCAGAGGATGTCTTTAACAAATGCCTGGAACACTGAGGGGGCGTTAACCAATCCGAAAGGCATAACAAGATATTAGTAGCACCCATCATGGGTATTAAAACCCGTTTTCCATTCGTCCCCCTCCCAGATCCAGACCAATTTGTACGCGTTGCGGAGGTCTAATTTAGTGAAAAACGACGCCTCCTGCAGGCGTTCAAATGCAGAGTTCATTAAGGGCAGAGGGTACCGATTCTGAATGGTTATGTTATTCAAGCCCCTGTAATCAATACAGGGCCTCAAACTGCCATCGTTTTTCCCAACGAAGAGGAACCCCGCTCCAGCAGGAGACGTAGAGGGTCGGATAAAACCACTGGCTAGAGCCTCCTGAAAATACTCATGCATTGCCTTACGCACTGGCCCTGACAGTGAGTATAACAGACCCCTGGGGGGAGTAGTAACAGGGAAAAGTTTGATCTCACAATCATAATCACGATGCGGAGGCAAAGACGAAGCTCGTTTGCTAAAAACCTCTGCGAGATCAACATAATCACTTGGAACGTTGGGAGGTAAACCAAAGTTCAGCGTGGCCCCTACACACCAATCTTATTCAGAACCCAACGATTCAACAACTGACTCAGAGTCAGAAAAATATTCTGACTCGAAATCCTCCTCTTCTGGTTGCCGCCAGTCAAATTGAGGATCCCACTCTAACTCTTCCTCTGCCCCATTATCTAAATCGGGTGTGTTCAGTAAACCTCCCTCTTCATCATCACTCCAAGCGTCAGCCTCCCCCATAGGTTGACGTTCGGGGCGACACGCCAGAATCTCACTACAGTGAGACCTACAGTCAGAGCCCCACTGAATGACAGGATTATTTTGACTGCCCCAAAAGATATGTGGCCTATGTTCAAGCAACTAAGAATGACCTAAAACCACAGGAAAAACCGGGGAATTGATTAGGAAAAAACGAACTCTCTCTGAATGACCGCCAAATGGGATAAGCATAGTCAATCATTCAGAGACCTCGGTTATAAGCCCCGATCCCAACAGGCGACCGTCCAAAGATCTGACCATGCGGGAATGCAAGAGAGCGTGAACGGGAATGGAATGTTTCTTACCCCACTCCGCATCCATAAAACAATCAACGGCACCAGAATCCGAAAAAGCCTCAACAATTATTCTCTGCTTCCCCACAGTTAACTCCACTGAAATAAATGTTTGAAAGGGAGATTGAGCCTGTCCCGCTAGAGGGACTTCCTGTTCCCCTTGAGCTCAGGACAACGTGGACGGATATGCCCCAGCTTGTTACAATGATGACAAATTATTCGTTTGCGATCAGGCTTAGGATTCCGGCTCTCATATGAACCATCAACCTGCATGGGCTCACTAGGAGTGGGAATTTCAGTGGGCAGAGTTGGGGCTGTGTGCGTGTTATAAGGAGAATTAACCCCTTTGCTGGTAAAAGCCAGTGCAGTTCGTTCCTCCTTGTTACGTTCGCGGATACGATTATCAATCCGCACAGCAGTACAAACCAACGAATCTAAAGATACACAAGGCTCTAACGTCACTAGGGCATCCTTTACTTCCTCCCCCAAAGCCTGAATAAAAACGGTCATAATGGGTGCTTCTGGCCACCCTGTCTCTGTGGCCAAGGAGCAGAAAGAAATAGAAAACTCCACGACGCTCTCAGAGCCCTGCCTCAAATGCATCAGACGCGTAGCTGCGTCCTGACCACACACGTCCTGATCAAAAACAGAAATCATCTCCCTCAGGGGAGTATCTATCGAATTAACAACCGGCGATCTAGATCGAATGAGTGGCCCCACCCAAGTGAGGGCTGCGCCGGACAACAGGGATAGAATGAACGAAACCCGTGATTCTTCATTCGAGAACCGTGAGGGTTCCGATTTAAATAATATTTCACATTGTGCAATGAAATCCTTGCATTTCCCTGCCTCGCCTCCATATCTTGGGGGTAACTGGAGTTTAGGCTCTCAGGAAAGGTGTGTAGATTGTGCTTGTGAAACATTTTGTGTTATCTGAGCAGACAATGCTCCAATACTCTCGCTGAGACTTAATAGGATGTTTTCCTGTCTCTGCATAGCATTCTCCTGTAGGCAAACTCTCTCCGCCAGCTCTGCCTGTTGATTGCCTAAACTCGTAAGGCCCTTGCCATACCCCTTTAGCACCGACTGTTGATTAGCAACAATCTTCTCTAGCTTATCCGCTGCTGGCGACTCCATGTCTGGCTGGAGTGTTTTGTAAACGCCGATAGAATCGAGAGGCCAAGTGCAGCGGTAGGAGAAAACCAGAGCAGCACGGACTTAACACTCACAGAGAGAGAGATACTGACCAAATAACAGAGACAGCTCTCGCGCTTCCAAGAGGACGCCCAACCATCTGAAACGAGGAAGCAAAGCGAAAGAGAGAGAAAGAGGAAGTATCTCGGGAACTGAGAAAACAAAGCACCTAAAATGGTGCAACACATAGATAAGAGAGGGAAAGGAAGAAAAGGGAATTTCCCTGGAGAAATAGGAACACAAAAATAATGCGAAGATATACCGCTAACAATTCCTGACTACAGATATCTTCTGGCTGTTTTGTTAGCTAAAATCAGACACTCCAGCGAGGGAGGCGTGGCGGACATCCGGTTTATATAGACTCAGAGGAAGGTGCCACCCACGCGTGACGAAACAGTTGGAAGGAATCCAAAAATTAAAGGAACAGAAGTGGTTCCAAAAAGACCCCCAAAGAGAGTCTAAAAACCACAAATACGGTAAAAACCATGACAGATGAGTCCGAGGCGCAAGTAACATCGGCTAAGGTGACAACTGTATTTCCGAAATTCAAAAAGTATCAGCTACTCTATCTCTTTAGCAACCATCATTTGTAGATGATGAATAATTACTACACTTAGCCAGCTCAGTCTACGTCCCTCCTGATCGGTTCATATAATCAACAAGGTCGTTTATGTTAGAATTCCAAAAATTTGAACTTGAAGAAAAGGGACCTGGATAGGCTCTTTTCACTGTCAGTAACAAAAGTATTTCATTGGAATTGACTGTCACTCTGTTAAACTGGAGAGTCATGAATACTCCTCATCCACCACAACTCTGAGAAGGGGCGCCGTTTAGGGGGCTTTCGAGGCAACAGCCAGGCATGCGCTATAATGCCTTCATAGAAGTCATTGCAAAATGTCCCATTTTGAGTGGCCATCGGGGATCCCAAACATTTGCCTTTTTTGGAGGGACCCAATGATTTGCCCGGTTTGCCTCACCTGGCGGTGTGCCCCTGCATGTTTTCATACAGTCAAGGTAGGATGTCTGGAAGTTGGAGGGCCCCCTGGAGGGCAGGGCCCGTTTCAACTGAAACGATTGAAACACAGGCAAGGCCGCCATGACTGTTGCGCATGACTGATTAATTGACCATTGAAAACGGTAGATTAGAATTTCATTTTTCCATTTTTTGGTAATGCATGAAAGATATTCAGAAATCAACACATTACTTGATTTTCCTTTGTGTACATTTAAAAAACAAGGCGTTTGTGACTCCCAGAGCTCTTGACGAACTGCAAGAGCACATTCGAAATGAAGTTAAGGCTTTACGAAATGATCTGGCTATGACGAGACGTGCAGTTGAGGACGTGCTCCGTAGCTGTCAGCTTTGCGTCGAAAGGGGAGGTGGACATGTTGAAGGTGTTGGTGCATAGGCAGAGGGCAGTGCGTTGACTTTCACTGACTTTCATGGACTCTGTTTTTCTGACTTCCATCGATAAACAAAACCTGGAAAAATGAAACTCAAATCTTCCATTTTCAAAGGTCATTTAATGAGTCATGCGCAACAGTAATGTTGCAGTCAGTGGTATCCATGAGGAGCTAAGGACGTCCTTTTCCTTGGCAAATTGCATAGAAATAGTGAAACCATTTTAACATGGTATATTAACCCGCTGAAGTTGGACTACCTTTTTTTGATACAAACTGTATATTTGGTTCCAATTATTATTATTATTCTATATTATACTATTATCATTTTTTATTATTATTTTTACAACCCCAATTCCGAAATAGTTGGGACGAAGTGTAAATTCTGAATAAAATCAAAACCCAATGACTTTCAAATCAAACCAGCCAGTATTCTATTCAAAATAGAACAGATAACATAGCAAATGTTGAAACTGAGAAATTTTACAATTTTATTCACAAAATGAGCTCATTTCAAATTTGATGGTTGCTACAGGTCTCAAAAAAATTGGGACAGGGGCCTGTTCACCATGGTGTAGCATCCCCTCTTCTTTTTAACTCAGAGCGGAGGCGTCTGGGCATTGAGGAGACAAGTTTCCTGAGTTTAGCCATTGGAATTTGATCCCACTCTTGTTTAATACAGGCTTCCAGCTGCTGGAGAGTTTTGGGTCTCCTTTGACGGACTTTTCCTTTAATTATGCGCCAAATGTTCTCAATCGGTGAAAGATCAGGACTGCAGGCAGGCCAGTTCAGCACACGGACTCTTCTACTACGAAGCCATGCTGTTGTAATAGCTGCAGTATGTGGTTTTGCATTGTCCTGCTGAAATACACAAGGCCTTCCCTGGAATAGATGTCGTCAGGAGGGGAGCATATGTTGCTCTAAAACCTTTATACACCTTTCAGCATTCAGGGTGCTTTTTAAAACATGCAAGTGTCCCACACCATATGCACTAATGCATCCCCATACCATCAGAGACGCCGGCTTTTGAACTGACCGCTGATAAGAGGAGGGGTGGTCTTTCTCCTCTTTAGCCCGGAGGACACGACGCCCATGATTTCTAACAAGAATGTCAAATTTGGACTCGTCTGACCACAGGAAACTTCGCCACTTTGCTACAGTTCATTTTAAATTAGCCTTGGCCCACAGAACACGGCGGCGCTTCTGGATCATGCTCAACAATGGCTTCCTTTTTGCATGATAGAGTTTCAGGTGGCATCTGTGGATGGCACGGTGGACTGTGTTTACAGACAGTGGTTTCTTGAAGTATTCCTGGGCCCATTTAGTAATGTCAATGACAGAATCATGCTGGTGAATGATGCAGTGCCGTCTGAGGGCCCGAAGATCACGGGCATCCAGTAAAGGTCTTCGGCCTTGTCCCTTAGGCACAGAGATTTTTCCAGTTTCTCTGAATCTTTTGATAATGTTGTGCTCCGTCGATGATGAGACCTTCAAAGCCTTAGCAATTTGACGTTGAGGAACATTGTTTTTAAAGTATTCCACGATTATTCTACGCAAGCCTTCACAGGTTCGAGAGCCTCTGGCCATCTTGACTTCTGAGAGACTCTGCCTCTTTAACTCTTTCAACCCCAGATATTCTAGCATCACTATACCCTTCAACCCCACAGCCCTCTGTAGAGGGCTGGTCATTATCTGGACATTGTATCTTACTGTTATCTCTGGAATCCCATTAAATGTAACCTGATATGTTCCAATCAATTAGTCAGATTGTTTGAATTTTCCCTACAGGAATTTGGGGTTGAAGGGAATATGTTGGTCAGCCCTCTGTAGAGGGCTGTGGGGTTGAAGGAGTTAAGACATCCCTTTTTTTAGCCAATCATGTTACACACCTGATGCCAGTTAACTTAATTACTTGCTAATTGTTCTTTCAGCTGATTCTCTCATATATTAATTGCTTTTTCAGCCCTTTTTTTGCCTGTTTCCCAACTTTTTTGAGACCTGTTGCAGCCAGAAAATTCGAAATAAGCTCGTTTTGTGGATAAAAATGTAAAATGTCTCAGTTTCAATATTTTAAATGTTATCTATGTTCTATTGTAAATAACATATTGGCTCGTGATGTGACAGTCACTGCATTTTGATTTTATTCACAATTTACACTTCGTCCCAACTATTTTGGAATTGGGTTTGTATTATTTTACTTGGTTCCACCATTATTTTCAATGGTAATAATAAAGTACTGTTCAATACCCGTTGGAGGTCTGCTTATTGCTTTATACTCGCTGTGAGCCTTTACATAATGCCTTATTTTAAAGTACTAAAGGAGGCTGTTCAAAGGCAACCTGAAGCATGGCTGTAGCTGCGCAAATGACTTCATCTGAATGCCTGAGCTAGCTCACCTTCAAAATCCCAAAATCAAAAAAATCTTAAAATCTAAATCAAAAGATGGACAAAAATCTGTATTACCTGGTATTGGCATAGCCCTTGATATTGAACTTGGTCCTCTCCCCTTCTTCCTTACTTTTTCCTGCACATTCAGTGTGTTTTTTATCCAAGTGTTTCTAATCATTCTTCCCATGTGCTTTGTCCAAAAATATTACCAATATCCGTAGTTGAGCTACCCAATAGTATTTTTTAGCTTACCGGCCCGATAAGCTCTTGTCGTGGTGTGGCGTCCGTCGTCCGTCGTCCGGAGCATTTTTAATCTTTTTTTAGGCCTGATGAATTTTTGCGTAAATTTGCCATACCATACTACTAGGCCATATCTCCCGACTTTTTTTTTCGGATTTTTGATAGAATCATTTTTGTCCTTTTTATGGGCCCTTGAAATTTTGGCCCCAATGTTAAAGACACTGACAAGAAAAATTTGAGATTTATTTCAAAATATAAAATAAATGTTGGAAACGAATTGTTAACAACATGCAAAAAGAGTCATTTCTGTATGTTGCTCAATTTCGAAGTTAGAGTTTTATCTCGATTTAATGGTTTCACTTCGCTTTCGTGGTTTGAGGTTTTTTTTTGGTGGGGTTAAAGAGGGGACCGCACTACACACTGCTGCCCCTACTTGCATAACTCCTCCCACCCGCCGTAACATTATAAATACTTCAGGCATGCTGGAATCAGTGGTTATCCCGCTCATTTTCCGAGTCAGAATATCATTGATATTGCCTTTTCTTTAGCTTGCTAGCCATGCCCTCATCTCGGAAGTGTATTTTTCCCGGTTGTGTGAGTTGAAGTGAACAGTGCAACATAATCGATTTATGGGGTTAAACATTAGCTAGCTAGGTACGTAGCCATCTTAATTAAATGAGCTCAATAACGATCTAGCAAGCTAACAACATTCTGTCATTCCCCTGCATATGGTAAACACACAACTGGCAATTTTGTCAGGCTAACTAGATGTGAAGTAAGCATTAAACAGTGGAGCAACATAATTTGCCATTCTCACACTTCACCATTATGAGCCATTTTGACAGAGAGCAAAGACACGCTTCGCCGGCCAGAGTAGCTAGGTAGTGGCAAAGTAGATATTCATTAGACCCCGGCCAACTTATTAGGTCAATCAATGATGTAACGTTGACAATAAAGTTAACATTAATGTTAGTTTTCTGGATACCGAAGTTCACGGCATCAGTGTGTCAATAGAGCTGTAACATGTTTGCAGTCAAGCATAGACGATCCAGGCATGAAGTGCCAACTAGTTCCTGATTCGATCAATAACTTGCTAGCTATCCAAGTTCCATGGTTTTCAACTAGAAAACATCCCGTTAGAGCTTAATGGGAGGTGAGGCTAACTTAAACTTTGCTACGAGGAAGTCAATAGAGAAATGAGGTTCACTACTTAGAACATACACGTTACATTGTTTGATAACAATAGTTGTCACATTATGAAATCAGATAGCTCCCGCTGGCCCAGCCGAAATCACGATATGTTCAATTAAATTGTAGATCGTGTCTATAGGTGTATAAAATAACATTACATTACAAGGTAATAAGCCTTGCAACCGTCATCCCGGAGCTTCTGTAACAGGAGCCCAAGGACTGAGCTCGCTGCGCCGTTCTCCTGCCAGTCTGAGGTGGCCTCGTCATACAGAACCACAGTGTTCGTTTTGCACTGAAACTTCTCCTTATCCTCATTATTCGGAATAATTGATCGTATTGGCAAATTCCCCTTTTTGAGCCTCCGAAGCTTCAGCCCAGGTATTGCCAAATTGATGGCGGTCTCCATATGCAATGATTGCTGCCTTTCATTCATATATTTAGACAAAATGAGAACGTGTTGTCAAAGTATGTCCTCATGTTTATAATGATGACGAACGTTACTAAACCTATGCGTATTCATGTCAGAGATCCTCGCATATTCATCCTGTCAACATATTATTAGCAATGGAAAGGACCAAACGGATTTCGCCGGTGCTATGTAAGCACAAACACGGGAGAATCAATGAATGTTGTTTAAAATGATTGTAATACATTTCTTTGATCCGCGGCGAAATTATTGAAAGTCGAGGCAGTCTATGTCCTGCTTGCTCCACACAGTCCTCCCAGCGAGCTGAAGGTATTAGCCAGCGTCGCGACACCGGGACCGCACAGTTTTGGAATGGGAGAGGCATACTCCCTCCAAAGCTAGATTGCAGCTCCCACTTCGCGCTAGCTCACCAGTTCTGGGGCTTAGCCACTCTCGCCCAAGCTATGAATATCTACACTGCCTTCGAATGTAACGTTTTTTTCTTATCGACATGCCATGCAATGCTTGATTATGGTGACTGAGGTATAATTAACCTGCTTTATTATGCCAAAAGCATTTCATGTGACACTCATCACTGATCGTGGCATTGTAGTTATTCATAGCTATGGCCGTGCATTTCCCCTTTTTTACTACCAGAGAAGAGCAAGGTAAATTTGGTAAATCACGGACAGTCAGAAAACGTGATTTTATGTAATGACGCAAGAATGACAAGCAAGTTAAGGTTTTGCTTCACGTACAGAGTTCACTCTTTATCTAAAAAGTAAGCCATTACATTTGGAAATTATTGTACAGTCGCACAGAAGCTATATCTGGTAGGTTGGGGCGCTTTCCAATACGCGAGCATGATGTGGAAACTGCGCATGCCTGGGAGGTACAGACGCTTGGACTAGAGAGAGGCGGGACCTCTCCCGCGATGGAGCATAGTTTCCGTGCATCCAGGGGACACGCCCCCATCGTCCTGGGGCAGAGAATGCTGCTTATTTCTCAACAACTTTGAGGCCTAATTTTATATACATAGCTACTTTTTTAGTTCTTCATATTTGACAGAGTGATTAATAACATGTTTTCCTGTGGTATCATAAACTCATAAAACATATTTAGTTTTCCTTTTCAGGGAATTTAAAGATAGGACTGAGAAATTTAAAAAAATTATTTCTCAAAAACCGTGTGATAAATTTTTTTCTAAATCAGGCAATCAACTTCCCTTGGTACTGTCAATGTACAGTGCGAGCACCATTTTGATTGCATTGACAGAAGTGGGTCTGGTGGGGGTGCTGTACTTTATGAATAAGCGAGATGGCCTGCGGAGGCCAAATGGTTGCAGATAGAGATGAAGTTTGTATTATCGACATATAGGAAGTCATATATGACCTATACATTGGCTATGTTAAAGTTTAACTCAGATGACTTTGAAAGGTCAAACTTGAGGTCAAGGAAAATACTATCAATGTTAAAAGATAGGACTTGAAATTTAAAAAAATTCTTTCTCAAAAACCGCGTGACAAATTTTTTTCTAAATGGGGCAATCAACTTCCCTCGGTACCGTCAATTTACAGTGCAAGCCCCACTTTGATTGAATCGACGGAAGTGGGTCTAGTGGGGGCGCTATACTTTATTGAATAAGCAAGATGGCCTGCGGAGGCCAAATGGTTGCAGATAGAGGTTAAGTTTGTATTATCAACATATCGGAAGTCATATATGACCTATACATTGGCTATGTTAAAGTTGACCTCAGATGACCTTGAAAGGTCAAACTTGAGGTCAAAGCAAAATGTTACAATTTTCAAAGGCGTCTAGGCTTGAAAATATTGAAGATTTGGAACATATGTGTATTAAACACGAGGGACATACATGAAATATATTTTTGTGGCCTTGAACTTGACCTTGGGTGACCTTTGAAGGTCAAACTTCACATAGCAAAATTATAATGACTTCTATCACCAAAACTATTATAGATAAAGCTTTCTATTGTTGGAAGTCATGTATGACGTTTCATTTGGTGACCTTGAACTTGACCCTCAGTGACCTTCAACGGCCAAACTTTACAGTGAAATTTCAATGACTTATCAAAATCGTTAAAGATAGAGTGTAGGTTTGTATTGGAGACATATGGGAAGTCAAATATGAACTTTCATTTGGTGACCTTAATATTGACCTTTGAAGGTCAGACTTGACCGAGTGAAAATTCTATGACTTCTATCACTATAAAGGTCACCGATAGAGCCTAAGCTTGTATCACAGACTTAAATGAAGTCACACATGAACTTTCATTTGGTGACATTCAACTTGACTTGGTGTCAAACTTGACATAATACAATTACAATGACTTGTATTTCTAAAACGGTCACAGATGGAGCCTAGGTTTGTATTAGAGATGTATAGGAAGTCATATATGAGCTTTCATTTGGTGACCTTCATATTGACTTTCGAAGGTCAAATGTGACCTAGGGAAGATTCAGTGACTTGTATCACTAAAATGGTCACAGATGGAGCCTAGGTTTGTATTACTGACATCTAGGAAGTCACATATGAACTTTCATTTGCTGACATTCAACTTGACTGTCAGTGACCTTCAAGCTTCAAACTCGACAGTGAAATTACAATGACTTCTATCACCAAAATGGTCACAGATTGAGCCAAGGTTTGTGTAGAGACATTTAGAAAGTCGTACATGAAGTCCATTTACTGACCTATACTTTACCTTCTGTGACCTTTAAAGTTCACAATTGACATATTGAATTTTCAATGACTTGTTTCACCAAAACGGATTCAGAGCTTCGGATTATATTTAGGTCTTATAAATGTTATGAACTTTTATTTGGTGACCTTGGCATTGACTTTTAATGATTCGAATGTTAAACTTCACATGAAATTGTCATAACTTGTATCATCACTATAAGATTACTTGCCGGTAAGCTACAGGACCCTTGATCCTATTTTTAGAATCTGGCACGGCCAGATTTACGTTGTAAAATCTGGCATGCCCACCTTTTTGTTTAAGAAAAAGGAATGTTTAGAGTCAGACTCTGGGTCTTCTCTTCTGCCGGATAGATTTTCATAAAAGTTTGTTGAACATCCTGAAGGTGGTTGCAGGTACTGGTATGGGTAGGGATTGAAAAAGATAGTTAAATCTTGGTTGCACATTCATTCAAATTGATTCCATTCATCCCAAAAGATAGAGAGGCAAAATTTCACAATCAAGAATGTTTGATTTGATTTGTTTGATTAACTTCTCATTATTTGTTTTGGTATAACTGATTGGTATTGGTGCTCAAAATAATTTCTAGAAACGTAAATTCCTCACTAGTCCAATGGAAGGGTGCCATACTATTCAAATGAAGTAGCCAACTTGTCAACATCATTGCTTCAGATTTAGTGTCATTTATCTAATAAACAGACAACTCTCCATAAATTCTTAAATCATTTATTAAGAGTAGAATTGAGTCTTCGGCGGAACCAAACCATAGTATCTCCCGACTATCGTCGTCGGGGAGATGCAATAAACCATAGTATCTCCTGACTATTGTCGTCAGGGAGATACAATAACCAGACAACTCTCCATGATTTCTTAAATCATTTATTAAGAGGAGAATTGAGTCTTTGGGGTTTGTTACATAAAGTAAAATTTTGTCCATGAGTAACAAAAATTGATGTGTAATACCCTTTTGGCCATCTATTACCTGTATTTGGGGATTTGATCTAATCATCTCCACTAATGGCTCAAAATTTAAGGTTTTATATTTTATTTTTATCCAATTAATAACTGTATCATGAAATCTCATACATTTTAATAGTGATTCCAGATACAGCCAGTCAACTCAAGGCTGAGGAGCCCTGAAAGTTCTTTACTGGATCCAAACACTGATTGCAGATTCAGTTCTACAATTCCTGTCAGATCTGAATGAATAAGTTTTGAAATACTGTATATTTCTGTAATCTTAAGTATTGATGCGAAGATTTTGAAGTCGTTGCTTAGGAGACTTATAGGTTGTTCGAAACTGCAACTGTGAGGGGCCTTTGCCCTCTTTGCGTTCCTGGCGGGTCCCTCTTGGATAAAGCATAGTTGTAAAACCCCCAAAAATTTGGGATGCTGTATAAAATGTAAATTAAAATACACTGATGGACTTTAATAACTTAAAACCAGAATTGTAGCCAAACCCAGATTCAAATTTGTAACCATTTATTGACTTTACCCATAACAACAGCTTCGACAAAATGTCAGGTAACATTAACAAAAAAAGAAAGAAGAAAGAATCAACAATGACAAGTTTAACAACAAAATCAAAAACAAAGATTAACTCCAATCTCAGTACCGAGTGTGATTGCCACGTGCCTACAACAAAGCCATCACTTGTCTTTGCATGGACAGCACCATTCTGTTGAGCTGTTGCTGGGGAATGGCCTGCCACTCCTGGAGAAGGGCTTCTTGGAGCTTTGGCCTCGTCCTGGGCGCTGGAGTGTGTTGCCGAACCCGCCGATCCAACAGGTCCAACGCATGCTGGATGCACTTCATGTCAGGGCTGAAAGGTGGCCATTCCGTGACTCGCACACCATTCTGGGCCAGGAGCTGCTGGGTCACATGTGCTGAGTGAGGTCGTGCGTCATCTTGCATGAACGTGACCTCAGGGTGGTCTGTGATGTAAGGCACGACGTGCGGTCTGATGACAAGATCACAGTAGTGGGCTGCATTAAGATTTCTACCGATTATGACCAGCTCGGACCTCCTGCATCACCGAATGGCACCCTAGACCATCACTGAGCCTCCTCCAAAGCGATCTGTCTCAGCAATGCAGGGGGCCGCGTATCTCTCACTACGTCGTCTGTAGACCCTCTGTCTTCCATCATGTCGGTGCAGACAAAATCTCGACGCATCACTGAAGACAACATTCCTCCAGAATCGGTTGGGGACTCGTCTCTGACTATATTCTTCAGCTCAGCGAAGCCTGGTAGCCCTGCGCCGTGCATCAAGCTGCATTCCAACACATGCCCTGTTGGCTCCGATCCCTCGCTCTGCAAGTCGGAGACTCACTGTTCTTCTGCTGATCCTTAGTCTGTGGATTCGTAGGGTCTCCTGAGCCATCCTGGTGCAGGTTCGAAACCAATCTCTCAGGTGGACGAGGCGGATCTGATTGTCCTGGGTTGGGGTCATGACCCTAGACTGACCAGGTTGGGGTCGAACATTGGTGCTTCCAGTCTCCTGGTAACGAGCCACAAGGTTAGAGATTGTGGGTTGGCCTAGCCCAAAATGCTGGGCGATGTGATTTTCGGATGTTTCAGCCATCCACAGCCCAATGGCTTGATCACGTTGGGGTCTGGAAAGGCGAGGCATGGCGCGCGTACTGTCTTTGAGCAAATGCTCTCGGGTTCTGGCCTTAATGACCTCAAGGATTGTTTTAAGGCATTTGACAGCATTGCAATTGCGATCAATGAAGCCGGGCAAAGTTACATTACTAGTACCTCAAATCCTGCTCACAGACACAAACAAGATCATGACCTCACGCACTGTTGTGTCTCCTTACTCAAAGACAACTGCATATCAATTATGTAATCATCTAATCAAAGTTCCCTGAACCCAACTTTACTATTTCTGTCAAGTCAGACTTTTTTTAAAGTCCATCAGTATAGAATGCAATGATTTGCAAATCTCATAAACTGACATTTTATTCATAATAGAACATAAATAACATCAAATGTTGAAAGTGAGATATTTTATCATTTCATGAAAAATATTTGCTCAATTTGAATTTGATGGCCGTAACACATCTCAAAAAAGTTGGGACAGGACCTTGTTTACCATTGTTTAGTATTCCCTCTTCTTTTAACAACAGTCTGTAAAGGTCTGGGAAGTGAGAAGACTAAATGCTGGAGTTTTGGAAGAGGAATGTTGTCCCACTCTTGTCAGATGTAGGATTCTAGCAGGTCAACAGTCCTGGGTCTTCTTTGCCAGATTTTTTGTTTTATGATGCGCCAAATGTTTTCAATTTGTGAATGGTCTGAACTGCAGGTAGGCCAGTTCAGCACTTAGACTCTTCTACTGCAGAGCCATGCTGTTGTGATGGATGCAGTATGTGGTTTGGCATTGTTTGAAACATGCAAGGCCTTCCCTGAAAGAGACGCTGTCTCGAAGGGAACATATGCTGTTGTAAAACCTCTATATACTTTGCAGCATTGATAATGCCTTTCCAGATGTGTAAACGCCCCACACCATAGGCACTTATGCAACCCGATACCGTCAGAGATGTAGGCTCTTGAACTGTGTGCTGAAACAAGCTGGATGGTCCCTCTCCTCTTTAGACCGCACAACACAACATCCATGGTTTCCAAAAAGAATTTCAAATTTTCATTCATCTGACCACCAGTTTCCCATTCTTCCTCAGTCCATTTTAAATCAACTTTGGCCCAGAGACGACGGCTGCATTTCTGGATCGTGTTCATATATGGCTTTATCTTTGCATGACACAGCTTTAGCTTGTATTTGTGGATTGTGTTCACATATGCCTTTATCTTTGTATGATACAGCTTTAGCTTGCATTTGTGGATTGCACTGTGAACTGTGTTTACACACAAGGATTTCTGGAAGTGAAGAGTTCAAGCGCAAAAACAGACTACTCCATTTTTGTGGAATTGAGTAAAATCATTTTTTTGTTTGTGGTTTAGTTGTCAATCCTACATTTTCTTGACGAGGGTATTCTGAATTAATGTAAATGAAGCAAATGACTTGTTGATTTGAATGAAATATAACTTTTAATGAAAAAAAAAGAAATATGAGGTTTTGGATTGTGTTTTGCCGCAAAACCAGACAAGTCCAAAAAAAATTTTTTTTATCAAAAACAGACAACTCCAAACTTTTTAATGTAACTTCTAAATTGCACTGAAATGTCAAGTATTATGCTTTATGAACACTTTATGAGAACAGCTTTACGAGATTAATAACAGGTGAATGCTGTCTCCATCTTAAAGAGGCATGGAAGTGCCCAACAGTCATTGATTTGGCAGTCAACAGAATGTGCGAGCCAATCATCCACAATATCATAGGTCTCGGGCTTACATTCCTGATAAAACATGGCAAAGAGCGATAGTGGTACTCCAGAATTTAGAAAAATTTACTGGAGCTGTTCAAATTGTCATACGGTTTAGAGCATTCACTGATTCAATGTTATAACAATCGGGACAAGTGGCTCCCACGTGACCATTCCGTCAGAATACTACACTTCAAAGAAATCCGTCAGAGGAGGACAGAGTACAACACACTAATTAGCGCACGGCAAACAGCATATTCAGTCATCTTCATCACTGCTCTGTTCAAGATCCTGTAGACCAACATCTTGGCATCCGACATCCCCGAAGGCTTCCTCATAGAATGTACGGACCCGATCACTGACACCAATCTCATCTATGAGTTTTAAAACGTCCTCTTTTTTGGTGGGTTTCACACTATTCATCATTGGTGATGCAATGGGCCTGAAGTTTGCCCACTGCTTTCCCCTTTTGAGTACAACATGCTCAGTGAAATCACCACCATAAACCTGTTTGAACCCAACCTGATCAGAATCAATGTGTAATACCTTCACATCACTGATTCTGAATGTCCTCTGGGATTTCCAAAATTTAGCTGCAGATGCCTTGTAATCATAGCAGTGGCAATCTGTGCCATACTCGTACATGTTACCATGTTTGTCAAGAATCTGACGTTAGCCCTCTACAACACCACGCTGCCTGCCTAAGATAAAAGACGGGTCAGGAGAGCAGTGTGACGCACACAGAGGCCCCCAGCGGAGAATGGAACCTTCACTGCTACCCCAGTTAATCTGAGGTTGGTGTTTTGTCAGCCATGAATGCCCCAGTACCAGCGGATATGCAAGTGAATCAATTTAAACAAGCTGGCAGCGAGGCCCGCGGTCTCCTGTCGCTAATAATAAGTCAAGGTCACTGATATTAAATAGGAAACTGGTTCATAATCTAATCTTATATGCAGAACATGGGGTCTGTAATCCATTTTCTTCTTGAGTTATCGTGTTAACGCCACTTTTTGGACGGACGGACACACACACGCATGCACGCACGGACGGGGTGCATTCCTATGTCTCCCCTTTGAAAGAGGCGACAGGAGACAAAAAAACGAATGTGTTCAGTCCGAACTCTGACCGCGATCACCAGAGATGTCGGTTTGGTGATGTTCTCAATCAGTCCACTGCCCATTGGTCGGCCATCAAGGGCAGCAACCTGGCGAGGTTGCCACAGGGGGCCCCAGGGAACCCCCTGCTGCTCCGCCCAGTGGGTATCCATAAACCATTCTACGGCTCCTGAGTCGATAAAGGCTTTGGTAGCCTAGGAATGGGGACCCTAGCTTAAATTAAAGGAAACTAGAGTACATGGGGGATTCGACCCATGTCTCGCAGATGCCCCACGCCCCATCAGCGAGACTGCCTGTTTCCCTTCAGCTTAGGGCAATCCTCCTTAACATGCCCTTTGCGCCGACGATAATAGCACTCCACCCCCTTAGGCTGATCTCCCGAAATGGAGTGCAATACGGAGTGCAAATACTGTCCACCTGCATGGCCTCCTCGGACACCAAAGGATCGTCCGCTGCCGCCCCAGTCCGAGAGAGCGAGAAAAGGGGCACAGCCCGGGCAGAACGATTTCTCTTAGAGCCCTTTTCTCTCTCACGCTCCGGTAAGCGATTATCTAAGCAAATCACTCTGGATTGTACAGCATCAAAAGACGCAGGCGGCTCGAAGAGGGCCAGTGCGTCTTTAATAGCAGCAGAAAGAGAGTTCAGAAATAAGGACTTTAATGACACCTCAGGCCAACTCGTCTCTCCAGCCAGAGCTCGAAGGGAGATTGCGAACTCGGCCACAGACTCATCTCCCTGTCTAAGGCGAGTCAAACTCATAGCCATCTCCTGGCCGCAGACACTGTGGTTTAATACTACCGCCATCTCCTTCATGAATATGTCCACATTATTCATTATCGGAGCACCGGACCGGATGAGAGGGTCCGCCCAAGCGAGAGCGGGCCTGAACAGGAGAGATAAAATAAATGCTACTCGTGCATTATGAGAGGAAAACGGGATGGCTGGGCTTTGAAAAAAATTAAGCATTGTGACAGAAATCTCTTGTACTTCCCCGGCTGCCCATTGCAGTACAGCGGGAGTTGAAGTTTGGGCTCCCGGACCACGTCCGGGTTATTCTGTGTCAGCGTGAGATTGGGAGGGGGTGCTTGGGGAACTCTGGGTTGTGCTACAGTCACCAACTGATGAAAATTGTCTGCCAGATCCCGCAGACAGTCCTCCTGGTGGCGTACCTGTTCAACTAGTTGGCCCTGTTGGACCGTCAGTGTTTGTTGTTGTGCTTGAAGGGTGTGTCAGTCACCCTCGTGTACAAGCAACGTGGCTTGCTGGGCTGCTAAGACTTGGTCCAGCCCTGATGGTGTTGCTGATTCCTCTATTATGGCTTTTGTGTACAGTCAGGGGGATGGGTACGGAAGCCAAGAACCGACAGAAGTGTAGGGGTCTAAAAGCTTCCCGAAGAGTGAGACATCACTAATAAGGGGATAGAAACATAAAAATAATTAAAAATAAATAATAAAAAATAATAAGCTTCAGAAACATAATGTTGTCTGCACTGACCTCAAGTAACCCAGCGACAATTTGGGGTAAACAACTGGTAAAATGAACAACTGTTTGCGAAAATCCTGATTCAATGGACTAGTATAAGTTCAAAAACATATGATGTGTATTCACACTTGCCCTGTTGACGAGCATGGTTGCACATTTCCAAGAAAGAAGCCTGTTAGTACTCAGCACACCTGGACGGTTGTAGAATTCCATTGTTCTTCATGGGCGCCCTCCCACGAACCGGGAGCGTCGTCCACTTTCAATAAAAATTCCCCATGAAATCTGCTCAAGTTCGGCATACTTCCGCGATCAGAGGGTAGAGAAACACTTAATCTGCTGTACCTTCGACAGATTCTCCTCTGATAGCGTCAAGAATGTAACAAAAACACACTTTGAAAACAACCCAAGCGGAGACTTACTTGTGAAAGCGGGCGGCTGAAAAAGTGCCTCCTATCGAGGTGAAGTACAACCAAGCGACTATGATACAATATCCATACAGTATCATCAGCAATGCCAGCAACAAACTTCATCCCTTTCAGAACACAGAGACAAAAGTCCACTACAAACGTCATCCCTTTCAGAACAGGGAGACAAAAGTCCGACTGACACTGCTATAAAGCATGGTGGGCATGAAAGTGAACCAAATCACCAGCACCAGAAGATCACCAGAGAAATCCCCACCACCACCTGTACATGTTAAACGTCACGAGCAGGGTTTCCCACACATAGACTACTGTGTGGCGGGGCGCCACAGAATCAATTCGGACCGCCACAAATGGATTCCCATTAATTCTGAGTAAATACGCAATTGCCGCCATGTACTTCGTTACAGTACTTATGTCGTTTTTTTGAGGATTTGTGCTTAAATCAGTTTATTTTTTAAACCGGGACTTTTAGTCTTACCCTACTACATTTAAAAGATAAAAAGTATACTTTTACTTTGTTACTTTGACAATGGCCACTTCGTTACTCGTTACAAATTAAAATAGTAATGTAATTTATCATTTAAGGATTATCTGGATTTGGCATGTTCGAGAAGAACAACGGTGCTCGGCAGGGTATCTTTGTGCAGATGTGTCCGCCAGCGGACATGGAGCTGCTAATTTATGCACGCAGTTACAATATTCTCTCACTAGATGGCACACTGGGATTGGTTTTTGAATATTCACAAGCAATTGACTTTCGTTGGATTGAGAATGTCTCTGAATGTGTGTGAAAACTGTGCCAATTAATAGTTCTACTGACTTTTTATGAAGTTGGGTGTGTTATGTTGCCGATGCAGCAAGTTTAATTTCCGGCTTAAATTATGTTTTGCCTCATTTGATGGCAGTGCTAGTTTAAAGGCTTTTTGTCAGGCCTACATACAGAAAGATGTTTAGCAGTTAGGCTTACTCTTTTTTTTGGAAATAGCCATGTTTGAATTGTTTGATATTGGCCTCCTTTAGGCTTGTTATAAAAAGGAAATAAAACCTGCACTCCAAGAATTGTCATTGCATTTTCCTGGAAAACATTTCAGAAATATCGGTATCGGTACTCGGTTTTGGCAAGTACACAAAATAAAATACTCGTACTCGTATCGGTTTGAAAAAAAAAGTGGTATCGGTGCATCCCTAGTTGGAAGAGAGCTTGCGCTCTTCTGCAGAAGCATGTTACGGTCTTCCAGAAGCAAAGCAACTGCTGATATTGTCCAGCTCCCAGCAGCCCGGTGTGTCTGAAGTTGTGGCTTGTGACCCGGGACATCTCCTTGAGGGCAGCATCCAAGAAGCCTGCCCCTCGCTGCATTGGGCCCTTCTCAATCTCACTGGTCTTATCGCCTTCAACAGTCAGAATGAACCTCCCCTCTCCTCTTTGCTGCGGCCACCCTGTGTTCCATGTCTCCCGTATCAAACCTGTCTATGCTCTGATTAAGCCTTCCTCCTTGCTCCCTACTTCCCCCCAGCTTATTGATGGCGGCCTCGCCTACACTGTGGATTGCATCCTGGATGTCAGGCCCTGTTACCCACAGATTGCCTTCCCAGTGCAGACCTTGGCCCATATGCTGACTACAGCTTGACCGCTCCTCCAGAATCCTGTTTAACAGTCGCCAGACCTCAACTGTCCCTCAGCATTCTCTTGCCAAGTTCCTTTTCAGTTCTTAATTTTCTGTTTGTACCACCTGTGGCTCTGAAGAGTTCATTATTAAAATTGCCAAGAGGCTTTCAATGAATCTGCGCCCAATTCCTTCCCTGTAGTACACTTATTTCTTGTGAGCATTTATTTTTGTCCTCTCCCTTGAGCAAACATCCTGAGATATAAGAAGGAATCATCACCATTTTACATTATATTTATCATCAAGGTCAAGGGTATGCACCTTCTGAAAGAGTTACATTGGAACGCATTTCAAAAGGAATAGAATCGACCAATAGATCTACAGTGTTTAGGTAAATACTTTCATTGTCATTTTGTAAAGTTATTGGTCAGTGTTCGGCATAAATGCATTTAACAATTCATTTATTCCAAAGCAACCAATTTCTAAATTTTTACAACATAAAATTTGTTAATTGCTGGAAGGTGAGTGTAAAATGAATTAACTTTGCTTCTATAAAGCAACAAATGTATCATTGAAAAATTTATAATGTCTTTGGAACAAAATTTATTTCTTCAGATGAAAAAATAACCACAGTTATATGTGTTATTTCAAATAATCTCCTTCCAGGATTTTCATGAGAAAATGAGAATCGTTGAAGAACTCACTCCATAAAAAATATATTTATTTTGCATAAAATCAACCTGCTTGGCATATTTTCTACGTGCAATTACAATTCCTAAGTGTCCTTTGAATTAAAAAAATTGCAATTTATTTTATTGTTGATAAGGTTAGTATTTTCAACAGCAGCAGAAAAAGATTGGATGAGTACAGAAGAGGACAGTTCCAGTCTTGGATTCGTGTGCACGGCTTTGCATTCAGAGATTTGTTTCTACCAGTTTCCCTGTAGTTAATTAACTGTCCAGATGTTTTTGCCAACAGTTGTTCAATTATGGATGCCCTCATGGAGAACCCTTTCATATGGAAGATTATTCTTTGATTGTCATTAATGTGTCGATAAAGAAATAATTGACTGATGGCGCAAAAGCTCTCATCTCGTAATTATGGCCAGGACTTGCCATGAACACCAGAAATTAAGAAGGTAATTGTGGCACTTCTCTGATATAGTCTTTATCTGCTCTCCAGGGCCGTGTGGGAGTAACTGTTTGAAGGACCGGTGTTGAAAGTGAGGAAAGCACATCAATCAGGTAAAAAAAAAAAACAGCTTTTGGATGTCCAGTTAAAGAGGAAAATTTACCTCAAAAGATGAATGAAAATTAAAACATTTTAAGTTTTGAATTATTCATTTTTAATAATATGTTTGCTCTGTCTTTCACAAACACTGATGAGCAAAAATTAAAAATCTTCTTCAGTTTCAGCTCAGTGGATTGAGTAAAACATTAAAATTCTATCTCATTTTTTTGGAAAAACCATTAACAAATCCTAACGGGCTGTTATTCCAGGTGCAAGAAACAGTGAAGACTGAACAAGCCTGCAATGAGCCCCCTGAATTCAGATGTTTCTAATGCCACTTTTGTACGTCCTGATTTCTTCATCATTAGTGGGTTCTCTGGGATTCCCCACACAAATTACTACTATGCTTTCCTTGGCTTTGTTTACGCTCTGACAGTACTGGGAAACACTTTTGTTATGCTCATGATTTTTGTGAACCACTGTCTTCACACTCCAAAATACATTGTAGTTTTTAATTTGGCTCTGTCTGACTTGTGTGTTAGCTCTGCAGTTGTTCCTCCGGTGATTGACACCTTTCTGTTTAAATCACGTTTAATCCCCTATGCAGGCTGCGTGACAAGCATGTACTTATTTTATACATGTCTCTCAGTGCAGTCGCTTACTCTCGCTATTATGTCTTACGATAGATGTGTTGCAATTTGCCTTCCACTGAGATACAATGAGATTGTGACAAATAAATCAATGCAGGGTCTTACAGCTATGGCATGGATTTTTTGTATCGTGGCTGTTTCTGTATTAGTGCATTTTATCAATGAACTGTCATTTTGCAAATCAATTGCGATAAACAGCTATTTCTGTGATTACGGAGCCACATACCGTTTGGCATGCAATCACAAAACTGCAAATTATGTAATTAATTGGACACATCCTGTTATTATTCTTTGGTTGCCTGCATTTTTTATTTTTGTTACATACATTTGCATTGGCAGAGCGTTACTTCAAATTGCAACAGCCTCTGAGCGGCTCAAAGCCATGAAAACATGCACCTCTCATTTGGTCTTGGTGAGTGTGTTCTATTTCCCTTTATGTGTCACAATAGCTCAGGACTCCTTCATTGAGCAGAACACCCGAATTATTAACTTTTCTCTTGCAACCATCTTGCCACCCATGCTGGACCCAATCATCTACTCACTGACAACAGAAGAATTCACAGAAGCTATTAAGAAACTGTTCAGGAGAATTAAGACACATATCATTGTTTGGAACAAATGATTAAATATTCCTTTTTTTCAAACTAATTTCATTTAGTATTAAAGTAATCCACTGATCACATGCAGTATGAGCTTGAACGTTCCTTGAGAACAAAGTTCATCCAGCATTATGAAATACCAACCACAGTTCTTAAATGGTAAATAGAAATTAAAGAAAATAGCACAAGTAAAATGAATAAATAAATAATAAAGAAAGAAAAAAATAATAAAAATAAAAAATGAAAAATTATTTTAAAAAGTATAGATTGGGTATAGAGATCTATTTAGCCAAACAATGAGTTGCAGGCGTCCATCTTTGCACAAAAATGTCCTTTTTCATTTGCAATTTTGCAGTTAGTTCTTCCACTATGTACAACTCCCTGAATATCTTAGTCCATTGTTCGACTAAAGGTGGTTTATTTTGTAATGATGAAATAATTATCTTTTCCCTTACAATTAACAAAAATGCCCTTTAGATGAACAGATTATTTACATAGAGTACAACTTTTGCTATACATCCCAACATATAATACTGCCGATTCCAAGGCAAACAACATCTAAAATGACTGCAATCTCAGGCTTTATGTTTTCCCAGCATCTCTGCAGCTTTGGACAGTCCCAAAAATATGGGTATGGTCCCCAATCATTCCACAGCCTCACCAGCGTAATGGTGAGGACCCTCCAGCAAACTCAGGCAGCACTTTGGAGGTCCTGAGGAACCAAACCTTAACTTTCTGGTCTTACTCCCTCCACATAAGGGTGTTGGTGATCTTATGGCAACTTAGATGACTTTCCTCCCAGAAATCATCCATAATTATAACCTCTGCTTCCAAGTTCCATTTTTACTTGCTACAAGAGGTTTATCCTGAATCCACTAATTGCACAATTTTGTGAATACACAAAAAAGGTAATCCAACTTCAGCAGGTTAATATACATTTTTATATCACTTCACCATTTCTATGCAATTTGCCAAGTAAGAGGACGTCCTTAGCTCTTCATGGTACCACTGACTGCAACATTACTGTTGCCAGTGGCGGCCTTAAGCATCCGGGGGGCCGTTTCAATAGCAAATGTGGGACCCTATAAAACATTAGAGCTTCATTATTTTGCTGGGTGAAAGCTTACACCTTAGGCTATCCAGTGAAATTTCGACTTTTCTGGATGAAACTTTTTGTTTATTTGTGATGATTTAGTTATTTTAAAATAATGGCAATAAAAATATATGCATGAGTAAATGCAATAAATTTTTCAAAAAATGAAATGTGCAACTCAGCCCAACAACGTGGCTGCATTGCAAACTGCGAACGTCTTTGTGTACTTTATGGGTCACTGAATTTGAAATACACAAAAAAGTTTCTGCCTAAACCAGCCTTAGGTTTAAATACAAACAACGCGACGAGCCCATATTCTTTGTTTTCTTCTTACGGGAACGGATCACTGGATAGCTCTACAACATAATCACTGGGATAGCGATGCGGTAAAATTTTTATGTAATTCAAACTTCGATATCCCACCAATATAATTTAATGTCGCTTGAGTGGACTAGGTTTAGAACCACTAAATGACTCGTATTGCCAGACCTTAATTCAAATTTGCATTGTAGCTATAAACATTACACAGCACTGAGTGACGCAATATCCCTCCGCTTTGTAAGAGAATGAGGCTGCCTTTGCCATAGCCATGAGTATGATGATGTACACAAAACCATCAATACTAGAAATGTTTTCATTCAGTTGCAATGCCATGAGAATGAAAGAGCATGTTTTTTTTGCCCAAAGTACATTTAGTTGACGTTAAATTAAAACGCAGTAGTTCATAACGTTTTCGTTATGCACTGATAATAGAAATGCGAAAATCGAACTGGTAATTTTTTGTCCGATTGCTCTTTCTGCGCAGAGATGCCTGAACTCCGACTTGCCCCAGAAGACTCGCTTCTCGTCGGTTTTGGTTGGGTTATGTCCCGAAACTCCTTGGTATAGACTAGCCGGAAGTTACCTAATAGCTATACCTTATGGTTTTATAAATCTGCACACATTATCCATTTCAATGAAAGGTTGGAAGCATATGTTCATTTTCAAGGTGCCTAATTTCTGTCAAATACTGTTCAGACATCAATAAAAGCAAAGCAGTTGAGTTCCTTAATATTCAAACTTAAATTTTGAGAATTATCATAGCATTTCATCAATCAGAAACTATTTTGACTAGGCTGGGTCCGGAGGACACCGGACCATGACCTGGCCTGAATCCCGAAATATCCATAATGTTCATGGATAATTTAATGTGTAAAAAAATGCATAAAAGGTAAGGCCGCCATGACTGTTGCGCATGACTAATTAATTGACCTTTGAAAATAGTAGATTAGAATTTAATTTTTTCAAGTTTTGGTAATGCATGAAAGACATTTAGAAATCAACACATTACTTGATTTTCCTTTGGGGACATTTGAAAAACAAAGCGTTTGCGACTCCTCCCAGAGATCTTTACGAACTGCAAGAGCGTATTCAAAATGAAGTTAAGTCTTTGCGAAATGATCTGGCTATGGTGAGACGTGCAGTTGAGGACATGCTCCGTCGCCGTCAGCTTTGCATTGAAAGGGGAGGTGGACATGTTGAAGGTGTTGGTGCATAGGCAGAGGGCAGTGCGTTGACTTTCACTGACTTTCATGGACTCTTTTTTTCTGACTGCCATCGATAAACAAAACCTGGAAAAATGAAATTCAAATCTGCCATTTTCATAGGTCATTTAATCAGTCACGCGCAGCAGTAATGTTGCAGTCAGTGGTATCCATGAGGAGCTAAGGACATCGTTTTCCTTGGCAAATTGCATAGAAATGATGAAACGATATAAACATGGTATATTAACCCGCAGAAGTTGGATTACCTTATTTTTGAAACGCACTGTATATTTGGTTCCAACTATTATTATTATTCTGCTATATTATACTATTATCAATTTTTTATTATTATATTTGGTTCCACCAATGTTTTCAATGGTAATAATAAAGTAATGTTCCCATTGGAGGTCTGCTTATTGCTTCCTGTTTGCTGTTAGCCTTTACATAATGCCTTATTTTAAAGTACTAAAGGAGGCTGTTCAAAGGCAACCTGAAGCATGGCTGTAGCTGCGCAAATGACTTCATCTGATTGTCTGAGCTAGCTCACCTTCAAAATCCCAAAATCAAAAAAATCTTAAAATTAAAATCAAAATAAAAAGATGGACAAAAATCTCTATTACCTGTGATTGGCATAGCCCTTGATATTGAACTTGGTCCCCTCCCCTTCTTCCTTACTTTTTCCTGCACATTCAGTGTATTTTTTTATCCAAGTGTTTCAAATCATTTTTTTCCATGTGCTTTGTCCAAAAATATTACCAATATGCGTAGTTGAGCTACCCAATCGTAGTTTTTAAAATCTTTACGTTGTAAAATCTGGCATGCCCACCTTTTTGTTAAGAAATAGGAATGTTTAGAGTCAGACTCTGGGTCTTCTCTTCTGCCGGATATTTTCATTAAAGTTTGTTGAACATCCTGAAGGTGGTTGCAGGTACTGGTATGGGTAGGGATTGAAAAAGATAATTAAACCTTGGTTGCACATTCATTTGAATTGATTCCATTCGTCCCAAAATGGAGAGAGGTAAGAGAGAGGTCCTGTCCAAGAATGTTTGATTTGATTTGCATAACTAACTTCTCATTATTGGGTGGGTATAACTAATTGGTATTAGTGCTGAAAATAAGTTGTAGAAATGTATATTCCTCACTAGTCCAATGGAATGGTGCTATACTATTCAAATAAAGTGGCCAACTTGTCAAAATCATAGCTTCAGATTTAGTCTCATTTATCTAACTAGATAACTCGGTCGCCACAGGGACTGAGTCGTGTATCTCCCCGATCCCCAAATTTCGGACAAAATGGCCGCCGGAAGCCATATTGGACGTCCGAAATTGCCGAAAATCGGTTTTGAGCATTGTCAAGTAAATATCTTCGCCTGTGTAAAATTTGAAAAAATTTCTGTAATAATTGTGGCTTCCACAGCCCGAAACAGAAAAGGGACTTTAAGCAACGGCGGATTTTGCGAGGGCTACAGCACCCGGAAATAAATCTCTCCTGACGCTGGTGCCGTAGCCGTCAAAGCCATAATAGGGACTTTAAGCGACGGGTTCACTTTTCACAACGGTACAGGCGACTTCACACAACCCCCTGACAGCGTGTGGTTACATATTAGAACAGCAGAGTCGCTGACTGTCTGCAGCGGACCACAATGCCTTTGGACAGATGAATGACGTACAAGATTTTTTTTAACTCACAGCAGTGCACAGAAAAAAAAAAGTCTTCTGATGAAATGTCGTCAGATGAAAGTGACATTTCCTCGGCATTTTAGATTTTCCGTCAGTATACGCGTATCGATTTGTGGGAAATCAGTTGCAGTCACCTGATTTAAGCACACATCTCGTAAGTACTAAAACATTGACTGACCTAAAACCACCTACTACCACCTAAAAATCTAAAAATCCATTAACAATTTTTTCTTTATCATTTTGAGGCATTTGTGTCAATTTTTGTGCCTCTAATCGATTTCAAATGGCCTGCGTGCACACCCGAAATGGGCGTCTCGTTTTATGTAAACAAAATAAACACCTGGCAAGAGCGATCCAGTTTAGTTACCTTACGTACAGCGCAAAGAACGACAAATCGATAGGTATATTACTGGAATATAGTTGCCGTGCATTTTTCTTACCAAAGAAGTACGTTCGAAAGTTATTCTGGGTCTAATTCTACATGCTCAAACGGTCACTCAAAATGATAACACTTGCCTTTGTAGTTACAGGCCAGCATTGCAGTCTATATCTAACTACTTAAATTCTAGCATACCTGTCAGAACCAAGGTGCACATTTAATCGGGTAATATAACATGTCGATGGTTATAATTCTTGTAAGTACAGTACTTTCATAATGATGCTTGGGTAGGTAGGTTTAGGTAAAAACGGTCATCACAAACTTTTCGCCGAGTTTCTTCGATTTAAGAGGATATGCCGCATGACGAGGTTGCTATTTGCAAACATGCTTTATTTATTATGGAAATTAATTGCCCCCGTTACAGGGGCATTCAGGCTTAAGGTTAATATTTGTATTGAAAATATATTTTCCACTAATTTCTTTATATCTTCACTTTAAAACCAGTTTTCATTGCAACAAAACTGTTGACTTACTTGTGAACTTCTGGTACGTGAAGCAGCTTTTCTCAAAGTGCTCTGAGCAAAGAACTGATTGTTTTGTTGGCTTGTAGGGCTTTCCACGGTCAATTCTTTTTAATTTAACAAGCCAATCTTTCAAAAGGGCTTCATTATTTTGTTGAAATTGATGGAAACTCATTTTGCCGTATTTTCCAGACAACTGAATGGCATTATTATTGGTGCAAGCAACAGCAGCACAAGATTTCCCCATTTTCACTATGCTGCAATCCACCTTTGTGTACATTTTGCTTTGGGGATCACGTGACCACTTACGCAACTTGCAACGACCTCATTGCTAACAACTTTGGATAAACAATAACATAATTCTGGAGGGAATATTAATTTTGGTAATTTACTTCATTCATGTCAAGATTACGATATGTTATGGTTGTAAAGAAATTGAACAAAACTTAACACTTCTTCATGGTAATTCAGTGTTTTTCTTAAATACTATCAACTCGTTTCACTCGCAAACCCAAATAAAATGACAAAATTTAATTCTGTGTAGCTTATCCTATATGTTATGGGTAATAACACTTCATTTCCTATTGCAAAAACTTTGGTAGTAACAACCTTTAAAGTACTCTTTCATGTCACCAGGTACAGTAGCTGACAACTACTATATTTGAACAGCTTAGAGAAATAATTTGTAAATAACTTCATGGCCAGAAATTTGAGACAGTACATTTCGTGCGACTTGTACTAAGGCCATCACTTTGCGTAACCGCTGATTTTCATTTGCGTGACGGGCTCATATTTTAGGAGCAATCAAGTGGTCAAATACTCATTTGTTTACGGTCAAATAAAAGAATGTAATAGAAAATGAAGTGTTATTACCCATAACATAAGGACAAGCTACATAACATTAAATTTTATAATTTTATTTGGGTTCGCGAGTGAAACGAGTTTATAGTATTTAAGAAAAACATTGAATTACCACGAAGTTTTAATAAGTTTTGTTCAATTTTTTTACAACCATACCATATGATAATCTTGACATGCATGAAGTAAATTACCAAAATTAATATTCCCTCCAGAATTATGTTGTTGTTTATCCAAAGTTGTTAGCAATTGAGGACGTATAGTGGAACTTTGAAATAAAGCAACGGTTCCATGACAATCATACTCAGGGTATTAAGGTTGAAGATGTTTACTTGTTAACGATTTGCAGGTGTTTTGTTATGTTCGATGAATTAAAGAATGCGTTGCTACACTATAGACATGAAGTTTTATGTGTTTGTTGCATTTGTTGTCCACTGATAAAATCATATTAACCATTCAAGGGTGATCAGTGCAATTTTTTGAGTAAAAGGCCTACCTATACAAATATCATTGACTTCATTTCCGAGAGTGCATGTCAGCGAAGAGTAGACACAACTCTTAACTTTGTGGACCTCTGAAAAGGTAAAGAGCACCCTTCAGTCGATCCCATGGCAAATACCTCATTACGGTAGATTATTTAAAACATTAAGAAATATCTCTCTGTGAATATTGCAGCAAGAATTATACACATATATCCTGCCTTGGCCAAGCATGATTATGAAAGTACAAAAATGTGCTTAAAAGAATTATAACCATCGACGTGTTATATTACCCGATGAAATGCGCACCTTGGTTCTGACAGGTATGCTAGAATTTAAGTAGTTAGATATAGACTGCAATTCTGGCCTGTAACTACAAAGGCAAGTGTTATCATTTTGAGTGACCGCTTGAGCATGTAGAATTAGTCCCAGAATAACTTTCGAACATACCTCTTTGGTAAGAAAAATGCACGGCAACTATATTCCAGTAATATACCTATCGATTTGTCGTTCTTTGCGCTGTACGTAAAATAACTAAACTGGATCGCTCTTGCCAAGTGTTTATTTTGTTTTCATAAAACGAGACGCCCATTTCGGGTGTGCACCCAGGCCATTTGAAATCGATCAGAGGCACAAAAATTGACACAAACCAAAATGATAAAAACAAAATTCTAAATGGATTTTTAGATTTCTGAAGGTGGTTGTAGGTGGTTTTAGGTGGGTGTAGGTGGTTTTTAGGTGGTTGTAGGTGGTTTTAGGTCATTCCATGTTTAAGTACTTACCGTGCATATCTATTTAGAGTGTGAAGGAATGGTAAAGTGCATGGGAGTGTGTATATGTGTATATATATATATATATATATATACAGCAAATGTGTGCTATATGCACAGGAGTAGAATAAAGACACTAATGTACATTGGAGTAAATATAGATATTTATAGGGTATACAGAGAAATTATATACGGTATGCAATGCAAGGATGAGGGGAGAATATAGCCTACAGCAGAAGAGTATTCCACTATGGTTTTGTACAGTGAAATATACATAGTGTACGTACGTGACAATAAGCGCCAGGCTGGCCGTATGTTTACGTCAGATACCTAAAATTCCGGGTTGATTGCAGTGCAGTGCTCGCTGAAAATCACGGTCTTTTTCAGCGTGTTTTGGTGTCCTGGATGCGCGGTTGAAATTGTGCACTTATACTGATGTTATATACTGAACAACAAAAGAAACGCAAGTATAGTTTAGTATGCTTTATATGGGAGAATTCTTTTTGGTTGTGTGCAGACGTCTTTTAAAATTGATAGTGACAGTGTGTTTGAGTTTATTAACAGAAATGAAGAGAAATTAGCGTTCTGGATCAGGTCAAAGTCAATATCTGGTGTGACCACCATGTGCTGCAATTAATGCTGCCAATCTTCTGCGCATAGAACCCACTAAATGATGGATTTCTTGTTGCGGAATCACCTGCCATTCCTCCCTCAGAGCATTCTGGAGTTGCCCCGCTGTGTTTGGGACCAGGATACGGGCACGGACGCGACCATCCAGAATGTCCCACAGGTGCTCTATGGGGGACATATCCGGAACCAGAGGTTCCGGAACCTCGTCCTCAGCCCACTGATGGTTGATTAGTGAACATTAAGACGTCTGGCAACGTTGTGACCCGTCATACCAGCATGAAGCATACCAATGGCGCGTTCCCTGAGATTTTGTGTGAGGCATGGCATCATGAAATTGCGGTAAATGTTGAATGTTACCGTTTGCTTTTCTAGACCCCGGATACACCAACGAAATCGCCATTCCCAATTTTTGCGGCAGCTCTTGGTATTATTTCGAAAACATGCCGCACCTCCGTTAATTCATGCATGTGCTCGCCATCACACATGATCGTGTTTGTCTGCAAACTCATGCTCCATTGGGTACAGCTCACCAACTTTACTCTGTATTTTGTTGGAAAACTCAACAGGACACATACCCCCTTGTCTAAACCACACAGAAAAACTTGCATTTCTTTTGTTGTTCAGTATAGTTCACATTCCCCGCATTAGCCTCGTCCTTGAATTTTCTCAATCGGCTTTATAGAAGTACTGTAATTTTCTGGAATGGTTCGCTGAAACATGTAATGTAGTGTGTCACTATCATTTGTAGACCACATTTCATCTCAGAAATCCAATGAAAACCATTTAATGCAATCACCTGAACCACGCGTTGTCGCGACTACGTGAGATTGGCTCTTCCCCGTAGTAGATCAGCCTGCTACGGCAAGGCAACGCCGGCACACCAGCTTAAGTCTCGATCAGCAGAGTGCAGATGTATTTCCGGGTGCCTTAGCCATGTCAAAATCCGTCATTGCTTAAAGTCCCTAAAATCTCGGCGGGTGCAGCGGCAGCCCCGGAACCAAACCATAGTATCTCCCGACTATCGTCGTCAGGGAGATGCAATAAACCATAGTATCTCCTGACTATAAATGCGCCGGGGAGATACAATAACCAGACAACTCTCCATGATTTCTTAAATGATTTATTAAGAGTAGAATTGAGTCTTTGGGGTTTTGTTACATGGGGCTCTAATTTCTTGGTGCAGCGCAGGGTGGCGCAGCGTGGCGTGGCGTGGCGCAGCCCACGCAGTGGTAATTCCGTCGGTGCAGCCCGCGCGAGTGGTAATTTCGTCTTGATTGCAACACCGTGCGCTGCCACTTTGGTAATTTGGTAGACGGACGTGCGCCGAGATGGGTGTGGCGGCGTAGTAGAGGAGGTGTCACATATTCATCAAGACGCAGTGACAATTTCGTAGAAAAAGTCTTCGCTGAAGTTGCGCTGAAAGCTCGCCTGCTCCAACCTGGTTTACTTTCTGTGCAGTGGTAATTTGGCTGACCGGGCACAGGTCGCACGTCACCGAAACCTCACAGGCAGGTTTCCAGAATGTCAGGCACATTTCAATGCAATAAATAATTACAGCAACCACTGATTAATGTCACTATCTGAATCAGGACATAAATTATAGTATCTATATCGATTGTCCTGATGTCAGATTAAAGGCGGTTGGCACGCGTAATGGAAACTCCACCTGGCTTAATCAACGCAGCTGAATCTGTGATGCAAACTAACGAATTCACATCTTTCTCAGCCAACCACAAACTGCCTATATACATATATATATACATATAGATATACATATAGATATATATGTATATAAAATGCTTGCGCTCTATGCCCAGTAAAGCCGCTTGCACACTGGACGCGAAACGAATTTTTCGCACGACTGATTACAGTCAAAGTCCATGCAAAGACGCGAGAGTCGGACAGGGTTTTAATATAACTCCATGTCCGAAAGTCATAAAAGTTGTAATCCTATTCCAGGAATTATTAGACGTGCAAACTTGGCCATGTTTGTGTTCGACCTTCACAAAATGCAAATTGATAGCTATCGACTTTTCCTGGTCTTTTTATTCGTCTGTTTTCTTCCGTTGAAGATAGACAACAGTCTTTATTCGGTCTCTCTTTTGAAAATTAGTCAGATGGATCGAACAGATTCATGCTTTATTTCCACACCAGAGATAAAATAGTGCTTGTAGTCAGTGAGCAAATCAATTCCATGACCATTGACAGTGTGAATAAATTATCGCATGCACGATCAAGACTGTCCGAGGCGAAATGCAAAATACTCCATGTCCGGCAGCCAGCAAAAAGTAAAAGAATTGGTATGAGAACAGATTTATAACGAAATAAAGAATAAAAATATATAATCAACAAACAGAGCATCCAAAAAAGATGGCCCGCAAATAAATAAATCGCAGTGTTCATTAGATGTTCTGTTTGTTGTTAAAATGTTTCTTTTTATTTTTTTTTTCGTTATCAATCTGTTCTAATCGTCCTCTTTTTTTTTTTTGCTGTCAGACAGAGTATTTTGCACTTAATGTCCGACAGGCATTTTACATTGTCCCCCGCCAATGTCGACTCACTTTATTGAGCAGAGCTTAAAAAGAAACATTGATTGAAATTCTCGGTACTCATCTTGAAGAACTGAGCCCTCTTATCAAAATATTCACGTTTAATATCTAAAACATTCAATAGATTTGAAGAAATGAAAAACAACAATCGACTGTCGGACACGGAGTTATATTGAAACCATCCGACTGTCGGACACGGAGATATATTAAAACCCTGTCAGACTTTCGTACACATAGACACTGCGTTCAACGCAATCTGTCGTGCGAAAAATTCGTTTCGCGTCCAGTGTGCAAGCGGCTTAATACTAGGCTACTATTATTGTCACTTAGGTTTTATCGTTTTTAGTGAGGGAAAGGAATACAGCCTGATTGCTATGATCTCGTTCTAAGTTAAGATCACATATTGAAAATAAATGTGTAACGTATCTTGCATTGTTGTCAATGTATGTTAATCCCAAAATTTTAAGCAGCAACAGGGTGTAATTATAGGAACACGCTATCCATCGTTTCTCTTCCCAATGATGCAGGCAGAAGAAATAAATGAGCAACCGTCGTATTTCATTCCAACTCCATAAGTTTGAATGATCTGACGTGGTTTCGTTTTGAAATTCCATTCAAGTTTGCTAATGGTGATAATTCGCAAATGCCCAAGCTAGCCAGCTAACTCATATTCGTAATGCTTAATATAGACGTAAGCAGCGCAGAAAACATGCCTGAAGCAGCAAAGTAAAATGCAACATTAACGCATCATGCAGATATAGGACAGAGGCTTCTATATTCCAACACATTAAAGGTGAGGAGAGGAGCTCATTTGATTGGTGAAGATTTGACTCGGCTGTGTTATACCCAAACACGCCTTCTCTCCTCCTTCTTTCCCACTTTGCGCCGCAGGAAGGGACCGAGGCGGGACAGAGGAGTACTTGCGCCAGGCTACGCCGGGCACGAAATTGCAACATACGCCTGGACACACCCCGTTGGCGCGGCGCACCCCCCATTCGCCGCGCCTGCGCCTGGTCTACGACTTTAGAGCCCATGAAGTTAAATTTTGTCCATGAGTAACAAAAATTGATGTGTAATACCCTTTTGGCCATCTACTACCTGTATTTGGGGATTTGATCTAATCATCTCCACTAATGGCTCAAAATTTAAGGTTTTATCCAATCTATCCAATTCACAACTGTATCATGAAATCTCATACATTTTCATATTGATTCCAGATACACCCAATCAACTCAAGGCTGAGGAGCCCTGAGAGTTCTTTTCTGGATCCAACCACTGATTGCAGATTCAGAGTTCCTCAATTCCTGTCAGATCTGAATGAAAAAGTGCTGAAATACTGTATATTTCTGTAATCTTAAGTATTGATGCGAAGATTTTCAATTTGTTGCATAGAAGACTTATAGGTCTTTAGAAACTGCAACTGTGAGGGGTCTTTGCCCTCTTTGCGTATTACTGAGAAATTCTGTGACCAAGTTCCTGGTGGGTCCCTCTCGGATAAAGCATAGTTGTAAAAGCCCATGAGTGTATACCAGTGCAGAACCACGCCTGTTTTTTATGCAGTGCCACATGAGGGCCAAAGGATCACAAGCATCAGATACTGACCCTTTGACTTATCCCTTCCGCACAGAGATTTCTACAGATTCTCTGATCTTTTGATGGTATTATGTACCTTAGATTCAAAGTCTCCACTATTTTACATTGAGGAACATTTTTCTGAAATTGTTCCACAATTTTTAGATGCAGTTTTTTGCAGATTGATGAATTTCTGTTCATCTTTACTTCTGAGAGACTCTGCTGCTCTAAAATTCTCTTTTCATACCCAGTCATGTTACTGACCTCTCGCCAATTTACCTGATACTCCTCCAGCTGTTTTTTTATTAGTACCACTTAGTTTTCCAGCCTTTTGTTGCCCCTCTCCCAAATTTTTTGAGATGTGTTGCTTGCCATCAAATTCAAAAAGAGCTTATATTTCTCATGAAATGCTAAAATGTCTCACTTTTAACATCTAATATGTTGTCTATGTTCTATTGTGAATAAAATGTGGGTTTATGAGATTTGTGAATCATTGCAAATATGATTTATTTTCAATTTACACACATCCCAACTTTTTTGGAATTGGGGTAGTAAATCTCACATAGTAAAGGCGTTACTTGATTGGTAAAGTATATATAACATTCACCTGGAGACCCATCAGCCCTCACAGCCTGTTTAACCTACACTTATGAAAAAATATTTTACACTGTCTTGCACTGTCCAATTGTTGTAAATGCAGACCTGCATCCGTCAGGATCTTGCCACCACCCCCAATGTGCACGAGGGGTGCGAGGTCCCTTTCAACGCTGCTTGCAGCTTGAATTAAAGTTGGATTCAAAATTATGTCTACATTATATTTTTGATCCGATTAAAGAAGTTTACAAGCAATGCCATGCCAATGCTATCTACTTACTCAAGAGCCAGCTTCACAGCCAACAGCTCCGGATCACCCATGTCATAATTTCTCTCAGTCGAAGAAAGAATGCGAGAAAAATACGCACACGGGTGCACCTTACCATCAGCATGTGAGCGTTGGGAAAGGATAGCCCCCATGCCAAACTCAGATGCATCTACCTCCACTGGGTCAGGGGAGAGACCCACTCAAGTGGGAGCTCTCGACTTCCCCTTACCGCCTAACGTGCCATCAGAGTACTCTGACTTAGCGAAGGTTTTTAACAAGCAGTGCGCTACTACCTCACCGCCTCCCCGTCCACACGACTGTGCAATCGACCTCTACCCAGGCACAGTGCCGTCTAGGGGTTCTCTGTACTCTTTGTCAGCCCCAGAGAGCGCTGCCATGAAAGAATATATTAAGGAAGCTTTAGCAAATGGTTTTATTAGACTTTCAACGTCACCGGCTGGAGCGGGGTTTTTCTTCGTTCAGAAGAAAGATGGGACGTTTAGGCCCTGCATTGACTACCAGGTCTTAACAACATTACGATTAAGTATCGGTACCCGTTACCCCTTATGATTTCGGCTTTTGAGCGCCTGCAGGGGGTGTCCGTGTTTTCTAAACTTCGTACAACCTCCATGCATTTTTCATGCGAATACCGTTTCTTTTTTAGGGTTTGTGATTTCGGAGGGAAAGGTGTGCGTGGATCCCCAAAAGGTTGCATCAGTCAAGGATTTGGGCCACCCCCGAGCCAGGTAAACAAGTACAACATTTTTTGGGGTTTGCCAATTTTTATCGTCAATTTATTTGCAATTTTAGTGCTATTGCTGCACCCATTACCGCATTGACCAAGAAAAAATGGCCCCTTCTCCTTTGCAGTGGACGCCTAAGGCAGAATCCGCATTCACCAAACTAAAGCGTAGGTTCTGCTCAGAGCCCATCCTCATTAACCCTAACCCTTCACTTCCTTTAATTGTTACGGAATTAGACTCATTAAAGTCCTCCAAACTAGAGAAATCATCCTCAAAAATCTCATCAAAGGGTGAGTTCCAGTCTTCCACTGGATTCCAGGCCAGACTTTCCTCCCCACCCCGTAAGTGCGAGGAAGACTCCCTACCATCGCTAGGAGAGAAATACTACTCCTCCTCACAATAGACATCCGTCTCCTGAACACCATGCTGCCTGCCTATGATACAAGACAGGTCGGCAGAACAGTGTGAAGCACATCGGGGCCCCAAGCGGAGAATGGCACCTTCACTGCTACCCCAGTTAATCTGAGGTTGGTGCTTTGTCAACCATGAATGCCCCAGTACCAGCGGATATGCAGGTGAACCAATTAAAAAAAAAAACGAATGCGTTAAGTCTGAACCCTGAGATTGAACCCTGAGAGATGTCGATTTGGTGATGTTCTTAATCAGTCCACTGCCCAACAGTCTGCAATCAAGGGCAGTAACTTGGTGAGGTTGCCGCAGGGAGACCCAGGGAACCCCCTGCTGCTCCGCCCAGTGGGTATCCATAAACCATTCTACGGCTCCTGAGTCGATAAAGGCTTTGGTAGCCTAGGAATGGGGACCCTAGCTTAAATTAAAGGAAACTAGAGTACGTGGGGGATTCGACCCACGACTCGCAGATGCCCCACGCCCCATCAGCGAGACTGCCTGTTTCCCTTCAGCTTAGGGCAATCCTCCTTAACATGCCCTTTGCGCCAACAATAATAGCACTCTACCCACTTAGGCTGATCTCCCGAAGTGGAGTGCAATACGGAGTGCAAATACTGTCTACCTGCATGGCCTCCTCGGACACCAAAGGATCGTCCACTGCCGCCCCAGTCCGAGAGAGCGAGAAAAGGGGCACAGCCCGGGCAGAACAATTTCTCTTAGAGCCCTTTTCTCTCTCATGCTCCGGTAAGCGATTATCTAAGCGAATCGCTGTGGATTCTACAGCATCAAAAGACGCAGGCGGCTTGAGGAGGGCCAGTGCATCTTCAATGGGAGCAGAAACAGCATTCAGAAATGGACTTTAATGACCCCTCAGGCCACCCCGTCTCTCCAGCCAGAGCTCGAAGGGAAATTGCGAACTCGGCCACAGACTCATCTCCTTGTCTAAGGCGAGTCAAACTCATAGCCACCTCCTGGCCGGAGACACTGTGGTTTAATACTACCGCCATCTCCTTCATGAATATGTCCACATTATTCATTATCGGAGCACCGGACCGGATGAGAGGGTCCGCCCAAGCGAGAGCGGGCCTGAACAGGAGAGAGAAAATAAATGCTACTCGTGCATTATGAGAGGAAAACGGGATGGCTGGGCTTTGAAAAAAATTAAGCATTGTGACAGAAATCTCTTGTACTTCCCCAGCTGTCCATTGCAGTACAGCGGGAGTTGAAGTTTGGGCTCCCGGACCACGTCCGGGTTATTCTGTGTCAGCGTGAGATTGGGAGGGGGTGCTTGGGGAACTCTGGGTTGTGCTACAGTCACCAACCGATGAAAATTGTCTGCCAGATCCCGCAGACAGTCCTCCTGGTGGCGTACCTGTTCAACTAGTTGGCCCTGTTGGACCGTCAGTGTTTGTTGTTGTGCTTGAAGGGTGTGTCAGTCACCCTCGTGTACAAGCAACGTGGCTTGCTGGGCTGCTAAGACTTGGTCCAGCCCTGATGGTGTTGCTGATTCCTCTATTATGGCTTTTGTGTACAGTCAGGGGGGTGGGTACGGAGGCCAAGAACCGACAGAAGTGTAGGAGTCTAAAAGCTTCCCGAAGATTGAGACATCACTAATAAGGGGATAGAAACATAAAAATAATAAAAAAAATAATAAAAAATAATAAGCTTCAGAAACATAATGTTGTCTGCACTGACCTCAAGTAACCCAGCGACAATTTGGGGTAAACAACTGGTAAAATGAACAACTGTTTGCGAAAATCCTGATTCAATGGACTAGTATAAGTTCAAAAACAAATGATGTGTATTCACACTTGCCCTGTTGACGAGCATGGTTGCACATTTCCATGAACGAAGCCTGTTAGTACTCAGCACACCTGGACGGCTGTAGAATTCCATTGTTCTTCATGGGCGCCCTCCCACGAACTGGGAGCGTCGTCCACTTTTGATAAAAATTCCCCATGAAATCTGCTCGAGTTCGGCATACTTCCGCGATCAGAGGGTGGAGAAACACTTAATCTGCTGTACCTTCGACAGATTCTCCTCTGATAGCGTCAAGAATGTAACAAAAACACACTTTGAAAACAACCCAAGCGGAGACTTACTTGTGAAAGCGGGCGGCTGAAAAAGTGCCTCCTATCGAGGTGAAGTACAACCAAGCGACTATGATACAATATCCATACAGTATCATCAGCAATGCCAGCAACAAACTTCATCCCTTTCAGAACACAGAGACAAAAGTCCACTACAAACGTCATCCCTTTCAGAACACAGAGACAAAAGTCCACTACAAACGTCATCCCTTTCAGAACAGGGAGACAAAAGTCCGATCTGACACTGCTATAAAGCATGGTGGGCATGAAAGTGAACCAAATCACCAGCACCAGAAGATCACCAGAGAAATCCCCACCACCACCTGTACATGTTAAACGTCACGAGCAGGGTTTCCCACACATAGACCACTGTGTGGCGGGGCGCCACAGAATCAATTCAGACCGCCACAAATGGATTCCCATTAATTCTGAGTAAATACGCAATTGCCGCCATTTACTTCGTTACAGTACTTATGTCGTTTTTTTGAGGATTTGTGCTTAAATCAATTTATTTTTTAAACCGGGACTTTTAGTCTTACCCTACTACATTTAAAAGATAAAAAGTATACTTTTACTTTGTTACTTTGACAATGGCCACTTCGTTACTCGTTACAAATTAAAATAGTAATGTAATTTATCATTTAAGGATTATCTGGATTTGGCATGTTCGAGAAGAACAGCGGTGCTCGGCAGGGTATCTTTGTGCAGATGTGTCCGCCAGCGGACATGGAGCTGCAAATTTATGTATGCAGTTACAATATTCTCTCACTAGATGGCACACTCGGATTGGTTTTTGAATATTCACAAGCAATTGACTTTCGTTGGATTGAGAATGTCTATGAATGTGTGTGAAAACTGTGCCAATTAATAGTTCTACTGACTTTTTATGAAGTTGGGTGTGTTATTTTGCCAATGCAGCAAGTTTAATTTCCAGCTTAAATTATGTTTTGCCTCATTTGATGGCAGTGCTAGTTTAAAGGCTTTTTGTCAGGCCTAAATACAGAAAGATGTTTAGCAGTTAGGCCTACTCTTTTTTTTTGGAAATAGCCATGTGCGAATTGTTTGATATTGGCCTCCTTTAGGCTTGTTATAAAAAGAAAATAAAACCTGCACTCCAAGAATTGTCATTGCATTTTCCTGGAAAACATTTCAGAAATATCGGTATCGGTACTCGGTTTCGGCAAGTACACAAAATAAAATACTCGTACTCGTATCGGTTTGAAAAAAAAGTGGTATCGGTGCATCCCTAGTTGGACGAGAGCTTGCGCTCTTCTGCAGAAGCATGTTACGGTCTTCCAGAAGCAAAGCAACTGCTGATATTGTCCAGCTCCCAGCAGCCCGGTGTGTTTGAAGTTGTGGTTTGCGACCCGGGACATCTCCTTGAGGGCTGCATCCAAGAAGCCTGCCCCTCGCTGCATTGGGCTCTTCTCAATCTCGCTGGTCTTATCGCCTTCAACAGTCAGACTAAACCTCCCCTCTCCTCTTTGCTGCGGCCACCCTGTGTTCCATGTCTCCCGTATCAAACCTGTCTATGCTCTGATTAAGCCTTCCTCCTTGCTCCCTACTTCCCCCCCTGCTTATTGATGGCGGCCTCGCCTACACTGTGGATTGCATCCTGGATGTCAAGCCCTGTTACCCACAGATCGCCTTCCCAGTGCAGACCTTGGCCCATATGCTGACTACAGCTTGACCGCTCCTCCAGAATCCTGTTTACCAATCGCCAGACCTCAACTGTCCCTCAGCATTCTCTTGCCAAGTTTCTTTTCAGTTCTTAATTTTCTGATTGTACCTTCTGTGGCTCTGAAGAGTTCACTATTAAAATTGCCAAGAGGCTTTCAATGAATCTGCGCCCAATTCCTTCCCTGTAGTACACTTATTTCTTGTGAGCATTTATTTTTGTCCTCTCCCTTGAGCAAACATCCTGAGATATAAGAAGGAATCATCACTATTTACATTATATTTATCATCAAGGTCAAGGGTATGCACCTTCTGAAAGAGTTACATTGGAACGCATTTCAAAAGGAATAGAATCGACCAATAGATCTACAGTGTTTAGGTAAACACTTTCATTGTCATTTTGTAAAGTTATTGGTCAGTGTTCGGCATAAATTAATGCATTGTCAATTCATTTATTCCAAAGCAACCAATTTCTAAATTTTTACAACATAAAATTTGTTAATTGCTGGAAGGTGAGTGTAAAATGAATTAACTTTGCTTCTATAAAGCAACAAATGTATCATTGAAAAATTTATAATGTCTTTGGAACAAAATTTATTTCTTCAGATGAAAAAATATCCACAGTTATATGTATTATTTCAAATAATCTCCTTCCAGGATTTTCATGAGAAAATGAGAATCGTTGAAGAACTCACTCCATAAAAAATATATTTATTTTGCATAAAATCAACCTGCTTGGCATATTTTCTACGTGCAATTACAATTCCTAAGTGTCCTTTGAATTAAAAAAATTGCTATTTATTTTATTGTTGATAAGGTTAGTATTTTCAACAGCAGCAGAAAAAGATGGGATGAGTACAGAAGAGGACAGTTCCAGTCTTGGATCTGTGTGCACAGCTTTGCATTCAGAGATTTGTTTCTACCAGTTTCCCTGTAGTTAATTAACTGTCCAGATGTTTTTGCCAACAGTTGTTCAATTATGGATGCCCTCATGGAGAACCCTTTCATATGGAAGATTATTCCTTGATTGTCATTTATTTTTCTATAAAGAAATAATTGACTGATGGCGCAAAAGCTCTCATCTCGTAATTATGGCCAGGACTTGCCATGAACACCAGAAATTAAGAAGGTAATTGTGGCACTTCTCTGATATAGTCTTTATCTGTTCTCCAGGGCCGTGTGGGAGTAACTGTTTGAAGGACCGGTGTTGAAAGTGAGGAAAGCACATCAATCAGGTAAAAAAAAAAAAGCTTTTGAATGTCCAGTTGAAGAGGAAAATTTACCTCAAAAGATGAATGAAAATTAAAACATTTTAAGTTTTGAATTATTCATTTTTAATAATATGTTTGCTCTGTCTTTCACAAACACTGATGAGCAAAAATTAAAAATCTTCTTCAGTTTCAGCTCAGTGGATTGAGTAAAACATTAAAATTCTATCTCATTTTTTTGGAAGAACCATTAACAAATCCTAACGGGCTGTTATTCCAGGTGCAAGAAACAGAGAAGACCAAACAAGCCTGCAATGAGCCCCCTGAATTCAGATGTTTCTAATGCCACTTTTGTACGTCCTGATTTCTTCATCATAAGTGGGTTTTCTGGGATTCCCCACACAAATTACTACTATGCCTTCCTTGGCTTTGTTTACGCTCTGACAGTACTGGGAAACACTTTTGTTATGCTCATGATTTTTGTGAACCACTGTCTTCACACTCCAAAATACATTGTAGTTTTTAATTTGGCTCTGTCTGACTTGTGTGTAAGCTCTGCGGTTGTTCCTCCGGTTATTGATACCTTTCTGTTTAAATCACGTTTAATCCCCTATGCAGGCTGCGTGACAAGCATGTACTTATTTTATACATGTCTCTCAGTGCAGTCGCTTACTCTCGCTATTATGTCTTACGATAGATGTGTTGCAATTTGCCTTCCACTGAGATACAATGAGATTGTGACAAATACATCAATGCAGGGTCTTACAGCTATGGCATGGATTTTTTGTATCTTAGCTGTTTCTGTATTAGTGCATTTTATCAATGAACTGTCATATTGCAAATCAATTGCGATAAACAGCTATTTCTGTGATTACGGAGCCACATACCGTTTGGCATGCAATCACAAAACTGCAAATTATGTAATTAATTGGACACATCCTGTTATTATTCTTTGGTTGCCTGCATTTTTTATTTTTGTTACATACATTTGCATTGGCAGAGCGTTACTTCAAATTGCAACAGCCTCTGAGCAGCTCAAAGCCATGAAAACATGCACCTCTCATTTGGTCTTGGTGAGTGTGTTCTATTTTCCTTTATGTGTCACAATAGCTCAGGACTCCTTCATTGAGCTGAACACCCGAATTATTAACTTTACTCTTGCAACCATCTTGCCACCCATGCTGGACCCAATCATCTACTCACTGACTACAGAAGAATTCAGAGAAGCTATTAAGAAACTGTACAGAAGAATTAAGACACATATCATTGTTTAGAACAAATGATTAAATATTCCTTTTTTTCAAACTAATTTCATTTAGTGTTAAAGTAATCCACTGATCACATGCAGTATGAGCTTGAATGTTCCTTGAGAGCTAAGTTCATCCAGCATTATGAAATACCAACCACAGTTCTTAAATGGTAAATAGAAATTAAAGAAAATAGCACAAGTAAAATGAATAAATAAATAATAAATAAAGAAAAAAATAATAAAAATAAAAAATGAAAAATTATTTTAAAAAATATAGATTGGGTATAGAGATCTACTTAGCCAAACAATGAGTTGCAGGCGTCCATCTTTGCACAAGAATGTCCTTTTTCATTTGCAATTTTGCAGTTAGTTCTTCCACTATGTACAACTCCCTGAATCTCTTAGTCCATTGTTCGACTAAAGGTGGTTTATTTATTTTGTAATGATGAAATAATTATCTTTTCCCTTACAATCAACAAAAATGCCCTTTAGATGAACAGATTATTTACATAGAGTACAACTTTTGGTATACATCCCAACATATAATACTGCCGATTCCAAGGCAAACAACATCTAAAATGACTACAATCTCAGGCTTAATGTTTTCCCAGCATCTCTGCAGCTTTGGACAGTCCCAAAAATATGGGTATGGTCCCCAATCATTCCACAGCCTCACCAGCGTAATGGTGAGGACCCTCCAGCAAACTCAGGCAGCACTTTGGAGGTCCTGAGGAACCTAACCTTAACTTTCCGGTCTAACTCCCTCCACATAAGGGTGTTGGTGATCTTATGGCTACTTAGATGACTTTCCTCCCATTAATCATCCATAATTATAACATCTGCTCCCAAGTTCCATTTTTATTTGCTACAAGAGGTTTATCCTGAATCCACTAATTGCTCAATTTTGTGAATACACAAAAAAGGTAATCCAACTTCAGCAGGTTAATATACATTTTTATATCACTTCACCATTTCTATGCAATTTGCCAAGTAAGAGGACGTCCTTAGCTCATCATTGATAACACTGACTGCAACATTCCTGTTGCCAGTGGCGGCCTTAAGCATCCGTGGGCCCGTTTCAAAAGCGTGGGGCCCTATAAAACATGAGAGCTTCATTATTTTGCTTGGTGAAAGCTTACACCTTAGGCTATCTAGTGAAATTTTGACTTTTCTGGATGAAACTTTATGTTTATTTGCGATGACTTAGTTATTTTAAAATAATGGCAATAAAAATATATGCATGAGTAAATGCGATAAATTTTTCAAAAAATGAAATGTGCAACTCAGCCCAACAACGTGGCTGCATTGCAAACTGCAAACGTCTTTGTGTACTTTATGGGTCACTGAATTTGAAATACACAAAAAAGTTTCCGCCTAAACCAGCCTTAGGTTTAAATACAAACAACGCGACGAGCCCATATTCTTTGTTTTCTTCTTACGGGAACGGATTACTGGATAGCTCTACGACATAATCACTGGGATAGCGATGCGGTAAAATTTTTATGTAATTCAAACTTCGACATCCCACCAATATAATTTAATGTCGCTTGAGTGGACTAGGTTTAGAACCACTAAATGACTTGTATTGCCAGACCTTAATTCAAGTTTGCATTGTAGGTATAAACATTACACAGCACTAAGTGACGCAATATCCCTCCGCTTTGTAAGAGAATGAGGCTGCCTTTGCCATAGCCATGAGTATGATGATGTACACAAAACCATCGATACTTTTTCAAGTATGTTCAGCATAGAAATGTTTTCATTCAGTTGCAGTGCCATGAGAATGAAAGAGCATGTTTTTTTTTTGCCCAAAGTACATTTAGCTGACATTAAATTAAAACGCAGTAGTTCGTAACATTTACGTTATGCACAGATAATAGAAATGCGAAAATCGAACTGGTAATTTTTTGTCCGATTGCTCTTTCTGCGCAGAGATGCCTGAACTCCGACTTGCCCCAGATGACTCGCTTCTCGTCGGTTTTGGTTGGGTTATGTCCCGAAACTCCTTGGTATAGACTAGCCGGAAGTTACCTGATAGCTATAACTTATGGTTTTATTAATCTGCACATATTATCCATTTCAATGAAAGGTTGGAAGCATATGTTCATTTTCAAGGTGCCCAATTTCTGTCAAATACTGTTCAGACATCAATAAAAGCTAAGCAGTTGAGTTCCTTAATATTCAAACTTAAATTTTGAGAATTATCATCGCATTTTATCAATCAGAAACTATTTTGACTGAGCTGGTTCCGGAGGACACCGGACCATGACCTGGCCCGAATCCCGAAATATCCATAATGTTCATGGATAATTTAATGTGTAAAAAAATGCATAAAAGGTAAGGCCGCCATGACTGTTGCGCATGACTAATTAATTGACCTTTGAAAATAGTAGATTAGAATTTAATTTTTCCAAGTTTTGGTAATGCATGAAAGACATTTAGAAATCAACACATTACTTGATTTTCCTTTGGGGACATTTGAAAAACAAAGCGTTTGCGACTCCTCCCAGAGATCTTTACGAACTGCAAGAGCGTATTCGAAATGAAGTTAAGGCTTTGCGAAATGATCTGGCTATGGTGAGACGTGCAGTTGAGGACATGCTCCGTAGCCATCAGCTTTGCATTGAAAGGGGAGGTGGACATGTTGAAGGTGTTGGTGCATAGGCAGAGGGCAGTGCGTTGACTTTCACTGACTTTCATGGACTCTTTATTTCTGACTGCCATCGGTAAACAAAACCTGGAAAAATGAAATTCAAATCTGCCATTTTCATAGGTCATTTAATCAGTCACGCGCAGCAGTAATGTTGCAGTCAGTGGTATCCATGAAGAGCTAAGGACGTCCTTTTCCTTGGCAAATTGCATAGAAATGGTGAAATGATATAAACGTGGAATATTAACCCGCAGAAGTTGGATTACCTTATTTTTGATACGCACTGTATATTTGGTTCCAACTATTATTATTATTCTGCTATATTATACTATTATCAATTTTTTATTATTATATTTGGTTCCACCAATGTTTTCAATGGTAATAATAAAGTAATGTTCCCATTGGAGGTCTGCTTATTGCTTCCTGTTTGCTGTGAGCCTTTACATAATGCCTTATTTTAAAATACTAAAGGAGGCTGTTCAAAGGCAACCTGAAGCATGGCTGTAGCTGCGCAAATGACTTCATCTGATTGCCTGAGCTAGCTCACCTTCAAAATCCCAAAATCAAAAAAATCTTAAAATTAAAATCAAAATAAAAAGATGGACAAAAATCTGTATTACCTGTGATTGGCATAGCCCTTGATATTGAACTTGGTCCTCTCCCCCTCTTCCTTACTTTTTCCTGCACGTTTCAGTGTTTTTTATCCAAGTGTTTCCAATTATTTTTCCCTTGTGCTTTGTCCAAGAATATTACCAATATGCGTAGTTGAGCTACCCAATCGTAGTTTTTAAAATCTTTACGTTGTAAAATCTGGCATGCCCACCTTTTTGTTAAGAAATAGGAATGTTTAGAGTCAGACTCTGGGTCTTCTCTTCTGCCGGATATATTTTCAGTAAAGTTTGTTGAACATCCTGAAGGTGGTTGCAGGTACTGGTATGGGTAGGGATTGAAAAAGATAATTAAACCTTGGTTGCACATTCATTTGAATTGATTCCATTCGTCCCAAAATAGAGAGAGGTAAGAGAGAGAGGTCCTGTCCAAGAATGTTTCATTTGATTAGTATAATTAACTTCTCATTATTAGGTTGGTATAACTAATTGGTATTAGTGCTGAAAATAATTTCTAGAAACGTATTTTCCTCACTAGTCCAATGGAATGGTGCTATACTATTCAAATAAAGTTGCCAACTTGTCAAAATCATAGCTTCAGATTTAGTCTCATTTATCTTACGAGATAACTCGGTCGCCACAGGGACTGAGTCGTGTATCTCCCTGATCCCCAAATTTCGGACAAAGTGGCCGCCGGCAGCCATATTGGACGTCCGAAATTGCCGAAAATCGGTTTTGAGCATTGTCAAGTAAATATCTTCGCCTGTGTAAAATTTGAAAAAATTTCTGTAATAATTGTGGCTTCCACAGCCCGAAACAGAAAAGGGACTTTAAGCAACGGCGGATTTTGCGAGGGCTACAGCACCCGGAAATAAATCTCTCCTGACGCTGGTGCCGTAGCCATCAAAGCCATAATAGGGACTTTAAGCAACGGGTTCACTTTTCACAACGGTACAGGCGACTTCACACAACCCCCTGACAGCGTGTGGTTACGTATCAGAACAGCAGAGTCGCTGACTGTCTGCAGCGGACCACAATGCGTTTGGACAGATGAATGACGTACAAGATTTTTTTTAACTGACAGCAGTGCACAGAAATGGCTCAAAAAATCTTCTGATGAAATGTCGTCAGATGAAAGTGACATTTCCGCGGCATTTTAGATTTTCCGTCAGTATACGCGTATCAATCCGTGGAAAATCAGTTGCAGTCACCTGATTTAAGCACACATCTCGTAAGTACTAAAACATTGAATGATCTAAAACGACCTAAAACCACCTACTACCACCTAAAAACTACCTTCAGAAATCTAAAAATCCATTAAGAATTTTGTCCTTATCATTTTGAGGCATTTGTGTCAATTTTTGTGCCTCTGATCGATCACTCAAAATGATAACACTTGCCTTTGTAGTTACAGGCCAGAATTGCAGTCTATATCTAACTACTTAAATTCTAGCATACCTGTCAGAAACAAGGTGCACATTTCATCGGATAATATGACAAGTCGATGGTTATAATTCTTCTAAGTACATTTTAATCATGTTTGGCCAAGGCAGGATATATGTGTAGAATTCTTGCTGCAATATTCACGGAGAAATATAACCATGTCTTCAGTTGCCAATTACGATAACTGGAAAACGCGTCAATAAAGGAAAATGATTGAGAACTACTAATTGCAGTCAAAAAGGGACGTGTCTTAGCACCCCTGCTGGCTACGCCCCTGCAAGTAAACATTTTCAACCTTAATACCCTGAGCATGATTGTCATGGAACCGTTGCTTTATTTTAAAGTTCCACATTGGAGGCGTTGCACTGTATACAGAAACCGTAGTGTAAGTCACGTGATCCCCGAAGTAACCCAGGAAGATGGCTTTGATGGGATGGGAATGCATCAATTTTACTGAACAAAAATATAAACGCACAAAGTGATTTTTTTCGAATTATTTTTTATCAATCAGGAAATATTTCAACAAAACAATTATTATTTTATTCTTGCCTTAATATTCAAGCAACAGAAACTTGACTAACAATTTACTGTACACAATTCATGAGTTATCACAGCCTGAACCCAACAGGGGTCAGCGGGCAGAGTTCACAGCACTCAGTAACGAGTGTGTCCACCATCTGCATCATGTAAAGTGGTACTTCTCTGGCGCATGGAGTTCACGAGGTTGTCAATAGTGGCCTGCAGTGCAACTCGGAGCTGGCATCAGCATAACGTTCGCCCACACATCGCCATACGCATTGTGTGCCATCAGTGCGGTACAGTTCGAATCGCAATTCATTGCTGAATAACACCGTCCTCCACCGTGCAAGCCTCAAACGAAGGTTACGGTTGACCCAGTCGAGTCTGTACAGATGACAGATGGCCGTCAGGTTGAGACCTCAGTGCGGTTGGCGGGCTCGGAGGTCTGCCTCCCTCAGGCGGTTTCAGACAGTCAGAGCTGATATCCACCTGTTGTGCAGTCCAACGGTTTTGTCAGCTGTCCTGGTGGCTGGTCGGAGCTGATCACGGAGGTGCTGGAGCCGCATGTGCCGATCCTGTGTGGGCGTGGTCACACGTGGTCGTGGGGCATGTGGACGATTCACAGTGCTGCCAGTCGATTGACTTTTCAACTGGCTGATGGTGGAATGACGCACATTCAAGTGTGTTGACACCGCTGTCACAGATATCCCAGCATTCAGCATGCCAATGGCACGCTCCCTTATGACTTGTGACATCTGTGGCATTGTGACTTGTGACAAAAGTGCTAATTTTGCAGTGGCCTTTTATTGACCCTGGTGCAAGGAGTGCCTGTGTGTTGGTCACGCTGACTGACCAACTCAGTGTTATGCTCTATGCAGCTCAGGGGCAGAATAACTTAATGAGTGAGTAATCTCACAGGGAGTGGTCAATAAGAAGTGGGTCACCAGAATTGAGCAAAACAAATCATTCAGTACACCAATAAACACAATTTGTGGGCATACTTCATTGTAGGTTAATTTAACTTAGCATCTTTGGTTTGAGCATTTATATTTTTGTTCAGTGTAATTATAATTTATTTATACAAAAAATGTATTTTCTTGCTCTGAAAGGTCGCATGTATAACCGGATATTGAACCTCAGGTCCAAATACTCCGCCTTATCCACGACACTAGCTAAACAGACTATATATTCACTGGTCGATTTAGCACTTGTATAGCTGTGCTGTGTTTGAACTTGAGCATATTGGCGCAAGGATTCTCAGTCATAAACTGGCTTTGAAAACAACAGTTGAATATTTCGCGGTTAATTATTGCGAAAATACAAAAAACAAACCATTTAAGTGATTATACTGCTGAGGTCTTCCTGTGCATAGCATAATGGCGAGAGGACTCTCAGATAGACGGGCTAAAACGATAGCAAGCCCAGATTTACCCACAAACAGCTTTTATAACAAAATATCAAAGGTCAGAAAAATTTTTGCTCATCTCTGTAGCATTTAAAGTGTATGCCTGCTGTTCTTTGAGTATGGTGTTAATGTAAAATGACAAGGCTTATATCGTTGAAATCTGTGGACTATCCTTTTTCATTTGAGGTTTCGTTTGTATGCATAGCACAAATTCAGTAGAAATGCTTGCGATACAGCACTGATCTTATTTTATTTAATGTTTTGCTAGATGCTTATTTACTTTCTTGGTACTTGAATTGTGTTCGGTTTAGGTAAAAATGGTCATCACGAACTTTTCGCCAGGTTTCTTCGATTTAAGAGGATATGCCGCATGACGAGGTTGCTATTAGCAAACATGCCGTATTTATTATGCAAATTAATTGCCCCCGTTACGGGGGAATTCAGGCTTAAGGTTAATATTTGTATTGAATATATATTTTCCACTAATTTCTTTATTTCTTCACTTTAAAACCCGTTGACTTACTTGTGGACACTTTGTACGTGAAGCAGCTTTTCTCGAAGTGCTCTGAGCAAAGAACTGATTGTTTTGTTGACTTGTAAGGCTTTCCACGGTCAATTCTTCTTAATTTAACAAGCCAATCTTTCAAAAGGGCTTCATTATTTTGTGGAAATTGATGGAAACTCATTTTGCTGTATTTTCCAGACAACTGAATGGCATTATTATTCGTGCAAGCAACAGCAGCACAAGATGTCCCCATTTTCACTATGCTGCGATCAACCTTTGTGTACATTTTGCTTCGGGGGGTCACGTGACCACCAACGTAACTTGCAACGACCTCATTGCTAACAACTTTGGATAAACAATAACATAATTCTGGAGAGAACATTAATTTTGGTAATTTACTTCATTCATGTCAAGATTACGATATGTCATGGTTGTAAAGAAATTGAACAAAACTTATCAATACTTCTTCGTGGTAATTCAGTATTTTTCTTAAATACTATCAACTCGTTTCACTCGAGAATCCAAAAAAATGACAAAATTTAATGCTGTGTAGCTTGTCCTATATGTTATGGGTAATAACACTTCATTTCCTATTGCAAAAACTTTGGTAGTAACAACCTTTAAAGTACTCTTTCATGTCACCAGGTACAGTAGCTGACAACAACTATATTCGAACAGCTGAGAGAAATAATTTGTAAATAACTTCATGGCCAGAAATTTGAGACATTGCATTTCGTGCGACTTGTACTAAGGCCATCACTTCGCGTAACCGCTGATTTTCATTTGTCTGACGGGCTCATATTTTAGGAGCAATCAAGTGGTCAAATACTCATTTGTTTACGGTCAAATAAAAGAATGTAATAGAAAATGAAGTGTTATTATCCATAACATAAGGACAAGCTACATAGCATTAAATTTTATCATTTTATTTGGGTTCGTGAGTGAAACGAGTTTATAGTATTTATTTAAGAAAAACAGTGAATTACCACAAAGTAGTTTTGTTCAATTTTTTTACAACCATACCATATGATAATCTTGACATGAATGAAGTAAATTACCAAAATCAATAATCCCTCCAGAATTATGTTGTTGTTTATCCAAAGTTGTTAGCAATTGAGGACGTATAGTGGAACTTTGAAATAAAGCAACGGTTCCATGACAATCATGCTCAGGGTATTAAGGTTGAAGATGTTTACTTGTTAACGATTTGCAGGTGTTTTGTTATGTTCGATGAATTAAAGAATGCGTTGCTATACTATAGACACGAAGTTTTATGTGTTTGTTGAATTTGTTGTCCACCGATAAAATCATATTAACCATTCAAGGGTGATCAGTGCAATTTTTGGAGTAAAAGGCCTACCTACACAAATATCATTGACTTCATTTCCGAGAGTGCATGTCAGCGAAGAGTAGACACAACTCTTAACTTTGTGGACCTCTGAAAAGGTAAAGAGCACCCGTCAGTCGATCCCATGGCAAATACCTCATTACGGTTTATTAGATTATTTAAAACATTAAGAAATATCTCTCTGTGAATATTGCAGCAAGAATTCTACACATATGTCCTGCCTTGGCCAAGCATGATTATGAAAGTACGAAAGAATTATAACCATCGACGTGTTATATTACCCGATGAAATGCGCACCTTGGTTCTGACAGGTATGCTAGAATTTAAGTAGTTAGATATAGACTGTAACTACAAAGGCAAGTGTTATCATTTAGAGTGACCGCTTGAGCATGTAGAATTAGTCCCAGAATAACTTTCGAACGTACTTCTTTGGTAAGAAAAATGCACGGCAACCATATTCCAGTAATATGCCTATCGATTTGTTGTTCTTTGCGCTGTACGTAAAATAACTAAACTGGATCGCTCTTACCAAGTGTTTATTTTGTTTTCATAAAACGAGACGCCCATTTCGGGTGTGCACCCAGGCCATTTGAAATCGATCAGAGGCACAAAAATTGACACAAACCAAAATGATAAAAACAAAATTCTTAATGGATTTTTAGATTTCTGAAGGTGGTTGTAGGTGGTTTTAGGTGGGTGTAGGTGGTTTTTAGGTGGTTTTAGGTCATTCCATGTTTAAGTACTTACCGTGCATATCTATTTAGAGTATGAAGGAATAGTAAATGGGAGTGTGAATGGCACACATGGGAGTGTGTGTGTGTGTATATATATATATATATATATATATATATACAGCAAATGTGTGCTATATGCACGGGAGTAGAATAAAGACACTAATGTACATTGGAGTAAATATAGATATTTATAGGTTATACAGAGAAATTATATACCGTATGCAATGCAAGGATGAGGGGAGAATATAGCCTACAGCAGAAGAGTATTTCACTATGGTTTTGTACAGTGAAATATACATAGTGTACGTACGTGACAATAAGCGCCAGGCTGGCCGTATGGTTACGTCAGATACCTAAAATTCCGGGTTGATTGCAGTGCAGTGCTCGCTGAAAATTGCGGTCTTTTTCAGCGTGTTTTGGTGTCCTGGATGCGCCGTTGAAATTGTGCACTTATACTGATGTTATATACTGAACAACAAAAGAAACGCAAGTATAGTTTAGTATGCTTTATATGGGAGAATTCTTTTTGGTTGTGTGCGGACGTCTTTTAAAATTAATAGTGACAGTGTGTTTGAGTTTATTAACAGAAATGAAGAGAAATTAGCATTCTGGATCAGGTCATAGTCAATATCTGGTGTGACCACCATGTGCTGCAATTAATGCAGCCAATCTTCTGTGCATCGAACCCACTAAATGATGGATTTCTTGTTGCGGAATCACCTGCCATTCCCCCCTCAGAGCATTCTGGAGTTGCCCCACTGTGTTTGGGACCAGGATACGGGCACGGACGCGACCATCCGGAATGTCCCACAGGTGCTCTATGGGGAACATATCCGGAACCTCTCGTCCTCAGCCTACTGATGGTTGATTAGTGAACATTAAGACGTCTGGCAACGTTGCGACCCGTCATACCAGCATGAAGCATACCAATGGCGCGTTCCCTGAGATTTTGTGTGAGGCATGGCATCATGAAATTGCGGTAAATGTTGAATGTTACCGTTTGCTTTTATAGACCCCGGATACACCAACGAAATCGCCATTCCCAATTTTTGGCGACGCTGCGGTATTGCTCGAAACATGCCGCACCTCCGTTAATTCATGCATGTGCTCGCCATCACACATGATCGTGTTTGTCTGCAAACTCATGCTCCATTGGGTACAGCTCACCAACTTTACTCTGTATTTTGTTGGAAAACTCAACAGGACACATACCCCCTTGTCTAAACCACACAGAAAAACTTGCGTTTCTTTTGTTGTTCAGTATAGTTCACATTCCCCGCATTAGCCTCGTCCTTGAATTTTCTCAATCGGCTTCATAGAAGTACTGTAATTTTCTGGAATGGTTCACTGAAACATGTAATGTAGTGTGTCACTATCATTTGTAGACCACATTTCATCTCAGAAATCCAATGAAAACCATTTAATGCAATCACCTGAACCACGCGTTGCACAACTACGTGAGATTGGCTCTTCCCCGTAGTAGATCAGCCTGCTACGGCAAGGCAACGCCGGCACACCAGCTTAAGTCTCGATCAGCAGAGTGCAGATGTATTTCCGGGTGCCTTAGCCGTGTCAAAATCCGCCATTGCTTAAAGTCCCTAAAATCTCGGCGGGTGCAGCGGCAGCCCCGGAACCAAACCATAGTATCTCCCGACTATCGTCGTCAGGGAGATGCAATAAACCATAGTATCTCCTGACTATCGTCGTCGGGGAGATACAATAACCAGACAACTCTCCATGATTTCTTAAATGATTTATTAAGAGTAGAATTGAGTCTTTGGGGTTTGTTACATGGGGCTCTAATTTCTTGGTGCAGCACAGGGTGGCGCAGCGTGGCGTAGCGTGGCGCAGCCCACGCAGTGGTAATTCCGTCCGGTGCAGCCCGCGCAGTGGTAATTTCGTGCGGTGCAACACCGTGCGCTGCCACTTTGGTAATTTGGTAGACGGACGTGCGCCGAGATGGGTGTGGCGGCGTAGTAGGGGGAGGTGTCACATATTCATCAAGACGCAGTGACAATTTCGTAGAAAAAGTCTTCGCTGAAGTTGCGCAGAAAGCTCGCCTGCTCCAACCTGGTTTACTTTCTGTGCAGTGGTAATTTGGCTGACCGGCGCACAGTGCGCACACGTCACCGAAACCTCACAGGCAGGTTTCCAGAATGTCAGGCACATTTCAATGCAATAAATAATTACAGCAACCACTAATTAATGTCACTATCTGAATCAGGACATAAATTATAGTATCTATATCGATTGTCCTGATGTCAGATTAAAGGCGGTTGGCACGCGTAATGGAAACTCCACCTGGCTTAATCAACGCAGCTGAATCTGTGATGCAAACTAACGACTTCACATCTTTCTCAGCCAACCACAAACTGCCTATATATATATATATATATATATATATATATATATATATATATATATGTATATAAAATGCTTGCGCTCTATGCCCAGTAAAGCCGCTTGCACACTGGACGCGAAACGAATTTTTCGCACGACTGATTACAGTCAAAGTCCATGCAAAGACGCAAGAGTCGGACAGGGTTCTAATATAACTCCGTGTCCGAAAGTCATAAAAGTTGTAATCCTATTCCAGGAATTATTAGACGTGCAAACTTGGCCATGTTTGTGTTCGACCTTCACAAAATGCAAATTGATAGCTATCGACTTTTCTTGGTCTTTTTATTCGTCTGTTTTCTTCCGTTAAAGATAGACAACAGTCTTTATTCGGTCTCTCTTTTGAAAATTAGTCAGATGGATGGAACAGATTCATGCTTTATTTCCACACCAGAGATAAAATAGTGCTTGTAGTCAGTGAGCAAATCAATTCCATGACCATTGACAGTGTGAATAAATTATCGCATGCACGATCAAGACTGTCCGAGGCGAAATGCAAAATACTCCATGTCCGGCAGCCAGCAAAAAGTAAAAGTATTGGTATGAGAACAGATTTATAACGAAATAAAGAATAAAAATATATAATCAACAAACAGAGCATCCAAAAAAGATGGCCCGCAAATAAATAAATCGCAGTGTTCATTGGATGTTCTGTTGTTAAAATGTTTTTTTTTATTTTTTACTTCATTATCAATCTGTTGTAATCGTCCTCTTTTTTTTTTTTGGCTGTCAGACACGGAGTATTTTGCACTTAATGTCCGACAGGCATTGTACATTGTCCCCCGCCAATGTCGACTCACTTTATTGAGCAGAGCTTAAACAGAAACATTGATTGAAATTCTCGGTACTCATCTTGAAGATTGAGCCCTCTTATCAAAATATTCACGTTTAATATCTAAAACATTCAATAGATTTGAAGAAATTAAAAACAACAATCGACTGTCGGACACGGAGTTATATTGAAACCATCCGACTGTCGGACACAGAGATATATTAAAACCCTGTCAGACTTTCGTACACATAGACACTGCGTTCAACGCAATCTGTCGTGCGAAAAGTTCGTTTCGCGTCTAGTGTGCAAGCGGCTTAATACTAGGCTACTATTATTGTCACTTAGGTTTTATCGTTTTTAGTGGGGGAAAGGAATACAGCCTGATTGCTATGATCTCGTTCTAAGTTAAGATCACATATTGAAAATAAATGTGTAACGTATCTTGCATTGTTGTCCATGTATGTTAATCCCAAAATTTTAAGCAGCAACAGGGTGTAATTATAGGAACACGCTATCCATCGTTTCTCTTCCCAATGATGCAGGCAGAAGAAATAAATGAGCAACCGTCGTATTTCATTCCAACTCCATAAGTTTGAATGATCTGACGTAGTTTCGTTTTGAAATTCCATTCAAGTTTGCTAATGGTGATAATTCGCGAATGCCCAAGCTAGCCGGCTAACTCATATTCGTAATGCTTAATATAGACGTAAGCAGCGCAGAAAACATGCCCGAAGCAGCAAAGTAAAATACAACATTAACGCATCATGCAGATATAGGACAGAGGCTTCTATATTCCAACACATTAAAGGTGAGGAGAGGAGCTCATTTGATTGGTGAAGATTTGACTCGGCTGTGTTATACCCAAACACGCCTTCTCTCCTCCCTCTTTCCCACTTGCGCCGGCAGGAGGGACCGAGGCGGGACAGAGGAGTACTTGCGCCAGGCTACGCCCGGGCACGAAATTGCAACATACGCCTGGACACACCCGTTAGCGCGGGCGCACCCCCCCCATTCGCCAAGGCCTGCGCCTGGTCTCTGACTTTAGAGCCCATGAAGTTAAATTTTGTCCATGAGTAACAAAAATTGATGTGTAATACCCTTTTGGCCATCTATTACCTGTATTTGGGGATTTGATCTAATCATCTCCACTAATGGCTCAAAATTTAAGGTTTTATCCAATCTATCCAATTCACAACTGTATCATGAAATCTCATACATTTTCATATTGATTCCAGATACACCCAATCAACTCAAGGCTGAGGAGCCCTGAGAGTTCTTTTCTGGATCCAACCACTGATTGCAGATTCAGAGTTCCTCAATTCCTGTCAGATCTGAATGAAAAAGTGCTGAAATACTGTATATTTCTGTAATCTTAAGTATTGATGCGAAGATTTTCAATTTGTTGCATAGAAGACTTATAGGTCTTCAGAAACTGCAACTGTGAGGGGTCTTTGCCCTCTTTGCGTATTACTGAGAAAGTCTGTGACCAAGTTCCTGGTGGGTCCCTCTCGGATAAAGCATAGTTGTAAAACCCCCAAAAATTTGGAATGCTGGATAAAATGTCAATAAAAATAGAATCAATGATTTGCAAATCTCATGAACTGACATTTTATTCTTAATAGAACATAAATAACATATCAAATGTTGAAAGTGAGACATTTTATCATTTCATGAAAAATATTAGCTCAATTTGAATTTGATGGCCGCAACACATCTCAAAAAGGTTGGGAAAGGGCCATGTTTACCATTGTTTTTTATTCCCTCTTCTTTTAACAACAGTCTGTAAAGGTCTGGGATGTGAGAAGACTAAATGCTGGAGTTTTGGGAGAGGAATGTTGTCCCACTCTTGTCAGATGTAGGATTCTAGCCGGTCAACAGTCCTGAGTCTTCTTTGCCGGATTTTTTGTTTTATGATGCGCCAAATGTTTTCAATTAGTGAATGGTCTGAACTGCAGGTAGGCCAGTTCAGCACTTAGACTCTTCTACTGCAGAGCCATGCCGTTGTGATGGATGCAGTATGTGGTTTGGCATTGTTTGAAACATGCAAGGCCTTCCCTGAAAGAGACGCTGTCTGGATGGGAGCATATGTTGTTGTAAAATCTCTTTTTACTTTTCAGCATTGATAATGCCTTTCCAGATATGTAAACGCCCCACACCATAGGCAGTAATGCAACCCGATACCTTCAGAGATATAGGCTTTTGAACTGTGTGCTGAAAAAAGCTGGATGGTCCCTCTCCTCTTTAGACTGCACAACACAACATCCATGGTTTCCAAAAAGAATTTCAAATTTTCATTCATCTGACCACCAGTTTTCCATTCTTCCTCAGTACATTTTAAATTAATTTTGGCCCAGAGAAGACGACTTCATTTCTGGATTGTGTTCACATATGGCTTTTTCTTTGCATGATACAGCTTTAGCTTGTATTTGTGAATTGCACTGTGAACTGTGTTTACAGACAATGATTTCTGGAAGTGTTCCTGAGCCCATGCAGTGTATACCAGTGCAGAACCACGCCTGTTTTTTATGCAGTGCCACATGAGGGCCGAAAGATCACAAGCATCAGATACTGACCCTCTGACTTATCCCTTCCGCACAGAGATTTCGACAGATTCTCTGATCTTTTGATGGCATTATGTACCTTAGATTCAAAGTCTCCACTATTTTACATTGAGGAACATTTTTCTGAAATTGTTCCACAATTTTTAGATGCAGTTTTTTGCAGATTGATGAATTTCTGTTCATCTTTACTTCTGAGAGACTCTGCTGCTCTAAAATTCTCTTTTCATACCCAGTCATGTTACTGACCTGTCGCCAATTTACCTGATGCTCCTCCAGCTGTTTTTTTATTAGTACCACTTAGTTTTCCAGCCTTTTGTTGCCCCTCTCCCAAATTTTTTGAGATGTGTTGCTGCCATCAAATTCAAAAAGAGCTTATATTTCTCATGAAATGCTAAAATGTCTCACTTTTAACATCTAATATGTTGTCTATGTTCTATTGTGAATAAAATGTGGGTTTATGAGACTTGCGAATCATTGCAAATATGATTTATTTTCAATTTACACACATCCCAACTTTTTTGGAATTGGGGTGGTAAATGTCACATAGTAAAGGCGTTAATTGATTGGTAAAGTATATATAACATTCACCTGGAGACCCATCAGCCCTCACAGCCTGTTTAACCTACATGTATGAAATAATATTTTACACTGTCTTGCACTGTCCAATTGTTGTAAATGCAGACCTGCATCCGTCAGGATCTTGCCACCACCCCCAATGTGCACGAGGGGTGCGAGGTCCCTTTCAACGCTGCTTGCAGCTTGAATTAAAGTTGGATTCAAAATTATGTCTACATTATATTTTTGATCCGATTAAAGAAGTTTACAAGCAATGCCATGCCAATGCTATCTACTTACTCAAGAGCCAGCTTCACAGCCAACAGCTCCAGATCACCCATGTCATAATTTCTCTCAGTCAAAGAATGCGAGAAAAATACGCACACGGGTGCACCTTACCATCAGCATGTGAGCGTTGGGAAAGGATAGCCCCCATGCCAAACTCGGATGCATCTACCTCCGCTGGGTCAGGGGAGAGAGACCCACTCAAGTGGGAGCTCTCGACTTCCACTTACCGCCTAACGTGCCATCAGAGTACTCTGACTTAGCGAAGGTTTTTAACAAGCAGTGCGCTACTACCTCACCGCCTCCCCATCCACACGACTGTGCTATCGACCTCTACCCAGGCACAGTGCCGTCTAGGGGTTCTCTGTACTCTTTGTCAGCCCCAGAGAGCGCTGCCATGAAAGAATATATTAAGGAAGCTTTAGCAAATGGTTTTATTAGACTTTCAACGTCACCGGCTGGAGCGGGGTTTTTCTTCGTTCAGAAGAAAGATGGGACGTTTAGGCCCTGCATTGACTACCAGGTCTTAACAACATTACGATTAAGAATCGTTACCCCTTATGATTTCGGCTTTTGAGCGCCTGCAGGGGGTGTCCGTGTTTTCTAAACTTCGTACAACCTCCATGCATTTTTCATGCGAATTCCATTTCTTTTTTAGGGTTTGTGATTTCGGAGGGAAAGGTGTGCGTGGATCCCCAAAAGGTTGCATCAGTCAAGGATTTGGGCCACCCCCGAGCCAGGTAAACAAGTGCAACATTTTTTGGGGTTTGCCGATTTTTATCGTCAATTTATTCGCAATTTTAGTGCTATTGCTGCACCCATTACAGCACTGACCAAGAAAAAACGGCCCCTTCTCCTTTGCAGTGGACGCCTAAGGCAGAATCCGCATTCACCGAACTAAAGCGTAGGTTCTGATCAGAACCCATCCTCATTAACCCTAACCCTTCACTTCCTATTATTGTTAAGGAATTAGACTCATTAAAGTCCTCCAAACTAGAGAAATCATCCTCAAAAATCTCATCAAAGGGTGAGTTCCAGTCCTCCACTGGATTCCAGGCCAGACTTTCCTCCCCACCCGTAAGTGCGAGGAAGACTCCCTACCATCGCTAGGAGAGAACTACTACTCTTCATCACAATAGACATCGTCTCCTGAACACCATGCTGCCTGCCTATGATACAAGACAGGTCGGCAGAACAGTGTGAAGCACATCGGGGCCCCAAGCGGAGAATGGCACCTTCACTGCTACCCCAGTTAATCTGAGGTTGGTGCTTTGTCAGCCATGAATGCCCCAGTACCAGCGGATATGCAGGTGAACCAATTAAAAAAAAAAACGAATGCGTTCAGTCGAACCCTGAGATTGAACCCTGAGAGATGTCGATTTGGTGATGTTCTTAATCAGTCCACTGCCCAACAGTCTGCAATCAAGGACAGTAACTTGGCGAGGTTGCCGCAGGGAGACCCAGGGAACCCCCTGCTGCTCCGCCCAGTGGGTATCCATAAACCATTCTACGGCTCCTGAGTCGATAAAGGCTTTGGTAGCCTAGGAATGGGGACCCTAGCTTAAATTGAAGGAAACGAGTACGTGGGGGATTCGACCCATGTCTCGCAGATGCCCCACGCCCAATCAGCGAGACTGCCTGTTTCCCTTCAGCTTAGGGCAGTCCTCCTTAACATGCCCTTTGCGCCGACGATAATAGCACTCCACCCCCTTAGGCTGATCTCCCGAAGTGGAGTGCAATACGGAGTGCAAATACCGTCTACCTGCATGGCCTCCTCGGACACCAAAGGATCATCCGCTACCGCCCCAGTCCGAGAGAGTGAGAAACGGGGCACTTCCTGGGCAGAACAATTTCTCTTAGAGCCCTTTTCTCTCTCATGCTCCGGTATGCGATTATCTAAGCGAATCACTGTGGATTCTACAGCATCAAAAGACGCAGGCGGCTTGAGGAGGGCCAGTGCATCTTCAATGGGAGCAGAAACAGCATTCAGAAATTGACTTTAATGACCCCTCAGGCCACCCCGTCTCTCCAGCCAGAGCTCGAAGGGAAATTGCGAACTCGGCCACAGACTCATCTCCCTGTCTAAGGCGAGTCAAACTCATAGCCACCTCCTGGCCAGAGGCATTATGGTCGAATACTACCGCCATCTCCTTAATGAATATGTCCACATTATTCATTATCGGAGCACCGGACCGGATGAGAGGGTCCGCCCAAGCGAGAGCGGGCCCGAACAGGAGAGATAAAATAAATGCTCATCATGCATCATGAGAGGCAAACGGGATGGCTGGGCTTTGGAAAAAATCAAGCATTGTGACAGAAATCTCTTGTACTTCTCCGACTGCCCATTGTAGCGCAGCGGGTTTAAGTTTGGGCTCCCGGACCACGTTCGGGTTATTCTGTGTCGGCGTGAGATTGGGAAGGGGTGCTTGGGGAACTCTGGGTGGTGCAACCGTCACCAGCCGATGAAAGCTGTCTGCCAGATCCCGCAGACAGTGCTCCTGGTGGCGTACCTGTTCAACTAGTTGGCCCTGTTGGACCGTCAGTGTTTGTTGTTGTGCTTGAAGGGTGTGTCAGTCACCCTCGTGAACAAGCAACGTGGCTTGCTGGGCTGCTAAGACTCGGTCCAGCCCTGATGGTGTTGCTGATTCCTCTATTATGGCTTTTGTGTACAGTCAAGAGGATGGGTACGGGGGCCCAGACGCGACAGAAGTGTTGGAGTCTAAAGGCTTCCCGAATAGTGAGACATCACTAATAAGGGGATAGAACACAAAAAGGGAATGTACTCCCCGGCAACAGTGCCAACAGAAAACAACCCAGATAAGCGGGCGAAAATTCCTCTCAAAATAGAACCAACTGGGGTTCTGATTCATGGTCTGAGCATTGTTCCCATTAATAGGATTGTCAATGTGGTGCGCCATACTGTAGAGTCAAAGAGTCAAACAACATATCTGCCTAAAGTCACAGAGTCACTAATATAAAATACTTGTTATCATACTATAAATATTCAGAGCAGAACAGAACATTCTGATATAAATTGTGCCATTTTAGTTAGACAATGTAACTGGACAATATGCTGGTAAAACACCTTTTTACAATGAATGTTTTTCTTTTTTCTTCCGGATGGAAGATCTCCTTTTGGATGACGCAGATCATTAACCCTCTCCGCACGATCGGCCACGATAGTGGCTTTCCCGATTAAGCATGATAGGCCACGATAGTGGCTTAGTTTGAATGTCCCACCAAAAAAATGTCCAATGGACTCACTAACGAACATTAACCAACCAGAAGGCTTATAACTGAAGAGACCAATCAGAAGGTTTGCAGCATATCGACTTCATTTCTTGCTGTCTGAGGCGCCGTATTCGGGCTGTTTTTGGAAAGTTATTTCTCTGAAATGAGTGAAACACAGAGCGAACTTGCCGACGATGACTTTGAAGAAGAAACCAGCGATGAGTCAGTCAGTGACAGCGATTTTGATAAAGACCAGGAAGGTAAATACACTGTTGTTTTATTTGAAACTGACCAAGACAGACTCGCCAGCGTGCTACTTGGCTTTTCCGTACGCTTCGTTTATTTACTTGCCGCTGTATGAAAACTGTAATAGGAGTAGTGGCGTGGGGAGGGGGGCGGAGTTTGGTTGGGTGGAAGTGGTCGTGTCACTGGTGAAGATTTCGTTCATCAACGCTGTACTTTGTGAATTTATTTTGTATTGCTCAGTTATGTTTTCTATTTCTACATCAATGTAACACACTGGCAATAAAATGTCATACTTGTATGCAGGAAAATAAAATTATGTATGCACTTACAGTCTCTCACGGACAGGACATTTACCATGGAATGCCCCGAAACTTTTTTTTTTTTACGGATTTTTACATAACTACAATTGTTCCACAACAGAACAATATTCAGTCATTCATTTTTTTTCTCCCAAGAATCCAGCGGTGAAGACAGTGGAGGCGATGATGATGACTGCGGGGAGACACGCGCGGCGTTCTTTACATGAGATTGTTAAACTAATAAACAAATAGTACCCGTTGACGCCTCTTCTTCATTTTAGCCAGTATTGTAGCATACATAAAAAATTTCATCTACTGTAAAGAGGGTTAATAGCTGCAAGGATTACGCAATTATACACATTGGCCCTCATTTATCAAACTTGCGTAGGATCTGGTGTAGATTCTGGTGTAAATTTCAGCGTTCTGCAGGTGTCACATCTGATTTACTAAAAGTGTGTACGTTGCTGATTTCGGTGTAAAACTGGTGTGGCGTTGATAAATCTGGCAACAGAAACCATCGTAATTTACATGACACGCCCCTATAAATTCATGCTCCGGGAGGCATAGTCCTGCCCACTTTACGACATTAACTCTCGAAAGTCGGCAAAGAAGAAAGGACTTCACTGAGGAGAAAATGTAAACTATCACGTCCGAGGTGGAGAAAAACAAAATAATTTAATTTGGAAGCCTTAAGAGTGGCATAAAGGGAGCCCAGAAGGCTGCAGTTTGTAAAACTATTGCTGCTGCGGTAAACACCGTTGGGGTGGAAAACCGGAGTGCAGCAGAGGTTTGATTTAATTCATTAGTAAATCGAAGCGACTATTCGCATTTATTTAAATGCGTCCAAGCACAAAAATTGATCGAAATTCGCGTTAGATGCACTTATAAGTGTGGCCAAGATGCACATTTCTCCATTGCCCACACTTATTTTAAGTGTGTCCAAACCTAAAAAATTTTTCTTGGCCAAACTTATTTTAAGCAGTACTTTCTAAGCGGCACTGGAATGGTCATCAACTTGCGCACTTATAAGTGTGGCCAAGAAAAAAAATTCATCATTGGCCACACGTATAAGTGCGAATAACATCGGCCTTAATACAAAACCCAAAACCAGTGAAGTTGGCACGTTGTGTAAATCGTAAATAAAAACAGAATACAATGATTTGCAAATCCTTTTCAACCTATATTCAATTGAATACACTGCAAAGACAAGTTACTTAATGTTCGAACAGGTAAACTTTGTAATTTTTTGCAAATATTAGCTCATTTGGAATTTGATGCCTGCAACATGTTTCAAAAAAGCTGGCACAAGTGGCAAAAAAGACTGAGAGAGTTGAGGAATGCTCATCAAACACTTATTTGGAACATCCCACAGGTGAACGGGCTAATTGGGAACAGGTGGGTGCCATGATTAGGTATAAAAGCAGCTTCCCTGAAATGCTCAGTCATTCACAAACAAGGATGGGGCGAGGGTCACCACTTAGTGAACAAATGCGTGAGCTGATTGTCGAACAGTTTAAAAACAACATTCCTCAACGAGCTATTGCAAGAAATTTAGGGATTTCATCATCTACGGTCCGTAATATCGTCAAAAGGTTCAGAGAATCTGGAGAAATCACTGCACGTAGCGACAAGGCGAAAACCAACATTGAATGCCCGTGACCTTCGATCCCTCAGGCGGTACTGCATCAAAAACCGACATCAGTGTGTAAAGGACATCACCACATGGGCTCAGGAACACTTCAGAAAACCACTGTCAGTAACTACAGTTCGTCGCTACATCTGCAAGTGCAAGTTAAAACTCTACAATGCAAAGCGAAAGCCATTTATCAACAGCACCCAGAAAACCGCCGGCTTCGCTGGGCCCAAGCTCATCTAAGATGGACTGATGCAAAGTGGAAAAGTGTTCTGTGGTCTGACGAGTCCACATTTCAAATTGTTTTTGGAAACTGTGGACGTCGTGTCCTCGGACCAAAGAGGAAAAGAACCATCCGGACTGTTATAGGCGCAAAGTTCAAAAGCCAGCATCTGTGATGGTATGGGGGTGTATTAGTGCCCAAGGCATGGGCAACTTACACATATGTGAAGGCACCATTAATGCTGAAAGGTACATACAGGTTTTGGAGCAACATATGTTGCCATCCAAGCAACGTCTTTTTCATGGACGCCCCTGCTTATTTCAGCAAGACAATGCCAAGCCACATTCTGCACGTGTTACAACAGCATGGCTCCGTAGTAAAAGAGTGCGGGTACTAGACTGGCCTGCCTGTAGTCCAGACCTGTCTCCCATTGAAAATGTGTGGCGCATTATGAAGCGTAAAATACGACAACGGAGATCCCGGACTGTTGAACAACTTAAGCTGTACATCAAGCAAGAATGGGAAAGAGTTCCACCTGAAAAGCTTCAAAAATTGGTCTCCTCAGTTCCCAAACGTTTACTGAGTGTCGTTAAAAGGAAAGGTGATGTAACACAGTGGTAAAAAGGCCCTGTGCCAACTTTTTTTTGCAATGTGTTGCTGCCTTTAAATTCTAAGTTAATGATTATTTGCAAAAAAAAAAAAAAAGTTTCTCAGTTTGAACATTAAAAATCTTGTCTTTGCAGTGTATTCAATTGAATATAAGTTGAAAAGGATTTGCAAATCATTGTATTCTGTTTTTATCTACGATTTACATAACGTGCCAACTTCACTGGTTTTGGGTTTTGTAAATTCAATTTATAGATCCTTGATATTTCTTGTTATATAGCCTACATAATTGACAATCCAAATGCTTTACATGTAGGTAAAAAAAAAAAAAGTGGTCCGATTTTAAGATCGCGCTCAGGCACAGCAGCGCACGGACCGGTGGAGGCCAACCAGACTCGAACCTCCAGCTGTCACCGTTCGAGGAGCGCGTGGACAACACTGATAGGTGTGGAGTCCCCACCGCCTCGATCGGAGCTGCATGAGGGTAATTGTTATTAAAATACAGTCTGCAGGGATCACTCTCAATTGTACTTTTATTAGTATTACTCCATGACTTTTTATTGGGTGCCACACAAAACGAGCAGCCACTTGTCACTTTCCCGGAGGAGATCTTCTCTGTGCCGAAAGTTCCTCTCACGTCAGACAGAAGCTTATTCCTCTAACAATAGAAGATCTGCCATTGTCAAAATGTGATCACGGTTTAAGTGTCCGTAGGCTGAGCAAAAAAAAAAAAAAAAATGCAAGTTGGCTAGTAAGTTGATGTACTCTTATAGTTACTCAGTCAAGGTGACCGCAAAATAAAGTTTGATGAAACGAGTGTAAATGTGCACGCGCTCGTAATAAATTTGATTTTCTAAAATAATTACGCGCAAACTTATTTTCCAGTCTGCCTTTAATTAGGCTAACTTGCGTTTCTTTTGTTGTTCAGTATATATCTGCCTGGATGAGCATCTGACATACCACACTGCATATCTGCCAAGCCACGCATTGCGCTTAATCAGATTGATTGTAATTGTCAGCCGTCTGGCCTGACAAGCAGGTTGTCTCAAAATATAAGTTTAATTAATTTCTCAAGACAGGTTTCCTATTTATTTATGTATTTATTTATATATTCATTTATTCATTTATCTATGTAGCCTATTTATTCATTTTACTAATAAGACCAACAACAGCATGACGCCTGCATCGCTGCATATAGTTTATTACTCATTTTGACAGCTGCAATTGTTCCTGCATGTTGTTCGCTGGTTTCAAATCTGCGTACACCTGGTCAGACCTGGCGTGAGATTTTTGCGGACCGTTCGCTCACGTTCAGATTGATAAATGCCGATCCTTGCGGGAGATTTGGCGTACACCCATTTTTTTGGTGTACGCACATTTGATAAATGAAGGCCACTGTCTTGTCCCATGAGTACTGTCCCTTTGTTCAGGTTCTATCAATTACCCATCAGACTGAAACAACCTGCTTAAAATAGTGAAGGTCCCCCTTGTGCTGCAAAAACAGCTCTATCAAACTAATGTCATTTGAATTCCCAAACACAGGGTTTCCCAACATAAGATTTCCCAGAGTATCACACTCCTTCCACCACCTTGCCTTTTCCTCTTTCCAGCTAAATGTTGCACTCGTAAGCACATGATGTAAAAGAAAATGGGAATCACTGGGCAAAGTGACCTGCTTCAAATTCTTCAATATTATTGAAATTCTCAGCAACTTGTGCCACAGTCGCTCTTCTGTGGGTGTGGACCAGATGGGATAGTCTTCATCGCTGTCATTTATAGATGAACCTTAGGCATGACCAGTACATGGGTTGTCCCTCCCTGGGCCACTGTCAGTAGGTATTCACATCTGCAGATTGGGAACGTTCCAGAAGTCTTGTAACTTTAAGATCCTCTAACCCACTCGTCAGGCCATAACCATTTTGCCCTTGTTAAAGTCGTTCAGTTCCCATTTCTCCCACATCGAACACATTGATTACGGGTAACTGACCGGTTCCTTTTGACCCCAACGAGTTTATCGATTTTGTCGTGTACTGGGGTGTGGGTTCCAGATGATGACTCCGAGCCGTAGTTGATCTTTAGTTTCTCACTTATTTATATCTCACAGAACATATCGATTAACACGGGTGACTTCATTGACAGCCAAACTGTCACTCCACAACCGTAACCAGAGTTACCAGACTCAAACGGTCACTGCCTGTTTCATATTGACCAATCACAGAACAGGACTCTATATCTCCTTAGCAACTCCTTACAATTGTAATATTCTAATTTATTTGTACCACTACATTTATGTAATTCAGTTAATTACAATAATATTCTATTTCAATACACCACACTCCTCCCTGGTAACTTGAAACCCCTTTTAATCATTATACCATTACACTCTATAGGCTAAATATTCTCACAGATATTACCTTTTACACTTTAAAAAAAAAAAAAAAAAAAACAACCAAATATGGTTCACTTCAATTCATAACCATTACGAGTTCTAACACTGGTACACGGTTTCATTTTCACCGGACAATAAAATCACTCTCAATAAAACTTTTCAATGAGGAGGCTTTTGTTTCTCAGGCCTCTCTGAGCTGTGTTCCGTCTCAAGACCAAGTTGGTCTATAGCGTTCTGGAGGCTTTCTGTTCTGCTGAGGCCTCCCTGTGACGACAGCATGAACAGTCTTATCATGCTCCATGTGCATATCCCACTCAGAGATGTTCCACTCTGAGGTATCCGGCTGTGGACTGTCCACTGTGTTTGCTCCAATCATCTGGTTCACATTTTTCTTACACTCATGCATGTCATTTGTCCCAACAAGGTAAGTTACAGGGCTCAATACCTTCTTTACCTTGCCTGGTACCAATTTATCCCTCTCTCCTCCCCGGTAATCTCTGACTCGGACTGCTTGCCCTACCTGAAAGGAGCGTGAACGCTTCCCTGTACTCCTGTTCACCTTACTGTCCTGTCTGTCCTGCATGTCTGCTGAGAAGCTGGGCTTCAATAGTGACCAACGTGTGCGTACCTGTCGTTTCAAAAACAACTCTGCTGGAGTTTTTCCTGTAGCTGCATGTGGAGTGTTCCAATAAATAAACAAAAAATTGTCTACCTCATGTTGTAATGAAAGCACTGAAGGTGCTGATGCCTCAGTGCTTACAGCAGTGACAAGTATGTCCCTTAATGAAGCTATAAAATTCTGTGTGGACATGTCAGAGTGCCCTAGCTGTGCATCTATGCTTGACATAAGCTATGTTTCCATCCACTTGTCAATCGAATTGTCTGAAGTTCGCCAAAAATGTTCATGCGAATAAAGGCGGCGAAAATGCATTTCCACCTAATAGCATCAAAGCAAATAAAAACTTGTGCGTAAGACGTCACTTGCTGCTATGCGATCAAATCGGTGTATCGAATAGATTTCTGACATTTTAAGCTGTTTCCATTCATTTTCGCACTGAATCGCAGAACCTTCGAGTGAACAGAAGTAGTGTGGTAGCCAACAAAATTAACTTGTTCGCAATAATGGATCACGTCTCTCAACAAATGATGATAATTGCACAAGTTGTAATAGTGCTTATGTGGCAGCTATTAGCAACATGCAAACCATTATCAGAAGGCAACGACGCCATCGAAACACCGTCACGATGCAGTCGCAGATTTATTCGGCAAATAACATTTCCATCAGCAATTATCACATAAACCTTTTACCGATCAAGAAGAAAATCCGATGAGATCAACCGTATAAACTTAATGTCGATATCTTGAAAATCGAGTCAAATTTCACCGTTTCCAAAGGCATTTTTTATTCGATATGATTTAAATTGCATAAGAACGTGTGAATGGAAACATGGCTATTCTCAAGTATTAACCCACCAGTGGCCAGTTGACATAACGAGTTGATAAGCAACCAGAGGGACCGCTTAAGCGAGACTGCGGTTGTTAGGCTTAGTGAAGCCCAGCAGTAACTGAAAGCATTGTTCATTTGCACACTGTTACTGTGTGGGGGAGAAATCATTTGTGATGTTTTATAAAGTTCATACAGCAGTAAGTTCGAAAATCCACGCAGTGCTTTATTTAACACAGTGCGCAATGTGTGTCTACATGAATCACTGTCGGCATTATGCTCCATTTGTCAAGTTTTGCCATCAGCAGTAACTATTGCTGTGATATAAATTGAACTCACAAGTTGTAAAGCAATCCACTGTGAAGAGCTTTTTCTTCATTAAAGTCTAGATCGCTCGCAGCAGCCATCGTGGTAATCAAATAGTGCTATAACTCGAAAACAAAGCTCTATCTCAAAAATCTGGCAAATTTAAATCCAAGAGATCATGGCATTTAACCCATAGAGCCACATTCTAGGACTTACTTTTGACCGGCATAGCAGCTATCATGGTAACAGACAGAATGACTGACACACGAACGAACTACCGTATGCCTCTCTTGCGCGCATGCGCACCGTGGCATAATGACCTCCCTGGCCCTTTTGGTTTACCCAGAGACTGTTTTAGATTCTGGACTTACCTCTCTGCTGCTCCATTTGATGCTGGGTGATATGGAGCTGACTTGATATGTTTAACCCCGTTCTTCTCTAAGAACGTCCCTAACTCTCTTGAGACCAGCTGCGGTCCATTGTCTGAAACTAACTCCTCTGCAAGCCTGTAAGCTGCAAACATCCCCCTGACTGCCTCAACAGTAGCTGTAGCTGTAGTGTTTGTCATAACCTTAACCTCAGGCCAGCGCGAGTATGCATCTGTGACTACAAGGAAATTGTCCTTCCCTTTCTGAGCAAAGTCTATGTGTTTGCGCTGCCATGGTCTCTCTAGCCATTTCCAGGCGTGTGCTGGTGCAGTAGGTGGCATAGATTTGTTTGACTGGCACACCTGACAGTCCTTTACCAGGCCCTCAATCTCTGTGTCTAACTTAGGCCACCAAAAGTGACTCCTAGCTAGAGCTTTCATTTTAACTATCCCCCAGTGGTTTTCATGTAGCTCTCTGAGCAGTGTGTCTCACAGCGGAGCTGGTACAACAGCTCGCAGAACCCACAATACACAATCCCCCTCTACTGTGAGCGCATCTCTCCTGGCCCAGTATGGTGTGCGAGCTGTGTCTGTGACATGTTTAGGCCAACCTGTTCGTGTGAAGTGTTTAAATTTCCCTAGGACCTGATCACTAGCCGTCTCTCTTGCTATATCCTTAGCTGTGATGGGCATGACATCTATGAATGACACCCTAACCTCCTGACTGTTTTGGACCTCTCTCTGAGAGAGGTAGTCTCGATAATGCATCTGCGTTACCACGCTTGTGGGCGGACTTCTACTTTATGTGGTACTGGTACGCTGCCAGTATCAACGCCCACCTCTGTAGTCTCACTGCTGCTAGTGCTGGTACCCCTGTCTTGGGCCCTAAGATTTTCACTAGAGGCTTGTGGTCTGTAACAAGCAAAAACTTGCGACCATAAAGGTAGTCTTGGAACTTCATCACCCCAAAAATGAGTCCTTACGCTTCCTTTTCGATTTGTGCATAGTTTACTTCTGCCTTTGTGAGTGTGCGTAATGCATTGGCTATAGGCCTCTCATTTCCGTCAGGCATAACCTGAGAAATGACCGCTCCCACTCCGTAAGGAGATGCGTCGCATGCCAGGATTACTGGGAAGTGTGGGTCATAGTGTACTAACACTGAGGAGGAAGAAAACTGTGCCTTGGTCCTCTCAAAGGCCTGTTGACACTGTTCTGACCACACTCACTTTTTGTTGTTCTGAAGGAGCTCTGTTATAGGCTTGATAAGTGTGGAGAGGTTCTCCATGAACTTCCCATAGTACGTGAGTAAAGCTAGGTATGCTCTGAGCTCCGTTACGTTTTTGGGCACAGGCACCTTTGCTATGGCGTCTGTCTTCTCCTGCACTGGGTGTATGCCCTGCTCATCTATCCTGTGACCTAGGTATGTGACACTGGACTGGAGGAATGCACACTTCTCCCTGTTTACCTTGAACCCTCGCTCCTGCAGCCTCAGTAGCACTGCTTCCACATTACGCAGGTGTTCCTCTGTGTCCCTCCCACTGATGAGTATGTCATCTAAAAAACAAACTGTGCCTGGGAGACCCTGTAGGACCTGGTCCATAATACGCTGAAAAATAGCTGGTGCACTGGTCACTCCATAAGGTAACCTATTTACCCGATAAAGGTCCTTCTGTGTGTTTATGGTGAGATACTTCCTGGACTCTACCTCTATCTGTAATAGCCGGTAGAATACGGAGGCCAAGTGCAACGACCAGAGAGAAAGAAAGTAGCACGAACACAGTACAAACACAGAGAATAATACAGACCAAACGAAAGTACTCGCGGTTTCAAAGGACGTATAATAGTCTGAACCACGGAAGCAAAGCGAGATAGAAAAAGGGACAAGAAACTCCAATAATCAGAAGATAGAAAGTCATACAAAACCTGACTACAGATATCTTTGGCTATAGTGCAAAACTAAAAACAGACACTCTAGCGAAGGGGGCGTGCCGGACTTCCTGCTTAAATAGAGTCTGGGAAAGCGCCGCCCCAGCTCAATCAGCCAGCTGGGTAAAGAATTCGAGAGTCCAGGAATACGATATCATCCTGAGAAGAGAGCCGCAAAGAAAAGTCCAAACAACACGCACACCTCACAAACCATGACGCTATCTCTACCTGCTGGTAGGCCTGGGTAAGATCTAGTTTTGTAAACTGCTTCCCGCCTGCTAGTGTAGCAAAAAGATCCTGTGTCTTAGGTAATGGATACTAATCCACTTCAACCCACTCATTGACACCCGCCTTGTAATCCCCACATATCCTGACTTTTCCTGTTTTCTTGGGCAGACACACTATAGGACTAGCCCATTCACTGTACTCTATAGGTGTGATAACCCCCTGTTCCTCTAGCTCTACCAGGTGCTTGTCTACTGCAACTCTGTGTGCGTACGGTACTGGTCTAGCCTTACAGAACTTTGGCACAGCTTTCTCTGATACATGGACTTTTGCTTGGACCCCCTTTACCAGACCCAACTTGTCACTGAACACTTCAGAGTACTTATCACAAAGCTGCTCTACTGGGCATGCTACCTGATTTACCTGTGACTAATCTAGTGTACGATACCTGATCCAGTCTCTCCCCATAAGTGTAGGACTGTTCCCCTCTGACACAAGTAACACTGACTTCAGCACTTGATCCCCACATTTCACTGTTACATCCATTTCACCTATCACTGGTATGACTTTTCCTGAGTAGTCTTTTAGCATTACTGCAGATGAACGTAGTTTAAACCTGCTGAACCATTTTTTGTACATTTTCTGTGACATAATAGACATAGCTGCCCGCTGTCTATTTCCATTTTAACCTTTTCACTGTTTACTCTGACCTGCTGTTGCTTAGCCTTGAATGGCCCCTGTCACTTCCTTGTCCCCTGGTCGGTCCTCATCTGCGGTTGCAGTTGCTGGAAATTCAGCATACTTTGGGATGTGCACTCAAAGTTGTCAACAATGTCCACCACCTTTGGCCAATCTGATACGTTACCATATGCGGCACTCAAAAGTTTTCCTCTCAAGTCCTTGTTAGCAACACCATAAACAAGTTAGTCTCGCAGCTGCTCGTTTAGCGTGGCCCCAAACTCACACGTCTTGGCCAGTCCTTCGAGAGACGCAATATATTCGGCTAGCGACTCTCCTGCTAACTGTGTTCTGCATCTGAAAACGTACCTTTCGCTAAGTACATTTCGTTTTGGCTGATAAAAGTCCCATAGAGCTTTCGTTAGCTCCTCTAGCGTAGCCTCACCCGGCTTCTGTGGTGCTAGCAAGTCCTTCAGGAGAGCGAACGTCTTTGGACCCACGACTGCTAGAAAAACCGCTCTCTTTCAGTCAACTTCTATGTTGCTGGCCTCCACAAACTTGTTATGATTCTGATCTGTTCTGTCATGTTTCTGCCATGTTTGTTATTATTCTGCCATTCCCTGTTATGTTTATGATTATGTATGTTAGGTTCTGCCATGTTCTGTTTAGTTTTTGTATTTTGCCGTGTTTTCGTTTTTGCCATTCCCTTCCACTTCTCTGTTAGATTCCGGTCCATGTCTTTGTTCATGCCCTGCATTGCACTTTGTCTCCCCTGTCTGGTCTCTTGTTAAGTTACAGCTTCTCCCCAGTCCTGCGTGTCACATGCTTAGGTGATTTCATGGTTTCTGGGTTTCAAACATTCCTTCCAATCTCGTTTGCTTCCTTCGCCTCTCTTTTCTATATTACTAACCAATACTAACAGTTTGTTGTTTTCGTTAAAGTTACTAACCCAAACTACATTGTATATAATACTAACTTACTAACGAGCACTAGGGATTGTATAGCTGCACTTACTAATTGATTAACAAGCTCTCAGCACTCGCCCTGTTCTAGTCTCCGCCTCTTGCCTTCACTTTGTCTCTCCTGCAATTCAGCGGATCCTCCGCACCTGCTCCACTCTGTCCTACCTCTCATTATCTGTGCACATTAGAACTCCCTAACCGGAGCTGTATGTTTTGTCATAGGTTGTCTCGTGTTCCCTGTCCGCGTTTTGGCTTTTGCCAATTTCATGTGATTAGGTTCTCCCTCATGTTCCCTCCTTTGTAATTAGTCTGATCCTCATCACCTGATCCTAATCATAGCATGTGACTTCCCTTGAGTGTATTTAAGCTGTCTTCTCACTGCAGTTCCCCGTCAGAATGTTTCCTCTTGTTTACCTGTGCTGCTATCATTCGCCTTGTACTCATAGTGTTTATCTTCTGACTGGACCGCCCGACTTACGATTTTTGGCTCTGCTCTTTTGTACTTTTGTCTGCATCTGTTTTCGAACCCTTTTTGCCTGACTACGAGTTTTTGCGTTTGCTGCCCTGGTAACGGTTTGGATTTCGCCCTCTAGATTTTGGCTTTTGCTTCACTGTCAATCCTGTGTCTGTGTACCGAACCTGTTTTTGCCCGACCACGATTACTGTGATTGCTGCCCTGGTTTTTCGACTTTTGGATTTTGTCCCTGGGATTGTGTTCTTTGGATTGTGGACTTTGTACTGTCGCCTCCTGCTCTGCGGGGGTTCGCCCCCTTTCCAATAAAATCCCATTTTACCTTCACTGCTCGACTCTCGCGTCTGGTTCCAGAACCGTACCTAACAAAACTGATAAAAACGCTCCTCATATGCTTTGAAGCTCTCGATAGCTTCATCGAAGCATAAGCCTGCCTCAGTGCTAAACACTGCCATAGCCATGATACCGTAGCTTATGTCAGCTGGCTCGCGCTGCTGCTTGCTGTCACTGTTCGCTAGCTAGCCAACTGCCAACTCGGTCATTGTCGTTTTTTGAGGTAAAAAAAAATTACCAAAAAATAAACTTCCTCGTCGCCATTGTTGTGTACTGGGGTGTGGGTTCCAGATGATGACTCCGAGCCGTAGTTGATCTTTAGTTTCTCACTCATTTATATCTCACAGAACATATCGATTAACACGGGTGACTTCATTGACAGCCAAACGGTCACTCCACAACCGTAACCAGAGTTACCAGACTCAAACGGTCATTACCTGTTTCATATTGACCAATCACAGAACAGGACTCTAATATCTCCTTAGCAACTCCTAACAATTGTATTCCAATTTATGTGTACCACTACATTTATGTAATTCAGTTAATAACAATAATATTCTATTTCAGTACATCACAGATTTGACCCTGCAAGTGGACAATCGCCTGCAGGAGAGACAGGTGGGTCGCTGAGCTCACCTTCAGGCGCCTCTACTACCAAGATCCATTGATGCCTCTGCCAGACTAGCCCCCCAACAGACTCCCTCAGAACCCGTGCAGGTGGACTATGCCAGGCTTTACCACTTCAGTCGAGTACAGCACGTTAATTCTCGCTTTTTCCTATACCACAGCAGTGCTGACCATCTTATTGTAGAATCCCTGTGCAGCAACCTTGTCCTGTCCAGGAAGGAGGTACTGCTGTCCCTTCCTCTTAGTCACTGTTCTTTGTGTGGCAAGGACGCCAATTGACCACCAAAGCATTGGTTGACTCTGGAACTGATGGTAACTTCCTCCATCCGGCCTCTGCCAAATGGCGGAGGGTTTCTTCGGCCTCCCTATCTGTACCCATCTGCTTTCCAGACTTGATAGGGATGGCACTCCTCGACATCACTGAAACCATCTTCCCCATTCAGATGCTGACTTCTGGTAACCACTAGGAGGAAGATGTCTTCCATCTCCCGGAGTCACCACCCACCCCTGTGATGTTTGGAAGACCCTATGTGAAGTGATCCACAGAGATCTGCAAAGCCTTTATGAAGCTAAGTGGGTGCTCCCCAATTGGGCAAAGAGGTGGAGCATCGATGGAACTGAGGTGAGCTGTGTGAAGCCTGGTTGCTGAAACAGGCCGAACTGGCTGGATGCAACCAAGATAGCTATGGCTACGTGGCTAAGCAATGATGGACCCCAGGGAAGCAGCTAAGGAATGGGCCCCTCTCAAGCAGCTTGCTGATGGGTCAAATACTGTACAGACACTGGCAGCTCTGCAAGGTTATTGCCAGAGAGAGCAAATGGTTGCTCAGCTCTGCCATTTACTGTACCAAGCCAAGTCAAGCTGTAAGGTCACAGTAACATTAGTATGGCCAGTTTTTCATTAAGATTCCACAATTTTAGCGAACTAACATGATGGACCATAAATTTTCTACCTTAATTAGCTGCTGTGGCTGGCATATGCTCCCCTTAGTTAAGCTTGCCAACAAGCCAGGTATTTAAACCTAGACAAATCAAGCATTAAGGTCACGTTAACTTTATTATGCTTACTTTAATGTTACCATTGCTAAATGCATACATGCCAACTCTACCGCTTTTGGCGGTAGACTACCGCTTTCGGTGTGGAAGCATTTTAATATTGATTTATTTGATTATTATTAATTGTTTATCCTTGCTTGCTCTTGCTTTGCTCTTGCTCATTTTCTCTTAGGCCTCAGTTGTACATTCTTGCCTGTTGCAGATTAAACTAGGCCTTGCGTAGCTGTAGTTTCCATAAATCTGACCAATGCGTCATGGCATATAGCTGATTTAGGACCATGCGGTCCCGATGGGCCCTAAATAGGGCAAGATGTTCTTTTTCTCTCTTAGTTTATGTGTTTTCAGAAGAAGGAGTACAGGGAGAGCCGGGACGCCAACAAGATAAGCCCAAGAGATGATAGGGAGGAACCACCTGTCTTCTCTGAGATGTATGCGCATACCTCAGGGGTGGCTTGACGTGGGCTGCGTGCGTCTGCAAGAGCATTCCAGTTAACATCATGATGTGTAAATCAGTGCGGGGGGAGGAGAACGTCACAATGTACTCTTACTTATACACCAGCAAAAAAGACTTTTCTTTATCCTTGTTCTTGCCTGCAACGACAGTTCTTGCCTGTAATGAGGATCCTACTTTGCAAAGTAGTAAAATGGATTATTGCTTCCTCTGCCTCTGAGTTCTTTTCTTGAGAAGGTAACACCAGGAATATAAAATCAAAATTCCTACAACATTCGGGGCCTTTCATTCTGAAAAAAACGCCCGTGTGACATGTCGCATTGTCTCGCTGGAAGAGCCCATCCTCCCCAGGGAAGACAATCAGCATGTATGGGTGTACCAGATACATGACAGCAATGGGTGATACGTTTGCACAATACCCACAGCACACCTTACTATATATCCACCATGCCAGCTCATGACACATGCCTTATATTCATTGACTACGCTCCGCTGACATCAAATGTCGGAGGTGGTCATGATAATGTGACTCGACCACGCATAATTCATGCCATTTCTGGACTTCAACAAGGAGCCTTTCTAGAACAACGAATCTAATGTAGCTGGCAATCCACACTGTTTTCCACTGCCATTTGGACCTTATTTAGCTTCATGTATCTAGCAAGCTTGTGAATGGAATACGACTCTCAACTATATACATATCAGCTTAAAACGGTGTTCTCGTTGAGTAGCTTACCGCTGTTTCTACAACTCTAGAGTAAAGTTAGTCAAGACTGACATAGACTTGATGAAGAAAGACATTTAAAAACAGCTGGGTATGTGAGAGTTATCAGGCCAGCTAGCCTGTGTAATTACATTCATGCCGTATCAAAAATCACACTGAAAATAGAAAAGATATCCATTTTTAGTAAAGCGACGGTGCTTGCCATACAGCAGTATCTTGCTATGTGCATCCATTCACTGTATAAAAACAATACAAATTAAAGATGCCGTCTAATTCCCCAGGGAAGCAGCTGAGAGCCTGAGTCTTCAAGAAGCCTGTGGAGCTAAATTCTGACACTTCTTTATTATGTTTTAGCTGCAGTGCATGCAAGTTCAATAACTGTGGGATGCATACGCTCCAGTTACTTAATCAAAGGCCAGTGCAAGGGGAATTCATTGTGTGGCTAATTAGCTTGCGAAGAAGCTAACACTGATACCTGCTAAGTACTATTAACATTTAAATTAAATAGTAGAATTTCACTCACCAAAAAAAAAAACCGGAATGTGGACGTCTTGGACGGTCTGTTAGTGTAGTTAAGCGCACAGCAAGCCATTGTTGAATATTTGCTAGAGCAATTCTCCAATTAGCACAAACATGGCCTAGGGGGATCAAGTTCAGTGACCTGAATTAGCGTAACTGAGGGGACGCCCCACAGACAGTTAGTGGCTAGCAACTTATGAGCATCCACCCATCACTGTAAGTGGCCGTATGTTTATTTCTTTTGTAAAGCTGGGCTTTTTAACATGGGGGCAAATGGGGAATGACTTGTTATTGCAGTCAGCCTCAAGGGGCCATTTGAAGAACTGCAGTTCAGCCCTACAATGGCAAAAGGCAGTAACTCCAATACTTGACAATTGCAGTTACTGCCTTTTGCTATTGTAGGGCTGACTTTTTGGCACCTCCATGTTGGCCACATTTTTCAGCCCCTGAGGTGTCAATGTAGGCACAATCTCCTCATCGTCTGGGCCAGAGGCACAATCATCGAGAGGAGTTTGACCTGCGCCAAGCCTTGTTTGCAATCCACCCCGTCAGCCCGGTAGAATCTTTTTTCCCCGGCCAAAAGGAGGAGCCGCCTGACCTAAAAGGGGCTCCCACCAACTGTCATGATCTCCATCGGGCCTTCAGCAAGTTCTGGGCTATATCACTTCCTCCTCACCTACCTTATGACTATGCTATCAATCTCTCCTCAAGAATGGTGCCACCTTCAGGCAGCCGTAGTCACTCTCATCCTGTAAAACCAAAGTGATGGATGAATACATCCCCAAGTCCTTGACCTGTGGTATTATTTGATCTTCCTTCTTGCTAGCTGGAACAGGCTTTGTATCTTAAAAAGGTGGATTGCTCCATCCGTGCATTGACTACAGGGGCTTGAGCTCCATGACAGTCTAGAATCATTACCCTTTGCCTCTGATGGACTCTGCCCTCACTGACTTCCAAAGGTGCCACTACTTCACCAAGCTAGACCTGCGCAATGCCTATCACCTGATCTGCATTAAGGAAGTTGACCAGTGGAAGACAGTATTCAAATGAATACAGCCCTCTTTTGCTGTTTGTCTTGCTTCTCAGCCTCTTCCCATTTTACCTGCAGATGGGCACTGTACCTCATGTAGGCATGGCTGCAGGACTGCATTAACTCTGTTGTAAGTTCAAACTCAGCCACTGGCATTACTGACAGAGCAATTGTGTCATAGACCAGTCTCTGTGCCACTAAGGACTCAGTCTTCAGATGTGGTGCCTTAAGGCCACTGTTGACAGAGAAGCCCAGTTCCACTGCAGCTTAACCATGTGAAAGAGCAGGAGCTGAATTAGCTGCCAAAACTCATTTAGTTCCAGTTTTGAGCTAACCACAGAGTGGAAGAAGGTGTCCAGTCGCTCAGTTTCTGGTGCAAAGGTCTCACATTCCATCCTAAACTGTCGCTTGAGCGGTGACAGTAGTTCTTTGAATTACACTCCACTTGGTGTCTACAAGGTTGTTCAGGATGCTTCTTAGCTTCTCCTCAGCAGAGTGCTGTGAGATATCATGAACCGGGGATCCAGTGCTTGAAGTCCACGCACCAAGGAGTACTTCAGTGGGTATCTCTCCATAATCTTCTGTGTCATTGTTGAGTACAGCTTCTGGCATGCAGCAAGAAAGTCTTTCTCTCCCAAAGGGGACACAGTCTTGGACTGCACAGCTTGGGCACTCTTTTCCCAGGAACTCTTTTCCCAGGAAAATCTGGGTCAACCTCGTCAATGGGTAGCCAGTTTGCTTCCTCATCCGCAGCAACATTTGAGTGTGATTCACATTCAGTCCATCCATAGACACCAGCACCTTTTTCCTTGGATTGAGCTTTGATGTCCCTGCCTTAAATGCAGTTGCCAAGTCACTGGCAGTTGCATGCCCCAGGAATTGGCTGTACAAGTATACTGTAACAACCCTGTCTGTGCCAAAATACCAGATGAGGAGATCCATCTGTCCTTCCTGGTAAATGGAGTTCAGCGATTCATTGAAACTGACCACATAGCAGATGGATGCCCTGATCTTGTCAATAAAAATCTCTGAAATATGGGGCAAGGCCAAAACATACAAGCTAGGCCTGTTGGGTTGAGCCACATCTGTAGTTGCGTGCTAATTCACTGTCCGGAAACATAGCTCGAAACATGTCTCCAATGTCTCCACTTGAACTGTAGGAGAAATGAGCCATAACATTCTCCATGGCCCAGATGACTTCTGCCTTCTTCACGTATTTTAAGACTGCATTATTTGTTATGGTCTTTGTTGAATCACTGGCTGTATTAGTCTTTCCCGTCTCAGTGGTGCTGGCATCAGGATGCTCCATAGATGTAGAGGGTACAGTGTCCTGCTCAGGAGCAGTGTTCCTGGAACTACTTAGTGTACCACAGAATACACTGACGGTTTTTTGTTGAGTTGCTCCTGTCTTCAGCGGAAGTGCTTCTCCATTTTTTTTCCTTTCATGCGGTATCCAAGGGCTCTCTGTCCCATGTTGCTCAGGTCAATGGGTTTATTACACACCTGGCAGAAAGCTTTAGTTTGACTGTTTGGAACCTCTTTCAGCCAGTGTTTATACTCTGCCTTTTCAAACCATTCCTTTCAGAATTTGCAAGAATAAGCAGCAGATGACATGGTCTAGTTACTTAGTACAGTTCAGGAAGGAGAGGTGCAGAAGGAAGGTTGAATGGAGGAAGTCAAGAAAGGCGCACGAGGGAAGGTGCAGAAAAGATTCAGATTTCTACCCATTCACCAGGAACCACCACCAGTAACAGCTCAATATTAGCATGCGGCACTTTAAAAGCAGCACTTTATGGAGCCTGCTAGGTGAGCCAATGGGGTACTTTCAAAATGACATAATGAATGCACCCTACAACGTTTTACATCTCCCTGGTGTCACAAATCCAGCCATAGTGAGGGGTTTCCCCTGTCATTTATGATCAGCTTCAACCTGAAATAACTTTGCCTTTATGACAGTAGAATGAAAAATCTTTCAGTTTTGGAAAGCTCTGACACTCCAATGATTGGTAAAATTTGTTAGGCTTTGCAAGCTGCGTTGTGCGCAGAGCAATGATCGATTGAATTACATGATGTTTGTATGGGAATTCCCTACACGATGACGTACTCGATATCCGTTTCAACCAGCGTTTTGCCAGTTTTTGAAGTTCCCCATTATGGGAAATCCCGAAGCTGATGTCATTTTAGAACTGGAGTGTTCTCGTGTAAGTGGCCAACCTACCAGGCTCCATATAGTACCATCAGCAATGCCAGCAAGAAACCTCATCCCTTTCAGAACACAAGGACAAAAGTCCACTGCAACCATCATTCCTTTCAGAACAGGGAGAGAAAAGTCCGACCTGACACTACTATAAAGTATAGCGGGCATGAAAGTGAACCATATCACCAGCACCAGAAGATCACCAGAGAAATCCCCACCACCACCCGAACATGTGAACCCCATCACCCAGGTCAGCAGTACGTCACAAGATATTAAATGTTAGACAATATTGTGATGTGCTGCTTATGACAGCTCTGGAGGCAAGGGGCACTTAACTCCCTTTTGGCTTAGTTTCTGGAAAACACATTCAGAGACGACATTACTTAATCAGTATACTGTAGCCTACGATATGTGCATACAACAATCATTCCTAATATACTGTATAACATTAGATACTAAAAAGCCACCATAGCCATTCAGTAAGGATACGTGTATGTACACTGTCGAAGCAGAACATGGACTCAATGACACAAGATTAGAATTACTAGCATTAATTCATGTCAAAATCTCAGAAAGATCATTTTTAGTCAATGTTCAAATTCCCTGAGTTTTCCCTGTCTGGAAAATGTGAATGTCATTTTCCAGGTTTTCTCTGATTTCCTGAGTCGCTGGGAACCTTGTGTAGTACCAGGTAATTGCCTCCTAGCTGCCACTAAGCTGGAAGTAGAGTATATTGTGGAAGTGGCCCTCCCTGGGGTGGCCCAATAACCGCATTTGTACAGAAAGAAGAGACAGAGTCCTCACCTAGCCCTATGCCTCTCCCCTGGGATGCCACCCTGGTTCCACCTGAACACTGTCCTTGATCAAACAACGCTTCTGGTGGCTAACCATCCGGCAGGACACATGGGAGTTTATCTTCACCTGGCATACCTGTACCCAGGCTAAGTCCAATAACCAGCCTCCCAGCGATCTCCTCCAGCCCCTAGAGGTTCCTAATCACCCGTAGCTATGCATCGCTGTGGACTTTGTTGCCGAACTGCCTGAGTTAGATGTTTTCATGGCAGTGGTATCCATCATGGACCATTTTTCATGGACAGCTGAATTTGTCCGCCTGGTGAGACTGCCCATGACAGAACTCCTTTTACAGCAGGTGGGGAGGTTCCATTGAATTCCTGAGGAGATGGTCTCTGATCATGGGCCACAGTTCACCAGTCGCTTCTGGTGCCACTTCTTGCCTCTCCGCAGGCTTCCATCCTTGGTCCAATGGCCAGGTGTAGAGACAGAAACAGGAGCTGGGCAAGATACTCCACGTCCTCCACGAAGGTACCTGCTCAAAGTGGTCTAACCTCCTTGCTTGTGTTGAACTTGTTCACGATTCCCAACCCTGTGGCAGGCCTTGGGATGTCTCCCTTTGAGTGTTGCTTTGGCTACCAACCTGCCTATATTCAGGCCTTAGACAGGGCAGTAGAGGATCCTTCGGCTCAGTTCCTGGTCTACTGCGCCCTTTAGGGTTGGAAGAGAGCTTGTGCTCTGTTGCAGAACCACGTTACAGTCTTCCAGAAGCAAAGCAACTGCTGCTTTTGTCCAGCTCCCAGCAGCCCAGTGTGTCTGAAGTTGTGGTTTGCGACCCGGGACATCTCCCTGAGGGAAGCATCCAAGAAGCCTGCCCCTCGCTGCATTGGGCCCTTCTCAATCTCGCTGGTCTTATCGCCTTCAACAGTCAGAATGAACCTCCTCTCTCCTCTTCGCTGCATCCACCCTGTGTTCCATGTCTCCTGTATCAAACCTATCTATGCTCTCATTAACCCCTTTGCGCAGAAGCCAAATCTGGCTATTTATGTGTTACCTTATTTAAGGCTTTATAATTCAAGATTGCAACTTCACAGAGAGGAAGGGTATAGCACAACTGAGTCAAGACACTTGAAGCATTTAGAATTTCTTCGTATTCTACTGTAGTTTATTTTCATGATTTTGGTCAAGATAAAGGGCTGCAAACATAAAAAATCCTTCAGGAAAATTCAGCATTGAAGTTGTAAAAAAACTAATACTGACAACTGAAAACTGGCTGGGGGTTAAAACTGTACATGGCATCATAAACTCCTTGACCACAAGTATAATTGATCTGAGCAGTACATTCTAAATGACCTACTCTCTAGGAGCCAAATAAGACAGCTATCCAGGTGGCTCCCCGAACTCTAAGATCCCTGAAAATGGCGCACAATCAAATCTTAATATAATCATATATTTAACACAAATCAACTTTTGACGCATGAAATTCAATATGAACTAATGATTTTCTGGTTTAATTTTGCACGAGATTATCAATATAGCATACATGCCAACTCTCTACCGCTTTTGGGGCGTTTTTTTTTTTTTTCAGAATGAAACGCCCCAGAGGTGGTGTTAGACCCGAAAATTATTGGCTAGTATCCCACCCTTTATTGACAACAATTAGTCCTGGCTAATTCTAGATGGTTTTCCTTCATTAACATGTTTTCCAATTCAAGAATAATCAAGTGGCAATTGAAGACACGGCTTCTCTCTCCCATGCGATCTAAAAGCGACAAAATAATGGGCTACATTCAGTACAGAAAAATAATTTAATTATACTTAGGTCTATGCACCGGCACTCGGCGACGGCATTTCAGAACGCTTCAGCGAATTAAGGTAATTTCGGCGACAAGTACGTAAACCTGTTTTTGCAGCACGGTCACGCAACTCGCTGTAAAAAATAGACAGCTGTCGGATTGAAAAATGTAATCTGACAAAACCACATACTAGTCACCAAAATTACCTTCATTCGCTGAAGAGTTCTGAAATGCCGTCGCCGAGTGCCAGTGCAAAGACCTAATTACAATTAAATTATTTTTCTGTACTGAATGCAGCCCATTATTTTGTCGCTTTTAGATCGCATGGGGGAGAGAAGCCGTGTCTTCAATTGCCACTTGATTATTCTTGAAATGGAAAACGTGTTAATAAAGGAAAACCATCTAGAATTAGCCAGGACTAATTGTTAATTAAGGGAGGGATATTAGCCCAGGTCTAACGCCGCCGCTGTAAACGCCCTGAAAGCAGTAGTCTACCGCCAAAAGCGGTAGAGTTGGCATGTATGATATAGATGCAGTTGGACATTAGTGGTCACCAGAAACCTTTCCAAACACAAAAGGTCCCTTTTCTCCATAATAAAGTTTCGAATTTTGTCTATTTTTCTTCAGAGTCCCGCAAGCCAGCACACATACTCATTAAAGGAACTACTATTTAACGGTCAGAACATTCATCCTACAATGAAAAGCTAGCAGTTCCCACTTCTGAGCTCACAACCATATGTAAACACTTTCCACACCTTATCAGGAACAATTATAACTCACTAACTCAGTAAAATCTGAAATATGCCTTATTTTAACAAAACAGACATACCACTATCAGGAAAAAAATGAGGCAATATTCTACCCTAGATTGAAAAGAATAGTGCAATGAACGTACCAGGGGGTCTACCATAGTGTTTGAGCTGCTCATATTTTAAACGTAACAGAACCTCAGCATTCGATTTACAGTTGAATATGGTATAAATTCCAAAACAAGAAGCAACATTGAGCAAGATGCTACCACAGTAGCAGAATAACCTTTCTTCATTGAATCCCTCCTCCAGAGACAGATGTATTCGGTAGAAGGAACCCTCCAGTCCTGTTTCATTCAGAATGATTCCCATTGACCATGTCCACACCTCATTTAAATCTCGTATCGGTAACTGAACAATTCAGGCCGGTTTTGGGAGTCTTTTTCTTTTTTTTTTAAATCGCGTCATTTTCAGCTGCGCAACTGAGCACCAAGAGAATACAACCTGCCATGTTTTTACGCTAAGGTTTGTATACATACTGATTGTGCAATCAATGTCTTTCAGTCACTGTGGAAAGCTTTTACACTCTGGAATTGGATAAGAAATGAGCCAATCAAGACATCATTACCGGGGAAGCTTCACGTGGACGTGAACTGTTAGTCTGCGTTACACAGATGAGCCTAAGTAAATAATTGAGTGACTGGCTATCAGCATGAGTGCTTAGGAGGACATAAAGGAGTGCTGAATTCATCAAAGGAGGAATCTATACGTAAATCCACAGCATGGAATTATGCGTTTTTGTTATGTGATTACTATCATTGATAGTAGAGCGACATCGTATCAATACTATGTGGAATTTTTGCTTCAGAAATCTGATTTTTCTTTACTACTAATTGGGATACCATTAGCTCACTGTAGCTGAATTGGTTGCTAAAGAGAACAACAATTTTTTCTGTTGCAAGAGATAATTTTTTGGACTGCTGGATAGATACTATGGGCAAGTATATTAAGCAGTTTGCACATCAGGCTTAGCTGAGGAGTTTAATTCTTGCAACTCCTGAAAAACAGAGATGGGAGTGAACTCCTCAATATTCTAAACCATGTCCGAGCTTGGCTTGCTTGAGAATATTCAATAACTGATCTGGGTGTGCCATCCAATGTCAAAATAGTGTAACTGCATGCATAAATTTGCAGCTCCATGTCCGCTGGTGGACACATCTGGACAACGGTGTTAAGCCCTCCTCCTTGCTCCCCACTTCCCCCCAATTTATTGATGGCGGCCTCGCCTACACCGTGGATTGCATCCTGGATGTCAGGCCCTGTTAGCCACAGATTGCCTTCCCAGTGCAGACCTTGAACCATATGCTGACTACAGCTTGACTGCACCTCCAGAATCCTGTTTACCAATCGCCAGACCTCAATTGCCCCTGACCATTCTCTTGCGAAGCTCCTTTTCAGTTCTTAATTTTCTGTTTGTATCACTTGCAGCTTTGAAGACTTCATTATTAAAATTGCCTAGAGGCTTTCAATGAATCTGCGCCCAGTTCCTTCCCTGTAGTACATTTAATTCTTGTGAGCATTTATTTTTGTCCTCTCCCTTGATGCACTGCTCAGAGCAAACATCCTGAGATATAAGAAGGAATCATCACCATTTTGCAATTTATTTATCATCAAGGCCAAGGGTATGCACCTTCTGAAAGAGTAATATTGGAACGCATTTCAATAGGAATAGAATCGACCAATAGATTTACAGTGTTCAGATAAATACTTACATTGTCGTTTTGTAAAGTTATTGGTCAGTGTTCGGGATTAATTAATGTATTGTCAATTAATTTATTCCAAAGCAACCAATTTCTAAATTTTTACAAGATAAAAATTGTTAATTGCTGGAAGGTGAGTGTAAAATGAATTAACTTTGCTTCTTAAAGGCAACAAATGTGTTATTAAAAAATTTATAACGTATTTGGAAAAAAAAATATTGCTTCAGAGGGGAAAAAAATTTACCACAGTTATATGTGTTATTTCAAATAATCTCCTTCCAGGATTTTCATGAGAAAATAATTAATTCACTCCATAAAAAATATATTTATTTTGCATAAAATCAACCTACTTGGCATATTTTCTATGTGCAATTACAATTCCTAAGTGTCCTATGAATTAAAAAAATTGCAATTTATTTTATTTTTGATAAAGTTAGAATTTTCAACAGCAGCAGAAAAAGATTGGATGAGTACAGAAGAGGACAGTTCCAGTCTTGGATTCGTGTGCACGGCTTTGCATTCAGAGATTTATTTCTACCAGTTTCCCTGTAATTAATTAACTGTCCAGATGTTTTTGCCAACAGTTGTTCAATTGTGGATGCCATCATGGAGAATCCTTTCATATGGAAGATCGGTCCTTGATTGTCATTTATGTGTCTTTAAAGAAATAATTGACCGATGGCGCAAAAGCTCTCATCTCGTAATTATGGCCAGGACTTGCCATGAACACCAGAAATTAAGAAGGTAATTGTGGCACTTCTCTGATATAGTCTTTATCTGTTCTCCAGGGCCGTGTGGGAGTAACTGTTTGAAGGACCGGTGTTGAAAGTTAGGAAAGCACATCAATTAGGTAAAAAAAAACCTTTTGGATGTCCAGCTGAAGAGGAAAATTTACCTAAAAAGATGTATGAAAATTAAAACATTTTAAGTTTTCAATTGTTCATTTTTGATAATATGTTTGCTCTGTCTTTTACAAACACAGATGAGGAAAAATTAAAAATCTTCTTCAGTTTCAGCTCGGTGGATCGAGAAAAACATTTAAATTCTAATTTTTTTGGAAGAACTATTAACAAGTCCTAACGGGCTGTTATTCCAGGTGCAAGAAACTGAAGACCAAACAAGCCTGCAATGAGCCCCCTGAATTCAGATGTTTCTAATGCCACTTTTGTACGTCCTGATTTCTTCATCATTAGTGGGTTCTCTGGGATTCCCCACACAAATTACTACTATGCCTTCCTTGGCTTTGTTTACGCTCTGACGGTACTGGGAAACACTTTTGTTATGCTCATGATTTTTGTGAACCACTGTCTTCACACTCCAAAATACACTGTAGTTTTTAGTTTGGCTCTATCTGATTTGTGTGTAAGCTCTGCAGTTGTTCCTCCGGTGGTTGATACCTTTCTGTTTAAATCACGTTTAATCCCCTATGCAGGCTGCGTGACAAGCATGTTCTTATTTTATACAAGTCTCTCAGTGCAGTCTCTGACTCTCGCTGTTATGTCCTATGATAGATGTGTTGCAATTTGCCTTCCACTGAGATACAATGAGATTGTGACAAATAAATCAATGCAGGGTCTTACAGCTATGGTATGGATTTTTTGTATCGTAGCTACAAATTCTGCAGTAGTGCATTATATCAATGAACTGTCATTTTGCAAATCCATTGAGATAAACAGCTATTTCTGTGATTACGGACCCACATACCGTTTGGGATGCAATCACAAAACTGCATATGATGTGATTTTGTGGACAAATCCTGTTTTTATTCTTTGGTTGCCTGCATTTTTTATTTTAGTGACATACATTTGCATTGGCAGAGCGTTAGTTAAAATTGCAACAGCCTCTGAGCGGCTCAAAGCCATGAAAACATGCGCCACTCATTTGGTCTTGGTGAGTTTGTTCTATTTGCCTTTATGTATCACACTGGGACGAGACTCCTCCATTGAGCTGAACACCCGAATTATTAACCTGTCTCTCGGAACCATCTTGCCACCCATGCTGGACCCAATCATCTACTCACTGACTACTGAAGAATTCAGAGAAGCTATTAAGAAACTGTACAGAAGAATTAAGACACATATCATTGTTTGGAACAAATGATTAAAAATTCCTTTTTTTCTAATTAATTTCATTTAGTGTTAAAGTAATCCACTGATCACATGCAGTCTGAGCTGGAATGTTCCTTGAGAACAAAGCTCACTCAGCATTTTGAAAAACCAACCACAGTTCTTAAATGGAACATAGAAATTAAAGAATTTAGCACAAGTAAAATGAATAAATAAATAATAAAGAAAGAAAAAAATTAGAATGAGAGTTTAAGAAACTCTGAGTTTGCATGTGATAGCACAATTCTCTGTATGTGATGTTTATTTTTGCATTGTCCTGCACTGTGCTGTATAAGGTGCAAAGTGTCTTCTTTACTGATATGCAAGTATGGTAAACTATGATGACCGTCGATTGCATGGTCAAAGTGACCGGGGCATATGTATGGTAAGGGTTAATTTAGTTGTCAAGCTACATCATTGGTATGTACCATGAATAAAGTTGTTTGGATGATGATGATGATCTTCTTTATTGTTGTTGGTAATGGTTCAGGTATATGTATTTTTTTATGATCTATATACCAGTTTTACATAGCTATTGATGCACTATCATCATTATTGATATGATATTATTCACAGCATATGATTGTAATACAACTGTTATTCATCTAAGTCCAACTTGTTGTGCTGGATGATACATGTCTGACATTTATGATCATTCTTTTGCTTTTATCAATATAGTAGAACAGGCATTGATAAAATATGTATAATAATTATTTTTTAAATTATTATTATTGTTTTTTTAATTGGTAATAGTAATTTCCTGACTGGCAGCATCGCCACCTTGTAAAGCAGCCGTAGTAATTGAGAGGCACAGGGTTCAAAGGGTGGTGCAGTCAGCCCAGCGAGTTTTTGGTGCTGTATTGCCTAACCTGATGGACTCGTGCTGATAAGGTGAGGACCCCAGTCACCCAAACCATGGCCTCTTCTATAAGAAGCTGTCCAAACGGAAGCCAGGCTATGTGAACATTGCAGCAAAGACCAATTACCAAAGCCTCAGCTTCTACCCCCATACGGTCTCCATGCTGATATAAGACCAATAAGACGTGCTCTCCTCTCTCAGTACGAATTACTGAAATGCCTCCTTCATCTTTTTGCCCATTGCTATTGCCTTTATATTATCTTGTAAATACAAAATGTTAGTTCATTAGAGCCTACTTTGTCTTATATTGTTATTATTTCTGTATGATGATGACTTTTTTTTTCTAATTATTGTTACTGGGTTTGAATTTTGTAAACTGATATGCATATTAATCGCATTCATAATAAAACTTGAACAATTTGAATCGATCATATTTATGACGCGCTTTCATAAAGATATATAATTAATACACACCAGTGCATAATATACTTGTAGGTTGTAGTGCAAGAATCATTTTGTATATTCACAGTGTTTGTTATTTTATTGCCCACTTTGTCTTTTAAATATTATTATTATTTGTTTTTTTATCATAATTTTGTCTTAAGTATTCTAATTGGGTTTGAATTTGGTATACTGAGAGAGATTCATTTTCTAGTGTGTATTGCTATCCCAGCATATCTTTTGGGCGAGAAGCAGGAATATACCCTGGACAGGTGGCACACACAATACACTCATACCTTTTTGGCAATTTAGAGTCTCCAATAGGAGCGATCTGATATAGCGCAAAACTGTCGTAAATTGGGAGATGAGATGAAGGAAGGGGACTTTTTGTCGACGTCCGCACTTCCAGTAATAAGACCAGCTTTGCCAAGTCAATGCATGCATGACGAAATGCGATGAGCATTGCGCAGCTTCGCAGAGGAATACCATCTTGGATACCCTGATATGAATATGAAAATAAAGTAAAATTCAAATAAATGCTACATTCGAGTCAAAGCCAGAGTTCACGCCCTGGAATTAAACGCTATAAATCACCATTATATTAGCTAGCGTTCGACCACGCGTGAACATGAGCGGAAGTTCACTCGTCTACATTTTGACCGTTGAGCCGTCATTATCGGCAAGCATATCCGCCTTGCGATGTGCCGTATTGTATATCAGATCTCTCCTATTAGCCTGACATGCATGTCTTTGGCCTGTGGGAGGAAACCGGAGCACCAAGAGAAAACCCATGCGGACACGGGGTGAACATGCAAAATCCACATAGAAAGGCCACGGGCGGATTCAATCCCAAAACCTTCTTGCTGGGAGGCCGACCACCGTGCCGCCCTACTGACTGAGATGAATAAGGGAAAAATCAAATCTCACTGCTTTGAACTGCATGTGGATATGATGAATCAGAAAACTTGAACAATTTGATGATTATGTATGTATTATTATAGATGTATGATTTTTGTTTTTACTATTGTTGGTGTTTTTATTGTTATGATTATCATAATTTTGATCATGATAATAGTATTAATTAATAATGTTATTATATCAATTTCATACAGTGTCTTTTATAGTTTCTATAATGATAATCATATTATGAATATTACTGAAATTGTCATCACCAAATAAAAATAATCAAGTATGGTTGGCTGTTCAGTTTTCATCTCAACACAGATTTTGTGCTCAAGTAAATTATGCGTTACTCTCGCCGATTCTGGCTTTGGTTTCGGGTCTCACATTGTTTTCATTACAGAGCTGCAAGTTGGAGATTTGGAGCAGCTCTTAGAAACAAGTGTTATTTTCAAAATAATACGGATGATTAGTTTTCCAATTTAGAGTGCTTTCCAGATCGGTTGCTTTTGTGAAGGAGCTATAAAGGATTATCAGTCAACATTTCTATCAGATATGGCCTCCGTTGTGTTCCAGATGACTTGGATTCTCGCTGTTCAACAGGGATCATTGACTTCTCGACAATTTCGGAAGATCCAAATGTCATTTCAGTGGCAAGTGCTAATATAACTTCATTTTAAAGTGAGTACATGACGCAGTATGAGTGAGTTCGCGCTGATGGTTAGCGAGCAATGGAGAGTCAGTGGCTATGCATGCGACCATTGCCAAATGTTTCAGATTATTCAATGCTGATATTATGGATGTTGCGTCCTAGGTCTGTCTTGCATTGTTCTTGCTAGCTATCTGGACAATTCTTGTTGAACAGGTATTGCGAATCTAGCCATTTTCATCATGTAGTATGACTGTTGTGATCACTGTAATCCTCATAATTATACGGTGTTCTTTGGTGGCTTCTGTGAGTGTTTTGTGCCTCCCGATGGATTTATAGCTCAGATGTCAAGCAAAAATTCATTGGGTCTGACAGAAACCTAAAATCGGTTTGCTTATTTTTGGACATAAAAAATGGCTTTTCTGTTAAGAGTAAGTTAGCAGTATTTCATGCATGACTGATTTATTAACTGGACAGCTGCCAATGTTAATACTGCTATATTCTGTTAAACCAACGTACAGGGCAGCAATATTGGTCACCTGGATTTAAAATTTCAATTTCCGATGTTGAAATGAATGCTAACAAAGCATGCTGCCTGCTCATATTTAGCGGACAAACGATCGTATTGATGCGGATTTTGCATAGAATTGTACATAGCAGATGCAGTCCACTTGCCAGCCATTTGGGCTTGCTGGAATCACCGATTTTTTAAAAGATGGTATAACGTGTCCAGCAAACCATAATCACAATGCATCAGGGTTCCTACACATTTGGAATTTCAAAATTCCATACTTTTCCATACCCTAATTTCCAGACTTCTCGGCGTTTTTTTTTTTTCAGAGAAATATGCTACATCTGAATAAATATATCAGTGTTTCATAAATAAAACATCTACTTTAATTTAATTATTATGAATATCTTTATTTTAACACATTTTAACAGTTCAATGCTTACAATTTTTTTGTGTCCCTCAAGTGTCTGAACATAAAACTGTAACTAACCACACACACACACACACACACACACACACTGAATTATGTGCAATTAATTGAAAATAAAAAAAAAAAACTACATACATACCTATACCTAGGTTACATGCAGGTAATTCTGGTTGTTCCACTTAAAGTTGTACCATAAAAATCAATCACGACCTTGTCACTGTCAGATGAGTTGTGCACACCGCAAATTTGGAAATGCTCCACAACACGCAAAATTATAAGTACACTAGCTGGTCTGCTGCAGAAGTCTAATAGTCTATTTAATAGGCCTTGGCTTCGGTGACTAATACTGAAAATTGGAGTGCAAATTTCGTGATATCAGACTAGCTGTTTTTTTTTTTATTTACCAGTTATCATTATTATTCACCAGTTTTTTTTTTCACTATTTAGATTTTGCGCATTTCTAAGGGTAATGGAAACGCACACAGAGAGTGAGGACGATGTCCGGCGTTATCAGCCCCAAGAATCACAATCTGCTTCATGACCATACACTGTTCATGACACAGACTCATATTTGAGGCATTGCGCTGATAAGCCATCTGGTCGCAGGAGTACATTGGATGGGCATTACCAGTTAGTTTTTGAATCAGTTTTGAACATTTGCTGTAATCGACAAAATATCATTCTACTGACAGCTGGCCAATTATCGGAACCCCAAAGAAAACGGACTATAAATCTATAAGAACCGCAGCTTTTCCCATCTTTATCGTACTCCAATGAAAATAAATAATCTTGCACTCGGGCCAATCGGTCACTGATTCCATACATCTAATGTGAATAATCATGTACAAGCGGAACTTCAGATCAGAGTGGAAGAGCGCATCCAACCTAATCCATCAGGGTAGAAGGTTAGCGATTGATGTTGAAACGCTAGATGAAACCATTCGCCACTGGACGCATGCATCCATAGCTGGTATCAACCAGACTCAAAACAGGAGTCTGGGTCACGAACAGTCTACGATCACGAAGCAGACTCTGTTTTTTGGGCTAATAACGTCGGACATCGTCCTCACTCTCAAGGTGCGTTTCCATTACCCTTAGAAATGTGCAAAATCTGGGGCGCCCCGGTGGCTCATCGGTCTAAGCGCGCGTACCATAAGGCTGTGTCCTTACCGCAGCGTCCTGGGTTCGATTCCAGCTCAGGTCATTTGCTGCATGTCTTCCCCCATTCTTCTCCCCAACCTTCCTGTCTCTCTACACTGTACAACTGCCAAATAAAGGAAAAATTCCCAAAAAAATAATCTTTAAAAAAAAAAAAAAAAAGAAATGTACAAAATCTAAACAGCGAAATACAAAATTTGTAAAAAATCGGTAATGAAAACACTGTCTGATATGAAATTTGCTTTCCGATCTGCAGTATTAGTCACCAAAGCCAAGGCCTATTAAATAGACTATTGGACTTCTGCAGCAGACCAGCTAGTGTACCTGTAATTTCACGTATTGTGGAGCACTTACATCGTTATTGTCAGACGAGCATTTACAAATTTGCCGCGCGCACAACTGAGCTGGCAGTGACTTGGTTGACTGCTTTGCCATTCTCATTGATGCATTAGTAGCTACAACCGAGCTGTGATTGGCTGATGGCACGTAGAATGGTATCACAGCCGAACTGTGATTGGCTGATGTACGTAATGGTATCAACCGACCTGTAAAAAAAAAAAAAAATTGCGGCCCAGCATAAAACACGATCCGTATTGATTAAATTTTTGGAAATCCCTAATTTCCTAATTTAGAAAACAGTATTTTAGAACAGTCTGTGAAAGAGTTCGTTCTGGATGAGGGCTAGGTGTACAGAATGACAAAGGATTGCAATAAAAAAAAGTTGTATTTTCTTCTTGCAAGAGATTTCCCAAAAAAATTATTTCAAATAATGCCTCAAAAAAATGTAAGCTCAAAAATAAAAAAAAAGGAAAATCAACAGACAAACAAGCAATGCTTACTCTCAAGCAAACAGTCTTAAGAAGCTGCTGTCTTTGCCTGACTGTAATTTAGGGCAGAGCTCACAAGAGCATTGTGCCCACACTATGATAGCCCCCTTTCTCGCGACTTAAGGCAGACTAATCTTATATGCTCTACACCTGGCCTCTCCTTATTGGACCAAAGCAACTGTCTGAAGCACAGGACAAATCTACAACCTTCACCTACAACTCAAGTGAGATAAACCTAAGAAAACATTTCCAAAACCATACAGAAAATAATATGCATCAACAAGGTAAGTATAGTTAATATTTATAACCATACATCTCTGTACATTAAGAAAATAACAATTTACAGGTTAATGCAAAACACCCCTGGCTATTGGTATGCCCCAATGACATCACCCTCACTATAAATGCAGCACTGCACACCTGAGTCACTCATTTGTCTGTCAGACTAAGTAACATGATTTGGTAAGTTGTGTGTTTGTAGATGTGTTTGAACCTCTGTTGGATTAATAAATGTATGTTTGAACCAAACCTTTGTTATGTCATTTGTAATATGGATTTAATTTGTAGAATGTTTTGCTGGTCAAGATTTAATTTCAAACTCCCTGAATACTACATAGCATGCATAGTAGCAAACAGATTGTTTGGACCACGTGGTTGAAAAGTTAAAGGTGAATATACTGCAACAGAAGAAACAAGGGTGAAAATGCATGAAAATATGTATGAGTATATATGTTACACAAAAATAAATGAAAAAAATACAATGTGTAACTGAATATAACGTAGGCAGTTGTAAAGGTTAAGTGGGGAAGGCAGGCCCTGTCTTTACCACACATCCCCCCCCTTAAGACCTGTCCCTCACATCTCCTTACGGGACAGGAAATCTGCCACAACATTGTCTTTCCCAGCACGATACTTCACAGGGAACCTGTATGGCTGCAAAGAAAGGTACCACCGTGCTATTCGCCCATTTGTGTCCCTCATCCTGTGGATCCATTGGAGGGCTCGATGGTCTGTCTCTAGCACAAAGTCTTTGCCTATGAGGTAATACCTCAGCGTGTCGAGAGCCCACTTGATAGCTAGACTCTCTTTTTCAATAATGGAATAGCGAGTCTCTCTAGGATAGAGCTTTCGGCTCACATACAGCACAGGCCTCAGGTCTCCTGCTCTCCCTTGCAGCAACACTGCCCCCAAACCAACCATAGATGCGTCGGTCTGCACTGTAAAGGGCAAAGAAAAGTCAGGGCTCTGCAAGACAGGATCTTGGCATAAACACTTTTTGAGGTCTTGAAAGGCTGCCTCACAAGCTGGTGTCCATTTCACCCTCACAGGACAGGATTTCTGGGTTAGAGCAGTGAGTGGTTCCGCTCTGTCTGCAAAGTTTGGCACAAATCTTCTATACCAGCCGATTAAGCCCAGGAACGATCTAACCTGGCGCTTAGTGGTAGGCGGTGGGCAGGATTGAACAGCTTCAAGTTTATCAATTTGTGGTCGAATTTTGCCCCCTCCAATCACATACCCCAAGTACCGTACCTCTGACTTGACCAGCTGGCATTTCTTGGCATTGACCACCAGTCTGGCCTGTTGGATGCGCTGGAACACGTTGGATAGGTGCTGGAGATGTTCTTCCCAGGTGGAACTGTAGATGACTACATCATCAATGTAAGCGGCTGCGTAGTCTTCAGCCCCTCTCAGTACCATGTCCTTGAGCCTTTGAAAGGTTGCGGCTGCTCCCTGTAGGCCGAAGGGCATCACAACGAAGCGGTACAACCCAGAAGGCACTCTGAAGGCTGTGATGTCTTGGGCTCGCTCAGTAAGGGGGACCTGCCAATAGCCCTTGCACAGATCGAGAGTAGTCAGATATTTAGCATTCCCCAGCCACTCTATGAGTTCATCTACTCGCGGCATAGGATAAGGGTCAAAGGTTGAAACGCTGTTGACTTTAATAAAATTAATACAGAACCTTAAATTGGGGCTGTCCTTCTTTGGTACCAGCACCACTGGACTGCACCACTGGCTGGAGCAAGGCTCGATGATGCCCATATCCAGCATCATGTCCAACTCCCTCTTAAGTGCAGGGACCAAGCACCAAGGGACCAAGGCTGGAATGCGGTAGCTGGACTGACGAATAGGTGCTGTCTCTGGAGACAACAGCTGGATGTCATGAGAGACGAGGTCAGTGCGCCCTGGTCGCTCACTGAACAGTCCTTCAGGAAAACAGTCTTTCAGTTCATTCTGCATTGCAGGAACAAGATGACTCATGTCGGGGAGTGTACAGGACTGGGCGGAAACAGGAAAGTATTGCTCCTCCACCTCTTCCTCATCATCAACAGCTCTGGCCAGTAGCTGCTGCAACGGAGTGTTTCTGTCCTTCCATTCCCTCAACAGATTGACATGGAAAGTCTGGTGTTTCTTTTTTCGATCTGGCAGGAGAATCTCATAGGTCACTGGTCCCATCTGGCATGTGACCTCGAATGGACCCTGCCATTTAGCAAGGAGGCTACTCTCAGAGCTAGGCAACAACAGCAGCACCTTCTGCCCTGGTTGGAAAGTGCATTGCTTGCTGTTCTTGTCATAGCCCCTCTTCTGTCTCATCTGTGCATCTTCAATGTTAGCATGTGCAAATTCAGTTAGCTGCTCGAGCTTGTCCCTCATTTTCAAGACATAGGACAGTATTCCCACTTGCTTGGCTGGTTGCTCTCCTTCCCATGCCTCTTTCAGAATGTCGAAAAGCCCTCTGACATGACGTTCGTAAAGGAAATCAAAGGGAGAAAAACCGGTTGTTGCTTGGGGTACTTCTCTGTAGGCGAAGAGCAGGAACAGAAGCCACTGATCCCAGTCAGCACCTGTACTGGAGACAAACTTGCGCAGCATAGCCTTCAGGGTTTTATTGAACCTCTCGACCATGCCATCAGTCTGAGGATGATAGGGGGTGGTTCATATACCCTTAATGCCCAACAAGCGATAGGCCTCCCTCAGAAACTTTGATGTAAGGTTGGTACCCTGATCTGTAACTATCTCCCTGGGGATCCCCACCCTTGAGAACAGTTGTACCAGACAATTAACAACTCGACGGCTCTTGACCTTTCTGAGGGGGAAAGCTTCCATGTATTTGGTAGCATAGTCACCTACAACAAGAATGTATCGGTTGCCTGCTGAACTACGCTCCAAGGGGCCAACCACATCCATAGCAATGCGTGAAAAGGGCTCATTTATCACAGGCATATTAATTAAAGGGGCTCTGTCACCTTTCTTCCCTGGCGCAGTTTTCTAGCACTCTGCACAGGTTTTACAATATTGTATAATCTCCAGGCACATCTGGGGCCAATAAAAACGTGTAGATATGTGATCGTAGGTTTTGGTCTGACCTAAATGTCCTGCCCAGGGTATGGAGTGACCTAAGTGTAAAACTGTGGGCCTCAATTCTTTTGGTAACACTAGCTGGTCACCTGCACTTGTACGTCTGTACAGAATCAGCCCCTTGCTTACAAATGTTTCTTTGTCAGTAACTGAACTTGCTGTAGCCTCATCTACACTTTTCCCAAAAAGTTTCTTGAGGGTCTCATCCTGCCTTTGTAATTCACTTATGTTACTGGGCAATAAGTCAAATGCTATGTCTGGTACTTCTGGTTCTGACTCGGCTAATTTAGTTACCCAAACCTTCTCCTGGCGTTTCTGACTGCGGGTTTTCTTTCCCCTGTTTTGCTTGGCCACCTCCCCAGTAAATGGTAGCTCCTCCCACCCTGGATCTAAGGCTGAGCTCTGGGATCTGGTAACTACCATGGCTTCTCTGTGGCTATCAGAAACACAGTCAGTGGAACTACAATTGTCAGAGACCTGGAAATGACTTAGCAGCTCATAAAGTATTGGAAGGTCTCTTCCTAATACTACTGGGTATGGTAAATTTGATACTACTCCTACTCGTAAGAGGTACTCCTGCCCCTCTATCTCAATAGAGATTTAAGCAGTAGGATAGTGCTTGCTATCACCATGAACACAGGTAACATTAACCCTTCCTGCCTGCATTAACATCTGACTGGGTAAATGGTCTTCTCTCACTAGAGTCTAGTCACTTCCTGAATCTAATAGGGCTTTGCAATAGCGACCTGCTAGACGCACCTTAATCACACTGTCAGATGTGTGTATTAGCTGATCTGGGGAAGGTGAATAGCTTAGCTGAGACTTCTTAATGGTAGCAACTGGGCATTCAATTTTAATGTGACCTGGCTGACCACAGTTGTAACACACAGGTGGATCTTTCTTATCTGGTCTCTTACTAGCGGGATCCTGACTAAGGGGCTTAGTCTCTGGAGATTTAGTAAAAGTCCTAGACCCATTAACAGAACCACCCCCTGGTTTAGACTGATAAGAAGAAGGTGTGTGCGACCTGCCCATCTGGTAGCTTTTGGAGGTCCTCCGGGCTGCGATGTAGGTCTCGGTCAACTCAGCTGCTTCTCGTGACGTAGCAGGGTTGTGCTCCTTGATCCAGGTCTGCAGCTCTGGGTTGAGGATGCGCAGGAACTGCTCAAGGATGATGGCATCTCCAATCTCCTCCTTCGACTTCTGGCTTGGATTCATCCATTTTTCGTAGAGGTCCTTCAGCCGTGTCTGAAGTTCTTTTGCAGTTTCGTCACCCTCTGCTCGACTGGAACGGAATCTGTCACGGTAAGTCTCTGGATTTATCTCGAACTTTTGCAAGATGGCTGCTTTCACCTGGTCATACTGCATGGCACGACCAATGTCCATGGCTATGTAGGCTGCCCTGGCTTTGCCGGTGAGAAGGGGAACCAGATGAAGGGCCCAGCTGTCCTGGGGCCACCGACAAGCCATTGCTATGCGCTCGAAAGTGGTAAGATGTTCAATGTCCTCATCCTCCCGGTAAGGCTGCATTTTCGGCCCTTTCCAATGGACCGGGATTGTATGGGCTGATGCTGTTGCATGTCCTCAGGGAGAACCTTGAGCCCTCTGGTCGTCAGGAACCCCTGGAGACTCAGTCCTCCTGAGAGGGTGAAGCTCCCCTGGGTCAAAAACAGGGGTCGTTGCGTCCCCCGCTGCCCCCAGCGGCCTTCGCTCCAGTCTGTCCAGCTGGATCACCTGCTGCACCTGACTGAACTGGTGCTGAAGGTTTTTCATACGGAGCTCCTAGGCTTGGGTCTCACGATCCCTCTTTGCATCTCTCAGCTGTTTGTCGAGGAGGAACTCTTGGAGGGTCCGGCTCAGGCTCTCCACCGGATCTGGCATTCCTCCACCAGTGGCTCCTTCCTCCTCTCTCTCTTGCTGTCCATCCTCTTCATAGTACTCAGCAAGTGACGTCTGCTGGCCGCCCTCCTGACGGTTCTTGCGTTTGGTGCTTTTCTCCTTGGTTGCCATCCTGGTTCTGTCACCCTTGACTGCCACTCATCCCACTTCTGACACCATATGTAAAATAGTTCATTCTGGATGAGGGCTAGGTGTACAGAATGACAAAGGATTGTAATAAAAAAAGTTTTATTTTCTTCTTGCAAGAGATTTCCCAAAAAAAATTATTTCAAATAATGCCTCAAAAAAATGTAAGCTCAAAAATAAAAAAAAGGAAAATCAACAAACAAACAAGCAATGCTTATTCTCAAGCAAACAGTCTTAAGAAGCTGCTGTCTTTGCCTGACTGTAATTTAGGGCAGAGCTCACAAGAGCATTGTGCCCACACTATGATAGCCCCCTTTCTCGCGACTTAAGGCAGACTAATCTTATATGCTCTACACCTGGCCTCTCCTTATTGGACCAAACCAACTGTCTGAAGCACAGGACAAATCTACAACCTTCACCTACAACTCAAGTGAAATAAACCTAAGAAAACATTTCCAAAACCATACAGAAAATAATATGCATCAACAAGGTAAGTATAGTTAATATTTATAACCATACATCTCTGTACATTAAGAAAATAACAATTTACAGGTTAATGCAAAACCCCCCCTGGCTACTGGTATTCCCCAATGACATCACCCTCACTATAAATGCAGCACTGCACACCTGAGTCACTCATTTGTCTGTCAGACTAAGTAACATGATTTGGTAAGTTGAGTGTTTGTAGATGTGTTTGAACCTCTGTTGGATTAATAAATGTATGTTTGAACCAAACCTTTGTTATGTCATTTGTAATATGGATTTAATTTGTAGAATGTTTTGCTGGTCAAGATTTAATTTCAAACTCCCTGAATACTACGTAGCATGCATCGTAGCAAACAGATTGTTTGGACCACATGGTTGAAAAGTTAAAGGTGAATATACTGCAACAGAAGAAACAAGGGTGAATATGCATGAAAATATGTATGAGGATATATGTTACACAAAAATAAATGAATACAATGTGTCACTGAATATAAAGTAGGCAGTTGTAAAGGTTAGGTGGGGAAGGCAGGCCCTGTCTTTACCACACAGTCGTAATATTCTGGAAACATAACTATTTTTCCATACTTTATTTTTCATTTTCCATACTTTTTAATGCCTGGCAATTAATCAAATTTATTTCCATACTTTCCATACTTGCGTAGGAACCCTGTTGCATTTTCATTTAAAAAATGCTAGTTTGCATAAGATAATTATGTTTCATAATTGTATGACATTTGTCTGTTGTGATGTTATGATTAAATTTTTGCTTCGATAGCCATTTTATTATTCAGCATATTTTCGCTCGCTTTGGAAGCAAAATAAGATGGCTGCGTTTCAGTTTTGTCCCGATGCTGTTAAGCCAATAGGAAAAGAGAGAGAGAATGGTCGATGCTGTTTAGCCAATTGGAAAAGTGAGAGAGAATTGTTGTGCAAGAGAGTCTCATTCCCATTGAAAATGAATGGGCTTCATTCATTGTCAATGTCAATTTTTCATTTTTAATAATTCATAAACTATAATTAATATATGATTTTGAATAGCAACAATCTGCAGGTGTAGTAGAATAATTTGGTATGCAGGTTGTATGGGTAGTATGAAAACTGTTGGAAGAGTTAGTGCGAACAGAATGGGAAGAAAGAGAATAATAAAAATAAGTTGACTGATCCTGAGAAATAACAATAGCTTGCATGCTTCACATGCAAACTACTAAAAAATGGATGAAGATGATTGATGATTTTTATTTTTCTCAAGAGTGCCATGCACCGCCAAGGTGCCCAGCCCACATGGGCTTTCAAGACACTGCCAAATAAACAATATAGCAGTAACCAATAAACAGTGAGCTGTAACCAATACACAAAAAACAATGGCAGACATGAAATGCAAAAAAGAAAAAGAGAAAAAGAAAAAAAAGTACACATTACACAAAAAGAGTCCTCTTACGCTGTTGGTATGCATTTAACAAGAACTGAGCTAAGGGAAAAACTTGTTCTGCAAACAGATATTGAAGTCTTAGTTCATCAGACACGGAAACCATATCAAGACAATCGGTAATTCTACAAAAGAGCTTATATCTAAGAGCACTGTATAATGGACAGTAGAACAGAAAGTGCATTTCATTTTCTACTTCATTTAGGTCACAGAGAAGACACTTTGTATCCTCCTCAGGGAAAGAATGGAAGCGTCCTGTTTCTAGAGCTAGAGGCAGGATACCACTTCTCAACTGTGCACATACAGACCTCTGTGCTCTAGGCAGGTTAAGGGTGACATAGGGCTCCGGACGATAAATAGTTTTAATCAAACAGTATGTTCTTAATTTGGGTTTATGCATCACTTCCTCAGCCCATTTTAATTTATAATTTTTCAACAGCATTATTTTAACTAACTTAACATTACACAGTAGTTTGTTCATGTATATATAGTGGGAACCTACCTCTTCAAAAATTTTTGAAAAAGCTCCCTTGCCCATGATTGACCATTTGAAACATCCCAATTAAAGATCTGTTTTGTGAGTCTGCTGTCGGACATATTGAACCGTCTGTTCCACAGTCGCACCATGTCACCCTTCTGTCGCACTTCACATGGCTCCCAACCCATATCGCCACATACTGTGAGTTTTGGGGCAGATCTGTGCACACCAAGAAAGCAACGCATAGCTCTATTGTGTACCACTTCCCCTTTAGTATTTTTACAGTACCCCCAGACCCCAGCGGCATAATCCAAAATGGGACAAACACAGGAATTGTAAAGCTGAGTGTAAGTTTTGTAACCAAGATCCTTACAAAATTTAACTTTGTTAAGGACAGCTCCTAGAGCCCTCCCAGCAGAATTCGATAAAATTTGAGTTCCTTTTAAAAAATTAAGATGTTTATCCAGCGTAAGACCTAAGTATTTATAACTCTCTGTATATGACAAAAAAGTTGAGCCAAACTGAAAATTAAACATAGTCTGTAACTCCCCCCTTTTTCGAAAATGCATAATCTGAGTCTTAGCAGCATTAATCTCCATTCTTCATTTATTACACCAACCATGGACAATATTCAACAAACTCTGGAGATCGTGTTCAGTTTCCGCGAGGCGGACTATATCATCTGCATAACAAAGAACACTGACCGTAATAACACCCAGCCTGATGCCAATATCGGCTTGCTTGATCTCAGTAATTAGATCGTTTAGAAATAAGGCGAAAAGCGAGGGAGAAAGAGTGTCACCCTGTTTCACTCCCGATGGAGTTGGAAACCAACCGGTCTTAAATTCATTAACCTGGACACATGCTGTTGGGTTTTGGTAAAGTGCTTTTATGGTTTTATAGTATTTGCCATCTGCCCCAGCCTTTAATAACTTAAAACAGAGAAGGTTGTGGTTTATACAATCAAAGGCTTTTTGAAAGTCTATAAAACAACAGAAAGTAGATCTCCTCTCCTGAGTTCTTGCATAAATGATGGTGGACAAAGAATATATATATATAAAATGGAAAAGTATAAAAAATAAGGGTATAGAGATCTATTTAGCTAAATACTTAGTTACTGGTGTCCATCTTTGCATTAAAATGTACTTTTCATTTTGAAATTTTGGAGTTAGTTCCTCCACTATGTACAACTCCCACAATCTCCTAGTCCATTGTTCAACTAAAGGTGGTTTATTTTGAAACAATGAAATAGTTATCTTTTTCCTTAGAATGAACAATCATGCCCTTAAGATGTCCATATTATTTCCATGGAGAATATCTTTCGGAAGAGCTAAGGACATCCTCTTCCTTGACAAATTGCACAGAAATGGTGAAACGATAAAAAAGGAGGTATATTAACCCGCTGAAGTTGGATTACCTTTTTTTTATACGCACTGTATATTTGATTCCAACTATAATTATCATCATACTATATTTTACTATTATTATTATTTTTATTATTACATTTAGTTCCAACATTACTTTCAATGGTAATAGTAAAGCACTGTTCATTACCCATTGAAGGTCTGCTCTTTGCTTCCTACTTGCTGTGAGCCTTTACATTATGTCTTATTTGAAAGTATCAAAGGAGGCTGTACAAAGGCAACCTGAAGCATGGCTGTAGTTGGGCAAATGACTTCATCTGATTGCCTGAGCTAGCTCACCTTTAAAATCCCAAAATCAAAAAAATCTTAAAATCTAAATCAAAAGATGGACAAAAATCTGTATTACCTGGTATTGGCATAGCCTTTGATATTGAACTTAGTCCTCTCCCCTTCTTCCTTACTTTTTCCTGCACATTCAGTGTATTTTTTATCCAAGTTTTTCCAATAATTTTTCCCATGTGCTTTGTCCAGAAATATTACAAATACCCGTATTTGAGCTACCCAATAGTTGTTTTTTTTTAAATCTGGCGCGGCCACCTTTTTGTTTAAGAAATAGGAATGTTTAGAGTCAGATTCTGGGTCTTCTCTTCTGCAGATCACATTTTGATAAAAGTTTGTTGAACATCCTGAAGGTGGTTACAGGTACTGGTATGGGTAGGGATTGAAAAAGATAATTTAATCTTGGTTGCACATTCATTCGAATTGATTCCATTCGTCCAAAGAGAGAGAGAGGTGAAATTTCCCATCCAAGAATGTTTGATTTGATTTGTATAATTAACTTCTCATTATAAGGTTGGTATAACTGATTGGTATTGGTGCTCAAAATAATTTCTAGAAACGTAAATTCCTCACTTGTCCAATGGAAGGGTGCTATACCATTCAAAAGAGGCCAACTTGTCAACATCATAGCTTCAGATTAAGTCTCGTTTGTCTAACTAGACAACTCGGTCGCCACAGGGACCGAGTCGTGTATCTCCTGATCCCCAAATTTCGGACAAAATGGCCGCCGGCAGCCATATTGGATGTCCAAAATTGCCGAAATCGGCCTTTAGCATTGTCAAGTAAATATCTTCGCCTGTGTAAAATTTGAAAAAATTCCTATAATAATTGTGGCTTCCACAGCCCGGAACAGAAAATTTCTGCGGGTGCAGCGGCAGCAACGGCGGCGGCTCAGGAACTTAACCATAGTATCTCCCAACTATCGTCGTCGGGGAGATACAATAACCGGACAACTCTCCATAATTTCTTCAATTATTTATTAAGAATAGAATTGAGTCTTTGGGGTTTGTTACATAAAGTAAAATTTTGTCCATGAGTGACAAAATTGATGTGTAATACCCTTTTGGCCATCTGTTACTTGTATTTGAGGATTTGATCTAATCATCTCCACTAATGGCTCAAGAATTAAGGTTTTATATATTACTGTTATCCATTTAACCCCTTTGTGCAGATGAAGATGTCCACGGACAAGGAACTGCAAATTTCAGCACGCAGTTACAGTACTTGATCACTAGATGGGACCCCAAGATCAGTTATTGAATATTCACGAGCAAGCAGAGGTCGGACACGGTTTAGAAAAAGGAGAAGTTCACTCCAATCCCTGTTTTTCAAGAGTTGCATGAATTAAACTCCTCAGCTAAGCCTGATATGCAAGCTGGTCAATGTCCTTGCCCATAGTATCCATCCAGCATTTTAAAAACATGATCTTTTGCAACAGAAAAAATTGTTGTCCTCTGTAGCAACCACTTTAGCTACAGTGAGCCTACGGTATTCCAATTAGTGGTTAAGAAAATTCAGTTTTCTGAAGCAAAAAATTCAACATGGTATTGAGTCTCTCACATTCTACTGTCAATTACAGTCATCACATAGAAAAAATGCGTAGTTACCAACCATGGAATTACACATAGATTCCTCCACTGACAAATTCAGCACTGCCTTATATCTGCCCGAGGACTGATGTTGATAGCCAATCATTCAAATATATACTCAGGCTCATCTGCGTAACTACTCAGTTATAGTTCACGCCCACATGAAACTTCCCTGGTAATGATGTACTGATTAGCTCATCTCTTATCCAATTCTAGAGTGTTAAAACTTACCATGGCAACTGAAATACATTTATTGGACAGTCACAAAAGTATTGCAAGCCTTTGCATATCAGCAAGCTCGGTGGTATCCTCTCAATGTTGTGCACATTGCGCGGCTGAAATTGACGCGATTTATAGAAAAAAAGACTCCCAAAACCGGCCTGAAGTGTTCAATTACATTTACAGGAATTAAATAAGGTAAGGACATGGTCCATGGGAATTATTTCGAATAAAACAGGACCGGAGGGTTCCTTCTACTGGATACATCGGTTTCTGGAGGAGGGATTCAAGGAAGATTAGGTAAGTGTGCTACTTTTGCTTTTTGTTTTGGAATGTATACCGTATTCAACAAAATCAAATGCCGAGGTTTTTTTCCTGTTTAAAACGTGGACTGGTCATGCATTTTGGTGGACCCCCTGGTAGGTTTAATGAGTATGTGTGCTGGCTTGGGGTACTTTGTTGGAAAAAGGACAAAACTCTAAACTTTATTATGGAGAAAAGGCATGTTTTGTGTTTGGAGAGGTTACTGGTGACCACTTATGTTCAACTGCACTGATATTGGTAAATTCATTATTTATTATTATTTTATTTACAATTTACACACATCCTGACTTTTTTGGAATTGGGGTAGTAAATCTCACATCGTACAGGTGTTAATTGATCGGTAAAGTATCTGTAAAATTCACCTGGAGACCCATCAGCCCTCACTGCCCGTTTAACCTACATGTATGAAATTCGGTGGACAAATGGACTATGTCAAGACCTAAAAAAAAAATCACTTGGTGCGTGACCTAAACTGAACAGGAAGTCCGCCATTTTGAATTGAAATTCCACATTTTTTAGATTTTTTGCCATTTACTGTTGTCATACTTTAGCAAACTCCTCCTACAGATTTGATCCGATCAACTTAAAATTTGGCTGATGACATCTAAAAACTCTGAGCAGAACCTATGCTTTAGTTCGGTGAATGCGGATTCTGCTTTAGGCGTCCACTGGAAAGGAGAAGGGGCGGTTTTTCTTTTTGGTCAGTGCTGTAATGGGTACAGTAATAGCACTGAAATTGCGAATAAACTGATGATAAAATTTGCAAACCTCAAAAAACGTTGCACTTGCTTAACTGACTCAGGGGTGGGCCAAATCCTTGACTGCTGCAACCTTTTGGGGATCCATGCACACCTTTCCCTCAGAAATCACAAACCCTAAAAAAGAAACGGTATTCGCATGAAAAACGCACGGAGGTTGTATGAAGTTAAGAAAACAAGGAGGCCCCTTGGAGGCGCTCAAAAGCCGAATCATAGTGGGTAACGGGTAACGATTCTTAACCGTAATGTAGTGAAGACCCAGAAGTCAATGCAGGGCCTAACCGTCCCATCTTTCTTCTGAACGAAGAAAAACCCGACCCCAGCTGGTGACGTTGAAGGTCTCATAAAACCATTCGCCAAAGCTTCCTCAATATATTCTTTCATGGCAGCGCTCTCTGGGGCTGACAAAAAGTACAGAGAACCCCTAGGCAGCACTGTGCCTGCGTAGAGGTTGATAGCGCAATCGTATGGACGGGGGTGGGGGGGGTAAGGTAGTAGCGCACTACTTGCTAAAACCCTTCGCTAAATCAGAATATTCTGATGGCACATTAGGTGGTAAGGGGAAATCAAGAGCCCCCACTTGAGTGAGTCTCTCCCCCGACCCAGTTAAGGAATTAGACTCGTTAAAGTCCTCCAAACTAGAAAAATCATCCTCAAACATCTCATCAAAGGTTGAGTTCCAGTCTTCCACTGTATTTCGTGAATTTATTTTGTATCGCTCAGTTATGTTTTCTATTTCTACATCAATGTAACACACTGGCAATAAAATGTCATACTTGTATGCAGGAAAATAAAATTATGAATGCACTTACAGCCTGTCACGGACAGGACATTTACCATGGAATGCCCCGAAACTTTTTTTACGGATTTTTACATAACTACAGTTGTTCCACAACAGAACAATATTCAGTCATTCATTTTGTTTTCTCCCTAGAATCCAGCGGTGAAAACAGTGATGATGACTGATGATGATGATGATGATGACTGCGGGGAGACACGCGCGGCGTTATTTACATGAGAGTTGTAAAACTAAGCACCCGTTGACACCTCTTCTTTATTTTAGCCAGTATTGTAGCATACATAAAAAATTTTATCTAGTATTAAGAGGGTAAATAATCGCAAGGATTACGCAATTATACACATTGTATTGTCCCATGAGTACTGCCCCTTTGTTCAGGTTTTACCAATTACCCATCAGACTGAAACCACCTGCTTAAAATAGTGTAGGTCCCCCTTGTGCTGCAAAAACAGCTCCATCAAACTAATGTCACTTGAATTCCCGGTTTCCCAACATAACATTTTCCAGACAAACACACTCCTTCCACCACCTTCCACCTTCCACCACTTTTCCCACATTGTATCCTGCTACCATCTCTTTCCAGCTAAATGTTGCACTTGTACTCACCCAAAGCACATGATATAAAAGAAAATGGGACTTGCTGGACAAAGTGACCTGCTTCAAATTCTTCAATATTATTGAAATTCTCAGCGACTTGTGCCACAGTTGCTCTTCTGTCGGTGTGGACCAGATGGGATAGACTTCATCGCTCTCATTTATCAATGAACCTTAGGCATGGAAATCCCATGAGCAGTACATGGGTTGTCCCTCCCTGGGCCACTGTCAGTAGGTATTCACATCTGCAGACTGGAAGCACTCTGGAAGTCTTGCAACTTAAAGATCCTCTAACCCACTCGTCAGGCCATAACGATTTCACCCTTGTTAAAGTCTTTCAGTTCCTTTTTCTCCCACATCCAACACATTGATTACGGGTAACCGACTGGTTCCTTTTGACCCCAACGAGTTTATTGATCTGACTCTGCAAGAGGAAACTCGCCGGCAGGAGAGACAGGCAGGTCGCTGAGCTCACCTTCAGGCGCCTCTACCACCAAGATCCATTGATGCCTCTGCCAGACTAGCCCCCCGACGACCTCCTTCAGAACCCAGGCAGGTGGACTATGCCAGACTTTACCACTTCAGCCGAGTACAGCATATTAATTCTCGCTTTTTCCTGTACCACAGCAGTGCTGACCATCTTATTGTAGAATCCCAGTGCAGCAACCCTGTCCTGTCCAGGAAGGAGGTACTGCCGTCTCTTCCTTTTGGTCACTGTTCTTTATGTGGCAGGGATGCCAGTTGACCACCAAAGCATTGGTTGACTCTGGAACTGATGGTGACTTCCTCCATCTGGCCTCTGCCGAATGGCGGGGGGTTTCTTCGGCCCCCCTATCTGTTCTGCCCCACAAAGGCTAAGTGCAGTAACTACGCAATAATTTAAACAGTAAAAAATGGCTTCAGGGTTTGTTTGCTGTCCCAACAAATAAATAGCCAGCACTTCTATGATAGATTATGATTAACTGATTCACCATGGTATAATTTCTGTCCAAATAAATCCTGACGTCAATATACTTTCAGGCCCAAAACTGTGAAACTCACACTTTACCCAATATGTAGTTGCTGCACTTAGGCTTTGTAGGGCAGTGTACCCATCTGTTTTCCAGACTTGATAGGGATGGCACTCCCCGACATCACTGAAACCACCTTCCCCATTCAGATGCTGACCTCTGGTAACCACTAAGAGAAAGATGTCTTCCATCTCCTGGAGTCAACACCCACCCCTGTGATGTTAGGAAGACCCTATGTGACGTGATCTACAGAGATCTGCAAAGCCTTTATGAAGTGGGTGCTCCCCTATTGGGCAGAGAGGTGGAGCATCAATGGAACTGAGGTGAGCCGTGTGAAGCCTGGTTGCTGAAACAGGCTGAACTGGCTGGATGCAACCAAGATAGCTGTGGCTACATGGCTAAGCAACAATAGACCCCAGGGAAGCAGCTAAGGAATGGGCCCTTCTCAAGCAGCTTATTTTTGATGAGTCAAATACTGTACAGACACTAGCAGCTCTGCAAGGCTATTGCCAGAGAGAGCAAATGGTTGCTCAGCTCTGCCATTTACTGTACCAAGCCAAGTCAAGCTGTAAGGTCACAATAACATTAGTATGGCCAGTTTTTCATTAAGATTCCACAATTTTAGCGAACTAACATGGTGGACCATAATTTTGCTACCTTAATTAGCTGCTGTGGCTGGCATATGCTCTCCTTAGTTGAGCTTGCCAACAAGCCAGGTATTTAAACCTAGACAAATCAAGCATTAAGGTCACGTTAACTTTATTATGGTTACTTTAATGCTACCATAGCTAAATGCTGGCAAACTAATGTGGCAGACCTTGATTTTCTTTCCTCGGACTGACGCATTTTGTTCAAAAGTATCACCCAAAATTTGAGCCCAAAATTCAAACACTTATCTATAAAGTTTTGTCTTTGGTCCAGCCTGGTTTAATTAGCTACTGCGCCTACCATATGCTTTCGTTAGCATCATAAGCACAGCTAGGCACTCTGCTCAAAGGCTAAACCAAGGTTACTTCATGGGCTGTCTAATTAGCCACTTATTGAGCTGAGCTGGTTAACAAGCCAGGTATGGTCTGCACAGACATCAATAATAATATGACCAAAAACCAGCCCTCATTGCCTGTAATATAATGAAATATTGGTATGGGATTTTAAATGCTCATAGTTTCTTTGTAATGTGAACGTTATCTTCTAACCATACTTCAAGCTCTCGCTTTCTTAGTTTTAGCTACCCTTGTGACACTGCTTTTCTATCGGGTTATACACGGTCTAGTCACATTATTATGACCACCAGCTAATGTCCAGAGTAACCAACGTGTGCAGTACGAACAGCAGCTTGATGGGCTGGTGTCTCAGTGAGGTGCTGGAAGGTTGTCACGGGTATCTGGAGCCATACTGACTGCAGTGCATCCGACAGTTGGTGGAGGGTGCGTGATGGAAGATCCATAGACTGAACATGACGATCGAGGTGGTCCCACAGATGCGTGATTGGGTTCAAGTCTGGGGAATTAGGAGGCCAGGGAAGTACTTGGAAATCTTGATCGTGCTCTTCCAACCACTGTTGGACATTTCTAGCCGTGTGACACGTCGCATTGTCTTGCTGGAAGAGCCCATCTACCCCAGGGAAGACAATCAGTATGTATGGGTGTACGTGATATTTGACAGCAATGGGTGATATGTTTGCAGAATACTTACAGCACACTTTACTATATACCCACCAAGCCAGCTCATGACACATGTCTTATATTCATCGGCTACGCCCTGCTGACATCAAATGTCGGAGGTGGTCACGATAATGTGACTCGATCACGCATAATTCATGCCATTTCTGGACTTCAACAAGGAGCCTTTCTTGAACAACGAATCTAATGTTGCTGGCAATCCACACTGTTTTCCACAGTCATTTGGACCTTATTTAGGTTCATGTATCTAGCAAGCTTGTGAATGGAATACGACTCTCAGCTATATACATATCAGCTTAAAACGGTGTTCTTGTTGAGTAGCTTACCGCTGTTTCTACAACGCTAGAGTAAAGTTAGTCAAGACTGACATAGACTTGATGAAGAAAGATATTTAAAAACAGCTAAGTAATGTGAGAGTTATCATGGTTTTGGAGGCTGGCGGTGGCTTGGGAGCTTTCTTTGTTGCTCTCATTGTGGACAATATCGTTTTGCTCACAATCGGATTCTTTGGCCAGCTGGCATCAATTGGGGGCTGCGCCCGGACTCTATTTAAACCCAAGTTCCGCCTCGCCGCCTTTGCTAGAGTGTCAGTGTTTTGATTGCACTATAGCCCGTAAGTTCTCTAGCTAGAAAGTTGGTGAGGATTTAGTTGCAAATAGGAAAGAGTGAGTTAGCAAGGGAATCTTTCTCTCTGTTTTCCTCTGCCTGTGCACCGTCTGGGTGTTTAATCTTTTTATCTCTGTTCCCGAGATTTTTCCTTTATTTAGTTCAACCAAACTCGCATTGCTTGCTTACTTTTATTCGGACTAGATTTATGTCCTTTGGAAGCGCGAGCCTCTCTCTCTTGTTTTATCTGTGTTTATCTCTCTTATATTGCTGTACTTCTTTTCGTTCCAGCCACTGCATTTGGCGTCTCGAAATACCAGCCATCACATATCAGGCTAGCTAGCCTGTCTAATTACATTCATGCCGTATCAAAAATCACGCTGAAAATGGAAAAGATATCCATTTTTAGCAAAGCGACGTTGCTTGCCATACCGCAGTATCTTGCTATGTGCATCCATTCACTGTATAAAAACAATACAAACTAACGATGCTGTCTAATTCCCCAGGGAAGCAGCTGAGAGCCTGAGTCTTCAAGAAGCCTGTGGAGCTAAATTCTGACACTTCTTTATTATGTTTTAACTGCAGTGCATGCAAGTTCAATAACTATGGGATGCATACGCTCCAGTTACTTAATCAAAGGCTAATGCAAGGGAAATTCATTGGGTGGCTAATTAGCTTGCGAAGAAGCTAACACTGATACCTGCTAAGTACTACTAACATGTAAATAAAATGTAAAAAAAAAAAAAAAAAAAAACATGGAGTGCGGACGTCTTGGAAGGTCTGTTAGTGTAGTTAAGTGCACAGCAAGCCATTATATGTTGAATATTTGCAAGAGCAGTTCTCCAATTAGCACAAACATGGCCTAGGGGGATCAAGTTCAGTGACCTGAATTGGCGTAACTCAGGGGACGCCCCACAGACAGTTAGCGGCTAGCTACTCATGAGCATCCACCTGTCACTGTAAGTGGCCATATGTTTATTTCTGTTGTAAAGCTGGGCTTTTTAACATGGGGGTAAATGGGGATTGACTCATTATTGCAGTCAGCCTCAAGGGGCCATTTGAAGAACTGCAGTTCAGCCCTACAATGGCAAAAGGCAGTAACTCCAATACATGGCAATTGTACTTACTTCCTTTTGCCATTGTAGGGCTGACTTTTTGGCACCTCCATGTTGGCCGCATTTTTCAGCCCCAGAGGTGTCAATTTAGGCACAATCTCCTCATCGTCTGGGCCAGAGGCACCATCATCGAGAGGAGTTTTACCTGCGCCAAGCCTCGTTTGTAATCCACTCTCAGCCCGGTAGAATCTTTTTTCCCCGGCCAAAAGGAGGAGCTGCCTGACCTAAAAGGGGCTCCCACCAACTGTCATGATCTCCATCAGGCCTTCAGCAAGTTCTGGGCTCTATCACTTCCTCCTCACCTACCTTATGACTATGCTATCAATCTCTCCTCAAGAATGGTGCCACCTTCAGGCAGCCATAGTGACTCTCATCCCGTAAAACCAAAGTTATGAATGAATACATCCCCAAGTCCTTGGCCTCCCGTATTATTTGATCTTCCTCCTTGCTAGCTGGAACAGGCTTCCTCTTTGTCTCCAAAAAAGATGGATTGCTCCATCCGTGCACTGACTACAGGGGCTTGAGCTCCATCACAGTCTAGAATCATTACCCTCTGCCTCTGATGGACTCTTCCCTCACTGACTTCCAAAGGTGCCGCTACTTAACCAAGCTAGACCTGTGCAATGCATATCACCTGATCTGCATTAAGGAAGTTGACCGGTGGAAGACAGTATTCAGATGAATACAGCTCTCTTTCACTGTTAGTCTTGCTTCTCAGCCTCTTCCCGTTTTGCCTGCAGATGATGGGCACTGTACCTCATGTAGGCATGGCTGCAGAACTCTGTTCTATGTTCAAACTCAGCCACTGGCATTACTGAAAGAGCAACTGTGTCATAGACCAGTCTCCGTGCCACTAAGGACTCAGTCTTCAGATTTGGTGCCTCAAGGCCACTATTGACAGAGAAGCCCACTTCTGCTGCAGCTTGACCATGTAAAAGAGTAAGCAAGAGCTGAATTAGCTGCCAAAACTCCTTCAGTTCCGGTTTTGAGCCAACCACAGAGTGGAAGAAGGTGTCCAGTCGCTCAGTTTCTGGTGCAAAGTTCTCACATTCCATCCTAAACTGTCGCTTGAGCAGTGACAGGAGTTCTTTGAATTACACTCCACTTAGTGTCTACAAGGTTGTTCTTAGCTTCTTAGCTTCTCCTCAGCAGAGTGCTGTGAGATATCATGAACCGGGGATCCAGTGCTTGAAGTCCATGCACCAAAGAGTAATTCAATGGGCATCTCTCCGTAATTTTCTGTGTTATTGTTTAGTACAGCTTCTGGCATGCAGAAAGAAAGTCTTTCTTTCCCAAAGGGGACACAGCCTTGGACTATACAGCTTGGTCAAGTACTCTATTCCCAGCAAAATCTGCGTCAACCTTGTCAATGGGTAGCCAGTTTGCTTCCTCGCCAGCAGCAATATTTGCTAGCTTGTACGCTGTGTCGGCTGCCGCCAGAACGGACTCCTTGATGAACCTGGTCATAAGGTTGTGTAGGATATCTCGCAGGTCCTCTGTGATGAATGGCAGCATAGGTTTGTCTGTCCAATATTTCTTCAGAAAGGGTTTCGCGAGTTTGGCTGTTGAAAACCTCTAGCTTTGCCAGCACAAGAGGATCATCGAGAACAAACTCCTTGAGAGTGGTGAAGGATGCTACAGTTGGAATCTGCTTCTTTGGCTTCTTCAGAGTTTCCTTGATGTAGGTCACAAGGTTGGGCCAGATTTCAGTGACCCTCTCGGCAACAATGACTGTCCACCCATCTGGTACTGCAGAACCGGAGCCCAAAGACCTCAGATTTTGTGATGGCCTTGTAGTCTGCTTGTCTTGCTGGGGAGTCATCAAGGAGATACCAGATGGCACGAAGAAGCTTTTATAGATTCCAGCCTGTCTTCTGCATGCCAGTAGAGAAGGCACCATGTACAATGTGAAGAGAGCAGCTACTTTGCTGAAGCAGCTGTGGCTGGACAAGGTCACTCTCCTTCCTGTCCTGCATGAGCATCTCAAGAACCTTTTGAGCAAAACATGTTTAAAATGGGTTTCACATCAGAAATATGCTCACATTGCACACAAAACTGTCCTGACACTTACATTCACGCCACCTGGCACTGCACACCCATCAAACATTTTTGGAAAGAAGTCACTGAGTCACTATCCCGCTTCATGGGCTGCCGCATCCATTATCCCCCTACTTTGCCTCCCTAGGAGACTTATCAGCATTCAGCTTAGATGGAACAAACCATAGACTTCTCCTTGTGGCCCTAACTATCGCCAGGAAAACTATCCTCATGAACTGGAAATCACGGAACACCATACATCTAGCTCACTGGAAAAACTTACTCACTGACTACATCTCCCTGGAATCGCACCCTCCCTCTCATTAACACAACAGAACCTCAGTCCGTCTGGTCAGCTTTCATTAATTTTTTAACATGAATTCCTGAATTCCATCTGACTTATTTTCTTGTCTGTCAGCCAATTTACCCAATATCTTTATCAATATCTTCACATGCGTGTGTGTTGCGATGTCCTGAGGGGCTGAGAACTCCTGGCCCTCTCGGGGCATCATAATACTACGCATGCATACATGGATCCTACTGCGCCAAGCGCACGCATGCATATACATACACACTTGCACACACAAAAAAAAAAAGGAAAAAAGCGAGAGAAAACATATGATATGCTATTATCCTTCTAATTTATTGATTTATTATTTATTATTATGATTATTATTATTATTATTAGATGATTAGTTTGGGATAAAGAAGGAGGGGACGCAGATAAAACATAAAAAATGTATTCCTGCTTTTCATTCATTATGGTTATTGTTATTATTATTATTGATTATTATAATTATTGGTTATCATTATTATCATTATTATTGTTGTTGTTGTCCTCATCATTGTTACGGTGTCGTTGTTATCCTTGTTGTCATAAATAAATGCGTCACTAATATTATTATTATTATTACTATTATGATTACATAGGCTCTGCCTCGGGTCCCTGATGGGCCTGGGCAGGCCGGGCCCTGCCTGCAATTGAGCGATCCCGGTGGCTGATGGTGGGGTAGTATTTCCTCCCCCTCTCGGCCTCCTCTCAGCTCTGGTTTCTTCCCTGGGCTGGGTCCATGCTGCGCGCTTCACTTTTTTAATGCATCACACACTAGCTTAGGAAAAGTACAAAACAAAACAAAAACAAATCAAAATAAACAAGAAAAAAAAATTAAATTAAAAAAATAAATAAATAAAAATTAATAAAAATAAGAATAGGGCAAGTGGGGCATGCATGTGGCAGCGTTAGTCGAGGCCAGGTCCCGCAATGGAATGCCCACATTGTTTTTAATGCACCACACGTCCAGTCACAGACAAACACAGCTATATGTATATAGGGCAGGTGGGGCGTGCGGCATGGGGCCTGGGGTGCCTGGAGATGGAGGGGTTGGCCGGGAGGGGAAGATGGGTGGGTCACTGCGGGCCAGAGCTGCATGGTGTAGCCTGCTCCCCTTGCATCCCATAGCAGACATAGGCGGGGATCGGCCTGCTCTATGGCTATATGGGGATCTGAGGCAGATCCTTGTTTCTCTTCATCAAGTTATTTATTATTATTATTATTATTATTATTATTATTATTATTGTTATTGTTAGTATTATTATTATTACCTGTTAATTTATTTTTTCTTTTATTTGCTTATCTTATTTATTTGTTTGTCTGTTTTCTCCTTTGTCCCCTTCCTCCAATGCCTATGATGATAATGATGTTATTGATCATTACCACTTTTATGATTATTATTATTATTATTAATATTATTATTATTACTATTTCTATCTCTATTATTATTATTTATTACTATCACTATTATTATTATTACTATTATTATTATTATCATTATTATTGCTATGTCTGTCGCCACCATTTATATTCTGTTTCTCATTACTTGCAATGCACGCACGCACCCACGCATTCACGCACCCACAATCACTGACTGTTCTTTCATCATTTTCTATGAACCCTTAAGTCATGCTTCCACATACGTATGTAACCGCACTGTACATGTCCTTTTATGTATTCTGTTTTGTTTCACAATAAAATTTAAAAAAAAAAAAAAAAAAACCTTTTGAGTGTGATTCACACTCAGTCCATCCATAGACACCAACACCTTTTTCCTTGGATTGAGCTTTGATGTCCCCGCCTTAAATGCAGTAGCCAAGTCACAGGCAGTTGCATGCCCCAGGAATTGGCTGTACAAGTATACTGTAACAACCCTGTCTGTGCCAAAATACCAGATGAGGAGATCCATCTGTCCTTCCTGGTAAATGGAGTTCAGCGATTCATTGAAACTGACCACATAGCAGATGGATGCCCTGATCTTGTCAATAAAAATCTCTGAAATATGGGGCAAGGCCAAAACATACAAGCTAGGCCTGTTGGGTTGAGCCACATCTGTAGTTGCGTGCTAATTCACTGTCCGGAAACATAGCTCGAAGCATGTCTCCGATGTCTCCACTTGAACTGTAGGAGAAATGAGCCATAACATTCTCCATGGCCCAGATGACTTCTGCCTTCTTCACGTATTTTAAGACTGCATTATTTGTTATGGTCTTTGTTGAAACACTGACTGTACTAGTCTTTCCCGTCTCAGTGGTGCTGGCATCAGGATGCTCCATAGATGTAGAGGGTACAGTGTCCTGCTCAGGCGCAGTGTTCCTGGAACTACTTAGTGTACCAAATAATACACTGACGGTTGTTTGTTGAGCTGCTCCTGACTTCAGCGGAAGTGCTTCTCCATTTTTTTTCCTTTCATGCGGTATCCAAGGGCTCTCTGTCCCATGTTGCTCAGGTCAATGGGTTTATTACACACCTGGCAGAAAGCTTTAGTTTGACTGTTTGGAACCTCTTTCAGCCAGTGTTCATACTCTGCCTTTTCAAACCATTCCTTTCAGAATTTGCAAGAATAAGCAGCAGATGACATGGTCTAGTTACTTAGTACAGTTCAGGAAGGAGAGGTGCAGAAGGAAGGTTGAATGGAGGAAGTCAAGAAAGGCGCACGAGGGAAGGCGCAGAAAAGATTCAGATTTCTACCCATTCACCAGGAACCACCACCAGTAACAGCTCAATATTAGCATGCGGCACTTTAAAAGCAGCACTTTATGGAGCCTGCTAGGTGGGCCAATGGGGTACCTTCAAAATGACGTAATGAACGCACCCTACAATGTTTTATATCTCTCTGGCTTCCCAAATCCAGCCATAGTGAGGTGTTTCCCCTGTCATTTATGATCAACTTCAACCTGAAATAACTTTGCCTTTATGACAGTAGAATAAAAAATCATTCAGTTTTGGAAAGCTTTGACACTCCAATGATTGGTAAACTTTGTTAGGCTTTGCAAGCTGCCTTGTTCACAGAGCAATGATCGATTGAATTACATGATGTTTGTATGGGAATTCCCTACACAACAACGTACTCGATATCCATTTCAACCAGTGTTTTGCCAATTTTTAAAGTTCCTTATTATAGGAAATCTCAAAGCTGATGTAATTTTACAACTGGAGTGTTCTCGTGTAAACGGCTAACCTACTAGGTGTCATACAGTACCATCAGACAAATGTCTGACCTGACACTGCTATAAAGTATGGTGGGCATGAAAGTGAACCATATCACCAGCACCAGAAGATCACCAGAGAAATCCCCACCATCACCCGATCATGTGTCCCTGATCAACAGGTGCTTCTGGTGGCCTACCATCCAGCAACACCCTGTGGCAGGCCTTGGGGTGTCTCCCTTTGAGTGTTGCTTTGGCTACCAACCTGCCTATATTCAGGCCATAGACAGGGCAGTCGAGGATCCTTCGGCTCAGTTCCTGGTCCACTGCGCCCTTTTGGGTTGGAGGAGAGCTTGTGCTCTTCTGCGGAACCACGTTACAGTCTTCCAGAAGCAAAGCAACTGCTGATATTGTCCAGCTCCCAGCAGCCCGGTGTGTCTGAAGCTGTGGCTTGCGACCCGGGACATCTCCTTGAGGGAAGCATCCAAGAAGCCTGCCCCTCGCTGCATTGGGCCCTTCTCAATCTCGCTGGTCTTATCGCCTTCAACAGTCAGAATGAACCTCCCGTCTCCTCTTTGCTGCATCCACCCTGTGTTCCATGTTTCCTGTATCAAACCTGTCTATGCTCTCATTAATCCCTTTGCGAAGAAGCCAAATCTGGCTATTTATGTGTTACCTTATTTAAGGCTTTATAATTCAAGATTGCAGCTTCACAGAGAGGAAGGGTATAGCGCAACTGAGTCAAGACACTTGAAGCATTTGGAATTTTTTTCTAAAGCATTTAGAAATGTCATCATATTCTAGTTTATTTTTATTATTTTGGTTGAGAATAAGGGCTGCAAACATAAAAAGAACCTTCAGAAAAATTCAGCATAGAAGTTGCAAAAAAAACAAAAAAAACACTGAGAATTGAAAAATGGCTGGGGGTTCAAACTGTACATGGCATCATAAACTCCTTGACCACAAGTATAATTCATCTGAGCAGTACATTTTAAATTACCAACTCTCTAGGAGCCAAATAAGACAGCGATCCAGGTGGCTCCCCGAACTCTAAGATCCCTGAAAATGGCGCACTGTCAAATCATAAAATCATCATATATTTAACACAAATCAACTTTTGACACATGAAATTAAATATGAGCTAATGATTTTCTGGTTGAATTTAGCAGAGTTTATCAATATAGGTGCAGTTGGACATCAGTGGTCACCTCTAACATTTCCAAATACAAAATGTCCCTTTTCTCCATAATAAAGTTTAGAATTTTGTCCATTTTTCTTCAGAGTCCTGCAAGCCAGCACACATACTCATTAAAGGAACTGCTGTACAACCCCTAAACGTAACATCGCCGCAAAACGTAAAATTCCCCCTAAACGTAATAAAAATTAATGCTAAACGTAAAACTCCCCCTAAATGTAATAATTTCTAACGCGAAACGTAATAATCGACCTTCCCCCTAAACGTGAAATTTCTAACGCTAAGCGTAAATACTCAGCCTCCCCCTAAATGTAATAAAAACTGTCGCTAAACGTAATATCGTCAGCCTGCTAATAAAACCTCGTATCTTCAAAATGATAAACTTTACAGGAAAATACAAAATAATAATGAAATAATATAAATATATAAATATAATTTATTATATAAATAAAATAAAGACGTTTAATTTTGCATGTAAGAATAGTGGACATACGAGTTTTTGTTTCTTGTCAATTTGGAGATACGAGGTTTTAACAGCAGGCCGACGATATTCAATCTTTTGTTGTTCATGAAGTGAGCTTCAAGTGTTCGACAATGCATTAAACAATATTTTGAGAATGCGGCGAATTTGACTCATTCAACAGGTGCTGCCTCACTAGCAGCCAAATCCGCCTACCAAAATTTATGTCAGATCTATCATAGATAAGGATCGACGGTGATTCCTCAAGGATTTTTTGACGTTAGCAAGTGCTGCCTTACAGAGACTACCTGAAACATCCCTCTTTCCATAATTTTAACCCACTCTCGCCATACCTGTTGCAGGCCAAACTTTGAGCAAATCATATTTTATTCGTGCTATAACTCCTATAGGGGAGACCGGGCATGATAGTTACATTTTTTGTTTGAGCATCTGTAACTCAGGGATTCTTTATGCCAGATCTCTCAAACTTTGCAGCGTAGTATCCATGTTTGTTGACTACAAATAGCACTCACTTAGACATCTATAACACAATCACAGAACATGAATTAGCATCAAATACGAAGAGTGCACTTGTTACAACCCACCCCGCTGCTGGGATGAGTTGTAACACCGGGTGGGGATAGATGTAACACTGAGAGGTAATCTGCTGAAATAAAATATTATAAATTCAATTTCTGCAAGGACTTTATTGAAGAATAAAGATTTAACATTATCTACAAGCTGAACCATTTTAAGTAAACGAAAAGCAAAGTTCCTCAAAAACTTTTAATTCAGAGCAAAACAACTGCTGCATGTATGTTTGCATGAGTGCCTATTTGCATGCATGTGTGTAAGTAGAGATCTGTGTGTGTGTTTGTGTGCGCGTGTGTGTAGGTATAAGCGTGTGTGTGTGTGTGTGTGTGTGGGTATGTGTGCGTGCGTGTGTGTGTTTGTGTTGGTTTAGGTGTGTGAGTGTGTGTGTGTGTGTGTTGGTTTAGGTGTGTGTGTGTGTGTGTGTGTCCAGAACTATTCTTTCACTCACTGTTGCAGTTGTGGCAAATGTAGGTGGCTGCCCCTGGGATGCAGGCTTTGTGGGCTCAGATCAGACAGTGTTACAACTATCCCCACCCCAGGCAGCCATTACATAGCTAGCTTTTTAAGCATGTGAGTTTAAAGTTAGCATGAATGCAAAGTATCTGATTAAACTATAGAAACTGCTGTTTTAGGTATACTAAATCAAATAACTGTATCTACAACACAATGAACACAAGACAAAAAATAATCTTCATGAAAATTGTACTTTCTTTCCTGAAAATCAGTTTTTTGGTTATAAAATCCACAAAGTTGCACACAAAGATATGCCATTTCTCTTGTGAGCTCAAAAAGGAAGTAGGGAGTGTCCTATATTGATGACATCACTGCATCTATTTCTGATTGGTTACATTTTACGTGTTACATTTCACCCAGTGTTACAACACTCCCCGTTCTCCACTACCCTGGTATGTAATAGAAATGCCGCTAAACGCAATTTTCAGAAATCTGTTATTGGAGTTGAACGACTTCGGAGGACACTATTTACCAAGTGTTGCCTTACCAAGAGTACTTGCTAAGAACCCTTGAGCCATGAATTTGTCTAATTTAAGAGACACGCTACCTAAACGAGACTACCAGCCATATCCACCTACCAAGGTTGATGTTACATCCGTAATAATTGTATCCCCGATACTATAGTTTTGTTTCCGCGCGTCGTCCGCGTCCGGAGACATTTCTGTGAGCATTCTACTGGCAACGACTTGAAACTTTCAGCCTCAGCCTCCCCCCCCATTTATCATCTGATAGAAAAATTTTTTTATGTCAAATACCTGGAGGACGTCTTACGGTCTGTAGTTGTGAAAATGTGTGTTCCTATAAATAACTTACAAAAGAATCCCCATGAATAATTGTTTTAATTATTTTCATGTGTATAATACATAGGCTACAGGCCCCTTCCCCCATTCTGATGTGCTTCCACCGCCCCTGATAACGTTTCAACTGTATCATTATCTAACGCTAAGCACAAGACCCCCCCCGGATATGTAACACACCTTGCCGCAAAACGAAAGAATTACCACTATATGTAATAAACCTTAACGCTAAACGTAAGAACTCCCCCTATATGTAATAAACCTTAACCCTAAACGTAAGAACTCCCCCTAAATGTAATAAACCTTAACCCTAAACGTAAGAACTCCCCCTAAATGTAACAAACCTTAACCCTAAACATAAGAACTCCCCTTAAATGTAATAAACCTTAACGCTAAACGTAAGAACTCCCCCTATAAGTAATAAACCTTAACGTTAAACGTAAGAACTCCCCCTATATGTAATAAACCTTAACGCTAAGCGTACGAACTCCCCCTAAATATAATAAACCTTAACCCTAAACGTAAGAACTCCCCCTATATGTCATAAACCTTAACCCTAAACGTAAGAACTCCCCCTATATGTAATAAACCTTAACCCTAAACGTAAGAACTCCCCCTATATGTAATAAACCTTAACGCTAAACGTAAGAACTCCCCCTATATGTAATAAACCTTAACACTAAACATAAGAACTCCCCCTAAATGTAACAAACCTTAACCCTAAACGTAAGAACTCCCCCTATATGTAATAAACCTTAACGCTAAACGTAAGAACTCCCCCTATATGTCACAAACCTTAACCCTAAACATAAGAACTCGCCCTAAATGTAACAAACCTTAACCCTAAACGTAAGAACTCCCCCTATATGTAATAAATCTTAATCCTAAACGAAAGAACTCCCCCTATGTGTAACAAACCTTAACGCTAAACGTAAGAACCAGTGTTTCTGTTTACTGACGAAGTTAAATGGTGATCATTGTACAGTTTTGTAGCTTTCCTCAGGTTGCTGAACTGTTCTACACTGGTTTCTTTCTCATATTTTTTAATTTCACTGCCCTTCATTTGCATCATCGTGTGGCATATATAGTAAAAAGCTTCTTGACCGAGCAAACTTCCTGATGGAAAAAACCTCAATTGTAGTCCTGCTCCCTTCGATCCACAAATGGCAATTTAATGTCTAAAATTCATTGAAAAAAAAAAAACCGCTTAGATCTAGATTTAAGAATTAATAAGCGATGTGGTCGCCGAGGCTCCAAATGGGTGTCGTTTTTCTTTGTCTGTTTTCGTAGAATTGTGATGGAGCTTTTCATTCTTAAAAGCTACACTACGTCTCCATAGCTTAAAATAAACTTAGCTAGGTCTACTCTTTCCTTATATCGTTGACCTGCTGATAAAACCTCGTATCTGCCAAATTGATAAGAAACAAAAACTGGTATGTCCACTATTCTTACATGCAAAATTAAATTTTTTAAATTTTATTAATATTTTAAATTATATTTATATATTTATATTATTTTATCATTATTTTTTATTTTCCTGTGAAGTTAATCATTTTGAAGATACGAGGTTTTATCAGCAGGCCGTTGATATTACGTTTACCGGCAGTTTTTGTTACATTTAGGGGGAGGCTGAGTATTTACGTTTTGCGTTAGAAATTTCACGTTTAGGGGGAAGGTCAATTATTACGTTTAGCATTAGAAATTATTACATTTGGGGTGAGTTTTACATTTGGCGTTAATTTTTATTACGTTTAGGGGGAGTTTTACGTTTTGCGGAGATGTTACGTTTAGGGGTTGTACACTGCTTATGTAACGGTCAGAACATTCATCCCACAATGAAAAGCTAGCAGTTCCCACTTCTGAGTTCACAACCGTATGTAAACACTTTCCACACCATATCAGGAACAAGTATAACTCACCAACTCAGTAATATCTGAGATATGCCTTATTTTAACAAAACAGACATTCCACTATCAGGAAAAATCAGGTAATATTCTACCCTAGATTGAAAAGAATGGTGTAATGAACGTACCAGGGGGTCTACCATAGTGTTTGAGTGTTTGAGCTGCTCATATTTTAAACGAGACAGAACCTCTGCATTCCATTTACAGTTGAATATGGTATAAATTCCAAAACCAGAAGCAACATTGAGCAAGATGCTACCACAGTAGCAGAATAACCTTTCTTCATTGAATTCCTCCTTCAGAGACAGATGTATTCGATAGAAGGAACCCTCCAGTCCTGTTTTATTCAGAATAATTCCCATATCCCGTAATGGTAACTGCACAATTCAGGCCAGTTTTGGAAGTCTTTTTTTTTTTTTTTTTGAATTGCATCATTTTCAGCAGCGAACTGCAAGATCAAGAGAAAACAACCTGCATTGTTTTTACGCTAAGGTTTGTATACATTTCTGTTTGTACAATCAATGTCTTTCAGTCACTGTGGAAAGATTTTACACTCTGGAATTGGATAAGAAATGAGCCAATCAAGACATCATTACCGGGGAAGCTTCACGTGGGCGTGAACTGTCAGTGCGCATTGCACAGATGAGCCTAAGTAAATAATTGAGTGACTGGCTATCAGCATGAGTGCTTAGGAGGAGTGCTGAATTCGTCAAAGGAGGAATCTATGCGTAAATCCACGGCATAGAATTATGCGTTTTTGTTATGTGATTAGTATCATTGATAGCAGAGCGACATCGTATCAATACCATGTCAAATTTTTGCTTCAGAAAACTGATTTTTCTTAACTACTAATTGGGATACCATTAGCTCACTGTAGCTAAATTGGCTGCTAAAGAGAACAACAATTTTTCTGTTACAAGAGAACATTTTTTGGACTGCTAGATAGATGCTATGGGCAAGTATATTAAGCAGTTTGCACATCAGGCTTAGCTGAGGAGTTTAATTCATGCAAGTCCTGAAAAACAGAGATGGGGGTGAACTCGTCCATATTCTAAACCATGTTCGAGCTTGGCTTGCTTGAGAATATTCAATATCTGGTCTGGGTGTGCCATCCAGTGTTAAAATAGTGTGACTGCATGCATAAATTTGCAGCTCCATGTCCGCTGGTGGACACATCTGGACAAAGGTATTAAGCCCTCCTCCTTGCTCCCCACTTTGCTGCTATATTATAACAAGGATATTGCGGACACCTTAAACGGTTACTTTGTTGAGAATTTTACCGTAGAGCGGGTCTTTATTCGGCCAGAGGGCATGTCCAATGCTCAAGATTATTGAGCGGAAATTGAGGTTAGGGATAACGTAGTATTAGACAAGTTGCATAAACTAAAGGCAGATAAGGCGGCGGGTCCTGATGGCTTATATCCTAGAGTACTCAGGGAAGTTAGTGAGATCATCTTTAAGCCGCTATCCGCCATCTTTAGACGGTCTTTAGAAACTGGAGAAATACCAAATGATTGGAAACAGGGTAATATAATACCAATATATAAGAAAGGGGACCATACTGAGCCAGGTAATTACAGGCCAGTCAGTTTAACTTGCATTGCGTGCAAAATATTGGAATCTATCATAAAAAGATGAGCTGGACTTATTTCTTGAACGTAACAATATCTTGAGGATAGCCAACATGGTTTCTGTAAAGGAAGGTCATGCCTGACAAACCTTCCGGAATTTTTTGAAGAGGCCACCAAGACTTATGACCAGAGCAGGGCTTATGACATCATATATTTGGATTTTCAGAAAGCATTTGACACAGTACCGCATAAGAGACTAATTTTTAAAAAGAGCTCCATTGGAGTTACAGGAGGTATTCTGAAGTGGATTCAAAACTGGTTGCAGGACAGAACACAAAGAGTGGTGGTCAGTGGTATCTCATCTGAGCTAGGTATGGTGGGGGAGTGGCGTCCCCAGGGATCGGTGTTGGGACCCCTGCTGTTCCTCATCTACATTAATGACCTTGATAGGAATATTGAGAGCAGATTAGTGAAATTTGCAGATGATACTAAATTGGGAGGTTTGGCAAATAGTTTAGAGTCCCTTGAAGTGATTCAGGATGATTTGGATAGAATCCAGAATTGGGCAGAAATGTGGCAAATGAAATTTAATGCAGCGAAATGTAAAGTAGCACATGTAGGTAATAAAAACATTAGACGGGATTACTTCATGGGAGGTTTTAAACAGGAATGTGCTCCACAAGAGAAAGATCTGGGAGTGATTGTTGACCAAACCCTCACAGGCTCTAGCCATTGTGCCATAGCAGTTAAAAAAGCCAATCGGATGCTGGGATACATTGCCAAAAGTATTGAGTTCAAATCCAAGGAGGTGATGCTTCTTTTGTACAACACATTCGTCAGACCACATCTAGAGTATTGTGTACAGTTCTGGGGACCATACTTTAAGAAAGACATAGAGGCTTTAGAGAAAGTTCAGAGAAGAGCCACGAAGCTAATTCCGGGTATTAAAGATGAAAGCTATGAGAAGAGGCTGAAGATCCTTAATCTCTTTAGTCTTAGGAAAAGGAGACTAAGGGGTGATCTGATTGAGGTCTTTAAATATGTTAAAGGGATTAACAAAGTGAATTATGCAGGATTCCTTCAACCAAGTGTTGTTAGTAGAACTCGGGGTCACAAATGGAAGCTGACCAAAGGTAAATTTAGCAATGATATTCGGAAATATTTCTTCACCCAAAGAGTAATTTCGGTGTGGAACAGCTTGCCTGACCATATTGTTGAGGCAGAGACCTTGGGAGTTTTCAAGAGCAGGCTTGACTTAAAGTTAGATACCATTGAGTCATTGAGTATCTGAAGAATAAGAAACAAAGACACTGGCGAGCCTAGTTGGGCTGAACGGCCTGTTCTCGCCATTAATGTGATGTTATGTTATGTTATGTTAACCCCACTTCCCCCCAGCTTATTGATGGCGGCCCACCTACACCGTGGATTGCATCCTGGATGTCAGGCCCTGTTAGCCACAGATTGCCTTCCCAGTGCAGACCTTGGACGATATGCTGACTAAAGCTTGACCGCACCTCCAGAATCCTGTTTACCAATCGCCAGACCTCAACTGCCCCTGAGCATTCTCTTGCCAAGTTTCTTTTCAGTTCTTAATTTTCTGTTTGTACCACCTGTGGCTCTGAAGAGTTCATTATTAAAATTGCCAAGAGGCTTTCAATGAATCTGCGCCCAATTCCTTCCCTGTAGTACACTTATTTCTTGTGAGCATTTATTTTTGTCCTCTCCCTTGATGCACTGCTCAGAGCAAACATCCTGAGATATAAGAAGGAATCATCACCATTTAGCAATTTATTTATCATCAAGGCCAAGGGTATGCACCTTCTGAAAGTGTTATATTGGAACGCATTTCACTATGAACAGAATCGACCAATAGATTTACAGTGTTCAGATAAATACTTACATTGTCATTTTGTAAAGTTATTGGTCAGTGTTCGGCATAAATTAATGCATTGTCAATTAATTTATTCCAAAGCAACCAATTTCTACATTTTTACAAGATAAAAATTGTTCATTGCTGGAAGGTGAGTGTAAAATGAATTAGCTTTACTTCTAAAAGGCAACAAATGTGTAATTGAACAATTTATAATGTATTCAGAAAAAAATATATTGCTTCAGAGGGGAAAAAAATGAGTCACTGTTGCCATAGTTCTGGAGGTTGGCGTTTGCTCGGGAGCTTTCTTTTTTGCTTTTGTCCGGGACGTTATCGTTTTGCCCACAATCGGATTCTTTGGCCAGCTGGCATCGATTGTGGGCGGCGCCCGGACTCTATTTAAGCCCAAGTTCCACCTCGTCACCTTTGCTAGAGTGTCAGTGTTTCGTTTGCACTATAGCCTGTAAGTTCTCTAGCTAGAGAGTTTGCTAGGAATTAGTTGCAAAGAGGGAAGTGTTAGTTAGTTAGGGAATTTATCTCTCTCTCTTTTCCTCTATTCCTCTGTCTGTGCACCGCCTGGTGCTTAATCTTTTGATCTCGCTTTCCGAGATTTTTCCTTTATTTCGTTCAGTCTAGCTCGCGTTGCTTCCTTATTTTTACTTGGACGAGATTTATGTCCTTTGGAAGCGCAAGCCCCTCTCTCTTGTTTTGTCTGTGTTTGTCATATAGCTGTGCTTCCTTTCGTTCCGGCCGCTGCATTTGGCATCTCGAAATACCAGCTGTCACAGCTGTTATATGTGTTATTTCAAATAATCTCCTTCTAGGATTTTCATGAGAAAATAATTAATTCGCTCCATAAAAAAAAGTTTATTTTTTCATAAAATCAACCGACTTGGCATATTTTCTATGTACAATTACAATTCCTAAGTGTCCTTTGAATAAAAAAAATTGCAATTTATTTTATTGTTAATAAGGTTAGAATTTTCAACAGCAGCAGAAAAAGATTGGATGAGTACAGAAGAGGACAGTTCCAGTCTTGGATCTGTGTGCACAGCTTTGCATTCAGAGATTTGTTTCTACCAGTTTCCCTGAGTTAATTAACTGTCCAGATGTTTTTGCCAACAGTTGTTCAATTATGGATGACCCCATGGAGAACCCTTTCATATGGAAGATTATTCCTTGATTTTCATTTATGTGTCTTTAAAGAAATAATTGACTGATGGCGCAAAAGCTCTAATCTAGTAATTAAGGCCAGGACTTGCCATGAATACCAGAAATTAAGAAGGTAATTGTGGCACTTCTCTGATACAGTCTTTATCTGCTCTCCAGGGCCGTGTGGGAGTAACTGTTTGAAGGACCGGTGTTGAAAGTTAGGAAAGCACATCAATCAGGTAAAGAAAAAAAAAAAACAGCTTTTGGATGTCCAGTTGAAGAGGAAAATTTACCTCAAAAGATGTATGAAAATTAAAACATTTTATGTTTTGAATTGTTTATTTTTGATAATATGTTTGCTCTGTCTTTCACAAACACAGATGAGGAAAAATTTTAAAAATCTTCTTCAGTTTCAGCTCGGTGGATTGAGTAAAACAATTACATTTTATATCTAATTTTTTCAGAAGCTCCATTAACAAGTCCTAACGGGCTGTTATTCCAGGTGCAAGAAACAGTGAAGACCAAACAAGCCTGCAATGAGCCCCCTGAGTTCAGAGGTTTCTAATGCCACTTTTGTACGTCCTGATTTCTTCATCATTAGTGGGTTCTCTGGGATTCCCCACACAAATTACTTCTATATCTTCCTTGGCTTTGTTTACGCTCTGACAGTACTGGCAAACACTTTTGTTATGCTCATGATTCTTGTTAACCACTGTCTTCACACTCCAAAATACACTGTAGTTTTTAGTTTGGCTCTGTCTGATTTGTGTGTAAGCTCTTCCGTTGTTCCTCCGGTGATTGACACCTTTCTGTTTAAATCACGTTTAATCCCCTATGCAGGCTGCGTGACAAGCATGTACTTATTTTATACAAGTCTCTCAGTGCAGTCTCTGACTCTTGCTGTTATGTCCTATGATAGGTGTGTTGCAATTTGCCTTCCACTGAGATACAATGAGATTGTGACAAATAAATCAATGCAGGGTCTTACAGCTATGGTATGGATTTTTTGTATCATAGCTACAAATTCTGCAGTAGTGCATTATATCAATGAACTGTCATTTTGCAAATCCATTGAGATAAACAGCTATTTCTGTGATTACGGACCCACATACCGTATGGGATGCAATCACAAAACTGCATATGATGTGATTTTGTGGACAAATCCTGTTCTTATTCTTTGGTTGCCTGCATTTTTTATTTTAGTGACATACATTTGCATTGGCAGAGCGTTAGTTAAAATTGCAACAGCCTCTGAGCGGCTCAAAGCCATGAAAACATGCGCCACTCATTTTGTCTTAGTGAGTGTGTTCTATCTTCCGTTATGTATCACATTCGGACAAGACTCCTCCATTGAGGGGAACACCCGAATTATTAACCTATCTCTTGGAACCATCTTGCCACCCATGCTGGACCCAATCATCTACTCACTGACTACAGAAGAATTCAGAGAAGCTATTAAGAAACTGTTCAGAAGAATTAAGACTCATATCAATGTTTGGAACAAATGATTAAAAATTCTTTTTTTTTTTAATTTCATTTAGTGTTAAAGTAATCCACTGATCACATGCAGTATGAGCTTGAATGTTCCTTGAGAACAAAGTTCATCCCGCATTTTGAAATACCAACCACAGTTCTTAAATGGTAAATAGAAATGAAAGAAAATAGCACAAGTAAAATTAATAAATAAATAAAGAAAAAAATAATAAATACTACAATGAGAGTTTAAGAAACTCTGAGTTTGCATGTGATTGCACAATTATCTGTATAATGTGATGTTTATTTTTGCATTGTCCTGCACTGCACTGTATGATAAGGTGCAAAGTGTCTTCTTTACTGATAGGCAAGTATGGTAAACTATGATGACCATCCATTGCATGGTCAAAGTTACCAGGGCATATGTATGGTAAGGGTTAATTTAGTTGTTAAGCTACATCATTGGTATGTAGAATAAAAAAAGTTCTTATTATTGTTGGTAGTGGTTCAGGTATATATTTTTTATTATAATCCGGATTTACATGGATATTGATGCACTATCATCTTTATTGACATGTTATTATTCACAGCATATGATTGGACGTAGATGAATAGTAGTTTTATTGCAACTTGTTGTGCTGGACGATACATGTCCGAAATTTATGATCATTCTGTTGCTTTTATCAATATACACTAGAGGCAAAAGGTTTAGGGCCTCCCTCAGATTTTTTATGGTGCAATGTGCAACGTGACCCCTTGGTTTTGGGGAAGGCATTTATACAGCATGCCTTCTTGTTACATAACATGGTTTTATGTTGCTAGGACATGACCAATTTTAACACAAAGCCATTGGAACTCAATTATTAAAAAAAATGTGGGCAGTGATCAATCAGTCAAGACAGCTTTAAAATGTGGGCTGAGGTCTGGAATTCACCCAAAACCTATTTGCTTCCTATATTTTATGCACTAAAGTCATTTCATGTGCATAAAATTAGGAAAGAACAGTTGATGTGTGCTCTCTCGGTACGAATTACTGAAATGCCTCCTTCATCTTTTTGCCCATTGCTATTGCCTTTATATTATCTTGTAAATACAAAATCTTAGTTTTTTAGAACCTACTTTGTCTTATATTGTTATTATTTCTGTATGATGATGACATTTTTTTTTCTAATTATTGTTACTGGGTTCGAATTTTGTAAACTGATAGAGATGCATATTAATCGCATTCATAATAAAACTTGAACAAGTGCGTATTCCTATCCCAGCATATCTTTTGGGCAAGAGGCATGAATATACCCTAGACAGGTGGCACACACAATACACTCACTCATACCTTTTGGGCAATTTAGAGTATCCAATTAGCCTGATATGCATGTCTTTGGACTGTGGGAGGAAACCGGAGCACCTAGAGAAAACTGACGTGGACACGGGGTGAACATGCAAATTCCACACAGAAAGGCCGCGGGCGGATTCGACCCAAAAACCTTCTTGCTGAGAGGCCGACCACCGCCCTACTGACTTATGAATAATGGAAAAATCAAATTTTACGGCTTTGAACTGCATGTGGATATGCTGAATCACAAAACTTGAACAATTTGATTATTATGTCCGTATTATTATAGATTTATGATTTTTATTTTTACTATTATTGGTGTTTTTACTGTTATGATTATCATAATTTTTGATTATGATAATAATATTAATACTAACAAGAGAATGTAATTCCAGGGAATAACGAGTGCATGAAAATGCAAGCTGTAGTTGCTTTAGGTGGAATTTGTGGCAAATAATTGCTTTTTGATATTGGTAGCTAGGTTGTTGGTCGGATAACTTGAAAAGTCCGGTAGAAAATTTGAATGTGCCTGCTGTTCTACACGTACAGTGTTCGGGGTGCTTGCCAGGGTTCTGGGAACGGGTTGCTATGGTGTTCCGGGTGGTTGCTAGGGTGTGGCTAGGCGGTTGCTATTGTGTGCTGGGTGGTTGCTAGGGCTGTGCTAGGCGGTTGCTATGGTGTTCTGGGTGGTTGCTAGGGCGTTGCTAGGTGGTTGCTATGGTGTTCGGGGTGGTTGCTAGGGCGTTGCTAGGTGGTTGCTATGGTGTTCTGGGTGGTTGCTAGGGCATTGGTAGGCGGTTGTTGTGGTATTTTGGGTAGTTGCTAGGGCATTGTTAGGCGGTTGCTAAGGTGTTCTGGGTGGTTCCTAGGGCATTATTAGGGGGTTGCTATGGTGTTCTGGGTGGTTGCTAGGGCGTTGCTAGGTGGTTGCTATGGTGTTCAGGGTGGTTGCTAGGGCGTTGCTAGGTGGTTGCTATGGTGTTCTGGGTGGTTGCTAAGGCATTGGTAGGCGGTTGTTGTGGTATTCTGGGTGGTTGCTAGGGCATTGCAAGGCGGTTGCTAAGGTGTTCTGGGTGGTTCCTAGGGCATTACTAGGCGGTTGCTATGGTGTTCTGGGTGGTTGCTAGGGCGTTGCTAGGTGATTGCTATGGTGTTCGGGGTGGTTGCTAGGGCATTGCTAGGTGGTTGTTATGGTGTTCTGGGTGGTTGCTAGGGCATTACTAGGCGGTTGCTGTGGTATTCTGGGTGGTTGCTAGGGCATTGCTAGGCAGTTGCTAAGCTGTTCTGGGTGGTTCCTAGGACATTACTAGGCGGTTGCTATGGTGTTCTGGGTGGTTGCTAGGGCGTTGCTAGGTGGTTGCTATGGTGTTCGGGGTGGTTGCTAGGGCATTGCTAGGTGGTTGCTATGGTGTTCTGGGTGGTTGCTAGGGCATTACTAGGCGGTTGCTGTGGTATTCTGGGTGGTTGCTAGGGCATTGCTAGGCAGTTGCTAAGGTGTTCTGGGTGGTTCCTAGGGCATTACTAGGCGGTTGCTATGGTGTTCTGGGTGGTTGCTAGGGCGTTGCTAGGTGGTTGCTATGGTGTTCGGGGTGGTTGCTAGGGTGTTCCTAGGTGGTTGCTATGGTGTTCTGGGTGGTTGCTAGGGCATTGGTAGGCGGTTGTTGTGGAATTCTGGGTGGTTGCTAGGGCATTGCTAGGTGGTTGCTAAGGTGTTCTGGGTGGTTCCTAGGGCATTACTAAGCAGTTGCTATGGTGTTCTGGGTGGTTGCTAGGGCGTTACAAGGCGGGTGCTACAGTCATGCCCAAAATTATTCATACCCCTATCAATTTTTGGGTTTTTTCAAGATATTTTTTGACAAATCAGATTTATTCTTGCACAAATGACACAGTAATTTGACATAAGGCTGTAAGAAGTACAGTAAACAATTTTTCGAGAAATACATTACTTTTTGGTATTTTATTCGACAGATTTACAAAAAATGCCATGTCCAGAATTATTCATACCCTTTTCTCAGTACTTGCTGGCAAAGCCTTTATTCACGATTACAGCCTCCAAACGCTTCCTGTGGTTAATCACAAGGTTTCTACACGTCTCCACAGGGATTTTGACCCAATCCTCTTTTGCAAACTTCTCCAGGTCCTTAAAGGTTGAGGGTTTCCTTGCCATGACCTTGGTCTTCAGTTCCCTCCACAGATTCTCGATAGGATTGAGGTCAGAGCTCTGGCTTGGCCACTCCAAAACGTTCACTTTGTTGTCCACTAACCATTTCTTGACGGATTTGGCCCTGTGTTTAGGATCATTATCCTGTTGGAAGATCCATTCCTGCCCAAGACCAAGTTTTTCGGCGGATTGCTTAATGTTTTAACTGATTATCTGGATATACTGGTCCTGTTTCATAATGCCATTGACTTTAACAAGGTTTCTGGGCCCATTAGCTGAAAAGCAACCCCAGAGCATGATACTCCCGCCACCGTGTTTGACCAATGGGACCGTGTTTTTCGGTTGAAGACTTCACCTTTTTGACGCCACTTACACTTCTCCAACCCAGACACACAAGAGGTCATCGAGCCTTCACAAAACTCACCTGGATGAAGATATAAGCTTCTGTCTGTCAATGTTATGGACAGATGAAACAAAGATCAGCTGTTTGGGCACAGAGCTGTGCCTTTTGTTTGGCGTAAGAAAGGTGAAGCATTCAACCTGAAAAACACGGTCCCAACGGTCAAACATGGTGGCGGGAGTATCATTCTCTGGGGTTGCTTTTCAGCAAATGGGCCTGGAAACCTTGTTAAAGTTAATGGCACTATGAAACAGGACCAGTATATCCAAATCTTCAGTAAAAACATTAAGCAATCCAGCGAATAACTTGATCTTGGGGAGGAATTGATCTTCCAAAAGGATAATGATCCTAAACACACGGCCAAATCCGTCAAGAAATGGTTAGTGGACAACAAAGTGAACATTTTGGAGTGGCCAAGCCAGAGCTAGGTCCTCAATGCTATCCGGAATCTGTGGAGGGAACTGAAGACCAAGGTCATGGCAAGGAAACCCTCAAACGTTGAGGACCTGGAGAAGTTTGCAAAAGAGGATTGGGTCAAAATCCCCGTGGAAACATGTAGAAACCTTGTGATCAACTTCAGGAAGCGTTTGGAGGCTGAAATTGTGAATAAAGGCTTTGTCATCAATTACTGAGAAAAGGGTATGAATAATTCTGGACATAGCATTTTTTGTAAATCTGTCAAATAAAATGCCAAAAAGTAATGTATTTCTGGAAAAATTGTTTACTGTACTTCTTACAGCCTGATGTCAACTTACTGTGTCATTTGTGCAAGAATAAATTTGATTTGTCAAAAAATATCTCGAAAAAAACTCAAAAATTGGTAGGGGTATGAATAATTTTGGGCACGACTGTATGGTGTTCTGGGTGGTTGCTAGGGCGTTACTAGGCAGTTGCTATAGTGATATGGGTGGTTGCTAGGGCGTTACTAGGCAGTTGCTATGGTGTTCTGGGTGGTTGCTAGGGCATTGCTAGGTGGTTGCTATAGTGTTCTGGGTGGTTGCTAGGGCGTTGCTTGGTGGTTGCTATGGTGTTCGGGATGGTTGCTAGGGTGTTGCTAGGTGGTTGCTATGGTGTTCTGGGTGGTTGCTAGGGCATTGGTAGGCGGTTGTTGTGGTATTCTGGGTGGTTGCTAGGGCATTGCTAGGCGGTTGCTAAGGTGTTCTGGGTGGTTCCTAGGGCATTACTAGGCAGTTGCTATGGTGTTCTGGGTGGTTGCTAGGGCGTTACAAGGCGGTTGCTACCGTCATGCCCAAAATTATTCATACCCCTATCAATTTTTGGGTTTTTTCAAGATATTTTTTGACAAATCAAATTTATTCTTGCACAAATGACACAGTAATTTGACATAAGGCTGTAAGAAGTACAGTAAACAATTTTTTGAGAAATACATTACTTTTTGGTATTTTATTCGACAGATTTACAAAAAATGCCATGTCCAGAATTATTCATACCCTTTTCTCAGTACTTGCTGGCAAAGCCTTTATTCACGATTACAGCCTCCAAACGCTTCCTGTGGTGAATCACAAGGTTTCTACACGTCTCCACAGGGATTTTGACCCAATCCTCTTTTGCAAACTTCTCCAGGTCCTTAAAGTTTAAGGTTTCCTTGCCATGACCTTGGTCTTCAGTTCCCTCCACAGATTCTGGATAGCATTGAGGTCGGAGCTCTGGCTTGGCCACTCCAAAACGTTCACTTTGTTGTCCACTAACCATTTCTTGACGGATTTGGCCCTGTGTTTAGGATCATTATCCTGTTGGAAGATCCATTCCTGCCCAAGACCAAGTTTTTCGGCGGATTGCTTAATGTTTTAACTGAAGATCTGGATATACTGGTCCTGTTTCATAATGCCATTGACTTTAACAAGGTTTCTGGGCCCATTAGCTGAAAAGCAACCCCAGAGCATGATACTCCCGCCACAGTGTTTGACCATTGGGACCGTGTTTTTCGGTTGAAGACTTCACCTTTTTTACGCCACTTACACTTCTCCAACCCAGACACACAAGAGGTCATCTAGCCTTCACAAAACTCACCTGGATGAAGATATAAGCTTCTGGCTGTCAATGTTATGGACAGATGAAACAAAGATCAGCTGTTTGGGCACAGAGATGTGCCTTTTTTTTTTGGCGTAAGAAAGGTGAAGCATTCAACCTGAAAAACATGGTCCCAACGGTCAAACATGGTGGCGGGAGTATCATTCTCTGGGGTTGCTTTTCAGCAAATGGGCCTGGAAACCTTGTTAAAGTTCATGGCACTATGAAACAGGACCAGTATATCCAGATCTTCAGTAAAAACATCAAGCAATCCAGCGAATAACTTGATCTTGGGGAGGAATTGATCTTCCAAAAGGATAATGATCCTAAACACACGGCCAAATCCGTCAAGCAATGGTTATTGGACAACAAAGTGAACATTTTGGAGTGGCTAAGCCAGAGCTCCGTCCTCAATGCTATCCGGAATCTGTGGAGGGAACTGAAGACCAAGGTCATGGCAAGGAAACCCTCAAACGTTGCGGACCTGGAGAAGTTTGCAAAAGAGGAGTGGGCCAAAATCCCCGTGGAAACATGTAGAAACCTTGTGATCAACTTCAGGAAGCATTTGGAGGCTGAAATCATGAATAAAGGCTTTGTCATCAATTACTGAGAAAAGGGTATGAATAATTCTGGACATAGCATTTTTTGTAAATCTGTCAAATAAAATGCCAAAAAGTAATGTATTTCTTGAAAAATTGTTTACTGTACTTCTTACAGCCTGATGTCAACTTACTGTGTCATTTGTGCTAGAATAAATTCGATTTATCAAAAATATCTCGAAAAAAACTCAAAAATTGGTAGGGGTATGAATAATTTTAGGCACGACTGTATGGTGTTCTGGGTGGTTGCTAGGGCATTACTAGGCGGTTGCAATAGTGATATGGGTGGTTGCTAGGGCGTTACTAGGCGGTTGCTATGGTGTTCTGGGTGGTTGCTAGGGCATTGCTAGGTGGTTGCTATAGTGTTCTGGGTGGTTGCTAGGGCGTTGCTTGGTGATTGCTATGGTGTTCCGGGTGGTTGCCAGGCCGTTGCTAGGCAGTTGCTATGGTGTTCTGGGTGGTTGCTAGGGCATTGCTAGGCGGGTGCTACGGTGTTCTGGGTGGTTGCTAGGGCGTTGCTAGGCGGTTGCTATCGTGTTCCGGGTGGTTGCTAGAGCGTTGCTATGTGGTTGCTATGGTGTTCTAAGTGGTTGCTAGGGCATTGCTAACGGTTGCAATGGTGTTTTGGGTGGTTGCTAGGGCGTTGCAAGCTGGTTGCTATGGTGTTCCGGGTGTTTGCAAGGGCGTTGCTTGGCGGTTGCTATGGTGTTCCGGGTGGTTGCTAGGCGGTTGCTATGGTGCTCCGGGTGGTTGCTAGGGCATTGCTTGGCAGGTGCTATGGTGTTCTGGGTGGTTGCTAGGGCATTATTGGGTGGTTGCTATGGTGTTCTAGGTGGTTGCTAGGGCATTGCTAGGCGATTGCTATGGTGTTCCGGGTGGTTGCTAGGGCATTCTTAGGCAGTTGCTATGGTGTTCTGGGTGGTTGCTAGGGCGTTGCTGGGTGGTTGCTATGGTGTTCTGGGTGGTTGCTAGGGCATTGGTAGGTGGTTGTTGTGGTATTTTGGGTGGTTGCTAGGGCATTGCTAGGCGGTTGCTATGGTGTTCTGGGTGGTTCCTTGTGCGTTACAAGGCGGTTGCTATGGTGATAGGGGTGGTTGCTAGGCGGTTTCAATGGTGTTCTGGGTGGTTGCTAGGGCATTGCTAGGTGGTTGCTATAGTGTTCTGGGTGGTTGCTGGGGTGTTGCTTGGTGGTTGCTGTGGTGTTCCGGGTGCTTGCTAGGGCATTGCTGAGCGATTGCTATGGCGTTCCAGGTGGTTGCTAGGGTGTTGCCAGGCAGTTGCTATGGTGTTCCGGGTGGTTGCTAGGGCATTGCTATGTGGTTGCTATGGTGTTCTAGGTGGTTGCTAGGGCATTGCTAGCGGTTGCTATGGTGTTCTGAGTGGTTGTTAGGGCATTGCAAGCTGGTTGCTATGGTGTTCCGGGTGGTTGCTAGGGCGTTGCCATGTGGTTGGTATGGTGTTCTAGGTGGTTGCTATGGCGTTGGTAGGCGGTTGCTATGGTGTTCCAGGTGGTTGCTAGGGAATTGCTAGGTGTGTGCTATGGTGTTCTAGGTGGTTGCTAGGGTATTATTGGGTGGTTGCTACGGTGTTCCGGGTGGTTGCTAGGGCATTGTTAGGCGGTTGCTATGGTGTTCTGGGTGGTTGCTAGGGCGTTGCTGGGTGGTTGCTATGGTGTTCTGGGTGGTTGCTAGGGCATTGGTAGGTGGTTGTTGTGGTATTTTGGGTGGTTGCTAGGGCATTGCTAGGCGGTTGCTATGGTGTTCTGGGTGGTTCCTTGGACGTTACAAGGCAGTTGCTATGGTGATCTGGGTGGTTGCTAGGGCGTTACTAGGCGGTTGCTATGGTGATATGGGTGGTTCCTAGGGCATTACTAGGCAGTTGCTATGGTGATATGGGTGGTTGTGATCAACTTCAGGAAGCATTTGGAGGCTAAAATCATGAATAAAGGCTTTGTCATCAATTACTGAGAAAAGGGTACGAATAATTCTGGACATAGCATTTTTCGTAAATCTGTCAAGTAAAATGCCAAAAAGTAATGTATTTCTTGAAAAATTGTTTACTGTACTTCTTACAGCCTGATGTCAACTTACTGTGTCATTTGTGCAAGAATAAATTCGATTTGTCAAAAATATCTCGAAAAAAACTCAAAAATTGGTAGGGGTATGAATAATTTTAGGCACGACTGTATGGTGTTCTGGGTGGTTGCTAGGGCATTACTAGGCGGTTGCTATAGTGATATGGGTGGTTGCTAGGGCGTTACTAGGCAGTTGCTATGGTGTTCTGGGTGGTTGCTAGGGCATTGCTAGGTGGTTGCTATAGTGTTCTGGGTGGTTGCTAGGGCGTTGCTTGGTGATTGCTATGGTGTTCCGGGTGGTTGCCAGGCCGTTGCTAGGCAGTTGCTATGGTGTTCTGGGTGGTTGCTAGGGCATTGCTAGGCGGGTGCTACGGTGTTCCGGGTGGTTGCTAGGGCGTTGCTAGGCGGTTGCTATCGTGTTCCGGGTGGTTGCAAGAGCGTTGCTATGTGGTTGCTTTGGTGTTCTAAGTGGTTGCTAGGGCATTGCTAACGGTTGCAATGGTGTTTTGGGTGGTTGCTAGGGCGTTGCAAGCTGGTTGCTATGGTGTTCCGGGTGTTTGCAAGGGCGTTGCTTGGCGGTTGCTATGGTGTTCCGGGTGGTTGCTAGGCGGTTGCTATGATGTTCCGGGTGGTTGCTAGGGCATTGCTAGGCAGGTGCTATGGTGTTCTGGGTGGTTGCTAGGGCATTATTGGGTGGTCGCCATGGTGTTCTGGGTGGTTGCTAGGGCATTGGTAGGTGGTTGTTGTGGTATTTTGGGTGGTTGTTAGGGCATTGCTAGGCGGTTGCTATGGTGTTCTGGGTGGTTCCTTGGGCGTTACAAGGCGGTTGCTATGGTGATCTGGGTGGTTGCTAGGGCGTTACTAGGCGGTTGCTATGGTGATATGGGTGGTTGCTAGGGCGTTGCTAGGCGGTTGCTATGGTGTTCTGGGTGGTTGCTAGGGCATTAATAGGTTGTTGCTATAGTTTTCTGGGTGGTTGCTAGGGCGTTGCTTGGTGGTTGCTATGGTGTTCTGGGTGGTTGCTGGGGCGTTGCTGAGTGATTGCTATGGTGTTCCGGGTGGTTGCTAGGGTGTTGCTAGGTAGTTGCTATGGTGGACTGGGTGGTTGCTAGGGTGTTGCTAGGCGGTTGCTATGGTGTTCCGGGTGGTTGATAGGGCGTTGCTATGTGGTTGCTATGGTGGTCTGGGTGGTTGCTAGGGCGTTGCTAGCTGATTGCTATGGTGTTCCGGGTGGTTGCAAGGGCGTTGCTTGGCGGTTGCTATAGTGTTCCGGGTGGTTGCTATGGCATTGCTAGGTGGTTGCTATGGTGTTCTGGGTGGTTGCTAGGGCATTGCTAGGCGGGTGCTACGGTGTTCCGGGTGGTTGCTAGGGCGTTGCTAGGCGGTTGCTATCGTGTTCCGGGTGGTTGCTAGAGCGTTGCTATGTGGTTGCTATGGTGTTCTAAGTGGTTGCTAGGGCATTGCTAACGGTTGCAATGGTGTTTTGGGTGGTTGCTAGGGCGTTGCAAGCTGGTTGCTATGGTGTTCGGTGTTTGTTCGGTTGCTATGGTGTTCCGGGTGGTTGCTAGGCGGTTGCTATGGTGCTCCGGGTGGTTGCTAGGGCATTGCTTGGCAGGTGCTATGGTGTTCTGGGTGGTTGCTAGGGCATTATTGGGTGGTTGCTATGGTGTTCTAGGTGGTTGCTAGGGCATTGCTAGGCGATTGCTATGGTGTTCCGGGTGGTTGCTAGGGCATTCTTAGGCAGTTGCTATGGTGTTCTGGGTGGTTGCTAGGGCGTTGCTGGGTGGTTGCTATGGTGTTCTGGGTGGTTGCTAGGGCATTGGTAGGTGGTTGTTGTGGTATTTTGGGTGGTTGCTAGGGCATTGCTAGGCGGTTGCTATGGTGCTCTGGGTGGTTCCTTGTGCGTTACAAGGCGGTTGCTATGGTGATAGGGGTGGTTGCTAGGCGGTTTCAATGGTGTTCTGGGTGGTTGCTAGGGCATTGCTAGGTGGTTGCTATAGTGTTCTGGGTGGTTGCTGGGGTGTTGCTTGGTGGTTGCTGTGGTGTTCCGGGTGCTTGCTAGGGCATTGCTGAGCGATTGCTATGGCGTTCCAGGTGGTTGCTAGGGTGTTGCCAGGCAGTTGCTATGGTGTTCCGGGTGGTTGCTAGGGCATTGCTATGTGGTTGCTATGGTGTTCTAGGTGGTTGCTAGGGCATTGCTAGCGGTTGCTATGGTGTTCTGAGTGGTTGTTAGGGCATTGCAAGCTGGTTGCTATGGTGTTCCGGGTGGTTGCTAGGGCGTTGCCATGTGGTTGGTATGGTGTTCTAGGTGGTTGCTATGGCGTTGGTAGGCGGTTGCTATGGTGTTCTGGGTGGTTGCTAGGGAATTGCTAGGTGTGTGCTATGGTGTTCTAGGTGGTTGCTAGGGTATTATTGGGTGGTTGCTACGGTGTTCCGGGTGGTTGCTAGGGCATTGTTAGGCGGTTGCTATGGTGTTCTGGGTGGTTGCTAGGGCGTTGCTGGGTGGTTGCTATGGTGTTCTGGGTGGTTGCTAGGGCATTGGTAGGTGGTTGTTGTGGTATTTTGGGTGGTTGCTAGGGCATTGCTAGGCGGTTGCTATGGTGTTCTGGGTGGTTCCTTGGACGTTACAAGGCAGTTGCTATGGTGATCTGGGTGGTTGCTAGGGCGTTACTAGGCGGTTGCTATGGTGATATGGGTGGTTCTAGGGCATTACTAGGCAGTTGCTATGGTGATATGGGTGGTTGTGATCAACTTCAGGAAGCATTTGGAGGCTAAAATCATGAATAAAGGCTTTGTCATCAATTACTGAGAAAAAGGGTACTTAATAATTCTGGACATAGCATTTTTCGTAAATCTGTCAAGTAAAATGCCAAAAAGTAATGTATTTCTTGAAAAATTGTTTACTGTACTTCTTACAGCCTGATGTCAACTTACTGTGTCATTTGTGCAAGAATAAATTCGATTTGTCAAAAATATCTCGAAAAAAACTCAAAAATTGGTAGGGGTATGAATAATTTTAGGCACGACTGTATGGTGTTCTGGGTGGTTGCTAGGGCATTACTAGGCGGTTGCTATAGTGATATGGGTGGTTGCTAGGGCGTTACTAGGCAGTTGCTATGGTGTTCTGGGTGGTTGCTAGGGCATTGCTAGGTGGTTGCTATAGTGTTCTGGGTGGTTGCTAGGGCGTTGCTTGGTGATTGCTATGGTGTTCCGGGTGGTTGCCAGGCCGTTGCTAGGCAGTTGCTATGGTGTTCTGGGTGGTTGCTAGGGCATTGCTAGGCGGGTGCTACGGTGTTCCGGGTGGTTGCTAGGGCGTTGCTAGGCGGTTGCTATCGTGTTCCGGGTGGTTGCAAGAGCGTTGCTATGTGGTTGCTTTGGTGTTCTAAGTGGTTGCTAGGGCATTGCTAACGGTTGCAATGGTGTTTTGGGTGGTTGCTAGGGCGTTGCAAGCTGGTTGCTATGGTGTTCCGGGTGTTTGCAAGGGCGTTGCTTGGCGGTTGCTATGGTGTTCCGGGTGGTTGCTAGGCGGTTGCTATGATGTTCCGGGTGGTTGCTAGGGCATTGCTAGGCAGGTGCTATGGTGTTCTGGGTGGTTGCTAGGGCATTATTGGGTGGTCGCCATGGTGTTCTGGGTGGTTGCTAGGGCATTGGTAGGTGGTTGTTGTGGTATTTTGGGTGGTTGTTAGGGCATTGCTAGGCGGTTGCTATGGTGTTCTGGGTGGTTCCTTGGGCGTTACAAGGCGGTTGCTATGGTGATCTGGGTGGTTGCTAGGGCGTTACTAGGCGGTTGCTATGGTGATATGGGTGGTTGCTAGGGCGTTGCTAGGCGGTTGCTATGGTGTTCTGGGTGGTTGCTAGGGCATTAATAGGTTGTTGCTATAGTTTTCTGGGTGGTTGCTAGGGCGTTGCTTGGTGGTTGCTATGGTGTTCTGGGTGGTTGCTGGGGCGTTGCTGAGTGATTGCTATGGTGTTCCGGGTGGTTGCTAGGGTGTTGCTAGGTAGTTGCTATGGTGGACTGGGTGGTTGCTAGGGTGTTGCTAGGCGGTTGCTATGGTGTTCCGGGTGGTTGATAGGGCGTTGCTATGTGGTTGCTATGGTGGTCTGGGTGGTTGCTAGGGCGTTGCTAGCTGATTGCTATGGTGTTCCGGGTGGTTGCAAGGGCGTTGCTTGGCGGTTGCTATAGTGTTCCGGGTGGTTGCTATGGCATTGCTAGGTGGTTGCTATGGTGTTCTGGGTGGTTGCTAGGGCATTGCTACGCGGGTGCTATGGTGTTCTGGGTGGTTGCTAGGGCATTATTGGGTGGTCGCCATGGTGTTCTGGGTGGTTGCTAGGGCATTGGTAGGTGGTTGTTTTGGTATTCTGGGTGGTTGCTAGGGCATTGCTAGGCGGTTGCTAAGGTGTTCTGGGTGGTTCCTAGGGCATTACTAGATGGTTGCTATGGTGTTCTGGGTGGTTGCTAGGGCATTAAAAGGCAGTTGCTATGGTGTTCTGGATGGTTGCTAGGGCATTACTAGGCGGTTGCTATGGTGATAGGGGTGGTTGCTAGGGCATTGCTAGGCGGTTTCAATGGTGTTCTGGGTGGTTGCTAGGGAATTGCTAGGTGGTTGCTATAGTTTTCTGGGTGGTTGCTAGGGTGTTGCTTGGTGGTTGCTGTGGTGTTCCGGCTGGTTGCTAGGGCATTGCTGAGCGATTGCTATGGCGTTCCAGGTGGTTGCTGGGGTGTTGCTAGGCAGTTGCTATGGTGTTCCGGGTGGTTGCTAGGGCATTGCTATGTGGTTGCTATGGTGTTCTAGGTGGTTGCTAGGGTGTTGCTAGGCAGTTGCTATGGTGTTCCGGGTGGTTGCTAGGGCATTGCTATGTGGTTGCTATGGTGTTCTAGGTGGTTGCTAGGGCATTGCTAGCGGTTGCTATGGTGTTCTGAGTGGTTGTTAGGGCGTTGCAAGCTGGTTGCTATGGTGTTCAGGGTGGTTGCTAGGGCGTTGCCATGTGGTTGGTATGGTGTTCTAGGTGGTTGCTATGGCGTTGGTAGGCAGTTGCTATGGTGTTCCGGGTGATTGCTTGGGCATTGCTAGGTGTGTGCTATGGTGTTCTAGGTGGTTGCTAGGGTATTATTGGGTGGTTACTACGGTGTTCCGGGTGGTTGCTAGGGCATTGTTAGGCGGTTGCTATGGTGTTCTGAGTGGTTGCTAGGGCGTTGCTAGGTGGTTGCTATGGTGTTCTGGGTGGTTGCTAGGGCATTGCTAGGCGGTTGCTATGGAGTGCCGGGAGGTTGCTAGGGCGTTGCTATGCGGTTGCTGTGGTGTTCCGGGTGGTTGCCAGGCCGTTGCTAGGCGGTTGCTATGGTGTTCCGGGTGGTTGCTAGGCCGTTGCTCGGTGGTTGCTATGGTGTTTCTTATGGTTGCTATGGCATTGCTAGGCAGTTGCTACGGGGCTCTGGGTGGTTTCTGGGGCGTGGCTATGAGGTTTTATGGTTTTCTGTGTGGTTGCTGGGGCATTGCTAGGCAGTTGCTATGGTGTTCTGGGTGGTTGCTACGGCGTTGCTAGGCCATTGCTATGGTGATCCTGGTGGTTGCTAGGGCGTTACTTGGCGGTTGCTAGTTGGAATGGTTGAACAGTTGTATGGTTGAGTAGTTTAAATAGTTAAGTTATTGAATAGTGAATGATTGTAGTGAGGACATTTATTTTGAAACAGTTGTGGACAGAAGAAACAGTTGGCGGGAGTCATAGTTGATGACAACTGGCAGTTGGAATGGCTGAATAGTTGAGTAGTTTAAATAGTGAAATTATTTAATTGTGATTTATTGTATTGAGGACTTTTATTTTAAAACAGTTGTGGACAGAGGAAACAGCCGGCAGTAGTTATAGGTGATGACAACTGGCTGTTGGAATAGCTGAATAGTTGAGTAGTTTTAATTGTTGAATTATTTAGTTGTGATTTATTGTAGTGAGGACTTTTATTTTGAAACCGTTGCGGACAGAGGAAACAGTTGGCGCGAGTCATAGTTGATGACAACTGGCAGTTGGAATGGCTGAATAGTTGATTAGTTTAAATAGTGAAATTATTTAATTGTGATTTATTGAAGTGAGGACTTTTATTTTGAAACAGTTGTGGACAGAGGAAACAGCCAGCGGGAGTTATAGGTGATGACAACTGGCAGTTGGAATAGCTGAATAATTGAGTACTTTTAATAGTTAAATAATTTAGTTATGATTTATTTTAGTGAGGACTTTTATTTTGAAACAGTTGCGGACAGAGGAAACAGTTGGCGGGAGTCATAGTTGATGACAACTGCAGTTGGAATGGCTGAACAATTAAATATTTGAGTAGGTTAAATGGTTAAATTATTCAATAGTGAATTATTGTAGTGAGGACTTTTACTTTGAAACAGTTGTGGACAGAGGAAACAGTTGACGGGAGTCATAGTTGATGACAACTGACAGTTGGAATGGCTGAACAGTTAAATATTTGACTAGTTTAAATGGTTAAATTATTTAATAGTGAATTATTGTAGTGAGGACGTTTATTTTGAAACAGTTGTAGGCAAAGGAAACAGTTGGCGGGAGTCATAGTTGATGACAACTGGCAGTTGGAATGGCTGAACAGTTCAATAGTTGAGTAGTTTAAATGGTTATATTATTTAATAGTGAATTATTGTAGTGAGGACTTTTATTTTGAAATGGTTGTAGGCAGAGGAAACAGTTGAACAGGATCTGTAGTCTTAAGAGAGCCAGATTGTAGTCTTAAAGCCTGAGAAACTGACAGTTGCTGCAGGTGGTCAGAACACCTGGCACAAGATTCTAATTGCTTAATGGCCCTACTGTGATGTCATCAGCCCAATGTTAAGTTTATGGGGAAAAAAAATTAATAGTTTTTCATTCATAGTTAAAAAAGTATAAAAGTTACAAAGATGAAAAATACATTGCACAGGTGTCCTAAGTAAGACCTCCATAACGCAGTTTGAATGAAGTTTCTACGTTAAACAGTTGAGGCCGCATTAAGTGTTTTAGAAGAATAATAATAACTAGAGTATGTAATTCCAGTCATAGTTGATGACAACTGGCAGTTGGAATGGTTGAACAGTTGAATGGTTGAGTAGTTTAAAAAGTTAAATTATTTAATTGTGATTTATGGTAGTGAGTACTTTTATTTTGAAACAGTTGTGGACAGAGGAAACAGTTGGCGGGAGTCATAGTTGATGACAACGGGCTGACAACACATATAGAGCCTACTAAGAACACTATTTAGCCTACTGTCCTCGCTCTCCACTTTGAGGTTATGTTGGTAAATTTTAATGGCTTTAATGGGTTTGTTTAGGGGGTTTTTTCCTAGTATTATTTGAGTGTATTTGTTATGTTTTCTTATTTTCTAAGATTGTAAAGTGATCTTTAAAATGGCTTTGTGATAATTTAAAAATAGTTATTTGGTATGTGATTACTTAGTATGGTTTAGTGAGGTTTCTTTGTATGTAAAATAATATGGCCTGTATCTATTTGTCCATGTAATTTTTGCTTTGTTGGTTGTGATATTGTGTTTTATAAAATTGTAAAACCAATAAAGCTAATGTTACGTGATTTGGCGAAATTTTTTCTTTGTGTCCACGGAGCGAGGACAGTAGGCTAAATAGTGTTCTTAGTAGGCTCTATATGTGTTGTCTCAGTTTTTCTCAGTGTTTAAAGCCGCGCTCTCCCCTTTTCTGCATGAGCGAACTGTTTTTACATCCACTCGCTCGCTGATCATTCTTCCCACAGTTCCCTGCTCTTCACAAAAATTTAAGATCATCCGAATTAAGTTATGTTAATGTGTCGTTCATTTGCTCATTATTGTTCTTGATGGTGACTATAATTAATATAATTATGTTAAGAATAGCAAACTTTACGTGGTAGAACGTAATAGTGTAGTAACCCTTAGTGTGTGTTGTACGGTGTACGTAGGGTGAGCAATTCTTCATTGGTTGGTTGTGAAGAAGAAGCTCAGGGAGAGGTAATAACGCAGCTCAGCCAGTATAATAATATTTGTTTAGTGAGCCTAAACTTGTACTGTGCGCACGTGAGCCCGCTTAGACCACGTGGTGCTGGTGTTTGGAACGGGACTCATGAGTGTTTGAAGAATGCCGGAACTTGAGAAATCAATCTTCACAAAGCGCCGTCTGAAAGACTGTGTCGTTGTGATATCCATTTTTGTAGTGAAAGTGTATCAGGCGTAATTCGTTATTATCGAGGAAATTATCACTGGTAGGAGTCATAAGATTGAGATCCGAATAACTCAAACTTACACTTCCCACCAATATATCCTCTGTTGGTGGGAATTATTCTGAAATATTGATTATAGCCTAATTTCATTTGGCTTGTGTTTTCTAAACATTCCATAAGGTGGTTCCACTGGAAGACGGACTGACAGAGACGTCACTCTCATTAGTGCCGGAGTCAGTCCGTTCTTTTCTGACATTGACACTATTACTGTCGGGTGCTGAGTTTTCATATGGCGGTGTAAGTTGTTTGTTGACCCGGCCTTGAAAGAAATGTTTTTCCGACAAATATTGTATTGAGCTTTACCATACGTGTGGTCTCCAGAAAAGTGCATCCAAATGCTGCTCCGTTTCCTTTGACTCTAGCTCATTTTGCGTTTTTTTTTTCTCTCAGTCACTAATATGTCCTCCTCCCTGATATAGCGGTAAATGTGGCTCCAGTCCAGTCAGTTGGACTCGGGCAGCGCTCTCTACTTCATCTCATCCTCCCTGATACAGCGACAAATGTCTTCAGTCGGGCGGCCCTCACCACTATCTCCTCCCTAAAAGTTAGCTGCGCATAATCGTTCATGTGAAAGGAGCATGCTGTGGACAACTCAAACTCGGACATGTCAATAGTCGTGCACGTAAAGGCAGCGTAGACAACTCACATGAACAGCGTGGGCAATTTGCAGATACGGCTCGCAAACGAACGGCTCGCAACTGCGAATCGGTTCTCATCGTTCACTTAAAAGAGCCGTTCAAAAGACTGGACTCGTTAGCGAACGTCACATCTCTATACGCTACTGTAGTTGGGTCTAGCCCGTGAGAAAGTAAAATTGATATGACCGTTATTGTGCGCAGCAGCCTTTGAAATGCTTGCGCAAATACCTATAGCGACTCTGTTGCAATAACATAACCTACAAGAGATGCATTTATTGGCTGAAACAGTGAATCCTAAGTCGAATTTTTTCAGAAATAAGATTTTGGCGAAGTGATGGATTGACCACAATAGAATTAAAAAATAACCGCCCCTAAGGGTTCCCATAAGGGTGCAAAACGTTCTCAGAACGTTCTGGGAACGTTGTAGGAGCAACTTAGAGCAAATGTTTTTTCTGGGTGGTTCCCGGAACGTTCCCAAGACATTCTGAACATTTTCCATGAGTACCCAAAGAACCTTCTCTACATGTTGAAGGAACTCCACAAAAGATGGGGAGGGAACGTATTTTTAACAACTTATAGGGAACGTTCTTTCCACCAATGAACGCTTCCAGAACGTTTTGGGAACATGAAATCCAGCTGGGTAATGTGATAAACAATGCATAACCACACTTGGCGGTATGCAATGGACATATTCTTGTCAAAAAATTTGGTTAAAACACTGAAGTATAAAAGGAATAACCATAAATGCGGTGTTGCTCTGTGTTTTAGGTTTGTATTTTTTGGTTTACCCTCTTCCTCTTTCACATCTTCTTCTTCTTTACTGATGAGATACCACCAGATGGAGCATTGCTGCCCCTCAGGGCGTGGCGTTATTGAGAAAGTTTGGTGCGCTTTGTTAAGTGCAGTGTGAAAGGCAAACCAAACCAAATGATAAATGCAACTTCAGCCCCTCCAATCGAACTGAGTCCGTTTAGCTATATGTGAAATCGCCCTAATAATGTATTATCTATTGCTGGCTTTGGTTAGAATGAACGTTTCAATTTTGAAAGATATCTATGTTGATGTCGTTCGGGGCTCGACCCTGTCGCGAGGGTGCCTTAGAGGGCCCCTCCCGCCACTGGGCCCTAGTGCCGCTGGGCTCGCTGCACCATCTATTGTTACGCCATATGAAGGGCACAATGCAACCATTATAATGTTTGAATTTTTTAATAATGGAGGAGAGTCATGTACTGCATTGGATGTGAACTCTGGTCGCCTGGATGTTAATTATGAACTTTACTACTCTACCATTAAGTCTACAGTGGCGGCTGAGGTCCTTCAACATCTGCCGGACTATGCTCAGGATTTTCAATGAGTCTGTTGTAGCCAGCATCCTCTATGATGTTGTGTGCTGGGGCAGCAGGCTGAGGGTGGCAGACGCTAACAGGCTAAATAAACTGATTCGCAAGGCCAGTGACGTTGTAGGGGTGGAGTTGGACTCTTTGACAGCAGTGTCAGAGAGGAGGATGCTGTCCAAATTACATGACATCTTGGACAATGTTTCCCACCCACTCCACAACGTGCTTGTCAATCACAGGAATCCTTTCAGTGAGAGACTCATTCCACCAAGTTGCACCACAGAGCGCCACAGGAAATCTTTCCTGCCTGTGGCCATCAAACTGCACAATTCCTCCCTCAGGGTGTCAGACACTCCTAGTCAATAGACTGACCCCTGGTTTTTATGGACTGATTCTCTTATTCACCTCCTGACATAGCAATAATGTGCAGTAAGTCAACTGCAATATTCGGTAATACTCTGTGCAATAACAATGTGCAATACATAGAACTTTTAGTATTAATATTATTACTGTTGAGTACATACTTGGGTTATATCACCATTTTTTAAATTATTTATATTGTATTATGTATTTTATTAGTATTTTATTTGTTATACATTGAAATATAATGTAAATAGTAATTTTATGACATAACATTTATTTTCTATTCTTAGTTTCTCTTTTGCAGGTATTTCTTTCTTGTCATGAATAGGAGCCTCTGTAATGAAAGCAATTTCCCCCCGGGGATCAATAAAGTATTTCTGATTCTGATTCTGAAATACATTAGCAAAAAATGGAGTTTTACACGTAATGATCAATTGTCTCTTGACTTCGGTGCTGAATTATTGGACTGGACACAACACAATCTTCCAGGAACGTTCCCACATAATACCAAAATAATGCAACCATGATAACATTGGAATATTTTACTAATGCAGAAAAACACAAGCAAGATGCGTTGGGAACCTGGGTTGCCCGCGTAGCCTACTGTGTAGCTGCATTACCTCTGTGCTATTAAAGTAGTATGCGGGCAACAAATAGAATTGGCTACAATACATTCACATGCACTATACTCGCACTTTTTTAAAAATAATGGCTCAACTGTATCTGATTGTTCTGCTGGTTTCGATATGCTGAATTGTTGGACCTAGATGTAGGCTAAAACATGAATTCCAACTAAATTACCATAAATTAAACAACATAAAACCTACGAGCTGAATAGGGTTAGGCTATTGTTAGTAGTAGGCTTAGGCTATGCCCAATTTGTGTTGGTATCAGAAATTGATTCTGATCAGTTCAAGACCCCTCTGTAGGCTACATAACCAGGCCCTGATGGCTGGTTAGCTAGATTAAACATGATCAAAATGCAAATGTCTCATCATTAAACATGACTGACACACGTTTGTATTTAAATGCTTTTACCTTGCTTGCCTATGAACTCAGGTCACTGCTGTAAATGACCTTAACACTGCCCTTCCTAAGTAGGCTACCACTGAATGTAAAGCAACTGGATAAGAAGGTTAATGTATCTATTATAGCTAATCTATTGTCTATTGTTATAACGTCATTACATAACAATTGATTGACCCAATTTGATTGCTGAAACCCATGTTGTGAGCCGGTGTTGCTTTGGATTAAAGTGCCTGCTAAATTCAACTTAATCTGAACAAACCTCAAAAGCAGATCCAACATTTCAAGTTAATTATTCTCAAATTTATTCAATAACAAAAAATAGGAACAATAAAAAACAATCAGAAAACTGTGTGTGTGTGTGTGTGTGTGTGTGTGTGTGTGTGAGAAACAATAAGAAAAAATGTGTGCGTGTGGGTGTGTGTCAGTATGTGTAAATGGGCCTATTCAAACAGGCCGTCCAGGCCGTCCATGCCCTCCACACTCTCCAGGCCCTCCTGGCCTTCCTGGCCCTCCAGGCTCTCCAGGTCATGGAGGTCCCCAAACTCCCCATCACCGCTGAGTTCATTTCCCTGAAAACAGTTAAAGCAAAAACACACAAATGTCAAATTTGGCTCCACACAAATGTCATGCATACAGTAAGGAAATTACACAATTTATCAAGGTAGGCCTCAGGAGCAACTGACCTCAAAAAGTTTGTCAACTGAGACAACGAGGTCCCCCTGGACCTCCAGGGTGAGGGTTAGGGGGAGGCGGCGGACAAAATCGTCATCAGTGCCCACCCAAGACTGGGTGGGCACCTTTAACTCCATTCCTGTGTCAAGAATGATTGAGAAGAAATGTTCTCCACCTGCAACCCCAACTACGCAGCAAAGAATACTGCTTGGTGTTGCCTCCGTTTGCTGTAGAAAAAAAAAACACAGTGAGCCATCCATATATATATATATATATATATATATATATATATATATATAGGTGAGTCCATGTAAAATAGACAGATTTTGAGAAAGGTTCCAGCTGGACCCCCACGGAAAATTCTGAAAAAAATGACACCTGTAGCCTGATATATATGACGTACTGTTGCCAGATTTCAGCTCTCTAGCTTCAATATTCATGAAGTTAAAGCTAAATGAAGTAAGTAATTAAAGTTTATTTATATAGCACCTTTCACAGACAGGGTCACAAAGTGCTTCACCGTCATATAAAACAGAGAAAATAAAAAAATTACAATAAAAATAGGGATAAAAAATAAAAGCATAGGGTGCGGCTGCCATCGTGCATTTTAAAGATTTTTCACTTTTGGAAAGCCTGTAGCTCATAGGTGGATGTAACACGTGGTCTCAAAATAAAACCACAAAGAGTCTGAAAACCAGAGTTGAGGATAGAGACTTAAACAATAGCCTTCAATACCAGGATTAGTGCAAAATATAGGGCCAAAAATGCTCGATTGTTCATCAAAATCTTCAAAATGTGTGTGAAATTTCACATTTTAACATTTTCTACCATCCAAACATGATGTGCTAGAGCTCTGATTTGATTTATGGGTGTTATGTGAGTACTTAAGATTTGATTGAATGCAATTACATGTTCTTCATTGCAATATTGTACACCAGGAGACAGCTCACAAATGCTATTTTATTATAAAAGCGTTAGGAAAGTGTGTATTTCAGCTAGAATATCATGCTAAGCAATTGAACCTGTAAGGTGGCATGTCTTTTCTTGAAAAATATGCATACTTTCCTATTAGAAACAGCCAACAATATGTATAAGGCTAGCAAAACAAGAGATTTATTGGTCACCAAACACTCCTGAACAGCACAAGTGTCTTTTCAGTTCGCTCAGTTTCTTGTGGTGGTAAATAAATGCCAAACATAAAGGTGATTCAAAAGGGAATATCTACAAGGCATGGACACAGGCGTGGCAGACAAACAATGGAGGCAAGTGGCCCTGCTCTCCGCAGCATCTCTTGACTATATGTGTGCCATGACAGTTAGGCAGGTGTTCCCTTAATCAATTAGCCACAAATAGTGACATCACAGAAGCCCGGCTTGTAAGTCAGTGCTTTCCCTACCATGTGACCAAACCTATCCTTATAATCCTTCAATAGTAAGACAACATATTCCGTGGTTCTTTGTATGACTGACTATGTCCACCATTCATTGGACAACTAATATGGATGGTGCTATCACTTACAACAACATAAAGCTACCCTAACCAAATGGCAAGAAAGTGAATTTTAATGCCTGATAGGACAATCTTTCAGGAAAATATAGTCTGGGAAGATCCCACGGGCCTATGAACAACTAGGGTAACCAGATTTTAAAATTCAGCGTTCATTGATACATTGGCTTAAGTATTTATTGTATCTGAATACTGCTGCCACATGTGGTAGAACAGAAAAGGAAAACGTGGCCGACACAAATTCATTTGTCCAGAAGATTCAGAGCAACCTAGTGCTCAGATGTTTTTGACACAACATTAATACGATTGTCTCTTCACATTCTGTTGTTAGTCTATAGGTCATTCAAGGATGTTTTGACCTATAAGTATTACACAGGTCCTTTAAGAGAAAACCATCATTTGGTCATTAATAAACTCTCCATACTGCAAAGAACATAACTGCTGAGAACTGTTATGCACTTTTTATAGTGTAAACCTAATGTCATAACAATAGACTTTTGAATGAACTTACAGTGATATCAGTGTAAATTGACGACCCTAATTTAAACCCAAATGTTGGGCTGTGGGTCGCTCGCAGGTGGCTAATGTGTACCCAGTTGCCTTCCTGGAGCCCAACCAGGCACATTTCCCGCCATAGGGTGACTGCCACAGAATGACCGGTCAAAGAAACCTCATGGTCTCTGACAGGGGTTGGTGTCCCCTTCAACGACACTTGCCTCACAGCAGCAACCTAGATGGACAAATGGATAGATGGATACATACATACATTATTATTTATTTTGGAATTCAGGCATCCTATAGCTGCAAACGTATAATTAATATGGCAAACAGTTCAAATCAGTGTCGGTATTCTGAATGATTAATTATTTTTGACTTCTGTGGATAGGGAAGCCTATTGGCAAGTTTCACGCTAACAGTGTGTGTGCATTCTGGGAACTAAATAGATGAAAGACGGTTTCTGCATTCTGTTGCCTCTGTAGGTCTTCACACTGGTAGGCCAACTGTGTGGATGCTGGAGAACTTAACTGGAGAAAAACTCATTGAATTTCCATTTTTAACTGGCTGTCTAAGAAGCCTCCCGATTCAGCAGAGAAAAAAAAACAGCATAATGCGTGGAATGCGAACCTAAGTTCCCCACATCCTATTCATCTGGTTTACCCCTACTTTATCAAAACTTTAAAAGTATAAGCTATAAATAGAGTACAAGACATAGTGATACATATGTATTATCATACGTTTGGTATTGGTACAACTGTCTCTGATTGTTCCGTTGACTTCAATATGCTGAATTATTGAACCAACTGGAAACGTATGTGAAGGGCACAACGCCAACCACGACGTAACTTTCGAGTTTCTGGTAGGCCTACCTAAAACGTCAGGGAATTGTTTGTGATTGCGACGACTCTGTACTTACATCTAGCGTTCGTAAAACAATCATATGAGAAACACAAACCATTTAGACCCCGTTTACACTTATGTTTTCATACGGTTTGACCCCTCGTGCATATGCAAAACAGAGTTTAACCATGGAAAATTATCATTTTTAAAAACTCCAGCTATAATGGAAATTTCTGAAAACGCTAATTGTAACTCAGCGTGTAAACGGGGTTATACGATGTTTTAGGCCCCGTTTGCACGTATATGGTCATTTTGAAAAACGGAGTCATTTCCCTTCGTTTGTATGCTTCGTTTATTCACAAACGGTGAATTTGCCTCTGAAACCGACATATGTTTGCATTTTCATTACGCTATGGTGATCATGATGGCATTCAGAGTAGCAGTCACATTTATGTTGGTGCAAACCATGGAGTTATATATTGCAAACCCTTTTCGTCTGATTGCATTTGCAAATACAGCAGCTCTACACAGCAAAATTTTCAGTGATAAATCAACACTTAAAGTGTCTAATTGGAAAGTGTGGATCCTTTTAAGTGTGGATCCAAATAGACATTTTGAGTGTTGATTTAACACGTAACATTTTGCTGTGTATTATGTCGTGCAGAGACGAATGAGTGCTCGGAGATTCTGGTTTTCGGGATTCTGATTGGTTACCGTGTGCTCAAGCTTGTCGTTACACTGCCATCTACAGGTTCGGCATGCTCTTGACAGGAAAGGCATCTCGCTGCGACCTGCGGGAAGGCAGGGCTTGCCATAAAGCCAGCCCACATCCAAGTCGGCCACTTTAATGTTGCTTACGTCAAGCTGTACTAATCCTACCCTTAACCCTTACTTTAACCAGTTGGATGTGGGCAGGGATTGATTACTCACCCTACCTTTCCGCAGGTAGCAGCGAGATGTTCTTGCTTGACAGCATGCATACACGGATTAGTGTAAATAAAACGAAATTTTAAAGAAACGGATAGAGGGCTGTTCCATCAAAGTACGGCAAAGGAATAGCTTGAAATTGCAGAAAGTAAAACTTGGAAACTATACAGATCTGGAACATGGACTGAAATAATTATAGCTCTCGGGAATTTACTTTGTGTAGGAGCCAAGTTAAACCCTTATCCTACTCTTGTGGAATAGCCCCCAAGTGTGCATGAAGTTATTTTTAATAACGGAGAGAGTGAAATATCCGTTCATTAAAATAGTCGGTCACGTGTATACGTTTCGAAATGTCACAACATGCGACTGAATATATTTATTATGCCTCGGTGTGCGCATGCGCACAGCGAGCATACGGTACTCAGTCTGTGTATTTGTTTGTCTGTCTGTTACCATCATAACTGCGACAGCGTGTGCATCCAAGCTAAAGTAACAATGCCAACGAGTGACAAACACTGTTCTCTTTGATTTTAAATGTGCCAGAATTTTGATTTTTGTAGCACTTCATGTTTCAGTATACACGTTTTGTGTACATAATGTTAAGCCACACCCACATGATTTTGGCACAAGGACCGCACTCTATTGACTGTTTATGTATTCAAGCTTGCTTTTATGTTACTGTACAACTATTGTACATCAGTAGTGGCTAAGCAATACACACCGAGGCATCAGCACCTCTGGTGCTTTCATTTTATTTCATGAAGCAATCAATAGGCTAGTTCGTGATTAAACAACGTTGAGTTGCGCAATCATGATGCATTTTGGGATAAAAATTGCATTGTGATTGGAAATCCTAAAATGCATCATGTTTGCGCAACGCGATAGCCGTATACGACTGGGTCAGAGCCATTCGTAAATTTTTGCCTCCGCCCACCAGCGCAGAAGCTGCCACTTACGGAAGAAAATGGTCCCAGTCGAAAGGACAAAATACTTCTCCCAAAAGCACGGATTTCATCATTGATTGCTCGTTGGCTGAGAATGCGCTGTTCATATATCCAGGAATATAAATAAAATTGTTTGTCGTAGGCGAGGAAAAAGGCACCAATGATTTAAAAGAGAAATATTAACAGATTCGGTATTGATCATTTGTGACATTCAAAGAAATTTATTCACGGATTTATCAGCGCGTCTTTTTCAGTTGTTCCCTGTGCTTCCCCATGGAGAAATTTCCTTTAAGTCCCCCTTGGCATCAAGTGACTTGCAATATCAGCTTAACTGTTAAGTCCATTGGGTCAGTCGTGCTCACGAGGTACACAGCAGCTATCGAATGCAGCCCAAAAGACGCTTCCGTAGTTTACTCACTGAAACCTGAGTAAAACTTACAGAAATCCACTTCCGGGCCCAGTCGAATACAACAATTTTAGAATTATCCGATCTATTCGAATGGAAGGGCCCAGTCGAATACAGCCAATGCAACGTTGCTTGAACACAAACGAGCCTATTGATTCAGAGAAGCAGTCGCATTTATTTTGGTGCTAACCATAGAGTTATATATATAGCAAACCATTTCTTTTGTCTTTGCATTTGCAAATACAGCTGCTATACACAGCAAAATGCTTTGTTAAATCAACATCAACACTTAAAAGTGTGGATCCAAATAGACTAGTGCTGATTTAACACTGAATATTTTGCAGCGGAGCAGATACGAATGAGTGCTCGGAGATTCTGATTTTCGGGACTCTGACTAACGTGAGCTTAAACTTGTCGTAATACTGCCACCCACAGATTTGGCATGCTCTTGACGGCATATACAGGTTACATGAGATTTCCTTCTGAATTCATAAAGTGATTTGTCCACTAATTGACACAAGTCCTTCAGTATGCTGGAGCTCTTCGCATCTCTCAACCAGGGGGGAGGGCAGGCACGTCGCTAGAACAGGGAATTGGGGGGCACAGACACGTCCCTTTATGACAAGAATTAGTCCTGGCAAGTTCTCAATCATTTTCCTTTATTGGCGCATTTTCCAATTATCGTAACTGGTAACTGAAGACACGGTTTCTCTCCATATGCGATCTAACAGCAATGAAATCATGGGCTAAATTCAGAACAGAAAAATAATTTATGTACTAATCGGCCAATGCTTCGCGTTGATTGAACTGGTCTTTGTTCCAAAGAAATATCGCCTTTCACTCTCGGTATTGCGTGGGTTGATAAAACAAAACGTGGCACTCGGCGGTTAAATAGGCTATAAAAAGCATGCGGCTCAAGCTATTTGCGCAGGTATGCAATTTTGAATAACATTGATTTAAATGAGCAAATACGCGTCCAGATGAATGATTGTCGTCTTACCTAATCGGGGAGAACAAGCAGCACCTGTTAAGTGTGGAGTGCTCTCGGAGTGAACCTTTTGTTAATCATGAAAATGACTGAGAACAGGTCAGGACTAATGACTGTTTCAAACGGATGTTTTGTGCAACCCAATTCTCTGTTCTTGTTCCGCAACTGTACTGAATTTAGCCCATCATCTAATCGCTGTTAGATCGCATATGGAGAGAAACCGTGTTTTCAGTTGCCAGTTACGATAATTGGAAAACGCGTCAGTAACGGAAAATGATTGAGAACTAGCCAGGACTAATTCTTTTCATGAAGGGAAGTGTCTGTGCCCCCCCAATTCCCTGTTCTAGCGACGCGCCTGGTATCAGAATTTCAAGGTTTTCAAGGTTGGGCATACAAGAGCACTGGCTTCACACATAGCATGCACATCAAGAGACACCAACAGTTAGATTAAGCATACAGTCCCACCTACTGACTAATGGCAGTATTAGTTCATTAATTTCAGTAATTCAATATAACTCATGCATCATAGATTAATCACTGATAAAGTGAAATATTTCAAGCAATTATTTGTGGTAATTTGGATGATTGTGGCTTACAGCTAATGAAAGCTCTCATCTGAAATATTTCAGAATATTTGGGCAGCGCGGAACACAAAGTAACGCGGGGTTACATGTAACATACACTTTTTGTCTAGATGCAACAATTTATCAGGGTGTGCTATTGTTAAATTGACCACATTACTATGACATCATCCCACAAATTTTCATTTGGGTTGGATCAGTTTTCACAGAGAACAAAACTCGTTTCAAGCAGCATATAAAAATGCTCATAGTTGCGTTGGATTACTGAGCTGTGGATGCAAGTCACCGAGTCAAATCTAGTATCACCTTAATACCTGTCTTGTTGTCTAAAATGTCTTACCATTTTGAAACATGTAACCAACTCCTAGCAGATGTCAATCTGTGACAAGGCTTGACCGAGCCGGGTAAATTGTAACGCAATGTTACAACTAAGCCACCCATTCAGTAAAACAATAATGAAATACATCCATATTTCTCTCTTAGTGTTGGTATTGTTACTTTCAATCATGCTTTGCATTTTGACCTTATGGTTTTTCCATTTAAAGGCATTTCTATGTCATATTGTCCTTGGTTAGGCTTCTGGCTCCCTACCGCGCATATTGCGCATATGCCTACGCGTATGCGATATTTGTCCATATTGAAAATTAGGTCAATGTTGACACACAGTCTGTTGTTCGTATTTTTACAAATGGATCATACTTTATATTGCGATAACTTTATACTGAATTAATTTTGTTTACATAGTCTTTTTAGCAATGTTACAACTAACCTGCCTACGGGGCTGGTTGTAACATTTTGCCTAATGCTACTTGTGGAATTTTACAAAAATGGTAGGCCATAAGAAATAAACTTCAAGTGCACATGTAGCAGAGACATGTAGGCCTATGTTGCTCCTATAAAAATATGATTAGTCTAGCTTAAATAGTTTTATAAGTGTTTTAAAGTGAAAAATGTGAATAAATGGCTAGAGAAATTGAGATTGTCCCCTGCTTGCCTATGAGAAGCCTGCGGATAGGCTATTAACAAAAAAAAAAAAATGCTATAGGCAAATTAATTTGATAGGATAGGTCTACATGTATGAACTAGGTCTATCAGTTTCATTTGTGAAATATTTTGCGAACTCCGGCCATCTTCACAAATGAGCATACTGTCCGATTATTGTTAGTGTAGCCAGGGCTGGTAAAAAAAATCGACTTTTTTAAATAAAAAGTCATATTTTTGATTTTTTTTAAATTTAAATCAACTTTTATTTATTTAAATTGACTGTTTTATTAATGGTACTGATTTCATATTTGGTGATTTTTTTTAAGTACTGATTTCTAAATAAATCATTTTTTATGGTTTTTTAAATTTTTTTACTGTGATTTAAATCATGATCTAAATCAGCTGATTTCAATCATACCAGCCCTGAGTGTAGCTGTCTTGATAACTTTAGAAGGCACAGATGAATTCTCTGTGGATTAGTGCATGCCCAAACTCTTGTAATGAGCGATATCAGAGCGAAACTAGAGCGAGACAGAGCGACCACTCCGGCCTTTAAATTAAAAAAAAAAAAAAACGCTCCATGCTCTGACTAAATTCCACCCACTCAGCTATGCACACATGCTCCGGCATGGAGGCAATCCACATGTGGCACTACTGAGGTGTCATGAAAGACTATAGGCTGGTTTAATAGCGCTGTTCGGCTCATCTGCGTTATTGTATCTTAATGTCTCCCATCTTCCTCTTGACAATAGCAAATAGATTCCCTCTGGGATTCAGATCAGGCGAGTTTGCAAACAGTCATGAAACCAGGTTGGTAGCCTACTTTTGCCAGTGTAGGCAGGTGTCTAGTCCTGCTGAATGAATGGAATCAGCGTCTCCAAAAAGCTTATCAGCAGAAGCAGCCGATTTTTTTTTTTTTTTTTGTCATAAGCCAATCTGCATTATTAGTTAATATGAATGTGGAAGCCAAAGTTACAGAGTGGCCAGTAGACTTTTTCGTAGTGACTAAAATTGTCTTTTAAAATTCACCACTAGGTGTCACTATTATGTTAAATGAGCAACTATTGCTTTTATGTAGCCTAGGCTCTACTTTCGTGACTTTAGGATGCAGGGTTAGTACGTTGATACTTTTATGATTTGGGATTTATATATATTTTTTTAATTTCATTCATGTTAGACACTGCATGCAATCACTAGTTTAGTTGAGTTACATAGCCTATTGTATTTCAAGCAATTGGGCTACTAAGGAAAACTGATTTACTTAAGCAGTATTTTCTAAAAACATATCCTTAAGATGGCATGTAACATAAGTTTGAGCATGTTCCACATGTGCATACTTTGTTAAATTGCAAATATTATGGTTTCAGGTTGCTGTTTTCTTTAATTCTAACTTGGCCTAAATCTGAATATAATTTTAATGATACGCCTACTTTCTCTGAACATAGCCTACTGCTGCAGTCACTATGTCTTGAAGATTCATGTTGTACAATACGAAGAAAATCTGACCTTATCTGACACGGTATTCACAACTTACATCTCTGTTTGCGCATGTGAAACCTCTCAGAATGAAGCGGCACATTTGGTCTTTGCTCTACCAAAAATGACACTTTACTCCTCTTATTGTTTCTCTGCAACACCTTCCTATTCCAATATACATACATACAGATAGATAGATAGATAGATTATTTATCCCAAACATTGGAAATAACCAGGAAATACCCTTGATGGAATTCATATGATTAAATGCTATGTTATTTAATGTCACTTGTTTATAGGCTACCTTTAAGCATATGTAAATGACCATGTACAACTTAATACCTGTTTGAAAAACAAATTTATTTATTCAGTCATAGTTCGGGTGGGGGGTGGGACCTGCATTTACCTGCACTTAGTTCATATTTCAAGTTCAAGCTCTTGTTTAGTTCAAGTTCAGGTTAAGTTACTTTCCCCCTGATTTATGCATAGGAATATCTTTGTGCTGTTTCTGCGGTGTATTTCCATTCTGAATGAGGTAAAAGGTGTCAGATTCAGTAGATCAAGTTAAAATACAAAATATAGGACTGTGATAACTGTAATATGTTTGCAGAACACCTGAATGGGCACAGTGCTGGAGATCGGAAATGAAGATATTGTCCAACAATGTGTTCTTCTCTGTGGTAGCAGTAGTAATGAGATTTGTGAAACCTCTAGACTGAAATGAATCAAAGATTGGCTTCCTTCCATCAGCCAATAGGTTCTCGTTAAAATCCCCACAGACAATAACTGGACCATCAGCCATAACATGTAATGAGTCCAACAGATGACAGAGATTTGGGATGAATAAATTTGTGCTGTAATCTGGTGGTCTATAAATCACTGCAATTAATGCTGAAACTGGGGCCACCACTTTCACTGCCAGGAATTCAAGGTCAGTCATTCCCTGCAGGTATGGCACATGATGGGCTTCAACATGGCTTTTGACAAACACTGCAACTCCCCCACCATTCTTCTGTGCTAGATGAGTAAGAGTTGAGTATGACACATGCCTGTTGCGCTTGTACATCTGATAGTTCTCCAGCTGGATATTATCTGGGACAAAGGTTCCGAAAAGGTGTGTTTCAGTGAAACATAAAATGTCTGCGAGGCACATTTCGTGATGTTTCTTTACATCATCAATATGAGCTGACAGTCCTTCTGTGTTATGGTGAATCAGTTTTAGACCTGATGATGAGCTGACTGATGGGAGACAGTGGAGAAGAGGCATTGCATTTCCAAAATGTGCTTTTAGCATATTTTCCAAAGAACGTGTGATTTCTGGATCAGAATAAATTTTGTTTTCATCAAAATCAATGATGCGTAGGCCACGCAGTGAGGTTGTTCTGCTTAGGGCCACATATGCCATACCTGGTTCAAAAATTCGGTGCAGTGAAACCACAGCGGAGTCTCTAGTCATACCTTGAGCCTTGTGAATCGTAGAAGAAAAGGACAGAACTAATGGTAGAATTAATCTCCTGACTCCTTTCTTGCTCAGAGGTTCCTCTATTCTGTCAATGTACACCAAGTTATCTGGCTGTCCTGGTACCTTGCTGCGATGTCTCTGGCCTGCATTTGGACTGTCTAGTTCAATGCCAACCATCTTTACATCTTTCTTGCCATCTTGGACTTGATAAACAATCTTGGCAATCTTTCCAAATGAGCCATTCACCAGCCCATCCTCCACATCTATGTTTCTAATCAGCATCACAGGGGCACCCTCAGCAATTTGCAGTCTATCAGGTAACTCTCCTTTACATCCTGAAACAGGCTCTCTCATCCTTTCCATCCGTCCAGTTCGAGGATCTTTTCTGTTGTCATGGGCTTCAACATTGACCAGTTCTGAGTACAGAGCAGAGATGGTGTTTGCATTGTGTTGCTGTACTTCTTTATTAGTTGCAAAAAGATGCAAGATGTCTTTGGGACAGTCGTCAGGTTGACACATGGCCTGGGCAAGTAGAGCCCTGTCTGCTTCGGTTAATGCCTCTCCCCTGCGTTTCACTCTGAGCCTGTTGAGGAGCTCAGCAAATGGCACATCATCTTTTTGACGCATTATTTCTGTGAGAGCGACAATTTGAAACTGGTCCTTCCAGAAATCAAGAACGTGATCCTCATATACACAGAGAGGTTTAGCTTTACCTGGTGCAGGGAGCTGGAAGAAATCGCCGAAAACCATTACAGAAGTTCCACCAAAAGGTCTCTTACTTCCTTTGATTCCTTGTAGCCTCCAGTTGACATATGCAAATAGTGGTTTTGATACCATAGACACTTCATCAATGATGATTACCTGAACATTGGACAAGGTTGCTCTCACTTCATCAAGACAGTTTCCAGGGCACTGGTAAGGTGGTTTCAGGCTTCTTGGCAGTTTCAGGACTGCATGCAGTGCATGCATGCAGCCTGATATGTTAAAAGCTGCTGTGCCAGTGAATGCTGTGAGAAGGACAGTGGGCATGGACATATCTCTTTCCTCTGTGATGCAGGGTAACTTGCGGAGTATCTTTGACGCCTCTGCGTGGATGCATTTGATAAGGTGTGATTTGCCTGTTCCAGCACCACCGGTGACAAAGTAAAAAAACTGATCAGCACTCTGTCCACACACACGTCTCATGCACCACTTCCGCACTGTATAGAAGATAGATGCCTGTGTTTGATTGAGATTTTGATACATGCTTCGGATAACGTTAGGGTCTGTTTGAGGAGCCTCAAACATTGGCATTACTCCTCCTCTGCTGGTGGCAGCTGTGCTATATTCAGGAATGTCATCCTGTTCATTCATTTCCTCTGGATTTATTTCCTCACGCTCTGAAACGCACTCAAGACGAAGAAGCTCCGTCTCAGGTGCAAGTGTTGTCCATGCATCTTCCATTGGCCCATTTTCCTCCAAGCTCTCAATGGCTTTCTCAATTGCATCACTGCTCTTTTCAAATTCTGACCGGTTCTCTTTCACAATATCAAATACACTCTCAGCATAGTCTTTTCCTGGAAGCCTTACAGAGCCCGATGTGTAAAATGGCTCGTATGTTGAACCTGTAGGTTTCAATTCTGAATTTGAACGGTGGGGTAAACATAGCTTAAGTAGTGTGCCATAGAATTTCTCTGGAGCTTTTTTTTTTTTTTCACAGAAAATCTGGCATATCTGATGATGGCAGGCTTTCCAGTAGTGCGCCTCTGAATAAATCCCATTTCATTTAGAAGTGGTAAAACTTTGCTTCTTTCTTTCTGCCTTCCATATACAATTCTGTAAGTGGAAGCAAACTCTGCCATGCACATTGTTGCAAAGTCTAGTGTATCAGGTCTGTTTTTGTATTTGTCTCCCATCCCAGACATCCAAACATTCTCTGATTCAGGTATTCTGTCATTCAGATATCTCAAAGGGACACTCATTTTCAAAGCATCATCGTCAGTGGGTATAAATATCACACTTCGAGAACAAGACTTGAGTTTCAAGCTACAGACTCGTGCAACAGCCTCTTGAACACTGACCTCTCTGTTTTTGGAGTAGGCTTGCATGATTTGTTTCATTTCCTCTGAGTCAGTTGTAGTTGACTGAGAGGTGTCAGACACAACTCTTTTCAGAGACCCACTCATTTCGTGTTCCGCTTTGGAAATATATGACAAGATGTACATGATGCAAGAATAAGGGTTCAGGACAAACTGAATGTCCATGTTGGCATTCCATGCCCTTAACAAATGTGGGTTGTAGCCATTTATCCAGCTGTCCTTTGGTTCACGTTTCATTACTAACACACTGGCTGTTGTTAATAACTCAACGCAGATTAGGTATTCCTCATAGGTTAGGTTGCATTGTGCAAGTAGTTGCGGGGTGCTTTCAATTGATGCTGTTGGATTATTCAGCAACTCCCATACAGGCTTCAGTTTAGATTTGGCATTTTCAGCAGACATGGACGGAGGGTCATGAGCAGATTCATCCTCAGATTCATTTCTTAGCTCTACTGGCCTTGGTCGCGTTATGAATGTGTTCTCAACTGGCTGTTTTGGAAATCCAAACCGACAGTGCTTATTTCCCTTCTTACAAGATTTGGAGTGTCTGTTGCTGTGGGTTTGCACCTCTGTCACTATTTTGAAAAGTTCAGGATCTCTGTCAGGGTCAGGTAGCTGGCATGTTATGTATTTATCCACAAACTCACACACTTTCTCATCAGGATCCTCCTCAAATACAGGTGCATTCTTACACCAAACCAAAAGATGTATATGTGGTGAACCTCTAGCTTGAAACTCCACCCGATAAAAGTAGTCAATGACCTCACCGATTGGCTGGCTTGGTGATAAAATCAAATTTCTCATCAGGGCATTGACACGCTTTGTCAAACATAATGCATGGTAGTGACAAGGTTGCTGCGTAAAATCTCACATTTTGAAGCCGAGTCAAGCTCAGAGAAGTCAACCTGTTTACCTTGTTGTGCCTTTATTGTTTGTATGACCTCTGGCCATCTCATTTCTGCAGCACTAAAAGTTAAGAAGAAGCTGGGACAGTTGAGGGTTCTCAACATTGCATACAAATCGCGTAGTGTTCTTTCCCAGTATGCAGGTGTTCCTCGCAAAGGTTGCATGAATCGAGTGGCATCTTTGTTGTGTTGTTTTCCACCTCACGTTTGTCTTGGAGCATTCTTGCTGTTATTTTGCGTCCATCCCGTGTCATAGGTTTTCCTTTACGCAATTGGATAGACATTGAAGACTTGGCCAAATGCATTTCAGTGATAAATTGTGCAAAGAAAATGTAATTGGAGTCAAGAGCAAATCGATTGTCAATAGAAAAGAGACGTGCATTGAAATATCTGCTTGCCGATAATTTTCTGGGTCTCTGTGTTTCATCCAACGTGTTCACTCCGGTGGGAAACTGTACCGGAAAGGCCATCGCTTCTAGTTTGGGAACTTGGAAGAAATTCACTGGCCTGTTTTTTTCAGCTGGGGCCACGCTAAATATTCCTTCACCAAATGTAATCATATCCTGTGCAAGATCAGCTGGCTGCAAACAGGAGTCTATTGAGCATGCGCCATTCTGCTGACTTGTGTTCTGCTCAGGTGAATCCTGGTCATCATTTGACTCATTCCTCTCATTATTAGGCTGAATGCAAGCACTGTTAGTCTCTGAATGTCCTGTGCCAGTCAGATCGCACTCATCTATTACATCAGTCTCCAGTAGATCAATTGCCATTGCATCTACAATGTCATCATTGATGTCATTTTCATCTGCCATACCACTTGTTTCATCCTGTAAAGCTGGTATATCTTGTATAGTTATGTCTCTGTACTCTGGATGCATCTCTTTTAGTTTTGATAAGGCACAAAGAACTTTGGACATGTCAAGAGTTTGGAACTGGTAATGTCCTGTATAATTCATTCTTCTTTTCAACTTGACTTTCAAAAACTGAGATTGGCTGCTGGGTCTAGGCAAAGCATTGACTGTTGATTGCACCTCTGAAGGGACACACACAATTCCACCATGTATTAATTTCTGCTGGCCTTTGGGAAGACTGATTATTTTTGCAAATGGTATATATTTTGCTATTATGTGCCTCTCAAGTATATTTAGATTACGGAGTTCTGGAGGAATTTGTGCTAGTTCCAACAAATTAATGGCTGCAATAGGTGGTAATCTGCCTGATTTCAGGTTTTCGTGACAGCTATGACAAATCCACTCTGTCTTTTGTTCTGGTGCACAACACGATTCAAGTGAACTGCATTGATTGCTGCAAGTATGTACATATTTGCCTGTTAAGCATCGCTCAACCATGTCTGGGTTCTTTTGATAACTTGAATGTTCACACTGTCTTACCTGATTGTTAAACAAAGCTCGGTGGCACACTGTGCACACAAAGGTGGGACCATTCTGTACATCCATTTGAAAAGCTGCAATGGCATCATGGAGAGGGGTGCTTTCTGTTGGTGTTAACTGTTGTTCAATATCTGAATCTGACTGAATTCCAGATAGACGTGCAAGATTGTAATTACGGTATTTCCGCTGTATATGTAAAGCACAACGCATTTTGTGAAGCATTTTTTGAAATGCGTTATTGGAACGCTTCTTTTTCTGTAGATAACGATAATGCCTGAAAAAGGGGTCATTTCTGTATCTGTCAGTGAAGGTTTCCTTTTTTTTCTGCCTGTATGCTGGATCACTTGCAGAGTGATGTTTCACGGTCAACTTCTGTCTTGAACGAAAATTAACATTGTGCAAGTATCTCTGCTGTATGTAAGCCTGCTGCCTTGATCTAAAATTCGGGTCACTTGAGTAACGCCTCTTTATGTAAGATTTCTTTTTGTGTTGAACGTAGTGTGCATGTCTGTTTCTTTCATACTGCAGTTTATTCATCCTATTCTTTTCGTAATGTTTTCGCTGTCTGATTTTGCTGTTCAACATTTTATTTTGTGCTTTGTCAGCTTTTCGACGTCTGCGTTCTTTTGAATATTTAGTAAGTTGTAAATTCATGGAAACAGCTGGAGCCTGGAACTCTGCAGGCTGAGCAGGTTGCACATTGTCAGTGTAGCTTCCTTGTTCATCACTGCACACAGATGTAGGCCTAAATAACACCGGAGATTATTTATCCCAAACATTGGAAATAACCAGGAAATACCCTTGATGGAATTCATATGATTAAATGCTATGTTATTTAATGTCACTTGTTTATAGGCTACCTTTAAGCATATGTAAATGACCATGTACAACTTAATACCTGTTTGAAAAAAAAATTTATTTATTCAGTCATAGTTCGGGTGGGGTGGGACCTGCATTTACCTGCACTTAGTTCATATTTCAAGTTCAAGCTCTTGTTTAGTTCAAGTTCAGGTTAAGTTACTTTCCCTGATTTATGCATAGGAATATCTTTTGTGCTGTTTCTGCATTGTATTTCCATTCTGAATGAGGTAAAAGGTGTCAGATTCAGTAGATCAAGTTAAAATACAAAAATATAGGACTGTGATAACTGTAATATGTTTGCAGAACACCTGAATGGGCACAGTGCTGGAGATCGGAAATGAAGATATTGTCCAACAATGTGTTCTTCTTCTCTGTGGTAGCAGTAGTAATGAGATTTGTGAAACCTCTAGACTGAAATGAATCAAAGATTGGCTTCCTTCCATCAGCCAATAGGTTCTCGTTAAAATCCCCACAGACAATAACTGGACCATCAGCCATAACATGTAATGAGTCCAACAGATGACAGAGATTTGGGATGAATAAATTTGTGCTGTAATCTGGTGGTCTATAAATCACTGCAATTAATGCTGAAACTGGGGCCACCACTTTCACTGCCAGGAATTCAAGGTCAGTCATTCCCTGCAGGTATGGCACATGATGGGCTTCAACATGGCTTTTGACAAACACTGCAACTCCCCACCATTCTTCTGTGCTAGATGAGTAAGAGTTGAGTATGACACATGCCTGTTGCGCTTTGTACATCTGATAGTTCTCCAGCTGGATATTATCTGGGACAAAGGTTCCGAAAAGGTGTGTTTCAGTGAAACATAAAATGTCTGCGAGGCACATTTCGTGATGTTTCTTTACATCATCAATATGAGCTGACAGTCCTTCTGTGTTATGGTGAATCAGTTTTAGACCTGATGATGAGCTGACTGATGGGAGACAGTGGAGAAGAGGCATTGCATTTCCAAAATGTGCTTTTAGCATATTTTCCAAAGAACGTGTGATTTCTGGATCAGAATAAATTTTGTTTTCATCAAAATCAATGATGCGTAGGCCACGCAGTGAGGTTGTTCTGCTTAGGGCCACATATGCCATACCTGGTTCAAAAAAATTCGGTGCAGTGAAACCACAGCGGAGTCTCTAGTCATACCTTGAGCCTTGTGAATCGTAGAAGAAAAGGACAGAACTAATGGTAGAATTAATCTCCTGACTCCTTTCTTGCTCAGAGGTTCCTCTATTCTGTCAATGTACACCAAGTTATCTGGCTGTCCTGGTACCTTGCTGCGATGTCTCTGGCCTGCATTTGGACTGTCTAGTTCAATGCCAACCATCTTTACATCTTTCTTGCCATCTTGGACTTGATAAACAATCTTGGCAATCTTTCCAAATGAGCCATTCACCAGCCCATCCTCCACATCTATGTTTCTAATCAGCATCACAGGGCACCCTCAGCAATTTGCAGTCTATCAGGTAACTCTCCTTTACATCCTGAAACAGGCTCTCTCATCCTTTCCATCCGTCCAGTTCGAGGATCTTTTTTCTGTTGTCATGGGCTTCAACATTGACCAGTTCTGAGTACAGAGCAGAGATGGTGTTTGCATTGTGTTGCTGTACTTCTTTATTAGTTGCAAAAGATGCAAGATGTCTTTGGGACAGTCGTCAGGTTGACACATGGCCTGGGCAAGTAGAGCCCTGTCTGCTTCGGTTAATGCCTCTCCCCTGCGTTTCACTCTGAGCCTGTTGAGGAGCTCAGCAAATGGCACATCATCTTTTTGACGCATTATTTCTGTGAGAGCGACAATTTGAAACTGGTCCTTCCAGAAATCAAGAACGTGATCCTCATATACACAGAGAGGTTTAGCTTTACCTGGTGCAGGGAGCTGGAAGAAATCGCCGAAAACCATTACAGAAGTTCCACCAAAAGGTCTCTTACTTCCTTTGATTCCTTGTAGCCTCCAGTTGACATATGCAAATAGTGGTTTTGATACCATAGACACTTCATCAATGATGATTACCTGAACATTGGACAAGGTTGTTCTCACTTCATCAAGACAGTTTCCAGGGCACTGGTAAGGTGGTTTCAGGCTTCTTGGCAGTTTCAGGACTGCATGCAGTGCATGCATGCAGCCTGATATGTTAAAAGCTGCTGTGCCAGTGAATGCTGTGAGAAGGACAGTGGGCATGGACATATCTCTTTCCTCTGTGATGCAGGGTAACTTGCGGAGTATCTTTGACGCCTCTGCGTGGATGCATTTGATAAGGTGTGATTTGCCTGTTCCAGCACCACCGGTGACAAAGTAAAAAAACTGATCAGCACTCTGTCCACACACACGTCTCATGCACCACTTCCGCACTGTATAGAAGATAGATGCCTGTGTTTGATTGAGATTTTGATACATGCTTCGGATAACGTTAGGGTCTGTTTGAGGAGCCTCAAACATTGGCATTACTCCTCCTCTGCTGGTGGCAGCTGTGCTATATTCAGGAATGTCATCCTGTTCATTCATTTCCTCTGGATTTATTTCCTCACGCTCTGAAACGCACTCAAGACGAAGAAGCTCCGTCTCAGGTGCAAGTGTTGTCCATGCATCTTCCATTGGCCCATTTTCCTCCAAGCTCTCAATGGCTTTCTCAATTGCATCACTGCTCTTTTCAAATTCTGACCGGTTCTCTTTCACAATATCAAATACACTCTCAGCATAGTCTTTTCCTGGAAGCCTTACAGAGCCCGATGTGTAAAATGACTCATATGTTGAACCTGTAGGTTTCAATTCTGAATTTGAACGGTGGGGTAAACATAGCTTAAGTAGTGTGCCATAGAATTTCTCTGGAGCTTTTTTCACAGAAAATCTGGCATATCTGATGATGGCAGGCTTTCCAGTAGTGCGCCTCTGAATAAATCCCATTTCATTTAGAAGTGGTAAAACTTTGCTTCTTTCTTTCTGCCTTCCATATACAATTCTGTAAGTGGAAGCAAACTCTGCCATGCACATTGTTGCAAAGTCTAGTGTATCAGGTCTGTTTTTGTATTTGTCTCCCATCCCAGACATCCAAACATTCTCTGATTCAGGTATTCTGTCATTCAGATATCTCAAAGGGACACTCATTTTCAAAGCATCATCGTCAGTGGGTATAAATATCACACTTCGAGAACAAGACTTGAGTTTCAAGCTACAGACTCGTGCAACAGCCTCTTGAACACTGACCTCTCTGTTTTTGGAGTAGGCTTGCATGATTTGTTTCATTTCCTCTGAGTCAGTTGTAGTTGACTGAGAGGTGTCAGACACAACTCTTTTCAGAGACCCACTCATTTCGTGTTCCGCTTTGGAAATATATGACAAGATGTACATGATGCAAGAATAAGGGTTCAGGACAAACTGAATGTCCATGTTGGCATTCCATGCCCTTAACAAATGTGGGTTGTAGCCATTTATCCAACTGTCCTTTGGTTCACGTTTCATTACTAACACACTGGCTGTTGTTAATAACTCAACGCAGATTAGGTATTCCTCATAGGTTAGGTTGCATTGTGCAAGTAGTTGTGGGATGCTTTCAAACGATGCTGTTGGATTATTCAGCAATTCCCATACAGGCTTCAGTTTAGTTTTGGCATTTTCAGGAGACATGGATGGAGGGTCATGAGCAGATTCATCCTCAGATTCATTTCTTAGCTCTACTGGCCTTGGTCAAAGTATGAATGTGTTCTCAACTGGCTGTTTTGGAAATCCAAACCGACAGTGCTTATTTCCCTTCTTACAAGATTTGGAGTGTCTGTTGCTGTGGGTTTGCACCTCTGTCACTATTTTGAAAAGTTCAGGATCTCTGTCAGGGTCAGGTAGCTGGCATGTTATGTATTTATCCACAAACTCACACACTTTCTCATCAGGATCCTCCTCAAATACAGGTGCATTCTTACACCAAACCAAAAGATGTATATGTGGTGAACCTCTAGCTTGAAACTCCACCCGATAAAAAGTAGTCAATGACCTCACCGATTGGCTGGCTTGGTGATAAAATCAAATTTCTCATCAGGGCATTGACACGCTTGTCAAACATACGCATGGTAGTGACAAGGTTGCTGCGTAAAATCTCACATTTTGAAGCCGAGTCAAGCTCAGAGAAGTCAACCTGTTTACCTTGTTGTGCCTTTATTGTTTGTATGACCTCTGGCCATCTCATTTCTGCAGCACTAAAAGTTAAGAAGAAGCTGGGACAGTTGAGGGTTCTCAACATTGCATACAAATCGCGTAGTGTTTTTTCCCAGTATGCAGGTGTTCCTCGCAAAAGGTTGCATGAATCGAGTGGCATCTTTTGTTGTGTTGTTTTCCACCTCACGTTTGTCTTGGAGCATTCTTGCTGTTATTTTGCGTCCATCCCGTGTCATAGGTTTTCCTTTACGCAATTGGATAGACATTGAAGACTTGGCCAAATGCATTTCAGTGATAAATTGTGCAAAGAAAATGTAATTGGAGTCAAGAGCAAATCGATTGTCAATAGAAAAGAGACGTGCATTGAAATATCTGCTTGCCGATAATTTTCTGGGTCTCTGTGTTTCATCCAACGTGTTCACTCCGGTGGGAAACTGTACCGGAAAGGCCATCGCTTCTAGTTTGGGAACTTGGAAGAAATTCACTGGCCTGTTTTTTTCAGCTGGGGCCACGCTAAATATTCCTTCACCAAATGTAATCATATCCTGTGCAAGATCAGCTGGCTGCAAACAGGAGTCTATTGAGCATGCGCCATTCTGCTGACTTGTGTTCTGCTCAGGTGAATCCTGGTCATCATTTGACTCATTCCTCTCATTATTAGGCTGAATGCAAGCACTGTTAGTCTCTGAATGTCCTGTGCCAGTCAGATCGCACTCATCTATTACATCAGTCTCCAGTAGATCAATTGCCATTGCATCTACAATGTCATCATTGATGTCATTTTCATCTGCCATACCACTTGTTTCATCCTGTAAAGCTGGTATATCTTGTATAGTTATGTCTCTGTACTCTGGATGCATCTCTTTTAGTTTTGATAAGGCACAAAGAACTTTGGACATGTCAAGAGTTTGGAACTGGTAATGTCCTGTATAATTCATTCTTCTTTTCAACTTGACTTTCAAAAACTGAGATTGGCTGCTGGGTCTAGGCAAAGCATTGACTGTTGATTGCACCTCTGAAGGGACACACACAATTCCACCATGTATTAATTTCTGCTGGCCTTTGGGAAGACTGATTATTTTTGCAAATGGTATATATTTTGCTATTATGTGCCTCTCAAGTATATTTAGATTATGGAGCTCTGGAGGAATTTGTGCTAGTTCCAACAAATTAATGGTCGCAATAGGGGGTAATCTGCCTGATTTCAGGTTTTCGTGACAGCTATGACAAATCCACTCTGTCCTTTGTTCTGGTGCACAACACGATTCAAGTGAACTGCATTGATTGCTGCAAGTATGCACATATTTGCCTGTTAAGCATCGCTCAACCATGTCTGGGTTCTTTTGATAACTTGAATGTTCACACTGTTTTACCTGATTGTTAAACAAAGCTCGGTGACACACTGTGCACACAAAGGTGGGACCATTTTGTACATTCATTTGAAAAGCTGCAATGGCATCATGGAGAGGGGTGCTTTCTGTTGGTGTTAACTGTTGTTCAATCTCTGAATCTGACTGAATTCCAGATAGACGTGCAAGATTGTAATTACGGTATTTCCACTGTATATATAAAGCACAACGCATTTTGTGAAGCATTTTGGAACGCTTATTTTTCTGCAGATAATGATAATGCCTGAAAGAGGGGTCATTTCTGTATCTGTCAGTGAAGGTTTCCTTTTTTTTCTGCCTGTATGCTGGATCACTTGCATAGTGATGTTTCATGGTCAACTTCTGTCTTGAACGAAACTTAACATTGTGCAACATTCTGCAATGTATCCTCTGCCTGTAAAATTTGGGGTCCTTGAGTAACGCCTTGTATGTAAAATGCTGCCTCGATCTAAAATTCGGGCCACTTGAGTAACGCCTCTGTATGTAAGCCTGCTGCCTTGATCTAAAATTCGGGCCACTTGAGTAACGCCTCTTTATGTAAGATTTCTTTTTGTGTTGAACGTAGTGTGCATGTCTGTTTCTTTCATACTGCAGTTTATTCATCCTATTCTTTTCGTAATGTTTTTGCTGTCTGATTTTGCTGTTCAACATTTTATTTTGTGCTTTGTCAGCTTTTCGACGTCTGCGTTCTTTTGAATATTTAGTAAGTTGTAAATTCATGGAAACAGCTGGAGCCTGGAACTCTGCAGGCTGAGCAGGTTGCACATTGTCAGTGTAGCTTCCTTGTTCATCACTGCACACAGATGTAGGCCTAAATAACACCGGCATGAACTCATAGACCCATTCATTAGATGTGTCAAAGTGGGCCCAGAATGCAAACAGTCGATCAATCAAATCGCTCAAATGGACAAAGGTCAGCATCACAGCCGTACCATGGTCTGCTGGGAATCCCTGGCATGTCCTTGAATGTGGATCGAAAATTCCATATCGATCCTTGTCTTTAAACAAGGCAATTGTTAGGCTACCTACAGTCAGCATAGCAAAATTTACATCATTTGACAAGCAATGCAGTCTTTCAGACAGCCTTAAAAAGTCTGCAGCATCATCAGGTCCATCTTGTCTGAAGTAACCATACCGTGACAGGCACTAGTTACCTCATTTACCTGTTCCATCTCACTCAGCTCACTCTGGTCAAACGAAGACTGGCATGGTGTTTCAACTTCTGAGAGGTCCAACTTTCGCCAGCGTCTCTTCTGAGCCTCTGAGCGATGACCTTTCCTTGGCATGTCTCAAAATTTTACTTTAACACCTGTTGTATGCAACTGGATGACTGGACTACTATAGGGTATCTAAGTCTAATATAAGATGTACAAACAACTTACAGTTGGATTACTTACAGATTACACAGTATTTATTAACTCCACTTACATATGAAACAATCAAGCTTATATGAGTAAATAAAAACACTGCAGATTAAATATTAATACACAATATTCTTTATTTTAATATTATTGGGCCCCAAAATATTGCTGAAGAAAGAATTACAGAAAAATAATCAGAATACAGTCAACAAAGTCTTTCAGAACCAATGGCGAACTGGATGTCAAAAGTCTAAAATTATAGTAAATGAAATCACCTGAACACTGGTAAGAAATACAAAAATGTCTACGGAAGAACTTGACACCAATATAATTATGCTCAAAAATGTATCTGATGCTTAAATTTCAGCAATTTATCAGTGGTAATTGTGAATAGGCAGCACTGGAGTGGTTTTGTAGAGGTCACACTCGATGATGGAGGCAGCCCTCAGGCGGTACGGTTATGTAGAACTTTGTTGGAATATCCAAGTCTTCACACAGCACAGCAGGTCTTGCAGGACAGCTCAGTTCTAAAAGCACAGAGCTAACAGCAGAGATAACTTTCACAGAATAGATAATTCAAATGTATAAATGTTCGAAAGGTATGATTCACAGATATAGTCCACAGATATACTGTGCTTCTCTGTATGAATGGTTCCCAGGTGTAGTTCTCAGTATAGTTTAGAGTATAGATTTGATTCGGCGTATAGATTCGATTCAGCGTATAGATTCGATTCAGAGTATAGATTCGATTCAGTGTATAGATTCGATTCAGAGTATAGATTCGATTCAGAGTATAGATTCGATTCAGAGTAGATTCAGAGTATAGATTTCATTCAGAGTAGATTCAGAGTATAGATTCCATTCAGAGTAGATTCAGAGTATAGATTCGATTCAGAATATAGTTCAAGTATGTGCAGCAGGGTATGTAATCAGACAGTGTTAAGAATTCTTGTCACCAATATGTCTGCAGGTATGTAGGTAAGTAGGTTCTGTTGTCAGCAATGATGTCAAGTAATGATGTTAGTGTGTGCGTGTAGGGTGGACGACGTAGACAAGTGCGTTCAGACAGACAGACAGACAGACAGACACGGAGCCACAGGTGGCACACAGACACCACTCTGGTGGTGAAGGCTGGTCTGGAACAAGCCTAAAAGAAAACAAACAAACAAATTACACACTTCCAAAAACAAGAAATGTGTACAATTACTCATAACCACTTAAATATCAGGCCATGTAGTTTCCCCATCAAGCTGTACTAGTAATTCAAGACACTACAACATCGCTTCTTCGTTGTAGAGTGAGCAAAGCAACATACATTGTTCTATTTATTGCAGTAATAGGCAGGTGAAAGTAAAATAACAAATTTTGTTGGTGGCCATCAATGAGATTAGTTACCCCGCCAACAGCAGGGTAATGTAATCACCTCCGTGTGTGTGTGTGTGTGTGTGTGTGTGTGTGTCTGTCTGTCTGTTAGCAGGATTTCTAAAGAACTATGAGGTGGATTTTGATTAAATTTGGTGTGTAAACAGGAAATGCTGGTAGGAAGACCCCATTAAAATTCGGGGATGATCCGGATCAAATTCTGGATCTGGGACCCAGAATGATCTCATATGTGGCGTTCGCGCGGTCTGTGCTCTCCGAGTGCCCTCTAGTTGTTACCTTTGATGGGTTAGAAAATTTCAAGACTGATGTGATGGTTGATCAGTTATTTTTTTAGTAAAATGAAAACCTTGCAATCAGTTGTTGGTGCTGATACATATGACATTTAATCATAAATTGAGTTTTGAGGATTGATCAATGTGATATTAAGCAAAGCAGCTTGAAAAGTCAATCAACTAACTTAACTAGCTTGCTAGTTCTGTTAGCCTCCATAGATTAGGATATGCCTATGCAGAGTGGGGGAAAAGCCATCAAACCCATCAAAAGGCCACATTAACATTAGAAAGTATAACTTAGAAGAGGGTACATCCACAAACACTAAGACTAAATAAATCCATCAAGAAAGTGGAAAAATCTATCTAGTTTATATTTTAATAGAAGCCACTATCTCTCATTGACAAAGTGTAGCAGCATAGCTGGTTTAGCTGTAAAAAAAAAATTGAGGTTCATACCTGAGACGTCTGCAACAGCACACCCACGTATGGAGGGCAGCTGCTGTAACAATACAATGCAACATTCAAATATGTTAATGTAACAAAAAAAATGATATACAGTATGTCCACATCTAACTCCTGTCAAACTGCAACTAAGTGGGACCACTTCCCCATGGGTTAACTTCTAAAGCTAACTGTGAGAAAGTTAAGTGATATCCCTGCTTGTAAAACTCTGTAGACTTAAGTTCTTTGAGTAATGCAAATGATGCTACACATATAGCTCACTTAAGGTTGGTAACAGCACTTGTTCTGAACGGCTCTTAGCTCGAGTCACTTTGTCTCATCTTAGGAAACACTGTTAAGTGTCGTTGATGCCCACACAACACATCATTAGCGGAGATTGGAGGGCTGGCCGTTCTAATACTAAGCCTAGTAGTTCTCAGACAACAGGAAAAGCTTTCTTAATATCTATCTCATGTTAAATTTACAATGATGTGTTAATTGTTGAAACAACACATTAATGTATACTTACTGTCTTGAGGCAAGCCTGGGGTTAGTGTGTTTTCTGTAAATGAGAGGGGAAAAAAAAAAAAACATGAAACGCAAATCTCACTAAAATTTTATAATATTCAGAATGAGTAATTCATTTAATGCAATGTTCAAACATTAACTCTTTACAGATTGACCATTGCGATTTCTGTGCCAGTGGTGTTTAATCTAATATCTCTGCCATGCAACAACTGGTTTTATGCATGAAAACTTAACCTTTGCATATCTGTACTTACACTAGCCGCAACGCCACCATCTGTGATCAATCCCCATGCATAAACACCTCTTCACCGCGGCCATTTGTCCTCCCGGAAGATAGGGGTCAAAGCGACTACCGTTGACCCTTATTTTCCTGGAGGACAACATGGCCGCGCTGAAGAGGTGTTTCTGCATGGCGATCGATCACAAATGGTTGGAAAAGAGGGCGTAATATAGAGTTTGTGTTCAAACGGGTCCAAAAGGCACTTCAGACTGTGGAGGAATGGGGAAATACGTCGGGCTTTAAAATTTCAGCCACCAAGAGTAAGTATATTATATTTGGCTTCAAAAGGAAATTACCCAAGTTTGGACTAAATATGTATGGAACCCCACTAGAAAAGGTGAAAGTTTTTACATATTTAGGAGTATGGTTCAATGAACGTATGACCTGGGCTATACACGTGAGTAAACTTATAACAAAGTGTGAGAAAATTATAAATATTTTACGAAGTCTGGCAGGGTGTGAGTGGGGAGCTGATAGGGGGACGATACTATTAATATATCGAGCCATGGTTAGATCAGCTATCGATTATGGATGCTTAGTTTATGGTTCAGCTGCTAAAACAGTGTTAGCTAAGTTGGATGTGATACAGGCCAAGGCGTTAAGAGTATGTTGTGGGGCCTTTCGAACCTCGTCAATCCCTACACTACTTGTGGAAATGGGAGAAATGCCCCTTTGGTTGAGGTGCATTAAATTGGGCATGCAAAATTGTATCAAGCTAAAGGGGAGCAGCCCGACCTTTCCAGCCAGATGTTTAGCACAAGCAGAGGAAGGAGGTAATAAATATAAATCATTCATAACCATTTTAAACCAGTGGGCAGGGAAACTGCGCATGGAAGAGGAGAATATAGCAGAGCACTCAACCTGGTTGCCTATGCCATCATGGATAATACCAGAACTAAGTATTGATCTCAGCTTTCTCCAGGAAGACAAGAGCGAAGTAAATATAAGCGTAGAAGAATATATCAATACAGTCAGGGAATATAAACTGCTGACATTTACAGACGGATCCAGAGATCCAGTTAGTGGGAAAGCTGGATTTGGGGTCTACATTGAACAATTTGAGTTAAAATACGGGATCAGAATCACAATCAAGGGCTCAGTTTTTACGACTGAATTAATGGCAATCTTATGGGCACTAAGGTGGATGGAAGAAGTGAAACCAAGAGAAGTCCTTATCTGCTCTAATTCTGCAGCTGCACTGGAGGCCCTAAGAGGAGGAAAATCTAAAGCACGTCCAGATGTAGTGTATGCAATCTTAACTGTATTGCACAGAATAGGAGACTGCAGTGACGTGTCATTTTGCTGGGTGCCTGGGCATGCCGGGATTCAGGGAAATGAACGAGTGGACTCTTTAGCAAAAGAAAGCCTAAATGGAGAAATATTCACATACCCTTAGGGAGAGTGGAACTAAAGGGAATAATTAAAGAGGGCTTAACTAAAGAATGGCAGATAGGGTGGGAGAAGGAGGAAAGGGGAAGACCTCAAGTCAATAAAATGTGCTTATGCACCTCCTATTCTCGAAGAGAATCTGTTCAATTGTGTAGATTAAGACTGGGACACTGTGGACTAAACCAGACCTTGTACATAATGAGAAAGCATGAGTCTGGGTTGTCAGTGCGGAAGTCCAGAAAGAGTAAAGCATGCATTCTTAGAATGCAATTTAGAAAAAACAACGAGAAACACTATACAGACCACTGTTAGAGCTTGGAGTTGGGGTAGTTGCCATTAAAACCTTGTTTAGTCATAGAGAGAACCACCAAATGACATCAAAGGCAGTCTTGCAGTTCCTGCATAATACGGGATTATATGTAAGAATATAGCTTTGACATGACCGGAGGAGGGCAGTAATACGCCTTGCAGCGTCTACACTGAAGGAAAGCAAAAGAAAGAAGAAGATGATCACAAATGGTGGCGTTGAGGCTAGTGGGCTTGCGGATGCGAGACTCGGGCCGTTTCTCAATACCAAGTACACCAAGTTCGAACTTGTGAACTCCTTGAGTCTGGACTTGCCGAGTTCAGTTGAAAGAACGAACTCCCCGAGGACGGGAGAACGGTCTTTCTGCAACTGGAACAGGAACGTACTTGATTACATCATCATCTTCGCTGCTTCCGGCATTTCAACTTCTGATTATTTCCACTGGTTAAAATAAAATGCAAACACAATGTGCACTTCCGAGGCTAGGAGCACTCAGAGCGCTGACGACGGTAAACCGCGACTTCCTCCGCCATCACGCCATCAACCTTTGTCCCCCACAGATAACATTGCATGTCAGTGCGGTGTTTCTCTGCTCCAAAAACATTGGAGCATATTCGACATAAAACATCGTAAAGCAGCCAATATTCCAAATGTAATCAGATAATAGTTCCTCGCCTTAAAATTACCAGAAGTAACTATGCTAACAATGCTAACGATGCTAACCACTTTCTCAGCTAACTTAGCTAATGTTAGCAGTTATGCTAACTTTGCTAATCATGCGAACCACGTTACTCAACTAACTTGGCTAATGTTATTAGCATTTATGCTTACTATGCAAACAATGCTAACCTCGTTACTTGGGTAACTCAGCTAATGTTATTAGCTGTTATGCTATCAATGCTAATCATGCTAACATGTTACTCATTTAACTTAGCTAATCATTAGCTGTTCTGCTAACAATGTTAACTATGCTAACAATGCTACCCATGATAACCACGTTACTCAGCTAACTTAGCCAATGTTAGCAGTTATGCTAACAATGCTAACTATGCTAACCACTTTCTCAGCTAACTTAGCTAATGTTAGCACTTATGCTAACTATGCTAACCACGTTCCTCAGCTAACTTAACTAATGTTTGCGTTAATGCTAATTATGCTAAGCATGTAACTAAGCTAACTTAGCTTTGTTTAACTGCTAACAACATGCACTATGCGAACAATGCAAACGCCAACAATTCTAACCATGCTAACCACATTACTCAGCTAACTTAGCTTTGTTTAACTGCTAACAACATGCACTATGCGAACAATGCAAACGCCAACAATTCTAACCATGCTAACCACGTTACTCAGCTAACTTAGCTAATGTTATTAGCATGTATGCTAACAATGCTAACTATGCTAACAGTGCTAACCATGCTAACCACGTTACCCAGCTAAATTAGCTAATTTTGCTAGCACTTATGCTTACAATGCTAACTATGCTAACAATTCCAACCACGTTACTCAGCTTATTAGCTAATGTTTTTAGCACTTATGCTAACTATGCTAACACTGCTAACTATGCTAACTACGTTACTCAGCTAAATTAGCTAATGTTATTATCATGTATGCTAACTATGCTAATAGTGCTAACAATGCTAACCACGTTACCCAGCTAAATTAGCCAATGTTGCTAACACTTATGCTAACTATGCTAACACTGCTCACTATGCTAACTATGTTACTCAGCTAAATTAGCTAATGTTATTAGCATGTATGCTAACTGTGCTAACTATGCTAAGAGTGCTAACAATGCTAACCACGTTACCCAGCTAAATTAGCTAATGTTGCTAGCACTTATGCTAACTATACTAACAATACTAACAATGCTAACTACGTAACTCAGCTAACTTAGCTAAAGTTGTTAGCACCTATGCTAACTATGCTAACAATGCTAACTATGCTAACAGTGCTAACCATGCTAACCACGTTACCCAGCTAAATTAGCTAATGTTGCTAGTACTTATGCTAACAATGCTAACTATGCTAACAGTGCTATCCATGATGACCATGTTACTGAGCTAACTTAGCTAATGTTATTAGCACTTATGCTAACAATGCTAACCATGCAAACCTCGTTACTCAGCTAAGCTAATGTTATTAGCATGTATGATAACTATGCTAAAAGTGCTAACCATGCTAACCACATTATCCAGCTAACTTAGCTAATGTTGTTAGCACTTATGCTAACTATGCTAACAATGCTAACTATCCTAACCACATTACTCAGCTAACTTAACTAATGTTATTAGCACTTATGCTAACTCTGCTAATAATGCTAACCATGTTACTCAGCTAACTTAGCAAATGTTGGTAGCTAAGCTCACAGTGTGCATAGCTCGCTATCAAGAACAAAGAAAGAAAGAGGGAAGGAAAGAAAATGAAAGAAAGAGGGAAAGAAAGGGAAGGAAAGACTGAAAAAGAAGAAAGGAAAGAGGAAGAGGGAAGGAAAGAAGGAAGGAAGGAAAAGAAGGGAGGAAAGAAGGAGAGGAAGGAAGGAAGGAAAGAAAGGAAAGAAGGGAAGGAAAGATGGAAAGGAAGGAAGGAAGACTCCGCCAGGCGCGTATCAGTGCTAGATTCCACCGACGTTGACTCCGTCTTGCAGGCGCCTGTGTCTGGCCATCTAGACAGCATAGCATAACGGAGCGACGCTGTTTGGCTCCGTCTTGCAGGCGACTGTGTACGGCCAATCAGTGCTAGACTCCGCCAGGCACGTATCAGTGCTAGATTCCACCGGACGTTTGACTCCGTCTTGCAGGCGACTGTGTCTGGCCAATCGGTGCTAGACTCCGCCGGGCGCGTACCTGCAGCATAACGTGAGCGACGCTATTATAATATAGATATGCAGGGGGGATTCCCCCTTTGTCCTCTCCTGGGGATTCCCCTTTTGAACCCAAGCCAATTCATCCACAGGAGTCCCGAATCCCAAACAAAAGATGCCAGGCCGCAAGAGAAAGTAGCGCGTAATCTGCTGCAAAACGTGAGCGACGCTATTATGCTCCGTCTCACAGGCGACTTCGTGTTCCACTGAGCGCGGAATGTCAGCGCAGCGTATTCCCCTTGATAGTTACTTAGTTATAGTTACTATAAAAACATCGGTCGCGTGACGGCCACCTTAGTGTTTATGGAAACACCTCAGCAACACCATAGCAACGTGATGACATCATAGAGGTGCATGTGATGACATCATAATGCTGCACGAAGTTACATAAAATAGAACCCGTGGATCCCCACGGGCAGAGTGCTAGTCCATATTATAATAGCCGAGTGGCCTCTGTGTGCGTGCGTGTGTGTGTGTCCGGCCACTCAGTGCTAGATTCCACCGGGCGCGTATCTGCAGCATAACGTGAGCGCCGCTATTTGGCTTCGTCTTACAGGCGACTGTGTCCGGCCAATCAGTGTTAGACTCCGCCGGGTGCGTATCAGTGCCGGATTCCACCGGGCGGGTATCTGCAGCATAGCGGGAGCGCCGCTATTTGGCTCCGTCTTACAGGCGACTGTGTCCGGCCAATCAGTGTAAGACTCCGCCAGGCGCGTATCAGTGCTAGATTCCACCGGGCGCGTATCTGCAGCATAGCGGGAGCGACGCTGTTTGGCTCCGTCTTGCAGGCGACTGTGTCTGGCCAATCGGTGCTAGACTCCGCCGGGCGCGTATCTGCAGCATAACGTGAGCGACGCTATTATAATATAGACATGCAGGGGGGATTCCCCCTTCGTCCTTTCCTGGGGATTCCTCCTGTATATCCTCTCCTGGGGATTCCCCCTTTTGAACCCAAGCCAATTCATCCACAGGAGTCCTGAATCCCAAAAAACAGATGCCAGACCGCAAGAGAAAGTAGCGCGTAATCTGCAGCATAACGTGAGCAACGCTATTATGCTCCGTCTTGCAGGCGACTTCGTGTTCCACTGAGCGCAGGATGTCAGCGCAGCGGTCGCGTGACAGCCACCTTGGTGTTTATGGAAACGCCATAGCAACACCATAGCAACGTGATGACATCATAGAGGTGCATGTGATGACATCATAATGCTGCACGAAGTTACATAAAATAGAACCCGTGGATCCCCACGGGCAGAATGCTAGTTATACTATATTTTACTATTATTATTATTTTTTTAATGATTATTTTTATTATTATATTTGGTTTCAATATTATTTTCAATGGTAATAATAAAGTACTGTTCAGTACCCATTGGAGGTCTGCTGATTGCTTCCTATTCACTGTGAGCCTTTACACAATGCCTTATTTGAAAGTATCGAAGGAGGGTGTTCAAAGGCAACCTGAAGCACGGCTGTAGCTGTGCAAATGACTTCATCTGATTGCCTGAACTAGCTCACCTTCAAAATCCCCCATCACATAAAGATGGACAAAAATCTGTATTACCCGGTCTTGGAATAGCCCTTGATATTGAACTTAGTCCTCTCCCCTTCTTCCTTACTTTTCCCTGCACATTCAGTGTATTTTTTTATTTCCAATATCCTTAGTTGGGCTACCCAATAGTAGTTTTTAAAATCTTTACATTTTCAAATCTGGCATGCCCACCTTTTTGTTTAAGAAATAGGAATGTTTAGCGTCAGACTCTGGGTGTTTTCTTCTGCCACATACATTTTGATAAAGGTTTGTTGAACATTCTGAAGGTGGTTGCAGGTACTGGTATGGGTAGGGATTGAAAAAGATAATTAGGGGCCGGGCAGCCTAATCTGCCAGGACCCTATTGTTATCCTGCATGCTCTTCCTTCTTCTTCTTCTTCTGAGGAAATCCTACTTCCCATGCGTGAAAAATCACCAAACTTTGCACAAAGGTCCAGTCCAATGCCAGATTGTCTCAGCTGGAAAAACAGGCCAATAGTCCTGATGGTGGCGCTACAGCAAGCCTCTAAATTTCAACATTTTGAAAATTTACAACAAATCAACCATATGTGCTACAGATTTGCAACTTTCACCAAAATGTAGCCCCAATACTGAAGAAAATTTTGTACATTTAAACCTATTGCAAATTATGAAGTCCATCACTCTGTTTTTTTCAAAAACTGTAAAACTTATTAAACCTATCTCCTCCCACAGTTTCTGCTCAATTGACACCAAACTTGCTACAAGCATCTTCAGACTGTCCTACATAAACAATCCACACAGATTTTTTGATTTATTGAAAATTGAGCCTACAGTGTATCAGAATGTTTGACTGTAAACGGTATTGTAAACATATACTTGCAAATTCTTGCTAAATACATTTTCAATGTTCATTTAAAAAAAGAAAAAATTTTGGAGTCATGGTAGATGATGTTTGGAAAATATCAGAATTTTATCTCAAAAACTGAATTTTTTCACAGCATTTTGAATTTTGCTCTCATGCGAACAATTGGAGTCAATGCAAAAATGGCATTTTTAAACATCAGTTTTTCACTTATGGAGCCAATAAATCATTGTTAAAAACAAATTACCAACATCTCCATGCTGTCTAGATGCAATTTGTGTATTTTTGTCTAAATAACTGAATTTTTGACAGCTGTTTGAAATCTGCCCTCACACGCTGTCATTGCAGCTGTAGAATTCCTATAATGAGCTAGAACAGTGGTTCTCAAACTCGGTCCTAGCGCCCCCCTGTGTACGCTGGTTTTTGCTCCAACCGCGACTGCAATTGTAGAATTTTAAAAAGCTGTTAATTTGTCTTAATTAGCTGCATTCCATGTTTAGAGCGGTTATTTACCATTTTAAGCCATATTTTAATGGACATATCCACTGTGCCATGAAAAATAAAAACCCTTGAACATATTGGACTTATTTTTCTATTTTGTGAGGATTTTCAGGTTAAAACATATTTAAACAGGTCAAATCAGACTTTGAGAAAATAAGTAAGCCATAAATTAGGTTGCTGAACACAGGTGTTTTCAGTTCTTTCAAAATAATTGGCCTGAACTTAATAAAATTCAATAAAACTAAACAGGTATGACTATATTGTTCGCCGAATAAATTGGCAGTTTTTCCGACCACGTGTCAACAGTTTCACCAACAAGGGACAGATTGATTGTTTACGTAGATTAAATGTTTGGTTAATTGTTTCCCTCTGCAGTTATTTATACTAGTTTCTAATATATCTCAATGTGGATTTGAAATTTTTATTCTTCAAGGCATGTATAGATTCTTCAAATGTGGCTTAAGAGGATAAATAACGACTCCAAACATAAATGCATCTAATTAAGACAAATCAACTGCTTGTTAAAATCCTAAGATTGCAGTTGTGGTTGGAACAAAAAGCAGCAACACAGTGAGGTGCCAGGACAGAGTTTGAGAACCACTGAGCTAGAAGGTTTTGAGCATATATTCTGCAGTGTTGTCTCTTGTTAATTAGCTCAGTGAGATAGAGCATAGTCTCTTGTGCCGGAAATTGTGAGTTCAAGCCTCAACTGATGTAAAAAGCACATTAGAATGCCACCTTTTTTTCATCTTCCTACACTCTGCTTGTTGCTCAGAATTGCCTAATTTTGCCTAAAATTGCCCGGCCCCGACCATTGCTGCGCAGCAGCTATAATATCTCTTTGTATTCATTCTATCATTTTTTGTTTTATATTTTCTATTGACAGTCGTTTTGTTGGTCTGGATTGCTACTGCTGCAGAAAATATCATCAGGGATTCAAAGACTTTTTATGACCAAATGCATTTCACACAGTAGTTTCCCTACAAAAATTAGACTCTACATATTTTGTACATGTAAATCTACAGTTAATCGCTTTACTTTAATACTCTTCTTGCTTAATCCATCCCTAACTTCCAATCTCAACATTATCTCTGGTCCATTGTTACACAAAAAGGAAAAGTATCGACACATTGTCTTGCCTGTTGTGTCTTACAATTTTTCTCCTTTTTCTTCCCACTTTTGCCTGAATTTTTGTAAATTTGACTATTTTGTTTATGTATGTGTCATTTTTATGTATGTGTCCTCCCAGCCATTTGTGCTTTAAGCACAAATTCTGAAAATACAGTCACTCTCCAAGGCGGGGTTTGATGGCAGGCTAAAAAAGAAACAAAAATACACCAGTATACAGTGAAGGTAATATCTCAGGGCCTCATTAAAGACTTCAATGTACAACCCCAATTCCGAAATAGTTGGGACGAAGTGTAAATTGTGAATAAAATCAAAATGCAAGGATTTTCAGATCACATGAGCCAATATGTTATTTACAATAGTGCATAGATAACATTTCAAATGTTGAAACTGAGACATTTTACATTTTTATCCACAAAATGAGCTTATTTCAAATTTTCTGGCTGCAAGAGGTCTCAAAAAAGTTGGGACACAGGCAAAAAAGGGCTGAAAAAGCAATTAATATATGAGAATCAGCTGAAACAACATTTAGCAACTAATTAAGTTAACTGGCATCAGGTGTGTAACATGATTGGCTAAAAAGGGGATGTCTTAGAGAGGCTGAGTCTCTCAGAAGTAAAGATGGCCAGAGGCTCTCCAACCTGTGAAGGCTTGTGTAAAAAAATTTTGGAATGCTACAAAAACAATGTTCGTCAACGTCAAATTGTAAAGGCTTTGAAGTCTCATCATCGACAGTGCATAACATCATCAAAAGATTCAGAGAAACTGGAAAAATCTGTGTATGTGAAGAGACAAGGTCAAGACCTTTACTGGATGCCCGTGATCTTCGGGCCCTCAGACGCCACTGCATCACTCACCGGCATTATTCTGTCATTGACATTACTAAATGGGCCCAAGAATACTTCAAGAAACCACTGTCTGTAAACACAGTCTGCCGTGCCATCCACAGATGCCACCTAAAACTCTATCTTGCAGAAAGGAAGCCATTGTTGGGCATGATCCAGAAGCGCCGCCGTGTTCGGTGGGCCAAGGCTCATTTTGTCATGGTTTTTGGAGGCTGGCGAGCTTTCTTTGTTTCTCTCGTCCGGGACAATATCGTTTTGCCCACAATCGGATTCTTTGGCCAGCTGGCATTAATTGTGGGCCACGCTCGGACTCTATTTAAACCCATGTTCTGTCTCGCCGCCTTTGCTAGAGTGTCAGTGTTACTATGCAGTATAGTCGGTAAGGTCTCTAGCTAAAGAATTGTTTGAGGAATTAGCTGCAAAGAGGAAAGTGCTAGTTAGCAAGGGAATCTTTCTCTCTTTTCTTCCTCTTTCTGGGCACCGTCTGGTGCTAAATCGTTTTATCTCGGTTCCCGAGATTTTTCCCTTTTATTTCGTTCTGTCGAGCTCGCTTTGCTTCCTTTTGTACCCGGACTAGATCTTTGTCCGTTGGAAGCGCGAGTCTCTCTCTCTCCTTTTGTCGGTTTGTCTCTCTTATTTTGCTGGATTTCCTTTCGTTTCGGCCGCTGCTTTTGGCGTCTCGAAACACCAGCCATCACACATTTAAAATGGACTGTAGCAAAGTGGCAAAGTGTCCTGTGGTCAGACGAGTCCAAATTTGACATTCTTGTTGGAAATCAAGGGCGTCGTGTCCTCCGGGCTAAAGAGGAGAAAGACCACCCCTCCGGTTATCAGCGTTCAGTTTAAAAGCCAGCATCTCTGATGGTATGGGGATGCATTAGTGCATATGGTGTGGGACACTTGCATGTTTTAAAAAGCACCATGAATGCTGAAAGGTATATAAAGGTTTTAGAGCAACATATGCTCCCCTCCTGATGACATCTATTCCAGGGAAGGCCTTGTGTATTTCAGCAGGACGATGCAAAACCGCATACTGCAACTATTGCAACAGCATGGCTTCATAGCAGAAGAGTCCGTGTGCTGAACTGGCCTGCCTGCAGTCCTGATCTTTCACCGGTTGAGAACATTGGGCGCATAACTAAATGAGAAGTCCGTCAAAGGAGACCCAAAACTCTCCAGCAGCTGGAAGCCTGTATTAAACAAGAGTCGGATCAAATTTCAACGGCTAAACTCAAGAAACTTGTCTCCTCAATGCCCCGATACCTCCACTCTGTGTTAAAAAGAAGAGGGGATGCTACACCATGGTAAGCAGGCCCCTGTTTTGAGACCTGTAGCAGCTATCAAATTTGAAATGAGCTCATTTTGTGGATAAAATTGTAAAATTTCTCAGTTTCAACATTTGCTATGTTATCTCCATAGACGGATTAAGAGACGTCAGGCCCCTGGGCACAGACATTTGAAAGGCCCCCCCAATCCAGCTGCCTGCGCTGCGAAAGTTGTGTACAAGTAATGGAAACCAAGTTAAAAATCACCAAAACGTCTTCCCAATCTAATGTGAATATCACCAAATTTACTGCCACACCAGAAAACTCTTAACTATTTATACATTAAAATTCCGGCATTTATTTTTTGTCCACAATATTTACTTTAATTTTATTCTTCAGTTTTATTCATCATTTTCACTGTCACGTAACATTCGCGAATGAACATTTCAGTTACAGTATTGATCGATTTTGCCACTTTCGCATTGACCTTTCACGCCATAAAAAATGAAAAAATTAAACCGCTCTCAACTATAAATGAGATAAAGTTAAGCCATTTCGATTATTAACAAAAACAAAGCCTAAAAACAATTTACAGCAAGACTGTGTCTATGAGTTTAAATTAACCATTCAATCATCTTACTTTAACCAACTTAACCAAGGCATTTTCTCCTGGTTTTGCGTCATGCGAAATCATCCACGATATCGTCAAAGTCCAGGCCATTAGTCAGTTCGCTCTCAATTGCCGCGAGAGAAAGCGATTTCAGACGTTTTTGTGTCATCTTCGTCCGCGAGAGAAAGCGATTTCAGACGTTTTTGTGTCATCTTCGTCCTCAGCTCATTTTTAATTCTGGATAGCAGAGAGAATGACCGCTCACCTTCGCAATTACTGACGGGCTGAGTAAGAAACAGCCTTGTCAAAAAAAAGATGCTTCTTTGGTTTCTTTTTCTTTTTTTAAGCTTTCTTTCGGCTGCTCTGCTTAACGTCCACCGGTGCTCCATTTTGAATTTATGTACGTTTTGCGCTTGTTAAAGGATTTCACATTTTAACAGATAAGACCTTATTGTCACTCCACTTTCTCCGATGCAAACTTTAATAGCGTCCTCCATCGACCAGTTTCTTTATTCATTTATCTAATTGGAATGTGGGCCCCCATAAAATAGGCCTATGCAAAATATTTCTTATATTCTTGTAAGAAATCTCACTTGTCCCAGTCAAGGGCTAACACTGAAACATACTTAACCCCTTATACCCTGCCTTTTCCCCTAAGTTTTCCCTAAAAAGGATTTAACATAAGATAACACATTTTTTCCTATTGGAGGACAATGCACCAATATTCTTTATCTGCTGGTCTCAGCCCTTCACTGAAGCTGCATTGCACTTATATTGAGAAAAATATTCAAACCCAGGGCGCCATGTTTGTATGGTCACAGCATTACTTCAAATGGAAACATCTATATCAAGTACATATTTTATACACATTTCCCTGTTATTCACATGGACATATTTGGGATTGTCAGAAACCTTTGGATCTCCACTAGAATTTAAAATGGGCCTGAAGTTTCACAAGTTTGAATATAGCCGCTGCATTTGATGGACTCCAATTGGGGGCCTCTTGGGCTTAAAAGGTTAAAGGAGCCTATAATCAAGTGACAAAAATAATAAATAAAACTATAAATTAATGAATCAATTAATCAGGAAATCTCACACACAAACACACACACACACACACACACACACACACATATGCAGGCCCATGTTATATTATTGAGGAGCCTTTATGGGTCCTTATGAACCATGACTTTCCAGAAATGCCACATAAACAGCTCATTTGTGTGTGTGTGTGTGTGTGTGTGTGGGGGGCCCATATCTATGACCATGTGAGGGGCCCCTTGGACAGAACTTGGTCTTTGGATTTCTCCCCACAGAGTTGAAGGGCCCATATTACATGGAGCACCTCTAAAGTCCTGTGGATAAACCAAGGCGATAAACACCCACTTAAAATGCAACATGATGGTTTGTTTCTTGTGATGTCTTCAAAGTGAATTTTTAGGCTATTCCTTCAGTTTGCCAGTAGGACTTTAGTTATTGACAGGAACGATTAGGCCCTTTGACTATGCAAAAAGAAATGCAACTTGAATAGCGGTGACTTTGCATGGAGGCTCAGGGGGCCCTTGGGCCCGTTCATTAATCCATCCCTGGTTATCTCTGTTCTATTGTGAATAAAATACTGGCTGGTGTGATTTGAAAGTCATTGCGTTTTGATTTTATTCACAATTTACACTTTGTCCCAACTATTTCAGAATTGGGGTTGTACTTTGGACTGAGAAGACAGTATTCAGTGGTTCCGTGTCAATCTTAAACAGTGCAGAAGCCCAAGAAGACAGAAACATTTTGCGCCAGAAAACCAAAAAACACCACTTATGAGGATGAACTCAGGATACATAGTAGGGTTTTATTGTGGGAGGCTACGATTGAATTCATCGGGTTCACTGAGGGTTGCTCCTCAGTTCTCAACTCTAGAAAAAAAACTATAATTTTCTTTCTGAAAACAAAAAATTGTTAACCTCTTAGTTGAAAAACAGGGCTGAAACACTGGTGTAGGGTCAAATGTTCAACTAAATAGAGTAGATCAGTGAAATTCACATTGATCATTTATTATTTAATGTTGAATTGGGGATCTTATATGCCTAAAACATACAAAAAAAATGGACAAGACAGAATTGTACTCAAACCATTTATCATGAACTCATGCATTTCATCTTTTTGAACTATTTTTTTCAGCATTGAAAAATAAAGAACAACATTTTGTAAATAAATTTGCGGCGCTGACTGTTGATGAAACAAAATACAACGACCACGGTTTAAGTTGCCAGTCAGTCATTTGAGATTTGAGCATGTAATCCTTGTTCTCTATCAGTGATGTGTATCTGTCTTTCTTCTGTACAGCTTTTTGATAGATTCTCTGAATTCTTCTGTCATCAGTGAGTAGATGATTGGGTTTAGCATAGGTGGCAAAAGGGTTGCCAGGGACAGGTTAATAATTCGGGCGTTCTGGTCAATTAAGGAGTCCAGTGCTATTGTAGCGCATAAAGGAAAATAGAACACACTCACCAAGACCAAATGAGAGGTGCAGGTTTTTATGGCTTTGAGCCGCTCAGAGGCTGTTGCAATTTTGAATAATGCTCTGGCTATGCTAATGTATGTAACTGTGATAAACAACACTGGAAACCAGAGAATAATAACAGGATATATCCACATAATAATATAATCTGGAGTGGTGTCATTGCATGCCAAACGGTATGTGGGTCCGTGATCACAGAAATAGCTATTTATCACAACGGATTTGCAAAATGACAGTTTGGTAATAAAATACACTGATAGGGTGTTTGCCAAGAAAGCGAACATCCATGATGTAATAGTCACTGCCTGCATTGATCTGTTTGTCACAATCTCATTATATCTCAGTGGAAAGCAAATTGCAACACACCTATCATAGGACAGAATAGTGAGAGTAAGAGACTGCACTGTCAGACATGAATAAAAGAAGAACATGTTTGTCAAGCAGCTTGCATAGGAGATTAAATTTGATTTAAACAGAAAAGTGACAATTACCTGTGGAACAAGTGCAGAGCTTTCACACAAGTCAGACAGAGCCAAATTAAAAACTACTATGTATTTTGGAGTGTGAAGACACTGGTTCATGCAAATCATCAGCATGATAAATGTGTTTCCCAGTACTGTCAGAGCATAAACAAAGCACAGGAAGGCATAGAAGTATTTTGTGTGGGGAATCCCAGAAAACCCACTTATATAAAAGTAATCAGGGTGTATAATAGTGGCATTAGTCATGGCAGCTGAATTCAGGGGGCTCACTGCAGGTTTAGATGATCTTCACTGTTTCATGCTCCCAGAATAACAGCCCTTTAGAACCTAAAAATAAATGGAATGTCTCACATTGGTAAATTTATCCAACATTACAAATTTAACAATGAGCAGTTTGTCATATATTGCATTATTGAAACTACACAACTTCAGATTTATAATTTAAATATTGTGCATTGTGTGTGTGTGTGTGTGTGTGTGTCCCCACAAAATTCTGATGTTCGACTGAAGAAGATATTATCAATTCTAATTTTTAATTTTTCCAGATCAATCTTTAGTCACAGCACTGAACACAAAGTATGTATGTTTCATTTCAAAAGAACAATGTAAACCTGACTATCGATAATTTAATGCTGCATTACTTTGGTTGTCCACATTACTGTCGATACATTTTTTTGGTAAATTAGCCTCGGTGACTGGATACACAGAAACCTGATTGCTGTGCCTTTCTCTCACGTTTAAAATCTAACCATCAAACAGTTTCTCTCGCATGATCCTGGAGAACAAATAACTGCTACATCAGAGAATTGCCACAATGACCTTCTCAATTTCTCGTATTGATGGCAATTACAGCCCTTAATTAGGAGAATACCTCCTTTGTTCAACTTGAGATGGAATCTAAAACTGAACCATTCAAAAATAAATATCAAATTCATTCATTTACTCAGGGAAATAGAAACATATAAAAGCTGTGAAAGTAAAGCTGAGAGTACACATCCAAAACTGGAACAGTATGTCTTCCCTGCTTATTTTATCTATTACTGTCAAAAATACTTACCTAATCAGGAATTAATTATACTGAAGATTTTTTGAAGTAGAGGACACCTAGGAATTGTAGATGCACATGAACCTGATAAGTTTATTGTACGCAATATAAATATTTTGTTTTTAGACTGACATACTTGAAAATTCCCAATTCCTCATGAAAATCCACAAAAGAAATTCATTGTAGTTACATACATCACTGTTGTTTTTTTCTCTGAAGAAATATATTTTGTTGCAAATACTATTATAATTGTCCTGAAGACAAATTTGTTACTTTTCAAAGGACAGTTTTCAAAATTAATGCAGTCAAAAACTGAGCTTACACTGGGAGCTCTGGAATAAATGAATGGGCATCTGTGCCGAATACTGACCAATGACTTCATGAAACTTCAACGTTCTCAGCATTCATCTAAACATGGAATATCTATTGTTCCACTACTGTGCATCCAATCTCTTTCAACATTTATCTTTCTGAAGGTGCGTCCCCTTGAACATGATGAGAAATGAGTTGAAAAATGGTGACCATTCCCTCTTATATCTCAGAGAGACTGTACTGAGCACTGCATCAAGGGAACAGGACACAAAAATAAATCCTCACATGAATTCAGTGCAATGACAATGACTGATTTTGTTTTTCTTCATTAGGACATTAATTTATTGACAATGAAGATATTTATTTGGGAATCTGATCGTGAAGTTTGTTTCTTCCAACAGCTAGTAGGAGTTAGAATCATCCAGCCTGATTGTGTAAGGGAATGTACCCCTACGATATATGAAATGGGGACGACAGACATTTAAGATGGCTTTGTCTTAATTATCGTACCGCAGGATACCAAATTTGGTTTAGCAGGAAACCACAGAAAAAGCCAAATTTTTAGGTCTGTATCTCACTTTGCCTGCCGATGGTGCCACCTGGAAGCCACTAACGTGGCTCAGCTTTGCTGTTGACACCACATTTAACAGTAACTATCATGACTTAAAGTAACACTAGGCGCCTGTGGGTTTGAGGGCGGAACTTTCAAATCCTGCAGTTCAATGCGACTACGCCCACCACCAATCACAGCGCGCCATGATGCTTCCAAAGCCACGCCTGAAAATCTGTGCGCATGGGGTTTGATTGACAGCTGTATCATTCCAATTATTTGAGTTGGCTGTATGTTTGATTGGCTATTGTTTTTTAGCTCTTGCCCCTTACAGGATAGACGTATCTTTTTCATTCCAGTGTCAAACATCTTGTGTTTCATAGCTCTATCGATCACTGTAGAGCTAGAATAAGAAATTAAAAAAATTGTAACAAATCTGTGGGAGCCTATTGTACCTTTAAGGGTACAAAGTACCAAATATGTTATACTTTTATCATGACCTCTGACACTTTAAGTCTGGTTAGACATCAGCACCATATCAGCGCCAAGCTGGGTACCATATCAGCACCACATCAGCGCCAAGTCCTGAAAGAACTGCTTGAATCAGCACATGAGAGAATTGAGGAGTTAGAGGCAGCACTTGAGAAAAAAAAACAATATTTGTGAAACTGCAAATGAAACCCACCAGCAGTATAAAGTTTTACACAGGTTTTCCTTCTTTTGCAGTTCTTGTTGCCCCTTTTAGAGCCCTTTGTCCCACTGCATTAAATATGTACTCCTGGTCTCAAACGCAACGCCTCAGAAATAAAGGAATAAGGGATGTTGAAGGGCTAAGGCAGTCTATGAAAAGTTAAACTAAGTTTATTTGATCAGTTTTATGGTACCGTCACACCTTGACGATTTACCTAGCGTATGCCGGCATATCAAAATTTTGGTGAATACGTTGGCGTACGTCAAATAAGTTATGGGTAAGTTTTATATAAGTTAAGAGCACTCTGAGGCACGCTGGCATATGTCGTTGTACGGCGAGGTCATCCAAAAATTTTGTGCATGCCCAAAAATTTCGAGGTATGCCAGCGTATGGCTCAAAGTTGTAGGTACATAATGCGATTGTTGACACACGTTCACACACGTTACTTGTAAGTTACTCATAAGTCGAAATACGACGAGATGATGTCTAGTGTACCCAAAACGTATCAATCAATAAATCAATAACCTTTATTGCAGAGAAATCCCAGTGAGAATGAGGTCTCTTTTTCAGGGGAGCCCTGAATACAACCAAACAATTACAACGAAAGGTTGAAGACAAACAGCACAGATAAAAATACACAAAACTCACAAACAACAATTCCAAATTAAAGGACTTACAAATTTTAATATAGAATAAAAAATAATAAAAATGAATTTAAAAAATAAATAAATAATAAGAACATAGGACAGAGAAAAACGATGTGCAAATCCTACCTTAAATTAAAAGCAAGTACCTCTGGCCTCCAAAAGTAATATATCCAACACTAATTTCTTGAAGGACAGAAGGGGATAAGGCAATCTAGCTTCAAAGTATCCTGGAAATTATTCCACAAACAAGGTGCAAATGCACTAAAAGAGGTACCGCCCAAATTTATTCCAGTCCTGGGAGCCTCGAACAAGATCCACGCTTGTGATCTGGTATGCTGACTTCTGATTTTGATGGAAAAGAGCTTAGTAAGATATGAAGGAAGTTTGCTGAGCAAAGCTTTATAAATAAATAAAATACAATGTAACTTCTTTCTAAAATGAAGAGAAAACCACCCTACAGAGTTATATAAAGCATAGTGATGAGTTCTAAAACCATCACCTGTGATGAAGTGCAATGCGCTGTGATAGACTGCATCCAAAGGGCTTAATATTAGAGGCATGCCTGTAAAGGACATCTCCGTAGTCAAATATGGGTAATATTACCAAATATGGGTCACCTGGACAATCCTCTTCCTATTGTCCAAAGAAAAACAGGACCTATTCCGGTAAAGAAACCCGATTTTCATTCTAAGTTTTTTAGACTGGTTAGACACATGCATCTTAAAAGAGAGGTCATGATCCAACCAGATACCCAGGTATTCGTAGGACTGAACCTGCTCAATTTGAACACTAGTCACTGAGAAAATGGAGTCACTTGGCATAATTGCATTCTGTGTAGAAAAGATCGTGAACTTTGTTTTATCAGTATTTGCATTCTGTGTAGAAATGATCATGAACTTTGTTTTATCAGTATTTAAAACCAGTTTAAGATAAGCTAGATCATGCTGTATAACATTAAAAGCAGATTGTAAATATGTGAGGGACTGGAGACATGTTGGAGCAGAGGAAGAAAGCACTGTGTCATCTGCATAAAAATGAACCTTGCAATTTGTTACATTACGAGCAATGTCATTTATATAAATTGTGAATAAAATTGGCCCAAGAATGGAACCTTGGGGTACTCCTTTCGTCACCTTTAAAAATTGAGACTGCACATCCCCAGAAATAATAGCTTGTGTTCTATTTGAGAGGTAGTCCTGGAACCATGAGCATGCTCTGTAACCAAGACCAATGGAGGACAACTTATTTAATAAGATAATATGGTCTACTGTGTCAAAAGCTTTTGCTAAATCAATAAATAGGGCTGCACATTTTTGTTTACTATCCAAGCTGTTACTAAATCATTTATAACCAATGAAGCTGTTGTAATGGTGCTATGTCCAGGCCTGAAACCAGATTGCTGTGACGTTAAAATGTTATTGAATGTTAAGAAGTTCCAAAGTTCTTGTTTTACAAGAGATTCTAAAATCTTAGCCAGGCATGGCAATTTTGAGATGGGCTGATAGCTCTTTACGGAACTGGGATCACCCCCCTTAAATAAAGGAAAAACATGAGCCGTGTAGAGCCCATAAATGTCAAAATTGTCCATTAATGTCAAAATACCCGCAAATGTCATAACACTTCAACCGCAAATGTCAAAATACCCGCAAATGTCATAACACTTCAGCTGCAAATGTCAAAATCTGATTCACCGCAAATGTCATAACATGTCGACCGCAAATGTCAAAATTTCCATTTTAACCGCAAATGTCAAAATGTGTCAACTGCAAATGCCAAAACTCATTGCTTACATTTGTAATAAGAAAAAATAATGAAACAGAAAAAAGTGAAATAAAATAAATTGAAATCGAATGAAATAAAGTGAAATTGCATGAAAAGAAGTAAATTAAATAAAATAAGATTTTTCAGAAATTAAATAAAATGAGAGATTTGAATTCTTTGCTGGAGACGAATTAGGTGGTCTGTCGAAATATATATATACATATATATATATATATATATATATATATATATATGTATATATATTTACTCAATAATAAGCGAGATAGCCTCAAAAGAATATAAAATTATAACGTCATAAATTGGAAATCGAATTGAGTTTAGATGCCAATATGATGATGTCATACCATAAAAAAGCTAAATTTCTTTTTCATGGATTCATATCTACAAGTTTTTAGAACATGTAAAAAATTGGGGGTCTCCACCCATTTTGTGGAGCTATAGTGGGCGGCACGGTGGCATAGTGGTTAGCACTGTTGCCTCACAGCAAGAAGGTCGTGGGTTCGATGCCGGCCTGGGGCCTTTCTGTGTGGAGTTTGCATGTGTTCTCCCCGTGTTCGCGTGGGTTTTCTCTGGGTAGTCCGGTTTCCCCCACCCACAAAACATGCATCATAGGAACACTCCAACCAGTACCCCTGACCAAGGAACTGGCTTTAGAACTGGAGTTGGTCCCCGGGCGCTGCTCTGTGGTTGCCCACTGCTCCTAACTATAGGATGGGTCAAATGCAGAGGACAAATTACCCCACGGGGTTCAATAAAGTTTATGTTATAATGGAAAGTTGAAACTGACTTTAAATGGTTGGTAATTGTCAAGAATAGTATAAAGAGTCCACATTATGTGAAAAGACAGCATTTTCACGTTCCCTATGAGCTGCACGTGTGCATAAGGCACCCGAGGACGCAGGCCCCCTGGAAAATTTTTAAATGCTCAACATGGCCTGAAACGTATGCAAAATAAATTTACATACGTCAATGTCATTGGAAGGTTTATGAATTTGTTAAGGATCAATTAAATTATTAAACACCAATGATAAATGGTGAAGTTCATAAGAAAATAACTTTATTATCTGCACGATTAAAAGTCAACTGTATCAACATGATCATTTTGAATCACAAAAAAGAAATAAAAAATTAAAAATTCAGCTGCATTGTGCAATACAAAGAAAATCATTGCATGTTACCGACCAATATTTTTACTACTATTTTAATGATGCCTATGATCTTTTACAATGATTGCAATCTTTAATTGGGGCACGTAGAAGCTGTGCATAACATGTCATGTTCACAACTTTACATGCGAACATTCCTTTATTTTTTCTTTAATTACAAAATATTGGAGAGTGAAAAGAAATATGTCATAAAAAAACAACAGACTGTACTTAAACCAGCAGAAGAACAAACGTGCTGTCAAAATGAAATATCTACACCTAGAAAGCATCTTGATGCAACACATACATCTTTCTATAAAGTTAGGAATTAGCAATGTCATAATACACCGAAAGTGACAAAAACGCTTGCTTTTAAGACCCATTCCACGAGAAAATGGCACTATTTGAAGAAGTTGAGGAGTTGACCCCCCTGGAATTGAATGAAACTTGGAACATAGGTAGGTATGGTAGTCTCACAGAAAAAGCCATTTTTAGGTCAGTATCTCACTTAGTCTGCCAGTGGCGCCACCTGGAAGCCACCAAAGTGGCTCAGTTTTGCTTTTGACACCACATTTTACATCAATTATTATGACTAAAGGGTACACAGTACCAGATGTGTTATACTTCTATCATGATCTGTGACACTTCAAGTGTGGATAGACATCAGCACCACATCAGTGCCAAGCTGGGTAACTTTGTTATTGCGCCGGAATTATTTGAGAAATCACAGTAAAAATTGAAAATGGGAATGGAAATAAAATAATATCCCAGACATATACCAATCAAGAATGCTTTATTATGTGTTTACTGACTTCAAAACTATCATTTTCAGTTAATTGTACCTTGGTATCTTGCTGGGTTAGTGCAATGGATGGCTGGAAAGATGGTCAAAATTGATTTTTGATGCATGTTTGCGGTATATTTTCTCAGTAACCCAGATATGTTCCATGGTGATAAATGCCGTTAGTTGTGCTTTTTGAACTCTATTTTCAGGAATATCAAGCATTTCTTTGGTAGTATCTACACTTTCAAGGTAGACGGAGCCAAAGTTGGAGGAAAACTCAAAACGGACCATTTCATAGCAGATTGTGCGGCGGCATTATTTTGTTTACCCAGCAAGATAGAGATCTGAAATTCTCTGGATACATAGTCCCTTTGGGCTACGTTATAGCCTTAGTAAAATCTCAATGGTAGTATTTTCAGTGTAGATGATATTCAACATCAAAAGTTGGAAAATTTCACCCCCAGGGGGCGCCGTAGGTTGGATGCAAAAACTGACTATTCCCAGCAATGTACCTAAGAAATTGTTTTTGAATTGCGATACACACAGCTAGTTTTCTCTGAAAATGAAGAGTTTAGCTTGGCACTATGCTGGGTGGATAGCTATCTGACCACAGGTGGCGCTCTAAAAAGCTAAACTTCTACTTACCTAATATTCCATATTCCCAGACATATAACATAATTCTGTCTTTTGACATATATAAAGTACATGCACAGTTCTGCATAAAAGTTGTAATCACTTTGGTTTAAAGCTGGGTTGGTTGAAAATTGGAAAAGAATGCTGGTTGTGATTGTAGCATTGTGTCAACATGCAAGAATCTTACCAGTAGTCAGTACAGTGTACAGTTTTGTAGTGTTGGTGAATTTTCAAAAAATCACAAATGCTCAGCATTTTTCCTTTGCTATTAGAATTAATGAGTAGGCTTCAGTGTTAATTCTAGGATGCTTGGGTAAGAAAAAGGGCACAGCAATCGCATCAAGCGAGTGGTTGTCCTGAAAAAGAGCATAGAGTTCGTAGCAAGCTAGCAGCAGCCTGCCAAGATAAGGGCAGTTCATTTGTAGTAGTAACTTGCATGCCCTCATTCCTTACACCAGCCCATGATGTCTAGCCTACGCGATGCCCGCTGGGTGGGAGGGTGGGGTTTCTTTTTCAGACTTCCCATTTTTGTGTTGTACCAAGCCATGGGCATTGACGCAACTATTGTGCCACATAGGCTGTAGCCGGCTATTTAATTCAGAGACAGACAAGCTCACTATCAACGGGCCGTAAACGGCCCTGTAGAGACCTAGGATCTAGTGTAGTAGGGCTTGCCTAGGGCTCAACTAGCTCCAAAGGTAACATCGACCCGGATCGAATGAAGAAGGCCTTGGATAGCTGCTCAGAGCCAAAGCCAAGGAGCACCTCTGGCGCGCACCACCAGGTGCCGCCAACTCACAATCTAATTCCAAAAACAGACTGGGGGATAGAGCTAGTCACATGCTGGGTTAACGTCATTTCACTTTGGATAACATGAAAAGCATAAAACAGTTTTAACTTTTGTACTAAACATTCTGTCTTCATGTATACAGTTGTGTGACCGACCCTTCAGACACAATGAAGCCAAGAAACGAGACTGTCTTGGCATGAAAAATGCATTTTTCATTCTTGACAAAAAGCTTGGCTTTAAGGAGGGCCTCAAGCACTTGTCTGACGTGTTGTTTATGCTCTGAGAGAGTTGCAGAAAAAATCAGCATATCGTCAAGGTAAACAAAGACGAATTTCTCCAACATCTCTCGGAGGACGTCATTAACGAGTGCCTGGAATACAGAGGGGGCGTTAACCAATCCGAACGGCATGACCAAATATTCGTAGTGCCTGTCATGCGTATTAAATTCCGTTTTCCACTTGTCCCCCTCCCGGACCCAAACCAAGTTATAAGCATTCCGGAGGTCTAGCTTGGTAAAAAACGACCTCTCCTGCAGACATTCAAACGCGGAGTTCATCAACGGAAGGGGGTATCGGTTTTTAATGGTGATATTATTCAAGCCCCTGTAATCAATTCAGGGTTTCAGGCCGCCATCTTTTTTGCCCACAAAAAAGAACACCGCTCTGGCAGGAGACGTGGAGGGCCGAATAAATCCGTTAGCCAGAGCCTCCTGAATATATTCTCGCATGGCCCTTCGCTCAGGCCCTGACAGCGAGTATAATGAACCCCTGGGGGGAGTGGTACCCGGATAGAGATTGATCTCGCAATCGTACGTGCAATGAGGAGGTAAAGTCGAGGCCTGTTGCTTGCTAAAAACCTCCGTGAGATCAGCATAATCGTTAGGAACATTCGGAGGCAGACAAAAGTTCAGAGCCCCCAAATTCTCACCCTGTTCGGAACCTGCCATTTCTACGTCTGATTCCGAGTCAGAGAAATTCTCCGAATTGCAATCCTCCTCTGGCTGCCGCCAGTCAAATTGAGGATCCCACTCCAACCCCTCTTCCGCCCCTTTTTCTAGACTAGGAGGGTTGTGTGAGACAGACTCCTCAGAATCACTCCAGGCGTCAGCCTCCCCCATAGGTTGCCCAGAATGACACGCCAAACTCTCCCTACAGTGGGACCTACAATCAGTGCCCCACAGGACGACCGGGTAATTCTGACTCCCCCAAAAGATGTGAGGCCTATGTTCCTGTAGCCAAGAGTGTCCTAAAATGACAGGGAAAACAGGCGAACTGATCATTAAAACCAGACCTCCTCAAAATGACCACCAAAAGGGACGAACATAGTCAATGATTCAGAGACCTCGGTTATAAATCCAGTTCCCAGCAGGTGACTGTTCAAAGATCTTATAGTGCGTGAATGTAAAAGAGGGCGGATGGGAATGGAATGTCTCCTAGCCCACTCCGCATCCATAAAACAGACCTCGGCACCAGAGTCCAAAAAAGCCTCGATAAATATTCTGTCTCCTCACAGTCAATTCTACCCCAATTAAAGTTCGGAATGGAAATTGGGTCTGTCCCTCTAGCGCCCCCCATACCGCTAGAGGGACTTCCGGTTTCCCTGAAGCTCAGGGCAACGTGGACAGATAAGTCCCGGTTTGTTACAATTATAACAGATTATACGTCTGCGAACGGGCTTACGAGCCCGGCTCTCATATGAGCCATCAACCTGCATAGGCTCGCCAGAAGTGGAAATTTCAGTGGGTGGAATTGGAGCTGTATGCACGCTGCGAGGAGCATTAACCCCATTGTCAGCAAAAGCCAATGCAGTACGTTTCTCCCTGTTACGTTCGTGGATGCGATTATCAATTTGCACCGCAGTACGAACCAACGAATCCAGAGAAACACAAGGCTCCAATGTAGCCAGAGCGTCCTTAACCTCCTCAGCCAAAGTGTGAACAAAAACTGTCATAAGAGGCGCTTCTGGCCAGCCTGTCTCTGTCGCCAAGGAGCGAAATGAAATTGAAAACTCCGCGACACTTTCAGAGCCCTGCCTCAGATGCATTAAACGCGTAGCTGCATCCTGACAACAAACATCCTGATCAAATACCAATACCATTTCTCTAACGAGAGTCTCCACTGTATTCACATCCGGAGAATTAGATCGAATAAGTGACCCGACCCAAGTGAGTGCTGTGTTGGTCAACAGGAATAAAATAAATGAAACCCGAGACTCTTCATTCATGAACCGTGAAGGCTGCGCTTTAAAAAATATTTCACATTGGGCAATGAAATCTTTACATCTTCCTGCCTCGCCTCCTTATCTTGGGGCTAACTGGAGTTTTGGCTCTTGGGGAAGGTGTATGGATTGTGCTCGTGCAACATTCTGTGTGATCTGAGTGGACAAGGCTCTAATTCAGTGAGACTTAACAGAACGTTTTCCTGTTACTGCAAGGCATTCTCCTGAAGTCGGATTCTCTCCGCCAACTCTGCCTGCTGATTGTTCAGGCTAGAAGGACCCTTGCCATACCCAAAGAGAACTGCTTGTTGATTAGTCACAACTTTCTCTAACGCAGCTGCTGCTGACGACTCCATGCTGGTGTTATGACTTGAAAATCACAACAAAGAAAACCAGCAATGACAACTTAAACAAATTTATTCTTCACTGTTAAAAAAAAAAAACTTCTAAAAATAATCCACTATTCAATCCTATAATAACACTCTAATGCCACTATGTAACTCTGTTGCCAAAACATAAACTCTGCCTCTACTGACCAAATTCACAGTATTTATATAGACTAGCAACATTCTGGAAAGATCTACAGGATTCCTGGGTAATCCCGCCCCCTCCAGGCAGGAAGATGCTAGAAGCTTCTAGAAAGCACTAGTCTATTTCAAAGAAGTGATATTACATCAGATCATGTTTTGCTACAGACACACCACCAGAGGGTGCTGATGAACAAAATAAATAGCTGACGAGCAAGGCATCAAAAACAGCATGTAACAAATCTCCATTTACAAATGATATACAGTGCTGTACACAAAATACTCATACATAACACTGGCTAGAGTGTTCTGTAATGGCTGGTAAAATAGAGAGGCCAAGTGCAGCGGCCAGAGAGAGAACGAGCAGCACGGACACGATACAAACATAGAGAATTATACAGACCACCAGAAAGTACTTGCGCTTCCAAAGCACAAATAATAGTCCGAAAAAACGGAAGCAACGAAAGAGAGAAAAAAAGTAGAAAAGGGAAAATTCCTAAAGAAGAAGGAACTTCAATAATAACTGGAAGATATAAAGTCACACAAATCCTGACTAGAGATATCTCCGGCTATAGTGCTTAGCTACAAACAGACACTTTAGCAAAGGAGGCGTGGCAGACTTCCGGCTTATATACAGTGCCTGACAAAAGTCTTGTCGCATAAGGACGTAGTAACTAAAAATAGCATATAACTTTATTTCTAACCAATCAATTGTTACAATAAATGGTCCATTTTAATGTCAAGGGCTTTCACATTAATAATTTGGTGCAAGATGAAACCGTCAAAAAGTGTTCTGATGTTCACAGCTTGGCTAAGCCCATAACATCTGTTTTTGCTGGGACAGAAGTCTTGTCGTCTCTTCAGATGATGCAACAAATCGCAGATTAGAGTTTAACCTATGACAAATACTGTAATTAACACATTCCCAGATGTGTATAGAAATAACCCCAGCACACCACACTTTCATATGAGGTGCGACTAGATCTCTGACAACATACCAAAGATTCAACCACAGACCAAAGTGCTGATCATCAAGCGCCTGAAGACTGAGTCTGCTGCTGAGGTGGCAGACATTTTTAATGTATCCAAATGTCAAGTGGAGGGGATGAGAAAAAGATTTGAAGAAACTGGTGACATTCATGGCAAGCGCAGGTCAGACAGACCCCGGTATGACTATTTGAAAGGACCGTTTGTTGCTTCAACTGTACAAGGCTAGCCCTTCTTCAACTACAGCGAAGCTACATGAGAAAATGTCACCAAAAATCCCGGTATCTACAAGAAGAGTTTGTCAAATTCTCTCTCAAAGTGGTTTTCATGGCCAAATTAGTACACAGAAGTCTGCATTAAACAGAAAACAAAAAACCTGCATTGCATTTCCCAAGGCCCACAGCTCGCAGAAAGGATTGATACTGGAAAAGTGGCTGAAAGTTTATTTTTCTGGTGAATCATCCATTGAACTGCATGCCAGTCGCCGTACAAGACCTGTTGGAACCCTCATGGACCCAAGATTCTCCCAGAAAACAATCATGTTTGGTGGAGGAAAAATCATGGTTTGTTGTTACATCAGCATGGGGGTGTGAGAAAGATCTGCAGAGTGGATGGCAACATCAACAGCCTGAAATATCAAGAAGTTCTTGCTGCCCTACTTATACTGCTGCTCCTTCTCATTCTTCTGCCTCCATGTCACAGTTCCTGAAAGCGAAGAAGGTCCAGGATTGGCCAACCCAGTCACCTGACATGAACATTATTGAGCATTTCAGGGGTAAGATGAAGAAGGAGGCTTGGAAGATGAAACCATAGAATCTTGATGAACTCTGGGAGTCCTGCAAGACTGCTTTCTATGCCATTCCAGATGATTTCATCATCAAGTTATTTCAGTCATTGCCAAGACGTATGGATGCAGTCCTCCAAGCTCATGGGAGTCATACACAATATTAATTCTTTTTTCCAAGGCACCATGGCTTTATGTTCTGATATTATAGTAGCATATTTGTGTATTCAAAATAAAGTGTATGTATAATTTCCACATTTTTTTTCAATGCGACAAGACTTTTGTCCAAGCAAAATCTGACCTTTCTGTACAAATTAAATTATAAAACTCAATCAATGACACAAAACTCTATTTTGGTATATTTCACATAATCTAGAGGGCTTTGCCTTTCATATAAGCCATTTTTGATTCCAATTGATCAACTACAAGTCAGGTTATTATTTTTTGTTCCTACAACTTGGATAAGTGACAAGACTTTTGTCAGGCACTGTAGAGTCTGGGGAAGCGCCACCCCAGTTCAATCAGCCAGCTGGGTAAAGAATCCGATTGAAAAGGAATTCGAACTCGTCCTGGGACGATAGCAACAAAGAAAAGTCCAAAACACATGCACGCCTCACAAACCATGACATTGTGTTTAGCCATTCATTGCGTTTAGTAATCAATTAAGTACACAACACCACTGCAGGCGCATTGCAGCTAAAATTCTATAGAGCACCTTTGTAACCCAGAGTTTCAGTTTGCAGTCCAGGGGGTAGGCGCTCTCTAATCCTACCTGCGGGAAGATGAAAACCTCGTAGGCAAGGAATTCATTGAAAAGGAAAGAAAAGTAAAAGAAGACAGCATAAGGAGAAGAAGAAAAGGGCATTTAACAGAGACATGAATCTTAAATGTGGGAACAAAATTTGGTTTTGAGCATAGATTTAACACCAATGTTTTTACTTCTTTTTTCTCCAAAACACTCTTTTGATGGTGAACCATCCTGGGTTATCACTTAGACTCCTAAATAACATCAGCCAAGCAAAATACCACCCTGGAGCACTGCTATTTACCGCTGCGAAGGGTTTCGTCGGGGGCAAGCATCCGGAAAAAAAAAAAAACTGTATATAGAACAAGCAAATGTGGAAATCAACCACAAATTTTTTCTCATTTTATTTCATTTTAATAAGTTTGTTAAATATGTTCAGCGATAGCACCCTTCTGGTTCTCAACGAAACATCCTTGATAAGCAATAACACCCATGTGGCTCTAAACCAGGGCTGCCCAACCCTGTTCCTGGAGAGCTACCACCCTGAAGGTTATCACTCCAACCAAAGCAAACCACACCTGCTTTCCCAGTTACAGATCTTGACGAGCTGCTAATGAGCTGAATCAGGTGTGTTGACTTTGGGTTGGAGTGGAAACCTGCAGGATGGTAGCTCTCCCGGAACAGGGTTGGGCAGCCCTGCTCTAAACAGACGATTATTATATGTATATGTTATTTGCATATATATATATATATATATATATATATATATGTATATATATATGTAAATTTTCACGCATGACACAGACACACATACATATGACTTGATTTGAGTGTATTTTCACTCATTTTCTTTCATTACTTTATTTTCCTCATTATTATAATGCCAGTAATGAGTTTTGACATTTGTGGTTGACACGATTTGACATTTGCGGTTAAAATGGAAATTTTGACATTTGCGGTCGACGTGTTATGACATTTGCGGTTAATCAAATTTTTACATTTGCGGTTGAAGTGTTATGACATTTGCTGCGGGTATTTTGACATTTGCGCTTCACGTATTATGACATTTGCGGGTATTTTGACATTAGTGTAGAAATCACCTCTGAATGCCTTAAAATAAAACAAATGAAGGTTTTGGAGTGGCCTTGTCAAAGTCCGGACTTACATCCGATTGAGATGCTGTGGCATAACCATAAACAGGCCGTTTATGCTTGAAAACCCTCCAATATGGCTGATTTAAAACAATTCTGCAAAGGAGAACGGGCCAAAATTCCTCCACAGCGATGCGAAAAACTCATTGCCAGTTATAGCAAATGCTTGATTGCAGTTGTTATCGCCGAGGGTGGCAAAACCAGTTATTAGGTTTGGGGGGGGCAATTACTTTTTCACATAGGGCCAGGTAGGTTTGGATAACCTCAATAAATGAAATCATCATTTAAAAACTGCATTTTGTATTAACTCAATTATCTTTGTCTAATATTAAAATTTGTTTGATGATTTGAAACATTTTAGTGTGACAAATATGCAAAAAAAAAAGAAAAGAAATCAGGAAGGGGGCAAATACTTTTTCACAGCACTGTACATGATAATATGTCAATAGTTCCACTGTTGAAGGATTTGGACGTCTACCGGGTCAGCCGTGGTGGGGGTGACAGAGAAAGGCAGTTAAGGGACCTAAAAAAATCGGCTCGCTCAATCCATCAGCTAACTGCCAGCTAACTGCCTACAACCTGTCTTCATCCGAGGTTACCCATCTCAGGGTCTCTGTGGTGCTATTAACAGACATTTTTCACATCTGACAGATGTCCATAACTGGTAACCCAAAAGTGAGCTAGATCAACAATTTTACTAACCGGATGAAAATTATTGCAAAATGAACAGTATGACTCGTTATATACATGATCACAGCTGACGAAAATTTTCTGTGGTGGGTTACCCCAAAAAGACACTCCCTACCCCCAAAAGTGCGCAAGATCAGCAGAACTGTTAACAAGTTGAAACCTACCGCAAACTATCCAGTATAATTCCCAATAACCATGATTACACTTGACAGGTATTTTCTGTGGTGGGGTACCCTCGACAGACACCCCTTACCCCCACCCCAATATTAAGCAAGATCAAAAATTTTGCTAACCAAATGAAACCTACTGCAAAATATCCATGATAGTCCCCCATATCTGTAATTACAATTGAAAGACATACTCTGTGGTGGGGTACCCTCGACAGACACCCCTATTTACCCCCACCCACAAAGTGAGTTAAATCAACAACTCTGCTAAGTGAAACCAACTGCACAATATCAATTGTAGTCCCCCATATCCTGGCGGAACTAAGGTTTATTATCAATAGGATTCCTAGTGAATAGTCAAATGAATTGACCATTACAGGGTTCAGCGGTGGACATTTGATACGAACTAACCAAGGAATACAGAAAACATGATTTTTGGGCAGTGTTTCAGCCAAGTCCCGGATTGTTAATTAAACATGTATACTTAGCTCCATTAAAAACGCACGGATGAGGTATGTGCTGTATTTGCGGCAAATTGGAGAATCGATAGATTTTTATTTCTTTTCCAGTGATGCGCGAGAGGAAATAAAGAAAAGCGCGTGATATTGTAATCCCGACGAGCACCACGTGCACGCGCCAAGCTCTTCAGTAATAACAAACATTGAGGTGTTCATGATGTGTACAGTGACACTTGACTTGTTCTTTTTGGTGTGGTCCATAGCCTACATAAAGCCAACAAAAAAAATGAAAAATGCTTCTGCATCAAGAAAATGCAACGGCTTGTGACACAGGGTAGAGAAAAAGAGCCTTTGGCGTGTTACTGGCAGATCTCAGCCGCTGAGAGGTGGTGCATCATTTGCACTGTCACCATTCAACAATCAGTCTGCTGTCTATCCGAGAATGGAACACAGGCACTGTCACTGACTGTCCCCGCTTAGGGCAGCCACGAGTGACGATGGCAGCTCAAGAGCGCCACATCTGGTTACAGCCTGTACGTGACAGATTCCAGACAGCAACCCAAACTGATCATGAGATGAGGGGTCCGAGACGATTGAGGGTGAGTGCAAGTACCATTTGACGACGTCTATGTGAGCAACATGTGTGCACACGAGCCCTACAGGAAACCCAGTTTTTGCCCATTTACGCATGGCTGCCCTTACCATGATCAGTCAGCGACAGTCCCTGTTTTCCATTCTCAGACAGAAACAGGGAAATAAAGTGCCAAAAAATGACACAGAGGCAGGTGCCCACAGTCTGAAGTGAAGAGTTCCTACTCCTGTTGATGGGCAAAAAATGGGTTTTCTCAGTTTTGAATCTCTGTATAAGAGTTTTGAGTCTCTGAAGCTCTGAAACTAAGTTCTGAATCTCTGTAAAAAAGTTTTGAAACTCTGAAAAGAGGAGGCAGGATTTGGTGTCAACCTTCTCCGCCTATTGGTTGCTGAAGTAAGCTTATAGTCCAATGACATACGAAATTGACAGACTGCTCCACCAATGCTGTGACAAAGCAAGAGTAGGAGAGCTCTGAGGAGAGCATGCCAGTCAGTCACAAGAAGGAAGCAAAAGAAGAAGACAATGTTGCTCCTTCTTAGCTGATCTTAGTTCAATTGCTTAGCTACCAAGTTCGCTAGCCTAGCTAGCCAACAGTTGAGTGCACGGATGTCATTAGAAAATAAATGAATAAAAAAACCATTATTTTGCTATCTCACTCAGCTAGAGTTGAACCGCGAGCATTTATTTTATACCAAATACAGCTGCTCCCTACTCTTAATTCACTTGCTTAGCTTGCTAGTTCGCTAGCCTAGATAGCCAACAGTTTGGTGCACAGAATTCAAGAGAAAATAAATGAATAAAAATATCCATTATTTCGCTATCTCACTTAGCTACAGTTGAACTGCAATCATTTATGTTATACCAAATATAACTGCTCGCTTCAAAACTTTTTTACAGAGATTCAGAACTTAGTTTCAGAGCTTCAGAGACTCAGAGGGCCCTATCTTACACCAGAGTCCCTAAACCCGTTATTTGGGGATTTAGCATTGCGTAAGAGGCGTTCCCCTGCAAAAGTTGCTATCTTGCACACCTGCCTATATCCCTAAAACACACGCGCTACCCGTTATACTATGCATAGGCGTGGTTTGGGTGTTACGCCAGTTAAACCAATCAGTGTGCCAGGTGCCATTGCCTTTAGGAGCAGGCTGCGCTATCCCAAATCCTCAAACCGAAACCCGTGATGAAGAGAGGAAGGTCGCCATGTTTCTCTGAAGACGAAGTTAAATTGCTCGTGCATGAGGTCAAATCCAGGCAGGAGAGGATCTGTTTTTGTTAAGTTAATCATGAACTGTATTATTTTATTATTATTATTATTATTATTTGACATTGACGTATTGTTTAATGTTTGGTATGTAATAAAAAAACATCAACATCAACATCAACACTTTTGTGTTGAAAACTTCAAAAAAAAAAGAAAAAGGAAAAAATTCCTTTCGCCTTGCACTTCCAACTCCCTCTCCCATCTGAAATGAAGCATAGAACAAAATCCCATTTTAGAAAAATAAAATTAGGTCTATGTACTGGCACTCAGCGACGTAACTTTTTTTCCAGCAAGTGCGGCATTTCAGAACTCTTCAGCGAATGAAGGTAATTCTGGTGACAAGTACGTGGTTTCGTCCGTTTACGTTTTCCAATGGGACAGCTGTCTATTTTTTACAGCAAGTTGTGTGACCCTGCTGCAAAAACAGGTGTGCGTACTTGTCGCCGAAATTACCTTCATTCGCAAAAGAGTTCTGAAATGCTGCTCTTGCTGGAAAAAAAATTACCGTTGCTGAGTGCCAGTGCATAGACCTATTTATAATTAAATTATTTTTCTGTACTGAATGTAGCCCATTATTTTGTCGCTGTTAGATCGCATGGGGGAGAGAAGCCGTGTCTTCAATTGGCACTTGATTATTCTTGAATTGGAAAACGTGTTAATAAAGGGAAACCATCTAGAATTAGCCAGGACTAATTGTAGTCAATAAAGGGATGGATATTTTACCCTAAGTTTTCAGGTCTAGCGCCGGCCCTGCAGGATATTATTTTCTTCAAGATAGCAGTTGGTTTGGATTAATTACAGTTCATACTGTCTAAGCTATATCAGAGTTATATTTAAACACGTCATCTATAATCACAATTTGTTTATTTATATTGCGGTTGGCTTTTTAAAACCAATAAATCAATTGCGGCACACTTCGCTGAAGGTCTACCCACAAACTCTCAGAATCACAGTTTCTGCAATGAAAAGACATATATTTAAAATACCAAAAAATTTCCTTCAAGAATACAATTGCTTATATTACACTGTCGAATTTATCATAATATTTTTTTTCTTGTTCCTGCTAGGCTTTTTAAACCGAGGAAATGATCAGCCACACGCTCTCCAGAGGTCGCATAAGCTCTCACTTCCACTTTCACTGCAAGAGAAAATAAAAAGATGTTAAAATACATAACGGCAAACACAAACGTAATTCTAACAGTCAAAATGCCCTCTGTTCTATAACTTACACGCGGTACTACATTCAGTTCCGCGGAGCCACATGTGGTTTTCCTGGCGGTAAATTGTCCTGTGATACGGCTCATTGATCAGCAGTGTGAAGTACCGCGTTATCGCGCGTTAGATCGTGGTTAGAAGGGCGAAATGTCCGAGGTAACCGGGCTTAACGAACGCCGTCTCTTCGGTTTTAACGGCGACTGTACTGTAGATGGGAATTTTTACCTCTCTCTCTTTTTTTTGGACAAATGGAATGAATTCAATGAATGTCCAACCAAGATTTCATCATCTTTTTCAATCCCTACCCATACCAGTACCTGCAACCACCTTCAGGATGTTCAACAAACTTTTGTCAAAATGTATCTGGCAGAAGAAAAGACCCAGGGTCTGACTCAAAACACTCCAATCTCTAAAACACAAAGGTGGCCTCGTCATGGCAGATTTTAAAAAATACTATTGGGTAGCTAAACTACAGATACAGTATTGGAAATATTTTTGGACAAAGCACATGGGGGAAAAAATTATTAGGATCGCTTGGACACAAAATACACTGAATTTGTGGGAAAATGTCAGGAAAAAGGGGAGAAAAACTAGTTCAATATCTCGGGCTATGCCAATCACAGGTAATACAGATTTTTGTCCATCTTTGTGTGACGGGGGAGGTGAGCTAGCTCGGACCTGATTACAGTTGATCAGTTAATGGAAGGCAATCAGATGAAGTCATTTGCGCAGCTACAGCCGTGCTTCGGGTTGCCTTTGAACAGCCTCCTTCAATACTTTCAAATAAGGCATTATGTAAAGGCTCACAATGAGTAGGAAGCAAAAAGCAGACCTACAATGGGTAATGAACAGGACTTTATTAATACCATTGAATATAATGGGGTTGGAACAAAATATATATCCAATATTCACAAAATTTTGCAATTAGAGGATTCAGTGTATCCCTCCTTAAGCAAATAAAAATGGAAGTTGGAAGCTGATGTTTTATTATGGATGATTAATGGGAGGAAAGTCATCTAAGTAGCCATCAGATCACAAACACCCTTATGTGGAGGGAGTTCGACCGGAAAGTTAAGGTTTGGTTCCTCAGGACCTCCAAAGTGCTGCCTGAGTTTGCTGGAGGTTCCTCACCATTACGCTGGTGAGGCTGTGGGATGATTGGGGACCATACCCATATTTTTGGGACAGTCCAAAGCTGCAGAAATTCTGAGAAAACATTAAGCGTGAGATTGCAGTCATTTTAGATGTACTTTACATGTGAATCTGCTGTAATATGTGTTGGGATGTATACCAAAAGATATTCTCCATGGAAATAACCTGTTCATCATAAGGGCATTGTTGTGAATTGTAAGAAAAAAGATAATTATTTCATCATTACAAAATAAACCACCTTTAGCTGAACTATGGACTAAGAGATTAAGGGAGTTGTACATAGTGGAAGAACTTACTCCAATATTGCAAATGAAAAAGGACATTTTTGTGCAAAGATGAATGCCTGTAACCAGGTATTGGGCTTAATAGCATTTCTTAAAGATATCTATTACCCTTATTTTTTATACTTGTTCATTTTTGATTTTTATGATTATTATTTTCTTTATGATTTTATTATTCATTTTGCTTGTGCTATTTTTTTTAATTTCTATTTACAATTAAAGAACTGTAGTTGGCATTTGAAAATGCTGGATGAACTTTATTCTCAAGGAACATTCAAGATTATACTGTATGTGATCAATGTATGACTTTGATACTGAATAAAATTAGTTTGAAAAAAAAAAAAGAATATTTAGTCATCTGTTCCTAACAATGATGTGAATCTTAATTCTCCAGTACAATTTCTTCATAGATTCTGTGAATTCTTCTGTAGTCAGTGAGTAGATTATTGGGTCCAGCATGGGTGGCAAGACGGTTGCAAGAGAAACGTTAATAATTCGGGTGTTCTGCTCAATGGAGGAGTCCTGTGCTATTGTGACACATAAAGGAAAATAGAACACACTCACCAAGACCAAATGAGAGGTGCAGGTTTTCATGGCTTTGAGCCGCTCAGAGGCTTTTGCAATTTTAAGTAACGCACCACCGATGCAAATGTATGTAACAAAAATAAAAAATGCAGGCAACCAAAGAATAATAACAGGATGTGTCCAATTAATTACATAATTAGCAGTTTTGTGATTGCATGCCAAACGGTATGTGGCTCCGTAATCACAGAAATAGCTGTTTATCTCAATTGATTTGCAAAATGACAGTTCATTGATAAAATGCACTACAATGACATTAGCTAAGAAACCAAAAATCCATGCCATAGCTGTAAGACCCTGCATTGATTTATTTGTCACAATCTCATTGTATCTCAGTGGAAGGCAAATTGCAACACATCTATCATAAGACATAATAGTGAGAGTCAGAGACTGCACTGTAAGACTTGTATAAAATAAGAACATGCTTGTCACACAGCCTGCATAGGGGATTAAACCTGATTTAAACAGAAAGGTGTCAATCACCGGAGGAACAACTGCAGAGCTTACACACAAATCAGACAGAGCCAAATTAAAAACTACAATGTATTTTGGAGTGTGAAGACAGTGGTTCACAAAAATCATGAGCATAACAAAAGTGTTTCCCAGTACTGTCAGAGCGTAAACAAAGCAAAGGAAGGCATAGTAGTAATTTGTGTGGGGAATCCCAGAAAACCCACTAATGATGAAGAAATCAGGACGTACAAAAGTGGCATTAGAAACATCTGAATTCAGGGGGTTCATTGCAGGCTTGTTCGGTCTTCACTGTTTCTTGCATCCGGAATAACAGCCCATTAGGACCTAAAAATTAAAAGGATATCTTATGTATTTTGGTAAATTTATTAAACAATATGATCTTAGCAATAGGTTGCTCATGTCTTGCTGCATTTGATGTTGCATTTGATAAACTACACAGACTCGGATTTATGGATCAAATGTTGTTCATTGTCATGTTAATAGTTCTTGTGTTTCCGAAAAAACAAGATATATAATTCAAATGTTTTACTCAATCCAGAGCTGAAACTGAAGAAGATTTTTCATTTTTCCTCAGCAGTGTTTGTGACAAGACAGAGCACACGTATTATTAAAAATGAACAATTCAAACTTTAAAATGGATTAATTCTCATACATTATTTGTGATAAATTTGCTTCTTCTGCTGGACATCCAAAAGCCTTTTTTTTCACCTGATTGATGTGCCCTTTTCTCACTTTCAACACCGGACCCTCAAACAGTTTCTCCCACACAGCCTTGGAGAACAGATAAAGATTATATTACAGAAGCGCCACAATGACCTTTTTAATTTCTGGTATTCATGGCAAATACTGTCCTTAATTACTAGATGAGCTCATTTGTGCCATCAGACAATTATTTCTTGATAGACACATAAACCAAGGACTGATCTTCCTTCTGCATTTGAAAGCGTTCCCCATGATGGCATCCAAAATTGAACAAATGTTGGCATAAACATCTGGACAGTTAATTTTTTACAGGGAAAACTGGTAGAAACAAATCTCTAAATGCAAAGTTGTGCACACGAATCCAAGACTGGAACTGTCCTCTACTGTACTCATCCCATCTTTTTTCTGCTACTGTTGAAAATACTAACCTTATCAACAATAAAATAAATAATAAATTGCAAATTTTTTCAATTCAAAAGACACTTAGGAATAGTTATTGCACAGAAAAAAACGTGCCAAATAGGTTGATTTTATGCAATCTAAATATATTTTTATAGAGTGAGTTCTTTAACGATTCCCATTTTCTCATGAAAATCCTGGAAGGAAATTATTTGGAATAACACATATAACTGTGGTTAATATTTTTTCCCCTCTGGAGCAATATATTTTGTACCGAGAACAATATCAATTTTTCAATGACACATTTGTTGCTTTTTAAAAGCAGAGTTAAATCATTTTAGGGTCAGCTTCCAATAACTAACAATTTTTATGTTCGTCAAAAAGCAGAAATTGGTTACTTTGGAATAAATGCATTGACAGTGCATTAATTTATGCCTAATATTGACCAATAACTTAAATACTTAGAACATCATAATTTTGTTATCTAAACACTGTAAATCTATCAATCTATTCTATTCATATTGAAATGCGTTCCAATATTACTCTTTCAGGAGGTGCATACCCTTAGCGTTGATGATAAATAAGTTGAAAATGGTGGAGATTCCCTCTTATATCTCAGGATGTTTGTTCTGAGCAGTGCATCAAGGGACAGGACAAAAAAAATAATGCTCACAAGAGTTAATTGGATCACAGGGACGAACTAGGCGCAGATCCACTGGAAGCCTCTTGACAATTTTCATAATGAAATCTTCAGAGCCACAGCTGGTACAAACAGAAAGTTAAGAACTGAAAAGGAACTTGGCAAGAGAATGGTCAGGGGCAGTTGAGGTCTGGCGATTGGTAAACAGGATTCTGGAGGAGCGGTCAAGCTGTAGTCAGCCTATGGTCCAAGGTCTGCACTGGGAAGGCAATCTGTGGGTAACAGGGCCTGACATCCAGGATGCAATCCATGGTGTAGGTGAGGCCGCCATCAATAATCTGGGGGGAAGTGAGAGCATCGACACCTCAGCCAGGAGGTCACAAAAGAACCCTGAACATTATCTAAGGAACTGCAGGCCTCACTTGGCTCAGTTAAAGTCAGTGTTCATGATTCAACAATAAGAAAGAGACTGGACAAAAATGGCAGCCATGGGAGAGTTCCAGGGCAAAAACCACTGCTGGTCAAAAAGAACACAAGGGCTTGTCTCACATTTGCCAAAAAACATCTTGAAGGTCCCCAAGACTTTTGGGAAAATATTCTGTGGACTGACAAGACAAAAGTTGAACTTTTTGGAGGGTTTGCATCCCGTTACATCTGGCGTAAAAGTAAAACAGCATTTCATAAAACGAACATCATACCAACAGTCAAACATGGTGGTTGGTAGTGTGATGGTCTGGGGCTGCTTTGCTGCTTCAGGACCTGGACGACTTGCCGTAACTGATAGAACCATGAATTCTGCCCTCAACCAGAAAATCCTGAAGGAGAACGTCCGACCATCTGTGCATGACCTCAAGCGCACTTTGGTTATGCAGCAGGACAATTACCCAAAAGACATCAGCAAGTCCACCTCTGAATGCCTTATAAAAAACAAAATGAAGGTTTTGGAATGGCCTTGTCAAAGTCCGGACTTACATCCAGTTGAGATGCTGTGGCATAACCTTAAACAGGCCATTCATGCTTGAAAACCCGCAAATGTGGCTGAATTAAAACAATTCTGCAAAGAAGAGTGGGCCAAAATTCCTCCGCAGTGATGTGAAAAACTCATTGCAGGTTATCACACCGCTTGATTGCAGTTGTTGTCGCCGAGGGTGGCAGAACCAGTTATTAGATTTGGGGGGCAATTACTTTTTCACATAGGGCCAGGTAGGTTTGGATAATCATTCAAATATTTATTATTTATTTCCCTCAATAAATGAATCATCATTTAAAACTGGATTTTGTATTTACTTTGGTTATCTTTGTCTAATATTAAAATTAGTTTGATGATTTGAAACATTCATATTATTCATATTCATTTAGTGCGACAAATATGCTAAAAAAAAGAAATCAGGAAGGGGGCAAATACTTTTTCACGGCACTGTACATGATAATATGTCAATAGTTCCACTATTGAAGGATTTGGACTTCTATCGGGTCAGCCGTGGTGGGGGCGACAGAGAATGGCAGTTCAATCAGGAGAGACTCAAGTGAAATCAGGAAAATATTTATTTTGCTTTGAGCATAGAGGAGTAACATGCTTAGAATCAAACAAGTCTTTGGTGCTTGGACTCTTCGGGAGACTCGTAGAGCAGGAGCGCTGCTCGGAGCAGCAGCAGGAAAATCCCATGAAGAGTCCAGACACTGGTGGCGGTGGTGGCTGAAGGCTGGTGGAGCTGGAGCGGCAGTACGGGGGGTCCGATGAGTAGGGTGGTGTTGGGGAGGAGTAGGGTCAGCAAATGGCAGCATGGGTGAACTAGGCTAGAGAGAATGACATTTTTTAAGAAGACAGCAGCAGAATGATTGGCTAGCGACGTGACTGAGGTGTGCCCCGGTTGGATAGAAGAGATCAGCTGCTACGCCAGCTGACAGCTCAATTGACAGCCCCGGATATTGACTGCGGAGATTTACGAGTGAACATGTGTGAATAAAATAAACGGAGTTGACGTGCGCGAGAGAGAGAGTCTTCCTGACTGAACTTTCGCAAAGCTGCATTTAAGGGAGCTAAAAAAACAGGCTAGCTCAATCCATCAGCTAACTGCCTACAATCCGTCTTCATCTGAGGTTACCCAACTCGGGGTCTCTGTGGTGCTATTAACAGACATTTTTGACATCTGACAGACGGGCATAACTGGTACCCTAAAAGTGAGCTAGATCAACAATTTTACTAAACGAATGAAAATTATTGCAAAATGTACAGTATGACCCATTATATACATGATCACAGCTGACAGAAATTTTCTGTGGTGGGGTACCCCCAACAGACACTCCCCACCCCCTAAAGTGAGCACGATCAGCAGAACTGCTAACAAGTTGAAACCTACTGCAAAATATCCAGTATAATTCCCTATAGCCATAATTACACTTGACAGACATTTTCTATGGGTGGGGTACCCTCGACAGACACCCCTTACCCCCACCCCAAATATTAAGCTAGATCAAAAATTTTGCCAACCAAATGAAACCTACTGCAAAATATCCATGATAGTCACCTATATCTGTAATTACAATTGACAGACATTTTCTGAGGTGGGGGACCCCCGTCAGACACCGCTATTCACCCCCACCCACAAAATGAGCTAGATTAACAATTCTGCTAACCAAGTGAAACCGACTGCACAATATCAATTACAGTCCCCCATATCCTGGCGGAACTAAGGTTTATTATCAATAGGATTCCTAGTGAATAGTCAAATGAATTGACCAATACAGGGTTCAGCGGTAAACATTTTATCCAGACTAACCAATGAATTACAGAAAACATCATTTTCAGGCAGTGTTTCAGCCAAGTCCCGGATTGTTAATTGAACATGTATATTTGCCAAGTTTGAACACAACGCAGAACAACACACTTGATGGTTTGAGGAGGAGCTCGTATTCAAATTTTCCACATTAACTAGTGGAAAGAGTCCTGGAAAACCGTGCAAGTCCACTATCATCCAAGTCAGAGTCGGAGTCTTCAGACCATGGTTCATCACCAGAATCACTCAGCTCAACTTCAGATTGAGCGGCAAACTCATTCTCGGATTCTGCGTTCGACTCTACTTCCTCCCGTCAATCACGTCATTGCACTCGTCTGAGTCTGCTCTTAATAAGGAATCTGGTAATGCTGGGCCTTTGAGCCAAACAGGTTGATGTCTTTCTTCTTGCACCATCTATTTTCCAGTGGGCTTAAACCATCAGCTGGGCAGGGTGAGGAAGCATGGCTCCACATTATGGTAACATAATGGGCCCAAGGAGATGCGTGTGAAGGCTGCTTCGTGATGGTGGCAAAAGTGCACAGTCCATCTTCTTCACATTTGTGAGAGGAGTGCTCTGATAAAAGTACAAGTATACAGTGAGAATAAAAAGCAATACTGTACATTACCAACATTTTTCACCCCACTAACTTACAACTTACCTGATCAGTTTTGCCAGTCATCTGTATCAGTTTGTTGTCTCAAGCTTCATTGACATCTTTCCCCTTGGTCAGACCATACAAGCTGCACACTAAATCGGAAGCCACATCTAGATCAGCACCATTGCCTGGATCAGTCATTCTAATGAACAGGTCCAGAAAACGTCCAGTCTTGTCTTTCTCGACAACTTCCAAGGCTTTTACTGTGCCTTTCCTGAAAGAATTTAAAAAGAACAATTAGTACCGGTATTGTTTTGAATTGAAAATTGCATTGCAGGGCAAATGAGTTAGACAAATCAACTACGGTTTATGTAGTCTGTTCATGTATGTAGCATACATACCCTTACCTGAAGAACGCTGATGTAAAATCACACCCGGTGAAGGCATGGTATCCTACTAGTGCTGTTCAAGGCCTGGCTTGCGTTGATCAAGTATGTCATCAATGTTGGATACATTGATGTGTCTTCTCTTGTTTCCCTGCCCATAATCCATAACGACTTTTTTCATGGTACATACTTCCACTCGGGTGGGATTTTACTTCAGCGCTCATCAGGTAAGGGGATGTATGCTACACATATGGATGTTTTTTTTATTTTTTTTTATTTGGCATCTCCAATCCCGCCCAAATCTGGAATGCCCAATTGGGGAACTGTGCATAAGGCTTGCTCATATGCGACCCCCTTGTTGTCAATTCAGGAGAGTGAAGACAGTTTGCGGCTCTCCTCCGAAGCATGCACCTGTCAGCCACTGCTTCTTAAGCACTCATTGGTTGAATTCTTGCAAGTTGAGAACGAGGGCAGAGGATACCCGAACATGAACAAGCTTAGAATCTTCCTGACGAGCGCCCATCTGGCCAACAGGAGGTGCTTGAGCAATGAAGAAAGCAACCATTTTTATATTACCCTTCCCGGCAGACCCTTCCCAATTTGCATCCCTGTAGCGCAATGGCCAATTGTGCGCTACTCTGGAAAAGCTGCCGACCACTGCCGGTTGGTACGACTGGGGCTCGAACCCGCGCCGTGATAGTCACTTCTGTTTTGCAATGCGGTGCTTTAACCGAGTGAGCTATCCGGTGAAAGCATGAATGATTTTTTTCAGTGTCATAAAATGACAAAACAAATCTAATGTTACTGGTGAGTTGCAAGCAGCATGACTGAACAAGCTTCTTAACGTGAAGCTCAAATTTTTGCTCCTTACAAACAATCATACATCGCCTCCATTTCTCTTGTCATCATGCCAGTAGACAGAGGAACTGGAAAATTCAATTTCAGAGTCTTGAATGGAGCTATTAAGTCATGTCTCTGACACTGCAATTACAGCAGCATCAGAACTAGCTGTAAGCTGTTTGATTTTCTCAAGCTAGGGCAACAGGCTCCTTTGCATTAATTCAAAGTATGGGGACCATACTTTATGAAAGATATAGAGGCTCTAGAAAAAGTTCAGAGAAGAGCCACTAAGCTGATTCCAGGTATAAAAGATGAAAGCTATGAGAAGGGGCTGAAGATCCTTAATCTCTTTAGTCTTAGGAAAAGGAGACTTAAGGGTGATCTGATTGAGGTCTTTAAATATGTTAAAGGGATTAACAAAGTGAATTATGTAGGATTCCTTTGGTCAAGTTTTGTTCGTAGAACTCGGGGTCACAACTGGAAGTTGACCAAGGGTAAATTTAGCGCTGATATTAGCAAATATTTTTTTCACCCGAAGAGTAATTTCGATGTGGTATAGCTTGCGTGACCATATTTTTGAGGCAGAAACATTGGGAATTTTCAAGAGCAGACTTGACTTAAAGCTAGATACCATTGAGTCCTTGAGTATCTGAAGTGATATATTCACAATAGTAAAAAGAAACTGGCGAGCCTAGTTGGGCTGAACGGCCTGTTCTCGCCACTTATGTTATGTTATGTTAAATAAAGTGAAGTCCTCTCCAATAAAATAAAACATCAAGATCATTCCCTAAAATGTTCATCTTTGTACGAGAAAGAAAACAAACAGTTTATCGATGAGGAAGACCTAAAACCTCCACAAAATTGTAAACAAAAACTAGATGAGCTGTTTATATATAAAGTGGGGGGGGGTGGAGTTGGGCCCTTAGATTTACTGGTTGGACTTACTATGAGATGGGAAACAGGGCAAGCCAACTGTTGGCATTCCAGCGTTACAAAACAGTTGTTGGGTAGTTCATTCCTCGCTCACCAACCAATCGTCACTGTCACTTTCTTTTTAAAGTCCTCTTCTTCTCAACTGCCGTCGATCGCGCACATGCATATACTGTAGACCATCACCCCCTGAGGTCACAAAATCTGATGGGTCACAGATTTCGGTGGAACAGCATGCGATCAAAAGCAGAGAGAACCACCTCTTTATGGAATTCTCTCACCTAATTGGATAGAGGCAGTGGGTGACTCCAGAATTTTAGATATTGCATTACTGCAGAGGTCAGTGAGAGACCTGTGTAATGAACCAGACACTCTGAATAAATGATCTCTGTCGGAATATAGAGCTATTTTACAGTTTTTTTGTTTTTTTTTTTAATCACTTGCGGCAGCTTTAATGAAAGAATACAGTAATGTATTTCACTACTTATTAATCCAGATCTGACAGGATTTATTCCTGAACGCCAAGGCATGAACAACATTTGAAGAATTCTGAATCTGCAATCAGTGGCTGGATCTAGAAAAGAACCCTCAGTGCTTATCAAGCCGAAGTCAAAGTCGATTTGCGATGAGCATAGAGCCATGAGTGGAGATGATAAGATCAAATCCCCAAACACAAGTCAAAGATTACCAAAAGGGTATTACACATAAACTTTGTTACTCATGGACAAAATTTTACTTTATGTAACAAACCCCTAAGACTCAATTCTACTCATAATGAATTATGTTGGACATTATGGAGAGTTGTCTGGTTATACGATTAATGAGACAAAATCTGAAGCTATGACGATAGTAAGAAGTTGGCCACTTCATTTCAATAGTGTAGCACCCTTTCATTGGGCTAGTAATGGGTTTAAGGTTTCAAAGAATCATTCTGACCCCAAAGACCAATCAGTAATACCAAGCTAATTATGATAAGTTAATTATTCAAATCATATAAAACATTGTTCGATGAGAAATTTAACTCTCTCTTTTTTTGGACAAATGGAATGAATTTAATGAATGTCCAACCAAGATTATATTATCTTTTTCAATCCCTACCCATACCAGTACCTGCAACCATCTTCAGGATGTTCAACAAACTTTTATCAAGATGTATCTGGCAGAAGAAAAGACCCAGGGTCTGACTCAAAACACTCCAATCTCTAAAACACAAAGGTGGCCTCATCATGCAAGATTTTAAAAACTACTATTGGGTAGCCCAACTTCAGATACAGTATTGGTCATATTTTTGGACAAAGCACGTGGGAAAAAATTATTAGGAACACTTGGACACAAAATACACTGCATGTGGGGGAAAATGTCAGGAAGAAGGGGAGAAAAACTAGTTCAATATCTGGGGTTATGCCAATCACAGGTAATACAGATTTTTGTCCATCTTTGTGTGACGGGGGAGGTGAGCTAGCTCAGGCCGGATTACAATTGATCAGTTATTGGAAGGCAATCAGATGAAGTCATTTGCGCAACTACAGCCGTGCTTCGGATTGCCTTTGAACAGCCTCCTTCGATACTTTCAAATCAGGCATTATGTAAAGGCTCACAATGAGTAGGAAGCAATAAGCCGACCTCCAATGGTTAATGAACAGTACTTTATTAATACCATTGAAAACTAGATAGTGACTTTTTTTCTCGCAAAAAGACATTATTGTAGCCCCAGACGGAGTGTCCGGGGGTACTATGGATTTGCGGTGGTTGCGCGTTTCTGTCCTGGCCCAGAAGTACCTCTGCATGAGGGAAACGATAGCAGATAAATGATAGTGATAGAAGAAAAACAGTATGAATATCATGTCAAATTTTTGCTTCAGAAAACCAATTTTTCTTAACTACTAATTTGAATACCACTGGCTCAGTATAGATGAAGTGGTTGCTACAGAGGACAACGAATTTTTCAGTCACAAGAGAGCATTTTTGGAATTGCTGGATAGATAGTATGGGCAAGTATATTGAGGAGTTTGCACAGGAGGCTTAGCTGAGGAGTTTCATCTATGCAAGTCTTGAAAAACTGGGTTGGGAGTTGGGACTGAACTCGCCAATATTGTAAACTGTGTTCGAGGTCGGCTTGCTGGTGAATATTCAATAACTGGCCGGGGTGTGCCATCTAGTGAGAGAATAGTGTAACTGCGTGCATAAATAGAGCAGCTCCATGTCCGCTGGCATCAACATCTGCACTGACAGGTTATGGGTCAGACCGGAACGTATATATATGTATGTATATATATATATATATATACTCGCACTCGCACGTACAAACTGAAGACTTAAAACCACCGTTGTAACTAGTGACCACAAAAATGGTCAAATGTTATTTCAAACAATACAAATGTTATTTCAATTGTATTTCATTGTGATTCCACATTAGTTCTTTGTAAAGGTTCTTGATGCAAATTAAATTACTTCAATTCATTTATTCATGTACTCAATATTCTTCCTAAATTATGTACGGCACGATAGGCTGAGCCATGAAGTTATGTACGCGAATATTCCTTGGAGGTTTAGCTTATCTTAATGGTAACGCTGGCAGACAGATGCTGATAACCTAGCGAGCCTGTATTGTAATTAGTGAAGACATACTGTTTGCTAATGAACCTTCCATTAGGCAAACACTAGCTTTGCTAAGCAGTAATTTCATTTAAGGTAGACTGCAAACAGTGGCATATCGCATTCATGAACGTATGTTTCTCTTTTTAAAGTTACATTCCTATCGAATGCTTCTTTGTGTTTGATTATTTGACAAAGAGAGCAACGTTTTAAAATAGTACCCTATTAGCTTAGACCTGGCAGTGAAAATAAACAGCCTTGAAAATGAGGTAGGTTACCTTTTTAAGACTGGGAATTTGTAGCATCGGGTGAATTTCAATTCTTGGTGTGCACTTGATGTCATGCATAATTTCCAAACAGGAAGTCCGCCATGATGGATGATAACAACAACCAAGATATCTGCGCTATACCATTGAGCTCCTGCAACGCTTCGTGATTTTCTTCGGATTTGCGCTTCCTTTTGAAAGAAAACAATGCCTACTTTGTGTGCGGTTTTTAATTGTTGCAATAATGCTCCACGTGATAAAGACAAGAGTTTCTTCAGAATCCCACCTCATTGAAATCAATGTCGCTTACTAGCAAATACGGCACTGTTTATGTGCTGGCAACCACTTGCTTTTTACTTCAATACATGTTCTCGAGTTCCTGATTCTATATCCAGTCTCAAAGAGCAAAGCTCCAAGGGAACAAGCCTCGCTTAATCCAGCTATGCAATCACAATGTGCGAGGATCACATCGCCATTCTGATCGCACACAAACCTCGGCTTGAGCGGCGTTTCTCGAGATCCTTGAGAATGGTTTACCCGAGCATAAACCAGCTCTGTTCTCTTTCACTTCTTTAGTGAGAAGAATACCAACCCAGCCAGACAAAAAAAAAGTTATAAGCATCTCGACTCTTATAAGCCTTAAAGTCTTCATTTGTGCGTTGGTTGCCCACGAGGTTTGAATGACGAGATGGTTTACGATATCGGGGTATTCAATCACTGGTAATGTTGCCAAATCCTCCATATAATCAGACGGCTTTAACATATGGGTGAAAACCAGAAATTTTCTCTGTATCTTGACTTGGTAGAGGACTCCAGAGAGTCATAATATCAGGGCTGCCAACTTTCACGCATTCGCCGTGAGTTTCACGCCTCTTAGAGGCATTCACGTTCCCATGCCGCAGTCAGCAATTATTCAACTGACGCATATTTAAGAGATTCTCACGTGGAATTAAGTCCTTGAGCATGGAAGTTAACTAGTTTCACATGCATTACGGTGGATTTCACCACTAGAGACGTGGAAATCAATTATGACTCTGGAATTCTCACGTTTGTCTTTACACAGGGGTTGGAAGCAATGGAATTGCATAAAGACGTCTGAAATGGTCTTATTTCGTTGAAACAATTTAAACGATCATGAAACACACACATTGCTTCCAACCCCTGAGTGAGGAAAAGGGCACAACGTTTGGAGTCAGAATCGCTTCCATGGTGAAATCCACCGGTAAGCAAGTGAAACTGAAACTTCCACGCACAAGGACTTTAATACGCGCAAGAATCTCATTAATATTCGTTGGTTGAATAATTGCTGACTACGGTGAATACGCCTTCCAAATGCGTGAAACTTACACCATATGCGTGAGATTGCGTAGAAGGTTGGCAGCCCTGTAATATTTCAAAAAATTTGGAGATGTATCACTGTTATTGTTCGCACAAGATGCCATTTTTGATTTGTATATCATCCAACATGGCGGCACGAGCTATTTAATCACGTGGTTGCACACCAAGAATAGCGCAAAATCGCTGGCTAGTTTAACTTTGTTCTGATGATGACAACACACGGAATGCACACTTGTCCACTCGCTCAGTCACTGTCTTTATATTGTTTTCAATGTAGAACATTCACAACATCATTCCGTACATAGTGGGTGAGTGTACATTTCGAACGGGCCCTATTCTAACCAAATCATATCCATGGAAACTCAGCTGAGCTGTTAGATATCAAATCAGCCAATCACTGAGGGCCATGGCAGGACTGGTTCCCCACGCACAGAGAATCTCTGAGTCACTTACTGAAAGAAATCCTTGCTCGCGCACCTCGAACTCCTGCTTCTCACGCAAAAAAACGTTCATCCTGTCACAAATGTAACCACATCATTCAAGGCACGAGAATTTGCTGAGTGTGCGGATGTCTTTTCTATTTCTCTGAGTGATATAATGTTGGAATTACAGCGATCTAATAATCCTGTGTTTGCTGTTCTCCCAATAATTTTTTGGTGATTTCTGAATGGGAAAGATTGTGTTAGGAAATGAGGTCAGGTGGACACCAGGCGCAGGATCCAGAAGTGTTTATTACAAACACAAAACACTGAGAAATAGGCGCACAGGCCAGAAAAAAAACACCGTGCACATGCACTGAACAACGGGAGAAACTAAGGTACACTGTCCAAGGCAAGGGGGAACAGAAGTACTCACTCAAGGAGTGGCTAGACTAAGGAAACAAAAACTTGAACTAACTAAACTGAGGGGAACACTGGGAGACTCGGACAAAGGGCAGTCAAGACGAGGGCACACGAGGCTGGGAAAAAATCAGGATGCAAAACAGCAAACAAAGTCCCGTCTGACAGTTCTTCAATCTTCCCTGCTTAAATACACATGGGAGGAGGCGGGGATACGGAAGGCAATCTCAGGTGGAAACAGAAACACATGGGATTAATGAAACAATTAAAAGAACTGGATAAACAAAGACAAGACAATCACGCAGGCTAGACAGTTTAGATTGAGGTAATCTAAACGTGACGAGTAAAAGCACCACGAGAACAGCAAAGGAAAGCATAGCTTTAAACGCAGTTAATTAGGGAAAGCTTAGAAAGGAATTTACAAAAGCTAGAAACACGCGCACTCGCTAATGAGTTAATAATGTTAGTATTACGTGACGAGATATTTACAAACACCCTTAAGTGCAGGTTAGTACGGGTTAGTAATGGCCCTATCAGAGAACGCATTCACTCAGAGTTTGCGACCCATTCACTCAGAGTTTTGCGAGACCCAGAATTAAGCACAGGTGGAAGCAATGAAAGAAATACCACAGCCGAAACCGAAAGAGGAAACGTGATTGGACCATGAGACTCAGGCATACTGAAGGCTGTCACACGACACCACAGGAGTCAGGGCAAGAGGGAATCAATGAGACTGCGGGAATGGAGCTGAAACCCAAATCAAGAGAGACACGGGGGAAACGCACAAGCACAAACAAGCACACGAGGCAGAACCATAACAGATTGAGAAATTAGAAGTGCCTCGTGTCCTTTGACTGCTCCCTGAGGAAAAACTATGTACTTTGCTACAAAAACTATTGTACTGTGACAACAACAAATTTTCCTACGTTTTTGTGAAATTTCATGAAGAGAGATTCAAATTTGTGGAAGTTATAGTGATATGAAAAGTATTTTTTGCAGCCTCTGTGCTCCCAGCTCCCCCTCTAGGTGTGACATCACGCACTCTAGCAATGAGAATCCAACTCCCATTCTTTCCAATGGGAAAATTTTTGTTGGTTTTTTGGGAATATTTCAGACACAGCATGACGAAACTCAACCAAAATCGATAGGCTTCATCCACTAACCACTATCAACGTGCACGTGAAATATCAAAAGGATTGAGGAAGAATTGCAGTCTGTAGAGTGTTCACAAGAAAATCTCTACGGAAAAAAATGGAAGTTGGAAGCAGATGTTTTATTATGTGTGATTAATGGGAGGAAAGTCATCTAAGTAGCCATCAGGTCACAAACACCCTTATGTGGAGGGAGTTCGACCAGAGAGTTAAGGTTAGTTTCCTCAGGACCTCCAAAGTGCTGCCTGAGTTTACTGGAGGGTCCCCACCATTATGCTGGTGAGGCTGTGGAATGATTGGGGACCATACCCATATTTTTGGGACTGTCCAAAGCTGCAGAGATTCTGGGAAAACATTAAGCGTGAGATTGCAGTCATTATAGATGTTCTTTACATGTGAATTTGCTGTATTATATGTTGGGATGTATACCAAAAGATATTCTCCATGGAAATAATCTGTTCATCATAAGGGCATTGTTGTGAATTGTAAGGAAAAAGATAATTATTTCATACGGACTAAGAGATTGAGGGAGTTGTACATAGTTGAAGAACTAACTCCAAAATTGCAAACGAAAAAGGACATTTTTGTGCAAAGATGAATGCCTGCTGGCCTCGAACTACAGGTGATGAGGGGCATGGCAAAAGTTGCCTTGGTCCATGCTGAAAATAAAAGGGCACTACGGCAAATGTGCCTCCATATAAGGGGCACCACAGCAAAGTCTGCCGCTACCTTGGGGGCACAGCAGCAAATCCACCATGGAGCTTTAGGTCATCACTTTAGCTAATATAAAGGTCCGTAGTCTCAGATGTTCCTCGCATAAAGTGACCAATCAGCGTGCACTATGCAAATCAAAACCATTCTTGAAAGAAAACGTTTCCCGTATTTTTCACCGCTTGCCGTCTTGGAAATTGGCTCAGTATTGCGCTGGGACATCGTTTGGGCATTGCTATAATGCAAGCACAAGCAAAGGACATTCCAATCAATCGCTGGGTCATTGAAAAAAAAAAAAATCATATTTAGCCATTTTGTCCATCTTCCGCCACCCGCGAAATTCTTACTTTCTCCTGTCATTCCAACACTCACACTGACAACAGCGCTAGATACTGGCTATTAAGACCACTTCCCAAGCTTTATCAACACACAACACGCAACCTAAGAGAATTTCAGTCCTCCATAACTTCGTCAATTTGCCACACTTTGCAGCTGCCGACTGTAATTCGGCGGGGTTTTTTTTTTCCTTTCACCTGTCGGCATCGTGATCGGGGTCAACAATAGAGGAGATATATAAATTATTCAAGAATAATTCTGCGCCCACGATCGCAAGAAAAGGGCGAAAAAGACAGCTGTAAAAACCAGTGGCGGGTCGTCGGCCGTAACAAAGGGAAGTCAAAACCTCACCCTTCAAAGCTTGATGACTTAAACCTTTCGCAGTTTACTTTTCTTGATCAGCAGTTGCTCATACGAATTGTTAGAAGAACAGTCAATTGAGTCACATTTATTTTCGATAGCATTGTTATACATTGCACCACGAAATTATGAGGGGTTTTCTTTCACACATAAATCACGATAGGCCAACGTCTTTATAAATTCCGCGCTCAAGAAGCTCATGAAACGGCATAGATTCTCAAATTGATTAGTGAGGCTCATTAAGCAATAAGCTGTGCAACATCGCATTCTTTACTTCTATGTTAAGATTGTAGAAAACGGATTGTCGTGGCTTCTTGCGAAAGAAGCCTCGCAAACTAATTTATAAAGACGTATTGATAATTTGCGTCGTCATTTGCTATCGAAAATAAATTTGACTGTCCTACCAATTCGTATGAGCAACTGCTGATCAAGGAAAGTAAACTGCGAAATGTTTAAGTCATTAAGCTTTGTCGGGCGAGGTTTTGGCTTCCCTACGGCCGACAAACTGCCACTGGTAAAAACGGGAAATGCTGTGTGATTTATTTATTTTGGGTAGGTGTTTTGGCCGAGGGGCACTTACGGCAATGCGGGAAAAGGGCACGGCATTCTACTGCCGTGAACTAGGGCTTTTATAGGTGGGCAGCACGGCAAACAGGTAGGGCGATGCCGTCGTGAAATTCGAGCCCTGCGCCTGTAACGAGGTATTGTGCTTAATAGCATTTCTTAAAGATGTCTTTACCCTTATTTTTTATACTTTTTAATATTTAATTATTATTATTATTATTATTATTATTATTATTATGATTTTCTTTCTAATTTTATTATTCATTTTGCTTGTGCTACTTTCTTTCATTTCTATTTACAATTTAAAACCCTAGTCACACTAGAGGCGGAATGAGCCGGAATGCCGTCGGAATGAAAATTCTTTGTATATTCCTGGATATTCGAAGTGCGTTCTAAAAATTCTGACTGCATTCTGAGTGCATTCCAAATATTCGGGGCCGTTCTTGTGGCCGGCCTGCATGTTTTGCTCATGCTCAAAACTTTCCAGGTGCATTCGAAGTGGAGAAATATCGAACGGCATTTGAAGTGCATTCTAACTGCGCTCTGACTGCATTATAAATATTCTTACGGAATTCCAGCAGCATTCAAAACATTCTGATTGTATTTGAAGGAGAATCGAAACGGCAAGCCACGTCAAATCCTGCCTGAATGTCCTGAATGCGCCTCAAATGAGCCAGAATGCACCTCGAATGCATCTCGATTGCTGCAGGAATCTATTTTGATATTAAAACAATTCAGCTGGAATGCACTTCAAATGCCGTTGGAATCTTTCGATTGCCGCTGGAATCAGTGGTGGCTGGTGAACTGGCGATAGGGGAGGCTGAAACCCATCCCTTAAAAATAATGATTGGTCATGACCTGTTTTCAATCATTCATTTAGATTACCATTACAGAAACTCCAAAAACTCTCGACATCATCAGGTGTGGCCAGTTTTCATTAATAACGCATACCTGTTAACTCACGCATTCGGCATCAGTTTTAGTGGTATATTTACGTTCCCCTGCTGTAGTCAGCAATGACTCAATCAACGCATATGGGACACTCATGTTACATTCTAAGTACATTCTGAGTATTCGAGCTGCATTCTGTTTGAATTCTTGGACGTTCCAACCATATTTAGCGGCCAATCCGGGAGCGTTCCGACTGCATTCGAGGAGAATTCGTACAGCATTCGAGGCACCTTCCAACCAGACTTCAGGTGGTGTTCAGGCAGCAATTGAACCGCACTCGTACGGCATTCGAAGTGTATTCTAAATATTCTGACTGCATTCTAACGGCATTCTAAATATTCCTACTGCATTCCAACTACATTCAAGCTGCATTTGAGAGCTAATACACCCAGAATGTGCAAGAATCATTTGAGGCGGGTTCGAAGCGCATTCAAAGTATTCGAATGGCATTCTTTCAAAGCTGTAAGAATTTTGGTCAATTTGAAATTCCCGCCCGAATGTTGCGCAAATTCTTCATTCCGGCTGGTGCTGCTTGATTCCTGCTGATTTTGAATAAGTGTGACTGGGGCATAAGAACTGTACTTGGCATTTGAAAATGCTGGATGAACTTTATTCTCAAGGAACATTCAAGATTATACTGTATGTGATCAAAGTATGACTTTGATACTGAATAAAATTGGAATATTTAGTCATCTGTTCCGAACAATGATGTGAATCTTAATTCTCCTGTACAATTTCTTCATAGTTTCTGTGAAGTCTTCTGTAGTCAGTGTGTAGATGATTGGGTCCAGCATGGGTGGCAAGACAGTTGCAAGAGAACCGTTAATAATTCGGGTGTTCTGCTCAATGGAGGAGTCCTGTGCTATTGTGATACATAAAGGGAAATAGAACACACTCACCAAGACCAAATGAGTGGTGCATGTTTTCATGGCTTTGAGCCGCTCAGAGGCTTTTGCAATTTTAAGTAACGCACTGCCAATGCAAATGTATGTAACAAAAATAAAAAATGCAGGCAACCAAAGAATAGTAACAGGATGTGTCCAATTAATTACATAATTTGCAGTTTTGTGATTGCATGCCAAACGGTATGTGGCTCCGTAATCACAGAAATAGCTGTTTATCTCAATTGATTTGCAAAATGACAGTTCATTGATAAAATGCACAACAATGACATTAGCTAAGAAACCAAAAATCCATGATATAGCTATAACACCCTGCATTGATTTATTTGTCACAATCTCATTGTATCTCAGTGGAAAGCAAATTGCAACACACCTATCATAGGACATAATAGCGAGAGTAAGAGACTGCACTGAGAGACTTGTATAAAATAAGAACATGCTTGTCACGCAGCCTGCGTAGGGGATTAAACGTGATTTAAACAGAAAGGTATCAATCACCGGAGGAACAACTGCAGAGCTTACACACAAATCAGACAGAGCCAAATTAAAAACTACAATGTATTTTGGGGTGTGAAGACAGTGGTTCACAAAAATCATGAGCATAACAAAAGTGTTTCCCAGTACTGTCGGAGTGTAAACAAAGCAAAGGAAGGCATAGTAGTATTTTGTGTGGGGAATCCCAGAAAACCCACTGATATAAAAGAAATCAGGACGTACAAAAGTGGCATTAGAAACATCTGAATTCAGGGGGCTCATTGCAAGCTTGTTTGGTCTTCGCTGTTTCTTGCACCCAGAATAACAGCCCATTAGGACCTAAAAATTAAAAGGATGTCTTATGTATTTTGGTAAATTTATCAAACAATATGATCTAAGCAATAGGTTGCTCATGTCTTGCTGCATTTGATATTGCATTTGATAACCCGGAATAACAGCCCATTAGGACCTAAAAATTAAAAAGATGTCTTAAGTTTTTTTGGTAAATTTATCAAACAAAGCATGTATAGCTGCATTTGATATTGCATTTGATAAACTACACAGACTCAGATTTATGGATCAAATGTTGTTCATTGTCATGTAAATAGTTCTTGTGTTTCTGAAAAAACAAGATACAGAATTCAAATGTTTCACTCAATCCAGAGCTGAAACTGAAAAAGATTTTAAATTTTTCCTCAGCAGTGTTTGTGACAAGACAGAGCACACGTATTATTAAAAATGAACAATTCAAACTTTAAAATTGATTAATTCTCCTGTATTATTTGTGATAAATTTGCTTCTTCTGCTGGACATCCAAAAGCCTTTTTTTTACCTGATTGATGTGCACTTTTCTCATTTACAACACCGGACCCTCAAACAGTTTCTCCCGCAAGGCCTTGGAGAACAGATAAAGATTATATTACAGAAGCGCCACAATGACCTTTTTAATTTCTGGTTTTCATGGCAAATACTGTCCTTAATTACTAGATGAGCTCATTTGTGGCATCAGACAATTATTTCTTGATAGAAGCATAAACCAAGGACTGATCTTCCTTCTCCATTTGAAAGGGTTCCCTATGATGGCATCCAAAATTGAACAAATGTTGGCATAAACATCCGTACAGTAAATTTTTTGCAGGGAAACTGGTAGAAATAAATCTGTGAATGCAAAGCCGTGCACACGAATCCAAGACTGGAACTGTCCTCTTCTGTTCTCATCCCATCTTTTTCTGCTGCTGTTGAAAATACTAACCTTATCAAAAATAAAATAAATAACAAATTGGAAATTTTTTCAATTCAAAGGACACTTAGGAATAGTTATTGCACAGAGAAAAACGTGCCAAATAGGTTGATTTTATGCAATCTAAATATATTTTTATAGAGTGAGTTCTTTAACGATTCCCATTTTTTAATGAAAATCCTGGAAGGAAATTATTTGGAATAACACATATATCTGTGGTTAATTTTTCCCTTCTGAAGCAATATCTTTTGTTCTGAGTACAATATAAATTTTTCAATGACACATTTGTTGCTTTTTAACAGCACAGTTAAATCATTTTAGGGTCAGCTTCCAACAACTAACAATTTTTATTTTTGTCAAAAAGCATAAATAGGTTACTTTGGAATAAATGAATTGACATTGCATTAATTTATGCCTAATATTGACCAATAGCAACAAAATTACGATGTTCTCAGTATTTATCTAAACGCTGTAAATCTATTGGTCTATTCTATTCATATTGAAATGCGTTCCAATATTACTCTTTCAGAAGGTGCATACCCTTGGCCTTGATGATAAATAAGTTGAAAATGGTGAAGATCCCCTCTTATATCTCAGGATGTTTGCTCTGAGCAGTGCATCAAGGGAGAGGACAAAAAAAAAATGCCCTCAAGAGTTAATTGGATCACAGGGAAGGAACTAGGCACAAATCCACTGGAAGCCTCCTGGCAATTTTAATAATGTAATCTTCAGAGCCACAGGTGGTACAAACAGAAAATTAAGAACTGAAAAGGAACTTCGCAGGAGAATGGTCAGGGGCAGATGATTGGTAAACAGGATTCTGGAGGAGCGGTCAAGCTGTAGTCAGCACATGGTCCAACGTCTGCACTGGGAAGGCAATCTGCGGGCAACAGGGCCTGACATCCAGGATGCAATCCCCGGTGTAGGCGAGGCCGCCATCAATAAACTGGGGGGAAGTGGGGAGCAAGCAGGAGGGCTTAATGAGAGCATAGACAAGTTTATTGGGAGACATGGTGTATTCAGTGAAGAGGAGAGGGGAGGTTAAGCCTGACTGCCGAAGGCAATAAGACCGGAAAGGTTGAGCAGGGCCCGATAAAGTAAGGGGCAAGCTTCTTGGATGTTGGCCTCAGGGAGATGTCCCCGGTCGCAAGCCACACCTTCAGACACACCAGGTTGCTGGGAACTGGGCAATATCAGCAGTGCTTCTGGAAGACTATAACGTGCTTCTGCAGAAGGGCACAAGCTCTCTTCCAACCCTAGAGGGTGCGGTGGACCAGTAATCGAGCCAAAGGATCCTCTACAGCCCCGTCTATGGCCTGTATATGGGCAGGTTGGTAACCCAGGCAGTACTCAAAGGGGGACATCCCAAGGCCTGCCACAGGGTGGGAATCCTGAACAAGTTCAACCCAAGGAAGGAGGTTAGACCACTTTGAGGGGGTCCCTTCGAACAGGTAGTGGGGTGTCTTGCCCAGCTACTGGTTCTGTCTCCCCACCTGGCCGTTGGTCAAAGGATGGAAGCCTGTGGAGAGGCGAGAAGTCGCACCCGCTTGGGTGCAGGTCTTCCAGAAGCGGCTGGTGAACTGTGGCCCACGATCAGAGACCATCTCCTGAGGAATTCAGTGGAACCTCCCCACCTGATGTAAAAGGAGTTCTGCCATGGGTAGTCTCACCAGAGGGACAAATTCAGCTGTCTCTGAAAAATGGTCCATGATGGATACCACTACCATGAAACCATCTAACTCAGGCAATTTGGTGACAAAGTCCACAGCGATGCATAGCCACGGGTGATAAGGAACCTCTGAGGGCTGGAGGAGATCACTGGGAGGCTGGTTATTGGACTTGGCCTGGGTACAGGTATGCCAGGTGGTGATAAACTCCCATGTGTCCTGCCGGATGGTTGGCCACCAGAAGCACCTGTTGATCAGGGACAGTGTGCAGGTGGAACCAGGGTGGCATTCTAATGGAGAGGCATAGGCCTAGGGGAGGACTCTGGCTGTCACTCTTTTCAGGACAAAGATACGGTTATTGGGGCACCCCTGGGGAGTAGGACAGAACGAAAGGGCCACTTCCACACAAAAAAAAACTTCCTGCAATGATGTATCTCTTTGCTTTGCTTATCTTTTCTCTGCATGGTATTGTCTTCTGTATAATCTGTGCTCTTTGTGTTCATTACTTCAAGTGACGAATGCTCAATATGAATTGTACCTTGTCCAGTCTGCTGGGCAACAGTGTCAGTAACCTAATTGCATGCACTTAATGTAATTCACTTTGGATAAAAGTGTCTGCTAAATAAATGAAATGTAACGTAATGTACTTCCAGCTTAGTGGCAGTCAAGAGGCAATAACCTGAATGCTGGCCCCCTCTATCCAGTGCTACTGCTCTTTGAACGCTAGCCTGATGGCCAGGAGGTTGTGGTCTTCCATGCCATTTCTCTCTGTGCAAGACAACCAACAAAAGGAGATAGCAGAAGGAAGGGTGTTTCAGTCAGCTGCCCACTGGGAGAGGACTGCCCCTGCGCCAGTGGCATCATTGGCATCCATCTCAATGACGATCTGATGCTCTGGGTCTAATAGAGCCAGAACAGGAGCGTGGGTGAGCTTTTCATTAAGCTGGTGGAAGATGAAGGCATCCTGAGGATTCAGCAGATGGTAACTTTATTAGGGGTGAGGACTGTGAAAGGAGCAGCAACTGTGATGATGCGCCAGTAAAAGCTGGTAAAGCCCAGCAATCTTTGCGGCTGCTTGCAATCCACTGGGTCTGGCTAAGCCAGGACAACTTGACCCTTCTTCTGATATATCTTTCCGACACAACAGTGAAATCTGGTAATTTAACAGTTGTCTGATGCAATTCACAATTTTTTTGTTTCAAGTAGAGCTGATCTTAAAGCAGACACTGAAACATGAAGCAAATCTGACGTATATGTTGTTTCAGGGTGCGGGAAACGAAGTGGGAGATAATGTTATGGAGGACATTGTAGATGAGTTTTTGTAAAACTTTTGGGATACACCTGAAAGGCATCATCAAAAACTCATAGTTCCAGAGGGGCTGTTGAATACTATCCTCCACCGGTGGACTTCTTGAATGCGGTGATAGGCATTGCGCAGGTCTAGCTTGGTGAAGTGGTGGCATCCTTGCAAATTAGTGAACGCAAGAGTCCATAAGATGCTGAGGGTAATGATTCTTGACTGTTATGGAGTTCAGGCCCCTGTACTCAATACATAGGTGGAGCAATCCATCTATTTCAGATACAGAGAGGGAGCCAGTTCCAGCTAGCAAGGAGGAAGGTCAAATAATACCAGAGGCCAAAGACTCAAAGATGTATTCATCCATATCTTTGGATTTTGGAGATGAGAGTGAATACAGCTGCCCTAAGGTGGCGTTGTTTTTGAGAGGAGATCGATGGCACAGTCATCGCGGTGGTGAGGAGGGAAGTGACATAAGGTAGGACTTGCTGAAGGCCTGATGGAGATTGTAACGGTTGGTGGGAACCCCATTTACGTCAGGCGGCTCCTTCCTATGGGCAGTGAAAAAAGTCGCTACCAGACTGAGGGTGGATCGCTAACAAGGCTTGGAGCAGGAAAAACTACTTGATATGGTGCCTCCGGCCCAGGCAATGAGGGGTTTGTGTCTAAATGGCTATCTCAAGGGCTGAAAAATAAAGCCAACCCGGAAGTGCCAAAAACTATAGTTGCTAAAATGGCCACTTGAGGCTGGCTGCAGTAGTGAGTCAATTCCCATTCACCCCCATTTTACCCCTCTGGGGAGATGTACACGCCAGCAGACATAGAGCTGCTCTATTTATGCACGCAGTTAAACTACTCTATCACTTGATGGCACACCCAGATAAGTTATTGAATATTCACGAGCAAGCGGAGTTCGAGCACAGTTTAGAATATGGACGAGTTACTGTAAGTTCCATCCCTGTTTCCCAGGAATTATCTGAATTAAAGTCCTCAGCCAAGCCTGATGTGCAAACTGCCTAATATACTTGCCTGAAGTATCTATCCAGCAGTTAATAAAAATTATCTCTATTGACAGATAAAATCTTTGACCTTTGTTGCAACCAGTAAAGCAATAATAAGCCAAAGGGACATAATAAGCCAAAAACTGCATTTTGTATTTACTTGGGTTATCTTTATCTCATATTAAAATTTGTTTGATGATCTGAAACATTATTGTGACAAATATGCAAAAAATAAGAAATCAGGAAGGGGGAAAATACTTTTTCACGGCACTGTAAATGCTCCGACTGAAAGTTGCCTGACTCTGCTCTGCCTCAGCTCATTCGCATCAGTTGTTGCGCAGATAATGGTCAGATGGAGCGCTATTGTTTTATACAGGGTTCGGGCTGTAAGTGCATTCCTCTAATGGGATATTCACTCTAATAAATGCTAAATTTTGTAATGTGGAACTATACAATTTTTAACTTATGCTGTGTTCCATCTTAATTTACTCAAACCCAGTAACATATACTGATGTTTGCAGCTCTAAAGACATCCCTGAGGTGTTATCTTTATTATAATACCCAGATTATACAAATAGAGACCTTATAGTTGCAGAGATGTACTCAATTCATTTTGGGCATGTCATTTTTGAGCATTTTTTGAGCCAGAGGCCCAGAGCTTAAAGGGGAACTCCGGTCGATTTCAACACGTATCTTTGTTGTTTGTGGTGAAGGAGTACTGTCAATGGCGAGACAAACGAATAAAATTGGTTTTGCCTACACCGAGTTATGCTCCTGCTAGAGTTCGCACCTAAGCGGCTCAAACGGGGCAGGCTTTTAACGTGCTTTTAGCCTCTTAACACGATCGAGATGTCATTTCAAGTCCATAGCCATGTTAACCTAACCCTTCCAAGTGACCACAGTGAATTTGACTGCAGTAGCTGACCTAGAAATGCATAAAAGTTGTGATAATTCACTCAGTGCACATACCTCTGTTTACTTCCTGTGTTCCGGTGAAGTCCACACTAGTCGATTGTCGAACTTGTACAATCCAATATTCCAAGATGTAATTTTTCCACCAAAAAACTATGGTTACGAACTGCTGTGGTTATGTCCATAGTAATGACTATATAGCAACATAGCTACACTGCAGCCTAACATCACAACTAGTTTTTAATACTCGCGCGCGTGCTCATTGGGAAATAGCACTACTGGTGAGTGTCGGCAACATCAGTGGAGATTGGAGAGCTGACAGACGGAGCTTGGAGTTAGATCAGGAGGAATATCAGAGGAAATGGTTCGAGTTTGTGCCTTCCCAAATTGCGGCAACAAAATGAACAGGTATTGCTGCTTGAGCTCTCACCGTCTACCCCTCCACAACAGGGAGACTTTGCCGTTGTGGCTGGTTGCACTTCAACTTGATGTGCAAACTCCTTTGCGAACATTATGTCAGAGAGATTACCGTGTTTGCAGCGAACATTTTGAAGAGGACGACTTCACCGAAAAGAGCGACAAGTGCCGGCATCTGAAAGTAAATGCCATTCCAAAAGCGAAAAGGCCAGATGCAGACAAATTGGAGGTAACGTCTTTATGATTTCTTATTATGATTTTCCTTGATAGCCTCAGAACACACATGTATGCATATGGGGCTTTTCATGCAAGATGATATGTGACGAGTTTGGAGTATAGCGATCTAATTTCTAAGTTTCTGGCCTGCTTTGATCTTGCATATTACATTTTGTTTGTGTGCTGTATGAGAGAATACTCAATGTGCAACGACGTGTAAGCAAAATTTGTGGTAGCCTAGGTGTAGAGTTGAGGTGTTGGGGGAGGGGAGGTATCTGATAGCTAACAGCCCAGGCGAACTCTGGTGAAAGCTCGTCCCTCTCAGCTGGCTGACACCACAGTTAGGCTAATAAATGATAGACAAATGCATCCTCAATGTCACTGTTAAGGCGACTGAGTCTGATTAAAATTTTTTTTATTCTTCATACTTATTTAGGGGACTACATCTAGTGACATAGATAGAGAATTAGCAGCAGTGCCACAGTCAACTCCCAAGAAGTAGTCATGCAAGTCTGGTCAGCCCTCCGGTTTCAACATATTTCTTTCAAGCCCACAGACAACAACCCAACAACATCGTACAAAGCCTTCATTATCTGGCATATATCTTGCACGACCTCCATTATGGCAACAAACAGTAAGTTGTTCCTTATGTAACCTTTTTAAATGTGCATTTGATATTACAAACATTTTCCAATAATATTGTTATTACAAGGTACTTATATTACTTTTTTTTGTGATTTGAAGGACCAGGCTGCCAGTGCATCTACCCCATCATACAATGCCCCCCACACAGCCAGTATACATATGTCTCAAGTGAGTTGAACACCATTTGTCTTTTGATTACACTTAGCCTTGTCGAGATAATCCTTGTAAATCTCATAATCATGTTGGAACTATAAATGGACATCTCAAACATCATTGGAGTGTAGTCCTTTATTTGTGAATTGTAGGACCTAAGTGCTTCTGCATCTAGTCCATCTTTGACTGTCACCTGCACAGCCATTGAGGCTGTGTCACAAGTAAGTGCAATGTATTTTCCTAGATGCCTTTGCATAACTATCAGCTACATAAGTCCTAGTAAAGGTCGTATGATGCATGTATGTCTCACTGAAAAAGTCAGAATCCACTTCGGAGTTGTATTTATTCTCCTCTGACCTGCAAGTATTCTTTTTGAATTGTAGGACCAAGGTGCTGCTGGGTGCACTCCATCTTTGACTGCTCCCCATACAGCCAGTGAGGATGTCTCTCAAGTGAGTTCAATATCTGCCTTTTGAAGTTTTTTTATAACTGCCAGCTTTGTATTGATAATATGTATTACGTTAAAAATAACGTGTTCATGTATGACCTCACTGTCTATGTAAAATATCAAATAGGGAAACACAGAACATTCTGATGTGTTGGAGATGAGCACAAGCTTTGGGGAAATGGCATTACTGAATCCATCTAACACCAGTTATGCACCATCCAGCGACACCCCCCCATCTAGCCAAGAGTCTGCATCTGGTTCTGCCTCGGCCAGTGGAAATGGAAGGGGGTGGTCTGAAAGAAAATGGCTTGTGAACGAGTCAAAACTATTAGATCTATTTGCTCTCTGCATGACATGTGGCTCTGCCACTGACGAAAAAAACTGTAATTACTCGGTCCAGTCAAATCAAAGTTCAGTGGAACTGCATAAATGGTCACTCAGGAATATGGTCTTCATGTCCTGACATCAGAGGAATGGCAGAAAGCAATCTCATAATCAGTGCAGCCACCTTCTTTACCGGCACCACCCACGCCACCATAAAGGACTGGGCAGAACTTCTACACACATCGGTTCCAAAGAAAACCCAGTTTAATGCAGTTCAATCTACCTACCTGATACCAATTATACAAGAAGCATACTGAACACAGCATGAGAAAATAATGGAGCGACTCATCCAGCTTTCAAACTCTGGACAGAAAGTTGAGCTCTGTGGTGATGCGAGGTGTGACAGCCCAGGTAAGCATGATTCTTCAACTGCAAGTCATAGCCATTTGAGTTGCGCCTTTACACTACATACCAAGTCATGGCAACTATCTAATGTTGTTACCTCACTATGAATCTTTTTCATCAGGTTTCAGCGCCAAATATTACACATACTCTTTTCAGGACGATGCCATGAAAGAGATTGTACACTTTGAACTTGTTCAGGTAAATCAATGTGTATAACTATGTAATGTAACAAGCTTGCGTGTCTTATATGCATTGCTTTCAACCAGTGTGGCCATGACTTGTACAATGTTATTCTCTAGGTAACTGAAGCAAGCAGTTCTGTGGCCATGGAGGTGATGGGTTTCCAGAGGGTCTGGATTACCTGCTTGAGAGGGGAGTGAAAATCGGAGTGATAACCACCGACAGATCACCATCCATCCGAAAACTCTTGAAGGACAACTACAACAGCATATGGCATGAACTTGACCCCTGGCATGTAAGTAAAAGTAAGTGGTTTATGTGGACAAGAAACTTCTGCAGTTTCTTACTCAATAGAAATGCATGTGCTCTGTTCTCATGATATGTAGCTAATCCACACACTAGCAACTCCATATGCTATACGTCCTTGAATAATGTTTTCTATAGGTGTGAAGAAAAAAAACTTGCATCACTATCGAACAAGAGGGAGAACAAAGACCTCCTGCCTTGGATCAGGTCCATCACCAACCATCTTTACTGGTCATGTTACACAAGTAAAGGTGACAAAAGGTAATTATAAATAGTGGTGTCCGATGCACTAATCATCTACTCCACATTTCCATCAGTGTAATGACATCATAATGAAACATCTGAGAGCCTTTGTGCCCAGCTTATATTTGCCTTTTCGTTTCGCCAACTGTCATGTCTTTGTCTGTGTAGGACTGTGTAAGAAGATGAACATCGCTTCTCCTCCACATATGTGGTGTACATAGATGGGAAGAGGATGGTGTCCAGAGCACCTGCGGTCACCCAACCCTGACAGAACAGCATCAGAGGCGGAAGAGGTGGCTGAAGCCAGATTCTTCAGCTTTGCTGGCACTAAAGGGTGTGGTGACAGACAGCAAACTTCTTGGAGATTTGAGACTGATGGAACTCTTCAAACACACTGGTAAGCCTTTAGACACATTTAGTGTTTTAACATGGTAAAGTGTACATTGCTGTGAGGGGTGGTATCATTATCATCAGAGCCACTCTCTAGTGACAGTACCACTGGACCACTTCTATAAAACACCTTGATCTCCAGACAAAAACTTTCTAGTCACAACATAACCATCACATGTTGTATTTACATTGCTTCGAGGGACATGGTGGAATGTGTGTGTGTTTCCATCTACACAGGATCTCTGGAAGTGTTCCATTCAGTTATGCTGAAGTATGCAGAGAAACAACTGCACTTTGGATATGACAGCATGAGGGCTCGCACACAACTTGCCATAATAGATCACAACAGTAACCTCTGTAGACCACAGGCTACAACACAACAAGGTATGATGTAGTACAATGTTCCGGATTGGAATGTGATTAGTTGAGGACTCGAGGATTGAGGATTGTAATAGGTCTAGAACATGGTAATGTTTGGGACGATGACATATGTCTTTTATAGGCTAGTAATTACTAGCAGTATGCCGTTATTTCTTATATAAGGACACTACATCAGTGATGATTCTAGGATGCGTAATTTGCGTAATTTAAACTCAAACTGTCATTCATGTCTTAGTTTTGTCAATAAGGTGAAAGAACTGAATGTGTGTACATATAAATAAGTGAGCCAGTCAAGGTACTGTTTAAAAAATTGATATAAATGGCATTTTACCAGGTATACCCAGGTGGCTAACTTTTTTTTCCCATTGGCCCACTTTTTTTAGGACAGGGGGGAGTTGGCCCACTTTTGAAATTTTCTAGAATCATCACTGCTACATTCATTGCACTACATAGTATGTTCTTGTATGTCATTGATGCTGGACTAAACAGTGAATTTATTTTTGTCAGGACAACCAAAGCACAAAGCTGTTTACTCGTGGCAGTCTCAGCAATGGGTTGCAAAGCCCATGTATGAACATACAACTCAGGCCTTTCGCAATGACCTGATGGGACGTGTCTTGAGGAGGAGGGAAGACAGGACCATAGTCTTCTCCGAGTCCTTACCCCGTCATCAACAGAGAAGAAGGCGACTGCTTCACAACATAGCCCCAGTTCCTAGCCCGGATAAGAGTGATCTGGTTGCTCAAATCAGGTCTCGTTATATGAGCATGTTCTAGGTCTAGCCCAGAAATATGTCGCAGCATGGATATGTGTAAAACCACACGGCACTGTACATAGTTCGTATTGATTGTGTCTACATTGCGATATTGTAATGTCCTTTTTGTTGTTGTTGTTGAATTAAAGACACGAAAACACAAATGGAATGTGTACTTTTATATTATAAAATCACTGATAACAGACAGGTGTCATATTTCTATTATAGAACTGTACAATTTACTTATTCCTACAATTTAGTTATTCAAATTTTCTTGTACAATACACATATTGCTACTTTCTCCAAATAGAAATGTGCAATACTAGTAATGGCAATACGAATTATTACTGGAAATCATAGTATTAGACTCAGAAAATTTTCTCTGCCTCTGTGAATCCCGTGTAACTTCCAGTGGGGGAGGGGTATTTCAGTCTGATAGCTGCTACAACACAGCTCAGCAATGGTCTTCTGTTGCCTCGGCCAAGGCGCTCTCCTCTCAGAGCCCACTCAAGAATCACCCAGTAGGCCACGAGTCTGCATTGGCTGGGGGGAGGGGGAAGGGCGAGCTTTGGTCTTTTCACTACGATTTATTTGCAAAAAGAAGCAAAAGTAACTCGGCTAGGACAGATTCGAGGAAGCCGGTTGTACTCACTCATTAGACAGCTGGCCATCAGGTCCGTCTGGTTTAGGTTGCTTCTTCCAGTTTACTTTCGACAAAAAAACGCTTCCAGAACGTCCTTGTAGATTAGATGGGGAAACCTCTCTGTATTGGCGAAACAATGTCCATTATCCGGGGAGCCATCCAGACCAGGCTGTATGAGGTCCCACTCCTTACAGCATAGACTTTCTTCCTCGGTGGTCATTGCGATGCAGTGTCCACAGGAGCACCACCATGTCTCCGCACTTCGCGGCCGTGAAGCAGCCTCTGCCTGCTCCTCTGTTTGTGCCGCTCTCTCGACATCTCGTGCCAATAACTCTTCGTCTGTGTATTCAGGTTCGAAGAGATAACCCCGGCCATCAAACTCAAAAAAATCCTTCCTGTGTTCCACATCGGATTCGGATGAACTATCCATCTGAGCAGATATTTTCAAGATGCTGGCCAAATGTCGTTGTTGTTCCAATGCTCCGTCTTCATCTGTCAGCTCTCCGATCTCCATTCTGATGTTGCCGACACTCACCAGTAGTGCTAATTCCCAATGAGTATGCGCGCGAGTATTAAAAACTAGTTGTGATGTTAGGCTGCGGTGTAGCTATGTTGCTATATAGTCATTACTATGGGCATAACCACAGCAGTTCGTAACCATAGTTTTTTGGTGGAAAAATTACATTTTGGAATATTGGATTGTACGAGTTCGACAATCGACTAGTGTGGACTTCACCGGAACACAGGAGGTAAACAGAGGTATGTGCACTGAGTGAATGATCACAACTTTTATGCATTTCTAGGTCAGCTACTGCAGTCAAATTCACTGTGGTCACTTGGAAGGGTTAGGTTAACATTGCTATGGACTTGAAATGACATCTCGATCGTGTTAAGAGGCTAAAAGCACGTTAAAAGCCTGCCCCGTTTGAGCCGCTTAGGTGCGAACTCTAGCAGGAGCATAACTCGGTGGAGGCAAAACCAATTTTATTCATTTGTCTCGCTATTGACAGTATTCCTTCACCACAAACAACAAAGATACGTGTTGAAATCGACCGGAGTTCCCCTTTAAGAGAAATAACCTCTAGAGCTCCGCTCTCTGGACACCTAAGCTAACTCCACTAACACCTTCACTCCTTACCACCAACCTTGGTATTGCATTACCCTTGAACAGCTCTATCATGACATAATGTGAGCCAGTTAGTGCTGCTGTTAACTCCCTGAATGTTTATGTGTCATATGAACTACCTGGACATTGTCAAAATTGGTTGAATGTCTTTGATTGCTGGAGAACTGTTGCTTGACATGCATTGCTGGGTGAGTCTAGCGCCTCCAAAAAGGCCAGGGACACTCCTTTTGGAACCAAAGTGGGGAATGTAGGGGCCCTGTGCTCAGTTCACATTTCTCGCACAACGGTAACCATCTTTCGAGAACGAGCAGCGCATGTGATGACGTCATCGGGGTAAACAACGCATCGTCTTCACACAGCAAACGAAGATTCCTTGCCCCCAATTAGGTTATAAATGGAGAATCCACTCGCTCTATCTTTCTCTTGGCCCCACTAAATTCAAGGGCGAGGAAGTGTCTGGGGCTCGTGCACCCTGTGGAGTCCCGTGACCTAAGTGCTCGAAGCGTCTGGAATTGTCAACTGGGGCAGTGCATCATGTGGCAGTTGTTGTCTTTACACAAAAAATGCATAGGGAAGCCATGCTGGTGATAAATATCTCAGGCTGCGCCAGGAAAATGACTGCACTCCTCTGTCAACAAGTGCAAAGTCACTGAACCTGCGTCGCTGCGTGGGTGTTTTGTAGAAGTATGCTTTGGTGAATAAAATTTGCATTGATTGAGTGATGGTGAATTGTTATGACGATGATGACGACGATGATGATGATAGATGGATGCAGCCATATGGAAAAGATAAACTGGAAAGGATTTTAGCGTAGCACACTCATCTTCAATAATGACCTGCCTTGGGTCAGCCACTCATTTGCGAGTGATCTCGATAACGTCGTTTGGTGGCCATCTTGGATTTACATGTTGTGATATCATTTTCAATAAGAACATGCAATAGGTCTAGATGAACCACCATACCAAGTTAAAAGTTCCTAGGCCACTTATTTTTCGTGTTATCTTGATAATATCGTTTTTAGAAAAACGGCAGCAACCATGTTGGATTTTGATGCAGCGCGGCCATTTTCAATAGCGAAGTGCCTTAGGTCAAGATACATCAGCATACCAAATTAGAATTTCCTACGACACTTATTTTTCGCGTTCTCGATAACGTCGTTTTTACAAGAACGGCGGCGGCCATCTTGTATTTTGATGCAGCGTGGCCATTTTCAATAGCAACCTGCCTTAGATGAAGATACATCACCAAACCACATCAGAACTTCCTACGACACGTATTTTTCGCGTTATCTCGATAACTTTTTTTTTACAAAAATGGTGGCGGCCATCTTGGATTTTGACGCAGCGCGGCCGTTTTCGATAGCAACCTGCGTTAGGTGAAGATACATCAGCATACCAAATCAGAACTTTCTACGACACTTATTTTTTGTGTTATCTCGATAATGTCGTTTTTACAAAAATGGCGGCGGCCATCTTGGATTTTGACAAAGCACGCCCGTTTTCAATAGCGAACTGCCTTAGGTGAAGATACATCAGCACAAAAAATTATAACTTCCTGGGCCAATTATTTTTAGAGTTATCTCGTTAACGTTGTTACTTTGGACAGCCCGCCGGCTGGCCGGACGGACGGAATGACGGACGGACAATGGACAACAAAAATTCACCCGCTCGACTTGATGAGTTTGGCGGTCTCCCAAGAGATTTTTGTCCTCCAGGCATTTTTCGGAGTTCAGGTCCGGAAGTGAAAAAGTCATTCCTAGACCTGCTGCCTTCGGCGACGCAGGTAAAAATTCAGAACACAGGGACCACATGCAAGTGACAGAAAAAGCCACAAAGGCGTCTTTGTTTAATTGAAAATTGGAGCTATTTAATCATGAAGAAAGAGGACTGTGAGAAGATCGTCCGAGGTCAGGTGGGAGCAAACTGGAACACTGAGGGTCAGACTAGGCATGGTAGAAGGGACTGGTCTGAGGTCAGTAGCCGGGGAGTCAAGCTGAATGAATCAGGGCTTGTAAGGTGGATGCACACTCCCTTACTTGGATGAAGAAGAAACTGGGAGTTGCGCCACTTGCCAGGACCGCAGGCACTGGGAACAGAATCCCAGTAAATAGATGCTTTGCAGCTGGAGTTAAAACACTGAAGACAGAAGAAAACAGCCAACAAAGGGGCAACGAGCAGGACCTTAAATACACAAAGACAACAATTAGCAAAGTGGGAACAAGTCTGCATAGCACTGGAAGGAAACAGAAGGAAAGCGGAAAGGAACAAGACAATAATTGTATTTCCCCGGCGACGACAGTCAGGAGATACTGTGGTTTAGCTCTGTTCCAGGCTCTGTAAGCCACAATTATTACAGGAATTTCTCCAAATTTCACACAAGTGAAGATATTGATTGGACAATGCTCAAGACCGATTTTTGCGAATTTCGGACGTCCAATATGGCTGCCGGCGGCCATTTTGTCCCATATTTGGGGATCGGGGAGATACGTGACTCGGTCCCTGTGGCGATTGAGTTATCTTGTTTGATAATGAGACGGAAATAAGAAAACAAAACTGAAACAAAGATGGCTAGACTGTGAGGAAAAACTAAGGAAAAATTCAAGCCATAACAGAAATTCCCCCCTCTAAAGACCCCTTACCCCAAAGCCCCTTAGCCGTAACACTGTCGTTATGGGATTTACATAAGTCGCTAGACTTAATAATTTACGAATATATAATTAAAAAAACACATCACTGTTATCATGGAGAATCCTTTCGAGACATCCGTTCTTGATAACCAAGCAGCTTCTCTCTTTGTCCTGGGACAAAGAAACAGTTGCTTACAAGAACGCACGCGCATACGACACATGCGCTGACACACGCGCCCACACACACACACACGCACTCACATACGACCACTGGTACACTCCTATATTTAGTTTAATCCTCACCTGTTCGGGTTAGTCCATATATGTTCTGAGTTAAATAAATTAATTTATTAAACCTGGTGTTTGATTTGGTGCGGTATAGCATGGGGATTAGTCTAAACAGCCTATTTAGAACTCCAAAAAACCTTCAAATTATTAGTTAAATCTTTGATTTAATTACATCTTATTTAATCACTAATATGGGTTATTTGAATTGATAATTGAAATTCCGTATTTTTGGTTATTATAGTAATTTCATGAGACTTGTAGAAACCATTTATAGTCACTCTTTAGCTTTATTAGTCTTATTTATCTTGTCTTTCTTTCTTTAGCCACTTGGGGGTGTATTGCACTGGGTGTCAGTCACATGGTGCTTCAGTTAGGTATATGTGCAGGTGTGCCTACTAATTAGGACAAAGTGTGGAAGGTGGGGATCACACAGTTCTTACCATAGCCGTGCTTGCCACCAGCACAGCACAATTTTATTTTAATATCATATCACAACTCATAACTGCACGGGAGTAAGGTAACATATAGGTCTAATTTTATGGAAAAGAAATCTTTGAGAATAAACAGGAACGCCACCAAAGTGGAGTTATTGTTTGGACAGTTGTTTGTTGGACACGTTGAGAACATTCCATGCCTTTCACACCGAGGCATATAGGCTTATAGGCTGGCCTCCACAAGACTGATCACTAACTTTGCTGGTTTTCTGGTAAACCAAACTGGTATCTCGCGTTAGGATAATTAAGACAAATTTGTCTTAATTGTCCATCCTCCCCATTTCATATATCGTAGAGGTACATTCCCTTACACAATCAGGCAGGTGATTCTAACTCCTACTAGCTGTTGGAGGAAATAAACTTCACAATCAGAATCCCAAATAAATATCTTCATTGTCAATAAATGAATGGCCTAATGAAGAAAAACAAAATCATTAATTATCATTGCACTTAATTCATGTGAGGATTTATTTTTGTGTCCTGTTCCCTTGATGCACTGCTCAGCACAAACTTTCTGAGATATAAGAGGGAATGGTCACCATTTTTCAACTCATTTCTCATCATGTTCAAGGGGACGCACCTTCAGAAAGATAAATATTGAAAGAGATCGGATGCACAGGAATGGAACAATGATATTGCATGTTGAGATGAATGCTGAGAACGTTGAAGTTTCTTTAATTCATTGGTCAATATTCGGCACAAATGTCCATTCATCTACAATTCCTAAGTGTCCTCTGCTTTTAAAAAATCTTCAGTATAGTTCATTCCTGATTAGGTAAGTATTTTTGACAGTAATAGATAAAAAAAGCGAGAAAGACATAAGAGGAGTGGACTGTTCCAGTTTTGGATGTGTACTCACAGCTTTGCTTTCACAGCTTTTATGTTTCTTACTATTTCCCTAAGTAAATTAATCAATTGGATATTTATTTTTGGATGGTTCAGCTTTGGATTCCATCTCAATTAGAACAAAGGAGGTATTCTCCTAATTAAGGGCTGTAATTGCCATCAATACGAGAAATTGAGAAGGTCATTGTGGCAGTTCTCTGATGTAGCTTATTCGTTCTCCAGGATCATGCGAGAGAAACTGTTTGATGGTCAGATTTTAAACGTGAGAGAAAGGAACATCAATCAGGTTTCTGGGTATCCAGTCACTGAGGCTAATTTACCAAAAAATGTATCAACAGTAATGTGCGCACCCAAAGTAATGCAGCATTAAATTATCAATAGTAAGGTTTACATTGTTCTTTTGAAATGAAACATACATACTTTGTGTTCAGTGCTGTGACTAAAGATTGATTTGGAAAAATTAAAAATTAGAATTGATAATATCCTCTTCAGTCAAACATCAGAATTCTATGGGGACACACACACATACACACACACAATGAACAATATTTAAATTATAAATCAGAAGTTGTGTAGTTTCAGTAATGCAATATGTGACAAACTGCTCATTGTTAAATGTGTAATGTTGGATAAATTTACCAATGTGAGACATTCCATTTATTTTTAGGTTCTAAAGGGCTGTTATTCTGGGAGCATGAAACAGTGAAGACCATCCAAACCTGCAATGAGCCCCTGAATTCAGCTGTCATGACTAATGCCACTATTATACATCCTGATTACTTTTATATAAGTGGGTTTTCTGGGATTCCCCACACAAAATACTACTATGCCTTCCTGGGCTTTGTTTATGCTCTGACAGTACTGGGAAACACATTTATCATGCTGATGATCTGCATGAACCAGTGTCTTCACACTCCAAAATACATAGTAGTTTTTAATTTGGCTCTGTCTGACTTGTGTGAAAGCACTGCACTTGTTCCACAGGTAATTGTCACTTTTCTGTTTAAATCAAATTTAATTTCCTATGCAAGCTGCTTGACAAATATGTTCTTCTTGAATTCATGTCTCGTAGCGCAGTCTTTTACTCTCACTATTCTGTCCTATGATAGAGGTGTTGCAATTTGCTTTCCACTGAGATACAATGAGATTGTGACAAATAAATCAATGCAGGGTGCCGTAGCTACCACATGGATTTTTTGTTTCTCAGCTAATGTCATCGTTGTGTATTTCATCAATGAACTGTCATTTTGCAAATCCGTTGTGATAAATAGCTATTTCTGTGATCTTGGACCCACATACCGTTTGGCATGCAATGACACCACTCCACATTATATTATTATGTGGATATATCCTGTTATTATTCTCTGGTTTCCAGTGTTGTTTATCATAGTTACATATATTAGCATAGCCAGAGCATTATTTAAAATTGCAACAGCCTCTGAGCGGCTCAAAGCCATAAAAACCTGCACCTCTCATTTGGTCTTGGTGAGTGTGTTCTATTTTCCTTTATGCACTACAGTAGCACTGGACTCCTTAATTGACCAGAACGCCCGAATTATTAACATGTCCCTGGCAACCCTTTTGCCACCTATGCTCGACCCAATCATCTACTCACTGATGACAGAAGAATTCAGAGAATCTATCAAAAAGCTGTACAGGAGAAAAACAGATACACATCACTGACAGAGAACAAGGATTACATGCTCAAAAAAAATCAAATGACTGAATGGCAACTTCAACCATTTTCATTGTATTTTGTTTCATCAACAGTAATCATCGCAAATTTATTTGTGAAATATTGTTCTTTATTTTTCAAATGCTGAAAAATTTTGTAAAAAAATGTGACCCCGCCCGTGAAAACCCAGCTGAACTCGCTCATCGAACTCATCTGGCCTACACGCTTTGTTTGCATCAAGGGTAGTCAAAACTGATACAACGTCATGGACAGTAATCATTACATTACCCAAATGAGCATGCTTGGAAACCGTTATGTCCGGATATGTATGTAGTGAAGACTGGGGGGTGAAAAGGGATTGAAAATTAAACAGCCTGGCCTTTGTGCAAGGATCAGAGGCAGTTTTCTTACCATAAGCAACACTTTTTGTTTTTGTTTTGCTCTTGAAGAACCCCAAAAGCACTTTAGTGTTATGGCAAGAGAATCACCAAGAACATCTAAATATTGATTATACTTAAAAGTACATAAATTTTTAAATTTATTCCTTAACTTACAAAGTTTCGCCCACAATGCTGCAGTGTTGCGTTTTTTAGCTTGTTTCCGTGTGGATTGTACTTTGTTGCTCAGGTGACGTATTTCACTGTCAGTCCAGGCAGGGGAATTTACATCCTTGATTACAGTAGTAGGAATAAACTCACTGACAGAAGAATGCACAAGACCTAACCAACTTTGCCAGTTAGCGTCAAGATCAGGATGAAGCAGAGGAGAGTGAGATGACACTTTGCCCATGTGAGATTGTAGCCCATTAAAGTCAGCTCTTTTGAAATTGCACATTTTTCGCGCGCATGTTCAAAGTCTATTGACATGAGTTTGGAAATTAAACTCGATCACAGCATGATCACTGTCAAACTGACAGAATGTTATAACGGGATCAGAGCAATGTTTGGGGGAATTGGTAAATAGTAAATCCAGTACATTGCCCTTAATATGAGTAGCTTTATCGATGATCAGGGTTAGGGAAAAACTGTCAGCCAAGTCACACAGTGTGTGGCCAGTGTTCGCTGATTCATCCCACCAGGGTATATCTGGGAGATTAAAATCGCTAAGTGCGAAAGTAATTTTGTACTCCATACTGCATTTAGTGAGCATGGTTGACAATATGGGCTCTAAATTCGTTGACCAGCCGCAAGGCGCGGTGAATGGGGGGATCCAACAAGGTGTATCCAGGCGCATTTTGCAATTTTGTGCCTGGCACAGCCCGGCACAAGTACTCCTCTGTCCCGCCACCGTCCCTCCTGCTGGCGCAAGTAGTAAAGAGGGAGGAGAGAAGGCGTGAGTGGGTTTAACACAGCCGAGTCAAATCTTCACCAATCAAATGAGCTCCCCTCCTCACCTTTAAAAGCGCCGTGGGCGAGGCGCAGAGCAAATTTCGTTCGACATGGATGAAGTAGGACACAGCAGCAACACCAGACAGCCAAATTTCAGCCAGGAGGAAGCTGCTGTTCTGGTCATGGAGGTTCAAGCTCGCAGTGGCCGAATTAATGATCACGTGAACAGACCTCCAGGGGCTGATGATGCAAAAGCAGCCGCGGAATTCTAAACCCCCCTGGAACTGCAGCTGCCGCTTTTTTCACGGCAGTGCAAATGTGAAGCCATTTCATAATATTGTGCGATTATAAAGAGGGAATCAACAATATATTGTTTTTGAACGAATGAAATAAAAAATTGCCAATAAATACAAGTGAATTTATTACGTACAATAATTAATTATGCTGACAAACACGTTATATGAGAAAACAGCAACTTGAGTCAAAATTTGCCCAATTGCATAGCCCTACTGCAACCAGAATGAATCCAACAAGGGGTGCACTAAACAGCTGTGTAAGCCTATAGACTACCTTTAGTGGGCTAATAGAACACAACAATAAAAGTAATAGTAATATTTTGATAAATGTAGCCCAGATCAGGCTGTGTTTCTAAAGCCGCGTTCACACTGGACACGAAACGAATTTTCCGCACGATAGATTACATTCAAAGTCAATGCAAAGACGCGAATACACGCGAAACGTGTGTATTCGCGTCTTTGCATTGACTTCGAATGTAATCTGTCATGCGAAAAATTTGATTTGCGTCCGGTGTGAAAGCAGCTGAAGGACACATACCCACATAGCCTACACATGCACTCACGTGCCCACATGCACACATCTCTCTCTCTCTCTCTCTCTCTCTCTCTCTCTCTCTCTCTCTTTCGTACGTTGGAGACAGGGGTATTTGTGGTCAAAGCCAGTGCCGCAAAAAAAGAGGCTATGGCGCTCGAAGTAATTTAATATCAATACTCACGTTTTATAACAGAGGTTCAAAACTTTGAAATAACATAGAAAACACATATTTAGAAAAAGTCATGGACGGATGGACTCATATCTTTTACTGACATGAAATACCATGCATTACTAACATCAGTGCCGCATAAAAAGCGGCAGCCATGGTTTTAGTGTTAAAAGACAGAGCTGTGCAGCCAGGTGGTCTCTCCTTGCTCTCCCTGCTGATACGGCACATGCAGTTCAGTCAAAGTGACATCCATGGCGTATAGGTATGTTGGGTAGCACGCAACATGCCACAGAGAATGCACTGACACTCTGAGGGCTATCTGGTCGAGTTTCCATTACACGTGCCACCGCCTTTGATCTGACATCAGGACAATCGATATAGATACTATAATTTATGTCCTGATTCAGATAGTGACATTAATTAGTGGTTGCTGTAATTAGTTATTGCATTGAAATGTGCCTGACATTCCGGAAAACTGCCTGTGAGATTTCGGTGACGTGTGCGCACTGTGCACCGGTCAGCCAAATTACCACTGCACAGAAAGTAAACCAGGTTGGAGCTGGCGAGCTCTCTGCGTACTTTCGGTGGAGCCTTTTGCCACAAAATTGTCACTGCATCATGATGAATATGTGACACCTCCCCCTACTGCGCCGCCACGCCCATCTCGGCGCACGTCGGTCTACCAAATTGCCAAAGTGGCTGTGCACAGTGTTGCACCGGACGAAATTACCACTGCATGGGCTGCACTGGACGAAATTACCACTGCGCAGGCTGCGCCACCCTGCACTGCACCAAGAAAGTAGAGCCCTATGTCATAAAAAGATACTTGATCGCTATCTGGAGGTCTATAGCACAAAATAATGCACACTTTCGGCACTAGTTCGCAGATGATAACTTCACAATTACTGGGTTCTTGGGCGCCCCGGTGGCTCATCAGTCCAAGCGTGCGTACCATAAAGGCTGTGTCCTTCCCGCAGCGACCTGGGTTCGATTCTGGCTCGGGTCATTTGCTGCATGTCTTCCCCCATTCTTCTCCCCAACCTTCCTGTCTCTCTACTCTGTATAACTATTAAATAAAGGAAAAATTCCACAAAAAATAATCAAAAAAAAAAAACAATTACTGAGTTCTAATTCCAGCTTTCGGCGGGAGAGTATATTTTTACGAATGCCAATAAAAACTCCCCCACCTCGTTTTCCACGTCTATCTCTGTGATACGGAAAATAACCATCAGGCAGAATTTCATTTGACTCAATGGTGTCATCCAGCCATATTTCCGTCAGGGCAACAATGTCTGGAGTGCGAGCCTTGGTGCTGAATCAACTTGTTGCGCTTTTTATTTACAGATTTCGCACTCAAAATTCAGACCCTTAACTCAACTAGTTTGTGATTCTACTTCATCATGAGACAAAGGACTCGAACCACTCGGTAAGTTCAAGTAAGCTACTATGTCAAAGTTTGCCTGTAGCTGAGGACCGGAAGCTGTAACCCTCAGGTGTTTTGGCTACACTGCTTGGCATAGTCACTTGCGTGTGAGGTCTATTGTGAATAAAATGTTCCCAGCTAGCTCCCGTATACCAAGCAGGATGGGATGAATTCCGTCTCTTTAGTACAAAGCTGCACACTCCCAAAACAGGTTAAAATTGTCAATAAAGAACATATTGTATGAGGGGCAAATGGACTGCAGCCATGTGTGGAGACAAAAAATTCTGGTTGCCACCGGAGGAGTAACCACAGTGTTGCGAATTGGCCGTGGGACAGCGGAGCAAGACTTACGGAGCCTAGTTGCCTCCCTCAATGCGGGCAGCGGAGGTGCAGCTGGGCGTACGGGACATGGCAGGGGTGTAAATTCCTCCTCATCCAAGATGGAGAACCTGTTGTCGAGCTGCAGGCCCCAAACAGGGGGGACACGATTGGAGCGCCTGCTGCAGCATTTATTTCCACGTGATCCGACCCACAGCTCAGCCTGGCAAGGTGTGGAGCTTACGACCGCCTTGGGCCTTGCTCCTTGCTGGATCCAGGGGTCCTCGGACTGGGTCGGGGCGGCTTCAACAAGGGGAGCCATGGAGTCTTGCTCAACCGCGATGGAGGCGTTTGCAGTGGCGAGAGCTGGAGCAACTGAGGAATCAATAAGCTGCTCATCTTCCCTGATTTGGTGGAGGGCGGAAATTCTCCCCTCCAGCTCCGTGATCTTCTGTGACAGGCAGGCGCAGCCAGCATAGCCTGGCAGAGAGGAGCCATAATGAACCTTGCAGCCTGCTGAGCCTTCCTACAGCCAGCCAGGCGAGCCGAGCCGCTTACTTTAAAAAAGTGTTGCGTTAAAATAATTGATTGAATTAAAATAAATAAAATGATAAAACAGGTAAAATGATAAAATAATGTTAATGGCTAAAATAATAAAATAGGAAATGAAACAAAAAATGTCAGAATATTGTTTCCTAGGCTTGTGAATCTAAGTTTAACACTCGCAAAGAGACTTTAATAATTACTATAAAAGGGGTGGGATTGCTGTCTGCTGAAGCTGCTGATGCTGAACTGCAATTGCAGAATTAAGACAGAAATTGTTTGAATAAAAGTCAAATTTTTTAAAGTGTGAATCATTGTAATGCTACCATGAATTGCTGAAAATATGAAAGAGTAGACAGACTCTTGAAATAAGTGTGAATAGTTGTCAAACTTGGTAAAAACATTTAATATGAGTGAAACCGGAAATGTGAGTAATGCCCAGAAATTTTAAAATGTGGAGAAAATTAAAAGCTGAAGCCAAACTGCTATGGCTGCTGTCTGTGAAAGCTGAAGCCAAACTACTATGGCTGTTTATTGTGCGTGTGCGAACACGATCAGGCCCAAGTTGTCCTCCGATCTCCAATTTCCTGACTCCAATTCCACTGATCTAGGTTGCTAGGCAGTTGCTAAGGTGTTCTGGGTGGTTGCTAGGGCGTTGCTAGGTGGTTGCTATGGTGTTCTGTGTGGTTGCTAGGGCGTTGCTAGGTGGTTGCTAAGGTGTACCAGGTGGTTGCTAAGGCGTTGCTAGGTGGTTGCTAAGGTGTACTGGGTGGTTGCTAGGTGGTTGCTATGGTGTTCAGGGTGGTTGCTAAGCCGTTGCTAGGCGGGTGCTAAGGTGTTCTGGGTGGTTGCTAGGGTGTTGATAGGTGGTTTCTAAGGTGTACCGGGTGGTTGCTAGGTGGTTGCTATGGTGTTCAGGGTGGTTGTTAAGGTGTTGCTAGGTGGTTGCTAAGGTGTTTTGGGTGGTTGCTAGGACGTTGCTAGGCAGTTGCTATGGTGTTCTGTGTGGTTGCTAGGGCGTTGCTAGGTAGTTGCAATGGTGTTCCAGATGGTTAAGATGGTTGCTATGGTGTTCTGGGTGGTTGCTAAGGCATTGCTAGGCGGTTGCTATAGTGTTCAGGGTGGTTGCTTAAATGTTGCTAGGCGGTTGCTAAGCTGTTCGGGGTGGTTGCGAGGGCATTGCTAGGCGGTTGCTATGGTGTAGCAGGTGGTTGCTAGGGCATTGTGAGGCAGTTGCTATGGTGTTCTGGGTGGTTGTTAAGGCATTGCTAGGTGGTTGCTAAGGTGTACCGGGTGGTTGCTAGGCAGTTGCTTTGGTGTTCTGGGTGGTTGTTAAAGCGTTGCTAGGTGGTTGCTGTGGTGTTCAGGGTGGTTGCTAAGGCTTTGTTTGGTGGTTGCTAAGGTGTACCAGGTAGTTGCTAGGCGGTTGTTATGGTGTTTTGGGTGGTTGCCAGGCGGTTGCTATGGTGTTCAGGGTGGTTGCTAGGGTGTTGCTAGGCGGTTGCTATGGTGTTCTGGGTGGTTGCTAAAGCGTTGCAAGGTGGTTGCTCTGGTGTTCATGGTGGTTGCTAAGGCTTTGTTAGGTGGTTGCTAAGGTGTACCAGGTGGTTGCTAGGTGGTTGTTATGGTGTTCTGGGTGGTTGCTAAGGTGTTGCAAGGTGGTTGCTAAGGTGTTCTGGGTGGTTGCTAGGGTGTTCCTAGGTGGTTGCTATGGTGTTCAGGGTGGTTGCTAAGGTGTTGCCTGGTGGTTGCTATGATGTTCAGGGTGGGTGCTAAGGCGTTGCTAGGTGGTTGCTAAGGTGTACCGGGTGGTTGCTAGGGTGTTGCTAGGCAGTTGCTAAGGTGTTCTGGGTGGTTGCTAGGGTGTTGCTAGGCAGTTGCTATGGTGTTCTGGGTGGTTGCTAAGGCATTGCTGGGCGGTTGCTATGGTGTTCTGGGTGGTTGCTAGGCATTACTGGGCGGTTGCTATGGTGTTCTAGGTAGTTGCTTAAGCGTTGCTAGGTGGTTGCTATGGTGTTCAGGGTGGTTGCTAAGGCTTTGTTTGGTGGTTGCTAAGGTGTACCAGGTGGTTGCTTGGCGGTTGTTATGGTGCTCTGGGTGGTTGCTTAGGCGTTGCTAGGCGGTTGCTGAGGTGTTCTGGGTGGTTGCTAGGGCATTGCTAGGTGGTCACTATGGTGTTCTGGGTGGTTGCTAAGGCGTTGCTAGGCGGTTGCTATGGTGTTCTTGGTGGTTGCTAAGGTGTTGCTAGGCGGTTGCTTAGGTGTTCTGTGTGGTTGCTCGGGCATTGTTAGGTGGTTGCTATGGTGTTCTGGGTGGTTGTTAAGGCGTTGCTGGGTGGTTGCTATGGTGTTCTGGGTGGTTGCTAGGCTTTACTGGGCGGTTGCTATGGTGTTCTGGGTGGTTGCAAAGGCGTAGCTGGGCAGTTGCAATGGTGTTCAGGGTGGTTGCTAAGGTGTTGCAAGGTGGTTGCTAAGGTGTTCTGGGTGGTTGCTAAGGTTGCTAGGCAGTTGCTAAGGTGTTGCTAGGCAGTTGCTATGGTGTTCAGGGTGGTTGCTAAGGCATTGCTAGGTGGTTGCTAAGGTGTACCAGGTGGTTGCTAGGTGGTTGTTATGGTGTTTTTGGTGGTTGCTAAGGTTTTGCTAGGCGGTTGCTATGGTGTTCAGGGTGGTTGCTAGGGCGTTGCTAGGTGGTTGCTATGGTGTTCAGTGTGGTTGCTAGGGCGTTGCTAGGTGGTTGCTAAGGTATACCGGGTGGTTGCTAGGCGGTTGCTATGGTGTCCAGGGTGGTTGCTAAGGCGTTGCTAGACGGTTGCTATGATGTTCAGGGTGGTTGCTAGGGCGTTGCTAGGTGGTTGCTAAGGTGTACCGGGTGGTTGCTAGGCGGTTGCTATGGTGTCCAGGGTGGTTGCTAAGGCGTTGCTAGACGGTTGCTACGGTGTTCTGGGTGGTTGCTAAGGCGTTGCTAGGCGGTTGGAAAGGCATTCCTGATGGTTGCTAAGGCTTTGCTGGGCAGTTCCTATGATGGTCTGGGTGGTTGCTTGGCTCTGATCAGAGCAGGCTAGAGTGTGGCTAGAGTTCCGCATTCATTTCTAACAGGAGAATTTTTTCGTAAAGTGGAATATCTCAGAAATTATGAATTTTTGGAAAATTCTGAAAACTTCCGATAATTTCTGAATTGGGTTGAATAATTTGAAGTTTGAACGGTTTGAATATGTTGAAGTATGTGGAAGTAGTTAAGGTCCATAAAACAGCGGAAGAGGAGGAGGAAGATTAGGAGGAGGAATAATAAATAAACTGGTAGAATAACATATAGTGGGATTGTTGCATGCAGCAATCCCACTCAATAAAAATAGATAAAACAAATAAAATGATAAAACAAGTAAAACAATAAAATGTTAAATTATAATAAAATGTCAAAGCGATACAACGCTAAAATAAAGATAAAATAATAAAAGTAAACTGAAAGTGCGGGCAGCAGCAAAACCAAATTGCTGACAGGCAACCGGACGTGACGTGTTCATGTTATGCCATAGCCTTGGTGCTGAAAGAGATTTTGATACTGATATGCAAATTTACTCATAAAATATACAAATGATCTCAATAGACTTATTTTTGCTCGGTCATCGCTGTTGCAGTAAAGTTTATATGATATCCCTTCCTTCCATGCATATCAATGGGATTGATGCTTTTTGGTCATGCGCATCCTTATAAAAAGACTGATTTTCTCAAACTGCTAGAATTTTCCCATGTATGTATCATACATGCTTGAAAAGAGGCAAATGTAAGCTTTATTTTGGCATATGACACATAGTCAGGCAAAATATGATTCAAAAGTATGACTGTTTTAAAAATGTACTTATTTTTACATCTGAATTTCTTGAAAAACAGTTTTTCTGAGCCTGAAATTAGCCAAAACTTTGAAATGCTTTTCTCGGTCAATATTAGAGATGTCAGTTATATTTTTTCACAGAATATTCCTAACATGATGTAGAATGACTTTGTGTCAAAAACTGTCCATCACCAGAAAATGACTTTAGCTGGGTTATCACAGGCAGGGTCACAAATAGTTCAATAAGATGAAATGCATGAGTTCATGATAAATGTTTCGAGGAGAATTCTGTCTTGTCCATTTTGTTTGTTCGTTTTAGGCACATAGGATCCCCAATTCAATATGAAAAAATAAATGATTAATATGAATTTCACTGATCTACTCTATTTAGTTTAGAACATTTGACCACACACGAATGTTTTAGCCCTTTTTTTCAACAGAGGGGTAAACTATTTTTTGTTTTCAGGAAGAAAAGGATTGTTTTTTTCTTGGGTTGAGAACTGAGGAGAGACCCTCAGTGAACCCGATGAATTGAATCGTAGCTGTGAGGCTTGGCTCTCACCATCCTCCTCTCGCATTCCTCACCCTGCGCCTTAATTAGTGTCACCTGCATGGTACATAAGGTTGGCACAAGCCAGCCTTAAACGCTCTGCATCTGCTTTGCCACTGCTGGTCAGTGGGATTTTAACTGCCACCTTCTTCTGTCTGTGGTTTATTGTTTTAGTTGGAACATAGTTTCCCTTTTGTTGCGTTTGTGTCTATCCATTGTTAAACATCTCATCACTTCCAGCTTGGCATTTGAGTCTAATCCTTCACTCTACGGTCCTAGAGCCCGCCGGACAGCCGTTTGGCACTCGGCGGGACACAAAACCGTTACAGTAGCCTTCCAAAATAAAACCCTACTACATATCCTGAGTTCATCCTCATAAGTGATGTTTTCTGGCACAAAAAGTTTCTGTCTTCTTGGGCTTTTGCAGTGTTTAAGATTGACACTGAATCACTGTCTTCTCAGTCCAAAGTGCACTGAAGTCTTCAATAAGGCCCTGAGATATTACCTTCACTGTCTGCCACAGCATACCGGGGTTTTTTTCTTCCTCTTTTTTTTTAGCCTGCCACCAACCCCCCCGAGCAAATATGCAAAAAAATGACACATACATAAACAAAATACTCAAATTTACAAAAATTCAGGAAAAACTAGGAAGAAAAAGAAGATTAAAAATGTAAAAATAGTGATGCAAGAAGCAGACCACACAGAATGAGAGGAACACAGGATAAAAAACACAACATAAGTCACAACAGGCAAGACAATGTGTCGATACTTTTCCTTTTTGTATAAGAACGGACCAGAGATAATGTTGAGATTGGAAGATAGGGATGGATGTAACCAAGAAGAGTATTAAAGTAAAACGATTTACTGTAGATTTACATGTACAAGATATGCAGAGTCTAATTTTTGTAGGGAAAGTACAGTGTGAAATGCATTTGGGCATAAAAGCCTTAGAATCCCTGATGATATTTGCTGTAGCAGTAACAGTCCTGACCAACAAAACGACGGTCAGTAGAAAATATTAAACAAAAAATGAGAGAATGAATACAAAGAGAAATTAATGAATAAGAACTAATGAGTGAAGAAAGAATTTTTTTTAAATCATCATGCAAAAGTGCAAGAAAAAAACAAAATTTTCTGAATGTTGTTCAAGTTTGAAGCAGTTCTAGCTCACTGGCAACTCGAGGGATTTATGAAGTTTTGAATATTTTTGATTTAACAGCTCAATTGTGTGTGTGTGTGTGTGTGTGTGAATGAATGCATTGTTGAAGACTCATGCTATGATTATTGCTGTTAAAAAATTTGTTTAAACTAGTTTGAGGCAACATTATTCAGCAAGATTACCTCTGATGGTCAGTTGTTTCAGAATATAAGGAATAGGTACTATATAAAACAAAAAATAGTTAATTCTCCAGTTGAATTAAAGAAGAGTTGAATCACACACCGCCATGTTGAATGCTACATCAGAAGTTTTGACATGAAAGCGAGGCCACCCGTGAATAAGAAAAAAGCATGGCGGAGTTTCAGGGTGAAAGCGCTTCGAGTTCTTCAGAGTTTTGGCACCGGAATCTTGGTGAGCTACCTTCGTTCACAAATTCATTTGTAGAAAAATATGCTTTTACAAATTTCCCAGTTCAGGTGGGAGATACCCCCTCTGGTTCGATCGCATACCCTCAGAAGGAGATGGTGGTCAGGTAGAAGATGCACTTCTTGGCCTTTGCAAAGAGCTGGTGAGCCAGGAGACGGGCTAGTACCTTCTTCATGTGGCGGACATGCTCAGGGTAGGATGGAGTATACACCAGGATGTAGGCGATCACAAATCTTCTGAGCATGTCTCGTAGCACGTTGATGAGGCAGGACTGGAACACGAATGGAGTGTTAACTAGCCTATTTGGCATCACACAGTACTCATAATAGCCAGAGTTGGTGCTGAAGGGTGTCTTCCACTCATGCCCCTTCCATATTTGGACCAAGCTGTAAGCGCTGCGCAGGTCAAGCTCGGTAAAATACCGAGCCTCCCAGAGCGGCTCTACAGTGCTGGGAACCAGAGAGAAGGGATACCGGTACTTCACTGTTACTTCATTTAGTCCCTGTAATCGATGCAGGGGCGGAGACCTCTATCCTTCTTCTCCCCAAAAAAGAAGCTGGCTGAGGCTGGAGAGGTGTAAGGTCAGATGACTCCCCTTTGGAGCACCTCTTAGATGTACAGAGTGTTTCAAAAAGATGGACCAAATTTGGAAATATACTGCATTGACATTGGGTCCATCTTTTTGAAACACCTTGCATTACCACGGTTTCTGCCTCAGGGAGGATACAAAATGCTCCGAGGAAGTGAAGCACCAGACAGCAGCTCAATAGCAGTCCCACGGGCGATGAGGAGGGAGGGCATGGCCTTGGTCTTACTAAAGACAGCCAGCAGATGGCGATACTCTTCCGGGACTTTGAGGGTGGAGGTAGTGTCTGGGCTTTCGATGGTAGTGGTGACACAGGTGAGGGGGCTACAGTGCTGACGACAATACCGCGACTGGAAGTTGACCTGCCTTTGTTGCCAGGAGATAGTTGGGTTGTGCAGTTTGAGCCAGGGTAAGCGGAGGATGAGTGGTTGTTTGGAAACTGGTGGAATGAGGAAGAGGACTTGCTCCGTGTGGCCTCTTCCAACAGTGAAGGATATGGAAGCCGTCTGATGGAGGATACATCCGCTTCCTATGGGTTTGCTATCCAGAGCTGCAATGGTGATGGGAGCCTGGAGCTGGCACAGGAGGAGTCAGAGCTGCCGTACCAGCTTAGCTCTCATGAAGTTCCCTACCATGCTGGAGATGATCAGGGCTGAGACTGGGAAGGAGAGGTTACCAGAGGCCACTCGCACTTGAATTACAAAATTCTGAGCAGTTAGTGTGTGCCGAGAGATTATTACTTTGTGAGGTATAGGGCTGGCCCCTTCTGGTTTCCTCAGTGATTTTGCAGGGCACTTTGAGGCTTGATGCCCATCTTCCCCACAGTACAAACAGGGCCCTGGCAGCAACCGGGGTCGGCGGCAGTCTGACAGCTCCGATCTCCATAAGCTCAAGTTCGGGGACAAACAGACAGGTGGCTTCGCTGGTGCTGACCCTCTGTCTCTCCTGCAGTATTCGGTCAAAACGGATGGACATGTTGATGAAGGTGTCCAGGGATGCGGCGTCATCACAACAAGCGAGCTCAGCCTTCAGCCTGGATCCTCGCAGAAGGTGTAGTGGGTGATCCTCAGCCTTCTCTCAAGAGTGGTCAAAGACTGACTGAAACAGGGCAGCAAAGCTGTCATAGGAGCTGGAGAAGCCAGCATGTTCCCAGACTACAGGGGCCCATTCCATGGCTTTGCCTGAGAGATGTGTGACCACTGCTGTGATTTTCTCAGTATCACGAAAGGCAGGATAGATGAAGTACAGGGAGCACTGGAGTACAAAACCATTACAAGCAGTGGGAGAGCTCTCGTACCGGTCAGTCAGTCGCAGGGGTCAGTCTCTGTAGGGAGCGGCTAGAGGAGCCACAGGCACCACAGGAAAGAGTGACGTGAGGTGGTGGCAAAGGAGAGGTGCTGAGGTCGCTGAAGCATCGGGTTAGCTTGTCGAACGTGGCTCCCAGGTGAACAATCTCCTTCTGTTGGGCGGCAACTATGCATATGAGGTTGGGGGGATGGAGAAGCTGTAGCCATGAGCTCCTCCTTCATCTAGCAAAGGAACCTTTGCTGAATCCATGGGTGACGAAAGCCTCTGTAAAGACGCTGGTGCACTGGATGGTGTGAACTGGTGTCATAATGAAAGTACAGGATTTAAATGTGAAGCAAAAACACGGCTTTTAGTGACTGAAGCAGAGCCTCAGTAAATATAGGATTTCACACAGGATAATAATACAGAGCTAGAGATTGCAAATAAAACTGTCACACAGTCTAACACAAAACAGGAGATCTTGCTGCAGACAAGAATCAGTCTACACCACAGAATACTACTCAGCTAAACTATGACCAAGCCTTCGTCAAGCCAAACTGGGAGGACTAGGGTATTTCTACAGGGACTGAGATAACTGGGTAACAGGTAACAGGTCAGAGTAATTAACAGAGGCAGGAGCAGGCTGGTGGTTAATATTCAGGTGAGGCTGAACACTGAGTGGAATGCAGGCGCGAGGCATGACAATTTTATTATCAATAATATTCATTGATGTTAATACAATTATTAAGCTGTTTTTTGGTTGTCCACAACAGCATAATGTGAATTGAAATTACTTAGTGGTTATGAACTCAAAGACTTCGAGCTTTAATTTGAAGGTATTAACAAACACATTGGGTAAACAGTGAGGAAACTATGCAAGGTTTTATTTGTGGTCCACAAATTTTGAGGAACCAACAATATTTTGGAGCTATACGTATGCGTACATGCATACCACTCTCTCACTCACACAGGTGCACACATGCAGGGCTGTAACCAGGATTTTTGAAATACTGAGGTCAAATAATGCGCGCTTACCCCCAAGCTCCAACCACCACATTGTTTTGTTGCTAAATAAGAAATTTATTTCCAATAACCTCTTCAGGAACACATTGAGTGGTAACAGTTGGACTGTAGAAACAGACTTATGTGTTGCATAACTTTTTCATTTCTCACCTAACCTCCTCAGGGCTCTGAAGTCTCACGCAATGAGCTTGATTGTCACTCATTTCAGTCGGACGTCACGCACTTACGCCACAAATAGTATTTCTCATGCAAAAAAAAAAAGATTAAAACGAAAACAATTTCCAACAGTTGGTCTATATGCGCAGCAGCACCGCTATAACTGTGGAAACCGGCAGGAATCAAACACAGGAATCAAATTGGCAGGAAGCTTGCCACCTGCCAGCCAATCAAAAAAAGGAAAGGGGCTACCCAATAGCCAATAAGATAATAGCACTATCGTATCTGGGTAATATTTGGGGAAACAACCAATGAAAAAGAAAAAAACACAGTTATCCTGGAATTATTTACGTGATTCTGCTACAACAACGTTGTGAAAGCTGCATTATTCATTCACTAACAGTGGAAAATGGGCAGAAGTGTAGAAAGTACTGGAAAAAATAACTAAGTAAAAGTAGAAGTACCATAACTGACAGTTACTTCGGTAAAAGATGAAGTCACCCATAAGAAAATAACTTGAGCAAATGGCCTAAAGTAGCTCACATTACATGTACTTAAGTACCAAAAGTATTTTGTGAAAAAATTTACTGAAGTATCGCAAGTACAAGTACAAAGTATTTTTCATAGTACGCATAGAAAGAAGCAAAAGCAACCACTGTTTGTTCTCTCCTTGTGCTCTTTAATCAATTTTCAGGTGAATGAAAGATACAGTATTCAAAAAACAAACAGGCAGTCTCTCCTTAATATACTTCATCTTTGAGTTTACTGGCAGTTTAAAAACCACAATAATTAATAGTAGAATTACAAAGTATCAATAACATGTCTAATTTTTGCTTCAGAAAACTGATTTTTCTTAACTACTGATTGGGATACCATTGGCTCACTGTAGCTGAAGTGCCTGCTGCAGAGGACAACGATTATTTCTGTAGCAAGAGATTTTTTTATTTTATTTATTTTTTTAACTGTTGGATAGATACTATGGGCAAGTATATTGAGCAGTTTGCACATCATGCTTAGCTGAGGAGTTTTATTCAGGCAACTCCTGAAAAACAGGGATTGGAGTGAACTCGTCCATATTCTAAACCGCGAGCTCAGCTTGCTTGTGAAAATTCAATCACTGATCCAGGTGTGCCATCTAGTGATATAATATTGTAACTGCGTGCATAAATTTGCAGCTCCATGTCCGCTGGCGGACACATCTGCACAAAGCGCTAATGATACCCTGCAGAGCACCGCTGTTCTTCTCGAACACGCCAAATCTAGATAATCCGTAAATGATGAATTAAATTCATATTTTAATGTGAAACGAGTAAATAAGTTGCCAGTGTCAAAATAACAAAGTGAAAGTATACTTTTTTATCTTTTAAATGTAGTAGGGTAAAAGTCCCAGTTTAAAAAAAATCTTAAGTAAAGTACAAATCCTCAAAAAAAAAAAAAAAAAAACTAGCCTACTTAAGTACTGTAATGAAGTACATGTACTTCGTTACTATGCACCTTTGAAAACGGGAGTAGCCTATCATGCACCCCCCGGAGAAAATCTCACTCTAGCCGGCATTAAAAACAGCCCTGCCTCCTCTTTGCCTGCTCTTCGGTCGGCTTCGAAAATAACAATTTTGTCTGCCTCAGTGTTCTGCGCATTTGGGGTCAGTCTCAGGATAGCATATGGTCTCCTTTCACAACCATGATACAATTGAACTCTCTCTCGCGAATGAGTTTATCCGTTTACCTCAACCTGAGCTGCTGCGCATTCGCAGCGCAAGCTGTGGTATTTAAAACGCACAGTGACGTGATAGCCTAAACAAGCACTATGAGGATGCGGGATCGAGATATCTCTCTCTCACACACACACACACACACACACGCACACGCACACAAACGATTTGCTGAATAAACGTGCACAGTGAGAGGAAAAATAGGTATAGAAAATAGAAAAAATAGAAAATGCAGGGACAATTGACCAAGGTCCGGACCTCGGTGTCCTGGTGGTTACGGCCATGAGTATTTGTCGGCAGTTATCACCTTCTTTTCACTGAGAAAAAATACCGAGGACATGACCTCGGTGTCCTCAATGGTAGTGAAGGCCCTGCACACATGCAGCCAAACAGAACTTCATACAGTGCACTCAACGGACTATATAGTGAACTGCATTGTGGTAATAAGGGTACTAGAGAGGGAGGAAAGAACGATGTAAACCTTAATTAATGAGGAATTGAAGACCTGTGTGCAAGAAGTACCTCAGTCACAAAATGATACTTTTGAGATTTTGAGGGTCAAAGTTTTCAAAACATGATGCTGATCATGACAATGGACAATGGAAACCCACCAGTACACAAGACTTGAGTATTTCTTTGCCAAAATCTTTGGCATCAGATGATGCTCTGACCATTGTGGCTTTTAATACTGGTGTCAGCTTATTTTTTGCAAAATGTGACTTAAGTACTTCTTGCACACAGGTCTTCAATTACAAGAGCTTTGAAGGTAGGAAAGAAAGAAGGTTCCAGAATGAAAAAAGACAGCGAATCTAAACAGCACCAGATTCAATATTAATGAAGGTATACTGCGGGGGACATTGTTCAAAATGACTCAGTTGTGCCCTTTTGTGTGATCACGTTTATACTTATCATTCAAAAATCCTGTTTGTAAACACAGAGTAAAAAATATATCCTTCCTGCTCCCCCTCCTCAAATTGGGATTGAGTTCATATACTAGTTTAAACTCAAATATAAATCATAAACATATACATGTATGTCGGCAATAAAGAAAATAATTTCTGCTGAAGTCCAGTCATATGGCTGTGCTCTTATTTCAAAAATTCAACATGAGCTGAACTCACTGAGAGTGCTGTCTGCTATTCTGTAAAGAAGATGTATTGAGTAAATAATATGTGCCGCCTTCTACAACATGACATTTCTTCCATTGAAATTTGTCATACACGAGATATGAAAAAGAGTAAAAAGAATTACTCCAAATTAGAATGAATTAAAATTCATTTCACAATATTTCTAGACTATTCATTACACAGTATTTGTCGAATAAACATTATTTCAAATCCATCTGAATAAAAAATTAACAACTCTGACTTTACAATGCTGATTTTTCCCTCTTGATTTCATCATGTCATGGGCTTATGAGACTGGCAGCTATACTTAGAAGTAAACATGTGGAAAGTATGTGCAGAGCACTTGTTCGCTGATTTGCTGATCAACCCCTTTAGCAACTTCAAGAACAATGCTGACATTTGACTTCCCCAAGGATATGCTAAATATATGCATGACTATCAGAGGACTATTCATCAGAGGAGTTAAAAGGTATAAGAGAGAGCCTGTTCAACAAATTCAACAAGTAAGCTATCATTAGGGACTGTCTGTGCCATTTGATAGTATTACCTAGGTGCTTAGACGGCACTGTGCACATTTTTTAAATAGAATAATTGGATGACTATTTTGAAACTGTAAGAAGCAGTGTGTTTTGAGGTAACGTACTGGATGATATTTTGATTGTGCTGTTTCTTACAGGAATGGGCTACAGGTGCCACAGTCCATTGGGTTGTTTGGTAGACCGAGATGAGAGTTTCCACGTCTTCCAACTTGAACAACTCCATAATTAGGCCAGACGGATTTTATATTGTAGGATTTACATCGTTAAAGTCTGCCAAGATCTATTTAATTTTTGTAGCTGTCATTTATATCGTAACAATTCTGGCCAACTCTTGGGTCCTCATAATTATATGGGCAGATCATCGCCTGCACACCCCAAAGTATATTGCAGTGGTGAATTTAGGGGTTATTGACTTAATTATCAGTACTACCATTATTCCTGGCATGATCAAGATATTTCTTATGAAAGATAACTTTATTTCCTATCATGCGTGTTTGGCACAAATGTTTTTCTATTACTGTTTTGCCATGTTAGAGTCATTTTCCATCGGTGTACTTGCCTATGACAGGTTAATTGCAGTGTGTTTTCCACTGAGACTAAATTCAATTAACACGCCTAAAAGCATGATCAGTATTTTAGTGATTATTTGGGTGTTATCTGTAAGCTCCAACATGTTCATGATTCTGATCATGACAAAATTGTCTTTTTGCAATTCCCTGAATGTGGACAACTATTTCTGTGGCTACCCACCTGTGTACAGACTATCCTGCAGTGATACCAGATTGCAGAAGGCCACTGTCTCTTCTCTGGGATTCATAGCTCTGTGTGGACCCCTCAGCTTCATTATCATGTCATACTGCTATATTTTAACTGCTGTGTTTAGAATGAAAAGTGTGGACAGCAGGTACAAAGCACTCGCAACTTGCACTGAGCATCTAATTTTAGTGGCAATTTTCTTCATGCCTTTGGTGACCGTGCTTATTGTCGAACTATACCTATTCCGACTCAATCCGGATGTCAAAATGGTGAGTTTGTCTTCAGCCTCATGTTTACCTCCCTGTCTGAACCCCATTGTGTACTCCCTAGGAACCAAAGAAATTAAGAACAGGATGCTGACTATTCTCAAGAAAGCTAAGGTAGCAGTCTGGGCAGGGTAGATGTAGAAATATAGTGTCAAAGGCTTGTAAATGTTAACCTTCTTCTAATGAATATCTTCCATTTTATTTTTACTTTGTAGAAGGTTGTCAATTGCAAATCTCCCTGTCAAGGCCATGGTAATTCAATTTCATTGAACGTTTTTCTGGTTTTGCTGTTGGGACTTAATTTTTGTTAAGTCTTCAGGTCCTGCGACCGAATTGTCTTTTTTTGTTTGAGGGTTCCTACATCTTTTCCACTGTCAGATTCAAGCTGGCTGATTTTTTTTTTTTCTTAAAAATTTGGCATCTCCAATCCCACCCGAATCTGGGATACCCAATTGGTGAACTATGTACAAGGCTTGCTCGTATGCGACCCCTTGCTGCCAATTCAGGAGAGTGTAGACAGTTCGCGGCTCTCCTCCGAAGCACGCGCCTATCAACCACCGCTTCTTATACACTCATTGGTTGAATCCTCGCAAGTTCAGAACGAGGGCGGAGGATACCCGGACATGACCAGGCTTAGAATCTTCCTGACGACGCGCCGTCTGGCCAACAGGAGGCGCTTGAGCAACGAACAAGGCAACTATTATAATCCCTTCCCGGCAGTCCCTTCCCAATTTGCAACCCTGTAGCGCAATATCCAATTGTGCGCTACTCTGAAAAAGCTGCCGACCACTGCCGGCTGGTACGAAGCGGGGCTCAAACCCACGACGTGATAGTCACTTCTGCTTCGCAACGCGATGGTTTACCGAGTGAGCTATCCGGCAGCCCCCAAGCTGGCTGATTTTTAAACATTTTCAAGAAAATTTTCAAGCTTCTCCAGGACCATGTTGCTGTAGTAGATTACATATTTATCAAATAACCAGGTCAGATTGCAAATTATGATGACAGCTATGCAGGTATCTTACCAATTTTAAGCAGTTTTAAGCACTTTATTAAAAATATAAGCAATTTTATCCACGATGTGAACACCATATTCACATCCAAGCATTTTCAAGGATTCCCAGCACCTGTTGGACCCCCGTATTCAGTCCCTCGTGAAGCTATCACTGTTGCCATGGACATGTGTTTAAACTATTCTGGAGCAGTTAGATCTTGCAGTGAGCTATTGAATCATTGCTCAGTATATTTACTATGTTTGGGTTGCTTGGTTTAATCGTGGTGTTCCGCAGCCCAGTTTGACAGTCCTCTAAAAGGAAAATGGTTGAGGGCAGGTACCAAGTGCTTGCAACTTGCATTTAGACTACTTCTATCGGCAATTTTGAATTAGCTAATTCTGAAGCTTTTCACAATTTTTTCTATTCTCCATTCTTGCCAGGATGGTGAACATGCCAGAAACCTAATGCATCCCATTGTGTCTGAACCCCATGAGGTCTTACCTTTCAAAATATAGGACCAATGGCCCTGTAGCTAACTGGCAGTTTCTCACAAATATGTGAAGAATCACAAAGTAGATTTGCATGAATGTTCAACATGGAATATTAATATGCAACCATTGTTAAACCTTTAAAACATGTAAAGTATAAGCCCTTAAAATATTAGTGTTAATTGGGGAATATATTAAATATATATTAAAAAAATTTCAGAAAAAATTTCAATTATCAGTATATTTGAAAACTTTGAATAAACTTTGTAGACACTGGGCGAAGGAAGCTACATACCAAATTTGAAACAAATCTGGACAGTAGGTTCGGAAATGAAGATTTTTAAAGTTTTCAGATAAAAAACTAAAGAAATTTGTAAAAAATGCAAAAATCATAATTTTTGAAAACAGTGAGGAAATTTTTGACATAGTCTTAAGGAAGCTCCATTACAAATTTGAAGCAAATCAACTCAGTAGTTTTGGAGAAGATTTTTTAAATTTGCAAATGAAAAAAACCTAAAAAATCATAAAAAATGCAAAAATCAAAATTTCTGCAAACTGTGAAAAAATGTGGTAGACACTGTCCCAAGGAAGCTCCATAGCAAATTTGAAATAAATCTGGCCTGAACGTTCGGAGACAAAGATTTTTAAATTTTTCAGATAAAAAACAAAAAAAATCATTAAAAAATCATAAGTTTTGAAAATTCCTGTCTGCCTGCTTCCAAGCCCTCTGCCTTCTTCCGGGTTCGAATCCCACCATCGGCGCCTGCTCCCTTAAGTTACCCGAAGAGCTTCACTCAAGATCCACAAGCTCCAGATCCTGTTCTGTCCCTACTACTCTGCACTGTATTCTGTTGGCCGCTGCCTCAAAACCATTAAAAGCTGGTAAATCTTCATCCTTTCTGATTTTGTTGCCTTTGGGTCCTGCTACTCCCCATGTCAGAAGGTGCTTGGACCCTTATTTCTGATGTATTAATGATCCCCCTACAATTACGGTACAATTTTTTAAAACTAGCAGGCATGTACTTCTGAATCTTTGCCCGAGATGGCCAAATACAGACACTACCTTAACCATGAAATAAATATTTTGCTTACAGTTCTTTGGGATATATTGAAATTATCTGCTAGTACCTGGTTTAAAGTACCAACCCTCAACTTTTGAAGCACTAAATAAAACTGATCAAATAAACTTAGTTTAACTTTTCATAGTCTGCCTTAGCCCTTCAACATCCCTTATTCCTTTATTTCTGAGGCGTTGCATTTGAGACCAGGAGTACATACAGGCGCGTAGCCAGTAATGGGCCTGGGCGGCACTGGCTTGCCTAGTTTGTTCACTGGCCTGCCCAGGCTCCCATCCGGTCTAAATGGTTTTTTTTTTTTATTGTACGATTGAGTGGTTGGATGAGTGAGTAATTCTCTATGAACATGGACTGTATTTTTGCATGTGCAGTAATGTAATTTGTGTTTTGGATAACTGACGTTTAGAAAATACGTTGAACGTAGGCTATGTGGTTTTCCGGGTCTGACCCCCACAGTCCTTCTTGTCATAATGTTGTGATCAATGAACAATGCTTTTGAAAATACATCCCCCTATCAATTAGTCTTAACAATTGTTGCTAATTAGGCACAGAAAACTGCAAGAGGAGGATTCAGTAATTCCTAAACAAAACTCCTTTGCTTCATTAACAAAATTCCCCCTCGTCAGAAACCATTAAAATAATTCCTCCTCGTAAAAATTCGTCCTTGGCTACCATACACACCCGGCTTTTAGAGGTTACAGACCACAGGCTGTCTGTGTAAACTGTTAAGCTGGAGTAAGGGCTGATATAGGCCAGGATTGTTCTGTTTAATCAGATCATATCCAGTGGGTGCACTTACTTTGTTTTTGAAGGGTTACGGTACAGATCTACAGTTCAGCATCATGTGTAAAGAAAGCTGATCAAAGGGAAAATCTTAAAGACTCATGGCAGCTACCTCAATTTCAAAGCTGATTAAGTGGCGTTTGTCCAGGCTTGCTTGTTCTACGGATTGAAAACGTTGATGGGCTTTTAGCTCTGGATGACTACCAAGGTAAGATAATCAATTTCAACATATTTTGACATACCTGAACAATGCTATACAACTGAACTTATGGTACTCCATTGACAGGTGGAGGGTCGTTATAAGTTTCGCTATCGTATTTGCAGCGTAAAGCGGCTAACACAGTTATATTGCTGAGGCAACAAACATTCGAGCACAATATAGCTAGTTCTCCAATGTAGCGCAGTATCTGTCGGCAGGCTATAAAAACACAAATAGGCAGCCCACCCTGGGACCGATGCTCGTGAAAGGGTTAGCCAGCTTTCCTTTACTTCAGCTTAGCTAGTAAAAATACAATTTCTTCATAAAAAACTTTCTTGAATTTCTTGAGTCATACAATAAATGATGACATAGTTACCTCTATACTAATACTACCTCTATATCTGTGTAAGTGTTGCCATTAGGGCCTATATTTACTCAATGGATACTAGACTTTCTATTTGCTTAGTTTATTTTTTCACTGCTGAGAATATGATGCGAATGAAGTGACGATTCCATTAGCTGTCAGGCAAATGAGCTAACAATGGTTCTGAAATAACAGTGTAAGTGTAGGTGTGAAGGACATTGTAGCCTTTAAATGGTCTTTTGGGCTCAGGCATTTTTCAAAGTTTTCTATTTGGCTGTTTGCATGGCCATGTCCTCGTGTAGTGCTGGATGTATTGCCTATATGTACACTTGTGTTATAAAGGGTTTTTGACTGTTGGTTTTATCTTCTGGGACATAATTAACACAAGAAAGTCTTGCCTGCTAATATTTTTATTTGTTTGGTCCCCATTTCTCCATTTTTGTAAGCATAGTGAAAGCATGATATAGTTTTCATTTTAATCTGTATTCTAAACCAACATCTTCTGGGAGAAACAATTGCCTGTCCACATTTGTTCAGGCCAGGCCTGGACTGGCCATCTGGCGTATCGGGCAATACCCGGTGGGCTGACGCACATTTTGGGCCGTGGGGATCGTAAATTAAACAAAACAGTGTATCATAAACCATTTTATCATCCTCGCCGGTATTTAAAACGCGAAAAGCGGCCCATTGGTCCCTTTTCTTGGAGGACATTGGGCTAGCCCAATGAAATCTCTCAACCCTCCCTCCTCGGCCCGCCCCTCTCCACTCGGCCATGGCCGCCACTCACTCCTTGAGTTCGACTGGAGTTAGAGTGCGGAGTGCTCGCGAAGTTGAGTAGGCTGGCTAGACCCACTTCCTGGGCTGGCCATCAAAATGGAAAAAGAAAAACTACCGAAGTGCAAAGAGGGTGCCGAAAAACTAAGAGAGAAAAGGCTCAAAAACCTGCAGGCGGATGCAGCGAAATGTGCAAAAATATCAGAAATGTTTGCTGCAAAATCGGCTGCAGCGGGTGCTGGGCCGTCAGCTTCGACATCAAGTACAGAGGTCACTGTCGGACTCCCACCCAACACGTGTGCTAAACCAGTGTAGCTCAGAGGAAGGAAAAGTCGTAACTATTGAGGAGGATGAGGAGAAGGAGGTACAGAAAGACGTGACCCAGGGACAGATTAAGGAGGAGGTCAGAGTAGCTACTGACAGCCCGGTAAGGAGTAATGTCAGCAGAATGAAGAGGGACTTTCATGTAGGGGGGGAGGGCTGTTGTGTGGGTGCCTGTTAGGGTGACCACCTGCTCCTCTTTCGATTGATACGTGCATTTGAGCGTTTGTCCGCAACCCCGCATCCTCAGTAGCAAAGTAATGCCCTGCTTTTAAAAACCACAATAATCGCTGAGACGAGAAAACACAAATTCTACCATGGATTCAGCAAATCCGTATTTTGATTTGCTAACACCAGGTATCAATCCTATGGTAGACTACCTGGGGCTTCGTGACCTGCTAACGTTCGATTACTGGGCCGATTCACTGCGCATTAATCTCATTGTCACGAAAGGCGAATGCCATTTACTTTAATTTGAGATAATATTACTTTTATTAGGGTTTTCGATAGCAGAAATATAGTGAAACGGCCTAACACAATGAAATGTAACTAACAAAGTTGGCAAAATGCTATCTGACTAGCAAGCAAGCTAACCATAGTTTTTAGTTCATAGTTCGCTAGCCTGGCCTAGTTAGCTAACAGCTATTTGGTGCGTGTAATGCAAAAGAAAATTAGCGCATAGCCATTATTTCATAAACTTGGCTCGAGTTGAACCGCGTGCATTTAGCCTGATAGCGGACATTAATATGAGTCAAATGCAAAGTTTGCGAGCTAACATTGACTAAAACAAACCAGCTCGCATGCTTGGCATGCAAGATAGTTCACCTGCTTAGCTAGCTAATTTCGGTGCATATAAACCAGTGAAACAGTGAATTATAATCACTTCTCTACTTCACTAGTATTAAATTAGGAAGTCATCATGAATTAGCTGTGTAGCTTGGTCAGTTAAGTGCGCGTTGATGCTACAGATTAGCTCCTTCGCTAGCTTGCGAGTTTTTCTGCTAACGTTTGTCCATAGAGTTATATACTTGGCTATTGGTGTAAATTAGTACTCGTTGCAAAACCTGATATCTAGCTAGGTAAGCCAAACTAGGTGGGCTAGACAACGTTTGAGTGGCGAACTATGCACCAATCTGACAGCTATCTTGGCTAGCGAACTTGCTAGCTAGCTAACGGAATGGTGAAGTAACAATTCACATCAGGTCATAAATTCAGTTCCAGTTGGCGCGCCTCTTAGCGGCTTGGAGCACTTTCGTTCTGTTGACGTGGATTTTTTTTTCAGCTCATTTCTCCAGTTGGAGTTGTGTTGGGCCGCAGCAGCACGTTCATTTCCATTTTTGCAGCATCCGCATAATGAAATAATCCACGCAAAATTACTGAAATATCATTGTGGAATGGGGATAAACCTACAGTTTTTTGTCCCGACAACTTGGTATTTCATCGGGATTGATAACTGGAATTTTTTTACTTTTGAAACCTCGCGCTAAAGCGCTTGGCTACAAATGAAATTTCCAGGTATCAATCCTACGATCGAATACCTCCTGGCCGGAAAAAAAAACTGTAGGTTTATCTCCTAATTAACTGTCCACAACAAATCAACGAGTGGTCCGCTTCATAACGCCCTCAACCTTTATACAATGAGAACGGAAGTCAGTCATGAATGGTCGAAATTGTTGTCAATCAAACTGATGCAGTACAAACAAACCTATACAATTTCTTTGCACAGGCAGGCAGGCACACACATAGTGCCACGCAGTCAGAAAGAAAACAAATAGCCTGGAATGTTGTTTCAAACTGGAAATGGCACAGAAATGATGATAGCCTGTGGAAAAAAAATGTTTTGGGATGTGTGTGTATCTTAACCAGAGTACCAGGGGGAATTGTAAAATCGTGCAAAATGCTCAATGTAGGAAATTATTAAAGGATTCAAAATTTCATTCAAGTCAGACTAAAAACATTCATTATAATAAATGATTAAAATTGTTAGTCTACTTTTAAACTAGACATTAGACAAGATCTAGGCCTATCAGTATATTTGGGCTATCACATCTCTTCCTCCAAAACTTAGGGTAGCCTGGCTACTGCCCCCCACAACCCTGCCCTTGCTGGTATGGAGGTGGTCACCCTAGTGTGTGTGTGAATTGCCTTTATAGCCTTTGTTTTGAAATGATGCTACAGGGAGACTTGGTGTCCAACTTACAGTGTTATTTTAGCTAGCCATGCAGTTACAATTTGCAGGTGTTTGAGTTTACAGTTGTTATTATTATTATTATTATTATTATTATTATATAATATTAGTGAAACATTACTTTGCCAAAATGGATGATTCATCATTGGTCAGATTCTTCATTGGTCGTGTAGGTAACCAGTGAAATTAACATTCCTGCCTCTCTCTCTCTTTCTGTGTGTTTAGTCAAGCCAGACTGTTGAAATAGGAGTGGAGGAGTGCAGGGGAGATCAGGCAGTTGTAGACTATTTTAGCCGCCCTCATCCCACTAAGAGGCAGGAATTCTTTAAGTTTCACCCGAAACAAGATGCCACAAACCCTGTCATCAAAAGGCTCTTCACTAGAACAGACGACATGGCATGGAAATGGCTGACTTATTGTGGTCAACGTCATGCTTTATTTTGTTTTGTTTGCCTTGCTTTTAGCGAGCCCAATGATCCAAGTGTTTTCATTAGTGGCATGACAGACTGGAGGCACGTGTACCAAAGGATAGAAGAACATGAGAGAGGCATGGCGCACAGACAGTGTGCTGAGGCATATTTCTTAAACTGCTCCAGGGCAAACATTAGTCACCTCTGTTATGATTCTGCTGTTGCCTGACCATGTTTTTGTAATGACTCTGATTCCAAGCCATGTTTTCTGAACTAGTCCATGACATGTTTTGTATTTTGCCTGTCTTTCTTTCTTATGTCCTTTGCCTGCCATTTCCCATATTCACAGTTTAGATTTTCATTCTGGTTTTTGTATTTCTCATGCCATGCATTGCACATTGTCTCCCCTGTCTGGTCTTATGTGATGTGACCGTTTTATTCCCCAGTCTTGTGTGCCACGCTTTCAGGTGATTTCATGGTTTCTGGGTTTCCAAACATTCCTTCCAGTCTCGTTTGCTTCCTTTGCCTTACTGTTACTGTATCTTTACTAACAGTTTATTATTTTAGATAAATTACTAACACTAACTAACATTGTTTATAGTACTAACTTACGAACAAGCACTAGGGATTGTATAGCTGCACATTACTAATTGACTAACGAGCTCTCAGCACTCGCTCTGCTCTAGTCTCCGCCCCTTGCCTTCACTCACTTTACTTTGCTGTGCTTCAGCGGATTCTCCGCACCTAGTTAATCACTGTTCTGCCTCTCACTCTGTGCACTTTAGAACTCCCTAACCGGAGTCGTCTGTTTGTCATAGGTTGTCTGTGTAATCCCTGTCCGCGTTTTGGCTTTGGCCAATTGCATATGGTTAGGCACTTCCTCTTGTTCACTCCCTTGTTAATTAGTCTGATCCAGCTCACCTGTTCCCTATTATAGCATGTGACTTCCCGTGTATGTATTTAAGCAGTCATTTCACAACCAGCTCTTGTCAGAACGTTTTCCCTGTGCTGTGATCGTTTATGCCTTGTACTCTTAGTGTTATACTTCTGACTGGAACCTCCCGGATTTTGATTTTGGCTTTACCTTTGATATTCCTGTGCCCGTGTACTGTACCTGCTTTGCCCGACCCTGAGTTTTGTCTTTGCTGCCCTGTTTACGAACTGGAGTACGTCTACTGGATTTTGGCTTTGGCTTCATCTCTGATATTCCTGTGCCCGTGTACCGAACCTGCTTTGCCCAACCCTGAGTTTTGTGTTTGCTGCCCTGTGTACGAATTGGATTACGACTACTGGAATCTGATTTTGGATTGTGGACTCTGTACCGTTGTTTACTGCCCTGCAGGGGGTTCCACCCCAGATCCAATAAAGATCAAGTTTACTGGATATTTTTGGTCTCGCTTCTGGTTCCTGGACGCTACCTCACAACCTCCTTGAGGGAAGACAGCTGACAGCACGCCGTGAGCAGGTTAAGAAGAGACGTCAGGTGTTGGAACGTGTGGTGGAGGTTGCAAAAGTCATAGGGAAGAGAGGCTTAAGCTACAGGCAGGAGCACAATGAAGCTGCGTACACCTTAGACATCGACAGTCTCGACCATGGCAATTTCTTAGAACTAATTATATTGTTGGGGAAATATGATGCGTGCCTGAAAGAGCACCTCAGCAGTGTAATTGAAAAAAGCAAGAAGATCCATGCTTCGGGCACACAAGGCAGAGGTTCTCTAATCACCTTCCTGTCCAAAACAACTGTGAATGCAGTCATTGATGCAATCAAAAATTTAATTCAAGAGAACATGTCTGCTGACATCAAGAAGGCAGGGATGTTTTCTGTGCAGCTTGACACAACTCAGGATGTTGCAGGGAAAGATCAGTGTTCTGTCATCTTGAGGTATGTCACGGATGTGGTCCATGAAAGGCTGGTTGCCGTAGTACAATGCAGCACAACTGCCGTTACAGTCATTTGTGACACTATTAACTGAGGTCCTCGAGCGTTTGAAGTTGGATATAGGCCTGTGCATCGGTAACTCCACAGATGGAGCCTCTAACATGCAGGGTCAGCACAGAGGTTTTTCTGCATTGATGGCATCAAAGTACCCTAACCATCAGCATGTGTGGTGCTATGCGCATGTCCTAAGCCTTGTGCAGGCCGATACCACCCACATTGTGATTGAAAGTGGGTCATTATTTGCCCTCCTGAATGACATCGCTGTGTTTATCAGGGAACCATACCAAAGAGTGAGCGTGTGGGAGAGGGAGAGCCAGGACAAGAGACACAAGCACATTTCTCCAATCGGAGAGACAAGGTGGTGGGCAAAGCACGATACCCTGAAGAAAGTCTTCGGACTCTTTGGCAAACCTCATGAGGGCCTTTATATTGAAGTGGTGTCCACACTCACAGCAATAGAGGAACTGAAGACACTAGTATCAAATGTACGAAGCAAAGCCGGAGGATTCAGAAACGGCTTACTCAAGTACGAAACTGTTCTCACAGCTCAGTTATTCCTCCACATATTTGAGTTAACCTCACCACTGTCAAAACACTTGCAGACCGGAGGAATGGACATCCTCTCAGCACATAGAATGGTCACGGCAACACAAGATTCACTGAAAAAGATAGCAAGAGATTTCCCAGCTGTCAAAGATGCTGCTGACTGTTTTATCCTTTGGGCAAATGAAAAGAGAGCAGCAGGATGAGATAGATTTGGAAGTGGAGGCTGCACTGCCGCAGAAAAGGGTGAAGAAGAAAAAAATCATGCCAGCAGGAGAGATGACCCAGGATGAGAGCATAAGTGATGCAGAGAAAGCCTATGAGGTCAACGTCCACACTCAGGTTCTCAATACAGCTGTTGAGGCCATGCACCGGATATTTCTCACCCATGGCACCCTGTACGCAGATTTATCACTTCTGCATCCCAAAAACTTCCCTCTTATCTAGACCAGTGCTTTCCCTACATCTGCACTTGAAGAGCTCAGCAAGTACTTAGTTGCGTATGACAGCAGAGCAACTGTTGACAATCTGCAAAAGGAGCTGAAAAACTTAGCACGCCAATGGGACAGACTGAAAGAATCACCTTTGGATGACTATTCAACCAGAACAGTAGATGAGGGATCAGATGTTTTGGAAGAGGACGTGGACATAGTCAACAAAACCTGTGCATCTTGCAAAGAGAGCCCCCTGTGCTGCTACAAAATCCTTCTCAGATTCAACATGCTTACTCATGCATACCCCCTGCTTGGGCTTGCATACAAGTTGGGTCATTCCATGAAAAAGAGAGCCAAAGTGTGACATGACTGTTCAAATTTAAAACAAAGATTTTGCAAGAACTACTGGTTCACTTTTGTTGGCCTTCCCATGAGTCAAAATGTGACACAAGTTAAATGGCAAGATCTACTGTGGGATTTAAGAGGCAAGGTGTTGAACGTTCAGCGTTGCCGGTGTAACAAGGACATGAAACTAACACAAAAGTATGCAATAAAAATTTTATTTCAAAATATAACAAAGTCTCAACTTGTTCAATTAGTATAACAGAGAACAAACTTAAAACAAACCAGCAGTTTGGCAATGCCCAGTTGTTCTCTACTAAGGTCTGAACATGTTTGGCAGGGCTTTGATAAGTCGCTCATTGGTCATGTTCATCTGAGGACGGAACAAATGCAATATTCTGGATGAAATATAAATGAGAAGGCAGCCCATGTAAGTCCACATCAGCTCTTAAAATATTTTAGAGTAGACTAGTTGCTAAATGCAAAATTTGTCATCTGGATTGTACCACATGACACGTTGCGAATGTAACATGGACACGAAAAATGCTCGACTTAGCAAATGCATCACCTGTTTTCACCCTACACCCTTTTTGATATTGGAAACCACTAATTATTCAATTTACAATGGTACAACTAATGGTCAACAGGATTAATTTGTTGATTTCAATTCCTCAGCAGGAGCATGCAGTTAAACATTCAACACAATTCTGGGCTGAAATACAGGAACTTCACAAAAAGCAACCCTTAAAAAAAGTAGTAAATGTGAAACAGGCAATTTATCCAAACAACTTCCATCAAAATTCTTTTTATTTTGAAAAATGTATCCTTACTTTCGCCAAAGTGTGTTGAATGCAACATGGACACAATAACAGCAGCAGTGACTGGCCATGTCCCAGTTGCGTTTGCCACAACCCCCACAAAAATACACCTAACTGCCAAGTGGCGATTTCATTGAGAAAATACACTGAACAAAAATATAAACGCCCCATGTCAAATTTGAGTTTTTATTAACATTAGGGTTATGCAATATATGAAGCGAATCAAAATTCATTTTTGTTAATGACTAATCTTCAGATCACCGTCCATTACATCTTGATATTGGCATCTGCAAAGGAGTGACAATCCTTTGAACATGTTGGGGGTCAGGTTGAAGAAATTGAATGTTCAATATCTTGTGTGTCCACCATTTGCGGCTCTCAGAGCAACACATCTCCTTCGCATGGAGTTGATCAGGTTGTCTATCTAGCCTGTGGAATGTTATTCCATTCTTCCCAGAGGGCCACATGGAGCTGGCGCACATTATCCGGAACTGGAACACGGTCACGGACACGTTGATCCTGAACATCCCAAAGATGCTCGATGGGCGACATGTCCGGCGAATACGCAGGCCAGTCCAGAACGGGAATGTACTCTGCTTCGAGGAACTGCATGCAGACCGCTCTGGTGGACATCCCTGCATCCAGCATGCCAATGGCACGTTCCCGCATGACCTGAGACATCTGAGGCATGATGACTTTTGACAAAATTTGACATTTTGGGGTGGCCTTTTATTGTCCCCAGTATAAGGAGTGTCTGGGTACTGCTCATTCTGTCTGATCACCATCTGGAAATGCCCCACCCATGTACTGAGTGAAATCACTGCATCACTGAAGCAAATGCTCACTGACAGAGAGATGGATTAAAAAATGGCACGCAAATCAAGAGAAATATCCCTATTGTACAAGTAAAAGTCAGCATATGCTCACTTAGAGTTGTTAACTCCATGTGGCATCAATATTTGACATGGGGCATTTATATTTTTGTTCAGTGTATAGGGATGGGAGGTGCCGGTAGACATGTAAACAGTAGTGGTGGGACACGATTAAAAAAATCAATCTAATTAATTAGAGGCTTTGTCATTAATTAATCTTGATTATTTGCATTTTTATCAAATACCAATTTTTGACACAATAAGCAAAGTTTTCAATTCAAATAAATTTTGGTTTATGACTGAATCAATGAATAGACATATATGTGATCTTAAACAACAAAAATGTTTATTTTTCATCTATATTTATCAGTGCATTTTTCATCTGTGTACTGCATTCACTGATTAGTGGAAACTCCCAAGTGCAATTATAGCCTTTTTATTCAACATTTTAAGACTTTAGGTGCATTACCGCCACCTACCGGGCTAAAGTGTGTGCATGAGTGTTACCGGTGTGCCAGAAATGAGGGACCTGAGAAAGGTGCGATTAAATGCGTGATTTTTTTTTTCAGCGCATTATTTTTCCTGTAATTATTTAATGCAAATTAATGCGTTAAAGTCCCAGCCCTAGTAAACAATCAACAATAAGTTGGTAAAAACCACTGAAAGCCGTTGTTTCAGCAATGGATTTGTCGAACATAACGAAGACACAAGACCACTTCCGTGTCCAAATTGGAAACAAATCGCGAAGGCAGAAGCTTCCGCCGACTAAAAACAATGCACCACTCCTTCAAACACGTGAAACGGCAGGCCAGATTATGAATCCCAATAGAAAACATACCTGTGTTAAAAATCGGTAATTTACCAAAAGATTTTAGGTGATTGAACGTCACTCCATTTGAACATAACTTTCTGGGACACAAAAATTCTAACCTGCTCAGCTTCCTTCATGAAGACGATAGACTGGTTCCCGGATGAGAAGTAGGAGGTTCGGAAGGAACTCCATATCCGTGACCACTGTGAGAACCCAAGGGGATACGGGAGATCGGGCAGCGAGCCCGGCTCGTGTTGAACGTAACTTGGAAAAATATGACGCGAAAAATTTTGCTCCACAAAAAGAAGAATTTTACAAAAACCAGTATGTTTTCTGAGATAATATTTTGGACGGTTATGAAACAGATTAATCTCCACACATTGGTACAAAAATCTAGATAATGTACTCTGTTTCCTGGGTTTTCTCAGCACTGTTTCAACGTAACTTTTCAGGACACCATGAGTTACGTTCACAACAATATTTTAAGCGCTACTTGCAGTGTTATACATCTGGATTTCCGAGGTAATTGCCGTTGTGGGTTAATCACTTGGCACTGATGTTAAGAACAAATGCCATTTCAGCCAGACTTTTATTTAAAAATTCTGAGTATTTTACATTCAAAGTCTGAAGGCAATGAATGTCACAAATTTGGACACTTTTTATCCACAAGTTTTTCAAAGACATGCAGTTTTTTTATTTATCTTTTTCAGAAGACCAATTATATTGCCTGTGTTAGCTTTTTTATATACTCTGGCCTACATGCATGGGATTTTCTATAGGTGGCATCCAAGTTTGTGAATCATACAGTCCTGTAAAAAATGCAGGGTCTCTGGCTCTCTATTTCATGGAATGACCCAGTTCTTATTGACCCTTTCAATAATCCAGGTGGCCTGTGAGCGGTCATTCTCAACCCTCCGATACATAAAAAGCAGTCTGAGGAGTTGCCCGTCTGCCAGCAAACTGGAAGCCTTTAGCACTGCTGCCTCACAGCAAGAAGGTCGTGGGTTCGAATCTGGCCTGGGGCCTTTCTGTGTGGAGTTTGCATGTTCTCCCCCCCTCTCTAGGTTCAGCTTCCCTGGCCGCCTTATTTAGATTCTGCTAGGTTCTACATGAGAAAGGGTCTCGTTCTGTGCTCTAAACTGCATGATTTTGCTGGAGAATGTTTGTTTTGTGTTTCTCTGCTTTTGCCACTAAAACCTGTTTCAGTCAGTGCCGTCTGCACATCTAGTGCAATTATTGTAATTGGCTTTGTCTGTGTATATGTAAAAGTATATATATGTCTGTCTGTCTGTCCGCTCGCATAACTCAACACCCACTGATCTGATCAACTTGAATTTTTTACAGGCGATGAGTGTCTACCATTTCTCGGTCCTCCTCTGAAATGATCTGGATCAGGATCCAGATTGGGATTTGGGAACCGTTTTCTGAATTTTTCTCCATGTCTATTTGTCAGCTTGTATTACTAAAAAAAAAATTACATATTGGTTTAACTTGAAATTTTTACAATTTGGGTCTGCAATCTTTGATTGTCTTGTTTGTCATTGGTCAATGTTCGTCACTTCAAACTCCATTATATAAGAGGTCTATAGCTGGGATTCAGTTTGGAGCTAGATGTTCTGACCCATCTTTTCCAAGCCTATTTCTAATAGCTCCAAGCAATACCTGGATCATTTGTTCAGAGTACGTTCCGCTCTTCAGGGGCTATGCAAGGTATATCTACAGCCTCTGTAACAATTAGGCCACTGGTCATCTTCAGCATACGCACCCTAAGTGCGCCCTGAAGCGTCTGCAATCATCAAAGCCTAAAGATCCCTGAAGCCTTTAGTCCATGGTAAGCTTGCAAATAACTGGTGGTCAGTGGTTGGCTTTTATCTGTATTTCTGCTGTCACTTGCAAATTGCATGCAGGGCTCTGCAGCCCCTAGCTATTGCTAGCTATCATTACGAAAAAAAATTGCAGGGTTTTGCAGCCCCAAGCCATTGCTGGCTATCATCATGCCAAAAAAAAAAATGCAGGGCTTTGCAGCCCCAAGCCATTGCTGGCTATCATCATGCCAAAAAAAAAAAAAAAAATGCAGGGCTTTGCAGCCCCAAGCCATTGCTGGCTATCATCATGCCAAAAAAAAAAAAAAAAAAAAATTCAGGGCTTTGCAGCCCCAAGCCATTGCTGGCTATCATCATGCCAAAAAAAAAAAAATTCAGGGCTTTGCAGCCCCTAGCCATTGCTGGCTATCATCATGCAAAAAAAAAAAAAAAAAAAAAAATAGACTAGATAACTCGGTCGCCACAGGGACCGAGTTATGTATCTCCCTGATCCCCATCAGAGATCACTTGCAAATTTTTACAGCCGTAATGTCACTGTTTTTACTCTTGCTTTGACATTAATATGCATCCCTGTACATGTATGTATATGTAAATTTGGCTCAAAATGAGCAGAAAACACAAAATCTGCAAAAAAAAAATTGACAAAATGGCCGCCGATGGCCATATTGGATGTCAGAAATTGCCGAAAATTGATCTTGAGCATTGCCCAATTTTTGGGAAAACACAAACAACATTATCAAAGCATTATCAAGAGATGATTTAGGCCAAAAACTCATTTTCGTCAAAATATGACTTTGGCCATTATTTTAATAGGGTGACGAAATGCAGGGCTTTGCAGCCCCTAGCCATTGCTGGCTAATGTCTGGATTGTATAGTTCCTTCGACCTCATTCTTGTTCAATGTCATGCTCATCATGTTTTCTTCTCTCAGCATCCCGTGCTTCTCAGTCATTTTGTTGTTCCTGCTTGCTGAGTATTCCTTCCTTTCCTTGGGGGATTCATCAGGCTGCGTTTTTCGGGGGCTTCCGCCCCTATTTTTTGGGGATATTTTCTTGCTGCTGCTCTGAGCCGTGCTCCTGCTCTACGAGTCCAAGCGCCAGAGACTTGTTTCATTCTAAGCATATGTTTCATTCACTTCTGCTGAACAATGTATTTCTTGCTTTCACTTGCGTCTCTCCTGATTGAAATGAAGCTTAGCAAAAGTTCAGTCAGGAAGACTCTCTTGCGCACTTCAACTCTGTTTATTTTCCTATCATTCACATGCATGCTTACTTTAAATCTCTGCAGTCACCGTCTGGGGCTGTCAATTGAGCTGTCAGCTGGTATAGCAGCTGATCTCCTCTATCCAACCGTGGCACACCACATTCACATCGCTAGCCAATCGTTCTGCTGCTGTCTTTTTAAAATATGTGATTTCTCTCTGCCCTAGTTCGCCCATGCTGCCGTTCGCTGGCCCTCCTCCTCCCCAACGCCACCCAACTCTCATCAGACCTTCTGTACTGCCGCTCCAGCTTTGACAGCCTTCAGCCATCACTGCCACCAGTGTCTGGACTCTATGGGGGATTTTCCAGCTGCTGCTCTGAGCCGTGCTCCTGCTCTATGAGTCTTCCCGAAGAGTCCAAGCGCCAAAGACTTGTTTCATTCTAAGCATATGTTTCATCCGCTGAAGCTGAACGCATAAGAAATATTTCCTGCTTTCACTTGAGTCTCTCCTGATTGAAATGTGGAAGTTTTGCTGACATCTCGCCGAATTTTGATAATGCACTGTTTTCTTAATGATTCATCTCTTGGAAATTGATGGAACGTTTGGTAGGGAATATATTTAACTCGATTATTTTGACATCACGGCACACAGCAGTGATTTTGTTAGACATGATTGCCCTGAGCTCTCGCCGCAAGTTGACCTTTCCACGCGTGACCTCGCTTTACTATACAAAAGTGGATCAAGATACACAGAAGCTAAGGCCATTTTCAGATTCTAGGGGATGAACGTAACCAATTATACCCAATTTCAGCCTTGTATAAGCAATCAATTTGGAGCAATAAGGCGCCAAAGTTGGCTGAAAATGGGTTCGCCTGAAAAACTTAAAATATTGTTCAAGTTCTGGAGGGCTATAACTTGAAATCTATTGGAGACACTGGCCTAATATTTGGATTTTTTTTAATTTTGTGTGAATATTCACTCGTGAATTTTTTTTTTAATTTGTGAGGAGGTGACTTGGAAAATTTATCAAAATCTGGATGATTTGACATGGAATGACCCATATGCATTTCACCTGATTACATTATTTTTAACTATGTCTTTTTGCATTGAGGTCATAGGATAACAGTTTAAATGTAAACTTCAGTTGATGATTGTAGATGTGATGAAATTCAATGAATTTGGTGAAAGTTGCTTTTCATTTGAGATTTGAACATTTAAGAGCCATTCTATGAGAGATTGACATTCGGTGCGCAGTTGACCCCCCTGGAATTGAATGAAACTGGGCACATAGGTAGATATGGGTGTCTCACGGAGAAAGCTGAATTTTTGGGTCCGTATCTCACTTTGACTGCCGATCTTGTTGTGAGTAAACACATATTATAAAACGGCTGCTTCCCATCCTTAAATGTGATTTGCTGAGCCACGTTCCATGCCGGTATAAAATCACTGTAATCCACTGCTTTCTGAGGCAGAGCGTAGCACAAAATATCCCTGCGCGCAACCAACTACTCTGCACCCAACTGACTCGTTAGGTAACGTTTGTTTCAAGACTTTTAGCTCGCTATTTCAGTGTTAGCGAAGTTTAGCCTTTTAACCCGCTAAGTTGGCTATCTACCTAGCTAGGTAGTGCATTACAAAGTTTGATATCATTTTAGCTTGCTAGCTACATTGCTAACTAGCTCGCTATTTCAGTATTAGTGATAAATTGTTTTTTTTTTTTCTTGTGTGTTTATTTTATGGGCTATGTGTAGGGTGACCGCATCCATTGTAGTGAACGCTAGCTAGCTGACAAGCTGGCTAGCAAACTAATGCATAATTCAATATATTTTCCTGGACACCGGCAAGTGTGGAGGACAAAAGTCAATCTTCCCTACTCTCGCTGCTGGTTGTAATGATATGGCCGATCAGCGCGAGTTGAGAACAAGGAAACTCGAAAACCGAAACCGAAACGCACGTAAAATTATTTAACTGGGCCTTCGGGAGACCAAAGGAGACATTCCAAATAGCCTGCTTTCATAGTATATCTACATTAACGAGCCCAAATAGCCTGATGTTACATAATGGCGCTAGATGAAAAAGCAATCTTAGCGTCTGTGTTGCTTGCCAACCATTCTGTCCACTATCTTGCTTGGTGGAAGAACGAATAGTTCTCAATTTTATTGTTGCATTATTACCAATAAATTGTTGATTTTTTCTTGTGTGTTTATTTAATGGGCGATATGTAGGGTAACCGTTTTATAAAAGCAATAAGCCCCGAGAAGCAGTGGGTTACAGTGATTTTATAACGGCGGAGAGGCACTAAGGCACTCCGCTGCTTCTCGGGGCTTATTCCTTTAATAAACTATTCTAGATTGGTAAATATCTGGGATATTATTTTATTCCCATTTTCAGTTTTTGCTGTTATTTCTCAAATAATTCTGGCTCAATAACGTAGTTACCTAGCTAGGCGCTGATGTGGTGCTGATGTTTATCCAGACTTGAAGCGTCAGAGGTCATGATAAAAGTATTTAACATATTTGGTACTTTGTACCCTTAAGTCATGATAGTTGATGTAAAATGTGGTGTCAACAGCAAAGCTGAGCCTCTTTAGTGGCTTCCAGGTGGCACCATCGGCAGGCAAAGTGAGATACGGACCTAAAAATTTGGCTTTTTCCGTGGTTTCCTGCTAACCAAATTGGTATCCCGCAGTAGGATAATTAAGACAAATTTGTCTTAATTGTCCGTCCTCCCCATTTCATATATCGTTGAGGTACATTCCCTTACAGAATCAGGCTGAATGATTCTAACTCCTACTAGCTGTTGGAGGAAACTATCAGATTCCCAAATAAATATCTTCATTGTCAATAAATGAATGTCTCAATCAAGAAAAACAAAATCAGTCATTATCATTGCATTTAATTCATGTGAGGATTTATTTTTGCGTCCTGTTCCCTTGATGCAGTGCTCAGCACAGACTCTCTGAGATATAAAAGGGAATGGTCACCATTTTTCGTCTCATTTCTCATCAGGTTCTAGGGAACGCACCTTCAGAAAGATATATATTGAAAGAGATTGGAAGCACAGAAGTGGAACAATAGATATTCCATGTTTAGATGAATGCTGAGAACGTTGAAGTTTCATTAAGTCATTGGTCAGTATTCGGCACAGATGCCCATTCATTTATTCCAGAGCTCCCAATGTAAGCTCGGTTTTTGACTGCATTAATTTTGAAAACTGTGCTTTGAAAAGTGACAAATTTGTCTTCAGGACAATTATAATAGTATTTGCAACAAAATATATTTCTTCAGAGAAAAAAACTACAGTGATGTATGTAACTGCAATGAATTTCTTTCTTGGATTTTCATGAGGAATTGGAAATTTTCAAGTGCGTCAGTCTACAAACAAAACATTTACATTGCGTACAATAAACTTATCAGGTTCATCATTCAGTGTGCATTTACAATTCCTAGGTGTCCTCTGCTTTAAAAAATCTTCAGCATAATTCATTCCTGGTTAGGTAAGTATTTTTGACAGTAATAGATAAAATAAGTGAGAAAGGCATAAGAGGAGTGGACTGTTCCAGTTTTGGACAGCTTTTATATGTTTCTTACCATTTCCCTGAGTACATGAATAAATTTTGATATTTATTTTTGAATGGTTCAGTTTTGGATTACGTCTCAAGTTGAACAAAGGAGGTATTCTCCTAATTAAGGGCTGTAAGTGCCACAAATACGAGAAATTGAAAAGGTTATTGTGGCAGTTCTCTGATCTAGCTTATTTGTTCAACAGGATCATGCGAAAGAAAGTGTTTGATGGTTAGATTTTAAACATGAGAGAAAGGCACAGCAATCAGGTTTCTGTGTATCCAGTCACTGAGGCTAATTTACCAAAAAATTTATCAACAGTAATGAGCGCAACCAAAGTAATGCAGCATTAAATTATCAATAGTAAGGTTTACATTGTTCTTTTGAAATGAAACATACATACTTTGTGTTCAGTGCTGTGACTAAAGATTGATTTGGAAAAATTAAAAATTAGAATTGATAATATTTTCTTCAGTCAAACATCAGAATTTTGTGGGGACAAACACACACAATGCACAATATTTAAATTATAAATCTGAAGTTGTGTAGTTTCAGTAATGCAATATATGACAAACTGCTCATTGTTAAATTTGTAATGTTGGACAAATTTACCAATGTGAGACATTCCATTTATTTTTAGGTTCTAAAGGGCTGTTATTCTGGGAGCATGAAACAGTGAAGACCATCCAAACCTGCAATGAGCCCCTGAATTCAGCTGTCATGACTAATGCCACTATTATACATCCTGATTACTTTTATATAAGTGGGTTTTCTGGGATTCCCCACACAAAATACTATTATGCCTTCCTGGGCTTTGTTTATGCTCTGACAGTACTGGGAAACACATTTATCATGCTGATGATTTGCATGAACAAGTGTCTTCACTCTCCAAAATACATTGTAGTTTTTAGTTTGGCTCTGTCTGACTTGTGTGTAAGCTCTGCAGTTGTTCCTCCGGTGATTGATACATTTCTGTTTAAATCACGTTTAATCCCCTATGCAAGCTGCTTGACAAACATGTTCTTCTTGAATTCATGTCTCGCAGTGCAGTCTCTTACTCTCGCTATTCTGTCCTATGATAGGTGTGTAGCAATTTGCTTTCCACTGAGATACAATGAGATTGTGACAAATAAATCAATGCAGGGTGTTATAGCTATATCATGGATTTTCTGTTTCTCAGCTAATGTCATTGTAATTTATTTAATCAATGAACTGTCATTTTGCAAATCAGTTGTGATAAATAGCTATTTCTGTGATCACGGACCCACATACCGTTTGGCATGCAATGACACCACTCCACATTATATTATTATGTGGATATATCCTGTTATTATTCTCTGGTTTCCAGTGTTGTTTATCATAGTTACATACATTAGCATAGCCAGAGCATTATTTAAAATTGCAACAGCCTCTGAGCGGCTCAAAGCCATAAAAACCTGCACCTCTCATTTGGTCTTGGTGAGTGTGTTCTATTTTCCTTTGTTAATCACATTAGCAATGGACTCCTTAATGGACCAGAACGCCCGAATTATTAACCTGTCCCTGGCAACCCTTTTGCCACCAATGCTCGACCCAATCATCTACTCACTGATGACAGAAGAATTCAGAGAATCTATCAAAAAGCTGCACAGGAGAAGGACAGATACACATCACTGATAGAGAACGAGGATTACATGCTCAAATGTCAAATGACTGAATGGCAACTTTAACCATGGTCGTTGTATTTTGTTTCATCAACAGTAATTATCGCAAATTTATTTGCGAAATGTTGTTCTTTATTTTTCAATGCTGAAAATAAATAGTTAAAAAAAATGAAATGCATGAGTTCATGATTGAGTAGAGTTCGGTCTTGTCCATTTTGTTTGTCCCAACTATTTCAGAATTGGGGTTGTACAAAGTGTAAATTGTGAATAAAATCAAAACGCAATGGCTTTCAAATCACACCAGCCAGTATTTTATTCACAATAGAACTGAGATAACATAGCAAATGTTGAAACTGAGAAATTTTACAATTTTATCCACAAAATGAGCTCATTTCAAATTTGATGGCTGCTACAGGTCTCAAAAAAGCTGGGACAGGGGCCTGTTTACCATGGTGAAGCATCCCCTCTTCTTTTTTCTTTTTTTTTAAAGATTATTTTTTTGGGAATTTTTTCCTTTATTTAGCAGTTATACAGCATAGACAGACAGGAAGATTGGGGAGAAGAATGGGGGAAGACATGCAGCAAATGACCTGAACCAGAATCGAACCCAGCTCGCTGCGGGAAGGACACAGCCTTTATGGTACGCAAGCTTGGACCGATGAGCCACCGACGCCCCCCCCTCTTCTTTTTAACACAGAGTGGAGGCGTCTGGGCATTGAGGAGAAAAGTTTCTTGAGTTTAGCCATTGGAATTTGATCCCACTCTTGTTTAATACAGGCTTCCAAATGTTCTCAATCGGTGAAAGATCGGGACTCCAGGCAGGCCAGTTCAGCACAGGGACTCTTCTACTACGAAGCCATGCTGTTGTGATAGCTGCAGTGTCTGGTTTTGCATTGTCCTGCTGAAATACACAAGGCCTTCCCTGGAATAGATGTCATCTGGTGAGACTCTCCACTTCTCGTGTGAAAACATCGCGAGACCTCCTCCCCGGCCAGAGTCCCATGGTCGGTAGGTGTAAACAAACCCAGGAGGAGTGGAGGCATTAAGTGGGGCAAAGTCATTGGGCTGTTGCAATGTTTCTGTCAAGCATAAAAAATCCAACTTACGGTCAACAAGGAGCTCATGGACAAGGGGCGCCTTGGTTGATAGCGAGCGGATGTTTAACAAATCTAATTTCACATCGATGTTGCAGAGTGTTCCCAAGAAATGGAAGTAGCAGGTTAAACGAAAACAGTAGCCAGTCAAGAGTTGCATGTGCAGCACACTGTCAGTCCTCCGCTAGGGAAATTTTTCTCACAGTTGCAGTTTCCATAGACCTATAAGTCTCATATGCAATGACTTCAAAATCTTTGCATCAATACTTAAGATTACAGAAATATACAGTATTTCAACACTTATTCATCCAGATCTGACAGGAAATGAAGAACTCTGAATCAGCAATCAGTGGTTGGATCCAGAAAAGAACTTTCAGGGCTCTTCAGCCTTGAGTTAATTATACAAATCAAATCAAACATTCTTGGATGGGAGATTTTACTTCTCTCTCTTTTGGGACTAATGGAATTAATTTGAATGAATGTGAAACCAAGATTTAATTATAGCTGCTGTGCAGCAATGGTCGGGGCCGGGCAATTTTAGGTAAAAAAAGGCAATTCTGAGCAACAAGCAGAGTGTAGGAAGATGAAAAAAGGTTGCATTCTAATGTGCATTTTACATCAGTTGAGGCTTGAACTCACAATTTCTGAGACTGAGGTCTGTCTTCTATCTCACTGAGCGAATGGCAAGTGACAGTTCATGTGTGGCTTCACAAATTGACTAAGCCAAGCATCAGGGTGCCAGACAGTAGCCATCCATGCCATGGAAAAGCAAATTTCAAAGTGAAAGTTCCAAAGCTGTAGCACATATGGTTGATTTGTTATGAATTTTCAAAGTTTCGAAATTTAGAGGCTTGCTGTAGCGCCACCATCAGGACTATTGTCTTGTGTTTCCATTTGAGGACATCTGGCATGGGACTGGACCTTTGTGAAAAGTTTGGGTAGATTTCTCATGTGGAAATGTTGCACGAGCTGAGGCTTGAACTCACAATCTTCAACACCAAGAAACATCCTCAATCTCACTGAGCTAATTGGCAAATGGAAATGTCACATGTAGCTTCACAAATTAACTAAGCCAGTCACCTGTGTGCAAGACAGCATCTGTTAGCGTGTAAAGGCAGATTTCAGACGGCTGTCAAAAATTCAGTTATTAAGACAAAAATCTGAAAATACACAAATTACATCTAGACAGCTTGGAGATGTTGGTAATTTGTTTGTAACAATGATTTATTGGCTCCATGAGTGAAAAACTGATGTTTAAAAATGCCATTTTTGCATTGACTCCAATTGTTAGCATGAGAGCGAAATTCAAAATGCTGTAAAAAATTCAGTTTTTGAGATAAAATTCTGATATTTTCCAAACATCGTCTACCATGACTCCAAAATTTTGTCATTTTGTTTAAATGAACATTGAAAATGTATTTAGCAAGAATTTGCAAGTATATGTTTACAAACCGTTTGCAGTCAAACATTTTGATGCAGTGAAGGCTCAATTTTCAATAAATCATAAATCAGTGTGGATCGTTTGTGTAGGACAGTCTGAAGATGCTCTGTAGCAAGTTTGGTGACAATTGAGCAAAAATTGTGGGAGAAGATAGGTTTAATAAGTTTTACAGTTTTTGAAAAAAAAACAGGACGTCATAATTTGCAATAGGTTTAAATGTAGAAAAGTTTCTTCAGTATTGGGGCTACATTTTGGTGAAAGTTGCAAATCTGTAGCACATATGGTTGATTTGTTGTGAATTTTCAAAATTTTGAACTTTAGATGCTTGCTGTAGCACCACCATGAGGAATATTGGCCTGTTTTTTGCAGCTGAGGCAATCTGGCATGGGACTGGAGCTTTGTGCAAAGTTTGGTGATTTTTCGCGCAAGGGAAGTAGGATTTCCTCGGAAGAAGAAGAAGAAGAAAGTATAAGAAAGAAGAATATGCAGGATAGCAATAAGGTCCTGGCAGATTAGGCTGCCCGGCCCCTAATTATCTTTTTCAATCCCTACCCATACCAGTACCTGCAACCACCTTCAGGATGTTCAACAAACTTTTATCAAAATGTATGCGGCAGAAGAGAACACCCAGAGTCTGACGCTAAACATTCCTATTTCTTAAACAAAAAGGTGGGCATGCCAGATTTTAAAATGTAAAGATTTTAAAAACTACTATTGGGTAGCCCAACTACAGATATTAGAAATATTTTTGGACAAAGCACATGGAAAAAAATTATTCTAAACACTTACGATACCACTGACTGCAACATTACTGTTGCGCATGCCTGATTAAATCACCTTTGAAAATGGCAGATTCTAATTTCATTTTTCCAAGTTTCATTTATCAATGGAAGTCAGAAAAAAGAGTCTATGAAAGTCAGTGAAAGTCAGTGAAAGTCAACACACTGCCCTCTGCCTATGCCTACATGTCCACCTCCCCTTTTGATGCAAAGCTGACAGCAACGGAGCACGTCCTCAACCGCACGTCTCACGATAGCCGGATCATTTTGCAAAGCCTGAAGTTCATTTTGAATGTGCTCTTGCAGTTCGTCAAGATCTCTGGGAGGAGTCACAAACGCTTTGTTTTTCAAATGTCCCCAAAGAAAAATGAAATTCTCATCTGCCATTTTCAAAGGTGATTTAATCAGTCATGCGCAACAGTAATGTTGCAGTCAGTGGTACCATGAAGAGCTAAGGACATTCCTTGGCAAATTGCATAGAAATGGTGAAATGATATAAACGTGGAATATTAACCTGCTGAAGTTGGATTACCTTTTTTTATATGCACTGTATAGGCGATATTCACAATATTTTGCAATTAGAGGATTCCGGATAAACCTCCTTAAGCAAATAAAAATGGAAGTTGGAAGCAGAGGTTATGATTATGGATGATTAATGGGAGGAAAGTCATCTATGTAGCCATAAGATCACAAACACCCTTATGTGGAGGGAGTTAGACCGGAAAGTTAAGGTTTGGTTCCTCAGGACCTCCAAAGTGCTGCCTGAGTTTGCTGGAGGGTCCTCACCATTACGCTGGTGAGGCTGTGGAATGATTGGGGACCAGACCCATATTTTTGGGACTGTCCAAAGCTGCAGAGATTCTGGGAAAACATTAAGCCTGAGATTGCAGTCATTTTATATGTTGTTTGCCCTGGAATCTGCTGTTTTATATGTTGAGATATACAACCTCAATTCCGAAATAGTTGGGACAAAGTGTAAATTGTGAATAAAATCAAAATGCAATGACTTTCAGATCACATGAGCCAATATGTTATTTACAATAGAACATAGATAACATTTCCAATTTTGAAACTGAGACATTTTACATTTTTATCCACAAAATGAGCTTATTTCAAATATTCTGGCTGCAACAGGTCTCAAAAAAGTTGGGACACAGGCAAAAAAGGGCTGAAAAAGCAATTATTATATAAGAGAATCAGCTGAAAGAACATTTAGCAAGTAATTAAGTTAACTGGCATCAGGTGTGTAACATGATTGGCTATAACAGGGATGTCTTAGAGAGGCTGAGTCTCTCAGAAATAAAGATGGCCAGAGGCTCTCCAACCTGTGAAGACTTGCGTAAAAAAATTGTGGAATACTTTAAAAACAATGTTCCTCAATATCAAATTGCAAAGGCTTTGAAGGTCTCATTATCGACAGTGCATAACATTATCAAAAGATTCAGAGAAAGTGGAAAAATCTCTGTGCGTAAGGGACAAGGCTGAAGACCTCTACTGGATGCCCGTGATCTTCGGGCCCTCAGACGCCACTGCATCACTCACCGGCATGATTCTGTCATTGACATTACTAAATGGGCTCAGGAATACTTCAAGAAACCACTGTCTGTAAACACAGTCTGCCGTGCCATCCACAGATGCCACCTGAAACATCATGCAAAAAGGAAGCCATCGTTGAGCATGATCCAGAAGCGCCGCCGTGTTCTGTGGGCCAAGGCTCATTTAAAATGGACTGTAGCAAAGTGGCAAAGTGTCCTGAGGTCAGACGAGTCCAAATTTGACATTCTTGTTGGAAATCATGGGCGTCGTGTTCTCCGGGCTAAAGAGGAGAAAGACCACCCCTCCTGTTATCAGCGTTCAGTTCAAAAGCCAGCATCTCTGATGGTATGGGGATGCATTAGTGCATATGGTGTGGGACTCTTGCATGTTTTAAAAAGCACCATGAATGCTGAAAGGTATATAAAGGTTTTAGAGCAACATATGCTCCCCTCTAGACGACATCTATTCCAGGGAAGACCTTGTGTATTTAAGCAGGACAATGCAAAACCACATACTGCAGCTATTGCAACAGCATCGCTTCGTAGTAGAAGAGTCCGTGTGCTGAACTGGCCTGCCTGCAGTCCTGATCTTCCACCGATTGAGAACATTTGGCGCATAATTAAACGAAAAGTCCGTCAAAGGAGACCCAAAACTCTCCAGCACGTGGAAACCTGTATTAAACAAGAGTGGGATCAAATTCCAATGGCTAAACTCAAGAAACTTGTCTCGTCAATGCTCAGACGCCTCCACTCTGTGTTAAAAAGAAGAGGGGATGCTACACCATGGTAAACAGGCCCCTGTCCCAACTTTTTTGAGACCTGTAGCAGTCATCAAATTTGAAAGGGATAATTTTGTAGATAAAATTGTAAAATTTCTCAGTTTCAACATTTGCTATGTGATCACTGTTCTATTGTGAATAAAATACTGGCTGGTGTGATTTGAAAGTCATTGCGTTTTGATTTTATTCACAATTTTCTCTTTGTCCCAACTATTTTAGAATTGGGGTGGTATACCAAAAGGTATATTCTATGTAAATAATCTGTTCATCTAAAGGGCGCTTTTTTTAAGTGTCAGGAAAAAGATAACTATTTCATCATTACAAAATAAACCACCTTTAGCTGAACGGTGGACTTAGAGATTGAAAGAGTTGTACATAGTGGAAGAATTAACTGCAAAATTGCAAATGAAAAAGGTCATTTTTGTGCAAAGATGGACACCTGTAACTCATTATTTGGCAATATAGATATCTATACCCTTATTTTTTATACTTTTTCATTTTTTTAAATTTAAATTTAAATATTTTTTTCTTTCTTTATTATTTATCTATCATTTTATTTGTGCTATTTTCTTACATTTCTATTTAGCATTTAAGAACTGTGGTTGGTATTTCAAAAGCTGGATGAGCTTTGTTCTCAAGGAACGTTCAAGCTCATACTGCATGTGATCAGTGGATTACTTTAACACTAAATGAAATTAATTTGAAAAAAAAAAAGAATATTTAATCATTTGTTCCAAACAATATGTGTCTTAATTCTTCGTACAGTTTCTTAATAGCTTCTCTGAATTCTTCTGTAGTCAGTGAGTAGATGATTGGGTCCAGCATGGGTGGCAAGATGGTTGCAAGAGACAGGTTAATAATTCGGGTGTTCTGCTCAATGGAGGAGTCTCGTCCCAGTGTGATACATAAAGGCAAATAGAACAAACTCACCAAGACCAAATGAGAGGTGCATGTTTTCATGGCTTTGAACCGCTCAGAGGCTTTTGCAATTTTAAGTAACGCTCTGCCAATGCAAATGTATGTAACTAAAATGAAAAATGCAGGTAAACAAAGAATAATAACACAATGTGTCCACAAAATTACATTATTTGCAGTTTTGTGATTGCATGCCAAACGGGATGTGGGTCCGTAATCACAGAAATAGCTATTTATCTCAATAGATTTGCAAAATGACAGTTCATTGATAAAATGCGCAACAATAACATTAGCTAAGAAAGCAAAAATCCATGATATAGCTATAACACCCTGCATTGATTTATTTGTCACAATCTCATTGTATCTCAGTGGAAAGCAAATTGCAACACACCTATCATAGGACAGAACAGCGAGAGTAATAGACTGCGCTGAGAGACATGTATAAAATAAGAACATGCTTGTCACGCAGCCTGCATAGGGGATTAAACGTGATTTAAACAGAAAGGTATCAATCACCGGAGGAACAACTGCAGAGCTTACACACAAATCAGACAGAGCCAAATTAAAAACTACAATGTATTTTGGAGTGTGAAGACAGTGGTTAACAAAAATCATGAGCATAACAAAAGTGTTTCCCAGTACTGTCAGAGCGTAAACAAAGCCAAGGAAGACATAGTAGTAATTTGTGTGGGGAATCCCAGCAAAACCACTAATGATAAAGAAATCAGGACGTACAAAAGTGGCATTAGACACATCTGAATTCAGGTGGCTCATTGCAAGCTTGTTCGGTCTACACTGTTTCTTGCACCTGGAATAACAGCCCATCAGGACCTAAAAATTAATAGGATCTCTTACGTATGTTGGTAAATTTATCCAACAATACAATCTTTGCAATAGGTTACTTATCATGTATTGCATTTGATAAACTACACAAACTCAGATTTATGGATCAAATGTTGTTCATTGTCATGCTAAGAGCCATATTCTGAGAGAATGGCACTTTTGAGACACTAAGTGGAGTTGACATCTCAGAATTGCATGAAATTTGGCAGAATGGTGCCCATATATTTGTAACAGAAAATCCCACAGTTTGAGCTCTCAATTTTCCACACATGCATACATTCAAGCATAGATACATACATATAAATAATTGCTCTGTAAGTCTATGACTCATAATACGACAATCTACAAATCTTTATTTATAAATGATAAAATAATGATTTAAGCTGGTGGCGATGGCGGTGACGAGGGCAGCAATAATAATATTGACAAGAAATGATAAATGTACAGTTGCTAAACTACAATGGTGAGTGTATAATTGCTGTTCTCATTATTTGGTCGGGGGGGCAACATGGGCTCTGTGGCCTGCGCCTGCCTTCGCCGTCTCGGCCTTCTTCCAATCCTCACGCCTGGGCTAATGCCGCCTTACATGCCTTTGCCTTTTTTGTCTTCTCGTATATGTTATACACCATCTTCAGTACAAAAAAAAAAAAAAAAAACACTCAAAGAATAGGGCAAGTGGGGCTTGGGCGTAGGGGCTGGCCTTTGGTTGGCTTCTCGTCACATTCCACACTTTTTAATGCACTACACTAGCTGAGTCACATCCCCCCCCCCAAAAGGAGAGGAGAAAAAAAAAAAAAAAGAGAAAGGGGGGAGAAGGGCAGGCGGGGCTGTGGGTGGCGTCCGGGATGGGGTGGGGGGTTGGCCGGGAAGGCCGGGGGTGGTGGGGGTCACAGGCCCTGTGCCTTCTTAATATTTAATACTTACTATTGCTACTTATGTTATTGTAATTGTTCTCATTATTCTTAAATTTTCTGTTATTATTGTTATGAATGTAATAATGATATAGCAATTATTGTTCTTCTTCTTCTTCTTCTTATTATTATTATTATTATTGTTATCGTTATTGTTATTATTATTATAATCATTGATTGTTGTTGCTGTCGTCGTTTCGGCGCCGTCGTCATTAGCTTTACTAAAAAATAAGTGTTGCTACCTTAACAATTTCTATCACAATAACTATTTTTGATTAAAATTATTATACTAATCAACTATAATATAAATAAATATATTACGACTATTATGAAGACATGCTCGTGTACATGTACACATACACACACACACACACACACACACACACACACACACATTTACATTTAGTTATCAACTTCTGTCTGTCATTTTATCTGTCTGTCTGTTTATGTGTCCATTTATGTATATGTAAAAGCCCGCGCCTCACACAATAAACATTTACACATCTGCCATTGATACACGCCCTTACCCCCCACGTTTCCTATCTGTTACATACTTCATTCACCAATGTTAAATATTTAATTTACATTACATTTTGCATTTATTTACTGTTATTCAAGTTGAGTTATCTCTTTTGTTGTAATTATTATTATTATTTTCTTTTTTCTTTCTTTTTTTTCTTTTTTCCTTAATGTACTATATATCTATATTTTTTTTTTTCCTTTTTTTTTACAAACCTAATTCTGCTGTTTAATTTGCATTTTGTCATCTGAAAATAAAAACAAAGTTGTCCTCCAAAGAGGGGGGGTGGTGGTGGGCTATAAAAAAAAAAAAAAAAAAAGAATAGCCCTTAGAGCATTAAGGTCAATGTTGATGCAGGATCTGGCAAATTCGAGTCTTACAGCTCGATGACGTATGGTCAAAGGTGGACACACTGCTGGTCTGTAAGCATGCAAGTTGGCTGCATGGAGTCTGTTCCTAACAGTCTGATTACAAATCTGTATGCCGCTAACATTCTGGAACTCTGCATTGATGGATTTTGCAGATGATAACCTTGCTCTTTTGGCAATTAAAGAAATCTGACGATCCTGACGAGCCGTAGTTTTCTTGGGTCGACCAGATCTTGGTCTCTCTTTGACAGATCCAGTCAGTTGATGATTCTGACGAAGTCTACAGATGACGCTGTGACTGACGTTTAATTGACGGCCCACCTCACGTAATGTCAAACCACTGTCCAATAAACCAATGGCTCGAGCAGCTTCTTCTGTTGACAGATGTCTCCTACCAGCCATAATGTTGTTAACTGTGCACCTGGTCTATTAAAAGTGAGAAGCAGCCATAAACCCTCCCTGACGATATTTATTGAGACTCCAAGGACAACCCACCTACTGATACAACACGATCATCGTTACAACAACAAATTTCACAAATTACATGCTCCTGTTAAAACGTGTGGTTAAACCTCTCAAATGGATGTCCTTCAGGGCCAAGCAAAATTTTCATGTCATTACCATATTTTCCATTATAACAAAAATAGTGAGTGGTCCTTAACTTTTATTGCTTGTATACTTGCCCATAGTATCTATCCAGCAGTACAAAAAATGATCTCTTGCAACAGAAAAAATTGTTGTTCTCTTTAGCAACCAATTCAGCTGCAGTGAGCCAATGGTATCCCAATTAGTAGTAAAGAAAAATCAGTTTTCTGAAGCAAAAGTTTGACATGGTGACGATGTCACTCTACTATCAATGATAGTAATCACATAACAAAAACGCATAATTCCATGCCGTGGATTTACGCATAGATTCCTCCTTTGATGAATTCAGCACTCCTTTATGTCCTCCTAAGCACTCATGCTGATAGCCAGTCACTCACTTATTTACTTAGGCTCATCTGTGTCACGCGCACTAACAGTTCACGTCCACGTGAAGCTTCCCCGGTAATGATGTCTTGATTGGCTCATTTCTTATCCAATTCCAGAGTGTAAAAGCTTTCCACAGTGACTGAAAGACATTGATTGCACAACCAGATATGTATACAAACCTTAGCGTAAAAACAGGGCAGGTTGTATTCTCTTGGGGGTCTATTCTCCCATTTGCGCCTAAGTCCTTTTTTACGCGATTCGAGTTAAGCGCTTTTGAGTTACGCGTATTCTCCCCTACGCGCTTCGATCACGCCCACAGCGCTTAACTTCAGAATGTAGGCGGCCTTATGAAAGAGGTGAGACTGATCCAAAAGAGAGGCAGACTCTGTACCAAGCTCATTGATTATGGCTATCAGGAAAAGATGGAACAAGGATTTTCTGATTAACCATGAAAATGCAGTTGTAGTCCATGGAAAACGCAAACCAGAATTTAAATTTGAATATCGTCGGCCTGCTGATAAAACCTCGTATCTCCAAACTGATAAGAAACAAAAACTTGTATGTCCACTATTCTTACATGCGAAATTAAACATTTTTTATTTTAAACTATATTTATCAATTTATATTATTTTATTATTATTTTCTAATTTTATATTTGTTTTTTATTTTCCTGTGAAGTTTATTATTTTGAAGATAAGAGGTTTCATCAGCAGGCCGACGATATGCCGCGGTAATAGTAGGCCTATGTATGTCTGTACCAATTACAAGAAGTAATGCAGACATCTCTTTTTTATTTCTTATTCTAGCCACCATGGCATTAAAGCTATGCAAACAAACAAATTGCTGTGATAATGAAATAACAAATAAAGAATTTAGCGCTTCTCAGCCAGCGCAATCAGAGCATTGAAAATGTGCCCCTCCTACACCAGCCTGTTTGTTCCATGGAAGACAGGGAAGAAGACAAATAAAGAGAACATTCTAGTCACACAAAAATAACAATCAAAGACAGTTTATGTGATCTTATTTAGAAATTGCGCACTTGAAATCTCAAACTACTCCGATGTCAGGTTTGCAACTAAAGGACATGGAAACGCTTTAACAAAGGATTCTTACCCCGCACGCGGTCATTCCCCCCCCAAAACCGCCTCAGCAATCACACAATTCCATATCCGTAGCCTATTATGTCCCATTTGATTTGAGCGACACATTCACTTGAACTTGTGCCTAATACTTTATTATAATCAATTATCCCATTTAATAATAATGATTCTTCCCATGTTGGCTATTCTTCTTTGGCTAAAATTGATTAACAAATGGGTAGTGTTTTGGTATTGGCCAGGGTAGGGCTCAGTCTAGAGTATTTAATAATATCTTTATTCACACATTAAAATACACAGTATTATCAATGGTTAAAAAAAAAAAAAAATTACAAAGACACGAGTTAGTTAGTACAGATATCCTCAATTAGAAAATCAATCTCCTCCATCGTGAGAATATCACAACTTTTTAGATTATCACGAACATATAGGGCAGTCACATTTGTTAATAGAACATGAAGACAATGATGGCAACGTTGAGCCAAAGCCGAAAACCAAATTTCACAGATGTTGGTGTTGTACGGCAAGGGGGCACTGAAGGCTGATCCGAGGAAGAAAGCTGCGAATCGTTCTGGATGTGGCTTCGGTGGGGAGATGTAAGCGCAGTATCCTCGATTTAAAGCATAAATGGAGAGATCTGCGGGGCGCTGTAAAAGCCAGGCTCTCTGCACACCGGAGAAGTGTGCACGCAACAGGCGGTGGGCAACCATCATCCCCTGTGCATTTCACTGCACTGGAAGAGGAGGTGGCATCCACTCTTTCTGCAGTGGAAGTGCATGGAGAAGAACTTGGCACCTTGACACAGATGCCTGTGACATGTGTGTGACATCACCAGCCACTCTCTGGAACGACCCAGATGCCAGGACTGACAGCGCAGTTGTGACCTTGATGACCACGGGTATGTTTTGTGGATGATTGCTGTGGCAGGTTAGTTAGTTCATCCAGAAGTCAGCAAAGATATATGATTGCCTCACGGTCCAGACGAAAGCGCTTGATGCACTCGGTGTTTGTTAGTCCCAGGATGTCCAAACGAGGCCGATATATGTGTGGTCGTCTTCGAGCTCGGCGCGCTCCTCTTACTCTTTCCCACTCACGCAAGAGTGCAAGCAATTGCTGGACTGGCATTTTGGTTTTAGGTTTTGAGGGCATGGTAGAATGATGGAGAACAGGCTGTTGCGTAATATCATGTGATGATTTTGTTTGATAATTTTATCATGGTTATGAGAAACGTAGTTAAAAAATAAGGATGAACAATCGAATATTGAATGTCTCAACCTTTACCATGTTAAATAAAATAAAATAAAATAAATGTAAAAATTCGGCCTATAACCGACATCAAATGCAATATTCTCTTTCGCCTTATATCGGCGCTTGACCTTAATACAGCCCTCAAAAGTGCTTAACAGAAAAAGGGCGTAAGCCAGGGGGAGAATACGCGTAAGTGTTACTTGCCAAAGAAACGCCCAGATTTTGGCCTTTCTCCGCCCAAAGTGCGTAACTGCCTTCGGGGCGCGTAATGCACAGACTTTAGTCGAGGGGAGAATACGCGTAGGCTGAAAAGCGCGTAGCTATGCGCTTTTTTTCGTCTTACGTGCATGGGAGAATAGACCCCTTGGTGCGCAGTTGTGCAGCTAAAAATGACGCGATTAAAAAAAAAAAAAAGGAAAAAAACCGGCTTGAATTGTTCAGTTACCGTTACGGGATTTAAATGAGGTGCGGACATGGTAAATGGGAATTATTCTGAATGAAACAGGACTGGAGGGTTCCTTCTACTGGATACATCTGTCTCTGGAGGAGGGATTCAATGAAGAAAGATTATACTGCTACAGTGGTAGCATTTGGCTCAATGTTGCTTTTTGTTTTGGAATTTATACCATATTCAACTGTAAATGCTGAGGTACTGTATCATTTAAAATATGAGCAGCTCAAACACTATGATAGTCCCCCTGGTACGTTCATTGCACTATTCTGTTCAATCCAGGGAAGAATATTGCCTGATTTTTTTCCTGATAGTGGAATGTCTGTTTTGTTAAAATAAGGCATATTTCAGATATTACTGAGTTAGTGAGTTATACTTCTTCCTGATAAGGTGTGGAAAGTGTTTATATTCGGTTATGAGCTCAGAAGTGGGAACTGCTAGCTTTTAATTGTGGGATGAATGTTCTGACCGTTAAATAAGCAGTTCTTTTAATGAGTATGTGTGCTGGCTTGCGGGACTCTGAAGAAAAATGGACAAAATTCTAAACTTTATGATAGAGAAAAGGGACGTTTTGTATTTGGAAAGGTTACAAGTGACCACTGATGTCCAAGTGCACCTATATTGATAAACTCATGCTAAATTCAACCTGAGAGTCATTAGTTCATATTAAATTTCATGCATCAAAAGTTGATTTGTGTTAAATATATGATTATATTATGATTTGCAAGTGCGCCATTTTCAGGGATCTTAGAGTCTGGGGAGCTACCTGGATAGCTGTCTTATTTGGCTCCTAGAGAGTAGGTAATTTAGAATGTACAGCTCAGATGAATTATACTTGTGGTCAAGGAGTTTATGATGCCATGTACAGTTTTAACCCCCAGCCTTATTTCAATTCTCAGTATTATTTTTTTACAACTTCAATGCTGAATTTTCCTGAAGGTTTTTTATGTTTGTAGCCCTTTTTTCTTGACCAAAATCATGAAAATAAATTATGATGAAATTCTAAATGCTTCAAGTGTCTTGACTCATTTGCGCTATACCCTTCCTCTCTGTGAAGCTGCAATCTTGAATTATAAATCCTTAAATAAGGAAACACATAAATAGCCAGATTTGGCTTCTGCGCAAAGCGGTTAATGAGAGCATAGACAGGTTTGAGACAGGAGACATGGAGCACAGGGTGGATGCAGCAAAGAGGAGAGGGGAGGTTCATTCTGTCTGTTGAAGGCGATAAGACCAGCGAGATTGAGAAGGGCCCAATGCAGCGAGGGGCAGGCTTCTTGGATGCTGCCCTCAGGGAGATGTCCTGGGTCACGAGCCACTACTTCAGACACAACGGGCTGCTGGGAGCTGGACAATATCAGCAGTTGCTTTGCTTCTGGAAGACCGTAACATGCTTCTGCAGAAGAGCACAAGCTCTCTTCCAACCCTAAAGGGCGCAGTGGACCAGGAACTGAGCCGAAGGATCCTTTACTGCCCTGTCTATGCCCTGATTATATTCAGCTTGGTAGCCAAAGCAACACTCAAACGGGGACACCAAAGGCCTGCCACAGGGTTGGGAATCGTGAACAAGTTCAACACAAGCAAGGAGGTTAGACCACTTTGAGCGGGAACCTTCAGAGAGGAAGTGGGTATCTTGCCCAGCTCCTGTTTCCATCTCTACACCTGGTTGTTGGTCCAAGGATGGAAGCCTGCGGAGAGGCGAGAAGTGGCACCAGAAGCGACTGGTGAACTGTGGCCCATGATCAGAGACCATCCCCAGAGGAATTCAATGGAACCTCCCCACCTCCTGGAAAAGGAGTTCTGCCATGAGTAGTCTCACCAGAGGGGACAAATTCAGCTCTTCATGAAAAATGATCCATGATGGATACCACTCCCATGAAACCATCTAACTCAGGCAGTTCGGCAACAAAGTCCACAGCGATGCATGACCACAGGTGATAAAGAACCTCTAGGGGCTGGAGGAGATTGCTGAGAGGCTGGTTATTGGACTTGGCCTGGGTACAGGTATGCCAGGTGGTGATAAACTCCCATGTGTCCTGCCATGGTTAGCCACCAAAAGCATGTTTGACGAAGGACAGTTTGCAGGTGGAACCTGGGTGGCAACCCAGTGGAGAGGCATAGGCCCAGGTGACTGTCTCTTCTTTCTGTACAAAGACGCGGTTATTGGGGCACCCTAGGGAGGGCCACTTCCACAATGTACTCTACTTCTAGCTTAGTGGCAGCTAGAAGGCAATTACCTGGTACTGCGCAAGGTTCCCAGCGACTCGGGAAATCAGAGAAAACCTGGAAAATGACATTCACATTTTCCAGACAGGGAAAACTCAGGGAATTTGAATACTGACTAAAAAAGATCTTTCTGGGATTTTGACATGAATTAATGGTAGTAATTCTAATCTTTGTCATTGAGTCATTGAGTCCATGTTCTGCTTCTACAGCGTACATTCATGTATCCTTACTGATTGGCTATGGTGGCTTTTTAGTATCTGATGTTACATAGTATATTAGGAATGACTGCTGTGTGCACATATTGTAGGCTACAGTATACTGATTAAGTAATGTCATCTCTGAATGTGTTTTCCAGAAACCATGAAGCCAAAAGGGAGTTAAGCGCCCCTTGCCTCCAGAGCTGTCATAAGCAGCACATCACAATATTGTCTAGTATTTAATATCGTGACGTCCTGCTTACATGGGTGATGGGGTTCACTTGTTTGAATGGTGGTGGGGATTTCTCTGGTGATCTTCTGGTGCTGGTGATATGATTCACTTTCATGCCAACCATGCTTTATAGCAGTGTCAGGTTGGACTTTTCTCTCCCTGTTCTGAAAGAGATGACTTTTGTTGTGGACTTTTGTCTGTGTTCTGAAAGGCATGAGGTTTGTTGCTGGCATTGCTGATGGTGCTGTATGGAGCCTGGTAGGTTGGCCACTTACACGAAAACACTCCAGTTCTAAAATGACATCAGCTTCGGGATTTCCCATAATGAGGAACTTTAAAAGTTAGCTAAACGCTGGGTGAAACAGATATCGAGTACGTCATCGTGCAGGGAATTCCCATATAAACATCATGTAATTCAATTGATCATTGCTCTGTGAACAAGGCAGCTTGCAAAGCCTGACAAATTTTACCAATCATTGGAGTGTCAAAGCTTTCCACAACGGAATGATTTTTCATTCTACTGTCATCAAGGCAAAGTTATTTCAGGTTGAAGTTGATCATAAATGACAGGGGAAACTCCTCACTATGGCTGGATTTGCGACCCCAGGGAGACTTAAAACATTGTAGGGTGCGTTCATTACATCATTTTGAAAGTACCCCATTGGCTAACCTAGCAGGCTCCATGAAGTGCTGCTTTTAAAGCGCTGCATACTAATATTGAGCTGTTACAGGTGTTGGTTCCTGGTGAATGGGTAGAAATCTGAATCTTTCTGCCCCTTCCCTCGTGCACCTTTCCTGACTTCCTTCATTCAATCTTCCCTCTGCACCTGTCCTTCCTGATCTGTACTAAGTAACTAGTAACTAGAACATGTTATCTGCTTATTCTTGCAAATTCTGAAAGGAATGACTTGAAAAGGGCAGAGTATATACACTGGCTGAAAGAGGTTCCAAACAGTCAAACTAAAGCTTTCTGCCAGGTGTGTAAGAAAGCCATTGACCTGAGCAAAATGGGACAGAGAGCCCTTTGATACCGCATGAAAGGAAAAAAAACATGGAAAAGCACTGTTGCTGAAGTCGGGAGCAACTCGACCACCAACCATCAGTGTATTCTGTGGTACACTAAGTAGTTCCAGGAACACTGCGCCTGAGCAGGACACTGTACCCTCTACATCTATGGAGCATCCTGATGCCAGCACCCCTGAGACGGGAAAGACTAGTACAGTCAGTGTTTCAACAAAGACCATAACACATTATGCAGTCTCAAAAGACGTGAAGAAGGCAGAAGTCATCTGGGTCATGGAGAGTGTTATGGCTCATTTCTCCAATTCAAGTGGAGACATCGGAAACATGTTTAGAGCTGTGTTTCCGGACAGTGAATTGGCACACAACTGCTGATGTGGCTCAACCCAACAGGCCTACCTTGTATGTTTTGGCCTTGCCCCATACTTCAGAGACAAACTTATTGACAAGATCAGGGCATCCACCTGCTATGTGGTCAGTTACAATGAATCGCTGAACTCCATTTACCAGGAAGGACAGATGGATCTTCTCATCCATTATTTTGGCACAGACAGGGTTGTTACAGCATACTTGGGCGGCCAATTCCTGGGGCATGCAACTGCCAGTGACTTGGCTACTGCATTTAAGGCAGGGACATCAAAGCTCAATCCAAGCAAAAAGGTGCTGGTGTCTATGGATGGACTGAGTGTGAATCACCCTCAAAAGTTTCTTGAGATGCTCATGCAGGACAGGATGGAGAGTGACCCTATCCAGCCACAGCTGCTTCAGTTAGGTAGCTGCTCTCTTCACATTGTACATGGTGCCTTCTCTACTGGCATGCAGAAGACAGGCTGGACGAAGCTTCTTCGTGCCATCTGGTATCTCCTTGATGACTCCCCAGCAAGCCGAGCAGACTACAAGGCCATCACAAAATCTGAGGTCTTTGGGCTCCGGTTCTGCAGTACCAGATGGGAGGAAGATGTCATTGTTGCCGAGAGGGCCACTGAAATCTGGCCCAACCTTGTGACCTACATCAAGGAAACTCTGAAGAAGCCAAAGAAGCAGATTCCAACTGTAGCATCCTTCACCACTCTCAAGGAGTTTGTTCTCGATGATCCTCTTGTGCTGGCAAAGCTAGAGGTTTTCATCTCAACAGCAAAACTTGTGAAACCCTTTCTGAAGAAATATCAGACAGACAAACCCATGCTGCCATTCATCACAGAGGACCTGCAAGATATCCTACACAGCCTTATGACCAGGATCATCAAGGAGTCCGTTCTGGCGGCAGCCGACACAGCGTACAAGCTAGCAAATGTTGCTGCTGGAGAGGAAGCAAACTGGCTACCCATTGACAAGGTTGACCCAGATTTTGCTGGGAAAAGAGTGCTTGACTAAGCTGTGCAGTCCAAGGCTGTGTCTCCTTTGGGAAAGAAAGAGACTCTTGCTGCATGCCAGAAGCTGTACTCAACAATGACACAGAAGATTATGGAGAGATGCCCACTGAAGTACTCCTTGGTGCGTGGACTTCAAGCACTGGATCTCCGGTTCATGATATCTCACAGCACTCCACTGAGGAGAAGCTAAGAAACATCCTGAATAACCTTGTAGACACTAAGTGGAGTGTAATTCAAAGAACTCCTGTCACTGCTCAAGCGACAATTTAGGATGAATTTAGGACTGAGTGCCCGGACACCTTCTTCCACTCTGTGGTCAGCTCAAAACCGGAACTGAAGGAATTGTGGCAGCTAATTCAGCTCCTGCTTACTCTTTCACACAGTCAAGCTGCAGTGGAACTGGGCTTCTCTGTCAACAGTGGCCTTAAGGCACCAAATCTGAAGACTGAGTCTTTAGTGGCACAGAGACTGGTCTATGACACAATTGCTCTTTCAGGATTACCAGTGGCTGAGTTTGAACTTACAACAGAGTTAATGCAGTCCTGCAGCCATGCCTACATGAGGTACAGCGCCCATCTGCAGGCAAAAAATGGGAAGAGGCTGAGAAGCAAGACAAACAGGGAAAGAGGGCCATATTCATCTGAATACTGTCTTCCACCGGTCAACTTCCTAAATGCAGATCAGGTGAAAGGCATTGCGCAGGTCTAGCTTGGTGAAGTAGCGGCACCTTTCGAAGTCAGCGAGTCCATCAGAGGCAGAAGGTAATGATTCTAGACTGCGATGAAGCCCCTGTAGTCAGTGCACGGAGGGAGCAATCCACCTTTTTAGGATACAAAGAGGAAACCTGTTCCAGCTAGCAAGGAGGAAGATCAAATAATACCAGAGGCTAAGGACTTGGGGATGTATTCATCCATAACTTTGGTTTTTACGGGATGAGAGTGATTACAGCTGCCTTAAGGTCGCACCGTTCTTGAGAAGAGATTGATAGCATAGTCATAAGATTGGTTTAAAAATTAAAAATGTTAAAAAGCCCAGCTTTACAACAGAAATAAACATACGGCCACTTACAGTGATGGGTGGATGCTCATAAGTTGCTAGCCACTAACTGTCTGTGGGGCGTCCCCTCAGTTACGCTAATTCAGGTCGCTGAACTTGACCCCCCTAGGCCATGTTTGTGCTAATTGGAGAATTGCTCTAGCAAATATTCGACAAATAATGACTTTCTGTGCACTTAACTACACTAAAAGACCTTCCAAGACGTCTGCACTCCGTTTTTTTTTTTTTTTTTTTTTTTGGTGAGTGAAATTCTGCTATTTTATTTACATGTTAGTAGTACTTAGCAGGTATCAGTGTTAGCTTCTTAGCAAGCTAATTAGCCACACAATGAATTACCCTTGCATTGGCCTTTGATTAAGTAACTGGAGTGTATGAATTCCATAGTTATTGAACTTGCATGCACTGCAATTAAAACATAATAAAGAAGTGTCAGAATTTAGCTCCACAGGCTTCTTGAAGACTCAGGCTCTCAGCTGCTTCCCTGGGGAATTAGACACCATCGTTAGTTTGTATTGTTTTTATACAGTGAATGGATGCACATAGCAAGATACTGCGGTATGGCAAGCAACGTCGCTTTGCTAAAAATGGATATCTTCTCTATTTTCAGTGTGATTTTTGATACGGCATGGATGTAATTAGACAGGCTAGCTAGCCTGATTACTCTCACATACCCAGCTGTTTTTAAATGTCTTTCTTCATCAAGTCTATGTCAGTCTTGACTAACTTTACTCTAGAGTTGTAGAAACAGTGGTAAGCTACTCAACAAGAACACCTTTTTAAGCCGATATGTATATAGCTGAGAGTCGTATTCCATTCACAAGCTTGCTAGATACAAGAACCTAAATAAGGTCCAAATGACCGTGGAAAACAGTGTGGATTGCCAGCAACATTAGATTCGTTGTTCAAGAAAGGCTCCTTGTTGAAGTCCAGAAATGGCATAAATTCTGCATAGTCGAGTCACATTATCATGACCACCTTCGACATTTGATGTCAGCAGAGCGTAGCCAATGAATATAAGGCATGTGTCATGAGCTGGCTTGGTGGGTATATAGTAAGGTGTGCTGTAGTATTCTGCAAACATATCAACCATTGCTGTCATGTATCACGTACACCCATACATGCTGATTGTTTTCCTGGGGCGGATGGGCTCTTCCAGCAAGACAATGGAACGTGTCACACGGCTAGAAATGTCTGATAGTGGTTGGAAGAGCACGATAAAGATTTCCAAGTTCTTCCCTGGCCTCCTAATTCCCCAGACTTAAACCTAATCATACATCTGTGGGACCACCTCGATCGTCATGTTCAGTCTATGGATCTTCCACCACGCACCCTCCACCAGCTGTCGGATGCATTGCAGTCAGTATGGCTCCAGATATCCGTGACAACCTTCCAGCACCTTACTGAGACACCAGCCCATCAAGCTGCTGTTCGTACTGCACACGTTGGTTACTCTGGATATTAGCTAGTGGTCATAATAATGTGACTTGACCGTGTATAACCCGATAGAAAAGCAGTGAGTCACAAGGGTAGCTAAAAGTAAGAAAGCGAGAGCTTGAAGTTCTTTGGTCAGAAGATAACGTTCACATTACAAAGAATCTATGAGCATGTAAAAGCCATTGAATCCCACACCAATATTTCATTATATTTCAGGCAATGTGTGGCTGGCTTTAGCACAAATTATTATTGATGTCTGTGCGGACCATACCTGACTTGTTGACCAGCTCAGCTCAAAAAGTGGCTAATTAGACAGCTCATGAAGTAACCTTGGTTTAGCCTTTGAGCAGGACGCCTAGCTGTGCTTATGATGCTAACGAAAGCGTACAGTAGCCACAGTAGCTAATTAAACCAGCTTGTACCAAAGACAAAACTTTATAGAGAAGTGTTTGAATACTTTTGAACAAAATGTGTCAGTCTGAGGAAAGAAAATCAAGTTCTGCCACATTTGTTTGCGAGCATTTAGCAATGGTAACATTAAAGTAACCATAATAAAGTTCAGGCTTGATTTGTCTTGGTTTAATGCTTGATTTGTCTTGGTTTTAATACCTGGCTTGTCGGCAAGCTCAACTAAGGGGAGCATATGCCAGCCACAAGAGCAAATTAAGGTAGCAAAATTATGGTCCACCAAGTTAGTTTGCTAAAATTGTGGAATCTTAATGAAAAACTGGCCATACTAATGTTACTGTGACCTTACAGCTTGACTTGGCTTGGTACAGTAAATGGCAGAGCTGAGCAACCATTTGCTCTCTCTGGCAATAACCTTGCAGAGCTGCCAGTGTCTGTACAGTATTTGACCCATCAGCAAGCTGCTTGAGAGGAGCCCATTCCTTAGCTGCTTCCCTGGGGTCCATCGTTGCTTAGCCACGTAGCCATAGCTATCTTGGTTGCATCCAGCCAGTTGGGCCTGTTTCAGCAACCAGGTCATGCGGCTCACCTCAGTTCCATCAATGCTCCACCTCTTTGCCCAATTGACCGATCCCAAGCCCCGCCTCCCATTGCTACTGTTGCTAGGTCGAACAACTAACCCGGAAACCTCAGTCTTGCCTGAGTTCAGAACAACAAGCATGGTGACGCTAGTACTGTTCACTGATGTGTAGCATGCGAGTCGGTGTTATCTTGGTATCGGTGTGCAGAGCGGCATTTTGTCTTCCCAAATATGTGCTTTTTGGAGGGTGCAAAGCGGCACACTTACTAATGGGAAGATCGAAATGTGACTCGGTGTCAACGTTAAAGTGCGAGCAGAAAAGTTAACGTGACGAGGCTTTTAATTACCCTCTGATAACATAATTGCTTGGACGTTTTCGCCGTTTCAGAAACATCGATGAATCTCCGTATACGTTATCAAATTACTCTCTGGTTTCCTCACTTCGTTGTACCCTGGTTGAGCATATTTGCCGTCAACCGAATTGTTCATATTGAATCATATGGCTAATGCCATCGTTGTTAAAAGGAAGCGCTAGTTAACTCTGGCTACTCCTTTTCTGAGCTTCATCTTTGCCCCTGTTCCATTAAAACACTGCTCTGCAAAATGATCACTGCACAGCATGGATCGAGGGGAGGGAGATTTTTTTTTTTCTCATGATTTCTAACAGCCAAGCCTTTCTTTTCTTCTTGTCTTTTGGAACTCTGTATGAACAGACAAAGCGACTTGTCCACTGTTTTAAATATTATGCAGGTAAGAAGTATTGTTGTTGAATGTCAATTACACGTAGCTAGCTTATTAGGTACCTTGTTAATTTTATTAACTGGTAAGTTAATGCAGTCCCTCCGACGGTAAGGGTACCACGGTAGCTCGCAGATGACCGTTATCAATCGCTCGCATTTGTTAGTCAGCGGTCTATTCAAGTCAATGGGACCGCTAATTAGCTAGCTAGCATACAAACGCGGTTTTTTCCATTAAAGAGACAGATTTTCGTTTCTAGGTTAACTTTCGCATGAAACGTCTTATTACAGCCCTTCTAATGAATATCGCTGCAAAAAGCATGAGAATACAACTGTGTGGGTTTGTTTGATAAAAGTGCCTTCTGTAATATTCTTGTGTTGTAAATTGTAATTATCTTGTGAGATTTATCACCAATGAAAAAGACACTAATTTCACAACTGTTTCAGATCTTTTTTGAATTAGTTTAGGAATACATTAAAAAGCTTATTATGGTTTTGGAAATGATAAACACGACTTTAACACGATCGGCATATCGAGTGTCACTAAGGTGAGACGGCTGCCTGAAGTGAAATTTTTCCGAGGTTCGGGTCAGACCCCTGCTTGCCCAACTGTGACGTAGCTGAAAATGGGCGGGGCTTGGGATCGGTCAGTTGGGGAGCAACCACTTAACTTCATAAAGGCTTTGTCGATCTCTGTGGATCACTTCACATAGGGTCTTCCTAACATCAAAGGTGTGGGTGGTGACTCCGGGAGATGGAAGACATGTTTCTCCCAGGAGGTCAGCATCTGAATGGGGAAGGTGGTTTCAGTGATGTCGGGGAATGCCATCCCTATCAAGTCTGGAAAGCAGATAGGTACAGATAGGGGGGCCGAAGAAACCCCCCGCCATTTGTCAGAGGCCAGATGGAGGAAGTTACCATCAGTTCCAGAGTCAGCCAATGCTTTTGTGGTCAACTGGCGTCCGTGCCACACAAAGAACAGTGACCAAGAGGAAGAGACAGCAGTACATCCTTCCTGGACAGGACAGGGTTGCTGCAAAGGGATTCTACAATAAGATGGTCAGCACTGCTGTGGTATAGGAAAAAGCAAGAATTAACGTGCTGTACTCGGCTGAAGTGGTAAAGCCTGGCATAGTCCACCTGCATGGGTTCTGAGGGAGGTTGTCGGGGGGCTAGTCTGGCAGAGGCATCAATGCATCTTGGTAGTAGAGGCACCTGAAGGTGAGCTCAGCAACCCACCTGTCTCTCCTGCAGGCGTGTCCACTTGCAGGGTCAAATCAATAAACTCGTTGGGGTCAAAAGGAACCAGTCGGTTACCGGTAACCAATGTGTTGGATGTGGGAGAAATGGGAACTGAACAACTTTATAACAAGGGTGAAATTGTCATGGCCTGACGAGTGGGTTAGAGGATCTTTAAGTTGCAAAACTTCCGGAGTGCTTCCAATCTGCAGATGTGAATACCTACTTACAGTGGCCCAGGGAGGGACAAACCATGTACTGCTCATGGGATTTGCGTGCTCAAGGTTCATCGATAAATGAGAGCGATGAAGACTATCCCATCTGGTCCACACCAACAGAAGAGCGACTGTGGCACAAGTCGCTGAGAATTTCAATAATATTGAAGAATTTGAAGCAGGTCACTTTGTCCAGTGAGTCCCATTTTCTTTTACATCATGTGCTTTGGGTGAGTACGAGTGCAACATTTAGCTGGAAAGAGATGGGATCAGGATAAGGATACAATGTGGGAAAAAAGACAAGGTGGTGGAAGGAGTGTGATACTCTGGGAAATCTTATGTTGGGAAACCCTGTGTTTGAGAATTCAAGTGACATTAGTTTGATGGAGTTGTTTTTGCAGCATAAGAGGGATCTACGCTATTTTAAGCAGGTGGTTTCAGTCTGATGGGTAATTGGTACAACCGGAATAAAGGGACAGTACTCAAAGGGACAATACAATGTGTATAATTGCGGAATCCTTGCGGTTATAAACCCTCTTTACACTAGATGAAATTTTTTATGTATGCTACAATACTGGCTAAAATGAAGAAGAGGCGTCAACAGGTACTATTTGTTTATTAGTTTCACAACTCTCATGTAAAGCGTCTCACCTCAGTGGTTGGATCCCGAAAAGAACCCTCAGGGCTCCTCAGCCTTGAGTTGACTGGCTGTATTTGGAATCACTGTTAAAATGCATGATATTTCATGATACAGTTATTAATTGGATAAAAATAATATATAAAACCTTAAATCTTGAGCCATTAGTGGAGATAATTAGATCAAATCCCCAAATACAGGTAATAGATGGCCAAAAGGGTATTACACATCAATTTTTGTTTCTCATGGACAAAATTTTACTTTATGTAACAAACGCCAAAGACTCAACTCTACAAATAATATATGATTTAAGAAATTATGGCGAGTTGTCTGTTTATTCGATAAATGTCACTAAATCTGAAGCTATGATGTTGGCAAGTTGGCCACTTCATTTGAGTAGTATAGCACTCTTCCATTGGACTAGTGAGGAATTAATATTTCTAGAAATTATTTAGAGCAGTAATACAAATCAGTTACACCAACCTTATAATGAGAAGTTAATTATACAAATCAAATCAAACATTCTTGGATGGGAAATTTTAGCTTTTTCTCTTTTGGGACGAATGGAATCAATTTGAGTGAATGTGCAACCAAGGTATCATTATCTTTTTCAATCCCTACCCATAGCAGTACCTGCAACCACCATCAGGATGTTCAACAAACTTTTATGAAAATATATCCGGCAGAAGAGAAGACCCAGAATCTGACTCCAAACATTCCTATTTCTTAAACAAAAAGGTGGGCATGCCAGATTTTACAACGTAATTCTGGAAATGCTAGATTTTAAAAACTACTATTGGGTAGCTCAACTACGGATATTGGTAATATTTCTGGACAAAGCACAAGGGAAACATTATTAGAAACACGTGGATAAAAATATACACTGAATGTCCAGGAAAAAGTAAGGAAGAAGGGGAGAGGACCAAGTTCAATATCAAGGGCTATGCCAATACCAGGTAATACAGATTTTTGTCCATCTTTGTGTGATGGGGGATTTTGAAGGTGAGCTAGTTCAGGCAATCAGATTAAGTCATTTGCTCAACTACAGGCATGCTTCAGGTTGCCTTTGTACAGCCTCCTTCTGTAAAAATAAGGCATTATGTAATGGCTCACAGCGAGTAGGAAGCAATAAGCAGACCTCCAACGGGTATTGAACAGTACTTTATTATTACCATTGAAAATAATGTTGGAACCAAATAAAATAATAAAAGTTATAATAATAAATTATAATAGTATAAAAAAGCATAATAATAATAATTGTTGGAACCAAATATACAGTGCGTATCAAAAAAAGGTAATCCAACTTCAGCGGGTTAGCATACCACGTTTATATCGTTTCACCATTTCTATGCAATTTGCCAAGGAAAAGGACGTCCTTAGCTCTTCATGGATACCACTGACTGCAACATTACTGTTGCGCATGACTGACTAAATCACCTTTGAAAATGGCAGATTCGGTTTTCATTTTTCCAGGTTTTGTTTACCGATGGCAGTCAGAAATAAAGAGTCCATGAAAGTCAGTGAAAACCAACGCACTGCCCTCTGCCTATGCACCGACACCTTCAACATGTCCACCTCCCCTTTCAATGCAAAGCTGACGACTACGGAGCATGTCCTCAACTGCACGTCTCACCATAGCCAGATCATTTCGCAAAGCCTTAACTTCATTTCGAATACGCTCTTGCAGTTCGTCAAGATCTCTGGGAGGAGTCACAAACGCTTTGTTTTTCAAATGTCCCCAAAGGAAAATCAAGTAATGTGTCGATTTCTGAATGTCTTTCATGCATTACCAAAACTTGGAAAAATGAAATTCTAATCTGCCATTTTCAAAGGTCAATTAATCAGTCATGCGCAAGAGTCATAGGCAGCCTTACCTATGTTTCAACTGTTTCAGTTGAAACGGGCCCCGCCCTCCAGGGGGCCCCCAACTGCCAGACAAGAATTAACATCCTACCTTGACTGTATGAAAACATGCAGGGGCACACCGCTGGAGAGCCAAACCGGGCAAATCGTTGGGTCCCTCCAAAAAAGCAAATGCTTGGGATCCCCGATGGCCACTCAAAATGGCACATTTTGCAATGACTTATAAAAACCACATTAAGCCTTCTATGAAGGCATTATAGCGCACCCCCAGCCGTTGCCTCGAAAGCCCCCTAAACGGTTCCCCCTTTTGGAGTTGTGGTGGATGCAGAGAATTCAGGACTCTCCAGTCTAACTGAGTGACATTCAATTCCAATGAAATACTTTTGTTACTGACGGTGAAAAGAGCCTATCCAGGTCCCTTTTCTTCAAGTTCAAATTTTTGGAATTCTAACGTAAACAAGCTCATTGATTATACTCCTTGCACTAATACATGAATACTCTAATTATGGGGTGCGCATTAGTGAAAACAGATTGATCAGGAGGGACGTAGACTGAGCTGGCTAAGTGTATTAATTATTCATCGTCTACAAATGATGGTTGCTAAAGTGGTAGGGTAGCTGATACTTTGGGAATTTTGGAAACACAGTTGTCACCTTAGCTGATGTTACTAGCGCCTCGGACTCATCAGTTGGTAGGTGAACAAAAAAAAAAGTAATTCACATTCCGGAGGTATTTAATATAACGGTGAGCTTTGATGTATTGCTACATTTTTAAGCATTATCTAGCAATTTTATGCATTTTTTTACACATTAAATTATCCATGAACATTATGGAGATTTCTCGATTCGGGCCAGGTCACGGTCCGGTAGCTTCCAGAACCGGCCCAGTCAAAATAGTTTTTAATCAATAAAATGCAATTATAATTCTCTAAATTTAAGTATGAATACTAAGGAACTCAACTGCTTAGCTTTTATTGATGTCTGAACAGTATTTGACGGAAATTGGGCACCTTGAAAATGAACGTATGCTTTCAACCTTTCATTAAAACGGATAATGTGTGCAGATTTATAAAATCATAAGTTACCATATACCAAGGAGTTTTGGGACATAACCCAACCAAAGCCGAAGAGAAGCGAGTCTTCTGGGACAAGTCGGAGTTCAGGCATTTCTGCACAGAAAGAGCAATCGGACAGAAAATTACCAGTTTGATTTTTGCATATCTATTATCAGTGCATAACGTGAATGTTACAAACTGCCGCGTTTTAATTTAACGTCAGTTAAATGTACTTTGGGCGAAAAAACATGCTCTTTCATTCTAATGGCATCGCAACTGAATGAAAACATTGTTATGGTGAACACGCTTGAAAAAGTATTGATGGTTTTGTATACATCATCATACTCATGGCTATGGCAAAGGCAGCCTCATTCTCTTACAAAGTGGAGGGATATTGCGTCACCTAGTGCTGTGTAAAGTTTATAGCGACAATGCAAATTTAAATTAAGATCTGGTAATACGAGTCATTTAGTGCTTCTAAAGCTAGTCCACTCAAGCAAAATTAAATTATATTGGTGGGATATCGAAGTTTGAATTACATCCAAATTTTACCACATCGCTATCCTAGTGATTATGTTGTAGAGCTATCCAGTAATCCTTTCCCCTAAGAAGAAAACAAAGAATATGGGCTCGTCGCGTTGTTTGTATTTAAACTTAAGGCCGGTTTAGGCAGAAACTTTTTTTTGTATTTCAAATTCAGTGACCCATAAAGTACACAAAGACGTCCGCAGTTTGCAATGCAGCCAAGTTCTTGGGCTGAGTGGCACATTTCACTTTTTGACAAATTTATCACATTTACACATGCATATATTATTATTGCCATTATTTAAATAAATCATCACAAATAAACATCAAGTTTCATCCAGAAAAGTCGAAATTTCACCGGATAGGCTGAGGTGCAAGCTTTCACCCAGGAAAATGATGAAGCTCTTATGTTTTATAGGGCCCCACATTTGCTTTTGAAACGGGTCCTCAGATGCATAAGGCCGCCACTGGCAAAAGTAATGTTGCAGTCAGTGGTATGAAAAGCTAAGGACATCCTCTTCCTTGGCAAATTGCATAGAAATGGTGAGATGATATAAATGTGGTATATTAACCCGCTGAAGTTGGATTAACTTTTTTTTGATACGCACTGTATATCCAATATTCACAAAATTTTGCAATTAGAGGATTCAGGATAAACCTCCTTAAGCAAATAAAAATGGAAGTTGGAGGTTATGTTATGATTATGGACGATTAATGGGAGGAAAGTCATCTAAGTAGCCATAAGATCACAAACACCCTTATGTGGAGGGAGTTAGACCGGAAAGTTAAGGTTTGGTTCCTGAGGACCTCCAAAGTGCTGCCTAAGTTTGCTGGAGGTTCCTCACCATTACGCTGGTGAGGCTGTGGAATGATTGGGGACCATACCCATATTTTTGGGACTGTCCAAAGCTGCAGAAATTCTGGGAAAACATTAAGCCTGAGATTGCAGTCATTTTAGATGTTTGCTTTGGAATCCGCCGTATTATATGTTGGGATATATACCAAAAGGTATACATCTGTGTAAATAATCTGTTCATCTAAAGGGCGTTTTTGTTAATTGTAAGGAAAAAGAAAACTATTTCATTGTTTCAAAATAAACCACCTTTAGTTGAACGATGGACAAAGAGATTGAGGGAGTTGTATATAGTGGAAGAACTAACTGCAAAATTACAAATGAAACAGGACATTTTTGTGCAAAGATGGAAAAAGAAAGAAAAAGAAAATTTTTTCTTTTTTCTTTATTTATTCTTTATTATTTTTTCTTTATTATTGTTTATTTATTCATTTTACTTGTGCTAATTTCTTTCATTTCTATGTACCATTTAAGAATTGTGGTTGGTATTTCAAAATGCTGGATGAGCTTTGTTCTCAAGGAACATTCAAGCTCATACTGCATGTGATCAGTGGATTACTTTAATACGAAATGATATTAGTTTGAAAAAAAGGAATATTTAATCATTTGTTCTAAACAATGATATGTGTCTTAATTCTTCTGTACAGTTTCTTAATAGCTTGTGTGAATTCTTCTGTAGTCAGTGAGTAGATGATTGGGTCCAGCATGGGTGGCAAGACGGTTGCAAGAGACAGGTTAATGATTCGGGTGTTCTGTTCAATGGAGGAGTCTCGTCCCAGTGTGATACATAAAGGGAAATAGAACACACTAACTAAGACCAAATGAGAGGTGCATGTTTTCATGGCTTTGAGCTGCTCAGAGGCTTTTGCAATTTTAACTAACGCTCTGCCAATGCAAATGTATGTAACAAAAATAAAAAATGCAGGCAACCAAAGAATAATAACAGGATGTGTCCACAAAATTACATCATTTGTAGTTTTGTGATTGCATGCCAAACGGTATGTGGCTCCGTAATCACAGAAATAGCTGTTTATCTCAGTGGATTTGCAAAATGACAGTTCATTGATAAAATGCACAACAATGACATTAGCTAATAAACCAAAAATCCATGATATAGCTATAACACCCTGCATTGATTTATTTGTCACAATCTCATTGTATCTCAGTGGAAAGCAAATTGCAGCACATCTATCATAAGACATAATAGCGAGAGTAAGCGACTGCACTGTGAGACTTGAAAAAAATAAGTACATGCTTGTCAGACAGCCTGCATAGGGGATTAAACGTGATTTAAACAGAAAGGTGTCAATCACCGGAGGAACAACTGCAGAGCTTACACACAAGTCAGACAGAGCCAAATTAAAAACTACAATGTATTTTGGAGTGTGAAGACAGTGGTTCACAAAAATCATGAGCATAACAAAAGTGTTTCCCAGTACTGTCAGAGTGTAAACAAAGCCAAGGAAGGCATAGTAGTAATTTGTGTGGGGAATCCCGGCTAAACCACTAATGATAAAGAAATCAGGACGTACAAAAGTGGCATTAGACACATCTGAATTCAGGGGGCTCATTGCAAGCTTGTTCGTTCTTCACTGTGTCTTGCAACCGGAATAACAGCCCATGAGGACCTAAAAATTAATAGGATCTATTACGTATGTTGGTAAATTTATCCAACAAATCAATCTTAGCAATAGGTTGCTTATCATATTTTGCATTTGATAAATTACACAAACTCAGATTTATGGATCAAATGTTTTCATAGTCTTGTTAATAGTTCTTGTGTTTCCGAAAAAAAAAAAAAAAGATACAGAATTCAAATGTTTAACAAAATCCAGAGCTGAAACTGAAGAAGATTTTTAATTTTTCCTCATCAGTATTTGTGACAAGACAGAGCACGCGTATTAATAAAAATGAACAACTCAGACTTTAAAATGGATCAATTCTCATACATTATTTGTGATAAATTTGTTTCTACAGCTGGACATCATAAAGTTGTTTTTTTTTTTACCTGATTGATGTGCCCTTTTCTCACTTTCAACACCAGATCCTCTAACAGTTTCTCCCACACGGCCTTGGAGAACAGATAAAGATTATATTACAGAAGCGCCACAATGACCTTTTTAATTTCTGGTTTTCATGGCAAATACTGTCCTTAGTTACCAGATGAGCTAATTTGTGCCATCAGACAATTATTTCTTGATAGACACATAAACCAAGGACTGATCTTCCTTCTCCATTTGAAAAGGTTCCCATGATGGCATCCAAAATTGAACAAATGTTGGCAGAAACATCCAGACAGTTAATTTTTTACAGGGAAACTGGTAGAAACAAATCTCTGAATGCAAAGCCGTGCACACGAATCCAAGACTGGAACTGTCCTCTTCTGTACTCATCCCATCTTTTTCTGCTGCTGTTGAAAATACTAACCTTATCAACAATAAAATAAATTGCAAATTTTTTCAATTCAAAGGACACGTAGGAATTGTAATTGCACAGAGAAAAACGTGCCGAATAGGTTGATTTTATGCAATCCAAATATATTTTTTATGGAGTGATTTCTTTCAAGATTCCCATTTTCTCATGAAAATCCTGGAAGGAAATTATTTGATATAACATATATAACTGTGGTTAATTTTTTCCCCTCTGAAGCAATATATTTTTTTCCAAAAACAATATCAATTTTTCAATGACACACGTTGCTTTTTACAAGCACAGTTAAATAATTTTAGGGTCAGCTTCCAAAAACTTGAAATTTTTATGCTTGTCAAAAAGCAGAAATTGGTTACTTTGGAATGCCTAATATTGACCAATAACTTAACAAAATTACAATGTTCTAAGTATTTATCTAAACACTGTAAATCTATTGGTCTATTCTATTCATCTTTAAATGCGTTCCAATATTACTCTTTCAGGAGGTGCATACCCTTGGCCTTGATGATAAATAAGTTGAAAATGGTGGAGATTCCCTCTTATATCTCAGGATGTTTCTTCTGAGCAGTGCAATGGATGGCCACTTGAGGCTGGCTGCAGTAGTGAGTCAATTCCCATTCACCCCCATGTTAACCTCTCTGGGGAGATGTACACACCAGCGGACATGGAGCTGCTCTATGTATGCACACAGTTATGCACAAACTACTCCATCACTTGATGGCACACCCAGATGTTATTGAATATTCACTAGCGAACAGAGTTCGAGCACACTTTAGAATATGGACGAGTTACTTTAAGTTCCATCCCTGTTTCCCAGGAATTGTATGTATTAAACTCCTCAGCCAAGCCTGATGTGCAAACAGCCTAATGTACTTGCCCAAAGTATCTATCCAGCAATAAAAATGATTTCGACTGACAGAAAAAATTGTTGACCTTTTTTGCGACCAGTTCAGCAATAATAAGCCAAAAGTATCTTGAGTAGTGAAAAAAGTAGTGTAGTCATCAGATATTAAAAACACGTGATCCCCTACCATTGAATTACATGTAAATTAATCTCACGACAATGTCAGCGGTTCCGTACAGATTTATACAATCACTCAATGATATCCAGTGTCTCCAATGTTCATGCCCACTGGAACCATAACCCGGTAATTATCTATTGATCGTTTTTTTTTTTTTTTTTTTTGGCCTGGAGGCGTTGCAGGGAGACATGCTGCTGTGAACGCAACTCCCGCGAGACTGTGCAGAGATTCAGTATGGCGGCTCCCAGCTGCTAGAGTAACACCTGAGTAGCAAACTAGCTAACTAGCAAACTAGCTAAAACAAGCCTAAACGATTTTTTTTTCTCAATTCTTGGTTTTTTTTCTGTTCTAAGTTTTTGTCATCCTCCACTTTTCATCGCCATTCAAACCGGAATACATATCAATCGACCTGGAAGCCCTATTGGACTATTTCGACGAGTTATTTTACAGAATCGACAATATGGATAAGGAAACCAACATAGACCGTACTGAACCAGCGAAAGCCATCAGTTCATCCACACCTTTCAGTAAGAGACCCCGTCCAGATTCACTCGATAGTACAGGTACATCTCCATCCCCGAAACCACCATGCTGCACAACCACCGAGGTAAGCGACATTCTCATTTCTATTGAAAATAAACTCACCGGCCTGGATGCCAGAATCGCACTCATTGAAGTACTGCACAAGGAATTCCAGTCACTGCGCTATTGCCTTGAATACAGTCAGGAACAGATAGATACTCTCACTAAGGAAAACAAATCACTGCAGCATTCCGTCAACGCACTTACCGACCAACTTGCATTTACCACCGCAGACAATAAAAACATGAAAGAAACCATCCTCGATTTACAAGCACGCAGTATGAGAGACAATCTCGTTTTCTCTGGCATTCCCGAACAACCGACCGAAGATCCGGAAACATCTGTAGAGGAATTCATGTCTAAACAGCTCAAACTACCCACAGAAACTGTCAACAATATCACATTCCACCGCGTTCATCGTCTCGTACCAAAAAACCCTCTCAGCAATAGACCCCGGCCAATCATTGCGAAATTCGAGCATTTTAAACAAAAACAACTAGTAGAGCGACAAGGCAGGCAGCTTAAAGGAACGGACTTCGGATTCAATGATCAATACCCGAAAGAAATCATGCAAAGGCGCAAGCAGTTATTCCCCATCCGAAAGAAGGCAATGGCTGAAGGAAAAAAAGCAATCATATCACTTGATAAATTATACATAAATGGACAGTTATACCGTGATAAAGATGTAACCCCCTGGCTTTTCTGAACCATCCTACTATCACACAGCTACTCTCACATACAGATAAAACACTCTGTCATACGATGTCTATCTCTAAAATCCGAAGACACCACAATTAAATTAAAATAATACAAATATGTGTATATGTAATGATAGAAATAATGTGAATATGATAATGGATTGTGTATAGGCTATGTATGTTATAATGGTATAGTATTGTGCTTATGTATGGTATCATACTATTATATACACTATCATATATAAATATTATACTATTATTACTATTATTATTATAATACTATCATTATTAATTATTGTATCTGTGCTATGTATGGTATCATATTCGTATTGTATATAACACAATCATATATACACTATCATATTATTATTATCATTATCATTTATTATACTAATTTTCTAATAAGTACTGTACTTATACCAGTACATACTGTCACACTATACTATATATATACTGTATTGTTGTTATTATTATCATTAATACTATTATTATTGTAACAATTTCCATACATACATTATTGCACCTAGTCTCACTGTAGTCTACTTACCCTAATCTATACCACTCTTTTGAATGTTGTTCTGTGTACTCGCTGTCTGTGTTTTTGTGCCAATATTTGTTTGTCTGTCTCAGGTTGGTGTTTTATATTTTCAGGTCAAACTCGCTCACGCACTGATCTGCAGACACACGCATATACACATGCACTCATATACAAACAGGCGAACACACGCACGCACACACGTATGTATGTGTGTGTGTGTGTATGTGTATGTTGTAATGTGGTAAATAGCCACTAGATGGCAGTATTGACTTTTTTTTTGTGAAGCCCAGTCTGAAGCTAGGTTGGGCATGTCCAGGGCATGCCCAGAGGGGAAAGTCCCAGAAATGGGAGGGGGCTGGACAAGAGTATATAAGGAGAAAAATTGAGAGAGTAGAGTAGTAGGAGAAATTGCAAGAAGGATACATTTGACCAGACCTGTCACTCTTTTCAAGACCTGTTAAGCTTTTTGTGGATTTTTGCCTGTGTTGGAGCATTTTCCTGTCCCAGGACATCACAACATAGCAGCCCATCTCCATTACAGGGAATTGTAAATATCTCATTTTTTAATTTTCTTTTCAATCTTGGTCAGTAGTGTAGGGTGTAGATTAGTTCTATGTGTTTGTTTAATTAAATCTGTTGAACTTAAAGGATTTTTGTCTGTCATCCCTTGCTGTCCGTGGACGCCAAAACAAATTTGGGGTCATAACAAATTGGGGGGCTCGGGTCCGTAGACCATTGTGCGAGTCATTTATTGAAAATCTAAAATTTCAAATAGTGAAATTGTTTTTTGAATTTTCCTAGATATATATTGGCAGATCAACAGCAATGGATGATTTCTTGGCATCACCAACCGTAGAGGTTTTGAAGTCTTTTAAAAAGACAGAACTGCTAGAAATATGCAGACAGTTAGAGCTGACAGATGTAAAACCAGCCATGCGAAAAGCAAGACTGGCGAGAGAGATTGTTGAATATTACATTGATGAAAATGTGTTTGCACCAGGAGATCTGGAACAGTTTCCGGTGGAAAATCCAAATGTAGAATTGGAACTTAAATTAAAAATGCTCGAAATTGAGGAAAAAGAAAAACAAAGAGAGTTCGAGACAGAGACAGAGAGATTTCGATTTGGAAAAATTAGACAGAGAAGAAAGGCTCCAAATGGAGCAACTAAAAATTAAAATAGAAGCCGAAAACAAATTTCGGGCTAGCCAGGAGGTAAAGCTGGTGCCTCCATTTTCAGAGAAGGAGGTTGATAAGTATTTCCAGTGCTTCGAGAAGGTAGCTAAGAGTTGTCAGTGGCCAAAGGAACACTGGCCTCTGATGTTGCAAACTGTCCTCAAGGGTAAAGCTCAACAAGCCTATTCGGCTTTGTCTGCAGATGAGTCCTCTGATTATGAGGTTGTCAAAAAGGTTATTTTGACAGCTTATGAGTTGGTTCCAGAGGCTAACCGACAGAGATTCAGAGGTCTGAAGAAATCTGACAATCAGACTTACGTGGAATTTGCTAACGAGAAGAAGGTTTGCTTTGAGCACTGGTGTACTTCTATGGAGATCAAGGATGATTTCAACTCACTAAAAGAGATGGTGTTAGTTGAAGAATTCAAGAACTGTGTCAAGGATGATATTAAGACCTACCTTAATGAGAAGCAAGCACTGAATTTGCAATCAGCTGCCAAGTTTGCAGACGAATATGTTCTCACACATAAGTCCAAATTTCAGTCTAGCAGTAAGAATAGATGGTCCAAATTTCAGAAGAAAGGTGACGGTGATACCCAAGATTCCTCACCCAAAGACAAAGACAAATCTGGTGACGGTGCTCAGAAATCCAGTAAAAGGTCTGAACAAAGTGTGAAAGCTGACAGTGACAAAAGTGGTCTAGTTTGCAATTATTGCAAGAAATCTGGTCATGTTACAACTAACTGTTGGTTCCTTAAAGCTAAGAAAGAAAAAGAAAAGGATACCAAACCCAATGCCTTTGTGAAGACAAGGTTAGAAACCCTTGTAGTAGATGACCGATCTGCTAAATTGCCTGCTCCTTGTGAGGCTAAGAAGCCTGATACTGCTGACTTTGTGAGGGAGGAATTTCTTCCATTTGTGTCAGAGGGATTAGTGGCTCTGAATGAGCATTCTCCTCCTGTCCCCATATATATCCTAAGGGATACCGGAGCTTCTCAGTCACTTTTTGTTGATGGACTCCTTGGAGTTACGTGATGAGACCGCTTCTGGGGATTTCATACTTGTACAAGGTATTGAAGGGAGAACTGTATCTGTACCCCTGCGCTCTGTATTCTTGAAGTCAGATTTAGTTACAGGACAGGTGAAGGTGGGACTTATGTCAAGTCTACCTATCAAGGGTGTTTCTCTGTTGCTAGGCAATGACCTGGCTGGGGGCAATGTAGTTCCCCCTGTTCATCTTACTTTACAGCCGAGCACTGAAGATGGCGATGAAGACCCATCTCTGTATCCTTCCTGTGCAGTGACTCGTGCTATGGCCAAGAAGGCTCAAGAAGAAGATGATGTGGTGCCGTCCAGCACCATGAATAGTCATGACTCAGGTGGTTCGCCTCATGACTCTGTTCAGCCTACTATGGTTTCTCCGTTCGAGGACTTATCAGACACTTTTATCAGTTCTCTATTCAGCCAGCCAGATGGGTCTGGTGATTCTGATGTGTCTGGAGACTTGTCTCTGTCCAGAAAGCAGTTGATTCAGGAGCAAAACAATGATCCTGAAATTTGTGTACTAAAGAAGAGAGCCCTTTCTAATGAAGAAATAGACACAGTTCCAGTTGGGTATTATCTCAAGGATGGAGTGTTGATGCGGAAGTGGCGCCCTCCTGATATCCCTGCCAATGCAGATTGGGCAATGGTCAAGCAAATTGTTGTTCGAAGGTCTACAGGAATGAGATCTTAACAATGGCTCATAGTTTGCCTTTAGGAGGTCATCTTGGTGTTAACAAGACTGTTGACAAGATCATGAAACACTTCTTCTGGCCTGGACTTCGGAAAGATGTTTCCAACTTTTGCAAAACCTGTCACACTTGTCAGGTAGTTGGAAAACACCAGTTAGACCCACCTGTAGCTCCATTGCAGCCTATCCCAGCATTTGGGGAGCCCTTCTCCAAGGTCATTGTTGATTGTGTTGGTCCATTACCCAAGACTAGATCTGGAAATCAGTACTTGTTGACAATCATGTGTGCATCTACCAGATTCCCTGAAGCCATCCCTCTACGCATCATCAAGACAACTGCAATTTCGAAGGCTTTGATAAAGTTCTTCACGTTGTTTGGCCTTCCCAGGGAAATTCAGTCAGATCAAGGTAGCAATTTCACTTCCGGATTGTTTCAGCAGGTTGTGTATGAACTAGGTGCGAAGCAGATTCTTTCCAGTGCCTATCATCCAGAGAGTCAGGGTGCCTTAGAGCGGTTTCATTCCACTCTCAAGGCAATGATGAGGACTTATTGTTATGACCATGAGAAAGACTGGGATGAAGGTGTTCATTTGCTGTTGTTTGCAGCTAGAGAAACAGTGCAGGAGTCTACTGGATTCAGTCCGTTTGAGCTAGTGTTTGGCCAGGAAGTGAGAGGACCTTTGCTATTGTTGAGTGAACAATGGCAAGAGAAAGAGCCGCATATCAGTCTGTTAGACTATGTTAGCAAGTTCAAGGAAGGACTGCGTGCAGCTTGTGACCTAGCCAAAGAGAACTTGAAATCAAGTCAGGGAAAAATGAAAACTTGGTATGATCATAAGGCTAGAAGCCGTGAGTTTAAACCAGGAGACAAGGTCCTTGTGTTGTTTCCCTTACAGTCCAATCCATTGCAGGCTAGATTTCATGGTCCTTATGAAATTCTGACAAAACTCAATGATCTCAATTACATTGTGAAGACTCCAGATAGGAGAAAGCTAAAACAGTTGCGTCACATTAACATGCTGAAGCCTTATCATGATAGGAATGCTAGGGTTGCAGCTGTCACTTCAGATCCTCCTATGGCCGAGACTTGTGAAGATGAGGGGGAGTTTCAAGATGATGAACCTAGAATTAAAGCTTAAGTTCTTTCATGTAAATTGTCAAATTCTGAAGTGTTGCAAAATCTTGATGTAAAACTCCAGCACTTAGAACCCTCACAGAAAGATCAGTTTGAGAGGTTGATCAAGAAATATAAAGATCTATTTCCTGATGTTCCAAAGAGAGTTTCTATAGCCTCTCATGATGTAGATGTTGGTGATGCCAAACCAATAAAACAGCATCCATACCGGATGAATCCTGAAAAGAGAAAGATTGCTGAGAAAGAGGTTGAGTACATGTTAGAACATGATATTATCAGACCCTCTAACTCAGATTGGAGTTCACCCTGTGTTCTAGTTCCAAAACCTGATGGAAGCACTAGATTCTGTACAGATTATCGCAAAGTCAATGCTGTAACTAGAACTGATGTGTTTCCAATACCTAGGATTGATGATTGTATCGATAGAGTAGGGCAAGCAAAGTTTCTGAACAAGATTGATTTATTGAAGGGTTATTGGTGTGTGCCTTTAACTGAGAGGGCCAAGAGCATCTCTGCTTTTGCCACACCATCTGGGTTATACCAGTATGAAGTCCTACCCTTTGGCATGAAAAATGCCCCAGCCACGTTCCAAAGGATGATACAGTCTACAATCACCGGATTGCCACACACACGGGTGCGTACATCGACGACCTGATCACATGGAGTGATTCCTGGGAAGAACATCTGAAAGATGTAGAGACGTTGTTCCAGCGCTTAACCCAGGCTAACCTGACTGTTAACCTGAACACGAGTGACTTTGGTTGTGCTACTGTCACGTATCTTGGTTACGTCATAGGCCAGGGTAAGGTGGCACCCATAAATGCTCAAGTCCAAGCCATCATGGACTTTCCAGTTCCTGACAACAAAAAAGCTTTGCGCCGCTTCCTTGGAATGATCGGGTACTACTGCAAGTTCTGCAAGAACTTTGCTGAGATTGCTCTCAGTCTCACCAACCAACTGAAGAAAGGCGTAAAGTTCACTTGGGATGAAGCATGCCAAAGAGCCTTCGATCGCCTGAAGTCTCTGCTGTGTCACTTCCCCGTGCTCAACAAACCGTTCTCCATGGCGGTCGATGCTAGCGACCAAGCTTGTGGATCTGTGCTCCTACAGAGAAGTGACTCTGATGACATTGAGCATCCCGTGGCATACTTCTCCAGGAAGTTCAATCGCCACCAAAAGAACTATTCCACAATTGAGAAGGAGCTGTTGGCTCTGGTTCTATCCTTACAACACTTTGAGGTCTATGTTTGTACGGGGAAAAAGCCAATGATTGTATATACTGACCACAATCCGTTAATGTTTTTGAGTAAGATGAAAAACAAAAATCGGAGATTGTTGAATTGGAGTTTGATTTTACAAGAGTTTGACTTGGAAATTAAGCATGTAAAGGGTGCTGACAATGTAATTGCCGATTGCTTATCCCGTGTTTGAATATGAGTATATATATCACCTGTGTTTATTAGCATATTGTATTATATGTATATATATATATACAACTGTCTACTTAACCATTTTTGTATTGACAAGAAAAATTTTGCCTTTATGAGTCAAAATTTTCCCCTTTTGGAATGGAGGTGTAATGTGGTAAATAGCCACTAGATGGCAGTATTGACTTTTTTTTTTTGTGAAGCCCAGTCTGAAGCTAGGTTGGGCATGTCCAGGGCATGCCCAGAGGGGAAAGTCCCAGAAATGGGAGGGGGCTGGACAAGAGTATATAAGGAGAAAAATTGAGGGAGTAGAGTAGTAGGAGAAATTGCAAGAAGGATACATTTGACCAGACCTGTCACTCTTTTCAAGACCTGTTAAGCTTTTTGTGGATTTTTGCCTGTGTTGGAGCATTTTCCTGTCCCAGGACATCACAACATAGCAGCCCATCTCCATTACAGGGAATTGTAAATATCTCATTTTTTAATTTTCTTTTCAATCTTGGTCAGTAGTGTAGGGTGTAGATTAGTTCTATGTATTTGTTTAATTAAATCTGTTGAACTTAAAGGATTTTGTCTGTCATCCCTTGCTGTCCGTGACACCATAACAAATTGGGGCCATAACAAATTGGGGTCATAACAATGTGTATTTAGTATTCCCTTAAAATGTCATCGTTAAAATTTCTATCTTGGAATATTCGTGGAATTGGTTCCCAGGCAAAAAAAATTACGAATATTCACCCAATTATCCAAACTTAAAGCAGACATATGTTTACTTCAAGAAAGCCATCTCTCTGAATCAAACCACAACAAATTAATATCATCACATTACAGTCATGTGTTTTCAGCTTATTACAACACAAAACAAAGAGGAGTTTCCATTCTTATTAGTAACAAAATCACATTTACCCACAATTCCACCATTACAGACCCAGAAGGACGATTTATCATTATTAATATTTCAATCGACAATAAACCGGTCACAATTTGCAATATTTACGGCCCCAACACTGACGACCCATCTTTTTCACACCTTTTTCTCTTCTATCTCAGTAACTCAAATTGCCCAATTATCATTGGAGGCGATTTCAATACAGTCATCAATCCACTAATGGACAAAAGCAATACTTCACATAACAGGCGCACCTGGCAATCAACAGACACAATAAAACAGTTCATGGGCGATTTTGGTCTTGGCGATAGTTGGCGGCTTCAACACCCTTCAGAAAGGCAATACTCTTTTTTCTCATCGGTTCATCAATCATACTCACGTATCGATTACTTTTTGACAAGCAACTCAATTATACCAAATATTTCAGATTCAAAAATACACTCAATAATCATCAGTGACCATGCTCCAATAACATTCACATGGAATAGAATTCCTTCACATAAACACAACACCAGGTGGCGCTTTAATACATCACTCCTCACAGACCCTGATTTCAATAACCTCATTAAAAAGGAGTGGGCATCCTTCCTAGAAATAAATTATTCCCCAGAGTCATCTCCGTCCATCATTTGGGAAACAGGAAAAGCAGTCCTAAGAGGAATTATCATTTCCTACTCCACTTACAAAAAAAAGAAACAACAAGAGCAAGAAGCCGATCCGGTACAAAAAATTCAACTCCTCGAAGACATTAATGCAAATAACCCAACTGAAGACACACAGAATGAATTAAGAAAATATAAATCTCAACTGAACGAAATTACAAACAAGAAAAATTCAATTTTTAATTCATAGACTCCGTCAAGAACACTTCCATCATAACAATAAATCTGCTAAATACTTATCAAACCAAATTAAACATAACAAAGAAAAAGCAACCATTTCTGTCATAAGGGGACTCAACAGGAAGCCATCACAATCACCCGAAGAAATAAATAGCATTTTTAAAGAATTCTATACCAACTTATACTCATGTGAAAAGGACCCAGAACAGTTAGATATTGACTCATTTCTCAGCAGCATCAACCTACCACAGCTCACCCAAGATCAAATTACAACACTTGAATCACCAATAACTGATAAGGAACTCGCTACTGCCCTCAAACTTATGCCCAACAATAGAACACGGGACCTGATGGCTTCCCTGCTGAGTTCTACAAACACTTCTGGTCCATTCTCGCCCCACTGTTCCAAAGAGTAATAATCGAAATAAAACACAACTCAAAATTACCAGCTAACATGAACATTGCCACAATATCACTTCTTTTGAAACCAAACAAAGATCCATCACTTCCTACCAGCTATAAGCCCTATCACTCCTCAATGTAGATCTGAAAATCATCACTAAAACACTACTTTTTACAGAATGGAAAAAGATAATCCCATCCATAATTCACCCTGATCAGACTGGCTTTATTAAAGGTAGACATTCATCCAGTAACACACATAGACTTTTTAATATAATGGATCACTCAGCACAAAAGGATATACCAACTGTCATTGTTTCTCTAGATGCAGAAAAAGCTTTTGACAGGGTTAACTGGTCATTTCTCATATCAACAATGCAAAAATTTGGCTTTGGGGAATCATTTTTTAACTGGGTGAAAATTCTGTACACTGCACCATCAGCCACAGTCATCACTAACGGACTAACTTCACAACGATTCACATTACACAGGGGGACTAGGCAAGGATGCCCCCTCTCTCCATCTTCATTCACCATTTTCATTGAACCATTAGCAGCAGCCATCCGCCAAAACGTCAACATTCAAGGATTCAAAACACAAAATGAACATCATAAAATCAGTCTCTATGCTGACGATATTTTGCTTTTTTTACAAAATCCCCACTCATCACTACTAGAAACAATCAGAGTCTTTGACACATTCTCCAAAATCTCCAATTATTCAATAAACTGGCATAAATCCTCAATCTTACCTCTGCAACCCAACAGTTGGGATGTGGCAGCATTCACCCCACCAATTCCTTTATGCACTACTCACATTACTTATCTAGGTATCAATATTTCTCCCAGGCTGTCAGAATTATTCAACCTCAATTATGTCCCCTTGCTTAAGTCGACAACCGACAACCTCCTCCGCTGGATGAATTTACCACTCTCAATAACAGGTAGAATTGCTACAATAAAAATGACAATACTTCCCAGAATTAATTATTTATTTTCTATGACTCCAACCCACCCCACTACTTACTGGTTAAAATCATTAGATTCAATCATTACCAAATTCTACTGGAAAAACAAGATCCCAAGAATTAAATTAACAACCCTACAAAAACCCAAAGCACAGGGAGGACTTGCAGCACCAAATTTTTTTCACTACTATATTGCAAATCAGCTTCAGTATTTATTCAAATGGATTCATCCCCACCAATCAGATAATACATGGATAGATATAGAACAGACAAATTGCAAAAATATCCCTATTTCAGATTTACCATTTCTCAGTTAGTCCATCAAACGTTACCCCTGCTTTAAGACATTCACAATATCAGCAACTCTGACAGCCTGGTGGAAATTCCACAAAATCACAAACTCCACATTAACTTTTTCAAAATTCACTCCAATTTGGAATAACCCCGATTTTCTCAGCAATGAAAAACCATTACATTTCCTCACATGGTCAGAAAAAGGGATCACTCACTTATCACATATCACTCAAAATAATATACTGGTTTCATTCACTGACCTGGTCCGGGAGCACGGCATCAGGAGCAATCAGTTTCTAGAATACTTGCAGCTAAAATCATCAATTCAAGCTACCTGTAACATTAAATCCATCAACCTTGACTTACCTCCATCAGCCTCAGACCTAATCAACATTCATTCAACAAAAAAACTCCTCTCAAAAATATATAGAATAATCTCAACATCAGATAAAACAATTTCTATGCCAACAGGAAAATGGGAAAGAGATCTGCTGATTGCTCCTGATGCTGACTTCTGGAACCAAATCTGCCAAAATATTTATTTCATGACTAGAAATGCAAACCTACAGTTAATTCAATACAAGATACTCCACAGAACCCACTACACTGGCCAGAAAATGTCTAAAATGGGCTTCACTTCAGAAACATGTTCTAACTGCACTCAAAACCAACCAGACACTTATATCCACGCTATTTGGCACTGCACACCTATTCAGCAGTTTTGGGAAAAGGTCACAAATTCACTCTCTGATCTCTTTGGCTGTCACATCCCTCTATCCCCCCCACTCTGCTTACTAGGTGACACAACAATTACAAATTTGACAAGACCAAATAAAAAAAATCTTCTAATCGCCCTAACTGTTGCCAAGAAAACAATCCTCATGAACTGGAAATCAAAAAGCAACACAAACATCACACAATGGAAGAATTATCTGATGGATCACATTACTATGGAAAACACAACATCCGACCCCACCCAACAGCATACAACAGAACCTCCGTCCATCTGGTCCCCTCTCATTAACTTCTTACAAACCTAATCCGGCAAAGCAATACACCTCTTTTGCCTGGGAACCAATCTCAAATGCCGTTAAGCTCATTCATTTATTCAATTATTCATTTATATGCATGTTTACATTCACACATACATACATACAAACAAACACAAAATACATTCAAGCATACATGCGCACATGCATACGTTCAAGCATAAATACATACATATAAATAATTGCTCTGTAAGTCTATGACTCATAACACTACAATCTACAAATCTTTACTAATGAATGATAAAATAATGATTTAAGCTGGTGGTGATGGCGGTGACGAGGGCAGCAATAATAATATTGACAAGAAATGATAAATGTACAGTTGCTAAACTACAATGGTGAATGTATGATTGCTGTTATCACTATTTGGTCGGGGGGGCAACATGGGCTCTGTGGCCTGCACCTGCCTTCGCCGTCTCAGCCTTCTTCCAATCCTCGCGCCTGGGCTAATGCCGCCTTACATGCCTTTGCCTTTTTTGTCTCTCATATATGTTATACACCATCTTCAGTACAAAAAAAAAAAAAAAACACACTCAAAGAATAGGGCAAGTGGGGCTTGGGCGTGGGGCTGGCCTTTGGTTGGCTTCTCGTCACATTCCTCACTTTTTAATGCACTACACTAGCTGAGTCACATCCCCCCAAAAGGAGAGGGAAAAAAAAAAAAAGAGGAAGGGGGAGAAGGCAGGCGGGGCTGTGGGTGGCGTCCGGGATGGGGTGGGGGGTTGGCCAGGGGGCCGGGGTGGTGGGGGGTCCACGGGCCCTGTGCCTTCTTAATATTTAATACTTAATAATGCTATTTATGTTATTGTAATTGTTCTCATTATTCTTAAATTTTCTATTATTATTGTTATAGATGTAATAGTGATGTAGCAATTATTGTTCTTCTTCTTCTTCTTCTTTTCTTTCTTATTATTATTATTATTGTTATTATCGTTATTATTATTATTATTATTATAATAATCATTGATTGTTGTTGCTGTCGTCATTTCGGCGCCGTCGTCATTAGCTTTACTAAAAAATAAGTGTTGCTACCTTAACAGTTTCTACCACAATAACTATTTTTGATTAAAATTATTATACCTATCAACTATAATATAAATAAATATATTACGTCTATTATGAAGACGTATGCTCGTGTGCATGTACACATACACACACGCGTACACGCACACACACACAACATTTACATTTAGTTGTCAACTTCTGTCTGTCATTTTATCTGTCTGTCTGTTTATTTGTCCATTTATGTATATGTAAAAGCCCGCGCCTCACACAATAAACATTTACACATCTGCCATTGATACATGCCCTTACCCCCCACGTTTCCTATCTGTTACATACTTCATTCACCAATGTTAAATATTTAATTTACATTAAATTTTGCATTTATTTACTGTTATTCAAGTTGAGTTATCTCTTTTGTTGTAATCATTATTATTTTCTTTTATTCTTTCTTTTTTTCTTTTTTTTCCTTAATGTACTATATCTTTTTTTTTTCCTTTCTTTACTAACCTAATTCTGCTGTTTAATCTGCATTTTGTCATCTGAAAATAAAAACAAAGTTGTCCTCCAAAGAGGGGGGGTGGTGGCGGCTATAAAAAAAAAAAAAAAAAAAAATCTATTGATCGACACATTTTGTAGTCCAATTTCAGACATATAAACTTTCCACAGTAATGGAAAGACTTTGATTGGACCCTCAGAAAAGTTTTTAAACCCTTGCGTAACAGCAAGGTAAGTTGTATTCTTTGAACTGTGAGTAGCTGAATGACATGAGTACAAAGAAAAAAAAAGACTTCCAAAACCAACTGAGAAGTGTCTTGGGTACATTTACACGATGGCAGTCTGATTCTGACATGGATAATGGGAATTATTCTGAATGGAACAATACTGGAAGGATCCTCGTACCAGATGGCTCTGTTACTCAATTTTTCTGAAGGAGGACTTCATTGATGGACAGTTTTGCTTTCATTTGAGTGAGTAGAATGAAGAAAGAAGGCATCCTTATGGCTAGCTAGCTAGCCCGCTGGCTGGCTGTTTTTTATTTTTGGTTTAGCCACGTTGATCACAGACCTTGTTTGCCACATTGGTTAGTATGAGTAACTGTTAGCCTTTGCTAATTGTATTGTATATGGAAGAATTTTTCTCAGTGTAGTGATGTTTCAGAATTCATACCGTATTCGAAGAAATTGAATGCCTGGGTTTTGTGTAAACTGAGAACAGCCCCAGGATTGTGGTAAAAACCCCAGCCTTATTCTGTGCACCAATTCTGTTCAATTTAGAATAGCATATTGTCTGCTTTTTCCCAATTGTGGAATGTCTGTTGTGTTAAAATGAGGTATATTTCAGATACTACTGTGTTAGTGAGTTATACTTGCTCCTTATAGGCCATAGGGCATGCAGTGAAAACTTGCTTAAAATTTCATTTTTGTGCAACAACTTTGGGGGCAACCTGAAACTGGTATGGATTTGAAGGCAATGATTCTCTGATCAAGAATATCAATGTCCCCACCCGTGGAATGTGCTCATAAATTTATAACATGCACTTGATAGTATGTCAAGTCCAAAATTCACTTTTTTTTGTTTTTTCTTTGTCACCAAACAGCTTACTTTACTTGCTGGAAAGCACAATCTTAACTGTTTTCATTCCTATTTTGAATATTTACCAGGTGGTTGGGAGCTATCAGGGGTCTTACACTTATATCATATTGTTTACTTAATTTTAATGTCACAAACATTGAGGTTAGGGACAATGGAGTATTAGACAAGTTTCATAAAGTAAAGGCAGATAAAGCGGTGGATCCTGATGGTTTATATCCTAGAGTTCTCAGGGAAGTTAGTGAGATCATCTTTAAACCTCTCTCAGCTATCTTCAGACGGTCTTTAGAAACTGGAGAAATACCAAAGGATTGGAAGCAGGGCAATATAATACCAATACATAAGAAAGGGTACCATACTGAGCCAGGAAATTACAGGCCAGTCAGTTTAACTTGCATTGCATGCAAAATACCGAAATCTATCATAAAAGACGAGCTGGTATTATTTCTTGAATATAATAATATCTTGAGGGATAGCCAACATGGTTTCCGTAAGGGAAGGTCATGCCTGAAAAACCATCTGGAATTTTTTGAAGAGGCCACCAAGACTTATGATCAGAGCAGGGCTTATCATCATATACTTGGATTTTCAGAAAGCATTTGATACATTACCGCCTAAGAGACTAATTTTTAAAATGAGCTCCATTGGAGTTACAGGAGGTATTCTGAAGTGGATTCAAAACTAGTTACATGACAGAATACAAAGAGTGGTGGTCAGTGGAATCTCATCTGAGCTAGGCATGGTGGGGAGTGGCATCCCTCAGGGATCGGTGTTGGGACCCCTGCTGTTCCTCATCTACATTAATGACCTTGATAGGAATATTGAGGGCAAATTGGTTAAATTTGCAGATGATACTACATTGGGAGGTTTGGCAAATAGTTTAGAGTCCACCAAAGTGATTCAGGATGATTTTGATAGAATCCAGAATTCGGCAGAAATGTGGCAAATGAAATTTAACGTAGCTAAATGTAAAGTTGTACATGTAGGTAATAAAAACATCAGACAGGATTACTTCATGGGAGGTTTAAAACTGGAATGTGCTCCAAATGAAAAAGATCTGGGAGTGATTGTTGACCAAACCCTCACAGGTTCTAGCCATTGTGCCGTAGCAGTTAAAAAAGCCAATCAGATGCTGGGATACATTGCCAAAAGTATTGAGTTCAAATCCAAGGAGGTCATACTTCTCTTGTACAACACATTCGTCCGACCACATCTGGAGTACTGTGTACAATTCTGGGGTCCATACTTTGAGAAAGACATAGAGGCTCTAGAAAAAGTTCAGAGAAGAGCCACTGAGCTAATTCCAGGTATAAAAGATGAAAGCTATGAGAAAAGGCTGAAGATCCTTAATCTTTTTAGTCTTAGGAAAAGGAGACTTAGGGGTGATCTGATTGAGGTCTTTAAATATGTTAAAGGGATTAACAAAGTGAATTTTGTTGGATTTCTTCTGCCATATTTTGTTAGTAGAACTCGGGATAACAAATGGAAGTTGACCAAGGGTAAATTTAGCACTGATATTAGGAAATATTTTTTTCACCCAGAGAGTAATCTCAGTGTGGAATAGCTTGCCTGACCATATTGTTGAGAAAGAAACCTTGGGAATTTTCAAGAGGAGGCTTGACTTAAAGCTAGATACCATTGAGTCTTTGAGTATCTGAAGTGATATATTCACAATAGAAAAAAAAAAAAACTTAGTTATCCAGCTTGGTGCTGATGTCTATCCAGACTTGAAGTGTCAGGGGTCATGATAAAAGTGTAACATATTTGGTACTTTGTACCCTTAAGTCATGATAGTTGATGTAAAATGTGGTGTCAACAGCAAAGCTGAGCCACTTTAGTGGCTTCCAGGTGACACCACTGGCAGGCAAACTGAGATACAGACCTAAAAATTTGGCTTTTTCCGTGGTTTCCTGCTAAACCAAATTGGTATCCCGCGGTAGGATAATTAAGACAAATTCATCTTTATTGTCCGTCCTCCCCATTTCATATATCGTAGAGGAACATTCCCTTACACAATCAGGCAGGATGATTCTAACTCCGACTAGCTGTTGGCGGAAACAAACTTCACTATCAGGTTCCCAAATAAATACATAAATAAATATCTTCATTGTCAATAAATGAATGTCCCAATCAAGAAAAACAAAATCAGTCATTATCATTGCACTTATTTGATGAGAGGATTTATTTTTGTGTCCTGTTCCCTTGATGCAGTGCTCAGCACAAACTCTCTGAGATATAAGAGGGAATGGTTGCCATTTTTCAACTCATTTCTCATCAAGTTCAAGGGGACGCACCTTCTGAAAGATAAATGTTGAAAGAGATTGGATGCACAGAAGTGGAACAATAGATAATCCATGTTTAGATGAATGCTGAGAACATTGAAGTTTCATTAAGTCATTGGTCAGTATTTGGCACAAATGCCCATTCATTTATTCCTGAGCTCCCAATGTAAGCTCAGTTTTTGACTGCATTAATTTTGAAAAGTAACAAATTTGTCTTCAGGACAATTATAATAGTATTTGCAACAAAATATATTTCTTCAGAGAAAAAAACTACAGTGATGTATGTAACTGCAATGAATTTCTTTCTTGGATTTTCATGAGTAATTGGGAATAGTCAAGAAAGTCAGTCCATAAACAAAATATTTATATTGCATACAATAAACTTATCAGGTTCATCATTCAGTGTGCATTTACAATTCCTAGGTGTCCTTTGCTTTAAAAAATCTTCAGTATATTTCATTCCTGATTAGGTAAGTATTTTTGACAGTAATAGATTAAAAAAAGTGAGAAAGACATAAGAGGAGCAGACTGTTCCAGTTTTTAATGTGTACTCACTGCTTTGCTTTCACAGCTTTCATATGTTTCTAACTTTTCCCTGAGTAAATGAATAAATTTGATATTTATTTTTGGATGGTTCAGTTTTGGATTCCATCTAGAGTTGAACAAAGGAGGTATTCTCCTAGTTAAGGGCTGTAATTGCCATCAATACGAGAAATTGAGCAGGTCATTGTGGCAGTTCTCTGATGTAACTTATTCGTTCTCCAGGATCATGCAAGAGAAAATGTTTGATGGTCAGATTTTAAATATGAGAGAAAGGCACATCAATCAGGCTTCTGGGTATCCAGTCCCTGAGGCTAATTTACCAAAAAATGTATCAACAGTAATGAGGGCAACCAAAGCAATGCAGCATTAAATTATCAATATAAGGTTTGCATTGTTCTTTTGAAATGAAACATACTCACTTTGTGTTCAGTGATGTCAAAAAAGATTGATTTGGAAAAATTAAAACTTAGAATTGATAATATCTTCTCCAGTCAAACATTAGAATTTTGTGGGGACACACACACACAATGAACAATATTTAAATAATAAATCTGAAGTTGTTTAGTTTCAGTAATGCAATATATGACAAACTGCTCATTGTTAAATTTGTAATGTTGGACAAATTTACCGATGTGAGACATTCCATTTATTTTTAGGTTCTAAAGGGCTGTTATTCTGGAAACATGAAACAGTGAAGACCATCCAAACCTGTAATGAGCCCCTGAATTCAGCTGCCATGACTAATGCCACTATTATACATCCTGATTACTTTTATATAAGTGGGTTTTCTGGGATTCCCCACACAAAATACCACTATGCCTTCCTGTGCTTTGTTTACGCTCTGACAGTACTGGGAAACACTTTTATAATGCTGATGATCTGCATGAACCAGTGTCTTCACACTCCAAAATACATAGTAGTTTTTAATTTGGCTCTGTCTGACTTGTGTGAAAGCACTGCACTTGTTCCACAGGAAATTGTCACTTTTCTATTTAAATCACATTTAATCTCCTATGCAAGCTGCTTGACAAACAAATTCTTCTTCTTGAATTCATGTCTCGCAGTGCAGTCTCTTACTCTCACTATTCTGTCCTATGATAGGTGTGTAGCAATTTGCTTTCCACTGAGATACAATGAGATTGTGACAAATAAATCAATGCAGGGTGCTGTAGGTACCATATGGATTTTTTTGTTTCTCAGTTAATGTCATTGTAGTGTATTTGATCAATGAACTGTCATTTTGCAAATCCGTTGTGATAAATAGCTATTTCTGTGATCACGGAGCCACATACCGTTTGGCATGCAATGACACCACTCCAGATTATATTATTTTGTGGACATATCCTGTTATTATTCTCTGGTTTCCAGTGTTGTTTATCATAGTTACATACATTAGCATAGCCAGAGCATTATTTAAAATTGCAACAGCCTCTGAACGGCTCAAAGCCATAAAAACCTGCACCTCTCATTTGGTCTTGGTGAGTGTGTTCTATTTTCCTTTATGCGCTACAATAGCACTGGACTCCTTAATTGACCAGAATGCCCGAATTATTAACCTGTCCCTGGCAACCTTTTGCCACCTATGCTAAACCCAATCATCTACTCACTGATGACAGAAGAATTCAGAGAATCTATCAAAAAGCTGTACAGAAGAAAGACAGATACACATCACTGATAGAGAACAAGGATTACATGCTCAAATCTCAAATGACTGACTGGCAACTTTAACCGTGTTCGTTGTATTTTGTTTCATCAACAGTCAGCACCGCAAATTTATTTGTGAAATGTTTTTCTTTATTTTTCAGTGCTGACAAATGTAGTAAAAAATTCAAAAAAATGAAATGCATGAGTTAATGATAAATGGTTTGAGTCGAATTCTGTCTCGTCCATTTTGTTTGTATGTTTTAGGCATATAAGATCCCCAATTCAACATTAAATAATAAATGATCAATGTGAATTTCACTGATCTACTCTATTTAGTTGAACATTTGACCCTACACCAGTGTTTCAGCCCTGTTTTTCAACTGAGTGGTAAACAATTTTTTGTTTTCAGAAAGAAAATTATAGTTTTTTTTTCTAGGGTTAAGAACTGAGGAGCAACCCTCAGTGAACCCGATGAATTCAATCGTAGCCTCCCACAATAAAACCCTACTATGTATCCTGAGTTCATCCTCATAAGTGGTGTTTTTTGGTTTTCTGGCACAAAATGTTTCTGTCTGCTTGGGCTTTTGCAGTGTTTAAGATCCAAAGTTCTCAGTCCAAAGTGCATTGAAGTCTTAAGCGAAACCCTGAGATATTACCTTCACTGTATACTGGTGTTTTTTTTAGCTTGCCATCAAACCCCCCCCTGGAGAATGACTTTATTTTCAAAATTTGTGTTTAAAGCACTAATTGGTGGGAGGACACGTACATGTTATAAATGATAATTTTTTGGTGCTGTATGTTAATAAACCTACAAGAGAGAAGGCAATTTTAGACTTAGTGCTCTGTAGTAACCCAGATAGAATTAGCATTGTTGAGGTATTGGAGCCACTTGGGACTAGTGATCACTCTACTGTTAATTTTGATGTTTCATGGGAAGTTAAAAAGGTGTCTTCGAAAACCAAAATTTTCAATTTTAGGTGAGCAAACTTTGACAAGATGCGCTCATATCTAAGTGAAATAAAATGGGAGACCCTCCTAGACTGTGAGTCTGTAAATGAGATGTGGGAAAGATGTAAGGGGGTTTTACTTGATTCACAGTGCAAATTCATTCCAAAGGTGTCCAAAAGTAAGCTGAAAAAGCAGAATCCTTGGTGGATGACCACAGCTATTCGTAGGAGTTTGAGGGAAAAGAGGAATCTTTATAAGATTTACATAAAGGATAACAATGAGAACACTAAGGCTGAATACTGTAAAATGCAGGCTGTGGTCAAAAAAGAGCTGAGGAATGCTAGAAGACTGTATGAAAGACAAATCACAGAGGAGGCAAAAACTAACCCTCAGTGCTTCTTTCAGTACTGTAGCAGAAAAAGGAAAGACAAAGAGCAGGTTAAGTGCATAAAGAATAAAAATGGATCGCTGCTATATGATAACAAGGATATTGCGGATACCTTAAACAGTTACTTTGTTGAGAATTTTACCTCAGAGTGGGTGTTTATTCGGCCAGAGGGCATGTCCAATGCTCAAGATTATTAAGCGGAAATTGAGGTTAGGGATGATGAAGTATTAGACAAGTTGCATAAACTAAAGGCAGACAAGGCGGCGGGTCCTGATGGCTTATATCCTAAAGTGCTCAGGGAAGTTAGTGAGATCATCTTTAAGCCGCTATCCGCCATCTTCAGACGGTCTTTAGAAACTGGAGAAATACCAAATGATTGGAAACAGGGCAATATAGTACCAATATACAAGAAAGGGGACCGTACTGAGCCAGGAAATTACAGGCCAGTCAGTTTAACTTGCATTGCAAAATACTGGAATCTATCATATAAGATGAGCTGGACTTATTTCTTGAACGTAATAATATCTTGAGGGATAGCCAACATGGTTTCCGTAAGGGAAGGTCATGCCTGACAAACCTTCTGGAATTTTTTGAAGAGGCCACCAAGACTTATGACCAGAGCCGGGCTTATGACATCATATACTTGGATTTTCAGAAAGCGTTTGATACAGTACTGCATGAGAGACTAATTTTTAAAATGAGCTCCATTGGAGTTACAGGAGGTATTCTGGAGTGGATTCAAAACTGGTTACAGGACAGAACACAAAGAGTGGTGGTCAGTGGTATCTCATCTGAGCTAGGTATGGTGGGGAGTGGCGTCCCCCAGGGATCGGTGTTGGGACCCCTGCTGTTCCTCATCTATATTAATGACCTTGATAGGAATATTGAGAGTAAATTAGTTATATTTGCAGATGATCCTAAATTGGGAGGTTTGGCAAATAGTTTAGAGTCCACTAAAGTGATTCAGGATGATTTGGATAGAATCCAGAATTGGGCAGAAATGTGGCAAAGGAAATTTAATGTAGCAAAATATAAAGTTGTACATGTAGGCAATAAAAACATTAGACGGGATAACTTCATGGGAGGTTTAAACTGGAATGTGCTCCACACGAAAAAGATCTGGGAGTGATTGCTGACCAAACCCTCACAGGCTCTAGCCATTGTGCCGTAGCAGTTAAAAAAGCCAATCGGACGCTGGGATACATTGCCAAAAGTATTGAGTACAAATCCAAGGAGGTGATGCTTCTTTTGTACAACACATTTGTCAGACCACATCTGGAGTACTGTGTACAGTTCTGGGGACCATACTTTACGAAAGATATAGAGGCTCTAGAAAAAGTTCAGAGAAGAGCCACTAAGCTAATTCTGGGTATAAAAGATGAAAGCTATGAGAAGAGGCTGAAGATCCTTTATCTCTTTAGTCTTAGGAAAAGGAGACTTAGGGTGATCTGATTGAGGTCTTTAAATATGTTAAAGGGATTAACAAAGTGAATTATGTAGGATTCCTTCGACCAAGTGTTGTTAGTAGAACTCGGGGTCACAAATGGAAGTTGACCAAGGGTAAATTTAGCACTGATATTCGGAAGTATTTCTTCACCTAAAGAATAATTTCGATGTGGAATAGCTTGCCTGACCATATTGTTGAGGCAGAGACCTAGGGAGTTTTCAAGAACAGGCTTAACTTAAAGCTAGATACCATGAGTCATTGAGTATCTGAAGTGATATATTCACAATGGTATAAAGAGACTGGCGAGCCTAGTTGGGCTGAACGGCCTGTTCTCGCCAATCATGTTATGTTATGTTATGTTATGAAAATGACACATACATAAACAAAATACTCAAATTTACAAAAATTCAGGAAAAACTGGGAAGAAAAAGAAGAGAAAAACCATAGACCACACAGAATGAGAGCAACACAGGATAAAAAACACAACATAAGACACAACAGGGAAGACAATGTGTCGATACTTTTCCTTTTTGTGTAACAACGGACCAGAGATAATGTTGAGATTGGAAGATAGGGATGGATGTAAACAAGAGGAGTATTAAAGTAAAGCGATTTACTGGAGATTTACATATACAAGATATGTAGAGTCTAATTTTTGTAGGGAAACTACAGTGTAAAGTGCATTTGGGCATAAAAGCCTGAGAATCCCTGATGATATTTGCTGCAGCAGTAACAATCCAGACCAACAAAACGATGGTCAGTAGAAAATATAAAACAAAAAATGAGAGACTAAATATGAAGAGAAATGAATAAATATGAACTAATGAGAAAATTATGCAAAAGTGGAAGTAAAAGACAGAATTGTCTGAATGTTGTTCAAGTTTGAAGCAGTTCTAGCTCACTGGCAACTTAAGGGATTAATGAAGTTTTGAATATTTTTGATTTAACTGCTCAATTGTTTTTCTGTGTCTGTGTATGTATGTGTGTAATTGCATTGTTGAAGACTCATTCCATGATTAACGCCGCTAAAATATTAATTACCCCGCCCCACCCTTAAGGGGTATTGTTTTTGGTTCGGTTTATTTCTGTGTTTGTTTGTGTGTTTGTGCGTTTGTTTGTTTGTCAACACTTTTGCGGCAAAACTAATGGCCAGATTCATCCGAAATTCGGTTTAGGGATTGCCACTGACCCAGAATAGATGCCTATTGAATTTTGGAGAAGTAGGTCAAAGTATGTGCGAGGGGCGGGGTTTTTTGTGCCTGGCACCACTTGTTTAAACTGGTTTGAGGCAATACTACTCAGCAAGATTGCCTTTGATGGTCAGTTATTCCAGAATATAAGGAATAGGTACGATATAAAGCAAAAAATAGTTAACTCTCCAGTTCAAGAAAAGAATATTCAATAATATCATTTATTATTGAATAGCGGATCTTAAGTGCCTCAAGCATCAAGCAAAATAAGACAGAATTCTACTGGAACCATTTATTATTTATATATGCGTCTCACCTGATTACATAATTTTTTAACCATGTCTTTCCGCATTGAAGCCACGGGATAACAGTTTAAATGTAAACTGCAGCTGATGATTGTACATGCAATGAAATTCAATGAATTTGGTTAAAGTTGCTTTTCATTTGAGATTTGAACATTTAATCACTTGGCTCACAAAGATGGACTTCTGGTTGTGTGATGGACGTAGGGTTGCCACCTTTGTGAACTAAATATAAGGAGCGTGGGGGGGGTGGGGGGGTGGTGGTGGTTGGGGGATAAGGGAAAGCATACCCCGATATATTTTGATATCATCATTAACTAATAGGGTAGACACCAGAGGGTATACCAGCTCCCCTGCAAATTTCAAGAGGAGCAAGTGGTTCAGATAATAGGTGGATATACGCCAATATAATAACCTAACCTATCAGAATCTAAAAACATTTTAAAGAATGGAAAAATGTATTTTCACTTTTAAAAATTGCTTAAAAATTGGAAATATTCATACTCATCAACCATGTAGAAAAATAAACTTTAAATTGCATAAATAAACTTTTGCATTCAAAAAAATAGATTTATTATAAAAATTCAAGCTGACCAGCCAATTGGCAAGGATTAGAGCTTCCGAAAATTAGTTTAGCCTGATAAGTTTAACTCTCAGCAACAACAATCGGCATATACTTTAAAAGCTGGGGCAATCTCCATAACTGCTGGTAAAATAACAAATTCTACAGAAAGATTGCTTGGGCTAAAAGCAAAATTTTTCATTTTGTACGAAGTCAAAACCGTTTGCTGATATCTTTACCAAGCTAGCCAATTGTCTGTTAAACATAGCTGTCCATTTAGGGGCTGAGTTATGTTGTACAAAGCTAATCATGCAAAATTAATTGGTCTTTATCTATGCCACTAACCACTGTCATGTTTTCTTTTCCTGATCTCTTTATGATTTTTTTTCCTCTTTTGGACATTTCTTCCAAAGTGAATTGTTAAAAGTGCATGGAAATCCACTTAAATAAACTTGCATGTTGCCACCTTCGCTGAACAGTAGACACGAGATGGCGCATTATCAACTGAGGGAGTTAAGGAGGTCCACATTAGAGATATCACATTTCCACGGACTTAATTGATCATCCATAGGGAGCCTCCTTGAAGCTTGGATCCCTGATTGATTTTACAAATTCAGCTCTGAACACGCACGCTGAAGCAAAGTTGGAAAAAAAAAGTGACCATTTTGTCTGAAATTTAATGTTTCACTTATGGGCTACTCTTAAGTTCTTCATTGAGAAACTCAGTTCGTCGATTTTTTTTTTCATAATTAATTTTATTTGGTAGCTATTAAACACAGAACAAACGGTGCTCCGTATAGATTTGTCAAGGAACGCAACACAATATTTTCAATTACGAAACGATTCCATAAAATACTGAACAGATGGCAACTCTAGATGTTCGTGGCAGTAGCTTGAGTCTCCTCCCCTGCAATACCCCCAACACAAATACAAAACTAATCAGCAGCATTAAACAACAGTGTGACTAAGAAATTTAAAGATGAGTTCCTCTGGAAGAGGGGGTAAAAATGCATCCAACGCCAATTCTGGAAGAGAAAAGATCCATGTTAGCGGCTCAAACTAGCCAAGCTAGCCCTACCCACTTCAATGAGGATGCCGGAAGGGAAGATTCCACGATTCTAAAGGAGTTCAAAGATCTAAGGAGGAAAAATCAAGAAGCATATGATGCCACTCAGTCACCAGTAAATAAAATCCATGCCCCAGGTAAAGGACTGGATTGTGAAAACTGGGGGAAGAATTGAGGAAATGGAATCAAAATTTTGCTAAATTGAAGACAGCAGTCTGAGACGTGAGAGCGCACTCTGGTACCTTGTAAACAGAGATGCAGAGATGACGGCAAAATACGAGGATTTTCAGGACAGACTCAGGCGCAAAAATATCTGGATTTACTAAGTGCATGAAGGCAGTGAGCATAAAGATACTAACGAGTTTGTAAAAGAGTTTTTGTTAGTCACCCGAACTGGATGAGAAGATAGAGAGGGCCCACAGATCTGTGATGGCCAAACCGAGGGACACGAGTGCACCCCCACACTCTGTGATCGCGCTTTCTGGACTTCACTGTCAAAGAACATGTGCTGCAGCTTGCGTGGGGACAAGACAAGGGCGTAGGTTTGCATATGGAAGGTAGGGACATGTCCCTCCCAATATTTCGAGAAGCCAGATTGTCCCTACCGATATTTCAGTGAACTCGTTCTTATCATCTTTCCACACAAGCCGTGTAAGACCCAGTTGTGGAGGATTCGTCTCCAAGACAACCTATTTACGCATTCTAGCATTTGATTGGTTGAAAGGGAGGGACTACCTGAAGGCTAAAAGTCAAGAATAAACTGACCTTGACTGACCTCTCTATTCAGGTCATGAACGTTCATTTTTGTCTAAAGCGAGACTTGAGGCGCGCATCTAGATCTCTGGCTTTGATTAAATGTGTTTGCAATGGCTTGCCCGTTGAAGAGAACCGTAATTTGGCATTTGTTCCAGATTTTTCCTCATCACGTAACTATAGCACTTTTCCCATGGCCCAACTCATGACATACATTGATATTACCTTTGGTAGCTTCGTATCACTTTTGTGGAAATTTCATTGTCAGAGAGTGTGAGAAAAAAAGGTTGCTCCATGTCAAGTCGTGCTGCTGCTAATATTTTGCCGAACTGAATGCAAAGTGTAATGTTGGTTGAATAAGTGATCTAACTACTCAGAAACAGATAGTTACTCAAAGTGAAAACTTGCTAGTTACCTTAAATTAGTTTCTACAGGAATAAAATGCCAACGAATGTTCATTAAACCTGGTTTCTGCTGGTTAGTAATCGGGTTGCTAGCAGTCATAAATATAAACCAGGTGGATATGTCAAATTATGAGGTGAATTTCAGTGGAAAAATTTTGTGAAGGTGCCATTATTAATGAAATATTTTATATGCAGGAACCACAGCAGCAAGCTAGAGAAACAGAGCAAGCTGTTGAGGATACAGGTGTATCAGGGCTTCAGGTGAGGTCATAATTATGACTTGTTCTGTGGAATTATAGGGAAAGCATTAAAGTTAGTCTCATGATGTTCAGCAAATGTAACTTTTGAAAGTAAAAATAACCCAACCAACTTTGGCTCAGTGGGGGAAATGAAAGAAACACCTAATCGTAAATCTAACATGATCCAGTCCGATTAACGCTCGGTTTGCGTCTTGTCCAATTCATAGTCGGTGGTCCATTTTGAAGTGTTTATCGCGGCTGCAATCGTGTTACCGCACATTAAGATGCTTAACAGAGAGGATTGCGAGCAGGCTTGCTAACGTAGTTATATATCCACTCACTTGATATCAATGTCCAGGTTACCAGATCTGAGCGGGTTTCATGAGTGCGCTGAGATGGTTTGCAGCTGTCAGTAAAGGTTGTGGCAAGTTTATGTATGTGGCATCTTTGTAAGAAAATCATGGAGGCACCTTGTGTAGCATCATTAAAAAAACGGAGAAACACTCATTCGGATAATCTCTGTGTACAGTAAAGGCAGTATCTGCAGTCAGATTTACAAAAATTTTCCAGCTCACGCGCCACGCGCACTCGCATCACATAGGTGTCGCTACCAATTCTCACGTTAAACCTACGCCCTTGGGACAAGAAGTCACATTTCAGGGGGAATGGATCTACTTTGAACATGAATATTCCCCGGACCCACAGATGAGGAGGGGACAGGTGCACCGGGTCATTAAACAACTGAAGTCAAAGGGGACGTGCTGCAGGCGTCCCTATCCGGCACAACTCAGGATGACAACAGATTCAGGAGGGAGGGTGCTTGAAACTCAGGTGGATTCAGTCACAACACTTAGGGAACTGGGAATTAATGTCCAAATTAACGAGAGAGAGAGAGAGAGAGAGAGAGACTGTAGAAGGAGCTTACAAGAGGCAGATGGCAAGGAAACCGCTGCATCAAAAGCCGTGACGTCACTATCCAGCGCGAAATTGAGGAAACCATGAATTAAGAAGATGAGTCACCCAGATACAGTACCAGTCGAAAGTTTGGACACACTTTGCTAATGTCACAGCACTCTGTTTTTTGAGAAATTTAAATGGCTTAACTTCTCTATATAATCTCAAATGGAATGTGGTAAGAGGTAAACGGTCACAAATTAAAAGAGAATAATTTACTTGTTTGAATAGTGTCCACAATTTTAGAATTCTAAAATTTTAGAAAAATTTTAGAAAAAAGTAGAATGGGTGCTGAATCCTCAAGAAAAAATAAAGTAAAAAATGTACAGGACAGCACTCCACTTAATAAACTTTACTGCCACACAAACCTTTCGGGTGTAACCCTTCCTCAGCATGCTTCAGGCAACAAAATAAATAAATTGCACACACACACAGGTGTCATTTATCAGCAATCAGACTGACGCGGCAGTTTGTTCAAACCAATATTTTTAAAGATTCAAACAAACACTTTAAATTGTTTTTATGTAACTCACTCAGACTACTTTATTGTCCATTTAAAATGCATAAAAATGGAAATTTGTCTTTGGCTCTGGCATGAAGACAGCATAAAACACAAGATATTTTAAAACATCACAATAAGTAAATTAATAAGACAAAGAATAAAACAGTGAAGTAGCACATCCCACCGAAGTCCAATTGTCTTCTAAAATATAGTGCTTAATGAGCAGATAAGTCACCTAAAAAAAAATTTTAAAAATGAAGAAAGGATTAGAACAGTGGGGCAAAAATAATGATAATAAGTGCAAAAAGTCAAAGGCATGTCTGTGTGCTGGGGGCGGGTCCTGCAGAACCTGTTTAAACAGTGCAGAAAGTCAGAGGCATGTATGTGTGCTGGGGGCAGGTCCTGCAGAACCTATTTAAACAGTTCCTTGTTGAGAGTGGCCACAGCTGACGGAATAAAGGACATTTTGTAGCCCTTTTTCCCGGCCAGTGGGACTGCCAGTCTACGCCCTGATGGCAGCATCCGAAAAGCAGAATGGAGGAGGTGGGTGGGATCGTGGTAGATCTGGGTTGCTTTTTTGGTTATTGCTTGGGAATGTAAATCGTAATTGTTTTTGTCTGATGATCTTGCCAGCCTGATTGATGATTTGTGCCAGTTTGTTATTCTGTTTCAGGGATAGGTTTCCGTACCAGGACACAAAATTGTACGTCAGCACACTCTCAATTAGTGATTTGTAAACCATGGAGAGGGTCCACTGGCTGGTGTTAAAAAAAGTTTCCTGAGGAGAGCAAGGCGTTGTCTCCTTTTTTTATGGATATAATCCACATTTTCCTGGAAGGAAAGATGATCATCCATTATTGTTCCAAGATATTTGAAATGTGTGACTTGCTCCACATCTTGACCCTTCATGCTGATTGGCATAAAGGTGGGCATGGAACCTGTGCCACCTTCTCTTCTGTTGCCTCTTAGACACAGCTCTTTGGTCTTAGCAACATTCAGGTCTAAGAAGCTTCTGTCAAAGCAGGTGGCCAGGGTGTTAATGTACTGGCAGTGGGAGGTGCTGTTTGTATCGTGCAGGCAGGCAACCAGGGCCATGTCATCGGCACATTTAAGAAGGGAGAGGTTACTGCTGTTACATTGTATTTCATTAGTGTATATAGAGAAGAGCAAGGGAGATAGAACACACCCTTGAGGAACACCTGTATTGAGTACCAGAGTGTCAGAAAGGGTATTGTTAATGCGGACTTTCTGAGGTCGGTCTCTTAAGAATTCCTTAATTAAGAGAACCAGGCTATCACTCACATTGAGATCACGCAGGCGCCACAGTAGAAGATGAGGCTGAATGGTGTTAAAGGCTGAGGAGAAGTCCATAAACAGGACACGGACATGGTTATTGGGTTTGTCCAGGTGGATATGGATTCTATCCAGAAGGGTGAGTGTGGCATCCTAATTTTTAATGTTATTTAATGGCCATATTAACAGACATATTTACAACAAACAGACATTTTTACAAACAAGAAGTTAGCACCAACTCTTCACTGAGCCACTCTGGCTCTAAAGTGTCAAGAAAATGAATCCAGAAACATTCCCTTTGTAGAAGGATTTTATCTCGATCCCCACCTCTAGGTGGAGTTTTAACTGCTTCAATGCCCAAATATCTCAGGTCAATAGTAGTATGATTATAGCTATTAAAGTGTCTAGCAACTGCTGATTTAGAATCGTGATTGCAAATTGAACATTTGTGTTCACAGATTCTTGTTTTTAATTCACGTTTCGTTTTTCCAACGAAGTACAGATTGCAAGGATGTTGCAATAAATACACAACAAATTTAGTGTTGCATGTAATTCAACCTCTAACTTTCACAACCTTTCCAGTTTTAGGATGTAGTACGAGGTTTTCTCTGGTCAGATTCGGACATTGAATACAGTTAAAACAAGGAAAATTACCGTTGGAGACACCAGACAGAAAATGAGAAGGTTTTCTTGAAAAATTTGATCTCATGAGATAGTCTCTCAAATTGAGCTGTCTATTAAAGAAAAATCTTGGTAGCTCTTGAAAAGCTTTGCTAATTTCTGGGTCCGTTTTCAGAATGTGCCAGTATTTATTGACAAATTTTTTAAGTGCACTGGATAGAGGACTATACGTGCACACCATTGAGACAGGGTTACCAGAAAGAACTTTTTCTTTTCTTTCAGTTGAAATAAAACATTCCACTGGATCTGCTGGACTTTATCCATTGTGTTTTTAATCAGACTAGAACAATAACCTCTACAAATAAAATTGTTACAGAGTTCCTTGGCTTGTCTCAAAAACTTCATCCAAGTCGCATATGCGTTCTTATCTTAAAATCTGACTGTATCGAACACTCCTTTTAAGTGAGGGTGGATGATAACTACAATAATGAAGGAAAGTGTTTCTGTCCGTTTCTTTTTTCTACACCTCTGTGCGCAAAACATGAACGTTCTTCTTAACCAGAATATCCAAAAATGAAATCATATCCAGATCAAAATTAAGTGTAAACTTAATAGTTTCTTTTTTACGGTTTAGGTACTCGTGGAATTTTTTTCAAATCCTCCACATTACCACTCCAAACAAAAAACAGTTCATTGATGTACCTCCATTTAGTTTTAATAAATGCCGAGTTGTTGTTATTGTTGTGGATGAAATCTTCCTCGAACTTGCCTATAAATAAGTTTGCGTAGTTTAATGCTACAGCAGACTCCATCACCGTGCCTCTACGCTACAAATAAAAATGATCCTGAAACTTAAAGTAATTTTCAGTTAAGAATATTCCAGTCAAAGACTACAATAACTGTGTCGTCGGATATCATTCAGACCTCTGATTTAAAAAATAACCTAAACCTCATGTGGTATACTAGGATATAGGCTGGGCATATCCATTGTACTAAGTATATCCTTGGTGGTAACCTCACAGTCAGTTTTCTCAAAAAATCAGTCGTGCCTTTCAAATGAGAGGGCAATGTTTGTACCAAAGGTTTAATATGAAAGTGAATGAAATGCGAAATGGGTTCGGTGAGTGAACCAATACTCGCCACTATTGGCTGTCCAGGTGGATTTCTCAAATCTTTATGTATCTTTGGACAGGTTTACAACACAGGTCTTATGGGATTCTCTTGAATCATGTATTTATATTCATTGTCAGAAATCCCACCTTCACGTAAGTAGCATTTTAAAAACACTTTAATTTCTTGTCCAAATCTGCACGTGGGAACAATACACAGAGGAGTATATACGAGTCTATCAGAAAGTTGTGTCGTAATCGCATTTATATATGCAGATTTATCCTGAACCACTATAGCCCCGCCTTTATCAGCATGACGTATCACAAGCTGATCATTATTCATTAATTTCATTAAGGCCTGCCTCTCTGACTCGAGCAGATTTGAGTATAATTTAATTTCTTCATTCTGAGCACACAAATCCATAACCTCTTGCTCAACTAGCTGACAAAAAGTCTCCACTGACGCTTGATTAGTTTGTAGACCAAATGTACTTTTAGGCTTGAACATTCTGACATTGCTGGGCTCATTTAAAGATTTTTGTGGTACAGGCCAAGTCAGTTCGTCTAGCAGGAACAAAAGGAAGTCCTTTGGATAAAAGATTGTGTTGGTGGTTACTTAGCTCCGTGCTGGAAATGTTAAACACATTGGATCCGTCCAGTTGCTCTGCTTTGCGTCTTCTCTTCTCCCTCCTCGTATTTCTTTTCTCCCTCTTGAAGGGTGTGGATGCTGTGATGCGGGTTTTGGATGCTGTGATGCCGCTTTTCTCAGGCGTGAAAAGCGCTGGCTGATAGAAGCATCTGTCTGTGAAAAGCGCTGGCTGGTAGAAGCATCTGTGTCCCTGCTGCTCTGCGCTGATGCATTGGAGAATAAGGTCCGCTGGCGGCGATGTCTCCTGATGTGTGTGCCGCTGAGCCAGGAATATACTTTATCATTCTGATAGTCCTGTGTGTCCCGTCGGTATTTTCCCATCTTGTGTTGTTCAAGTTCACATTTATCAGTCTCAATCTTCCTGTAGCAGTCCGCCCAAATGGTTTGAATTTCTTCCTTCGAAATCGTGGTGCTCATTTCTTGGCGTTATTGTTCAATTTCCGAACGAGTTTTGACCAGTTTCTCAGTCTCATTTTCAATAATGAACAGCATTAAATCAAGGGAGCACTTGTTCAAAATAGCACACCACTTCGTACAAAATTCTGAATTACCCCGTCCCAGGGTACGTTCTTTGGTAATGTGTAAGCCTCTAGGGATTCTGCTGTTATGCCAGAACTGAGATAAAAATGTCGCATGAAGCAGAGAACGTATCACTTTCTTGCGGAGTTGCTCCAGTGAGCCTGAATATGATTCTGAATTGTGAAGAATCTGGCAGTCTTCATTAATCTCAGGAAACAATATTCTCCTGGAATCACAGGCCGAAAATGAGAAAACAGCCGCTCTGGCTTCAGTGAGTCGGTCTTCTTCATCAAATATTTTGAGAGCGGGGCAGCGTTCCCCCTCTCGAAATGACCTTTTTTGTACTTTGCGCGCCTTGCAACATATTCAATTGACAGTTGTACTGGGGAGCAGCAAAAGGAAAAATAAAACAAGAAACCTGAGGGAAAAAAATACTGGCTATCCATCGATGGTTTGCGAGTAAAGATGATGCTGGCCAAGAAGATGATGGAAATACCACAGCAGCCGCCACTGCCCCAGCCTCTTCTTCTACTGAACACGTGTCCCCAACACCGATTCGCTCGGAGGAGACTCGGTGGCGGGTAGGTTACCAGTTTAGTTTCCCCACAACTTATGTATTACATCTGCCTATTTCAGCTATGGTTTTAGCTAACTATTTCAACCATTCATGTCAGGCGCCAGGATGAAGTGACTGCACAGGCTTTTAAAAATTTTGAGCAGGCATTTTTTTTTTCATTAAAATAAAATTAATTCATTAAACCGTATGGCTAAATAACAATAACATAAGGGCTTAGGTCCATATAGCATTTTACTCTAGCAGAAAAGTGGTGGCAGAGTACTGGGGAAAGCTGGGATGAAGCAGTGAGGGTTTTTTCCTCTCTCACTGTGAATGGTACACAGACTGAACACTAACCCTCAGGCTACTGTTAAAATTAAATACATAATGAATTCTGCTTGTGTTAATATCCCATTAAAGCTTAGCTGAGTAAATCCATAGATATATAGAGAATCTCTGATGAGTGATATCAAATTTATGAAAAAACAGTAGTAATAGGCTCAGGATTAACAAAAATTACTGCTCGAGTTTCCAAACTTTGATGTCTCAGGCTCACAAATTTCACATCTTATTTATCTCATAAATGTCAAAATCGTATTATTTGTAAAATTATAGAGAAGAATTTGCTTATAGTTGGCAGTCTATTCAAGTCATGAATAATTAGCTAGCTATAATGCTAACACGTATCTCCATTGAATGAAAATTATTCATCCCGTTGACTTCAATAAACCGCAAAAAATGTATGCTAGCGATGGGTAACGGTTGCCAGCAGGGGGATTGGTTACGTTACCGTGTTTGCCAATGAACAGAATCTGACCAGTCACAATGCGAGACAGTTGTATTACACGTGTGTAATACCAAACCTGTATCACACTGATTTTTCATAATTTATGGGCTAAAGGTAGGCTACTATGGTGAAGTATTTCTCTAACAACTTGACATGTTTTTCTATAGTCGTGTACTTAAGCTCAGTGTTGCATGGCTTGAGTGTTAAAATGCATACGACCATTTTACTAATCAATAATTGGATCTTTCAACATTTTATCAAGATAATGATTATTGTATTTTATTTACATCGACCGTTTAATGCTATTCTGCATGTATCAACAAATGGCTGTAGTCAGTACTGATGGCTCAGCCTGGCTGTGTTTTGTTGCTTTGTGTTGCTTGCATTACTATATAAATGATGTTTAAACAGATATGTTTTGAGGTGAGTTTTGAAGAGAGAGAGTGAGTCAATCTTGTGGAGGTCAGGGGGGAGCAAATTCCAGAGCTGCGGAGCCGAGCAGCTGAATGCCCTACTTCCCATGGTAGAGAGACGGACACGTGGGGGGGAAAGGTGGGTGGAGGAAGAGGATCTGAGTGTGCGGACAGGGGTGATGACATGGAGGAGATCACAGAGGTGTGGTGGGGTGAGGTTGTGGATGGCTTTGCAGGTGAGTAACAGTATTTTGTTCTGTATACAGTGTTTGATGGGGAGCCTGTGGAGTTGCTGTAAAATGGGTGTAATATGACCGATTGATGGAGTCCTGGTAATGACATGAGCTGCTGAGTTCTGTACCTGTTGCAGGTTGAGGAAAGTTTTTTGAGGGAGACCAAACAGAAGGGAGTTGCAATAGTGAAGTTTAGAGGTGACAAGACTGTGAACAAGTGTGGCAGCAGTGTGAGGTGTAAGGGAGGGGCGGAGGTGGTTGATGTTGCGGAGATGGAAGTATGCTGACGGGGTTATGATGTTTATATGGGAGCTGAAGGAAAGTGTGCTGTCAAGAATGACACCCAGACTCTTGACCTGAGGGGAGGGAGAGATGGATGATTCATCAATGGGTAGGGTAAAGGTGTTGGATTTGGCTGGGGTGGATTTAGTGCCGACCAGTAACATTTCTGTTTTGTCACTGTTAAGTTTGAGAAAATTAGCTGTGAACCAGGATTTTATTTCGAGGAGGCAGTTGGATAGGGAAGTCAGTGGGAGGACGGAGGTGGGTTTAGTAGAGATGTAGAGCTGGGTGTCATCCGCATGGCAATGGAACTGAATGTGATGTTTCTGGAAGATATGGCCAAGGGGAAGTGAGTAAATTATAAATAGCAGGGGCCCCAGGACAGAGCCCTGGGGCACACCTGTAGCAACCAGTAGTGAGTGTGATGTGAATGATTTCAGTTGAATGAACTGAGTGCGACCAGAGAGGTATGATTTCAACCAGTTGAGGGGTGTGTGTGTGATGCCAATTGCAAGAAGTCTGTCCAGGAGAATGGTGGTAGAGATGGTGTCAGAGGCCACACTCAGATCAAGCAGGATGAGGATTGATAAAAGACCGGAATCAGCTGCCAGGAGGAGCTCATTTGTGATTTTCAGGAGTGCTGTTTCGGTACTTTGGAAAGGACGGAAGCCAGATTGGCATTGCTTATAGAGATTATTATGGGAGAGATGGGAATGAAGCTGGGAGGCCACAGTTTTTTCGAGAATCTTAGAGATGAATGGAAGATTGGAGATGGGACAAAAGTTATTGAGGTTACTGGGATCTGCATTGGATTTCTTAAGTATAGGGGTAACAGTGGCTGTTTTGAGAGATGAGGGAACAATACCAGTGGCAAGTGAAGAATGGATTATGCATGTAATGAGTGGGGCCAGAGAGGAGATGGTAGCTTTGACGAGAACAGTGAGAAGGGGGTCTAACTGGGAGGTTGATGATTTGGATTTCTTGATAAGTTATTTCAGTAAGATATAAGATATTTCAGTAGCAGAAGGTAAAGTAAATGCATAGTAACTTAGAAGGGGGTATAGAGGGAACAGAGGAAGGAGTAAGAGGGCAGTGAGGAACTAGTTGCTGATGAATATTTGTGATTTTGGTGATGAAAAATGGCATAAGGGTGTTACAAAAAGCAGTGGAATACATGTGTGGAGGGTGTGAATCAAGGGGTTGGGTGAGTTTACTAAGGAGGGAGAAAAGGGCCTTAGAGTCTCTTGCACTGGAGTTAAGTCAGAGTAGTAGCTGGACATGGCCTGGGTAATACAGTCTTTGTAGTGGGAGATATGGTTGCAGTACATTTCTTTATGAATAGTGATACCAGTCTTCTTGTATAGGCGTTCTAGCTGGCGTCCTTTAGCTTCAAAGGCAAAGAAAACACTTGGTACAACTTTACCTGAGGTGAAAAAGTTATAATTCCGGGGTTCAAAAAACCCAACCAATAATTTTTGCGATTTTTTTGGAGCGAATAATTCGCTATCAAACACGGCTAAATTCCAGTTCGAGAGTTCCGCCATTTTGTCATGGCTGTGCTGTGATGCTGACGTCAGTGGTTCCAGTAGCGTAGGGATTGTGTAATGGGAACTGGTGCCAGGACAGAGCCCTCGAGCTGTCACTTTCAGATCGACTGGAACACCCAAACGCCACACATTGGGGCATGTTGACACTGTATCCATAAATTTCCGTTCATGGGATGATAACCTTTGCAAGACTGACGGCAAATTTCTATCACAACGACGTCAAACAACAGAATATTTTCGGACGTTTCAATACTGTTTTGCTACGTGTCAACTGTGTGATGGGCTTATGTGTCGTCACACCGACCTCCGAGCAGAAGATTTCAGAATTTCTGATTGGTTGAAATTTGTTCTCACAATAACAATGGCGGCGCCCACTGCTTTTTCCATAATGTCGTCATTTGAGAGTTTCCGCATTTTTTTACACAGCGAAAAAAATCGCTAAAAATATTCGTCAACTGTTTTGAGGTCTACGAGGACTATTCTTTCAGATAAAAATTACTTTCACTGTATGTTTTCTTTGCCTTTAAGCTGTCTGAGGGCAGGAGTGAACCAGGGTGAGGAGCAGGTGAAGGTAACAGATCTAGTTTTGAGAGGGGCGGGGTTATCTAAAAGGTTATGGAGACAATTATTATACTGAGAAACCAGATCATCTGTGGTGGATAAACTGTCAGCACAGGGAAAAGAATTAATACCAGCGGAGAGGGTGTCTAGGTTGATGTTCTTAATATTACGGAAGGACATAGTGTGTGGAACAGTGTTTTTGGAGACTGCCAGATTGACACTAAAAGAGAGTAACATGTGGTCAGTAAAGAGCAGGATGTCTGTGGTGCACTTGGCAGGGGAAACACCAGAGCAGCACATTAAGTCCAATATTTGTCCTTTAGTATGGGTTGGGCAGTCAGTGTATTGCTGAACACCGAAGCTGTCCAGGCATGATGTAAAGTCTCCGGTGAGGGGGTTGCTGATATTGTCCATGTGGATGTTGAAGTCTCCCAGGATTATTATATCCCCGAAATACGAGTTTCAGGGATATCATGGTTTCGCCCCACCCGCCGCCGCGTCCGTAGATCTTAGCCGTTAGCTAACTCACATAATGCTTTACGTTGGCTTCTCATTTTTAGCATACGGGTGGATATGGTAGAAAGGATGAACTGATTAGATTTTGGGCAAGTATGCACTCCTAGGTTTGCCACCAGGTGGCGCTATATACTGAAAAAATCAGTTTTTTAACCATATCTCTGGAACAATTATTTACACAGACCTCAAATTTGCCTCATATTGTAGGTCTAGCAAAGATGAAATTACTAAAGGGGGCTTCGAGGATTAGGGAATTTCGGGGATATACCCCTTGCTGTCGGCCGCCGACAGCGTAGGCCAAGTTATGTTTGGGTAAAGGGTGGAGAGATGTGTCAGGAAAGCTACAAAGTCATTCAAAAACTTTTTATTTGATTAAGGAGGACGGTAAACTGTGGCAATGATGGTGGGAACGGGCCCATGTAGCTGTAAGGCCATGGACTCGAATGAGGGGTGAGGAGTGGTAGTCACAGGTGAGACTCTCCACTTCTCGCGTGAAAACATCGTGAGACCTCCTCCCCGGCCAGAGTCCCGTGGTCGGCAGGTGTAAACAAACCCAGAAGGCGTGGAGGCATTAAGTGGGGCAAAGTCATTGGGCTGTTGCCATGTTTCTGTCAAGCATAAAAAATCCAACTTACGGTCGACAAGGAGCTCATGGACAAGGGGCGCCTTGGTTGATAGCGAGTGGATGTTTAACAAATCTAATTTCACATCGATGTTGCAGAGTGTTCCCAAGAAATGGAAGTAGCAGGTTAAATGAAAACAGTAGCCAGTCAAGAGTTGTATGTGCGGCACACTGTCAGTCCTCCGCTAGGGAGGTCTGGGGGCACCCGCCCCCCCCAGGGAAATTTTTCTCACAGTTGCAGTTTCCATAGACCTATAAGTCTCCTATGCAATGACTTCAAAATCTTTGCATCAATACTTAAGATTACAGAAATATACAGTATTTCAACACTTATTCATCCAGATCTGACAGGAATTGAAGAACTCTGAATCAGCAATCAGTGGTTGGATCCAGAAAAGAACTTTCAGGGCTCTTCAGCCTTGAGTTAATTATACAAATCAAATCAAACATTCTTGGATGGGAGATTTTACTTCTCTCTCTTTTGGGACTAATGGAATTAATTTGAATGAATGTGAAACCAAGATTTAATTATAGCTGCTGTGCAGCAATGGTCGGGGCCGGGCAATTTTAGGCAAAATTAGGCAATTCTGAGCAACAAGCAGAGTGTAGGAAGATGAAAAAAGGTTGCATTCTAATGTGCATTTTACATCAGTTGAGGCTTGAACTCACAATTTCTGAGACTGAGGTCTGTCTTCTATCTCACTGAGCGAATGGCAAGTGACAGTTCATGTGTGGCTTCACAAATTGACTAAGCCAAGCATCAGGGTGCCAGAGAGTAGCCATCCATGCCATGGAAAAGCAAATTTCAAAGTGAAAGTTCCAAAGCTGTAGCACATATGGTTGATTTGTTATGAATTCTCAAAGTTTTGAAATTTGAAGGCTTGCTGTAGCGCCACCATCAGGACTATTGTCTTGTGTTTCCATTTGAGGACATCTGGCATGGGACTGGACCTTCGTGAAAAGTTTGGGTAGATTTCTCACGTGGAAATGTTGCACGAGCTGAGGCTTGAACTCACAATCTTCAACACCAAGAAACATCCTCAATCTCACTGAGCTAATTGGCAAATGGAAATGTCACATGTAGCTTCACAAATTAACTAAGCCAGTCACCTGTGTGCAAGACAGCATCTGTTAGCATGTAAAGGCAGATTTCAAACGGCTGTCAAAAATTCAGTTATTAAGACAAAAATCTGAAAATACACAAATTACATTTAGACAGCATGGAGATGTTGGTAATTTGTTTCTAACAATGATTTATTGGCTCCATAAGTGAAAAACTGATGTTTAAAAATGCCATTTTTGCGTTGACTCCAATTGTTCGCATGAGAGCGAAATTCAAAATGCTGTAAAAAATTCCGTTTTTGAGATTAAATTCTGATATTTTCCAAACATCGTCTACCATGACTCCAAAATTTTGTCATTTTGTTTAAATGAACATTGAGAATGTATTTAGCAAGAATTTGCAAGTATATGTTTATAAACCGTTTGCAGTCAAACATTTTGATGCACTGAAGGCTCAATTTTCAATAAATCATAAATCAGTGTGGATCATTTGTGTAGGACAGTTTGAAGATGCTCTGTAGCAAGTTTGGTGACAATTGAGCAAAAATTGTGGGAGAAGATACGTTTAATAAGTTTTACAGTTTTTGAAAAAAACAGAGTGATGGACTTCATAATTTGCAAGAGGTTTAAACGTAGAAAAGTTTCTTCAGCATTGGGGCTACATTTTGGTGAAAGTTGCAAATCTGTAGCACATATGGTTGAATTGTTGTGAATTTTCAAAATTTTGAACTTTAGATGCTTGCTGTAGCGCCACCATGAGGAATATTGGCCTGTTTTTTGCAGCTGAGGCAATCTCGCACGGGACTGAAGCTTGGTGCAAAGTTTGGTGATTTTTCGCGCAAGGGAAGTAGGATTTCCTCAGAAGAAGAAGAAGAAGAAGAAGAAAGAATAAGAAAGAAGAACATGCAGGATAGCAATAAGGTCCTGGCAGATTAGGCTGCCTGGCCCCTAATTATCTTTTTCAGTCCCTACCCATACCAGTACCTGCAACCACCTTCAGGATGTTCAACAAACTTTTATCAAAATGGAAAAAGGAAAAAGTAAGGAAGAAGGGGAGGGGACCAAGTTCAATATCAAGGGCTATTCCATGACTGGGTAATACAGATTTTTGTCCATCTTTATTTGACGGGGGATTTTGAAGGTGATTTACTTCAGGCAATCAGATGAAGTCATTTGCGCGGCTACAGCCATGCTTCAGGTTGCCTTTGAACAGCCTCCTTCGATACTTTCAAATAAGCTCACAGCGAATAGGACGCAATAAGGAGACCTCCAGTGGGTATTGAACAGTACTTTATTATTACCATTGAACATAATGTTGGAACCAAATATAATTTATTTTAATTATATAATTTTATTATAATATAATAAAAATAATCATTAAAAATAATAATAATAATAATAATAATAATGTAGTGAAATACAGTATAATAATAACAATGGTTGGAATAAAATATACAGTGCGTATAAAAAAAGGTAATCCAACTTCAGCGGGTTAATATACCTCCTTGATAATATCGTTTCACCATTTCTATGCAATTTTCCAAGGAAAAGGACATCCTTATCTCTTCATGGATACCACTGACTGCAACATTACTGTTGAGCATTCCTGATTAAATCACCTTTGAAAATGGCAGATTCAAATTTCATTTTTCCAAGTTTCCTTTATTGATGGATGTCAGAAAAAAAAAAGAGTCTATGAAAGTCAGTGAAAGTCAGTGAAAGTCAACACACTGCCCTCTGCCTATGCACCGACACCTTCAACATGTCCACCTCCCCTTTCGATGCAAAGCAGACGGCAACGGAGCACGTCCTCAACTGCACGTCTCACCATAGCCGGATCATTTTGCAAAGCCTGAAGTTCATTTTGAATGTGCTCTTGCAGTTCGTCAAGATCTGGGAGGAGTCACAAACGCTTTGTTTTTCAAATGTCCCCAAAGAAAAATGAAATTCTCATCTGCCATTTTCAAAGGTGATTTAATCAGTCATGCGCAACAGTAATGTTGCAGTCAGTGGTACCATGAAGAGCTAAAGACATCCTTTTCCTTGGCAAATTGCATAGAAATGGTGAAATGATATAAACGTGGAATGTTAACCCGCTGAAGTTGGATTACCTTTTTTAATATGCACTGTATGGGCGATATTCACAATATTTTGCAATTAGAGGATTCCAGATAAACCTCATGAAGCAAATAAAAATGGAAGTTGGAAGCAGAGGTTATGATTATGGATGATTAATGGGAGGAAAGTCATCTATGTAGCCATAAGATCACAAACACCCTTATGTGGAGGGAGTTAGACCGGAAAGTTAAGGTTTGGTTCCTCAGCATGGGCGGCGCGTAATGAAGGCTAGGGAAGGCTAAGCCTTCCCAAATTTTCTGCTGGAAAATCATATATGTGACCCCGGATCACAAAACCAGTCGTAAGTCGCACAAGCCCATTTTGCGCTGCAGCCGTCTAATACATTTTACATTAAAATTATCGGTTTTTCGATTTGTGCATTAAACGTTAGAAAAATAACTTAAGACACCATTCCAAGTGAGTATTTCGCAAAAATCCTGCCATAGGTGCCTTTAAACTTGATTTTGGAGAAGTGGGTGGTGAAAATCTTTGTGTAATTAGCCCAAAAAGAATGAAAAATGCGCCGACAAAAATCGCTTCCAGCGCGGCGCCAGTTGGAGATTCCCAAACATTGTTGGTATTGTTGCAAAGCGGGGAATTCCCTCTATTTGATTATCTATGAGATGACTACGTAGGTTCAAACGTGAACCAATAGGAGACGTCAGAACAAGCCGCACTTGGCGTAAACAAAGACAGGCTTTCCCTAGAAACAGTTTTTTTTTTAAACCGGGACTTGTACTTTTATTCTACTACATTTAAAAGATAAAAAGTATACTTTTACTTTGTTACTTTGACACTGGCCACTTCGTTACTCGTTCCAAATTAAAATATGAATGTACAAAACCCAAAACCAGTGAAGTTGGCACGTTGTGTAAATCGTAAATAAAAACAGAATACAATGATTTGCAAATCCTTTTCAACCTATATTCAATTGAATACACTGCAAAGACAAGTTACTTAATGTTCGAACAGGTAAACTTTGTAATTTTTTTTGCAAATATTAGCTCATTTGGAATTTGATGCCTGCAACATGTTTCAAAAAAAGCTGGCACAAGTGGCAAAAAAAAAGACTGAGAGAGTTGAGGAATGCTCATCAAACACTTATTTGGAACATCCCACAGGTGAATGGGCTAATTGGGAACAGGTGGGTGCCATGATTGGGTATAAAAGCAGCTTCCCTGAAATGCTCAGTCATTCACAAACAAGGATGGGGCGAGGGTCACCACTTAGTGAACAAATGCGTGAGCTGATTGTCGAACAGTTTAAAAACAACATTCCTCAACGAGCTATTGCAAGAAATTTAGGGATTTCATCATCTACGGTCCGTAATATCGTCAAAGGTTCAGAGAATCTGGAGAAATCACTGCACGTAAGCGACAAGGCCGAAAACCAACATTGAATGCCCGTGACCTTCGATCCCTCAGGCGGTACTGCATCAAAAACCGACATCAGTGTGTAAAGGACATCACCACATGGGCTCAGGAACACTTCAGAAAACCACTGTCAGTAACTACAGTTCGTCGCTACATCTGCAAGTGCAAGTTAAAACTCTACAATGCAAAGCGAAAGCCATTTATCAACAGCACCCAGAAACGCCACCGGCTTCGCTGGGCCCAAGCTCATCTAAGATGGACTGATGCAAAGTGGAAAAAGTGTTCTGTGGTCTGACGAGTCCACATTTCAAATTGTTTTTGGAAACTGTGGACGTCGTGTCCCTCCGGACCAAAGAGGAAAAGAACCATCCGGACTGTTATAGGCGCAAAGTTCAAAAGCCAGCATCTGTGATGGTATGGGGGTGTATTAGTGCCCAAGGCATGGGCAACTTACACATATGTGAAGGCACCATTAATGCTGAAAGGTACATACAGGTTTTGGAGCAACATATGTTGCCATCCAAGCAACGTCTTTTTCATGGACGCCCCTGCTTATTTCAGCAAGACAATGCCAAGCCACATTCTGCACGTGTTACAACAGCATGGCTCCGTAGTAAAAGAGTGCGGGTACTAGACTGGCCTGCCTGTAGTCCAGACCTGTCTCCTATTGAAAATGTGTGGCGATTATGAAGCGTAAAATACGACAACGGAGACCCCGGACTGTTGAACAACTTAAGCTGTACATCAAGCAAGAATGGGAAAGAGTTCCACCTGAAAAGCTTCAAAATTGGTCTCCTCAGTTCCCAAACGTTTACTGAGTGTCGTTAAAAGGAAAGGTGATGTAACACAGTGGTAAAAAGGCCCCTGTGCCAACTTTTTTTGCAATGTGTTGCTGCCTTTAAATTCTAAGTTAATGATTATTTGCAAAAAAAAATAAAGTTTCTCAGTTTGAACATTAAACATCTTGTCTTTGCAGTGTATTCAATTGAATATAAGTTGAAAAGGATTTGCAAATCATTGTATTCTGTTTTTATCTACGATTTACATAACGTGCCAACTTCACTGGTTTTGGGTTTTGTAATTCATCATTTAAGGATTGTCTGGATGTGGCGTGTTCAAGAAGAACAGCGGTGCTCGGCTGGCTATCATGAGCGCTTTGTGCAGATGCATCTTCCAGCGAACATGGAGCTGCAAATTTGTGCACCCAGTTCCAATATTCTCCCACTAGATGACACCCCCGGTTCAGTTATTGAATATTCGCAGGCAAGCCGAGTTCGCTCCAATCCCTGTTTTTCAGGAGTTGCCTGAATTAAACTCTTCAGCTAAGCCTGATGTGCAAACTGCTCAATATCCTGTGTATAAAAGTTAGTCAGATAGCCTTCCCAAACGTCAGGCTCACCCGCCGCCTATGCTCCTCAGGACCTCCAAAGTGCTGCCTGAGTTTGCTGGAGGGTCCTCACCATTACGCTGGTGAGGCTGTGGAATGATTGGGGACCAGACCCATATTTTTGGGACTGTCCAAAGCTGCAGAGATTCTGGGAAAACAGTAAGCCTGAGATTGCAGTCATTTTAGATGTTGTTTGCCTTGGAATCTGCTGTTTTATATGTTGAGATATACGACCCCAATTCCGAAATAGTTGGGACGAAGTGTAAATTGTGAATAAAATCAAAATGCAATGACTTTCAGATCACATGAGCCAATATGTTATTTACAATAGAACATAGATAACATTTCAAATGTTTAAACTGAGACATTTTACATTTTTATCCACAAAATGAGCTTATTTCAAATTTTCTGGCTGCAACAGGTCTCAAAAAAGTTGGGACACAGGCAAAAAAGGGCTGAAAAAGCAATTATTATATAAGAGAATCAGCTGAAAGAACATTTAGCAAGTAATTAAGTTAACTGGCATCAGGTGTGTAACATGATTGGCTATAAAAAGGGATGTCTTAGAGAGGCAGAGTCTCTCAGAAGTAAAGATGGCCAGAGGCTCTCCAACCTGTGAAGACTTGCGTAAAAAAATTGTGGAATACTTTAAAAACATTGTTCCTCAACGGCAAATTGCAAAGGCTTTGAAGGTCTCATTATCGACAGTGCATAACATCATCAAAAGATTCAGAGAAAGTGGAAAAATCTCTGTGCGTAAGGGACAAGGCCGAAGACTTTTACTGGATGCCCATAATCTTTGGGCCCTCAGACGCCACTGCATCACTCACCGGCATGATTCTGTCATTGACATTACTAAATGGGCTCAGGAATACTTCAAGAAACCACTGTCTGTAAACACAGTCTGCCGTGCCATCCACAGATGCCACCTAAAACATCATGCAAAAAGGAAGCCATTGTTGAGCATGATCCAGAAGCGCCGCCGTGTTCTGTGGGCCAAGGCTCATTTAAAATGGACTGTAGCAAAGTGGCAAAGTGTCCTGAGGTCAGACGAGTCCAAATTTGACATTCTTGTTGGAAATCATGGGCGTCGTGTCCTCCAGGCTAAAGAGGAGAAAGACCACCCCTCCTGTTATCAGCGTTCAGTTCAAAAGCCAGCATCTCCGATGGTATGGGGATGCATTAGTGCATATAGTGTGGGACTCTTGCATGTGTATTTAAGCAGGACAATGCAAAACCACATATTACAGCTATTACAACGGCATGGCTTCGTAGTAGAAGAGTCCGTGTGCTGAACTGGCCTGCCTGCATTCCTGCTCTTCCACCGATTGAGAACATTTGGCGCATAATTAAACGAAAAGTCCGTCAAAGGAGACCCAAAACTCTCCAGCACGTGGAAACCTGTATTAAACAAGAGTGGGATCAAATTCCAATGGCTAAACTCAAGAAACTTGTCTCCTCAATGCCCAGACGCCTCCACTCTGTGTTAAAAAGAAGAGGGGATGCTACACCATGGTAAACAGGCCCCTGTCCCAACTTTTTTGAGACCTGTAGCAGTCATCAAATTTGAAAGGAGATAATTTTGTGGATAAAATTGTCAAATTTCTCAGTTTCAACATTTGCTATGTGATCACTGTTCTATTGTGAATAAAATACTGGCTGTTGTGATTTGAAAGTCATTGCGTTTTGATTTTATTCACAATTTACTCTTTGTCCCAACTATTTTAGAATTGGGGTGGTATACCAAAAGGTATATTCTATGTAAATAATCTGTTCATCTAAAGGGCGCTTTTGTTAATTGTCAGGAAAAAGATAACTATTTCATCATTACAAAATAAACCACCTTTAGCTGAACGGTGGACTTAGAGATTGAGAGAGTTGTACATAGTGGAAGAATTAACTGCAAAATTGCAAATGAAAAAGGTCATTTTTGTGCAAAGATGGACACCTGTAACTCATTATTTGGCAATATAGATATCTATACCCTTATTTTTTATACTTTTTCATTTTTTTTAATTCTTTTTTTCTTTCTTTATTATTTATCTCTCATTTTATTTGTGCTATTTTCTTACATTTCTATTTAGCATTGAAGAACTGTGGTTGGTATTTCAAAAGCTGGATGAGCTTTTTTCTCAAGGAATGTTCAAGCTCATACTGCATGTGATCAGTGGATTACTTTAACACTAAATGAAATTAATTTGAAAAAAAAAAGAATATTTAATCATTTGTTCCAAACAATATGTGTCTTAATTCTTCTGTACAGTTTCTTAATAGCTTGTGTGAATTCTTCTGTAGTCAGTGAGTAGATGATTGGGTCCAGCATGGGTGGCAAGATGGTTGCAAGAGACAGGTTAATAATTCGGGTGTTCTGCTCAATGGAGGAGTCTCGTCCCAGTGTGATACATAAAGGCAAATAGAACACACTCACCAAGACCAAATGAGAGGTGCATGTTTTCATGGCTTTGAACCGCTCAGAGGCTTTTGCAATTTTAAGTAACGCTCTGCCAATGCAAATGTATGTAACTAAAATGAAAAATGCAGGCAACCAAAGAATAATAACAGAATGTGTCCACAAAATTACATTATTTGCAGTTTTGTGATTGCATGCCAAACGGGATGTGGGTCCGTAATCGCAGAAATAGCTGTTTATCTCAATAGATTTGCAAAATGACAGTTCATTGATAAAATGCGCAACAATAACATTAGCTAAGAAAGCAAAAATCCATGATATAGCTATAACACCCTGCATTGATTTATTTGTCACAATCTCATTGTATCTCAGTGGAAAGCAAATTGCAACACATCTATCATAGGACAGAATAGCGAGAGTAATAGACTGCACTGAGAGACATGTATAAAATAAGTACATGCTTGTCACGCAGGCTGTATAGGGGATTAAACGTGATTTAAACAGGAAGGTGTCGATGACCGGAGGAACAACTGCAGAGCTTACACACAAATCAGACAGAGCCAAATTAAAAACTACAATGTATTTTGGAGTGTGAAGACAGTGGTTCACAAAAATCATGAGCATAACAAAAGTGTTTCCTAGTACTGTCAGAGCGTAAACAAAGCCAAGGAAGACATAGTAGTAATTTGTGTGGGGAATCCCGGCGAAACCACTAATGATAAAGAAATCAGGACGTACAAAAGTGGCATTAGACACATCTGAATTCAGGTGGCTCATTGCAAGCTTGTTCGGTCTACACTGTTTCTTGCACCCGGAATAACAGCCCATCAAGACCTAAAAATTAATAGGATCTCTTACGTATGTTGGTAAATTTATCCAACAATACAATCTTTGCAATAGGTTACTTATCATATATTGCAATTGATAAACTACACAAACTCAGATTTATGGATCAAATGTAGTTCATTGTCATGCTAAGAGCCATATTCTGAGAGAATGGCACTTTTGAGACACTAAGTGGAGTTGACATCTCAGAATTGCATGAAATTTGGCAGAATGGTGCCCATATATGTTTAACAGAAAATCCCACAGTTTGAGCTCTCAATTTTCATCAATATGGTTACAGCGCCACCTAGAAGTGGACAAGTCAGGCACCAAATTGAGCATTTTTAGGAAAAATTCCTATTTTTGAAGGTATATTGTGGATAATTGCTTCAATGTGCCAAAGCACTTATGATTGCATTTGATTCTGGGATACCCAAATTCTTAAAATGTGAAAGTGCCACCTGGTGATCATGTTGGTTAAAGGTGCAATGATAAGAAATCTGTGTACATTGGGAAAAAATATTTTTACAAATTCAGGCTTTTTAAAATTTTTAAACCAGAACAGTGCCAAATTCATCTTACCTGTTTCTTTTTCAGACACTAAAGGTGAGAAAAAAATTTGAGGTATTTAGTCTAGCACTTTTTTGGTTTTTCGAGATATTTGCTCCTTCCTTATTTGAACCTTCCTTTGGGCTCAACAAAGGACACCAGAAACATCTTTGGCACTATGCTCCATCTTGAAGCAGCGGCTACAGACATTTTGACAAAATTTCCAATTCGCCTATTTGCAGTGATGTTCAGGAGCCCATAAAACTGTTAACCAAAAAGATAGAGCAGTGAAATTAGCTGAATCTCCAGCCCTTTCAAGACATTTTAACATGCCAAAGGAAGTTTTATGGCACTCTTGGCCAATGTCTGGATATAAGGGGACGAATGTTCAAAAATATATCAGTATAGGGGGCACTGTTACCAATATGTGAGATCTGACAAAACCAGGCATGTGCCATGGAGAAGTTTCTGGAAATGGAGTATGTGTCTTATGTACATTGTGAAAACACTGATTTTGTTTTGCCACTATGTCAGTTTAACTAGTAATGCCAATAGGTGGCGCCCCACCATACCACCTTATTCAGATCTCGCAAAACCAGACATGTACCACAGAGAAATCTCTTGAAATATGTGCAATGTATACATAGCGAAAACACTGATTTTGCTTTGGCAGTTGGCTGGTTAGAGATTGGTGGTGCCCATAGAGGCACTGGTGCAAGAAGAATTTTAAGGATTCAAACAGAGGTAAGCAGCATATTATTTCGGTACATTTGGATAGTATATTGCAACAATAACTACCGCAGAGAAAGTCATGAGAGTCGAGTTTGTTGGTTGAATTATAGACACCAGTAGGGGTAACAATTAACATTGTGCAGTTACTTATTACTTCTGAACACAAGCTTCTTCCCTGCTATCCCTCGAGGTTTCAACCATTTGCTTGTATTCAGAGGTATTAAGTGAATATACCAAAATAATATGTTGCTTATCTCTGTTTGAATCCTTAAAATTTATCTAGCACCAGTACCTGTATGGGCACCGCCTATCTCTGTAACTACTTAAACCAGCCAACTGCCAAAGCAAAATCAGTGTTTTTGCTATGTATACATTGCACATATTTCATTTCAAGAGATTTCTCTGTGGCACATGTCTGGTTTTGTGAGATCTCAATAAGGTGGTATGGTGGGGCGCCACCTATTGGCATTACTAGTTAAACCGACATAATGGCAAAACAAAGTAAGTGTCTACATTATGTACATAAGACATATACTCCATTTCCAGAAACTTCTCCATGGCACATGCCTGGTTTTGTCAGATCTCACATATTGGTAACAGCACCCCCTAAACTGATATATTTTTTATCATTCGTCCCCTTCTATCCAGACATTGGCCAAGAGTGCCATAAAACTTCCTTTGGCATGTTAAAATGTCCTGAGAGGGCTGGAGATTCAGCTAATTTCAAGGCTCTTCTTGGTTCACATTTTTATGGGCTCCTGAACATCACTGAAGACAGGCAAATTGGAAATTTTGTCAAAATGTCTGTAGCCGCTGCTCCTAGATGGAGCATAGTGCCTAAGATGTTTCAAATTAATGGTCTACCCATCCCGACTGGTGTCTGGTCATTAATGTTAATCCACTGTGCAAACAGGAAAAAATTAGACCGTACCCAAATGTGGGAGCAAATATGTCGAAAAACCAAAAAAGTGCCAGACTAAATACCTCAAAAATTTTCTCACTTTTAATGTCTGAAAAGGAAACAGGTAAGAAGAATTTGGCACTGGTCTGGTTTAAAAACTAAAATAAGCCTGAATTTGGACAACTATTTTTTTTTCATTGTACACAGATTTCTTTTCATTGCATGTATAACCAACATGATCACCAGGTGGCACTTTCACATTTTAAAAATTTGGGTATCCCAGTATTAAATACAGTCATAAATTCTTTGGCACATTGAAGCACTTATCCACAATATTCCTTCACAAATGGGTATTTTTCCTCAAAAATGCTCAATTTGGTTCCTTACTTGTCCACTTCAAGGTGGAACTGTGGCCATATCGATAAAAATTGTGAGCTCAAACTCCAGGACTTCTTGTTACACATGTATGGGCACCATTCTGCCAAATTTAATGCCATTCTGAGATGTAAACTCCACTGCCAGTGCCACTCTCAGAATATGGCCCTTAATAGTTCTCATGTTTCCAAAAAAAAAACAAGATACAGAATTCAAATGTTTTACTCAATGCAGAGCTGAAACTGAAGAAGATTTTTAATTTTTCCTTGTCAGTGTTAGTGACAAGACAGAGCAAACATATTGTTAAAAATGAACAGTTCAAACTTTAAAATGGATTAATTCTCAAACATTATTTGTGATAAATTTGCTTCCTCTGCTGGACATCCAAAAGCTTTTTTTTTTTTTTTACCTGATTGATGTGCCCTTTTCTCACTTTCAACACCAGACCCTCAAACAGTCTCTCCCACACGGCCTTGGAGAACAGATAAAGATTATATTACAGAAGTGCCACAATGACCTTTTTCATTTCTGGTTTTCATGGCAAATACTGTCCTTAATTACTAGATGAGCTCATTTGTGCCATCAGACAATTATTTCTTGATAGAAGCATAAACCAAGGACTGATCTTCCTTCTCCATTTGAAAGGGTTCCCCATGATGGCATCCAAAATTGAACAAGTTTTGGCATAAACATCTGGACAGTTAATTTTTTACAGGGAAACTGGTAGAAATAAATCTCTGAATGCAAAGCTGTGCACACGAATCCAAGACTGGAACTGTCCTCTTCTGTACTCATCCCATCTTTTTCTGCTGCTGTTGAAAATACTAACTTTATCAACAATGAAGTAAATAATAAATTGCAAATTTTCTCAATTCAAAGGACACTTCGGAATTGTAATTGCAGAGAGAAAAATGTGCCGAATAGGTTGATTTTATGCAATCCAAATATATTTTTTATGGAGTGATTTCTTTCATGATTACCATTTTCTCATGAAAATCCTGGAAGGAAATTATTTGGAATAACACATATAACTGCGGTTATTTTTTTTCCCCTCTGAAGCAATATATATATTTTTCCGAAAACAATATAAATTTTTCAATGACACATTTGTTGCATTTTAAAAGCACAGTTAAATCATTTTAGGGTTAGCTTCCAAAAACTAACAATTTTTATGTTTGTCAAAAAGCAGAAATTGGTTACTTTGGAATAAATGAATTGACATTGCATTAATTTATGCCTAAAATTGACCAATAACTTAACAAAATTACGATGTTCTAAGTATTTATCTAAACACTGTAAATCTATCGATCTATTCTATTCATATTGAAATGCGTTCCAATATTACTCTTTCAGGAGGTGCATACCCTTGGCGTTGATGAAAAATAAGTTGAAAATGGTGGAGATTCCCTCTTATATCTCAGGATGTTTTTTCTGAGCAGTGCATCAAGGGACAGGACAAAAATAAATGCTCGCAAGAATTAAGTGGATCACAGGGAAGGAACTAGGCGCAGATCCACTGGAAACCTCTTGACAATTTTAATAATGAAATCTTCAGAGCCACAGGTGGTATAAACAGAAAATTAAGAACTGAAAAGGAACTTGGCAAGAGAATGCTGAGGGACAGTTGCGGTCTGGCGATTGGTAAACAGGATTCTGGAGGAGCGGTCAAGCTGTAGTCAGCATATGGTCCAAGGTCTGCACTGGGAAGGCAATCTGTGGGTAACAGGGCCTGACATCCAGGATGCAATCTACGGTGTAGGCGAGGCCGGCATTAATAAGCTGGGGGGAAGTGAGAGCATCGAAGACTCAGCCAGGAGGTCGCAAACAAACCCTGAACATTATCTAAGGAACTGCAGGCCTCACTTGGCTCAGTAAAAGTCAGTGTTCATGATTCAACAATAAGAAAGAGACTGGGCAAAAATGGCATCAATGGGAGAGTTCCAGGGCAAAAACCACTGCTGGTCTAAAAGAACACAAGGGCTCATCTCACATTTTCCAAAAAACATCTTGATGATGCCCAAGACTTTTGGGAAAATTTTCTGTGGACTGATGAGACAAAGGTTGAACTTTTTGGAAGGCGTGCGTCCCGTTACATCTGGCGTAAAAGTAACACAGCATTTCATAAAACGAACATAATACCAACATTCAAACATAATGATTGGTATGTGATGGTCTGGGCCTGCTTTGCTGCTTCAGGACCTGGACGACTTGCCGAAATTAATGGAACCAAGAATTCTGCCCTATACCAGAAAATCCTGAAGGAGAATGTCCGACCATCAGTGCGTGCCCTCAAGCTCAACTGCACTTTGGTTATGCAGCAGAACAATGACCCAAAAGACACCAGCAAGTCCACCTCTGAATGCTTTAATAAAAAACAAAATGAAGGCTTTGGAGTGGCCTTGTCAAAGTCTGGACTTACTGTCATGGTTTGCGAGGTGTGCGTGTTGTTTGGACTTTTATTTGCGGCTCTCGTCCCGGGACGATATCGAATTCCTGAGCTATCGAATTCTTTACCCAGCTGGCTGATTGAGCTGGGGCGGCGCTTTCCCAGAATCAATTTAAGCAGGAAGTCCGGCACGCCTCCTTCGCTAGAGTGTCTGTTTTTAGCTTCACACTATAGCCGAAGATATCTGAGGTCAGGTTTTGTTTGACTTTCTATCCTCTTATTGTTGGAGTTTCATCTCCCTCTTTCTATCTCACTTTGCTTCCGTTGTTCAGACTATTACAAGTTACCCTATACAAAGGACGTGGTCCTTTGGAAGCGCGAGTACTTTCGTTTGGTCTATATTATTCTCTGTGTTTGTACCGTGTCCGAGCTTCTCTCTCACTCTGGTCGTTGCGGTTGGCCTCCGTATACTACCGGCCATTACAGAACACTCTAGCCGACATGGAGTCATCAGCAACAGCTGCTTTAGAGAAAGTTGTGGCTGACCAACAAGCTGTTCTCTCTGGTTATGGCAACGGTCTTTCTAGCCTGAACAATCAACAGGCAAAATTGGCGGAGAGAGTCCGCCTTCAGGCGAATGCCATGGAGAGACAGGAGAATGTTCTGTTAACTCTCACTGAGAGTATTAGATCCTTGTCCACGCAAATCACACAAAATGTTGCATAAGCACAGTCCATACATCTTCCCCGAGAGCCAAAGCTTCAGTTAACCCCAAGATATGGAGGCGAGGCAGGAAGATGTAAAGATTTCATTGCCCAATGTGAGATATTTTTTAAAGCGCAGCCTTCACGGTTCATGAATGAAGAGTCTCGGGTTTCATTTATTTTATCCCTGTTGACCGACAGAGCACTCACTTGGGTCGGCAAACTTATTCGACCTAATTCACCGGTAGTGAATACTGTGGAGACTCTCGTTAGAGAAATGGTATCGGTGTTTGATCAGGATGTTTGTGGTCAGGACGCGGCTACGCGTTTAATGCATCTAAGGCAGGGCTCTGAGAGTGTCGCTGCGTTTTCAATCTCATTTCGCTCTTTGGCGACAGAGACAGGCTGGCCAGAAGCGCCTCTCATGACAGTGTTCGTTCACGCTTTGGCTGAGGAGGTTAAGGACGCTCTGGCTACATTGGAGCCTTGTTTGTCTCTGGATTCGTTGGTTCGCACTGTGGTGCGAATTGATAATCGCATCTGCGAACGTAACAGGGAGAAATGTACTGCATTGACTCTTGCTGGCAATGGGGCTAATGCTCCTAGCAGCACGCATACAGCTCCCATTCTGCCCACTGAAAATTCCACTCCTGGCGAGCCTATGCAGGTTGATGGCTCATATGAGAACCGGGCTCGTAAGCCCGTTCACAGACGTATCATTTGCGATAATTGTAACAAACCGGGACATATCCGTCCACGCTGCCCTGAGCTTCAGGGAAACGGGAAGTCCCTCTAGCGGTATGGGGGGCACTAGAGGGACAGACCCAATTTCTCCTCTGTACTTTAATACTTGTAGAATTGACTGTGGGGAGACAGAGAATATTTATCGAAGCTTTTGTGGGCTCTGGCACCGTGGATTGTTTCATGGATGCAGAGTGGGCTAGGAGACATTCCATTCCTATCCGCCCTCTACATTCACGCTCTGTTAGATCTTTGGACGGTCGCCCGCTGGGAACTGGATTTATAACCGAAGTTTATGAATCATTGACTGTGTTCATCTCTTTTGGTAGCCATTCTGAAGAGGTTCGGTTTTTTATTATCAGTTCTCCTGTTTTCCCTGTCATTTTAGGACACTCTTGGCTACGGGAACATAGGCCTCATGTCATTTGGGGAAGTCAGGATAACACGATTGTCCAGTGGGGCACTGATTCTAGGTCCCACAGTAGGGATAGTTTGCCATGTCATCCCAGGCATCAACCTATGGGGGAGGCTGACGCCTGGAGTGATTCTGAGGAGTTTGTCTCACACAGCCCTCCTAGTCTACAGAAAGGGGCAGAGGAGGGGTTGGAGTGGGATCCTCAATTTGACTGGCAGCAGCCAGAGGAGGATTCCTATTCTGAGGATTTCTCTGACTCAGAATCTGAAATAGAGAGGGCAGGTTCCGAACAGGGTGAGAATTTGGGGGCTGCTCTGAACTTTTGTTTGCCTCCTAATGTTCCTGACAATTATGCTGATCTCGCGGAGGTTTTTAGCAAGCAACGGGCCTCGACTTTACCTCCTCGTCGCACGTTCCATTGCGAGATCAATCTCCACCCGGGTACCACTCCCTCCAGGGGTTCATTACACTCGCTGTCAGGGCCTGAGTAAAAGGCCATGCGAGAATATATTCAGGAGGCTCTGGCTAATGGATTTATTCGGCCCTCCACGTCTCCTTCCGGAGCGGGGTTCTTTTTTGTGGGCAAAAAAGATGGCGGCCTGAGACCCTGTATTGATTACAGGGGCTTGAATAATATTACTATTAAAAACCGATACCCACTTTTGTTGATGAACTCCGTGTTTGAACGGCTGCAGGAGGTGTTGTTTTTTCTAAGCTAGACCTCCGGAATGCTTATAACTTGGTTCGGATCCGTGAGGGGGACGAGTGGAAAACGGCATTTAATACGCATGACGGGCACTACAAATATTTGATCATGCTGTTTAGACTGGTTAACGCCCCCTCTGTGTTCCTGGCACTCGTTAATGACGTCCTCCGAGAGATGTTGGAGAGATTCGTCTTTGTCTTCCTTGACGATATTCTGATTTTCTCTTCAACTCTCTCGGAGCATAAACAACACGTCAGACAAGTATTTGAGGCCCTCCTCAAAGCCAAGCTTTTTGTCAAGGCTGAGAAATGCGTTTTTTATGCCAAGACAGTTTTGTTTCTTGGTTTCATTGTTTCGGAAGGGTCGGTCCGCATGGATCCTGACAAAGTGGCAGCGGTCAGGGATTGGCCTGCCCCTCAAAACATAAAGGAGGTGCAACGGTTTTTGGGGTTTGCTAATTTTTATAAGAGGTTTATCCGTAATTTTAGCGCGGTAGCTGCCCCCATTATCGCGCTCACTAAGAAGAATACCTCCTCATCGTTTGCTTGGTCTCCAGCAGCTGAGGCTGCTTTTCAGGAGTCAGAAACGATTTAGCTCAGAACCCATTCTCGTTTTGCCCGACCCCTCCCTCCCATTTCTTGTGGAGGTGGATGCGTCGGAAGTCCAGGTAGGTGCCATTTTGTCCCAGCGCCCCCCTCGGGACAATAAGTTGCACCCATGCGCCTACTTCTCTCGGTCGTTGTCGGCGGCCAAACGGAATTACAGCATTGGTGACCGAGAGTTGTTGGCTGTCAAGTTGGCGTTAGAAGAGTGGCGCCATTGGTTGGAGGGGGCTGAACAGCCGTTTGTGGTTTGGACGGATCATAAAAATCTCCAATACATCCAACAGACTAAACGATGTAATTCTCGGCAGGCGCGGTGGTCGTTGTTTTTCAACCGCTTTCACTTTACGTTAACCTATCGCTCGGGGTCTAAAAACATCAAGCGCGACGCTTTGTCGCGGGTTCACGACCGCTCCGGTCGCGACCCCATTCCTGAGCCGGTTATCCCGGCAGCCCAGATTGAGGCTCCCATTCAGTGGGACGTTGAGTCTGCTGTGCAGGAGGCATTGAGAGATGATCCCGGTCCTGGTGGGGAGCCGCCTGGCTGTTTGTTTGTTCCTTTGACAGTGCGGTCCCAAGTTCTCCAGTGGGGGCACTCTTCCCGTCTGGCGGGTCATCCGGGAGTTCATCGGACCAAGCAGTTCTTGGCCCGACGTTTTTGGTGGCCCAGCATGATTGAGGACATCTGGGAGTTTGTAGCGGCGTGCTGTTTTTGCGCTAGGAACAAGACTTCCCACCTCCCCCCCTCTGGTCTGCTGCGGCCATTGCCCGTCCCTGAGCGCCCATGGAGCCATATCGCTCTTGATTTTGTTACGGGGCTGCCTGTTTCTGAAGGCAACATGGCCATCCTGGTTGTGGTTGACCGTTTTTCTAAGGCCGCCCACTTCATCGCGCTGCCCAAGCTGCCTTCAGCGCGGGAGATGACCCTTCTTGTTGTAAACCATGTTTTCTGGCTGCATGGCCTCCCTCAAGATGTGGTCTCTGACCGAGGCCCTCAATTTACGGCCAAATTTTGGCCTGCGTGCTTAACATCACTGCCATTTTAGCATAAGCAGGCAGAGCTGGTTGGGCACAACAAAGACACAGGTCACAAAAATATCAAAAGACAGCAAAAAGTGAATAACAGTTTCAGGTAAGACCCTTTCTATTACTCACATAACAGCAATTAATCAGGCAGCTATTTATGTGTAATCTAGCTCATATATTGTTCTTTCATTCTGATAAATTTGATAGATGTTTGATTTACCGATATTGGTATGTGTAGGGAAATTTGAAAATGGCCGCCTTAAGGAGAGTTGAGCCATGTAACTGACTGCATTATTGTATTATTATTATTATTATTATAATATTGTAACCAGCGTTGTGACTTGGAGATAGTAATTGGCGGGGGAAATCATAATTGATACAAATATGACTTTGAAATAATCAGACTGTTCTTCCCTGTCCAAAAAATATATGGCTACGCCACTCTCTGAAGAATGGGTATTGCATTTGATAGAATGATCTGAGTGTTGATATGTTATTACTTGAAGATGTTGTTTTTACAAACGTTGTTGTAAATCTTTCAACAGAGTCAGTCCACGGTGTTGTTAATTGCCAATTAGGAGAGTGAAGGAAGGATTAAAAAAAAAAATTTAACATAACCCTGTGATGGTAGGTCCACTATTTGTAATTTAGCCTTTCAAATACTTTTTTTTGAGATAACGATATTGAATTAAATTTGTTGAGACTCATGTTAAATTTCTACAGCCCGCCTGGTCTGAATGAATGGTGGCACTGTTGACTGTGAAAATACCTGAATAAACTCTTCTCGCAATTCAAATCCAACAAAAATCCAAAAATTTAAAGATTTGAAAGAAAATTTCCTTTAAATTTCCCTCTGCCAAGACAGGGCACATTAATAATAAGGAGTTTTTTTGCATTAATTTCTATGTTGGTTTGACTGAGGAAATGTTCATAAAGTCCTCGTTTTCCACCTGTGGATGTATAAAATGTTATCACGCCTTATTGGACATGAATGACTACTTTTTTGTTACAATGACACCAGAAAATAAAGTCGCATTAAAATAGCATGAAGCCAAACTGTATTGTAATAGAAGTTATTCTTGTGTGGTGCATCGATTAACTTGCGTGATGAAGTGTTTGCAATTGACTTCTTTCCAGATACTTGAATGCTGAAATCAGTGTCTATTTTAATGACTAAGAGAAAGACAAGTCTATATTGATAGCTGTCATATATTTTCTTGCTGTAAGTAAGCCAATTTTTAATATTCTATATCTGTTTATAATGTGGCTCAACTCTCCAAGAAGTGGCACACCTCTCCTGAAGACATGACTCAACTCTCCTCACACCATGGGAGTGTTCAGCCACTTGGCATTTTTTTTCCAATGCAAAGTTGTGAAAATATGCACTGATCTGGAATAAAATTTTCCTAGGTATAAAACAGCTAAATAGTTGTACTTCAACATGGTAACAAACAGTCCCTATAAATAGGGATTAATTAGGAAATATTGCTAAAAATATAAAACTTGGCTCAACTCTCCTGCATCTCCCCTACATGATAATATGTCAATAGTTCCACTATTGGAGGATTTGGACTTCTACCGGGTCAGCTGTGGTGGGGGCACAGAGAAAGGCAGTTAAGGGACCTAAAAAAATCGGCTCGCTCAACCCATCAGCTAACTGCCTACAACCTGTCTTCATCTGAGGTTACCCAACTCGGGGTCTCTGTGGTGCTATTAACAGACATTTTTGACATCTGACAGACGTCCATAACTGGTACCCCAAAAGTGAGCTTGATCAACAATTTTACTAACTGGATGAAAATTATTGCAAAATGTCCGGTATGACCCATTATATACATAATCACAGCTGACAGAAATTTTCTGTGGTGGGTTACCCCCAACAGACACTCCCTACTCCCAAAGGTGAGCTAGATCAGCAGAACTGCTAACAAGTTGAAACCTACCACAAACTATCCAGTATAATTCCCTATAGCCATTATTACACTTGACAGACATTTTCTGTGGTGCGGTACCCCTGACAGACACCCTTACCTCCACCCCAATATTAAGCTAGATCAACAATTTTGCTAACCAAATGAAACCAACTGCAAAATATCCATAATAGTCCCCCATATCTGTAATTACAATTCAGACATTTTCTGTGGTGGGGGACCCCCGACAGACACCCCTATTCACCCCCACCCACAAAATGAGCTAGATCAACAATTCTGCTAACCAAGTGAAACTGACTGCACAATATCAATTGTAGTCCCCCATATCCTGGCGGAACTAAGGTTTATTATCAGTAGGATTCCAAATGAATTGACCATTACAGGTTCAGCAGTAAACATTTTATCCAAACTAACCAATGAATACAGAAAACATGATTTTCGGGCAGTGTTTCAGCCAAGCCCCGGATTGTTAATTGAGCGCGTATATGTGAAAACAACACAGAACACCACACTTGATGGTTTGAGGAGGAACTCATATTCAAATTTTCCACATTAACTAGTGGAAAGAGTCCTGGAAAACCGTGGAAGTCCATCATCATCCAAGTCAGAGTCGGAGTCTTCAGACCATGGTTCATCACCAGAATCATCTCAGCTCAACTTCAGATTGAGCTGCAAACTCATTCTCGGATTCTGCATCCGACTCTACTTCTTCCCGTCAATCACGTCATTGCCCTCGTCTGAGTCTGCTCTTAACAAGGAATCTGGTAATGCTGGGTCTTTGAACCAAACAGGTTGAAGGATGTCTTTCTTCTTGCACCATCTATTTTCCAGTGGGCTTAAACCATCAGCTGGGCAGGGTAAGGAAGCAGGGCTCCACATTATGGTAACATAATGGGCCTGAGGAGATGCATGTGAAGGCTTCTTCGTGATGGTGGCAAAAGTGCACAGTCCATCTTCTTCACATTTGTGAGAGGAGTGCTCTGAAAAAAGTACAAGCATACAGTGAGAAGAAAAAGCAATACTGTACATTACCAACATTTTTTACCCCACTAACTTACAACTTACCTGATGAATTTTGCCAGTCATCTGTATCAGTTTGTTGTTGCAAGCTTCATTGGCATCTTTCCTCTCGGTCAGTGCATACAAGCTGCACACTAAATCAGAAGCCACATCTAGATCAGCACCGTTGCCTGGATCAGCCATTCTAATGAACAGGTCCAGAAAACGTCCAGTCTTGCCTTTCTCAACAACTTCCACGGCTTTTCCTTTACCTTTCCTGAAAGATTTTAAAAGAACAATTAGTACCGGTATTGTTTTGAATTGAAAATTGCATTGCAGGGCAAATGAGCTAGACAAATCAACTTCAGATTATGTAGTCAGTTCATATATGCAGCATACATACCCTTACCTGAAGAACGCTGGTGTAAAATCACACCCGGTTAAGGCATGGTATCCTACTTGCGCTGTTGCGAGGCCTGGCTTGCGTTGATCAAGTATGTCATCAATGTTGGATACATTGATGTATCTTCTCGTTTCCCTGCCCATAATCCAAAACAACTTTTGTCATGGTACGTACTTCCGCTCGGGTGAGATTTTACATCAGCGTTCATCAGCTAAGGGGATGCATGCTAATATGAATGTTTCTGACATGGAATAAAAGTATGAATGATTTTTTTGAGTGTCATTTAAAGACAAAACAGATCTAAAGTTATCGATGACTTACAAGTAGCATGACTGAACAAGGTTCTTAACATGAAGCTCAAATTTTTGCTCCTTAAAACAATCATGCATCGCATCCATTTCTCTTGTGATCACAGCAGTAGACAAAGTCTTACAGAGTCTTGAATGGAGCTACTAAGTCATGTCTCTGACACTGCAATTACAGCAGCATCAGAACTAGCTGTAAAGTGTTTGATTTTCTCAAGCTAGGGCAACAGGCTCCTTTGCATTAATTCAAAGTATGGGGACCATACTTTAAGAAAGATATGGAGGCTCTAGAAAAAGTTCAGAGAAGAGCCACTAAGCTGATTCCAGGTATAAAATATGAAAGCTATGAGAAGAGGCTGAAGATCCTTAATCTCTTTAGTCTTAGGAAAAGGAGACTCAGGGGTGATCTGATTGCAGTCTTTAAATATGTTAAAGGGATTCATCGTCGTCGTCGTAGCATACTCTGGTCAGAGCGTAGCTTCTCTTACGGCAGTACGGTAAAAACGTCCCTTTTGAGCAGTCCTAGTTGCTTTTTCCATAGACCCGAAAGCCTCCCTCACTGTTCTGTCCCATCTACATCTTGGCCTTCCTTCCTCTACTTCGTTTTCCAGGAATGTGTGCCTCAAGCACGGCTTCTCCATCCCATCATGTCTGACTATATGACCAAAGTATGGCAGCTTCTGTCTCCTTACATACTGCAGCAGCCGGTCACTAGTCACTTCCAGCTCATTCCTGATGTCTTCATTTGTGCGCCTTTCCACCCAGGGGATCTCTCAGAATCCTGCGGTAGCATTTATTTTCAAATGCTGTGATTTTATTCTCATCTGTCTTCCGCAGAACCCAAGCCTCACAGGCATCAGCAGCTATCGGGAAGATGCAGGTTTTGAGAACTCCGAGCTTTGTCTCCGTATCCTGTCCTTGCCTTCATTTCTTCATACCATTCAAGGCTTTTAAACCCATGGCCAATCTACTCTTAATTTCCTCGCTCACATCACCATCACTCTTGATTCTCGCACCGAGATACTTAAAATTATCAACCTCCTCCAGTATTGACCCATCAACACTAATTCTTTCAACATTTCCATCATCCTCTCTGACTACTGGCATGACATTTGTTTTAGAAGCATTCATTTTCAAACCATATTCTTTGCTCTTTTCATTTAGTGTGGTGACATATCTCTTCAGACCAGATCTTGACTTAGAAATCATAGCTGTGTCATCTGCATATCGAAGATCACCCATCTTCGAACCTCCTACATGGAGCAAATCAAACTGTTCTGTTTGACCATCTTCCAACACTTCCCTCATTATGTTCTCTGTGTAAATGTTGAAAAGCACCGGAGAGAGTGTACATCCTTGTCGGACACCCTTCTTGATAGCAAACCAGTTTGTAGTGCCACACTCCAGCCTGACTGCTGACCAGACCCGGCGCCAGCTTTAAAACAGTCAGGGGCGGCTGAAATGTGACGGGGGGCGTTGCCAAAAACCCAATAGGCTACCCTATTCCAAAGACAATAGATGAAGGAAGACTCCTCACCGAGGAGTAATTTGTGGTATCAGTCACGTGGGTGCCCCGCCCCTTTAGATAGACTTGCAGCGGGTCCTGAATGAATTGATTCCAATGGGGAGAAGTGAACGTGAGCGCTGATTATCACCGATTATTTTGCCCCATTCTCACAGAATTAAATATTGGACTTATTTTTCACAGGCAACATATCTTCAAAACATTCTGGTGCTGCAATGGCATTTTGAAGACCAACAGATCAGGAGAAAATGAACTTTGTTCGAGACCTGTGTCTCTCTCAGCAGCGCTCGCGTAACATCTGGCAATACAAAAAATACAGTATGGACTGCGGGAAAGCACGAATTAAAATTTCAAACTGAAATAATGCTTGTGTTTATATGTTCAGTAATACTGTTGTCATCGATTTTTAATCGTTTTTAAAGGGGAAAGGGAATACATTTGATTGCTATGATCTTGTATACTGGATTGATATCAGATATTAAACAAGCGGGGAGAAACGCGGCAAAATAAGGCTCACAAATTAAATGTGAAGCGTATCTTGCGTTGGCCATCCACGTTAAAAATGCCAAAACGTTGTGCAGCAATAGGTTGCAATAATAGGAACAAGCTATCCATCTTTTCTTTTCGAAGAATGTAGACAGGTAAGGAATAAATTAGCAACTGCCGTATTACATACCAGCTTCATAGGCTTAAACTAGCTGATGCAATGCCCTTCAAGCTATAGCTAATGCCAATTACAGTAAAAATATGTTACGTAATTTTAGTATTATTTAATTTAGCCTTTAATTATACCGGGAGTCCCACTGAAATAAAAAATACAGACATGGCCAAACATTATCCTGTTCAAAATCTAACAACCGCTCCAAGAGTAAATGCTTGAAAGCCAAAATCTAATTTTTAAGATCATGTCAAATAACATTCGCGAATGCCGTATCTGGCCAGCTAACTCATATTCGTAATGCTGAATACGGCCGTTAGCTGTGTTGTAAAATGCCTGATGTAGCAAAATAAAAGGAAATATACACGCAACATGCAGATGTAAAACCGATAATTGTATATCCCAACGTTTAATTGCTCGCCTACCTGGCTACCACTTCTGACAAAAAAATGCGATGGATAACCCGGTCAGCTTTCATTCTGCAAATAGTCTACAACGCGCACAACAATTCCGCGACCGCGCCCGCTTAGGAGACAGGAATTGAGACCAATTACTGGGTCTATGGGCGATGAGGAGTCTTGCTAAACTGTCTTTGCCTATCCGCACGTAGTGTGGAGTAGGGTCTACAGTCGTGCATCACGTGTGATACAAGCAACGTGGCCTGCTTCTATCACGAGAAACACACGCACGCACAGAGCCGCCAGTAGCCTGCACACAAGAACCGACGAAACCAATAGCCTACTATTTGCACTACTATTATAATAACTATCATAGTTGCAACTTGCAATATAACGCCACAAAACTAAGGATCAATTTGCTACAGCAAGCTGAAATAAGACAAACACAGATACACACAGCCGCCAGTAGCCTGCGCACAAGAACCGGCAAAACCGATAGTCTACTATCCGCACTACTACGATAACTTTATCATAGTTACAATACAACGCCACAAAACCAAGGATCAATTTGCTACGGCAGTCAACGCTTAAATAAAGCTTTTTAAAACTGACTGTTGCCAGCACAACAGTGGGCTAAAAAACATGTCCTACCTTTAATCAGTAGAGTTGAAGTCTCCGATTTGGGGTTGAATTGACCATTTCCAAATATCCATTTTGAACTCTCTCTCACAGTCTCACTATCTACCGCGAACGTTAACCTAATCCCACATAAAATGTAACAACTTTCCCGCTCCTCTGCATCCTAACATCCAATCAAATGGATTTCAAATGTAGGCTGATTGTCACTTTGGTTCTTTAGAAGTTAGGCTATATTTACTGAATAGGACCATTAATATTTTGAATTGAGTTTAATTATTATTTTGGACATAAAATACATTTTGGGCAATAAATCAACAGTTCCACTAAGGGGCCGGGGGTGTTTTCCAAGGGTGCGACGCCCACTCACGCCCCCTCGTGGGGCCGGGCCTGCTGCTGACTGCTGATCCCCATACAGAGATTTTATCAGCTTTATCACATGTGGTGGAAAGGGATTAAGGGATTAAGCAGCCACTGCTTCTTAAGCACTCATTGGTTGAATTCTCGCAAGTTGAGAACGAGGGCAGAGGATACCCGAACATGAACAAGCTTAGAATCTTCCTGACGAGCGCCCAACAGGAGGTGCTTGAGCAATGAAGAAAGCAACCATTTTTATATTACCCTTCCTGGCAGAACCTTCCCTATTTGCATCCCTGTAGCGCAATGGCCAATTGTGCGCTACTCTGGAAAAGCTGCCGACCACTGCCGGTTGGTACGACTGGGGCTCGAACCCGCGCCGTGATAGTCACTTCTGTTTTGCAATGCGGTGCTTTAACCGAGTGAGCTATCCGGTAAAAGCATGAATGATTTTTTTCAGTGTCATAAAATGACAAAACAAATCTAATGTTACCGATGAGTTGCAAGCAGCATGACTGAACAAGCTTCTTAACGTGAAGCTCAAATTTTTGCTCCTTACAAACAATTATACATCGCCTCCATTTCTCTTGTCATCACGCCAGTAGACAGAGGAACTGGAAAATTCAATTTCAGAGTCTTGAATGGAGCTATTAAGTCTTGTCTCTGACACTGCAATTACAGCAGCATCAGAACTAGCTGTAAGCTGTTTGATTTTCTCAAGCTAGGGCAACAGGCTCCTTTGTATTAATTCAAAGTATGGGGACCATACTTTATGAAAGATATAGAGGCTCTAGAAAAAGTTCAGAGAAGAGCCACTAAGCTGATTCCAGGTATAAAAGATGAAAGCTATGAGAAGGGGCTTAAGATCCTTAATCTCTTTAGTCTTAGGAAAAGGAGACTTAAGGGTGATCTGATTGAGGTCTTTAAATATGTTAAGGGATTAACAAAGTGAATTATGTAGGATTCCTTTGGTCAAGTTTTGTTCAGAGAACTAAAGGTCACAAATGGAAGTTGACCAAGGGTAAATTTAGCGCTGATATTAGCAAATATTTTTTCACCTGAAGAGTAATTTCGATGTGGTATAGCTTGCGTGACCATATTTTTGAGGCAGAGACATTGGGAATTTTCAAGAGCAGACTTGACTTAAAGCTAGATACCATGGAGTCCTTGAGTATCTGAAGTGATATATTCACAATAGTAAAAAGAAACTGGCGAGCCTAGTTGGGCTGAATGGCCTGTTCTCGCCACTTATGTTATGTTATGTTCAATAAAGTGAAGTCCTCTCCAATAAAATAAAACATCAAGATCATTCCCTAAAATGTTCATCTTTGTACGAGAAAGAAAACAAACAGTTTATCGATGAGGAAGACCTAAAACCTCCACAAAATTGTAAACAAAAACTAGATGAGCTGTTTATATATAAAGTGGGGGGGTGGGCCCTTAGATTTACTGGTTGAACTTACTATGAGATGGGAAACAGGGCAAGCCAACTGTTGGCATTCCAGCGTTACAAAACAATTGTCGGGTAGTTCATTCCTCGCTCACCAACCAATCGTCACTGTCACTTTCTTTTTAAAGTCCTCTTCTTCTCAACTGCCGTCGATCGCGCACATGCAGATACTGTCGACCATCACCCCCTGAGGTCACAAAATCTGATGGGTCACAGATTTCGGTGGAACAGCATGCGATCAAAAGCAGAGGGAACCACCTCTTTATGGAATTCTCTCACCTAATTGGATAGAGGCAGTGGGTGACTCCAGAATTTTAGATACTGCATTACTGCAGAGGTCAGTGACTGAGAGACCTGTGTTATGAACTAGATACTCTAAATCAATGATCTCTGTCGGAATGTGGAGCTATTTTACACATTTGTTTTTTTTTAATCTCTTACAGCAGCTTTAATGGAAGAATATAGTCATATATTTCACCACTAATAAATCCAGATCTGACAGGATTTATTTCTGAACGCCAAGGCATGAACAACATTTGAAGAACTCTGAATCTGCAAACAGTGGCTGGATCCAGAAAAGAACCCTCAGTGCTTATCAAGCCGAAGTCAAAGTCGATTTGCGATGAGCATAGAGCCATTAGTGGAGATGATTAGATCAAATCCCGAAACACAAGTCAAAGATTACCAAAAGGGTATTACACATTAAACTTTGTTACTCATGGACAAAAATTTACTTTATGTAACAAACCCCTAAGACTCAATTCTTCTCATAATGAATGATATTAGACATTATGGTGAGTTGTCAGGTTATAAGATAAATGAGACAAAATCTGAAGCTATGATGATAGTAAGAAGTTGGTCACTTCATTTGAATAGTGTAGCACCCTTTCATTGGGCCAGTAAGGGATTTAGGTTTCTAAGAATCATTCTGACCCCCAAGACCAATCAGTTATACCAATCTAATTATGAGAAGTTAATTATACAAATCATATCAAACATTGGTAGATGGGAAATTTTACCCCTTTCTCTTTTTTTGGACAAATGGAATGAATTTAATGCATGTCCAACCAAGATTTCATTATCTTTTTCAATCCCTACCCATACCTGTACCTGCAACCACCTTCAGGATGTTCAACAAACTTTTATCAAAATGTATCAGGCAGAAGAAAAGACTCAGGGTCTGACTCAAAATACTCCAATCTCTAAAACACAAAGGTGGCCTCGTCATGCCAGATTTTAAAAACTACAAGTACTATTAGGTAGCCCAACTACATATACAGTATTGATAATATTTTTGGACAAAGCACATGGGAAAGAATTATTAGGAGCACTTGGACACAAAATACACTGACTGTGTGGGAAAATGTCAGGAAGAAGGGGAGAGAAACTAGTTCAATATCTCGGGCTATGCCAATCACAGGTAATACAGATTTTTGTCCGTCTTTGTGTGACGGGGGAGGTGAGCTAGCTCGAGCCTGATTACAGTTGATCAGTTAATGGAGGGCAATCAGATGAAGTCATTTGCGCAGCTACAGCCATGCTTCGGGTTGCCTTTGAACCAGGCATGGTGCCAGGATTTCAGTTTGGGATGGGCCAAACCAATTTTGGGTGGGCCTTAAATTCCAAAGATTATGTCACTTAATAAAACTTAGAAAGGCTGTATCAGCAATATGATGTCACTATTGTTGACAGTTGAAACGTTCTCAAAACACAACAGAGCCGCTTGCCCCTCCCTTTCAGGAGCTTGGAACATGAACGCGCTTTTCTTTAAGTGAAACGTCTGAGTAATTATGGCTCACTCAGCTGGGTAAATGGCCGTGTACAGGTCGTTGTGATAAACGCCCGGTAGCAACAATGACGACCATTGCCAGATGATACATTTACATTATTAGTGCTAGCTACAACAAGGTATCTGACAAGTTGTTTAGCTCGGCAATGTCGGCATTACAAAATGAGTATTAACAACGTCACATAGATCACCACTTTTACCTAAACTTATCACGCGGTTATGCATTCATTGACGAATTTCAACTCTGAGTACTAACCAGAGAAAAAATGTTATTACACAAATACAAACTCTGGTTTGATCAGACAGAATTGGCAAACTCACTAGCTTGCCGGCAAAGGTTGCTAACTCGCTCCTAAGAGGAAATATCAATCTCTCTACCGTTTGATTCATTCTGACCAGCATAATCTATGCAAGATAGCCTTACAAAAACAAGAGATGAGCTTTCCTCAATTTTGCTCAGAATGACAATTTACAATTCACATCCAACCAAGTTAGCACCAGCTCTACTCACCTCAAGTAGAAACAAGGCAACCTGGGCATCAGAATTAAAACCATTCAACTCCCGGAATTGGTATGTTGGTATGCTTTCCCTATGTTTATTGGGGACTTTGAATAGCTGCGATCGCGTTCCTTTTTCCTCGACATGCACTCGTTCGAGCGTCTCTTTTTCGGTTTAGCTTCTGCCATGATTCAACCTGCAGCATCAGTAAGGCCACAGCCAGTTCGTTTTGTTGCCCAGCCCACAGTCCCACCCACTTGACGTGCACCAGCACGGAACAGGCGCAGAAGACCCACCCTTGCCCTTTGATTCGTTGGAACACTTTTGTTGATGTTTGGGGGAGCGGGTAGGTCCACATGAGTTTGTGTATCTTTCTCAGTGCCTACCTGGCTGTAGGTGGCTTTCAGAGACCGGAATTTTTCACTGCCCTCTCATGAGACAAGCTGCTAACAGTTCGTGAGGAAAGATCTCCTGTACGTGACAAATTATGTTTCTTAAACAAAGGTTGTTGCGCCATTGCATCCCACTGAACATAAAATTAAACAATGCAGCAACTGATTCACCTCCATATCACTTGGTGCTCGCCTGTCCTGCAGCTGCTGATGAGCCAGCCTACCCCAAACTTGCATGTCTCTTGAACTTGCGCAGATGAAGCGTCAACATAACCAACTTTTTAAAATATTTTTTAAATGAACAATTTTTTTTTTTTAAGATTATTTTCTTTGGGAATTTTTCCTTTATTTGACAGTTATACAGTGTAGAGAGCAGGGTTTCCGCTCGAAAAAATTGTCACCGGACAACGTGACCGGCAGGTTTTCAGTTTATCGGACACATGTTTGAAATTCCGGTCAAATATTATCTGAATTTATTGAGCTTAAAATGATATGCAGCCATATAAGAATGTCAAGTCATGTCAATTTATAGCGTAATCTTTTTATTAAAAAGTACGTTATGTCAAATAAAGTGAGTGGCGTCAATTGACTCAAGTGCGTAACTTCTGAAATAAATAAATCTTGCACAAGCCCGCGCTCTTTTAACATGAACATAAAACAATTGGAAACAATTGCAACTACAATTTTAAACAAAAAAAAAAAAAAACAACACCTGGACTGGCTCATGCCATTTTAATAACGCGGCTTGCTGCCAACTTGAAATCAAATAGATGCAAAAAAAAAAAAAAAAAAAAAATCCTTTAACGTGTTTCTGGCTTGGGACATTTTAGCCTACTTTCTACGCATTTTCGCAGCGGTGAACTGTGCAGCAGCTAAATTAAAATCAAAAGTCTCAAGTGTCTCTCCACAACTTGCAATGCGCATCAGTCTTGTTACCTTGTTCTCCCCCAGGCGACTTCGCTGCGCTGTTTTGATCTGGTTCTGCAGAGAGAAACCCCTCTCTGCTGGCATACTGGAGACCCGGATCACGCAGGCTATTTTGGCCAGTTTAGCCCACTCCCGGTACATTTCGCCAAAATCTTTGATCAGAACTTCACAGGCTGTTAAGAAGTTCAAACCTCCATAGCTGCAGAGCACTGTCATTACAGCGATGGCGTCTCGTTGCACACTTGCGGCATCGATGAGTGGGGCTGTAGCTGGAGCCGACTCATCCTCACAAGTGATTTCTTTGCCAAAATGACCAATAATGGTTTGGATGGCTGATTCAGCATACTCCCGAAGCGCTAAACAGATGGAGTGATAATGAGTCAGTGATTTTTTTTTTAACTGAAACGTCAATTAAAAAAACTTTTGACAAATAAATATGGTAGACCTATATAAATGGCAGTTTATTTTTTAGTATAGTGCCCTTTTGTCGAGCAGCCTATTTACTAGATTATGCTTTCTTTTTGTTACGATGATGATGATTATTAGACCGTATATTTCGTGATATAGTCCAAGGCATTTTAGCTTATCAGATTTGCTTCAACTTACCATTTGTTCTCTGTGGGTATCGGGAGGGGTTCAGAAGGACATCAAAGCAGTTAAGTAGATCCAGTGAATCCTCAGGGAATCGGTCGTGTAAAGCATCTATTAGATGTTGGATGTACTGGGCTCTGGATTTTTTAAAAGCCTGCACGGCCCGGTCACCTGCGTGCGTCACTTTGACATCCCAGAACATGTTGTCTTTGCACTCCGCCTAAAACAGCTCCCCTTCTGGACCTGGCGCATCTCGTAACTGTGTTAGTGTCGCAACTGATGCTTGAACCATTGGTCTGATTGTGGCTAGATTAACATCGTCTTTCTGGAAAACTAAATTCAGTTTGGTCATCACGGTAACACATCAGCCAGTGTGTGAGTCAAGGCGATGAAGCTGTATGGCTGGATTTGACCCAGGATACCTTGGGCTTGGGCATTTCCCTCTACAGCCTCTTCGTTTAGCTCCATCACTAGAGCAGACCAGTTACTTTTCATGCTTTCCACTGCCTTGTGCAAGGATAACCAGTGGACTTGTCATGTCTTCATCACTAAGCGCTGCTGTCAGTTGGCGGAGGCGATAGGTCCTGCTGGCCGAGTGCCTGTAAAAAGAGTACACAGAGGCGACTGTGCGCTTGTAGGCCCCTACCTGGTCCACAGATTTTGCAGCATCTTGCGCAGCCAGTGCCAGTCGGCGGGCAACACAGTGCACCTGAATGGAAAATGCGCTCTCTCCCCTCAGAAGAGCTCCAACTCCAGCACGTTTCCCCATCATTACACTAGCTCCGTCTGAGCCCAGGCTGATGACATGGGACAACTCCACATCCCTCTCGCGGAGCACCTCGACCAGTTTGTTGAATATGCACTGTGCGGTCCCGGAGTGCACATTGTAATTTCCCAGCAAACGTGTTTCAACTCTCCCTTTTACTTCCATTTTGACGTATATAATCAGCTTCTTGTCCACGGTGATATTTACTGTCTCATCAATAATAACTCCAATGAAGTCACTCCTCTTTAGCTTTTCATCCAGCTGCTTTATCACAACACTTTCTAGCGCCTTTTCCATGTCATCAATGGAGTTGCTGTGCCGGTAAATGCCGTCCACGCAGACAAAAATCGAGCCTTAACTGCTCCAAGTAGCTCAGTCAATCCCTCATACTGGTGACATGCGATGTCATTTTTGATCATGTAAAATACAACTTGTAGCTGAGAGCACAACTTCTTGTTTAAAGTTTCTTTAGCCTTCTCGCAATGGCCTTTCATTGCTGTTTGCTGTGAAAATAAATTGACCGCCATTACGTGATCATTGCACTGACTGTGCTCAATTAGAGATGAGCTTCTCATATTTGTTGATCCTCTGGTAAATCCATTCTTCTTGTCCGACTTTTCGCAGTGTGAGCAAAACATTTTTTCTGATCCATCGATAATGTCGCACCTCAGCCAGGGATATTTGTCTTTCCATTCGGCCTGAATGCCCGATTTTTCTGTTTCTTTTTGGCAGGAGTCACGGCATCATCTGCGGCAGTCTCCGTGATTTCAGATTGCATCTCTACATAAGCCTGCTCCTTAGACCCGTTTGGTTTCAGAAAATAATTTTTTATATTGGCTTGTTTCGACATGGCCGACCTCTCCCGTTATCGTTGTTGTAAAGCGCGGTGCATTCTTTGTCAGAGTAAGTGAAACAAATGCGAAAAGTTTAGTTCCGAGTGAAAAAAGTTTTGTTCGTTTGTTTCGTTGGCCTTCACATTCATAAAAAATAAGATTCGTTTTTTTTTTTGGGTAGTAAAATGACGTGGAAATTGACTGTTTTAATAAAATTCAAATTATGTTTCGAGTGAATATTTTCACCGGACATTTTGACCGGAGGGGTTAAAAATTACCGGACTTCGGCAGATTTTACCAGTCAAAGTCCGGTAATTACCGGATAACGGAAACCCAGGTAGAGAGACAGGAAGGTTGGGGAGAAGAATGGGGGAAGACATGCAGCAAATGACCTGAGCTGGAATCGAACCCAGGTCGCTGCGGGAAGGACACAGCCTTTATGGTACGCGCGCTTAGACCGATGAGCCACCAGGGCGCCCCTAAAATGAACAATTTTGAATCATTAATGAATTCTACCATTCATTCCAGCGAATTCTGCATTTTGATTGGTTAACGCCAGGTATCTATTCACCGGTAAACTACCTCACACTGGGTCAAGACCTCGCACTGCGTGAAGAGTTCTCGCTTGATTATTGAGCCGCTTCAAAAAATATTTTCGTGGGGGTGTTGACAAGAGTCATGGTAGAATGGAGATAAACCTACCGTTTTTTTCGAGCGCTCGGTATTTATCGTAGGCTTGATACCTGGAAATTTACATTTGAAATTTCCAGGTATCTATCCTACAATAAATATCTCGTGTTTGAAAAAAAATGTAGGTTTATCTCCTAATTGAACCATGAAATGTATTTAAAACAATATATATTTTTTTTTTTTTTTTTTAAATAAAAGTTCAGGGTGGGCCTGTAGATGAGCGGGTGGGCCTAGGTCCACCTAAGCCCACCCATAACGCCGTGCCAGCTTTGAACAGCCTCCTTCGATACTTTCAAATAAGGCATTATGTAATGGCTCACAATGGCCCTCATTTATCAAACGTGCGTACACCAAAAAAACGGGTGTACGCCAAATCTCCCGCAAGGATCGGCATTTATCAATCTGAACGTGAGTGAACAGTCCGCAAAAATCTCACGCAAGGTCTGACCGGGCGTATGAAGATTTGAACCAGCGAACAACATGCAGGACCGAGTGCAGCTGTCAAAATGAGTTATAAACCATATGCAGCGATGCGGACGTCTTGCTGTTGTTGCTCTTATTAGTAAAATGAATAAATAGGCTAAATAGATAAATAGGCTAAATTAATAAATGAATAAATTAGACACCTGTGTTGAGAAATTAATTAAACTTATATTTTGAGACAACCTGCTTGTCAGGCCAGACGGCTGACAATTACAATCAATTTGATTAAGCGCAATGCGTGGCTTGACAGATATGCAGTGTGGTATGTCAGATGCTCATCCAGTCAGATATATACTGAACAACAAAAGAAATGCAAGTTAATTAAAGGCAGACTGGAAAATAAGTTTGCGCGTAATTATTTTAGAAAATCAAATGTATTACTAGCATGTGCACATTTACACTCGTTTCATCAAACTTTTCTTTATTTTGCGGTCACTTTGACTGAGTAACCATAAGAGTACATTAACTAACTAGCTAACTTGCATTTCTTTTGTTGCTCAGTATATATATGCCTACAGACACTTTGACCGTGATCACATTTTGACAATGGCAGATCTTCTATTGTTAGAGGAATAAGCTTCTGTCCGACGAGAGAGGAACTGTCGGCACAGAGAAGATCTCCTCCGGGAAAGTGACGAGTGGCTGTTCGTTTTGTGTGGCACCCAATAAAATGTCATGGAGTAATACCAATAAAAGTACAATGAAGAGTGATCCCTGCAGACTGTATTTTAACAATTACCCTCATGCAGCTCCGATCGAGGCGGTAGGGACTCATCCATGTCCTCACCACCTAGTATTCCCACGATGCAGGGGGAGCCCATCAGTGCTGCTATGCGCTCCTGGAACAGAGACAGCTGAAGGTTTGAGTCTGGTTGGCCTCTATCGGTCCGTGCGCTTTTGGTGGCGATCTTAAAATCGGTCCACTTTTTTACCTACATGTAAAGCATTTGGATTGTCAGTTATGGAGGCTATATAACATGAAATATCATGGATCTATAAATTGAATTTATTAAGGCCGATGTTATTTGCACTTACACATGTGGCCAATGCTGAATTTTTTTCTTGGCCACACTTATAAGTGCGCCAGTTGATGACGATTCCGGTGCCGCTTATAGAAAGTACTGCTTAAAATAAGTTTGGCCAAGAAAAAAATTTTTAGCTTTGGACTCACTTAAAATAAGTGTGGGCAATGGAGAAATGTGAATCTTGGCCACACTTATAAGTACGTCTAACGCGAATTTCGATCAATTTTTGTGCTTGGACGCACTTAAATAAGTGCGAATAGTCACTTTGATTTATTAATGAATTAAATCAAATCTCTGCGGCAATCCGGTTTTTCACCCAACGGTGTTTACCGCAGCAGCAATAGTTTTCCAAACTGCAGCCTTCTGAGCTCCCTTTATGCCACTCTCAAGGCTCCCAAATAAAATTATTTTGTTTTTCTCCACATCAGACATGATAATTTATATTTCCTCCTCAGTGAAGTTCTTTCTTCTTAGCCGTCTTTCGAGAGTCCATGTCGTAAAGTGGGCAGGACTATGCCTCCCGGAGCATGAATTTATAGGGGTGTCTCATGTAAATTACGATGGTTTCAGCCGCCAGATTTATCAATGCCACGCCAGTTTTACATCGAAATCAGCGACGTACGCACTTTTAGTAAATCAGACATGACACCTGGCGTACGCTGATATTTACACCAGAAACTACACCAGATCCTACGCAAGTTTGATAAATGAGGGCCAATGAGTAGCAAGCAATAAGCAGACCTCCAATGGGTAATGAACAGTACTTTATTATTACCATTAAAAATAATGGGGATGGAACAAAATATATATCCAATATTCACAAAATTTTGCAATTAGCGGATTCTGGATAAACCTCCTTAAGCAAATAAAAATGGAAGTTGGAAGCAGATGTTATAATTATGGATGATTAATGGGAGGAAAGTCATCTAAGTAGCCATAAGATCACAAACACCCTTATGTGGAGAGAGTTAGACCAGAAAGTTAAGGTTTGGTTCCTCAGGACCTCCAAAGTGCTGCCTGAGTTTGCTGGAGGGTCCTCACCATTACGCTGGTGAGGCTGTGGAATGATTGGGGACCATACCCATAATTTTGGGACTGTCCAAAGCTGCAGAGATTCTGGGAAAACATTAAGCCTGAGATTGCAGTCATTTTAGATGTTCTTTACATGTGAATCTGCTGTATTATATGTTGGGATGTATACCAAAAGGTATACTCTGTGTAAATAATCTGTTCATCTTAAGGGCATTTTTGTTAATTGTAAGAAAAAAGATAATTATTTCATCATTACAAAATAAACCACCTTAAGCTGAACTATGGACTAAGAGATTGAGGGAGTTGTACATAGCGGAAGAACTTACTCCAAAAATGCAAATGAAAAAAAGACATTTTTGTGCAAAGATGAATGCCTGTAACCAGGTATTGGGCTTAATGGCATTTCTTAAAGATGTCTATACCCTTATTTTTTATACTTTTTCATTTTTAATTTTTATTATTATTATTATTTTCTTTATGATTTTATTATTCATTTTGCTCATGCTATTTTCTTTAATTTCTATTTATAATTTAAGAACTGTAGTTGGCATGTGAAAATGCTGGATGAACTTTATTCTCAAGGAACATTCAAGATTATACCGTATGTGATCAATGTGTTACTTTGATACTAAATAAAATTAGTTTGAAAAAAAAGAATATTTTGTCATCTGTTCCTAACAATGATGTGAATCTTAATTCTTCTGTACAATTTCCTCATAGATTCTGTGAATTCTTCTGTAGTCAGTGAGTAGATGATTGGGTCCAGCATGGGTGGCAAGACGGTTGCAAGAGAAAGGTTAATAATTCGGGCATTTTGGTCAATTAAGGAGTCCAGTGCCATTGGGACACATAAAGGGAAATAGAACACACTCACCAAGACCAAATGAGAGGTGCATGTTTTCATGGCTTTGAGCCGCTCAGAGGCTTTTGCAATTTTAAATAACGCTCTGCCAATGCAAATGTATGTAACAAAAATAAAAAATACAGGCAACCAAAGAATAATAACAGGATGTGTCCACATAATCACATAATTAGCAGTTTTGTGATTGCATGCCAAAGGGTATGTGGGTCCGTAATCACAGAAATAGCTTTTTATCTCAATTGATTTGCAAAATGACAGTTCATTGATAAAATGCACTACAATGACATTAGCTAAGAAACCAAAAATCCATGATAAAGCTATAACACCCTGCATTGATTTATTTGTTACAATCTCATTGTATCTCAGTGGAAGGCAAATTGCAACACATCTATCATAGGACATAATAGCGAGAGTAAGAGACTGCACTGAGAGACTTGAATAAAATAAGAACATGCTTGTCACACAGCCTGCATAGGGGATTAAACGTGATTTAAACAGAAAGGTGTCGATCGCCGGAGGAACAACTGCTGAGCTAACACACAAATCAGAGAGAGCCAAATTAAAAACTACAATGTATTTTGGAGTGTGAAGACAGTGGTTCACAAAAATCATGAGCATAACAAAAGTGTTTCCCAGTACTGTCAGAACGTAAACAAAGCAAAGGAAGGCATAGTAGTAATTTGTGTGGGGAATACCAGAAAACCCACTAATGATGAAGAAATCAGGACGTACAAAAGTGGCATTAGAAACATCTGAATTCAGGGGGCTCATTGCAAGCTTGTTCGGTCTTCTCTGTTTCTTCCGCCCGGAATAAAGGCCCATTAAAACCTAAAAATTAAAAGGATGTCTTATGTATTTCTGTAAATTTATCAAATAATATGATCTTAGCAGTAGGCTGCTTATGTCTTGTTGCTTTTGATGTTGCATTTGATAAACTACACAAACTCAGATTTATGGATCAAATGTTGTTCATTGTCATGTTAATAGTTCTTGTGTTTCCGAAAAAACAAGATACAGAATTCAAAAGTTTCACTCAATCTAGAGCTGAAACTGAAGATTTTTTTAATATTTCCTCAGCAGTGTTTGTGACAAGACAGAGCACACATATTATTAAAAATGAACAATTCAAATTTTAAAATTGATTAATTCTCATACATTATTTGTGATAAATTTGCTTCTTCAGCTGGACATCCAAAAGATTTTTTTTTTTACCTGATTGATGTGCCCTTTTCTCACTTTCAACACCAGACCCTCAAACAGTTTCTCCCACACGGCCTTGGAGAACAGATAAAGATTATATTACAGAAGCGCCACAATGACCTTTTTAATTTCTGGTTTTCATGGCAAATACTGTCTTAAATTACTAGATGAGCTCATTTGTGCCATCAGACAATTATTTCTTGATAGAAACATAAACCAAGGACTGATCCTCCTTCTCCATTTGAAAAGGTTCCCCATGATGGCATCCAAAATTGAACAAGTGTTGGCATAAACATCTGGCCAGTTAATTTTTTACAGGGAAACTGGTAGAAATAAATCTCTGAATGCAAAGCCGTGCACACGAATCCAAGACTGGAACTGTCCTTTTCTGTACTCATCCCATCTTTTTCTGCTGCTGTTGAAAATACTAACCTTATCAACAATGAAGTAAATAATAAATTGCAAATTTTTTCAATTCAAAAGACACTTAGGAATTGTTATTGCACAGAGAAAAACGTGCCAAATAGGTTGATTTTATGCAATCTAAATATATTTTTATAGAGTGAGTTCTTTAACGATTCCCATTTTCTCATGAAAATCCTGGAAGGAAATTATTTGGATTAACACATATAACTGTGGTTAATATTTTTTCCTCTCTGAAGCAATATAATTTGTTCTGAGTACAATATTAATTTTTCAATGACACATTTGTTGCTTTTTAGAAGCGCAGTTAAATCATTTTAGAGTCAGCTTCCAACAACTTACAATTTTTATGTTTGTCAAGAGGCAGAAATTGTTTACTTTGGAATAAATGAATTGACATCTCAATAATTTATGCCTAATATTAGCCAATAACTTAACAAAATTACGATGTTCTAAGTAGTTATCTAAACACTGTAAATCTATTGGTCTACTCTATTCATATTGAAATGCGTTCCAATATTACTCTTTCAGGAGGTGCATACCCTTGGCGTTGTTGAAAAATAAGTTGAAAATGGTGGAGATTCCCTCTTATATCTCAGGATGTTTGTTCTGACCAGTGCATCAAGGGACAGGACAAAAAAAATAAATGCTCACGAGAATGAAGTGGATCACAGAGAAGGAACTAGGCGCAGATCCACTGGAAGCCTCTTGGCAATTTTAATAATGAAATCTTCAGAGCCACAGGTGGTACAAACAGAAAATTAAGAACTGAAAAGGAACTTGGCAAGAGGATGGCCAGGGGCAGGTGAGGTCTGGCGATTGGTAAACAGGATTCTGGAGGTGCGGTCAAGCTGTAGTCAGCATATGGGCCTAGATCTGCACTGGGAAGGCAATCTGTGGGTAACAGGGCCTGACATCCAGGATGCAATCCACGGTGTAGGCGAGGCCGCCATCAATAAGCTGGGGGGAAGTGGGGAGCAAGGAGGAGGGTCTAGTGAGAGCATCGACAAGTTTATTTGGGAGACATGGTGGATGCAGCGAAGAGGAGAGGGGAGGTTAAGCCTGACTGCCGAAGGCAATAACACCAGAAAGATTGAGAAGGGCCTGATAAAGTGAGGGGTGATATCAGCAGTGCTTCTGGAAGACTATAACGTATAAGCCAGGTTTAAACCAGGTCGCGAGTTTTTGTGCCAGTGAGGACAGCAGGGTGAAATTTTGAGTTTTTTAACTTCGCGATTTCTTGCAATGAGAATGCACCTATTGTTACTAACTTTAATAATCCGTGTACATATTACTAACTAAGTAACGAGCACTGGGGTTAATTTGTAAATTTTACCGCTACTAATTACTACTAACGTAATCTCAGCACTCGCCCTGTTCTAATCTCCGCCCCTTGCTTTGCTTTCCCTGTATCTTCCTGTGTTTACGCGAAATCTCTCGCACGTGCTTAATTGCTATCCCGCACTCTTTTATCTGTGCACATAGAACTCCTTAACCGGAGCCGTTTATCTGTCATAGGTTGTCTATGTGTTCCCAGTCCCAGTAATTGGCTTTTGCCAATTATCGTATTAGGGATTCCTTGTGTTTTCACCTTCTCTGATCATATCTGTTACTCCCCTCACCTGTTTCCCTGCAGCATGTGACTCTGTTTGGTGCAATTAAAGAGCATGAAAACCCCAGGGGAATAGGCAATCATTATATAATAGAGAATTACTCAAAGATCGCAAAACTTCTTTATTTTTTACAAAGTCGATCGCAGATCACTGCAAATTAAATTTATTGATCATCTCCGGCGTAACATGCTGACCCCGGTCCAAGCGCACCCGAAGTGGGCATGACATCAGCGCTAGAACACATGGCGTCACACAGTTTAAGTGAATCTAGTGGGAATTCCGGTGAGAGTTTTCACGACTGGAGTGATGAGGAATCGGGAGACACAGAATTAGTTCTTGATGTGGCAGATGCGGAGGAATACAACTGTCCTCAATCCTACATATGAGCCACCAGCAAGGCAAGAAATCCAGGACCAAGCGGGACATGCAGCTGATGCCGTTCCTGACGATGAGGAATTATTACAAGATCTCGTTGGCAATAAGACTTCGTATGTTATTTTCCTCTCGTTTGAATTCTGGTACCGTTTATTTGCAAACAGTAGTAAATTAATCAAGTGTATAAGAATGACATGACACAGTTTAACATCCCCGATCTCCGCAAATATATTGGACTATTAGCTGCATACTGTGGCATGCTGTCAGATGTCAGAAAGACCTTTAGTAGCATCACCCTATACTGCATACTTGCTCTTAAACTGTTTGCGATCAAGTCTACCTGATTAACAATCAAACAATTTATTAACTGGACAACCACCACCAATGCATGACACATAATGATTAAAAAATGCTAATGACAAAGCAATTGCCTATTGGCTGTGTTGATATAATTGATGTGACTCCACAAGGATGACAATCTCCAAAAAATAGTGGCAAAGCCACTATGCCCGCTTGGCCACACATGGCCAAAATTGAACTTAGCCTAGATTAACATTAGGGTTGGGTATCATCAAGGACGTCACGATACGATACGTACCTCGATACAGTGCCAGACGATTCGATACATACCTCGATACAGTGCCGTACAATTCGATACGATAATGATACTGATACGATAACTTACAAGATAAAGATATAGGCCATATATTGCAAAACGTTTTTGAAATGGTAAAAATAGTGCTAAGAATACAACTTTATGTGTACGACTTATGTAATCTAGTAATAGGTTGGTACATCTCAATATATTGGTAACTGAGTCGACAAACTATTTTAATTAATTTTTTATGTTCAAATTTATTTAAGATCAAGTGCATATTTCTTCTACACGATGAACATACATTTGTTTTTTGCTGTTAAAATGAAAAGTGCATGGCATTTTCAGTAACTTAAATCATAGCAGCTCAGGGAAAAAAAATAAATTTCCCACTAAACTGAACACTGAATAACAAGAAAATTAAGTGCATGTTAAGTATCTGTCTCATATTTATATTCACTGCAAACATGAACAAGGTCACCGCCAAAATTATGGCCATTAGTTGCCATTTTGGCCTACATGTGGCATAAAAATAGGTCAAATCAAAAACCCGTCCGACATACGATCCATAAAGCCTTCATGCACCTACAGTACAAATCTGAGTGTCGTAGCTCAAAGGACAAAAGAGGTACATCTGTTTTTGTGCTTTTCATGAAGCACCCCCTACTGACCATTAGTAGTCAAATTTGGCCAGAAATCGAACTCAGCCTACATCTCATAGGAATACATGGACAAGACAGAAATAAAAGGGATCGATTAAATACTGGTGATAGAGTGCTAACAAGGTCATCACCAAAAATTACAGACATCTGTCGCCACTTGACCTACATGTATATTGCAGAAAACTTGGTTAAATAAAAAATCTTTCTTGATGTGTGATGACCCCTTGCCATAGCTACCTTCTGTAAAAATTTGAGCATTTGAGCGCAAAGGATAAGGGACTTATGGTCATTTTTGTGTTTTTGATTAAGTGCCCGCTACTGGCCAAATCAGTGAGCCGATTCGACTCAGATTTGAATGTGGCCAAGATCGTATGCCCATACATACACATGCAATATGAAATGGTTCCATCAAAAACAGAGGGCACTGTAGTGCTGACAAAGTCACAGGCCAAATCGCGGCAATTGACTGCAATTTGACTAATATACCGCTTAGAATTACGTCAAATCAAAAACACCTCTGAAATGACATGGCCCCTTGCCATAGCTACCCTCCATAAAAATTTGAGCGCTCTAGCTCAAAGGATAAGGGACTTATGGCCATTTTTGTGTTTTTCATAAAGCGCCCACTATTGGCCAAACTAAGTCTAAAAAGCAAATCTGGTCGATTGTCGAACTCGATCTGCATCTCACGCCTATACAGCCATGCACCACCAAGCGGGCTAAAAATCTCAGCAGTCTAGCTCAAACGGTAAGGGACTTATGCCCATTTTTGTGTTTTATAATGGCCAAAGTAGTGGGCTGTTCGGGCCAGAAATCGAACTCAATCGAGATCTTATGGTCATACACCCACATATAAAAAACCAGAAGGCTACGTCAAAAACTGAAAGCACTAGAGCGCTGACTAGGTCAAAGGTAAAATTGTGGTGATTTCCCGCCATTTGACCTATATATCTCTTAAAATGTGTTCAAATGAAAAACCCGTCTGATATCTGATGATCCCTTACTGCCTTAAGTAATCAGGAGCATTCTAGCTGATACGGTAAAGGAGTTACGGCCATTTTGTGCTTTTCATAAAGTGCCCCTTATTGGCCAAAGTAGGAGGCCATTCGGGCCAGAAACCGAACTCGATCGAGATCTTATGGTCATACACCCACATATAAAAAAGCAAAAGGCTAAGTCAAAAACTGAAGGCACTAGAGCGCTGACAAGGTCAAAGGCAAAATTGCGGGGATTTCCCGCCATTTGACCTACATATCGCTTAAAATTTGGTCAAATGAAAAACCCGTCTGACATGTGATGACCCCTTACCATAACTACCTTCAGTAAAAATTGGAGCATTCTGGCTCAAATGGTAAGGGAGTTATGGCTTTTTTTTTGTTTTTCACAAAGCGCCCCTATTAGCCAAATTAAAAAGCAAACCTGGCCGATTATCGTACTTGATCTGCGTCTTAGGCCTATATAGTCATGCATCCAGTTACATTTGATTTCACTGAAAACTGTAGCTGCTATCGCGTTGACAAGCCAAAAGTTAACGGACGTTCGTACTAACAAACGGACGCATGATAGACCACCACTAAGCATGCCCGTCATGGCATTAGCCCTTTTGGCCATGCGGCCAAGCGGGCTAAAAATCTGAAACTTTCGCTGACTTCGCAGCAATTATTTTTGCCATCACTCAGCTGGGTATTGTACCTATCAACGTACTTTAGCTGTCACGACATTCGGACTATAGAGCGGATTCTCATGGCTTATTGCTCAATGAGCCTCGCAAACTAATTTATGCAAATCTGTGCTGTTTCACCAGCTACACAAACGCAGAAATTTTAATGACTGATTGATGTTTTACGTTGTCATTGATGTGCGGAAGAAAACGCCGTATAATTTCATAGTGCAATGTATTACAAGGCTTTAAAAAATGAAGTAGACTCTCATCGATTCTACCTATTAGTCTGAGCAACTGTTGCTAATCGGGAGAGGTAAACTGCGAGAGGGAATACTGTGTCCGAGTAAGGAATACTTTGTGAATACTATGTCTGGTTTTATCAGAATTTGACAACACAACGCTTCATTCAAAAAGATAGATAAACAATCAAAACAACGCGAGTCAATGGCTGAATGCAAATTATGGCTGTTCATGTGATGGCTGCACGCTGATTTGTGTTGTAGAGCTGACGTCACATGCCTCTAACAAGAGCGCTGTCCTATTTTTAGCCAGGCAACCAGGCAGCACAAAATGGTGATTTTCAAACCTTGATGACACAACAACAAAGGACCACGGGATGGAACAGGTGTCTCCAAAATGGTTTTGAGTGTGTACTCAAACAAAACACGAAAGCAGAGCAATAGTGAAGGAAGGGTTTCCATGCTCTTTGAGCCCTGTATTTCTGTTCCTTCACTGTCAGAATGTTGATCATTTCTTCTGTGCCAAGAGACCCGTACGCCAGTAGATCTGTGAGATTTGAGACACCCTTTGCCTGACTACCGTTTTCCTGCCTGTGCCCTTCTTATTCATCTGTTTATTGTTCTGGTTTTGACCCTGCCTGCCTGACCACGATTCCAGTTTTTTGCTGCCCTGGTTTTTGGATTTTTGGCTCACGAGTTATTCGACTCTGATTTTTGCCTGCCGTTTATGTACCTTTGCCATTCTGACTCACTGTTACCGAACTCTGCCTGTCCCACGACCCTGAGTTTTGGATTGTTTTTTTTGGCACTGTACTTTTGTGATCTCTGGCTTGGACTCGGACTGAATAAAGGATTTTGATTTTCTCTACTTCTGCTTGCTTCTGGTTCCTGGGCTGTAACATCACACATTGAATTTCATTGCGTTTACAATCATCAGCTGCAATTTATATTTAAACCGTTATCCTACGGCTTCAATGCAAAAAGACATAGTTAAAAATAATGTAATCAGGTGAAATGCGCATGGGTCATTCCCTGTCAAATCATCCAGATTTTGAGAAATTTTCCAGGTCACCACCTCAAAACTTTTGAAAAAATTCACGAGTAGATATTCACACAAAATAAAAAAAAAATGCCAAATATTAGGCCAGTATCAAATAGATGTCAAGTTATAGCCCTTCAAAATTTGAATAATTTTTTTTATGTTTTTTGGAAAACCCATTTTCAGCCAACTTTGGCGACTTATTGCTCCAAATTGATTGCTTATACAAGGCTGAAATTGGGTACATTTTCATCCCCTAGAATCTGAAAATGGCCTTAGCTTCTGTGTATCTTGATCTACTTTAGTATGGTTAAGCCTCAAAATCAGCCGAAAACACAAAATGCCCAAAAACGACACCACATTTTACGCCCTGTAACTCAGGAACTAAGTATGACAAAAAGGCTAGAATTAATATTTTAAGATACATCCCTCTGTATGCAGTAACCCAATTAATATCATTTGTAGAAGCTTTTTAATGAAATCATTTCTAAGTAAATTTTTCCGGGTTTGGGGCAAAAAATGACCATGTCGCCAGGTATTCATCTCTCTGAAATTTTTACTTTAAATATGTTAAAGAGATTAACAAAGTGAATTATTTAGGATTCTTTCAGCCAAGTTTTGTTAGTAGAACTCGGGTCACAAATGGAAGTTGACCAAGGGTAAATTTAGCACTGATATTAGGGAATATTTTTTCACCCAAAGAGTAATTTCGATGTGGACCATATTGTTGAGGCAGAAACCTTGGGAAATTTCAAGAGCAGGCTTGACTTAAAGCTAGATACCATTGAGTCATTGAGTATCTGAAGTGATATATTCACAATTAGTAAAAAGAAACTGGTGAGCCTAGTTGGGCTGAACGGCCTGTTCTCGCCACTCAGGTTATGTTATGTTATGTTATTCAACAGATGTCTCAAATGTTTTGTTACACAATCATAAGAACTAGAATCGACTTTATATAAGTGATAAACTGATGAGACATGCTCAATTTGACTGAGAATAAAATAAAAAAGGTCTTATGTTACCGTAGCAATTTTGCCAAGTCTGTTTCTTTCAGTTGTTATCATAGCATAACATCCTCCTTATCTCAAATTATCTTTAACTAAAAATCATTTGACAGAAGTGGGAATGTGAAAGTTAAAACAAAAACCAATTTAGCTTTTCAAGTATTTCTGGAAAAAAAAGTCTGAATCGTAATAAATTCTTTCGCAGTGGAATTCACTATGGCAGCTAACGAAAAAATCGTCCCAAGTACTGCCAGTCAAACCCATATGGCCCATAGTTTGGTAGTAATAGGCATGAGCCTTCTTTAAGCTGTATGCACCAGTTCAACTGTTGTGCTTCAAATATTTTTAATCACACAAGGAGTTCTCTTGAGAACATTTGATCTCCAATAATCCCTACGGTACATTCTCAGTATGATCATACACCCTTCTATCAGGGCTGCCTCCAGGTGCGGCAAGGATGGATTAATTATAAAACCCACCAGACACACTTCCCTTTGAAACTGTTGTGAATACTGCTCCGCTGCCTCCTCTTCATGTTCAATACCATACCTCATGGCAGCCGTCTGTACCGGCTTCCCTCTCAGGAGACGTGCTGAAAGACTCTCAATCTTTTCTTCGTGAACAAATCACCTTAAAATTCGATGCTGTTAGACGTGTTTCCCTTAAGCGATGCCAGTCCTTACAATTTGACTGCTCACGTGTCATCTGCTTGTACTCTAACACCTGAGTTTCTGTTACAGCAAGAGAGTCAAAGTGAAGTCGTTCTTTCTCAGGAAGAACAATTGCTGGGTAAGTCAGAACTGGCAGGTGAAAGTTTGGCACTGGACAGGTGGGACTTGCAGAAGCTCTTTCCCAACCACGCTGTTGGTAGGAAAGGACAGACCCCTGGGGAACCAACCCATATTTTGTCTCAACGAATGACACCTCTTCATGTTCGTCTGGCCAAATCCTCAGGAAACCAGGCTTAGGGTTAAACCCCTAAAATATTGGGCCCAGGGTAGTTGACAGATTAAGTGAGGAAAGCTGCTCCTCAAAAGGCGGATAAACTGTGCAGACAACCCCAGAAACCTTTCGCTTTTGCTTTAGTGGGCTGCTGAGTGGTATATTTTCAGCCTATTGGATGAAAAAATCCATAACTGGCCTTGCACTTGTGCCATCCACTCTGGAAGGGATATGCCACGTCTGTAAATCAAACATTTCTCAATGTCCAAAGAGGCATAAAGGAAATCGAGAGTATCAGCCTAAAACTAAAGTTTTGTCTTCTTTACTTTTGTTTCAAATAAAAGAGGAATGACACATAGGTCTGTCGTACATGTCAATATTTTATACAATTTTGTAAAGACCTTTACCTGAGGTTTAGAGGCTTTAGTGACAACTGGTGGTACACACTTCAATCCCAACAACTGGTAATGGGAAAGCGTGTACATTAAACCAACCACATGGGGACAAAGGCCCTGGCCAGCTGCACAACTGCACATAAACGACTCCACTGTCACGTCTCCTTCTCGCTTGAAAACAACGTAAAGCTTGTGCAGCTCCTCATTCTTCTGAAGAATTTTGTGCGAACCGCAATTCCTTCCTTGTTCTTGGCTAGCTTAACTGCAAAAAATGAAAATCAGCTTGTATCAAGAACAAAAGGGTGGAAAGCTATTTGTATAAACGACAAGCTAGAAAAACGATGACACAGTGCAAAAAATGCTCAATGCAAGTAACAACATACCTTCGATGTTGTGAATGTATGACTCGTAGAAGAGCTTATAACCTCTCGTCAAGGTCTCCTGAACTGGGAGATTTGTAAAAGCGAATTTTTCTACAAATGAATTTGTAAAAGAAGGTAGCTCACCAAGATTCTGGTGCCAAAACTCTGAAGAACTCGAAGCGCTTTCACCCAGAAACTCCGCCATGCTTTTTTCTTATTCACGGGTGGCCTCGCTTTCATGTCAAAACTTCTGATGTAGCATTCAACATGGCGGAGTGTGATTAAGGCGAATTTAACCGGCCCCACTCTTAAATTTCAGCTTTTATTCAACTGGAGAGTTAACTATTTTTTATTTTATACAGTACCTATTCCTTATATTCTGAAACAACTGATCGTCAGAGGTAATCTAGCTGAATAATGTCGTTAACTAGTTAAAACAAATTTTTTACAGCAATAATCATAGCATGAGTCTTCAACAATGCATTCACACACACACACGCGCACGCACACACACACACACACACACACACTGAAAAACAATTGAGCTGTTAAATCAAAAATATTCAAAACTTCATAAATCCCTCGAGTTGCCAGTGAGCTAGAACTGCTTCAAACTTGAACAACATTCAGAAAATTTTGTTTTTTTTCTTCTACTTTTGCGTGATGATTTTTTAAACATTTCTTTCTTCACTCATTAGCTCTTATTTATTAATTTCTCTTCGTATTCATTCTATCATTTTTTGTTTTATATTTTCTACTGACCGTCGTTTTGTTAGTCAGGACTGTTACTGCTGCAGCAAATATCATCAGGGATTCTAAGGCTTTTATGCCCAAATGCATTTTACACAGTACTTTCCCTACAAAAATTAGACTCTGCATATCTTGTACATGTAAATCTACAGTTAATCGCTTTTAATACTCCTCTTGGTTACATCAATCCCTATCTTCCAATCTCAACACTGTCTCTGGTCCGTTGTCACACAAAAAGGAAAAGTATCGACACATTATCTTGCCTGTTGTGTCTTATGTTGTGTTTTTTATCCTGTGTTGCTCTCATTCTGTGGGGTCTGTGTTTCTTCTCTTCTTTTTCTTCCCAGATTTTCCTGAATTTTTGTAAATTTGAGTATTTTGTTTATGTATGTCTCATTTTTTTGCATATTTGCTCTGGGGGGTTGGTGTTAGGCTAAAAAAGAAGAGGGAAAAAAAAAACCCGGTATGCTGTGGCAGACAGTGAAGGTAACAGCTCAGGGCCTTATTGAAGACTTCAGTGCACTTTGGACTGAGAAGACAGTGATTCAGTGTCAATCTTAAACACTGCAAAAGCCCAAGAAGACAGAAACTTTTTGTCCCAGAAAACATCACTTCTGAGGATGAACTCAGGATACGTAGTAGGGTTTTATTTTGGAAGGCTACTGTAACGGTTTTGTGTCCCGCTGAGTGCCAAACGGCTGTCTGGCAGGCTCTAGGACCGTAGAGTGAAGGATTAGACTCAAATGCAAAGCTGGAAGTGATGAGATGTTTAACAACGGAAAGACACAAACAAAACAAAAGGGAAACTATGTTCCAACTAAAACAATAAACCACAGACAGAAGAAGGTGGCAGTTAAAATCCCACAGACCAGCAGTGGGAAGGCAGGTGCAGAGCGTCTAAGGCTGGCTTGTGCCAACCTTATGTACCATGCAGGTGACACTAATTAAGGCGCAGGGTGAGGAATGCGAGAGGAGGACGGCGAGAGCCAAGCCTCACAGCTACGATTCAATTCATCGGGTTCACTGAGGGTCGCTCCTCAGTTCTCACCCCAAGAAAAAAACAATCCTTTTCTTCCTGAAAACAAAAAATAGTTTACCCCTCCGTTGAAAAAAAGGGCTGAAACATTGGTGTGTGGTCAAATGTTCTAAACGAAATAGAGTAGATCAGTGAAATTCATATTAATCATTTATTTTTTCATATTGAATTGGGGATCTTATGTGCGTAAAAAAACAAAATGGACATGACAGAATTCTTCTTAAACCATTTATCATGAACTCATGCATTTCATCTTATTGAACTACAACCCCAATTCCGAAATAGTTGGGACGAAGTGTAAATTGTGAATAAAATCAAAATGCAATGACTTTCAGATCACATGAGCCAATATTTTATTACAATAGAATATAGATAACATTTCAAATGTTGAAACTTAGACATTTTACATTTATATCCACAAAATGAGCTTATTTCAAATTTTCTGGCTGCAACAGGTTTCAAAAAAGTTGGGACACAGGCCAAAAAAAAAAAGTGTTTGTGAAAAAGCAATTCATATATAAGAGAATCAGCTGAAAGAACATTTATCAAGTAATTAAGTTAACTGGCATCAGGTCTGTAACATGATTGGCTATAAAAGGGATGTCTTAGAGAGGCTGAGTCTCTCAGAAGTAAAGATGGCCAGGGGCTCCCCAACCTGTGAAGACTTGCGTAAAAAAATTGTGGAATACTTTAAAAACAATGTTCCTCAACGTCAAATTGCTAAGGCTTTGAAGGTCTCATCATCGACAGTGCATAACATCATCAAAAGATTCAGAGAAACTGGAAAAATCTCTGTTCGTAAAGGTCAAGTCTGAAGACCTTTAATGGACGCCCGTGATCTTCGGGCCCTCAGACGCCACTGCATCACTCACTGGCATGAGTCTGTCATTGACATTACTAAATGGGCCCAGGAATACTTCAAAAACCACTGTCTGTCAACACAGTCCGCCGTGCCATCCACAGATGCCACCTAAAACTCTATCATGCAAAAAGGAAGCCATTGTTGAGCATGATCCACAAGCGCAGCCGTGTTCTGTGGGCCAAGGCTCATTTAAAATGGACTGTAGCAAAGTGGCAAAGTGTTCTGTGGTCAGACGAGTCCAAATTTGACATTCTTGTTGTAAATCATGGGCGTCGTGTCCTCCGGGCTAAAGAGGAGAAAGACCACCCCTCCTGTTATCAGCGTTCAGTTCAAAAGCCAGCATCTCTGATGGTATGGGGATGCATGAGTGCATATGGTGTGGGACACCTGCATGTTTTCAAAAGCACCATGAATGCAGAAAGGTATATGAAGGTTTTAGAGCAACATATGCTCCCCTCCAGACAACATCTACTCCAGGGAAGGCCTTGTGTATTTCAGCAGGACAATGCAAAACCACATACTGCAGCTATTACAACAGCATGGCTTCGTAGTAGAAAAGTCCGTGTGCTGAACTGGCCTGCCTGCAGTCCTGATCTTTCACCGATTGAGAACATTCGGCACATAACTAAACGAAAAGTCCGTCAAAGGAGACCCAAAACTCTCCAGCAGCTGGAAGCCTGTATTAAACAAGAGTGGGATCAAATTCCAATGGCTAAATTCAAGAAACTTGTCTCTTCAATGCCCAGACGCCTCCACTCTATGTTAAAAAGAAGAGGGAATTCCACACCATGGTGAACAGGCCCCTGTCCCAACTTTTTTGAGACCTGTAGCAGCCATCAAATTTGAAATGAGCTTATTTTGTGGATAAAATTGTAAAATTTCTTATTTTCAACATTTACTATGTTATCTCTGTTCTATTGTGAATAAAATACTGGCTGGTGTGATTTGAAATTCGTTGCATTTTGATTTTATTGACAATTTACACTTTGTCCCAATATTTCAGAATTGGCGTTGTAATTTTTTACTACATTTTTCAGCATTGAAAAATAAAGAACAACATTTCAATAAATTTGCGGTGGTGATTGTTGATGAAACAAAATGCAACGAACATGGTTAAAGTTGCCATTCAGTCATTTGATTTTTGAGCATGTAATCCTTGTTCTCTATCAATAGTGTGTATCTGTTTTTCTTCTGTACAGCTTTTTGATAGATTCTCTGAATTCTTCTGTCATCAGTGAGTAGATAATAGGGTCTAGCATAGGTGGCAAAATGGTTGCCAGGGACAGGTTAATAATTCGGGCATTTTGGTGAATCAAGGAGTCCAGTGCTATTGTAGCGCATAAAGGAAAATAGAACACACTCACCAAGACCAAATGAGAGGTGCAGGTTTTTATAGCTTTGAGCCTCTCAGAGGCTGTTGCAATTTTAAATAATGCTCTGGCAATGCTAATGTATGTAACTGTGATAAACAACACTGGAAACCAGAGAATAATAACAGGATATATCCACATAATAATATAATCTGGAGTGGTGTCATTGCATGCCAAACGGTATGTGGGTCCATGATCACAGAAAAAGCTATTTATCACAACTGATTTGCAAAATGACAGTTTGTTGATAAAATACACTACAATGACATTAGCTGAGAAACCAAAAATCCATGTGGTACCTACAGCACCCTGCATTGATTTATTTGTCACAATCTCATTGTATCTCAGTGGAAAGCAAATTGCTACACACCTATCATAGGACAGAATAGTGAGAGTAAGAGACTGCACTGTCAGACATGAATAAAAGAAGAACATGTTTGTCAAGCAGCTTGCATAGGAGATTAAATTTGATTTAAACAGAAAAGTGACAATTACCTGTGGAACAAGTGCAGTGCTTTCACACAAGTCAGACAGAGCCAAATTAAAAACTACTATGTATTTTGGAGAGTGAAGACACTGGTTCATGCAGATCATCAGCATGATAAATGTGTTTCCCAGTACTGTCAGAGCGTAAACAAAGCACAGGAAGGCATAGAAGTATTTTGTGTGGGGAATCCCAGAAAACCCACTTATATAAAAGTAATCAGGATGTATAATGGTGGCATTAATCATGGCAGCTGAATTCAGGGGGCTCATTGCAGGTTTGGATGGTCTTCACTGTTTCATGCTCCCAGAATAACAGCCCTTTAGAACCTAAAAATAAATAGAATGTCTAACATTGGTAAATTTATCCAACATTACAAATTTAACAATGAGCAGTTTGTCATATATTGCATTACTGAAACTACACAACTTCAGATTTATAATTTAAATATTGTGCATTGTGTGTGTGTGTGTGTGTCCACAGAATTCTGATGTTCGACTGAAGAAAATATTATCAATTCTAATTTTCAATTTTTCCAAATCAATCTTTAGTCACAGCACTGAACACAAAGTATGTATGTTTCATTTCAAAAGAACAATGCAAACCTTACTATTGATAATTTAATGCTGCATTACTTTGGGTGCCCACATTACTGTTTATACATTTTTTGGTAAATTAGCCTCGGTGACTGGATACACAGAAACCTGATTGCTGTGCCTTTCTCTCACATTTAAAATCTGACCATTGAACAGTTTCTCTTGCATGATCCTGGATAACAAATAAGTTACATCAGAGAACTGCCACAATGACCTTCTCAATTTCTCGTATTGATGGCAATTACAGCCCTTAATTAGGAGAATACCTCCTTTATTCAACTTGAGATTGAATCCAAAACTGAACCATCCAAAAATAAATATCCAATTTATTCACTCAGGGAAATAGAAACATATAAAAGCTGTGAAAGTAAAGCTGTGAGTACACATCCAAAACTGGAACAGTATGTCTTCCCTGCTTATTTGATCTATTACTGTCAAAAATTCTTACCTAATCAGGAATGAATTATACTGAATATTATACTGTGCCGAATAGTGACCAATGACTTCATGAAACTTCAACGTTCTCAGCATTCATCTGAACATGCAATATCATTGTTCCACTTCTGTGCATCCAATCTCTTTCAATATTTATCTTTCTGAAGGTGCGTCCCCTTGAACATGATGAGAAATGAGTTGAAAAATAGTGACCATTCCCTCTTATATCTCAGAGAGTCTGTGCTGAGCACTGCATCAAGGGAACAGGACACAAAAATAAATCCTCACATGAATTAAGTGCAATGATAATGACCGATTTTGTTTTTCTTCATTAGGCCATTCATTTATTGACAATGAAGATATTTATTTGGGAATCTGATTGTGAAGTTTATTTCCTCCAACAGCTAGTAGGAGTTAGAATCATCCTGCCTGATTGTGTAAGGGAATGTACCCCTACAATATATGAAATGGGGAGGACGGACAATTAAGATGACTTAGTCTTAATTATCCTACTGCAAGATACCAGTTTGGTTTAGCAGGAAACCAGCAAAGTTAGTGAACAGTCTCATAAAATTACGATAATATTCAAAAATACGGAATTTTAATTATCAATTCAAATAACCCATATTAGTGATTAAATAACATATATTTAATCAAAATTAATTAATAATTTGAAGGATTTTTAGAGGTCTAAATAGGCTGTTTAGACTAATCCCCACGCTATACCGTACCAAATCAAACACCAGGTTTACAGTTTTTGCCAATTGCTAACACACTAAAAGTGAATGCTTGAACAAAAGAATCAAAACCTTCAGTTTTTTAACCATGCCTTAAACAAAGGCACCAAAAGTATAAACACATTTTCTACCTTGCACTTTTTTTGCAAATCGGCTACACACTTCTTGCAAAACACTAAACACGGTTTCTTATATTAGACACTTAATTCAATAATGAAAGCTCTTGCAATCATAGAGAAAACACTTCCCACATTGGCAATACTCACACACACACATGAAAACACTTGTCTACTAATTGAAAACCAATTATTCTTTTAGCTTGAGCACTATAAATAGACTTCAGGTAAGTGCACCTCTTGCGAGAACTTTGCAAAAATGGAGGCCGGAAGAGGAAGAGGTCAAGGTCAAGGTCAACGTCGAGGTCTAGGTCGGGGACAAGGACAAGGTCAAGGTCAAGGTCGAAGAAACATTTTGGATGAAATTAGGGCCACTTTAGTGGACCATGTAATAAACCATGGCCTGATGATTAGGGAGGCTGGAGAACGGGTTCAGCCCAACCTCAGTCGCTACACTGTAGCATCGATAATACGGACATTTAGATTGGAGAACAAGTATGTCTTCAGCTCTCTACTATACCTACATAATTGTTGCAAATGCCCTAATACTGCACCAATACAATGAATTCCAACAATTTTTGATGTTACTGTGTGTACAGCATGTAAAAGTAACCTCATTTTCTACAGAACTGCCAGACGTCTTCCTGAAGGTGGAAGGCGACATCTGTTCACCCATGAACAAGAACAGGCCATTGCCAGTATAGTGTTGGCAAACAACACCATCCGCTTGCATCAATTACGAGAGCAAATCCTTGCAGATGAAACGACATTCCAAAATATCAATCATGTCAGCACTTCAACCCTCTGCCGCACCTTGCGTCAACAACATCTCACAATGAAACAGCTGTACAGGGTTCCATTCGAGAGGAACAGCATCCGAGTCAAAGACCTTCGCTATGACTACGTCCAAGCAAGTGTCACTGTTCTATACTGGAATATAGTAATGGCAGTAGATTGTGTCCTGCTGCATAAACGCAGATAAATCAGGATGCTGGAGGGTGGTGTTTCTATGGGGGCTCCTGCCATGCTTGTAGCTTGTACTGTCGTTTTGACTAATGTCTGACCCAGTCCACCCCCTACCTTCATCCTTTGCTGAAAGTGACATTGAATTGTGTTTCGAATTGCACATTGACTGCATGCTTCTTCTATTGTAGAGAGTCCTGGACATCGATGCAGCTGCACAGCCTCATGAGTTTATTTTCATTGATGAAGCTGGATTCAATCTTGCGAAAACCAGACGCTGTGGCCGAAATATAATTGGACAAAGAGCTGTTGTGAATGTCCCTGGGCAGCATGGGGGAAATCTCACCATGTGTGCTGCCATTAGCCTGCAAGGAGTCCTCCATCACCATGCCACACTCGGTCCCTACAATACTGCGCACATCATTACATTTCTGGATGGACTACATGATGCAGTTGTGCAGGATGGACCAGAGCAGCCCAGGTTTGTTGTCATCTGGGACAACGTTAGTTTCCACCGGGCTGCACTGGTCCGGGACTGGTTCACCACCCACAATCACTTCTTGGTTGTATACTTGCCCCCTTACTCCCCATTTCTCAATTCGATTGAGGAATTCTTCTCCGCTTGGCGTTAGATAGTGTACGACCGCCAACCCCATACCCAAATGTCTCTTCTTCAAGCAATGGAGGAGGCATGCAGAGATATTGAGGTGGGCTTGGTGCAGGGATGGGTACGGCATGCAAGAAGATTTTTCCCCCGTTATCTTGCAAGAGATAACATTGCATGTGATGTAGATGAGGTCATGTGGCCGGATCCCAACAGAAGGCGGGATCCATGAACAGTCCCTTGCAATTTTTTTTTTGCTAAATGTTGCACTGTAATGTTACTAAAAAGTTTTCAGTTTCTTTACAGCACATATTTTTCACATTGATTCCTGTACTGTCATTCTGCTCTTTGTTTTTGTTGTAAAACCTGCAATGGCGACCAGTGGCGGTTCTAGAACCGGGAATTGGGGGGGCAGAGACATGTCCCTTTATGACAATTAGGATAGTCCTGGCTAGTTTGCAATCATTTTCCTTTACTGACGCGTTTTCCAATTATCGTAATTGGCAACTGAAGACACGGTTTCTCTCCATATGTGATCTAACAGCGATGAAATCATGGGGTAAATTCAGTATAACTGAGAATTGGACAAAACATCCGTTTTAAACAATTATTAGTCCTGACCTGTTCTCAGTCATTTTCATGATTAACAAAAGGTTCACTCCGAGAGCACTCCACACTTAACAGGTGATGCTTGTTCTCCCTGATTAGGTAAGACGACAAACATTCATCTGGACGCGTATTTGCTTAATTTAAATCAACGTTATTCAAAATTGCATACCTGCGCAAATAGCTTGAGCCGCATGCTTTTATATTTCACTGCCACTTTTTTCACTCAATACCGAGAGTAATTTTGAATAATGTTGATTTAAATTCAGCAAATACGCGTCCAGATGAATGATAGTCATCTTACCTAATCGGGGAGAACAAGCAACACCTGTTAAGTGTGGAGTGCTCTCGGAGTGAACCTTTTGTTAATCATGAAAATGACTGAGAACAGGTCAGGACTGATAATTGTTTAAAACGGATGTTTTGTCCAATTCACAGTTCTACTGAATTTACCCCATGATTTCATCGCTGTTAGATCACATATGGAGAGAAACCGTGTCTTCAGTTGCCAATTTCAATAATTGGAAAACGCGTCAGTAAAGGAAAATGATTGCAAACTAGCCAGGACTATCCTAATTGTCATAAAGGGACATGTCTCTGCCCCCCCAATTCCCGGTTCTAGAACCGCCACTGATGGCGACAAATAAAAGCTGTTCATTTTCCCTGAAGCCTTTCTACTTTTGTGTTTTATCAATGCGAGTAAATATACTACACAGGAACAAATCCTGTATGAGAAAATTTAAAAGGTATACAAAGTACTAAAGACAACAGTGTTTTCTATAAAGCATATAAGTGTGTTGTCCTTGGTTTGAAAGTAATTCAAATGGTGAATTTGTTTATCACTTTGCCACAAAAGTGCCATTTTAAAAAAAGGATTGTTAGGTTTTGATTGCATGGTTTTATGTTGACATAGAAGTGAGATGTTTATCTCTAAGTGTTGTGTCCGGTTTGCTTGTGTGTAGAGTTTTGACATGATGAGCCAAATTCTGCAACTTGTGTGTTAGCAATTGGCAAAAACTGTAATAAATTAATTTGTTTAACACAGAACATATATAGACTAACCCGAACAGGTGAGGATTAAACTAAATATAGGAGTGTAACAGTGGTCATATGTGAGTGTGTGTGTGTGTGTGTGCATGTGTGGGCGTGCGTGTCAGTGCATGTGTCGTATGTGCATGTGTTCTTGTAAGCACGTGTTTCTTTGTCCCAGGAAAAAGAGAGAAGCTGCTTGGTTATCAAGAACGATGTCTCAAAAGGATTCTCCATGATAATGTTGATCTGTGTTTTTTATTATATATTAGAAAATTATTAATTTTAGCGACTTATGTAAATCTAATAACGGCGGAATTACGGCTAAGGGGCGTTGGGCTAAGGGGTCTTTAAAGGGGGGAATTTCTGTTATGGCTCGAATTTTTAAATTGTTTTTCCTCACAGTCTAGGCGTCTTTGTTTCAGTTTTGTTTTATGTCACAGTCTGCTGCTGCTGCCTCTCCCTCTGCCTGGCCACACCCCTTCCACTGCTGGCCACACCCCTTCCACTGCAACTGCTCTCAGCTGAGTCTCGTTAACCAGCCAGTATAGAAGCAGCTCTGTTTCACTAACTCACTGCCAGATTGTCGTTGCAGCATGCACTACTCTCCAGCGTTTGTCTTCGGTCTGACTTCCTGGAATGGACTCTGCCTGCCTCTGACGACATCCTCTCGCTCCTGCCCCAGTAAACCTGATTGCCTTCTGCCTCTGACTCTGAGTTCTGCCTGTGTGCTTCCTGGTTCCTGTTTGCCGTCTTCCAAGCCCCTGTCCAAGCCACCTGTCTTGCCACTCCACTGCCTGCCTGTGTACTGTGTGGTTACCACCCTGTCTGCCGAGCCTCAAGCCAGCTTGCTCCGAAGGCCCAGTGGTAACTCTTCCGCCTGCTGTGTGGACAGCCTGGTTTCGAATCCTGCCATCGGTACCTGCTCCCCCCCAAGTTATCAAAGGAGCTCCACTCATGATCCACACGCTCCAGATCCTGTTCTGCACTGCATTCTGTTTGCCCCTGCTTTTCAATCATTAAAAGTCTGCAAATATTTACTTGTTCAGATTGTGTTGCATCTGGGTCCTGCCACTCCCCGTGACAGTACAATCTGGTCAGTCATAGACCCAGCACACAATCCCACTCCCCTGAGCCGACTCAAGAAGATTGAAGCTGTCCTCCAGCACCATGAGGCAATGATGTCAGCAGCCGCCTCAGACACCACGTAATCCCACGCTGCATAAGCCGGCAAACTGAAGCAGCTGACATCCATGGTGGCTCAGCCTGCTGCCCCTCCTATACCAGTATCAGCTCCTGATCCCATGCTACCCATTGGGGCCCTGGAACCTTAAGTGGGAGCCCCTGAGCGCTACGGTGGAGACCCACAGACCTGTGGCCCCTTCCTGATGAACTGTTCCCTGCTGTTCTCCCTCCAGTCCCATACCTTTGCTTCAGACCAGGCGAAGGTGGCCTTCATGATCAACCACCTGATAGGCCGGGCTCGTCTGTGGGGCACCGCTGAGTGGGAGAGACAGTATGCTGCCTGCATCTCCTTCCAGTCCTTTGCCGAGGAGCTTCACAAGGTCTTTGGTTTGGGGGTCTCCAGCTTCGAGGCTGCTCAGGGGCTACTGAGCCTGACACAAGGGAGCAGGACGGTTGCAGACTACTCCATCGACTTCTGCATCAGAGCCAGCCGGAGCAAATGGAACCCTGCAGCCCAGGTGGACACCTTCCTCCACAGTCTGGCTGACTACCTCAAAGATGAGCTGGTCTCAGACAAGGTTCCCTCCACACTTGACGGAATCATTCAGGTAGCCATTAGAATTGACCTCCTCATCCAGGCCTGAGGAGGGAGAGACGTCAAGGGGCTCCCCTCTACCAGACGCCATCCCGGTCCAGAGCGGATCCCACCCGATCGTCCATCTCGCCTATTCCGCAGATGGAAAAGTTTGAACCTATGCAGCTGGACCGAACCCCTCTCACCCCAGAAGAACGGGAGTGTTGATGACACTTGAACCTGTGCCTGTACTGTGGGAAGGAGGGTCACTTTGTTTCAGCCTGTCTGGTAAAAGCTAAGACTCACCCATAACCAGGGAGGTATGGTTGAGCTCGACAGCACTGCCTCGCTTCAACTACAGACTGCATCTCCAAGCCTGGCTCCTCCTTCCTGATGGTCCCCTCACCTTAGCTGCCCTGGTGGACTCTGATGCTGATGCTAACCTCATGAGCGAGGAGTTGACCCAACAGTAGGGGCTCGATCAGGTTCCTCTGCCTCGTCCTTTCCTCGCCCGGGCTCTAGACGACCACCGACTGGGTACCATTACCCACCAGACCACCCCAGTTCCCATGCTCCTGTCTGGCAATCATCACAAGACCATACAGTTCCACATCCTGAACTCTCCAGGCCTGCCACTCATCCTGGGCTATCCTTAGCTTTGTCGACATAACCCCCACATTGACTGGGAGATGAGTTCTATTTGCGAGTGGGGAACATCCTGCCATCTCACCTGCCTGAAGCATGCCTCCTCGCCATTCCACTGTCCCACCACCAGTACTGCACCTGATGTCTCCGGGGTACCTCCCGAATACCACAACCTCAGGCAAGTTTTCAGCAAGGCCAAGGCCACCTCTCTGCCCCAGCATTGGCCCGATGACTGGGCCATAGACCTCCTGCTCGGCACCCCGCCCCCTAGAGGCAGCCTATACTGTCGGCCTCCGAGGAAGGCCATAGAGACTTATATCAATGACTCCCTAGCTGCAGGCATCATCCATCCCTCCTCGTCTCCTGCTGGGGCGGGCTTGTTCTTTGTGGAGAAGAAGGATAAGACCTTGAGACCCTGCATAGATCTTTGGGGGTTGAATGAAATCGCTGTCGAGAACCGCTATCCCCTGCCATTCATCTCTTCCGCCTTCGAACTGCTTCAGCGGGCCACCATCTTCACCAAGCTCGATCTCCGTAATGCCTATCATCTGGTCCGCATCAGAGAGGGGGACGAATGGAAGATGGCATTCAACACCCTGAAGGGTACTATGAGTACCTGGTCATGCCCTTCGGTCTCACCAACACTCCTGCCGTCTTCCAAGCCCTGTTTAATGATGTACTCCAAGTCATGCTCAAGCGCTTTGTTTTTGTTTGATTGGACGACATCCTTATCTTCTCCAAGACCAGGAAAGAGCACATCCATCATGTGCAATCTGTGCTCCAGCACCTCCTTGAGAACTCCTTGTTTGTCAAGGCAGAGAAATGTGAATTCCATGCCTCATCTGTCTCGTTCCTGGGATACATCGTGGCTACGGGAAGCATCCAGATGGACCTGGCGAAGGTCTCTGCAGTCACCTCCTGGCCTGTTCCTGACATGCACAAAAAATTGCAATGCTTCCTACGGTTTCCCAATTTCTATCACCGCTTCATCCGCAACTACAGCTCAGTAGCCACCCCTCTTACTGCCCTCACCAGCTCCAAGGTGCCCTTCCAGTGGTCCCCTGCTGCCGACGAGGTCTTCCAGACCCTGAAGAACAGGTTCACCTCTGTGCCCATCCTCCAGATGCTAGATCCTGATCGCCAGTTCGTGGTGGAGGTGGACGCCTCGGACGTGGGGGTAGGAGAGGTCCTGTCCCAGAGATCCACCTCTGACCAGAAGCTTCACCTCTGCCCCTTCTTCTCTCTGTCTGTCCTCTGCCAAGAGGAACTATGACATCGGGACCAGGGAGCTTTTTGCGATGAGGCTGGCTCTAGAAGAATGGCAGCACTGGTTAGAGGGAACTAAGGAACCCTTCCTAGTATGGACCGACCACAAGAACCTTAAGTACATCCACAATGCCATGAGGCTGAACTCCCGCCAGGCCCGCTGGTTCCTCTTCTTCACCTGTCTCAACTTCACTCTCTCCTACCGCCTGGGGTCCCGCAACGCCAAACCTGATGCCCTGTCCCGGCAGTTCCTGAAGGGGGAAGATTCTGCTGAGGGGCGTGCTTCCATCCTTCCCTCCTGCTCTGTCGTAGCCGTCCTCTCCTGGGACATTGAGGAGAGTGTGAGAGCCGCCACTGAGGGTCAACCTGGTCCTAGCGCCTGTCCCACCAACTGTCTATGTCCCTGAAGCCCTGAGGTCGGAGGTTCTGCAGTGGGCCCACGCCTCCAAGCTCACCTGCCATCCAGGGTCTCAGCAAACCCAAGATGTCCTCCTACAACGCGTCTGGTGGCCCACCCTGGAGGAAGACACCCGCGACTTTGTTAAGGCTTGCCCCGTTTGCAACCAGCACAAGGCTTCCCATCAGGCTCCTGCTGGACTCCTTCAACCCCTTCCTGTCCCACATCGACCTTGGTCCCACATCTCCTTGGACTTTGTCACGGGCCTTCCACCCTCTGACGGGAACACAGCCATCCTCACTGAGATTTACTGCTTCAGCAAGATGGCTCACTTTGTCCCTCTGCACAAACTGCTGTCAGCTAAGGAGACTGCACAACTAATCCTGCGACACGCCTTCCATCTGCATGGCCTCCCTGTGGATGTGGTGTCCGACCGGGGTCCTCAGTTCTCCTCTGTCTTCTGGAAGGAATTCTGTAGCCTGATGGGAGCCACCGCCAGTCTCTCTTCTGGATTTTACCCGCAGTTCAATGGGCAAACGGAGCGGATGAACCAGGAAATGGAGACTACCCTCCGCTGCATGGTGTCCCAGAACCCATCCTCATAGTCTAAGCCCAGCTCCTGATCTCCCTGTGGGGATTCTCCTGCTGGGCCATTGGTCGAGAGCTCCTCTGATTGCCCATGCAAACCACTTCCCTCCGGCTGAGGAGATGGCTCCACCACCAGAGTATTAGGGCCCTCCCCTCCGCCATTCCTGGGCATCTTTCCTTCCACTGCATCAGCCTCCACTTTTGCCAGATTGTCTGCAACATGCACTACTAGCCTTGGAGATAGAGGTCCCTGCCTCCTCTCTGAGTTCTGCTGGCCCTCGTACACCAACTGTCGCCAACCTGGGCCCTGAAGCCCAGTGGTAACTCTTCTGCCTGCTGTTACCATCGGCGCCTCCTCCACCACCAAGACCCATAAGCTCAAGATCCTGTTCTGCACCAAGTTTCTGCACTGCATTCTGTTTGCCCCTGCTTTTTAAGTCAGTAAAGTCCAAATATTCACTGGTTCACATTGTTCCCCCTGCCATATAAGCCCAGTTTTTACCAGGTTGGCATTACCCTTTTCCTTCTGGTGTGCTATTTGCCACCCAAGACCTTTGTGTATTTAAGGTCCTGCTTGTCCAGATGAAGTTTTAAGAAGCTGGCACTCTGGTCCCAGTGCCTGCGGTCCTTGTTAGTGGTGCAACTCCCAGTTTCTTCTTCATCCAAGTGACCTGATCTCCTGTGCCCTGGGATTCATTCAGCTTGACTGAGGAGCCATTGGACCAGTCCCTCCTGCCATACCTAGGGACTTGTTTGCCACACCTGACCTCGGACCATCTTCTCACAGTCCTCTTTGTTCATTATTAAATGCTCCAATTTTCAATTAAATAAAGATGCACGCCAACCACTCAGGCTTCCATGGTCCCTGATCCGCAGAGGAGATGGATTTTTCCTGGCGCTGCCTGAAGAGTATTTATCACCAGCATGCCTTCAGCCCCCCTCAACTCCATGTGGGACATCCAGCTGACAATTCCAGACGCCGCCCCCTGTGCACCACAGGGTGCACAAGCCCCAGACACTTCCTCGCCCTTGAAGACAGTGGGGCCAAGAGAAGGAAAAAGCGAGTGGATTCTCCATTTATAACTAACTGGGGGCAAGGAATCTTCGTTTGCTGTGTGAAGACGATGCGTTGTTTACCCCGATGACGTCATCACATGCGCTGCTCGTTCTCGAAAAGATGGTCACTATTGTGCGAGAAATGTGAGCTGAGCATTAGTCCCTACATCCCCCCCTTTGGTTTCAAGGGGATTGTCTGTGACCTTTTTGGAAGCGCTAGACTGTCCCAGCAGTGCATGTCAAGCACCAGTTCTCCAGCAATCAAAGACATTCAACTAATTTTAACAATGTCCAGGTAGTTCATATGACATATTAACATCCGGGGAGCTATCAGCAGCACTAACTGGCAGACATTACGTCATGATAGAGCTGTTCAAGGGTAATGCAATACCAAGGTTGGTGGTAAGGAGTGAAGGTGACACCTTGCGGATGCCTTTAGAGCTGCAAACATCAGTATATGTCACTGGGTCTGAGTAAATTAAGATGGAACACAGCATAAGTTAAAAATTGTATAGTTCCACATTACAAATTGAGCATTTATTAGAGTGAATAACCCATTAGAGTAATGGAGTTACAGCCTGAACCCTGTATAAAACAATAGCGCTCCGTCTGACCATTATCTGCGCAACAACTGATGCGAATGAGCTGAGGCAGAGCAGAGTCAGACAGCTTTCAGTCGCAGCATTACAGTGCCGTGAAGAAGTATTTTCCCCTTCCTGGTTTCTTACATTTTGCAGATTTGTCACATGTTTCAGATCATCAAACAAATTTTAATATGTGACAAAGATAACCTAAGTAAATACAAAATGCAGTTTTTGGCTTATTATGTCCCTTTGGCTTATTATTGCTTTACTGGTTGCAACAAAGGTCAAAGATTTTTTCTGTCACTCGAGGTCAATTTTATTAACTGCTGGATAGATACTTTGGGCAAGTATATTAGGCAGTTTGGACATCAGGCTTGGCTGAAGAGTTTAATTCATACAACCCCAATTCTGAAATAGTTGGGACAAAGTGTAAATTGTGAATAAAATCAAAATGCAATGACTTTCAGATCACATGAGCCAATATGTTATTTACAATAGAACATAGATAACATTTCAAATGTTGAAACTGAGACATTTACATTTTTACCTACAAAATGAGCTAATTTCACATTTTCTGGCTGCAACCGGTCTCAAAAAAGTTGGGACACAGGCAAAAAAGGGCTGAAAAAGCAATTAATATGTAAGAGAATCAGCTGAAAGAACATTTAACAAGTAATGAAGTTAACTGGCATCAGGTGTGTAACATGATTGGCTATAAAAGGGATGTCTTAGAGAGGCTGAGTCTCTCAGAAGTAAAGATGGCCAGAGGCTCTCCAACCTGTGAAGGCTTGCGTAAAAAAATTGTGGAATACTTTAAAAACAATGTTCCTCAATGTCAAATTGTAAAGGCTTTGAAGGTCTCATCATCGACAGTGCATAACATCATCAAAAGATTCAGAGAAACTGGAAAAATCTCTGTTCGTAAAGGTCAAGTCTGAAGACCTTTAATGGACGCCCGTGATCTTTGGGCCCTCAGACGCCACTGCATCACTCACCGGAATGATTCTGTCATTGACATTACTAAATGGGCCCAGGAATACTTCAAGAAACCACTGTCTGTAAACACAGTCCGCTGTGCCATCCACAGATGCCACCTAAAACTCTATCATGCAAAAAGGAAGCCATTGTTGAGCATGATCCAGAAGCGCCGTCATGTTCTGTGGGACAAGGCTCATTTAAAATGGTCTGTAGCAAAGTGGCAAAGTGTCCTGTGGTCAGACGAGTCCAAATTTGACATTCTTGTTGGAATCATGGGCGTTATGTCCTCTAGGCTAAAAAGGAGAAAGACCACCCCTCCTGTTATCAGCGTTCAGTTCAAAAGCCAGCATCTCTGATGGTATGGGGATGCATTAGTGCATATGATGTGGGACACTTGCATGTTTTAAAAAGCACCATGAATGCTGAAAGGTTTATAAAGGTTTTAGAGAAACATATGCTCCCCTCCAGACGACATCTATTCCAGGGAAGGCCTTGTGTATTTCAGCAGGACGATGCATAACCACATACTGCAGCTATTACAACAGCATGGCTTCATAGTAGAAGAGTCCGTGTGCTGAACTGGCCTGCCTGCAGTCCTGATCTTTCACCGATTGAGAACATTTGGCGCATAATTAAACGAAAAGTCCGTCAAAGGAGACCCAAAACTCTCCAGCAGCTGGAAGCCTGTATTAAACAAGAGTGGGATCAAATTCCAATGGCTAAACTCAAGAAACTTGTCTCCTCAATAACCAGACGCCTCCACTCTGTGTTAAAAAGAAGAGGGAATGCTACACCATGGTAAACAGGCCCCTGTCCCAACTTTTTTGAGACCTGTAGCAGCCGTCAAATTTGAAATGAGCTCATTTTGTGGATAAAATTGTAAAATTTCTCAGTTTCAACATTTGCTATGTTATCTCTGTTCTATTGTGAATAAAATACTGGCTGGTGTGATTTGAAATCAGTGCGTTTTGATTTTATTTACAATTTACACTTTGTTCCAACTATTTCGGAATTGGGGTTTTACAATTCCTGGGAAACAGGGATGGAACTTACAGTAACTCGTCCATATTCTAAACTGTGCTCGAACTCCGCTTGCTCGTGAATATTCAATAACTTATCTGGGTGTGCCATCAAGTGATGGAGTAGTTTGTGCATAACTGTGTGCATACATAGAGCAGCTCCATGTCCTCTGGTGTGTACATCTCCCCAGAGGGGTTAACATGGGGGTGAATGGGAATTGACTCGCTACTGCAGCCAGACTCAAGTGGCCATTGGAGCAGCTATAGTTTTTGGCACTTCCGTGTTGGCTTTATTTTTCAGCCCTTGAGATGTCCATTGAGACACAAACCCCTCATTGACTGGGCCAGAGGCACCATATCGAGGGGAGTTTTTCCTGCTCCCAGCCTTGATTGCGATCCACCCTCAGTCCAGTAGCAACTTTTTTCCCCGGCCACAGGAAGGAGCCGCCTGACCTAAAGGGGGTTCCCACCAACTCTCACGATCTTCAGCAAGGCCTTCTCCAAAATCAAAAGCAATGGATAAATACACGTAACCCTCTGTTGCCAATTATGCTCTGACCAGCAGAATCAAATAAACCAGTACCTAGGCTGTGCTTAAAATTTAGACAGGGCTACTATTTCAAATGTCACTCAACAGATCAACTCAAAAAAAAAAATGTATTTAGTTGTGTTCTTGTGTCGCTTTCCTTTACTTGGTATCACTTCAAAGTGTTTCTGTAATCTATATACTAACAAAATAACAGCTTTCAAATAATAATTCACTGCAGGCACTTTAAACCGACCCAGTAATAAATGTGCAAATAAAAATATAAATCAAACTAACACCAGGAAAAATGTCCAAAATTGCACAGTGTAATAGTTCAACCCTGAGAAATGTTCAGAATATTACCAAGCGCTTGGGTTTTAACTGTTGGGGCCCATACGTTTGTGCACATACGAAGGAAACAATTCCTTAGCGACACAAAGTTCAATATCCTTCAGTTACTCACGCAACCATGACACAGTCTGAGAGGATCATGAGCAGGTAGGTGATGCAGCGGGATGACGAGATGATGCAGTTAACGGTCCACGTAGCCACGCAGATCCAGCACGCTGAGTCCAACCTCACAGGAAATGCTAATAAAAGTTAGCAGAAAACTCAGCTGCTCCTCTTCTCCTTCGTCCTCAATGAAAGCGACGCCTGGCGTTTACAGCTGACTGTCCCTCACAACGGTTATAGCCGAAACGTCCACGTTTGAGCGTCCAAGACTCAGTTTTCAATGCTAATGAAAACAACTAACGAGCTTCACCTGGCTGCACTTTCACTTTATGCTTAGGGACAATAAGTGACTAGACTGCAATTTGCATGGTATTTAACAGCAAAATAACTTCTTGCGTCAGTACTTGAAAGTACTTCAATTGGCAAATATGTTTCACCACAAGATTAAACACATTTGTGTTCTCTACTGCTTATTATCACCCACCGTTCATCTCACGTGTCGCCTGGGGGAGCCAGCAAAACTCTGCTCTCACTTACTCTTATTACCTCTGTCCCACCCCCAAATTCACCACTGATTGGCCAGAGTATATCACTCAAACCAAACTGAAAAAACATTTGATCAGTTTACAGGAAACCTAAAATACCGGTACTGCAAAGGATTTTTGGGAAATGTAGTCTTTTGATTAACTCATGAATATCCCACAGAAAGCACACTCCACTTTTACTCTTATCATTAATCCTCATGTGTGTTTTTTTAGGTCCCTCCACTCTCCCCCCACCAAAATCCAGCATGCCCCCAGGCTGGACTACATAACAGGTCCAAGTTAACCAATTACCATATACCATGTGATAACTGGTCCAATAGTGGGTGAACAGAGTGATACCTTATTTGTACATGATGTGCATTTAGCGAAGTGTTACACCAACAAGTGTGACAACTGCTGCCGTGTTTGGGAGAAGGCATATTAGGAGGTGTAGCTAAGTGAGCTTTTTTCTGTTTTACTTCTGCAGACTTTGCACCTGGCTCTCCTAGCTTAGCATAGTACAAGCGGTCTTCTGGGTTTTTCTGTCTCTCTGATCTCCTTACTTCTGGTTCTGGATTAACTGAATCAGACTTATCTGTAGTGTAAGTATCCTTCATAGAACATCCCTGCTCTATTTCACTTGTCTCATTTGCTACCTGTTTTGCTAAGTTAGGCAGAATTTCTGAAGCATCTGCACTTTCTGGGACTTCAGGAACTTCTGTAGCATTTGTGAGCAGATTGGGCTCTTTTGGCATTACATCCTGTTCTGGTTGTTCACAGACTTCCTCAGGATTATCCACAATCACGTCCTCAGGGTAGTGTCCATACTCTGAGTCTCAAGAGTATTGATCTCCTTGGGCAGGGGTGTCCAATCTTATCCGTAAAGGGCCGGTGTGGGTGCAGGTTTTTGTCCTAGCCAGCAGTGCTACTGCACCTGATTCCACTAATTAACTAATTAAGGGTTTCAATCAGGACCTTGGTGGGTAGAATCAGGTTTGTTAGTGTTGGGCTCTAACAAAAACCAGCACCCACACCGGCCCTTTCCGGATAAGATTGGACACCCCTGTTCTAGGGGCACGCCAGATGAGGAGTCATCTTTGGGAACCTCAGGAGGTTCATTCCTCTCTTTCGCTTTCTGACGCCTGAGGGCTCTTGGAGAGGGAGCAGACCTCAAGTCAACATCAGCACTCAAAGGGACTTCTTTACCCAGGGCAAAATGTGATTGCGGTGCATCACCTTAATGGATCCCAAACCCTCTACAGGCTTCAGTCGATACACAGGGAGATCAGCCCGTTGATTCTCAACCGCATAAGAGTTTGCACTCCAACGATCAGCTAGCTTTTGCTTCCCTTTCAGTCCATAATTTCAAAGAAGGACTCTATCCCCTGGCTTCAAGCATTGGTAGCACACTTTCTGGTCATACCTCTCTTTGTTTGCTTGGTTCATTTTAGAGGCTGTGGCTTGGGCCAACTGATAAGTCGCTTGGAGTTCTTATTCCTTCATCTTAGACAAATACTTTAAATGAGAAGTTGTTGAGGTCCCATCTGCTGACACACCAAAGTAAATGTCCACTGGACGTCTAGCTTCTCTCACAAACATGAAGAAGTAGGGTGAATAGATTCATTTCTTGTGCAGTTGTACACATTGACAAGATGTGTGATGTGCTGACTCCATTTTGACTTTAGACTAGGCTCCAGTGTTCCAAGCATATACAACAGGGTTCTGTTAAATCTCTCTGGTTGTGGGTTGCCTTATGGGTGGTATGGCGAAGCTCTTGATTTGGTCACACCCAACATGGTCAACATTTCTTTCACCAACTGACTTTCAAAGTCCCTACCCTGGTCCGAGTGTATGTGACTTAGTAGGCCATAAAGTATGAAGTATTTTTCCCACAGAGTTCTTCCAACCGTTATGGCTCTCCGATCCTTGGTTGGGAATGCTTGTGTGTAACGAGTGAAGTGGTCAGTGATTACCAACACATTGCATATGTTGCGGGAATCCAGTTCAATGGAGAGAAAGTCAATGCAAACCAGGTCCATAGGGCCTGAACTTTTGGATGTGTGAAAGGGGTTTGGCTCGTTGTGTTTTTCTCTTGACGAAATGTTCAAATGTCTTACAGTGTGTCTCGACATATAACTACGTGCGGGGCCAGAAAAATCTGTCACAGACCAGATCATATGTCTTATCAACTCCCAGGTGTCCGTTGTTGTCATGCAAGGATTTCAGCACAAAGCTGTGGAACTGCTTGGGGAGGACACACTGTCGCCGTACTCGATGGTCAGACTGTTTCACTGTTCTGTATAGCAAGCCTTGTTCGACTGACAACTTCTCCCACTCTCATTTCATAAGTGTGATATCTGGATGGTTTGTTTGTATTTGACTTGCAGGTGCCTTCTGACTGACAGCCAGCCATACTTTTCCAATACACGGGTCACTTTTCTGAGCAGCTTGAAGTTCGGATGGACTGAAAGTGGGCCACTGATCAGCTATTACAAACACAGTGCAACACAAAGCCTTAGGAATTAAAAACACATGAGCCCCTATCTGTTTGATCACACATGGAGAAGAGTGGTTTGCTTGTGTGCTGGGATTTCTTGCCATTTATCTTCTGGTGTCATGTGGTTATGTGGACGTCAGGACAATGAGTCTGCATCAAGGATATGCCGACCCGGTCTATACTTCAAGCTAAAACTGTAAGTGGACAGTGCTGCAAGCCAGCAATGACCAGTGGCATCCAACTTTGCTGACGTCAAGACGTATGTCAGTGAATTGTTATGTTTGTACTTATACTGTAGCTCCATACAGATAGTCATGGAGCCTATCCACAATAGCCCACTTAAGGGCTGAAAACTCCAGTTTGTGTGCTTGGTAGTTTTTCTCAGATGGTGAAAGACTTCTGCTCATGAATGCCACTGGGTGTAGACCATCCTCATGCTCTTAGTATAACAAGACAACTGGCCCTCACTCCATTCCAGTTGATGGCGGTAATGTAACCGACAGGACTGGGAAAATACAAGCCATAGAAGAAGAGGAAGAAGAAGAACGTGAGCCTACTTGAATGTTCCGCTGATTGTTATGATTGGATCAGAGGGCATATCATGTGATTGATTGTGATTGGACAGAGGTCTGGGGCGGTCTAGGGGCAGGAAGTGCTTTCCAGGCAGCCGCTGCCTTGGAGACATCCAGACATTGGGGGCTCAAAACACCATTGAGCCCCAATAACCGTATCATGGTCCTGAAAGGAGTGACAGCCAGAGTCTTCCCCTCGGCCTAGGCCTCTCCCTTAGAATGTCACCCTGGTTCCACCTGCACACTGTCCCTGATCAACAGCTGCTTCTGGTGGCCTACCATCCAGCAGGACACATGGGAGTTTATCACCACCTGGCATACCTGTACCCAGGCCAAGTCCAATAACCAGCCTCCCAGCGATCTCCTCCAGCACCTAAAGGTTCCTTATCACCTGTGGTTATGCATCGCTGTGGACTTTGTCGCCGAACTGCCTGAGTTAGATGGTTTCAAGGTAGTGGTATCCATCATGGACCATTTTTCATAGACAGCTGAATTTGTCCCTCAGGTGAGGCTATTCCTCAGGAGATGGTCTCTGATCGTGGGTCACAGTTCATCAGTCGCTTCTGGAAGACCTGCACCCAAGTGGGTGCCACTTCTCACCTCTCCACAGGCTTCCATCCTTGGACCAACGACCAGGTGGAGAGAAAGAACCAGTAGCTGGGTAAGACACTCCACTACCTGTCCAAAGGGACCCCCTCAAAGTTGTCTAACCTCCTTCCTTGGGTTGAACTTGTTCAGGATTCCCACCCTGTAGCAGGCCCTGGGATGTCCCCCTTTGAGTACTGCTTGGGTTACCAACCTGCCCATGTTCAAGCCATAGACGGGGCAGTAGAGGATCCTTTGGCTCGGTTACTGGTCCATAGTGCCTTCTAGGGTTTGCAGAGAGCTTGTGCCTTTCTGCAGAAGCACGTTATAGTCTTCCAGAAGCACTGCTGATATCACCCCTAACTTTATCGGCCCTTCTCAATTTTTCTGGTCTTATTGCCTTTGCAGTCAGGCTTAACCTCCCCTCTCCTCTTTGCTGCATCTACCATGTCTCCCAAATAAACTTGTCAATGCTCTGATTAAGCCCTCCTTCTTGCTTCCCACTTCCCCCCAGCTTATTGATCGCAGCCTTGCCTACACCATGGATTGCATCCTGGATGTCAGGCCCTGTTGCCCACAGATTGCCTTCCCAGTGCAGACCTTGGAACATATGCTGACTACAGCTTGACTGCACCTCCAGAATCCTGTTTACCAATCGCCAGACCTCACCTGCCCCTCAGCATTCTCTTGCCAAGTTCCTCTTCAGTTCTTAATTTTCTGTTTGTACCACCTGTGGCTCTGAAGATTACATTATTAAAATTGCCAAGAGGCTTCCAGTGGATCTGCGCCTAGTTCCTTCCCTGTGATCCACTTCATTCTCGTGAGCATTTATTTTTTTTGTCCTGTCCCTTGGTGCACTGCTCAGAACAAACATCCTGAGATATAAGAGGGAATCTCCACCATTTTCAACTTATTTTTCATCAACGCCAAGGGTATGCACCTCCTGAAAGAGAAATATTGGAACGCATTTCAATATGAATAGAATAGACAAATAGAGTTACAGTGTTCAGATAAATACTTAGAAAATTGTAATTTTGTTAAGTTATTGGTCAATGTTAGGCATAAATTAATGCAATGTCATTTCATTTAATCCAAGATAACCAATTTCTGCTTTTTGACAAACATAAAAATTGTTAGTTGTTGGAAGCTGACCCTAAAATGATGAACTGTGCTTTTAAAAAGCAACAAATGTGGCATGAAAAATTGATATTGTTTTTGGAACAAAATATTTTGTGTCAGAGGACACATTCCTAAGTGTCCTCTGAATTGAAAAAATGTGCAATTTATTATTTACTTTATTGTTGATAAGGTTGGTATTTTCAACAGTAGCAGAAAAAGATGGGATGAGTACAGAAGAGGACAGTTCCAGTCTTGGATTCGTGTGCACAGCTTTGCATTCAGAGATTTGTTTCTACCAGTTTCCCTGTAAAAAAATAAACTGTCCGGATGTTTATGCCAACATTTGTTCAATTTTGGATGCCATCATGGGGAACCCTTTCAAATGGAGAAAGAAGATCAGTCCTTCGTTTATGTTTCTATCAAGAAATAATTGTCTGATGCCACAAAAGAGCTCATCTAATAATTAAGGACAGTATTTGCCATGAAAACCAGAAATTAAAAAGGTCATTGTGGCACTTCTGTAATATAATCTTTATCTGTTCTCCAGAGCCGTGTGGGAGAAACTGTTTGAGGATCTGGTGTTGAAAGTGAGAAAAGGGTACATCAATCAGGTAAAAAAAAAAAAAGGCTTTTGGATGTCCAGCTGAAGAAGCAAATTTATCACAAATGATACAGGAGAATTAATCAATTTTAAAGTTTGAATTGTTCATTTTTAATAATACGTGTGCTCTGTCTTGTCACAAACACTGCTGAGCAAAAATTAAAAATCTTCAGTTTCAGCTCTGGATTGAGTAAAACATTTCAATTCTGTATCTTGTTTTTTCAGAAACACAAGAACTATAAACATGACAATGAACAACATTTGATCCATAAATCTGAGTCTATGTAGTTTATCAAATGCAATATCAAATGCAGCAAGACATGAACAACCTATTGCTAAGATTGTACTGTTTGATAAATTTACCAAAATAAATAAGACATCCTATTGATTTTTAGGTCCTAATGGGCTGTTATTCCGGGTGCAAGAAACAGTGAAGACCAAACAAGCCTGCAATGAGCCCCCTGAATTCAGATATTTCTAATGCCACTTTTGTACATCCTGATTTCTTCATCATTAGTGGGTTCTCTGGTATTCCCCACACAAATTACTACTATGCTTTCCTTGGCTTTGTTTACGCTCTGACAGTACTGGGAAACACTTTTGTTATGCTTATGATTTTTGTTAACCACTGTCTTCACACTCCAAAATACATTGTAGTTTTTAATTTGGCTCTGTCTGATTTGTGTGTTAGCTCTGCAGTTGTTCCTTCGGCGATCGACACCTTTCTGTTTAAATCACGTTTAATCCCCTATGCAGGCTGTGTGACAAGCATGTTCTTATTTTATACAAGTCTCACAGTGCAGTCTCTTACTCTCGCTATTCTGTCCTATGATAGATGTGTTGCAATTTGCTTTCCACTGAGATACAATGAGATTGTGACAAATAAATCAATGCAGGGTGTTATAGCTATATCATGGATTTTTGGTTTCTTAGCTAATGTCATTGTAGTGCATTTTATCAATGAACTGTCATTTTGCAAATCAATTGAGATAAACAGCTATTTCTGTGATTATGGACCCACATTCCCTTTGGCATGCAATCACAAAACTGCTAATTATGTAATTAATTGGACACATCCTGTTATTGTTCTTTGGTTGCCTGCATTTTTTATTTTTGTTACATACATTTGCATTGGCAGTGCGTTACTTAAAATTGCAAAAGCCTCTGAGCGGCTCAAAGCCCTGAAGACCTGTACCTCTCATTTGGTCTTGGTGAGTGTGTTCTATTTTCCTATATGTGTCACAATAGCACTGGACTCCTTAATTGACCAAAATGCCCGAATTATTAACCTGTCTCTTGCAACCGTCTTGCCACCCATGCTGGACCCAATAATCTACTCACTGACTACAGAAGAATTCACAGAATCTATTAAGAAACTGTACAGGAGAATTAAGATTCACATCAACGTTAGGAACAGATGACTAAACATTCTTTTTTTTTTTCAAACTAATTTTATTTAGTATCAAGGTAAAACGTTGATCACATACGGTATAATCTTGAATGTTCCTTGAGAATAAAGTTCATCCAACATTTTCACATGCCAACTTCAGTTCTTAAATTGAAATGAAATTAAAGAAAATAGCACAAGGAAAATGAAAAATAAAATCATAAAGAAAGTTAATAATAATAATAAAAATTAAAAATGAAAAAGCATAAAAAACAAGAAAAAAGCGAGCAAAGCTCACGTACCCCCGCTCCCCATTTGTCGCTCAATGAATGTCAATAGCAAATAACGCTTCTATGGAAATGTAATATGCAGTCATATTCAAATCAAGTACCAAAAGGTCCATTTAGTGTACAAACTTGTTCCATTGATGCCTCCCTTCGATTTTCGTACTAAGTTGAATTAAGATTGAAGGGCAATAACTCCGTAAAAATACAGTTTCAGAACTCGGTTTGGAAACTCGTTCGAGAGTATTGTCAGGAGTACCCACAAGCAAAATGTCATTGATGTAGGTGTAGTAATTTCCGAGTAAACTTGTTCCCATTGACGCGTCCCAGCCAATTTTTTTTAAGTCGAATCAAAGATTCAAGGGCAATAACTCCGTAAAAATAAAGTTTCGAACTGGGTTTAACTGTTCAAGAGTATCGTCAGGAGTACCTACAAAACAAAATTTCATTCATCTAGGTGTAATAGTTTCCGAGAAAATTTGTCCCCATTGATGCATCCCGGCGGATTTTTGCACTAAGTCGAATCAAAGATTCAAGGGCAATAACTCCGTAAGAAATAAAGTTTCGAACTGGGTTTTTAACTCGTTCAAGAGTATCGTCAGGAGTACCTACAAACAAAATTTCATTCATCTAGGTGGAATAGTTTCGAGAAAATTTGTCCCCATTGATGCATCCCGGCGTTTTTTTGCACTAAGTCGAATCAAAGATTCAAGGGCAATAACTCCGTAAAAATAAAGTTTCGAACTGGGTTTCGAACTCGTTCAAGAGTATTGTCAGGAGTACCTACAAACAAAATTTCATTCATCTAGGTGTAATAGTTTCCGAAAAATTTGTCCCCATTGATGCATCCCGGCGGATTTTTGCACTAAGTCGAATCAAAGATTCAAGGGCAATAACTCCGTAAAAATAAAGTTTCGAACTGGGTTTCGAACTTCGTTCAAGAGTATCGTCAGGAGTACCTACAAACAAAATTTCATTCATCTAGGTGTAGTAGTTTCCGAGAAAACTTGTCCCCATTGTCCACTATAGAATAAAGTACAAAATGTGACGTTTCCATGGAAACGTCAGAAAATTGACATCCCAGAAAGCTCAAAATGACTGGATGCGTAGTTTGTGACATGGTTCACGATTGTACAAAGTTTGGTCGAAATATTTCCAACGGTTTTTGAGATATGACCCCGGACGGAAGGACGGACGGCGGGTTATACCCCCGTTTACTTCAAAACAATAAGGGTATAGACATCTTTAAGAAATGCTATTAAGCCCAATACCTGTTTACAGGCCTTCATCTTTGCACAAAAATGTCCTTTTTCATTTGCAAGTTTGGAGTTAGTTCTTCCACTATGTACAACCACCTGAATCTCTTAGTCCATAGTTCAGCTAAACGTTGTTTATTTTATAATTATGAAATAATTATCATTTTTCTTACAATTCACAAAAACGCCCTGAAGATGAACAGATTATTTACACTGAGTATACCTTTTCGTGTACATCCCAACATATAATACTGCAGATTCCAAGGCAAACAACATCTAAAATGACTGCAATCTCATGCTAAATGTTTTCCCCGAATTCCTGCAGCTTTGGACAGTCCCAAAAATATGGGTATGGTCTCCAATCATTCTACAGCCTCACCAGCGTAATGGTGAGGACCCTCCAGCAAACTCAGGCAGCACTTTGGAGGTCCTGAGGAACCAAACCTTAACTTTCCGGTCAAACTCCCTCCACGTAAGGGTGTTTGTGATCTTATGGCTACTTAGATGACTTTCCTCCCATTTATCATCCATAATCATAACATCTGCTTCCAACTTCCATTTTCATTTGCTTGAGGAGGTATACCCTGAATCCTCTAATTGCAAAATTTTGTGAATATTGGATATAAGTTTTGTTCCAACCCCGTTATTTTCAATGGTAATAATAAAGTACTGTTCATTACCCATTGGAGGTCTGCTTATTGCTTCCTACTCATTGTGAGCCATTACATAATGCCTTACTTGAAAGTATTGAAGGAGGCTGTTAAAAGGCAACCCAAAGCATGGCTGTAGCTACACAAATGACTTCATCTGATCGCCCTCCATTAACTGATCAATTGTAATCCGGCCTGAGCTAGCTTACCTCCCCCGTCACACAAAGATGGACAAAAATCTGTATTACCTGTGATTGGCATAGCCCTAGATATTGAACTAGTTCCTCTCCTCTTATTCTTTACATTTTCCCCCACATTCAGTGTATTTTGTGTCCAAGAGTTTCTAATAATTTTTTCCCATGTGCTTTGTCCAATAATATTACCAATACTGTATCTGTAGTTGGGCTACCCAATAGTAGTTTATGAAATCTGGCATGACGAGGCCACCTTTGTGTTTTAGAGATTGGAGTGTTTTGAGTCAGACCCTGGGTCTTTTCTTCTGCCAGATACATTTTGATAAAAGTTTGTTGAACATCCTGAAGGTGGTTGCATGTACTGCTATGGGTAGGGATTGAAAAAGATAATGAACTCTTGGTTGAACATTCATTAAATTCATTCCATTAGTCCAAAAAAGAGAGAGAGGTAAAATTTCCCATCTACCAATGTTTGATATGATTTGTATAATTAACTTCTCATAATTAGGTTGGTATAACTGATTGGTCTTGGGGCCAGTGGCGGGCGGTGGACAGAAAACCGAGGGGGCAAAAAACATCCCTTGAAACGGATGAGATTAGTGACCCGATTTCAATCATTGTTCTTGGTCAACATGTTAGTTTCCCTTTTTATGAAATGTTAAGGCGAGTGAATAATAAATTCAATAAAATGTTTAATTCACATGCCTTAATAAGCAACTCTTCACGAAAAAACCACTGTGGATTTTGCGCGTTAAATTTTGTCATATCTTAAGCAAGTCGTCAAACCTGAGCGTAATGATTGTTTTATTGAAAAAGATTGAAATGCGCTCTTTTTTGCGTTCAACTGGTGCGTTTGATTTCTCGTCTTAATGAGGACAATTAGCTACACCTGAGAGGGGAGAGTTCAAGTGTCTTTTAACAGGGAATTTGACTGAAAACAGATCAAGACTAATAAGCAGTTTAAAGACATGTTTATCGCCCTCCTTGCTCTCTGTCCACCACCCGCCGCTGCTTGGGGGTCAGAATGATTCTTAGAAACCTAAATCCCTTACTTGCCAAATGAAAGGGTGCTACACTATTCAAATGAAGTGGCCAACTTCTTACTATCATCAAAGCTTCAGATTTTGTCTTATTTATCGTATAACCTGACAACTCTCCATAATGTCTAATGTCATTCATTATGAGTAGAATTGAGTCTCAGGGGTTTGTTACATCAAGTAAAATTTTGTCCATGAGTAACAAAGTTTTATGTGTAATACTCTTTTGGTAATCTTTGACTTGTGTTTGGGGATGTGATCTTATCATCTCTACTGATGGCTCTATGCTCATCGCAACTTTGACTTCGGCTTGATAAGCACTGAGGGCTCTTTTCTGGATCCAGCCACTGATTGCAGATTCAGAGTTCTTCAAATGTTGTTCATGCCTTGGTGTTCAGGAATAAATCCTGTCAGATCTGGATTAATAAGTGGTGAAATATATTACTGTATTCTTTCATTAAAGCTGCTGTAAGTGATAAAAAAAATAGTGTAAAATAGCTCCACATTCCGTCAGAGATCATTGATTTAGAGTATCTGGTTCATAACACAGGTCTCTCAGTCACTGACCTCTGCAGTAATGCAGTATCTAAAATTCTGGAGTCACCCACTGCCTCTATCCAATTAGGTGAGAGAATGCCATAAAGAGGTGGTTCTCTCTGCTTGTGAACGTGTGCTGTTCCACTGAAATCTGTGACCCATCAGATTTTGTGACCTCAGGGGGCGATGGTCTACAGTATCTGTATGTGTGCGATCTACGGCAGTTGAGAAGAAGAGCACTTTAAAAAGAAAGTGACAGAGACGATTGGACGGTGAGCAAGGAATGAACTACTCGACGACTGTTTTGCGATGCTTGAATGCCAACAGTTTGCTTGCCCTGTTTCCCATCTCATAGTAAGTCCAACCAGTAAATCTAAGGGCCCTCTCCACTTTATAGATAAACAGCATATCTTGTTTTTGTTTACAATTTTGAAGAGGTTTTAGGTCTTCCTCATCTAAAAACTGTTTGTTTTTTTACAAAGATGAACATTTTAGTGAATGATCTTGATGTTTTATTTAATTGGAGAGGACTTCACTTTATTTAACAGAATATAAGTGGCGAGAACAGGCTGTTCAGCCCAACTAGGCTCGCCAGTTTCTTTTTACTATTGTGAATATATCATTTCAGATACTCAAGGACTCAATGGTATCTACCTTTGAGTCAAGTCTGCTCTTGAAAATTCCCAAGGTTTCTGCCTCAACAATATGGACAGGCAAGCTGTTCCACATCGAAATTACTCTTTGGGTGAAAAAATATTTCCTAATCTCAGTGCTAAATTTATCCTTGGTCAACTTCCATTTGTGACCCTGAGTTCTACTAACAAAACTTGGCCAAAGGAATCCTACATAATTCACTTTGTTAATCCCTTTAACATATTTAAAGACCTCAATCAGAGGTCTCCTTTTCCTTAGACCATGGGTGCTCAGAGTCCGTAATGTTTCGGATTTCCGTATTTTTAAAATTTTCCTCCATAAGAACAAATCTGACACAAATACAAAATAATTTCAGGTATGTAAAATAGTACATTTCCCATAAGTTCGGTTGATTGAGCCAATATGTGCTTTTGTACAAACTTAAACTCGTCGCCAAACAGAGAGCCTTTTGTTGGTGATTGTGAGCAATGAGCAGCGATTACATCAGGGGCTGGGGGTAGAGTTATTGCGAAGCTGTAGGGAAACTCTCGGTATGCGAGACGCTGAAAGGTAGGCTGATGTATAGTGTAGAGCCCTTTTTAGGTTGCCGGCCGTAGGCCAGTAACCTATTGTCGTCACTTTGCATCCGGCGGCGTCGTTGGCGTTGTCCGTTTAAAGCCGTATCTCAAAAACGGTCAGATGAATTTTTTTTAAATTTGGGGATGTGATCAAATGGATCATCAAGTTAATGCCTGAGCAAAAATTTTTTTGATTGAATTGTTCGTTTAGACTTGGCGGCCATTTTTATGTTGAAAAGGGCCATTTTTGGCACTTAGGTGCAATTTTCTCAAAAACTGTCTGATGAATTTTTTTTTATCGCAGCAAGGGAATCAGTATCATGACCTGCTTCAACGGTGTAAATGGCGTTTTGATTGAATCACTCCTTCATAGTGCCACCTATGCAACGAGTCTGGACTTCATCACTTTTTGGGGTGTTTTGGCGCAAAATGTGTCGTAACTTGCTTATTATTGCATTGATAGTATAGGTATGAATTGAGAATGTAAAGCATTCTCTACAGAGAATGTAGAGGCCTGTGGAGGAGTTGTCCAAAGAATTATGGGAATATTCAGCCCAAGCTAAAAAACGACTCCATGACGACGGATTATCAGCCGCCATACATCAAAGGGTATTCTCCAGAGACTGGTTGGTCCACTCTGTCTGACCATTAGTCTCTGGATGAAAGCCAGAAGAAAGGCTCACAGTGGCCCCCAACATACTGCAAAAGGCCCGCCAGAACTTAGCCGTGAATTGAGGGCCCCTGTCCGAAACCACATCTTGCGGGAGACCATGCAGGCGGAAAACATGGTCCATAACAAGAATGGCCGTCTCCCCGCACCGGCGGCAACCGGCAGTGCGATAAAATGGGCGGTTTTGGAGAAACGGGTCAACCACGACCAAAATGACCGTGTGCCCGCAGAATTAGGCAAACCCGTAATAAAAATCAAGAGCGATATGGCTCCACGGGCGTTTAGGGACGGGTAATGGCTGCAACAAACCAGAGGGAGGGAGGTGGGAAGTTTTATTTCTAGCGCAGACGCTGCACACTGCTACAAACTCCCGGATATCTTCCATCATGCTGGGCCACCAAAAACGTTGGGCCAAGAACTGTTTGGTACAATGAACCCCTGGGTGACCCGCAAGACAGGAAGAGTGCCCCCACTGGAGAACCTGGGTGCGTACCGAAGGCGGAACAAACAAACAACCAGGTGGTTCCCCACCAGGATCGGGATCTGACCTTAAGGCCCCCCCCCCACATCAGACTCAATGTTCCACTGAACGGGAGCCACAATCTGATCAGTCGGGATAACCGGTTCCGGCATAGGGTTGTGACCAGAGCGGTCGTAAATCCGCGACAAGGCGTCAGGCTTGGTGTTTTTAGACCCGGGGCGGTAGGTTAACATAAAGTCAAAGTGATAATAACGAATAACGACCACCGCGCCTGCCGGGAATTACGTCGCTCAGTCTGTTGAATGTATAGGAGATTTTTATGGTCCGTCCAAACCACAAACGGATGCTCAGCCCCTTCCAACCAATGGCGCCATTCCTCTAATGTCAGCTTAACGGCTATTAACTCTCTGTCACCAATACTGTAATTCCGTTCGGCCGCCGACAATGACTGGGAGAAGTAGGTGCAAGGGTGTGGCTTATTGTCCCGAAGGGGGCGTTGGAACAAAATGGCACCCACCCCAACTTCAGAGGCATCAACCTCCACAACGAACGGGAGGGAGGGATCGGGCAAAACAAGAATGGGCTCTGAGCTAAAACGTTTAACTCCTGAAAAGCAGCCTCAGCTGCTGGGGACTAATCAAACGGTGAGGAGGCATTCTTCTTGGTAAGCGCAATAATGGAGGCAGCTACTGCGCTAAAATTACGGATAAACCTCCTATAAAAATTGGCAAACCCCAAAAACCGTTGCACCTCCTTAACGTTTTGAGGGGCAGGCCAATTCCTGACCGCTGCCACCTTAACAGGGTCCATATGGACCAACCCCTCCGAAACAATGAAACCAAGAAACGAGACAGTCTTGGCGTGAAAAACACGTTTCTCAGCCTTGACAAAAAGCTTGACATTAAGGAGGGCCTCAAGCACACGTCTGACGTGTTGTTTCTGCTCTGAGAGCACTGAAGAAAAAATCAGAATGTCGTTGAGATAAACAAAGACGAATTTCTCCAACATCTCAAGAGGACGTCATTCACGAGTGCCTGAAACGCCAAGGGGGCGTTAACCAATCCGAACGGCATGACCAAATATTCCCGGTGCCCGTCATGCGTATTAAATGCCGTTTTCCATTCGTCCCCCTCCCGAATGCGAACTAAGTTATAAGCATTACGGAGATCAAGCTTGGTAAAAAATGACGCCTCCTGCAGATGTTCAAACGCTGAATTAATCAACGGAAGGGGGTATCGGTTTTTAATAGTGATCTTATTCAAAACCCTATAATCAATACAGGGTCTCAGACCGCCATCTTTTTTTCCCACAAAAAAAACCCGCTCCAGCAGGAAACGTGGATGGCCAAATAAAACTTGGGGAAGGTGCCACCACCTGTTTTCAGTGCATCAATTTTCCGGGCTCGGTCGGCAGACTTAGTTTTATTTTTCATTCGCCGCCAGAGTTCTTTGTACTCTTTGATGTTTCTTCTTGGGCGGTCCGGAATGCTGTTATTGCACTTTATGATGTTGGCAGTGGCGCAAATCGAACGGGGAATTGGGGGGGGTTAGTTAGTTAGATAGCTAGTTCTCAATCTTCTTCCTTTCCTTGACGCGTTTTCCAATTATCATAATTGGCAACTGAAGACACTGTTTGTCTCCATATGAGATCTAACAGCGATGAAATCGTGGGATAAATTCAGTATACGGTGGCGTAGCCAGAACTGAGAATTGGCTTGCACAAAACATCCGTTTTAAACAATTATTAGTCCTGACCTGTTCTCAGTCATTTTCATAATTAACAAAAGGTTCACTCCGAGAGCACTCCACGCTTAATCGGAGAGAACAAGCAGCACCTGTTAAGTAAGACGACAATCATTCATCTGGAAGCGTGTTTGCTGCATTTAAATCGACGTTGTTATAAATTGTATACCTGTCGACTGTCACGCAAGTAGCTTGAGCCGCACGCTTTTAATAGCCTATTTAACAGCAGAGTGCCACATTTTTTATCAACCCATGCAATACTGAGAGTGAAAGGCGATATTTCATTACAATGCGGACCAGTTCAATCGAGGCGAAGCATTAGCCTTTTAATAATAGATAATAGATCCGTGAATAAATTTTTTGAGACAATTTTTTTTATATTAATTCAGGCTACGCGAACACCAAGGGGACCTTGTCTCTAAGAGCATTCTCGTAAGCTGCACTGCTGCGGTTCTCTGCATGTAGCACTGGTCAGGAGATTCCGTGCTGTCGGCTTATGTCATTACCAAGTCGGTAAAGTGAGCAGGTGTAATGACACCAGTGTTTTCAGTTATTTTATTTGATGAATGTCTTTGTTATATAGCGACTCGACTGCTTCACCTGTCTTTTATGTAACGTTACAGAATAAACAGTGAGGTAGCAAAGGTTGTTGTTGGTTAACTTGGGTTGGATGATGGGTATGTGTTCGGTAACTATTGAAGGTGACGTCCTATAAGCGTGCATGTAGCTAACACTTGCTTTGCTTTTTCGTAGTATAAAATGTTCAAGATGCACCTAAGCTGAGTTGTTTATTACCATTACTTTGAATATCTTACACCGATTCACGGTACTGTGTTTTGCTGCTTCATGTATTATATCGAGGGCTGACTGCAATAAACAGTTATGTCCGGATCTTATGTATTGGGCATAACTGTTTATTGCAGTCAGCCCTCGATATGCTGGCTTTCGGTTCAGTAGTACCAGTTCTATTAATACATCCATGGTTTCATCAGCGTTGACAAGGCTTTTTGATACACGGTGGCTGCCGTAGTTGCAATACGTGTTTAAAAAAGTGAGGCGCTAGATTGCATTATTCATTTGAATGTAATACACGATTCCAACGCTGGATGGGAGTAATTCCTACACAATGTCCCTTTAAAGGAAAACGGGAAGTCCCTCTAGCTGTTTGGGGGGCACTAGAGGGACAGACCCAAACTCCCTTTCGAACCTTGATTCCTGTAAAATTAACTGTGGGTCGACAAATAATTCCTGTGGAGGTGTTTTTGAACTCGGGGGCCGTGGATTGTTTTATGGATGCGGAGTGGGCTGAGAGGCATTCTATTCCTATACGCCCTCTGCTACACTCACGCTTGGTAAAATCTTTGGACGGTCCACCACTAGGTTCTGGAGGTCTCTGAAGCACTAACCATGTTCATTCCATTCGGTTGCCATTCTGAGGAGGTCCGATTTTTTATTATCTGTTCCCCTGTTTTTCCTGTTTTGTTAGGGCACTCGTGGTTACGGAAACATAAGCCTCACATCCGTTGGGGTCATCAGACTAGCCCTATTGTCCCTTGGAGCGCTAATTGTAGATCCCACTGCAGGGAGAGTTTGACGTTTAGTTCCGGGCATCAACCTAGGGGGGAGGCGGATGCCGCGAGTGATTCTGCTGAGTTTGTCTCATACAGCCCTCCTAGTCGGGAAAAGGAGGCGGAGGAGGGGGTGGAGTGGGATCCTCAATTTGACTGGCAGCAGCCAGAGGATGATTATTATTTAAAGGATCTCTCTGACTGTGATTCGGTCATGGATATGGCGGGTCCCGAACAGGTTTGGGGGCCGCTTTGAATTTTGATCTGCCTCCTTACGTTCCTAGTGATTATGCTGATCTCGCCGAGGTTTTTAGCAAACAACGAGCCTCAACTTTGCCTCATCACCCGTACGATTGCGAGATCAATCTCCACCCTGGTACTACTCCTCCTAGGGGTTCACTATTCTCGCTGTCAGGGCCTGAGCGTAAGGCCACGCGAGAACATATTCAGGAGGCTCTTGCTAATGGTAAGGGCTGTGTCAGTCAACAGAGATAAAACAAATGCAACCCAAGACTCTTCATTAACAAAACGCGAAGGCTGCGCTTTGAAAAATATTTCACACTGGGCGATGAAGTCTTTACATTTCCCTGCCTCGTCGCCATATCGTAGCAGTAGCTAGAGCTTAGGCTCACGGGGGGAGTGTAGTGTTTGTGCAACATTCTGTGTAATTTGAGTGGACAATGCTAGAATACTCTCAGTGAGACTTAACAGGACGCTCTCCTGTTTTTGTAAAGCCTCGTCCTGATGGCGGACTCGCTCCGCCAATTCAGCTTGTCGACTGTTAAGGGTAGACAAGCCCTCGCCATAGCCCGAGAGTGTGGCTTGCTGATTAGCCAGAACTTTCTCTAGCGTAGCCGTGGCTGACGACTCCATGTTTGGCTAGAGTGTACTGTAATGGGCGGTGACAGGACGCCAGGTGCCGCGACCAGCGAGAGACAGAGCAATGAGCAGCCCAGATAAAAGACAAACACAAAAGAGGCAAAAACCTCCAGTAAAGGCTCGCGCTTCCAAGGACAAATAAGAGTCTGCAAAACGGAAGCAGTGCGAGAGAAAATAAACAACAAGAGAGAAGATTTCTGAAAGAAGCAATTCCTAACAATAAAGGAATATAACAAATCACTAGGAAGATTTAAAGTGGTAATCCATAAGATTTCTGTCTCATTACTGTCTGTTAAGTCAGTGTCTATTAGAGAGAGGGGATAAAACAACGATGATTGGGCCTATGACCCACTGATGAAAGCATTTGTATTTCATTCTTTGCCAGGTAAAGCAATCAATGTGTCTGTGGCGACATTCCCGCGCTATATTCAAATACAGGCGCACATCTAGTAACGCTTTTTACATCAGTCAGTAGTGTTTGGTCTGTCCAGAAGGTAGGCGGAGCTGCAAGCTAGCTTGAGGGAAGTAAGGAACCCCGGGAGAAGCAATGGCAAGGTAGACGTCAAAAGGGATCCAGTAGCGGTACTTTCCCTAGCCTGAACCTTGGCTCTATCCCCTAACCCTAAATCTAACTTGTTCCTTACACTATATGTCAGTTTTATGGATGGAATTAAGGGAGGAACGTTAAAAATGCAGCCTTCCAAGAAGCGGAAAGTACCACCACTGGATCCCTTGACGTCTACCCAATGGCAAATACCATACTGTGTAGCTATACTGTGCATAGTAGAAACTAACGTTAGCTGAGTCTCTGTTGAGGCTACTGCTGAAACTAAAATTATAAGGTAATTTGAGGAAGCAAACGGGAAAAAAGCCACGTTAACCGCCTCGACAAATTATTTTTATGAAAAAAAAAAAAAAAAAGTTATGTTACCTGTTAACCAACTACCATTTTCATTATTTACACAGGGCTCTCAACTTTCACATATTCGGCTTGAGTTTAAAGGACATATTCACGTTCCCGTGCTGTAGTCAGAAATTATTCTATCAGACCGTTTGTAGAGATTCTCAGGTGGAATTGAAGTCCTTGTGCATTGAAGTTCATCAGTTTCACATGTGTTACGGTGGATTTCGCCACTAGTAATATGAGAACAATTATGATTCCGGAATTCTCACGTGTTTCTTCACTCAGGAGTTGGAAGCAGTGGAATTGTATAAAAATGTTTCAAATGGTCTTATTTCATTTAAACAATTTGAACAATCGTGAAACACACGCATTTCGTTGATTGAATAATTACTGACTACAGCACGGGAATGTGAATGAAGCACAAATTCTCACGGCGAATGCGTGAGAGTTGGCAGCCCTTTAAGTTCATCGATTTATCATAATAGCCTAACATGTTACTGGAATGACATGATGCTAATGGATGACTAACGTCACATAATTTTTACTTTTATTGAGTTCAACTGCCGTGTCAAAGAGCATCTTTCCCGTCTGCATGAGAGTTGAGGAGGCGTGGAACTGGTAAGAGCCGTCAATTTACCGACGTCATACAGGCGACACTGTTGGGTCTCGACAAGAGTTATGGGAAATGAGGTCCAGAAGCACACCTGCAATTACAGCTTACTGCCAAAGATGTCAATATAAACAAACCAATTCAAATCTTATGGATTACCACTTTAACTCGAGATTTTCTCCGGCCGAAGTGCTAGAAACAAACACACACTCTAGCAATGGGCGTGGTGAACCCCCGGTCATATATAATGAGTCCGGAAAACTCCGCCCCAGCTCAATCAGCCAGCTGGGCCAGGAATTCGATGGACAAGAACTCAGATATTGTCCCGGATGATAGAACAAAGAAAGGTCCAACAAACAAACGCACGCCTAAACCATGACAAGATCAGTGCATATTTTAACAACTTTTCATTGGAAAAAAAAAAATGCCAAGTGGCTCAACACTTCCGTGGTGTGAGGAGAGTTGTGCCACTTCTTGGAGAGTTGAGCCATATTATAAACAGATTGAGAATATTAAATATTGGCTTACTTATGGCAAGAAAATATATGACAGCTATCAATATAGGCTTGTCTTTCTCTTATTCATGAAAATAGACAATGTTTTCAGCATTCAAGTATCTGGAAAGCAGTTCATTGCAAACACGCAAGTTAATCGATGCACCACACAAGAATAACTTGTATTACTTTACAGTTTGGCTTCATGCTGTTTTAAGGGGACTTCATTTTCTGGTGTCATTGTAACAAAAAAGTTGTCATTCATGTCCAATAAGGCGTGATAACGTTTTGTACATCCACAGGTGGAAAACGAGGACTTCATGAACATTTCCTGAGTCAAACCAACGTAGAAATTAATGCAAACTCTTTATTAGTGATGCGCCCTGTCTTGGCTGAGGGAAATTTAAAGGAAGTTTTCTTTAAAATCTTAAAATTTTTGGATTTATGTTGGATTTGAATTGTGGGAAGAGTTTATTCAGCTATTTTCACAGTCAGCAGTGCCACCATTCAGACCAGGCGGGCTGTTGAAATTGAACATGAGTCTCGACAAATTTAATTTAATATCGTTATCTCAAAACAAAAGTATTTGAAAGGCTAGATTACAAAAAAAAAAAAAATGGACCTGCCACCACAGGGTTATGTTAAAATAATTTTTTTAAATCTTTCCTTCACTCTCCTAATAGGCAATTAACAACACTGTGGACTGACTTTGTTGAAAGATTTACAACAAAGTTTGTAAAAACAAAATCTTCGACAGTAACATATCAACACCAGTTCATTCTATCAAATGCAATACCCATCCTTGAGAGAGGGGCGTAGTCATGTTTGTTTTGGACAGGGCAGAACAGTCCAATTATTTCAAAGTCATTTATGTATCAATTATGATTTCCACTGCCAATTACTATCTCCAGGTCACAACACTGGTTACAACAATATAATAGTAATAATAATAATAATAATAATACAAGAATGCAGTCAGACTCTCCTTATTTGGCTCAACTCTCCTTAAGGCGGCCATTTTCAAATTTCCCCACACATACCAAAATCGGTAAATCAAACATCAATAAAATTTGTCAGAATGAAAGAACAATATATGAGCTAGATTACACATAAATAGATTAATTGCTGTTATGTGAGTAATAGAAAGGGTCTTACCTGAAACTGTTATTCACTTTTTGCTGTCTTTTGATGTTTTTGTTAACTGTGTCTTTGTTGTGCCCGACCACCTCTGCCTGCTTATGCTAAAATGGCAGTGATGTTAAGCACTACCAGCAGAGTGCGCATGTGACTGAACCTCTGAACTCTAAATACAAGTTTGAGGGGGTGGCACAACTCTCCTCGTGGCTCGACTCTCCTGCATCTGCCCTACAGTGCCGTGAAAAAGTATTTTCCCCCTTCCTGATTTCTTATTTTTTTGCATATTTGTCACACTAAAATGTTTCAAATCAAACAAATTTTAATATTAGACAAAGATAACCCGAGTAAATACAAAATGCAGGTTTTAAATGATGATTTCATTTATTGAGGGAAAAACGTAATCCAAACCTACCTGGCACTATGTGAAAAAGTAATTGTCTCCCAAACCTAATAACTGGTTGTGCCACAATCGGTGACAACAACTGCAATCAAGCGGTGTGATAACCTGCAATGAGTTTTTCACATTGCTGTGGAGGAATTTTGGCCCACTCTTCTTTGCAGAATTGTTTTAATTCAGCCACATCGGAGGGTTTTCAAGCATGAACGGCCTGTTTAAGGTTATGCCACAGCATCTCAATTGGATGTAAGTCCGGACTTTGACAAGGCCACTCCAAAGCCTTCATTTTGTTTGTTCATTCAGAGGTGGACTTGCTGGTGTCTTTTGGGTCATTGTCCTGCTGCAAAACCAAAGTGCGCTTGAGCTTGAGGTCACACACTGATGGTCGGACACTCTCCTTCAAAATTTTCTGGTAGAGAGCAGAATTCATGGTTCCATCACTTACGGCAAGTCGTTCAGGTCCTGAAGCAGCAAAGCAGCCCCAGACCATCACACTACCAACCACCATGTTTGAATGTTGGTATGATGTTCGTTTTATGAAATGCTGCGTTACTTTTATGCCAGATGTAACGGGACGCACACCTTCTAAAAAGTTCAACTTTTGTCTTGTCAGTCCACAGAATATTTTCCCAAAAGTCTTGGGGATCATCAAGATGTTTTTTGGCAAATGTGAGACGAGCCCTTGTGTTCTTTTTGACCAGCAATGGTTTTTGTCCTGGAACTCTCCCATGGATGCCATTTTTGCCTAGTCTCTTTCTTATTGCTGAATCATGAACACTGACTTTAACTGAGCCAAGTGAGGCCTGCAGTTCCTTAGATAATGTTCAGGGTTCTTTTGCGACCTCCTGGTTGAGTCGTCGATGCTCTCACTTCCCCCCAGCTTATTGATGGCGGCCCGCCTACACCGTGGATTGCATCCTGGATGTCAGGCCCTGTTACCCACAGATTGCCTTCCCAGTGCAGACCTTGGACCATATGCTGACTGCAGCTTGACTGCACCTCCAGAATCCTGTTTACCAATCGCCAGACCTCAACTGCCCCTGGCCATTCTCTTGCCAAGTTCCTCTTCAGTTCTTAATTTTCTGTTTGTACCAGCTGTGGCTCTGAAGATTACATTATTAAAATTGCCAAGAGGCTTTCAGTGGATCTGCGCCTAGTTCCTTCCCTGTGATCCAATTAACTCTTGTGAGCATTATTTTTGTCCTGTCCCTTGATGCACTGCTCAGAACAAACATCCTGAGATATAAGAGGGAATCTCCACCATTTTCAACTTATTTATCATCAAGGCCAAGGGTATGCACCTCCTGAAAGAGTAATATTGGAATGCATTTCAATATGAATAGAATAGATTTACAGTGTTTAGATAACAAAATTATGATGTTCTAAGTATTTAAGTTATTGGTCAATATTAGGCATAAATTAATACAATGTCAATTCATTTATTCCAAAGTAACCAATTTCTGCATTTTGACAAACGTAAAAATTGTAAGTTGTTGGAATTTGACCCTAAAATGATTTAACTGTGCTTTTAAAAAGCAACAAATGTGACATTGAAAAATTGATATTGTTCTCAGAACAAAATATATTGCTTCAGAGAGGAAAAAATATTAACCACAGTTATACATGTTATTCCAAATAATTTCCTTCCAGGATTTTCATGAGAAAATGGGAATCGTTAAAGAACTCACTCTATAAAAATTAATTTAGATTGCATGAAATCAACCTATTTGGCACGTTTTTCTCTGTGCAATAACAATTCCAAAGTGTCTTTTGAATTGAAAAAATTTGCCATTTATTATTTATTTTATTGTTGATAAGGTTAGTATTTTCAACAGTAGCAGAAAAAGATGGGATGAGTACAGAAAAGGACAGTTCCAGTCTTGGATTCGTGTGCACAGCTTTGCATTCAGAGATTTATTTCTACCAGTTTCCCTGTAAAAAATTAACTGTCCAGATGTTTATGCCAACATTTGTTCAATTTTGGATGCCATCATGGGGAACCCTTTCAAATGGAGAAGGAAGATCAGTCCTTTGTTTATGTGTCTATCAAGAAATAATTGTCTGATGGCACAAATTAGCTCATCTAGTAATTAAGGACAGTATTTGCCATGAATACCAGAAATTAAAAAAAGGTCATTGTGGCACTTCTGTAATATAATCTTTATCTGTTCTCCAAGGCCGTGTGGGAGAAACTGTTTGAGGGTCTGGTGTTGAAAGTGAGAAAAGGGCACATCAATCAGGTAAAAAAAAGCTTTTGGATGTCCAGCTGAAGAAGCAAATTTATCACAAATAATGTCTGAGAATTAATCCATTTTAAAGTTTGAATTGTTCATTTTTAATAATATGTGTGCTCTGTCTTGTCACAAACACTGCTGAGGAAAAATGAAAAATCTTCAGTTTCAGCTCTGGATTGAGTAAAACATTTGAATTCTGTATCTTGTTTTTTCGGAAACGCAAGAACTATTAACACGACAATGAACAACATTTGATCCATAAATCTGAGTTTGTGTAGTTTATCAAATGTAACAGGACATGAGCAAACTATTGTTAAGATCGTATTGTTTGATAAATATACCAAAATACATAAAACATCCTCTTAATTTTTAGGTCCTAATGGGCTGTTATTCCGGGCGGAAGAAACAGAGAAGACCAAACAAGCTTGCAATGAGCCCCCTGAATTCAGATGTGTCTAATGCCACTTTTGTACGTCCTGATTTCTTCATCATTAGTGGGTTTTCTGGGATTCCCCACACAAATTACTACTATGCCTTCCTTGGCTTTGTTTACGCTCTGACAGTACTGGGAAACACTTTTGTTATGCTCATGATTTTTGTGAACCACTGTCTTCACACTCCAAAATACATTTTAGTTTTTAATTTGGCTCTATCTGATTTGTGTGTTAGCTCTGCAGTTGTTCCCCCGGTGATTGATACCTTTCTGTTTAAATCACGTTTAATCCCCTATGCAGGCTGCATGACAAGCATGTTCTTGTTTTGTACAGGTCTCTCAGTGCAGTCTCTGACTCTCACTATTATGTCCTATGATAGATGTGTTGCAATTTGCTTTCCACTGAGATACAATGAGATTGTGACAAATAAATCAATGCAGGGTGTTATAGCTTTATCATGGATTTTTGGTTTCTTAGCTAATGTCATTGTAGTGCATTTTATCAATGAACTGTCATTTTGCAAATCAATTGAGATAAACAGCTATTTCTGTGATTACGGACCCACATACCGTTTGGCATGCAATCACAAAACTGCAAATTTTGTAATTAATTGGACACATCCTGTTATTGTTCTTTGGTTGCCTGCATTTTTTATTTTTGTTACATACATTTGCATTGGCAGTGCGTTATTTAAAATTGCAAAAGCCTCTGAGCGGCTCAAAGCCCTGAAAACCTGCACCACTCATTTGGTCTTGGTGAGTGTGTTCTATTTTCCTATATGTGTCACAATAGCACTGGACTCCTCCATTGAACATAACGCCCGAATTTTTAACTTTTCTCTTGCAACCATCTTGCCACCCATGCTGGACCCAATCATCTACTCACTGACTACAGAAGAATTCACAGAATCTATTAAGAAACTGTTCAGGAGAATTAAGATTCACATCATTGTTAGGAACAGATGACTAAACATTCTTTTTTTTTTCAAACTAATTTTATTTAGTATCAAAGTAATACATTGATCATATACAGTATAATCTTGAATGTTCCTTGAGAATAAAGTTCATCCAACATTTTCAAATGGCAACTACAGTTCTTAAATTGTAAATAGAAATTAAAGAAAATAGCACAAGCAAAATGAATTTAAAAAAATCACATAGAAAGAAAATAATAATAAAAATTAAAAATGAAAAAGTATAAAAAATATGGTATAGATATCTTTAAGAAATGCTATTAAGCCCAATACCTGGTTACAGGCGTTCATCTTTGCACAAAAATGTCCTTTTTCATTTGCAATTTTGGAGTTAGTTCTTCCACTATGTACAACTCTTAGAAACCTAAATCCCTTACTAGCCCACTAAAAGGGTGCGACACTATTGAAATGAAGTGGCCAACTTCTTACTATCATCAGAGCCTCAGATTTTGTCTCATTTATCATATAACCTGACAACTCTCCATAATGTCCAATATCATTCATGATGAGTAGAATTAAGTCTTAGGGGTTTGTTACATAAAGTAAAATGAGTAACAAAGTTTTTTGTGTAATACCCTTTGGGTAATCTTTGACTTGTGTTTGGGGATGTGATCTAATCATCTCCACTAATGGCTCTATGCTCATAGTAAATCGACTTTGACTTCGGCTTGATAAGCACTTAGGGTTCTTTTCTGGATCCAGCCACTGATTGCAGATTCAGAGTTCTTCAAATGTTGTTCATACCTTGGTGTTCAGGAATAAATCCTGTCAGATCTGGATTAATACGCGGTGAAATATATTACTGTATTCTTTCATTAAAGCTGCTGTAAGTGATTAAAAAAACTGTAAAATAGCTCCACATTCAGACAGAGATCATTGATTTATAGTATTTGGTTCATAACACAGGTCTCTCAGTCACTGACCTTTGCAGTAATGCGGTATCTAAAATTCTGGAGTCACCCACTGCCTCTATCCAATTAGGTGAGAGAATGCCATGAAGAGGTGGTTCTCTCTGTTTGTGAACGTGTGCTGTTCCACTGAAATCTGTGACCCATCAGATTTTGTGACCTCAGGGGGCGATGGTCTACAGCATCTGCACGATCGACAGCAGTCGAGAAGAAGAGCACTTTTAGAAGAAAGTGACAGTGACGATTGGACGGTGAACAAGGAATGAACTACCCGACAAATATTTTGCGACGCTCGAATGCCAACAGATTGCTTGCCCTGTTTCCCATCTCATAGTAAGTCCAACCAGTAGATCTAAGGGACCCTCCACTTTATAGATAAACAGCACATCTTGTTTTTGTTTACAATTTTGAAGTGGTTTTAGGTCTTCCTCATCTATAAACTATTTGTTTTCTTTCTTGTTCAAAGATGAACATTTTAGTGAATGATCTTGATGTTTCATTTAATTGGAGAGGACTTCATTTTATTTAACATAACATAAGTGGCAAGAACAGGCCGTTCAGCCCGACTAGGCTCGCCAGTTTCTTTTTACTATTGTGAATATATCATTTCAGATACTCAAGGACTCAATGGTATCTTGCTTTAAGTCAAGTCTGCTCTTGAAAATTCCCAAGGTTTCTGCCTCAACAATATAGTCAGGCAAGCTGTTCCACATCGAAATTACTCTTTGGGTGAAAAAATATTTCCTAATCTCAGTGCTAACTTTACCCTTGGTCAACTTCCATTTGTGACCCTGAGTTCTTCTAACAAAACTTGGCCGAAGGAATCCTACATAATTCACTTTTGTGATGGCTGGTTATTCGAGACGCCAAATGCAGTGGCCAGAAAGAAAGGAAGCACAGCAATAAGACAAACACAGAAAGCAGACAGAACAGGAGAGAGGGGCTCGCGCTTCCAAAGGAAATATATCTCGTCCGTGAGAAATAAGGAAGCAAAGCGAGCTAGACCGAACGAACAAAGGAAAGATCTCAGAAACCGAGATCAAACAATTAAGCACCCAAATGGTGCACGAACAAAGAAAGGGAGAGAGGGAATCAGAGGAATAAACTCCCTAGAAAACTAACACTTTGCTTTTTTGCAACTAATTTTCCTAGCAAACTCTCTAGCTAGAGAACTTTCGGGCTACAGTGCAATGGTAACACTGACACTCTAGCAAAGGCGGCCAGGCGGAACTTGGGCTTAAATAGAGTCGGGGCGCTGCCCACAATTAATGCCAGCAGGCTAAAGAATCCGATGTGGGCAAAACTATATCGTCTCGGATGAGAGTGACAAAGACAGCTCCCAAACAAACGCCAACCTCCAAAACCATGACAACTTTGTTAATCCCTTTAACATATTTAAAAACCTCAATCAGATCACCCCTTAGTCTCCTTTTCCTAAGACTAAAGAGATTAAGGATCTTCAGCCTCTTCTCATAGCTTTCATCTTTTATACCTGGAATCAGCTTAGTGACTCTTCTCTGAACTTTTTCTAGAGCCTCCATATCTTTCTTAAAGTATGGTGCCCAACTTTGAATTAATGCAAAGGAGCCTGTTGCCCTAAAAAAAAACACTTTACAGCTAGTTCTCATGCTGCTGTAATTGCCAGAGACATGACTTAATAGCTCCATTCAAGACTCTGAAATTGAATTTTCCAGTTACTCTGTCTACTGGCGCGATCACAAGAGAAATGGAGGCGATTATGATTGTTTGTATTTGAGCTTCACGTTATGAGGCTTGTTCAGTCATGCTACTTGCAACTCATTGTCATGGTTTGTGAGGTGCTGCGTGTCATTTGGACTTTTCTTTTATGCTCTCGTCCGGGGACGATATCAAATTCCTGGGCTATCGAATTCTTTACCCAGCTGGTTGATTGAGCTGGGGCGAAACTCTATATTAGCAGGATGTCCGCACGCCTCCTTCAAAGTCTGTGTTTAGCACTATAGCTGAAGATATCTGTAGTCAGGTTTTGTGTGAATTTCTATCTTCTGATTGTTGGAGTTTCTTCTCCTTTTTCTATCTCGCTTTGCTTCCGTGGTTCGGACTATTATACGTCCTTTGGAAGTGCAAGTACTTTCGTTTGGTCTATATTATTCTCTGTGTTTGTACTGTGTCTGAGCTTTCGTTGCTTTGGCCTCCGTATACTACCGGCCATTTCAGAACACTCTGGCTGACATGGAGTCGTCAGCAACGGCTGCGTGAGAGAAAGTTGTGGCCAACCAACAAGCTGTTCTCTCTGGTTATGGCAAGGGTCTTTCTAGCCTGAACAATCAATAGGCAGAGTTGGTGGTGAGAGTCCGCCTTCAGGCGAATGCCATGGAGAAACAGGAGAACGTTCTGTTAACTCTCACTGAGAGTATTAGATCCTTGTCCACGCAAATCACGCCAAGGGCTCTAAATTCGTAGACCAGGCGAAGGCGCGGCGAATGAGGGAGCGCCACACCTAACGGGTTTGTCCAGGCATATGTTGCAATTTCGTGCCCGGCGTAGCCTGGCGCAAATACTCCCCTGTGTCGCCTCTGTCCCTCCTGCCGGCACAAGTGGCAAAGTGGGAGGAGAAAAGGTGTAAGTGGGTTTAACACAGCCGAGTCAAATCTTCACCAATCAAATGAGCTCCTCTCCTGACCTTTAAAGTGTTGAAATAAAGAAGCCTCTGTCCTATATCTGCATGATGCGTTAATGTTGTATTTTACTTTGTTGCTTCAGGCATGTTTTCTGCACCCCTTACATCTATATTAAGCATTACGAATATGAGTTAGCTGGCTAGCTTGGGCATTCGCGAATTATTACCATTAGCGAACTTGAATGGAATTTCAAAACGAAACTACATCAGATCATTCAAACTTATGAAATTGGAATGAAATACGATGGTTGCTTATTTATTTCTTCTGCCTGCATCATGGGAAGAGAAACGATGGATAGCGTGTTCCTATTATTACACCCTGTTGCTGCTTAAAATTTTGGGATTAACATGCATGGACAACAATGCAAGACACGTTACACATTTATTTTCAATATGTGATCTTAACTCAGTACGAGATCATAGCAATCAGGCTGTATTCCTTTCCCCCACTAAAAACGATAAAACCTAAGTGACAATAATAGTATTAAGCCGCTTGCAACACTGGACGCAAAACAAATTTTTCGCACAACAGATTGCGTTGCTGCGTTGAACACAGTGTCTACGTGTCCAAAAGTCGGACAGGCTTTTAAAATATCTCCGCAGTGTCTACGTGTCCGAAAGTCGGACAGGCTTTTAATATATCTCCGTGTCCGACAGTCAGATGGTTTCAATATAACTCCGTGTCCGACAGTCAATTATTGTTTTTAATTTTTCAAATCTACTGAATCTTTTAGATATTAAACGTGAATGTTTTAATAAGAGGGCTCAGTTCTTCAAGATGAGTACCGAGAATTTCAATCAATGTTTCTGTTTAAGCTCTGCTCAATAAAGTGAGTCGACATTGGCGCAGGACAAAGCACAATGCCTGTCGAACATTAAATGCAAAATACTCCTTGTCTGACAGCCAAAAAAAAGAGGACGATTAGAACAGATTGATAGCGAAATAGAGAATAAAAAGAAAAATTTTAACAACAAACAGAACATCCAATGAACACTACGATTTATTTATTTGCGGGCCATCTTTTTTGGATGTTCTGTTTGTTGGTGATATATTTTAATTCTTTATTTCATTATAAATCTGTTCTCATATCAATACTTTTACTTTTTGCTGGCTGCCGGACATGGAGTATTTTGCATTTCGCGTCGGACAATCTTGATCGTGCATGCAATATTTAATTCAAATTGTCAATGGTCATGGAATTCATTTGCTCACTGACTACAAGCATTGTTTTATCACTGGTGTGGAAATAAAGCGTGAATCTGTTCGATCCATCGGACTAATTTTCAAAAGAGAGACCGAATAAAGACTGTTGTCTATCTTCAATGGAAGAAAACAGACGAATAAAAATACCAAGAAAAGTCGATAGCTATCAATTTGCATTTTGTGAAGGTCGAACACAAAAAAAGGTCAAGTTTGAACGTCTAATAATTCCTGGAATACTCGAAAAATTAGAACTTTCATGACTTTCAACGCGGAGTATTTTAGGATCTCTGTCCGACAGTCGCTAAAGTCCCGCGCCAATGTCGACTCACTTTATTGAGCAGAGCTTAAACAGAAACATTGATTGAAATTCTCGGTACTCATCTTGAAGAACTGAGCCCTCTTATCAAAACATTCACGTTTAATATCTAAAAGATTCAGTAGATTTGAAGAAATTAAAAACAATAGTCGACTGTCGGACATGGAGTTATATTGAAACCATCCGACTGTCGGACACGGAGATATATTAAAACCCTGTCCGACTTTCGGACACGTAGACAATGCGTACATCGTGCAAGTCACTGCAAAGACGCGAATACACGCATGTATTTGCGTCTTTGCGTTGACTTTGACCATAATCAGTCGTGCGAAAAATTCATTTCGCGTCCAGTGTGCAAGCGGCTTTACTGAGCATAGAATGCAAGCATTATATATATATATATATATATATATATATATATATATATAGGCAGTTTGTGGTTGGCTGAGAAAGATGTGAAGTCGTTAGTTTGCATCACAGATTCAGCTGCGTTGATTAAGCCAGGTCGAGTTTCCATTACGCGTGCCAACCGCCTTTAATCTGACATCAGGACTATTGATATAGATACTATATATTATGTCCTGATTCAGATAGTTACATTAAATAGTGGTTGCTGTAATTATTTATTGCATTGAAATGTGCCTGACATTCTGGAAACCTGCCTGTGAGGTTTCAGTGACGTGTGCGCACTGTGCGCCGGTCAGCCAAATTACCACTGCACAGAAAGTAAACCAGGTTGAAGCTGGCGAGCTTTCTGCACAACTTCAGCAAAGACTTTTTCTACGAAATTGTCACTGCGTCTTGATGAATATGTGACACCTCCTCCTACTACGCCGACACACCCATCTCGGTGCACGTCCGCCTACCAAATTGCCAAAGTGGCTGTGCACGGTGTTGCACCGCACGAAATAACCACTGCCCGGGCTGCACCGGACGAAATTACCACTGCGTGGGCTGCGCCACGCTACGCCACGCTGCGCCACCCTGCGCTGCGCCAAGAAATGAGAGCCCAAAATGTTACACAAGCACAGTCCGTACATCTTCCCCGAGAGCCAAAGCAGAAGGACAGACCCAATTTCCCTTCCGTACTTTAATCCCTGTAGAATTGACTGTGGGGAGACAGAATATTTATCAAAACGTTTGTGGACTCTGGCGCCGTGGATTGTTTTATGGATGCAGAGTGGGCTAGGAGACGTTCCATTCCTGTCCGTCCTCTTTTACATTCACGCTCTGTTAGATCTTTGGACGGTCGCCCACTGGGAACTAGATTTATAACCGAAGTTTCTGAATCATTGAGTATGTTCATCTCTTTTGGTGGCCATTCTGAGGAGGTCCGGTTTTTTATGATCAGTTCTCCTGTTTTCCGTGCCGTTTTAGGACACTCTTGGCTACGGGAACATAGGCCTCATATCATTTGAGGAAGTCAGGATAACCCGATTGTCCAGTGGGGCACTGATTGTAGGTCCCACTGTAGGGAGAGTTTGGCGTGTCATTCCGGGCATCAACCTATGGGGGAGGCTGACGCCTGGAGTGATTCTGAGGAGTTTGTCTCACACAACCCTCCTAATCTACAGAAAGGGGCGGAGGAGGGATTGGAGTGGGATCCTCAATTTGACTGGTGGCAGCCAGAGGAGGATTGCTATTCGGAGGATTTCTCTGACTCGGAATCTGACATAGAGAGGGCAGGTTCCGAACAGGGTGAGAATTTGGGGGCTGCTCTGAACTTTTGTTTGCCTCCTAATGTTCCTGATGATTATGCTGATCTCGCGGAGGTTTTTAGCAAGCAAAGGGCCTCGACTTTACCTCCTCATCGCACGTTCAATTGCAAGATCAATCTCCACCCAGGTACCACTCCCCCCAGGGGTTCATTGTACTCGCTGTCAGGGCCTGAGCGAAAGGCCATGCGAGAATATATTCAGGAGGCTCTGGCTAATGGATTTATTTGGCCCTCCACGTCTCCTGCTGGAGCGGGGTACTTTTTTGTGGGCAAAAAAGATGGCGGCCTGAGACCCCGTATTGATTACAGGGGCTTGAATAATATCACTATTAATAACCGATACCCACTTCCGTTGATGAACTCCGCATTTGAACGGCTACAGGAGGTGTCGTTTTTTTACTATGCTAGACCTCCGGAATGCTTATAACTTGGTTCGGATCCGTGAGGGGAACGAGTGGAAAACAGCATTTAATACGCATGATGGGACTATGAATATTTGGTCATGCCGTTTGGATTGGTTAACACCCTATTAGTGTTCCGGGCACTTGTTAATGACGTCCTCCAAGAGATGTTGGAGAGATTCGTCTTTGTCTACCTTGACGATATTCTGATTTTCTCTTCAACTCTTTCGGAGCATAAACAACACGTCAGACAAGTGCTTGAGGCCCTCCTCAAAGCCAAGCTTTTTGTCAAGGCTGAGAAATGCAATTTTCATGCCAAGACAGTTTCGTTTCTTGGCTTCATTGTTTCGGAAGGGTCGGTCCGCATGGATCCTGATAAAGTCGCAGCGGTCAGGGATTGGCCTGCCCCTCAAAACGTTAGGGAGGTGCAACGGTTTTTGGGGTTTGCTAATTTTTATAGGAGGTTTATCCGTAATTTTAGCATGGTAGCTTCCCCGATTATCACGCTCACTAAGAATACCTCCTCGTCGTTTGCTTGGTCTCCAGCAGCTGAGGCTGCTTTTCAGGAGTTAAAGAAACGATTTAGCTCAGAACCCATTCTCATTTTGCCCGACCCTTCCCTCCCATTTATTGTGGAGGTGGATGCGTCGGAAGTCGGGGTAGGTGCCATTTTGTCCCAGCGCACCTTTCGGGACAATAAGTTGCACCCATGCGCCTACTTCTCCTGGTCGTTGTGGGCAGCCAACGAAATTACAGCATTGGTGACCGGGAGTTGTTGGCAGTCAAGTTGGTGTTAGAAGAGTGGCGCCATTGGTTGGAGGGGGCTGAACATCCGTTTGTGGTTTGGACGGATCATAAAAATCTCCAATACATCCAACAGACTAAACGACCTAATTCTCGGCTGGCGTGATGGTTGTTGTTTTTCAATCCCTTTAACTTTACATTAACCTATTGCCCGGGGTCTAAAAACATCAAGCCCGACGCTTTTTCGCGGATTCACGACCGCTCCGGTCGCGACCCTATTCCTGAGCCGGTTATCCCGACAGCTCAGATTGTGGCTCCCATTTAGTGCGACGTTGAATCTGTTTTCCGGGAGGCGTTGAGAGATGATCCCAGTCCTGGTGGGGAGCCACCTGGCTGTTTGTTTGTTCCTTTGGCAGTGTGGTCCCAAGTTCTCCAGTGGGGGCACTCTTCCCATCTGGTGGGTCACCGGGGAGTTCATCGGACCAAGCAGTTCTTGGCCCGACGTTTTTGGTGGCCCAGCATGATTGAGGACATCCGGGAGTTTGTAGCGGTGTGCTGTATTTGTGCTAGGAACAAGACTTCCCACCTCCCCCCCTCTAGTCTACTGTGGTCGTTGCCCGTCTAAGTGCCCATTGAGCCATATCGCTCTTGATTTTGTTACGGGGCTGCCTGTTTCTGAAGGCAAAACGGTCATCTTGGTCGTGGTTGACTATTTTTCTAAGGCTGCCCACTTTATCGTGCTGCCCAAGCTGCCTTCGGCGCGGGAGGTGGCCCTTCTTGTTGTGGACCATGTTTTCCGGCTGCATGGCCTCCCTCCAGATGTGGTTTCTGGCCGGGGCCCTCAATTTACAGCCAAATTCTGGCGTGCGTTTTGCAACCAGTTGGAGGCCACCGTGAGCCTTTCCTCTGGTTTCCACCCAGAGACTAACGGGCAGACAGAGCAAACCAATCAGTCCTTGGAGAATACTCTTCGATGTTTAGCAGCTGACAACCCATCTTCATGAAGTCGATTTTTAGCATGGGCCGAATATTCCCACAATTCACTGGGTAACTCCACCACACGCTTTTCCCCGTTTGAGGCTAAGTTGGGTTATCAGCCTCCACTATTTCCTGAGACTGACAAGGATTCAGAGGTTCTTTGGTTCTTTGGTTAATCACCAGGGTCTGTTCCTCCTTGTTGCGCTCTGGATGGAAACAAAAGATCGCCGCAGATAGAAGGCGCCGTTCGGCCCCATCTTATCGGGTCGGCCAAAGGGTCTGGCTTTCCACGCAGGACCTGCCCTTGAGAGTGGAGTCACGGAAATTGGCTCCCCGCTTTATTGGTCCTTTTAAGATTGTGCGAAGGATCAATCCTGTCACAGTCCGGTTGAAGCTCCCTAGATCCTTACAGATCCACCCCGGTTTTCATGTCTCCAGGCTCAAACTGGTTAGCACTTGCGTCCTGGCTACTGTCGACAAACCCCCACCGAGGATGATTGAGGGGGGGCCGGTTTACAGTGTGCGTCATATTTTAGCCGAGAGGCGTGTGGGTCGTGGAGTTCAGTTTTTAGTCGACTGGGAGGGTTATGGTTCTCAGGAGCGATGCTGGGTCCCTTCTCGGGATATCCTGGATCCTACCCTTATCTCGGAATTCCATGCGAGGGGCTCTCTGGGAACTTCTGGGGCTGTTCCTTAGAGCGGGGGGTCCTGTCATGGTTTGTGAGGTGTGCGTGTCATATGGACTTTTCTTTGCGGCTCTTGTCCCAGGACGATATCAAATTCCTGGGCTATCGAATTCTTTACCCAGCTGGTTGATTGAGCTGGGGCGGCGCTTTCCCAGAATCTATATAAGCAGGAAGTCCGCACGCCTCCTTTGCTAGAGTGTCTGTTTTTAGCTTCACACTATAGCCGAAGATATCTGTAGTCAGGTTTTGTATGACTTTCTATCTTCTGATTGTTGGAGTTTCTTCTCCCTTTTCTATCTCGCTTTGCTTCCGTGGTTCAGACTATTATATGTCCTTTGGAAGTGCGAGTACTTTCGTTTGGTCTGTATTATTCTCTGTGTTTGTACTGTGTCCGAGCTACTCTCTCTCTCTCTCTCTGGTCGTTGCGCTTGGCTTCCATATACTACTGGCCATTTCTCTCATCGGTAACATTAGATCTGTTTTATCTTTTTATGACACTGAAAAAATAATTTATTCCAGAATCTTAGTTAAAAACATTCATATTAGCGAACATCTCCTTACCTGATGAACGCTGATGTAAAATGACACCTGAGCGGAAGTATGTACCATGTCAAAAGTCTTTTTGGATTATGGGCAGGGAAACAAGAGAAGATACATCAATGTATCCAATATCGATGACATTACATTACATTACAGGTTCTTAGCAGACACTCTTATCCAGAGCGAGGTACAAAAGTGCAAAAGATCGGTACAAAAGTGCAGAGCTCCTAGGAGACAAGAACACATTCGGTTGTTACAGGTCCAAGCCACTGGGTAAACATCAAATATACTGATATTATATATTAAAATATAAATCCCCTCACCACTCCTCCAATCTATCACTATAATCTATAAAATACTTATATACTAAGGGCAACAAAATCAAGAGCAACAAAATCAAAGGGCAACAAAATCAAGTGCAACAAAATCAATTAAAGGGCAACATAATGAAGAGCAACAAAAATTAAAAGGGTAACAAAATCAAGAGCAACAAAATCAATGAACAAGACAACAAAATCAAGTGCAACAAAATCAGGTAAAAGGCCAACAAAGCAGTGGGGGATGTAATGTCAGAGGATTCAGGGCAGTGGAGGAGGGGAAAGGTGGAGCCTGAAGAGGTGGGTTTTCAGGCTGCGCTTGAAGGTGTTCAAGGATTCTGACGTTTGGACCTCGATAGGTAGATCATTCCACCAATGAGGAACCAGGACAGACAGCAGCCTTGAGCGGGAAGGGCAGGAGCGGAGAGGGGTGGAGCCAGGCAACCAAAAGTAGCAGAGCGGAGTGCTCTAGAAGGCGTGTATGGTCTGAACAGTCTCTGGATGCATACTGGAGCTGTTCCGTTGACTCCCTGGTAGGCTAGCACTAATGTCTTAAATTTGATGCGAGCTGCGACAGGCAGCCAGTGGAGCCTTGTGAGCAGGGAGGTGACGTGGGAGTGTCTCGGGAGGTTACGGACCAGGCGAGCTGCAGTGTTCTGGATGAGCTGCAGGGGTCTGATGGCCGATGCTGGGAGGCCGGCGAGGAGGGAGTTGCAGTAGTCCAGGCGGGAGAGGACCAGCGCTTGGACCAGGAGCTACATTGAGTAGCTGGTGAGGAAGGGCCAGATTCTACGGATGTTGTAGAGGAAGAACCTGCAGGTCCGGGTCACTGCTGCGATGTTCGCAGCAGAGGAGAGCCTGTCATCGAACAGGACCACAAGGTTCTTCACACTCAGTGAGGGGGAGATGGTGGTTTCCCCCAGGGTGATGGTCAGGTCCAGAAGGGGGGAGGATGGAGCAGGGATGTAGATAATCTCCGTCTTGAGCTTCATGGGTTCATGGGTTGAGCTTCAAGTGATTATTGTCCATCCAACTCTGGATGTCTCGCAGGCAGCAAGAGATGCGGGTGGAGACCTGCACATCAGAGGGGGTAAAAGAGAGAAAAAGTTGAGTGTCATCAGCATAAAAATGATGTGAAAAACCATGAGCAGAAATGACAGGACCGAGAGACTGGATATAAAGAGATGAGTGGACCAAGAACTGAGCCTTGGGGGACACCTGTGGTAAGGGGGCGAGGTGTTGATACTTCACCAGCCCAGGCAACCTGGTAGGAGCGACCGGAGAGGTACGACTTCAGCCAACTGAGGGCTGCACCACAGATCGCCAATGCAGACAGGAAAGACTGGAGGATGGAGTTGTCGACAGTATCGAATGCGGCAGAGAGGTCGAGGAGGATCAGGATGGATGAGAGGGAGGTGGCACGTGCAGTCTGAAAATAATAATGATGACATAATTGATCAACGCAAGCCAGGCCTCGCAACAGCACTAGTAGCATACCATGCCTTCACCGGGTGTGATTTTACATCAGCGTTCTTCAGGTAAGGGTATGTATGGTACATATATGAATGGACTACATAAACCCTAGTTGATTTGTCTTGCTCATTTGCCCTGCAATGCAATTTTCAATCCAAAATACTTCCAGTACTAATTGTTCTTTTTAAATTCTTTCAGGAAAGGCAAAGTAAAAGCCTTGAAAGTTGTCGAAAAAGACAAGACTGGACATTTTCTGGACCTGTTCAGTAGAATGGCTGGTCCAGGCAACGGTGCTGATCTAGATGTGGCTTCAGATTTAGTGTGCAGCTTGTATGGACTGACCAAGGGGAAAGATGTCAATGAAGCTTGCAACAACACACTGATACAGATGACTGGCAAAATTGATCAGGTAAGTTGGTAGTTAGTGGGGTAAAAAAAAATGTTAGTTATGTATAGTATCGCTTTTTCTTCTCACTTTATACTGGTACTTTTTTCAGAGAACTCCTCTTGCAAATGTGAAGATCAACTGTTGCCACCATCACGAAGCAGCCTTCACATGCATCTCCTCGGGCCCATTTGAATACGAGTTCCTCCTCAAACCATCAAGTGTGTTGTTCTGTGTTGTGTTCAATCTTGGCAAATATATATGTTCAATTAACAATCCAGGGTTTTGCTGAAACACTGCCCAAAAGTCATGTTTTCTGTATTCATTGGTTAGTTTGTATCAAATGTTTACCACTGAACCCTTTAACGGTCAATTCATATGACTATTCACTAGGAATCCTGTTGATAATAAACCTTAGTTCCGCCAGAACATGGGGGACTACAATTGATATTGTGCAGTCGGTTTCACTTGGTTAGCAGAATTGTTGATCTAGCTCATTTTGTTGGTGGGGGTGAATAGGGGTGTCTGTCGGGGGTCCCCCACCGCAGAGAATGTCTGTCAATTGTAATTACAGATATGGGGGACTATCATGGATATTTTGCAGTAGGTTTCATTTGGTTAGCAAAATTTTTGATCTAGCTTAATATTGGGGTGGGGGTAAGGGGTGTCTGTCGGGGGTACCCCTCCACAGAAAATGTCTGTCAAGTGTAATCATGGCTAAAGGGAACTATACTTGATAGTTTCCAGTAGGTTTCAACTTGTTAGCAGTTCTGCTGATCTAGCTCACTTTTGGGGGAAGGGAGTGTCTGTTGGGGGTAACCAACCACAGAAAATTTGTGTCAGCTGTGATTATGTGTATAATGGATCATACTGTACATTTTGCAATAATTTTAATCCGGTTAGTAAAATTGTTGATCTAGCTCACTTTTGGGATACCAGTTACGGATGTCTGTCAGATGTTAAAAATGTCTGTTAATAGCACCACGGAGACCCCGAGTTGGGTAACCTCGGATGAAGGCAGGTTGTAGGCAGTTAGTTGATGGATTGAGCGAGCTGGTTTTTTTAGGTCCCTTAACTGCCTTTTTCTGTCGCCCCCACCACACCTGACCCAGTCGAAGTCCAAATCCTTCAATAGTGGAATTATTGACATATTATCATGTAGCTACAGTGCTGTAAAAAAGTATTTGCCCTTTTCCTGATTTCTTATTTTTTTGCATATTTGTCACACTAAAATGTTTCAAATCATCAAACAAATTTTAATATTAGACAAAGATAACCCGAGTAAATACAAAATGCAGGTTTTAAATGATAATTTCATTTATTGAGGGAAAAACATTATCCAAACCTACCTGGCCCTATGTGAAATGGTAATTGCCTCCAAAACCTAATCACTGGTTTTGCCGCAATCAGCGACAACTGCAATCAAGCGGTGTGATAACCTGTAATGAGTTTTTCACATCACTGTGGAGGAAGTTTGGCCCACTCTTCTTTGCAGAATTGTATTAATTCAGCCACATTGGAGGATTTTCAAGCATGAACGGCATGTTTAAGGTTATGCCTCAGCATCTGAATTGGATCTAAGCCCGGACTTTGACAAGGCCACTCCAAAGCCTTCATTTTGTTTTTTTAAGGCATTCAGAGGTGGACTTGCTGGTGTCTTTTGGGTCATTGTCCTGCTGCATTACCAAAGTGTGCTTGAGCTTGAGGTCACGCACTGATGGTCGGACATTATCCTTCAGAATTTTCTGATAGAGAGCAGAATTCATGGTTCCATCAATTATGGCGAATCGTCCAGGTCCTGAAGCAGCAAAGCAGCCCCAAACCATCACACTACCACCACCATGTTTGAATGTTGGTATGATGTTCGTTTTATGAAATGCTGTGTTAGTTTTACGCCAGATGTAACGGGACGCACACCTTCAAAAAGTTCAACTTTTGTCTTGTCAGTCCACAGAATATTTTCCCAAAAGTCTTGGGGATCATCAAGATGTTTTTCGCAAAAGTGAGACGAGCCCTTGTGTTCTTTTTGACCAGCAATGGTTTTAGCCCTGGAACCCTGCCATGGATGCCATTTTTTCCCAGTCTCTTTCTTATTGTTGAATCATAAACACTGACTTTTACTGAGCCAAGTGAGGCCTGCAGTTCCTTAGATAATGTTCAGGGTTCTTTTGTGAGCTCCTGGCTGAGTTGTCGATGCTCTCACTTCCCCCCAGATTATTAATGGCGGCCTCGCCTACACCGTAGATTGCATCCTGGATGTCAGGCCCTGTTACCCACAGATTGCCTTCCCAGTGCAGACCTTGGACCATATGCTGACTACAGCTTGACCGCTCCTCCAGAATCCTGTTTACCAATCGCCAGACCTCACCTGTCCCTGGCCATTCTCTTGCCAAGTTCCTTTTCAGTTCTTAATTTTCTGTTTGTACCACCTGTGGCTCTGAAGAATTCATTATTAAAATTGCCAAGAGGCTTCCAGTGGATCTGCGCCTAGTTCCTTCCCTGTGATCCAATTAACTCTTGTGTGCATTATTTTTTTTGTCCTGTCCCTTGATGCACTGCTCAGAACAAACATCCTGAGATATAAGAGAGGATCTTCACCATTTTCAACTTATTTATCATCAACGCCAAGGGTATGCACCTCCTGAAAGAGTAATATTGGAACGCATTTCAAGATGAATAGAATTGACCAATAGATTTACAGTTATTGATAAATACTTAGAGCATCGTAATTTTGTTATGTTATTGGTCAATATGAGGCATAAATTAATGAAATGTGAATTCATTTATTCCAAAGTAACCAATTTCTGCTTTTTGACAAACATACAAATTGTTAGTTCTTGGAAGCTGACCCTAAAATGATTAAACTGTGCTTTAAAAAAGCAACAAATGTGTCATTGAAAAATTAATATTGTTCTCGGAACAAAATATCATGCTTCAGAGGGGAAAAAATTCTCCACAGTTATATGTGTTATTCCAAATAATTTCCTTCCAGGATTTTCATGAGAAACTGGGAATTGTGAAAGAAATCCCTCCATAAAAAATATATTTGGATTGCATAAAATCAACCTATTCGGCACATTTTTCTCTGTGCAATTACAATTCCTAAGTTTGTAAAGGATTTAAATTCCTTATTTAAATCCTGTAAATTAAAAAAAAAAATTGCAATTTATTTTATTGTTGATAAGGTTAGTATTTTCAACAGTAGCAGAAAAAGATGGGATGAGTACAGAAGAGGACAGTTCCAGTCTTGGATTCGTGTGCACAGCTTTGCATTCAGAGATTTATTTCTACCAGGTTCCATGTAAAAAATTAACTGTCTGGATGTTTATGCCAACATTTGTTCAATTTTGGATGCCATCATGGGGACCCCTTTCAAATGGAGAAGGAAGATCAGTCCTTGGTTTATGCTTCTATCAAGAAATAACTGTCTGATGGCACAAATGAGCTCATCTAGTAATTTAAGACAGTATTTGCCATGAAAACCAGAAATTAAAAAGGTCCTTGAGGCGCTTCTGTAATATAATCTTTATCTGTTCTCCAAGGCCGTGTGGGAGAAACTGTTTGAGGGTCTGGTGTTGAAAGTGAGAAATGGGCACATCAATCAGGTAAAAAAAAAAAGCTTTTGGATGTCCAGCTGAAGAAGCAAATTTATCACAAATGATACAGGAGAATTAATCAATTTTAAAGTTTGAATTGTTCATTTTTAATAATGCATGTGCTCTGTCTTGTCACAAACACTAATGAGGAAAAATTAAAAATCTTCTTCAGTTTCAGCTCTGCTTTGAGTAAAACATTTGAATTCTGTATCTTTTATTTTTTGGAAACATGAGAACCATTAAGAGCCATATTCTGGGAGAGTGGCACTGGCAGTGGAGTTCACATCTCAGAATTGCATGAAATTTGGCAGAATGGTCCCCATACATGTGTAACAAGAAGTCCTGGAGTTTGAGCTCACAATTTTTATCGATATGGCCACAGTGCCACCTTGAAGTGGACAAGTAAGGAACCAAATTGAGCATTTTTGAGGAAAAATACCCATTTTTGAAGGAATATTGCGGATAAGCGCTTCAATGTGCCAAAGAATTTATGACTGTATTTAATACTGGGATACCCAAATTTTTTAAATGTGAAAGTGCCACCTGGTGATCATGTTGGTTATACATGCAATGAAAAGAAATCTGTGTACAATGAAAAAAAAAATTTGTACAAATTCAGGCTTATTATCATTTTTTAACCAGACCAGTGCCAAATTCATCTTACCTGTTTCCTTTTCAGACTTTAAAGGTGATAAAATTTTTGAGGTATTAAGTCTCGCACTTTTTTGGTTTTTTCAACGTATTTGTTCCCAAAGTTGGGTGCGGGCAAATTTTTTCCTGTTTGCACAGTGGATTAACATTAATGACCAGACACCAGTCAGGATGGGTAGACCATTAATTCGAAACATCTTTGGCACTATGCTCCATCTAGGAGCAGCGGCTACAGACATTTTGACAAAATTTCCAATTTGCCTGTCTGCAGTGATGTTCAGGGGCCCATAAAAATGTTAACCAAGAAGATAGAGCCTTTAAATTAGCTGAATCTCCAGCCCTTTCAGGATATTTTAACATGCCAAAGGAAGTTTTATGGCAATCTTTGTCAATGTCTGGATATAAGGGGACGAATGATAAAAAATATATCTGTATGGGGGTGCTGTTACCAATATGTCAGATCAGGCAAAACCAGGCATGTGGTATGGAGAAGTTTCTGGAAATGAAGTATGTGTCTTATATACATAGTGAAGACACTTATTTTGTTTTGCCATTATGTCGGTTTAACTAGTAATGCCAATAGGTGGCACCCCACCATACCACCTTATTCAGATCTCACAAAACCAGACATGTGCCACAGAGAAATCTCTAGAAATGAAATATGTGCAATGTATACATAGTGAAAACACTGATTTTGCTTTGGCAGTTGGCTGGTTTAAGTAGTTACAGAGATAGGCGGTGCCCATAGAGGTAGTGGTGCAAGATAAATTTTAATGTTTAAAAATTTTAAGGTTTAAAAAATCTCAAAAAACCAAAAAAGTGCCGGACTAAATACCTCAAATTTTTTCTCACTTTTAATGTCTGAAAAGGAAACAGGTAAGATGAATTTGGCACTGGACTGGTTTAAAAATTAAAATAAGCCTGAATTTGTAAAAATATTTTTTCCCAATATACACAGGTTTCTTGTCATTGCACCTATAACCAACATGATCACCAGGTGGCACCTTCACATTTGAAAAATTTGGGTATCCCAGTATCAAATACAATCATAAGTGCTTTGGCACATTGAAGCAGTTATCTACAATACACCTTCAAAAATAGGTATTTTTCCTCAAAAATGCTCAATTTGGTACCTCACTTGTCCACTTCTAGGTGACAAGAAAAAATTGAGAGCTCAAACTGGCATTTTTCGTTAGATATATATGGGCACCATTCTGCCAAATTTCATGCAATTCTGAGATGGCAACTCCACTAATTGTCTCAAAAGTGCCATTCTCTCAGAATATGGCCCCTTACATGACAATGAACAACATTTGATCCATAAATCTGAGTTTGTGTAGTTTATCAAATGCAATATATGATAAGTAACCTATTGCTAAGATTGTATTGTTGGATAAATTTATCAACATACGTAAGAAATCCTATTAATTTTTAGGTCCTGATGGGCTGTTATTCTGGGTGCAAGAAACAGAGAAGAAGAACAAGCTTGCAATGAGCCCCCTGAATTCAGATGTTTCTAATGCCACTTTTGTACGTCCTGATTTCTTCATCATTAGTGGGTTTTCTGGTATTCCCCACACAAATTACTTCTATGCCTTCCTTTGCTTTGTTTACATTCTGACAGTACTGGGAAACACTTTTGTTATGCTCATGATTTATGTGAACCACTGTCTTCACACTCCAAAATACACTGTAGTTTTTAATTTGGCTCTGTCTGACTTGTGTGTAAGTTCTGCAGTTGTTCCTCCGGTAATCGACACCTTTCTGTTTAAATCACGTTTAATCCCCTATGCAGGCTGCGTGACAAGCATGTTCTTATTTTATTCAAGTCTCACAGTGCAGTCTCTTACTCTTGCAATTCTGTCCTATGATAGATGTGTTGCAATTTGCTTTCCACTGAGATACAATGGGATTGTGACAAATAAATCAATGCAGGGTGTTATAGCTATATCATGGATTTTTGCTTTCTTAGCTAATGTCATTGTTGTGCATTTTATCAATGAACTGTCATTTTGCAAATCTATTGAGATAAACAGCTATTTCTGTGATTACGGACCCACATACCGTTTGGCATGCAATCACAAAACTGCAAATGATGTAATTTTGTGGACACATCCTGTTATTATTCTTTGGTTGCCTGCATTTTTTATTTTTGTTACGTACATTTGCATTGGCAGAGCGTTACTTAAAATTGCAAAAGCCTCTGAGCGGCTCAAAGCCATGAAAACATGCACCTCTCATTTGGTTTTAGTGAGTGTGTTCTATTTTCCTTTATGTATAACACTGGCACAGGACTCCTCCATTGAGCAGAACACCCGAATTATTAACCTGTCTCTTGCAACCGTCTTGCCACCTATGCTGGACCCAATCATCTACTCACTGACTACAGAAGAATTCACAGAATCTATTAAGAAACTGTACAGAAGAATTAAGACACATATTGTTTGGAACCAATGATTAAATATTCTTTTTTTTTTCAAATGAATTTCATTTAGTATTAAAGTTATCCATTGATCACATACAGTATGATCTTGAATGTTCCTTGAGAACAAAGCTCATCCAGCTTTTGAAATACCAAGCACAGTTCTTAAATGGTAAATAGACATTTAAGAAAATTGCACAAATAAAAGGAAGAAATAAATAATCAAGAAAGAAAAAATAATAAAAATAAAAAATGAAAAAGTATAAAAAATAAGGGTAGATATCTATTTAGCCAAATAATGAGTTACGGGTGTCCATCTTTGCACAAAAATGACCTTTTTCATTTGCAATTTTGCAGTTAATTCTTCCACTATGTACAACTGCCTCAATCTCTTAGTCCATCGTTCAGCTAAAGGTGGTTTACAACCCCAATTCGGTAATAGTTGGGACAAAGTGTAAACTGTGAATAAAATCAAAACGCAATGACTTTCAAATCACACCAGCCAGTATTTTATTCATAATAGAACAGAGATAACATAGCAAATGTTGAAACTGAGAAATTTTACAATTTTATCCACAAAATGAGCTCATTTCAAATTTGATGGCTGCTAGAGGTCTCATAAAAGTTGGGACAGGGGCCTGTTTACCATGGTGTAGCATCCCCTCTTCTTTTTAACACAGAATGGAGGCGTCTGGGCATTGAGGAGACAAGTTTCTTGAGTTCAGCCATTGGAATTTGATCCCACTCTTGTTTAATACTGGCCTCCAGCTGCTGGAGAGTTTTGGGTCTCCTTTGACGGACTTTTCGTTTAATTATGCGCCAAATGTTCTCAATCAGTGAAAGATCAGGACAGCATGCAGGCCAGTTCAGCACACGGACTCTTCTACAATGAAGCCATGCTGTTGTAATAGCTGCAGTATGTGGTTTTAACAGAACATAACATAACATGAATGGCGAGAACAGGCCGTTCAGCCCAACTAGGCTCGCCAGTTTCTTTATACTATTGTGAATATATCACTTCAGATACTCAAGGACTCAATGGTATCTAGCTTTAAGTCAAGCCTGCTCTTGAAATCTCCCAAGGTCTCTGCCTCAACAAAATGGTCAGGCAAGCTATTCCACATCAAAATTACTCTTTAGGTGAAGAAATATTTCCGAATATCAGTGCTAAATTAACCTTTGGTCAACTTCCATTTGTGACCCCGAGTTCTACAAACAATACTTGGTCGAAGGAATCCTACATAATTCACTTTGTTAATCCCTTTAACATATTTAAAGACCTCAATCAGATCACCCCTAAGTCTCCTTTTCCTAAGACTAAAGAGATTAAGAATCTTCAGCCTCTTCTCATAGCTTTCATCTTTTATACCTGGAATTAGCTTAGTGGCTCTTCTCTGAACTTTTTCTAGAGCCTCTATGTCTTTTTTAAAGTATGGTCCCCAAAACTGTACACAATACTCCAGATGTGGTCTGACGAATGTGTTGTACAAAAGAAGCATCACCTCCTTGGATTTGTACTCAATACTTTTGGCAATGTATCCCAGCATCCGATTGGCTTTTTTAACAGCTACGGCACAATGGCTAGAGCCTGTGAGGGTTTGGTCAACAATCACTCCCAGATCTTTTTCATGTTGAGCACATTCCAGTTTTAAACCTTCCATGAAGTAATCCCATCTAATGTTTTTATTACCTACATGTACAACTTTATATTTCGCTACATTAAATTTCATTTGCCACATTTCTGCCCAATTCTGGATTCTATCCAAATCATCCTGAATCACTTTAGTGGACTCTAAACTATTTGCCAAACCTTCCAATTTACAACCCCAATTCCGAAATAGTTGGAATAAAGTGTAAATTGTGAATAAAATCAAAACGCAATGACTTTCAAATTACACCAGTCAGTATTTTATTCACAATTGAACAGAGATAAAATAGCAAATGTTGAAACTGAGAACTTTACAATTTTATCCACAAAATGAGCTCATTTCAAATTTGATGGCTGCTACAGGTCTCAAAAAAATTGGGACAGGGGCCTGTTTACCATGGTGTAGTATCCCCTCTTCTTTTTAACACAGAGTGGAAGCGTCTGAGCATTGAGGAGACAAGTTTCTTGAGTTTAGCCATTGAATTTGATCTCACTCTTATTTAATAGAGTTTTGGGTCTCCTTTGACGGACTTTTCATTTAATTAATTTTAACATTTAAGATCAGGACTGCAGGCAGGCCAGTTCAGCACACGGACTCTTCTACTACGAAGCCATGCTGTTGTAATAGCTGCAGTAAGTGGTTTTGCATTGTCCTGAAATACACAAGGCCTTCCCTGGAATAGATGTCGAAGGGGAGCATATGTTGTTCTAAAACATATACCTTTCAGCATTCATGGTGCTTTTTAAAACATGCAATCCCACACCATAACTAATGCATGCCCATACCATCAGAGATGCTGGCTTTTGAACTGAATCCAAACAGGAGGGGTGGTACACAGGACACGGCCCATGATTTCAAACAAGAATGTCAAATTTGGACTCACCACAGTGTGAGGTATCATTCTGGAACCAAATGCGGACCAGGAAACAGAAATGTTTTATTGAAGTTGGGGGTGAACCCCCACAAGGCAGAAGGTAAAGGTACAGAGTCCGCAATCCAAATCAGAATCCCAAAGTCCAAACTGTACACAGGGCAGCAAACACAAAACTCAGAGTTGGGCAAAACAGGTTCGCAGCAGGGACAGAAATCCAAAGCCAAAGTCCAGGGTAATCCGAACCGCTAACAGGGCAGCAGAGACTAAACTCAGGGTCAGGCAAAACAGGTACGGTACACGGGCACAGAAGTATCAAAGAAAAAACCAAAATCAGAAATGGGGACGTTCCAGTCAAAAGTATAACACTATGATAAGGCATCAACAATCGCAGCACAAGCAAACCAGGGAAAACGTTCTGACGAGAGCTGTGAGTGAAATGACTGCTTAAATACACATAGGGGAAGTCACGTGCTATGATAGGAAACAGGTGAGCTGGATCAGACTAATTACAAAGGAATGAACATGAGGAAGTTCCTGATTACAAGAAGTTGGCAAAAGCCAAAATGCAGACAGGGATGACAAAGACAACCTATTGACAGACATACGGCTTCGGTTAGGGAGTTCTAACGTGCACAGACAAGAAGGGAGAATAGAGTCTAACAAGTGCAGAGGTTCCGCTGAAACTGCAGCAAAGTAGATTGAGTAAAGCCAAAGGGGTGGAGACTATGCTGAGAGCTCATTAGTCAATTAGTAAGTGCAGCTATACAATCCCTAGTGCTCGTTAGTAAGTTAGTACTATAAACAGTATTAGTTTGGGTTAGTAATTTTAACTAAAATAAACTGTTAGTATTGTTAGTAATATAGAAAAGCAAGGTGAAGGAAGCAAACGAGATTGGAAGGAATGATTGAAATCCCAGAAACCATGAAATCACCCAAAAGTGTGGCACGCAATACTGGGGCAGTGAGCGATCACATGACATAAGACCAGACAGGGAGAGACAAAGTGCAATGCATGGTATGACACAAAACATGGACCGGAATATAACTGCATGGACTCCAAATCACAAAACAGAGCATGGTCAGACAAGGCAGAATTCATAAACAAACATGGCATTCAAAGCAGAATCATAACACACAGGACACTTTGCCACTTTGCTACAGTCAATTTTAAATGAGCCTTGGGTGACAGAACATGGCGGCGCTTCTGGATCATGCTCAACAATTGGCTTTCTTTTTGCATGATAGAGTTTTAGGTGGCATCTGTGGATGGCACGGCGGACTGTGTTTACAGACCGTGGTTTCTTGAAGTATTCTTGGGCCCATTTAGTAATGTCAATGACAGACTCATGCCGGTGATTGATGCAGTGGCGTCTGAGGGCCCAAAGATCATGGGCATCCAGTAAAGGTCTTCGGCCTTGTTCCTTATGCACAGAGATTTTTCAAGTTTCTCTGAATCTTTTGATGATGTTATGCACTGTCGATGATGAGCTCTTCAAAGCCTTTGCAATTTGACGTTGAGGAACATTGTTTTTAAAGTATTCCACAATTTTTTTACGTAAGCCTTCACAGGTTGGAAAGCCTCTGGCCATCTTTACTTCTGAGAGACTCAGCCTCTCTAAGACATCCATTTTGTAGCCAATCATGTTACACAACTGATGGCAGTTAACTTATTTACTTGCTAAATGTTCTTTCAGCTGATAGCGTTTTCAGCCCTCTTTTGCCTGTGTCCCAACTTTTTTGAGACCTCATTTTGTGGATAAAAATGTAAAATGTCTCAGTCTCAACATTTGATATGTTATCGATGTTCTATGGTAAATAACATTTTGGCTCACGCGATCTGAACATCGCATTTTGATTTTATTCACAATTTACACTTTGTCCCAACTATTTCGGAATTGGGGTTGTATTTTGAAATGATGAAATAGTTATCTTTTTCCTAATAATTAACAAAAATGCCCTTAAGATGAACAGATTATTTACACAGAGTAAACCTTTGTATATCTCAACATTTATTACAGCAGATCCCAAGGCAAACAACATTTAAAACTAGAAAAGGCAGTTTCTGAAGAAACTGCGAGTGGGACTGCTGTCTGCTGAAACTGCTGATGCTGATCTGCAATTGCAGAATAAAGACAGAAATTATGTGAATAAAAGTCAAATTTTTTAAAGTGTGAATGATTGTAATGTTACCATGAATTGCTGAAAATATGAAAGAGTAGAAAGGCTCTTGAAATAAGTGTGAATAGTTGTCAAACTTGGAAAAAACATTTAATATGAGTGAAACTGGAAATGTTAGTAATGCCCAGAAATTTTAAAATGTGGAGAAAATTAAAAGCTGTAGCCAAACTGCTATGGCTGCTGTCTGTGAAAGCTAAAGCCAAACTACTATAGCTGTTTATTGTGTGTGTGCGAACACGATCAGGCCCAAGTAGTCCTCCAATCCCCAATTTCCTGACTCCAATTCCACTGAATTAGGTTGCTGGGCGGTTGCTAAGGTGTTCTGGGTGGTTGCTAAGGTGTTGCTAGGTAGTTGCTAAGGTGTTCTGTGTGGTTGCTGGAGCATTGCTAGGTGGTTGCTATGGTGTCCCAGGTGGTTTAGGCAGTTGCTTAGGTGTTCTGGGTGGTTGCTAAGGCATTGCTAGGCGGTTGCTAAGCTGTTTGGGGTGGTTGCTAGGGCATTGCTAGGCAGTAGCTATGGTGTTCTGGGTGGTTGCTAAGGCGTTGCTAGGTGGTTGCTAAGGTGTGCCAGGTGGTTGCTAAATGTTTGCTTTGGTGTTCAGGGTGGTTGCTCAAGCGTTGCTAGGCGGTTGCTAAGGTGTTCTGGGTGGTTGCTAGGGCGTTGCTTGGTGGTTACTATGGTGTTCTGTGTGGTTGCTAGGGCATTGCTGGGTGGTTGCTAAGGTGTATGGGGTGGTTCCTAGGCAGTTGCTATAGTGTTCACGGTGGTTGCTTAGGCGTTGTTAGGCAGTTGCTATGGTGTTCTGGGTGGTTGCTACTTGGATGCTGGGCAGTTGCTATGGTGTCCCAGGTGGTTTAGAGGTGTTCTGGGTGGTTGATAAGGCATTGCTAGGTAAGCTGTTGCTATCTGGGTGGTTACTGCAGTTGCTAAGGTGGTTGCTGTTCCAGCAGTTTGGCTAAACTAAGGTGTTGGACATGTTGCTAGGTGTTGCTAGTGCAGTTGCAAACAGTTGCTAAGGTGTTCTGTTGCTAAGGTGGTGCTAAGGCATTGCTAAATGGTGGTTGCCAGGTGTTTGGGGTGGTTGCTATTGGGTGTGCAGGTTGTTACTAAGGCATTGCTGGGTGGTTGCTAAGGTTTATGGGGTGGTTACTAGGCAGTTGCTATAGTGTTCATGGTGATTGCTTAGGCATTGTTGGGCGGTTGCTATGGTGTTCTGTGTGGATGCTAGGGCGTTGCTAGGTGGTTGCTAGGCAGTTGCTATGGTGTTCAGAGTGGTGTTCTAGGGCATTGCTGGTGGTTGTTGCTAAGGCGCCATAGGTGGTTGCCAAGGTGTACCGGTTGGTTGCTGTTTATTGCTATGGTGTGCATTGGTTACTAAAGGCGGATAGAGTTGGTAAGTTGATCTGGGTGGTTGCTAGGACATTGCTAGGCAGTTGCTTTGGTGTTGTGTGTTGTTGCTAGGGCATTGCTAGGTGGTTCCTATGGTGTTCCAAGTGGTTGCTTAGGCATTGCTAGGTGGTTGCTAAGGATTTTTGGGTGGTTGCTAAGGCTTCAGGCTGGTTTCTGGGTGGTTGCATGGTTGCTAAGTTCAGGGTGGTTGCAAAGGCATTGCTAGGCAGTTGCTAGGCGGTTGCTAGGGCTTGGTGCGCTAAGGGTGGTTGCTAAGCCGCATTGATGGTGCGCAGGGTGGTTGCTAAGGCATTGATAGGTGGTTGCTAAGGATTTTTGGGAGGTTGCTAGGGCGTTGCTAGGCAGTTGCTATGATGTTCAGAGTGGTTACTAAGGCGTTGCTAGGTGGTTGGTTAGGTGTACCGGGTGGTTGCTGGGCAGTTGCTATGGTGTTCAGGCTGGTTGATTAGGTGTTGCTAGGCGGTCGCTAAGGTGTTCTGGGTGGTTGCTAGGTCGTTGCTAGGCAGTTGTTAAGGTGTTCTGGGTGGTTGCTAGGGCGTTGCTAGGCAGTTGCTATGGTGATCTGGGTGGTTGTAAGGCGTTGCTGGATGGTTGCAATGGTGTTCAGGGTAGTTGCTAAGGCGTTGCTAGGTGGTTGCTAAGGTGTACCGGCTGGTTGCTAGGCAGTTACTATGGTGTTCAGTGTGGTTGCTAAGGTGGTGCTAGGCGGTTGCTAAGGTGTTCTGGGTGGTTGCTATGGTGTTGTTAGGCGGTTGCTAAGGTGTTCTGGGTGGTTGCTAGGGCGTTGCTAGGCGGTTGCTAGGGTGTTCTGGGTGGTTGCTAGGGCATTGCTAGGCGGTTGCCATGGTGTTCTGGGTGGTTGCTAAGGCGTTGCTAGGCAGTCGCTATGGTGTTCAGGTTTGTTGCTAAGGTGTTCTTGGTGGTTGCTCAGGCGTTGCTAGGCAGTTGCTAAGGTGTTCTGGGTGGTGGCTAGGGCATTGCTAGGCGGTTGCTAAGGTGTTCTGGGTGGTTGCTAGGGCGTTGCTTGGTGGTTGCTAAGGTGTTCCGGGTGGTTGCTAGGGCGTTGCTAGGCGGTTTATAAGGTGTTCTGGGTGATTGCTAGGTGGTTGCTATGGTGTTCTGGGTGGTTGCTAGGGCGTAGCTAGGTGGTTGCTATGGTGTTCAAGATGGCTGCTAAGGCGTTGCTAGGTGTTTGCTAAGGTGTACCTGGTGGTTGCTAGGCGGTTGCTATGGTGTTCAGGGTGGTTGCAAAGGTGTTGCTAGGTGGTTCCTAAGCTGTTCTGGGTGGTTGCTAGGGCATTGCTAGGCAGTTGCTATGGTGATCTGGGTGGTTGCTAAGGCATTGCTAGATGGTTGCTATGGTGTTCAGGGTACTTGTTAAGGCGTTGCTAGGTGTTTGCTAAGGTGTTCTGGGTGGTTGCTAGGGCGTTGCTAGGCAGTTGCTTCGGTGTTCTGGGTGGTTGCTACGGCGTTGCTAAGTGGTTCCTAAAGTGTTCTGGGTGGTTGCTAAGGCGCTGCTAGGCAGTTGCTATGATGTTCAGAGTGGTTACTAAGGTGTTGCTAGGTGGTTGGTTAGGTGTACCGGGTGGTTGCTGGGCAGTTGCTATGGTGTTCAGGCTGGTTGCTTAGGTGTTGCTAGGCGGTCGATAAGGTGTTCTGGGTGGTTGCTAGGTCGTTGCTAGGCGGTTGTTAAGGTGTTCTGGGTGGTTGCTAGGGCGTTGCTAGGCAGTTGCTATGGTGATCTGGGTGGTTGCTAAGGCGTTGCTGGATGGTTGCAATGGTGTTCAGGGTAGTTGCTAAGGCGTTGCTAGGTGGTTGCTAAGGTGTACCGGCTGGTTGCTAGGCAGTTACTATGGTGTTCAGTGTGGTTGCTAAGGTGGTGCTAGGCGGTTGCTAAGGTGTTCTGGGTGGTTGCTAGGGTGTTGCTAAGCAGTTGCTTAGGTGTTCTGGGTGGTTGCTAGGGTGTTGCTAGGCGGTTGCTAGGGTGTTCTGGGTGGTTGCTAGGGCATTGCTAGGCGGTTGCCATGGTGTTCTGGGTGGTTGCTAAGGCGTTGCTAGGCAGTCGCTATGGTGTTCAGGGTGGTTGCTAAGGTGTTGCTAGGTGGTTGCTAAGGTGTTCTTGGTGGTTGCTCAGGCGTTGCTAGGCAGTTGCTAAGGTGTTCTGGGTGGTGGCTAGGGCATTGCTAGGCGGTTGCTAAGGTGTTCTGGGTGGTTGCTAGGGCTTGGTGGTTGCTAAGGTGTTCCGGGTGGTTGCTAGGGCGTTGCTAGGCAGTTGCTAAGGTGTTTTGGGTGGTTGCTAGGGCGTTGCTAGGCGGTTTATAAGGTGTTCTGGGTGATTGCTAGGTGGTTGCTATGGTGTTCTGGGTGGTTGCTAGGGCGTTGCTAGGTGGTTGCTATGGTGTTCAAGATGGCTGCTAAGGCGTTGCTAGGTGTTTGCTAAGGTGTACCTGGTGGTTGCTAGGCGGTTGCTATGGTGTTGAGGGTGGTTGCAAAGGTGTTGCTAGGTGGTTCCTAAGCTGTTCTGGGTGGTTGCCAGGGCATTGCTAGGCAGTTGCTATGGTGATCTGGGTGGTTGCTAAGGCATTGCTAGATGGTTGCTATGGTGTTCAGGGTACTTGCTAAAGCGTTGCTAGGTGGTTGCTAAGGTGTTCTGGGTGGTTGCTAGGGCGTTGCTAGGCAGTTGTTTCGGTGTTCTGGGTGGTTGCTACGGCGTTGCTAAGCAGTTGCTAAGGTGTTCTGGGTGGTTGCTAAGGCGTTGCTAGGCAGTCGCTATGGTGTTCACGGTGGTTGCTAAGGTGTTGCTAGGTGGTTGTTAAGGTGTTCAGGGTGGTTGCTCGGGCGTTGCTAGGCGGTTGCTAAGGTATTCTGGGTGGTTGCTAGGGCATTGCTAGGCAGTTGCTAAGGTGTTTTGGGTGGTTGCTAGGGCGTTGCTAGGCAGTTGCTAAGGTGTTCTGGGTGGTTGCTAGGTGGTTGCTATGGTGTTCTGGGTGGTTGCCAGGGCATTGCTAGGTGGCTGCTATGGTGTTCAAGATGGCTGCTAAGGCATTGCTAGGTGGTTGCTAAGGTGTACCTGGTGGTTGCTAGGCGGTTGCTATGGTGTTCAGGGTGGTTGCTTAGGTGTTGCTAGGTGGTTGCTAAGGTGTTCTGAGTGGTTGCTTGGTTGTTGCTAAGCAGTTGTTAAGGTGTTCTGGGTTGTTGCTAGGGCGTTGCTAGGCAGTTGCTATGGTGATCTGGGTGGTTGCTAAGGCATTGCTAGATGGTTGCTATGGTGTTCAGGGTAGTTGCTAAGGCGTTGCTAGGTGGTTGCTAAGGTGTACCGGGTGGTTGCTAGGCAGTTATTATGGTGTTCAGTGTGGTTGCTAAGGTGGTGCTAGGCGGTTGCTAAGGTGTTCTGGGTGGTTGCTATGGTGTTGCTAGGCGGTTGCTTAGGTGTTCTGGGTGGTTGCTAGGGCGTTGCTAGGCAGTTGCTAAGGTGTTCTGGGTGGTTGCCAGGCGGTTGCTTTGGTGTTCTGGGTGTTCTTTGGTGTTCCGCCGCGTTTCCCCCTTTTCCTCGCACGCCCCGGCCGGGATGACCAGCTCCGGTTCTCCGTGAAGGGATTCAGCCGGTCGATCTCTAGGGGAACAGCTGTCGAGGAATCCACGATGCCCATCCCGGAGTCACGGAACAGAAGTAAGAAGTCGCAGCTATACTGGTGAGGTTTTCCACTCTCACATACTCCAAGTAAAAAGTGGCATAAAAGTGTTAAAATGAAGAGAATGCCCCCCAAACTGGGGTGATTCCCTGTTGTTTATGTTCACCCAAAGGCTAATGCTGATGTAGCCACTCAGGCTACGCTAAAAACAGTGCAGCGGCTGCAGGGGTTAGCGCCGGATGCACCGCACTTTATTTTGGGTGATTTTAATCACTGCAAACCGTCAAAGTCCTTGGGTAATTTTTACCAATATGTGACGTCTCCCACTCGACATGCAAAGTGTCTGGACCTTTGTTTTGGATCCGTAAAAGGAGCATATAAGTCCTTCAGCAGAGCTCCCCTCGGCACGTCCGATCACAACATGGTTTATCTTGTTCCGTCCTACAAGTCCGTCCTGAAGAGGAACAAGCCGAAGAGAAGATCGGTTCCGGTTTGGTCAGAGGAATCAATCCACTGCCTCCAGGACTGCTTCCACAATACGGACTGGGATTTGTTCACAAATGTCTGTGAGGATATTGATGAATTAACTGATGTTGTTTCATCATATGTTTCTTTTTGTGAGGCCTCCATCATTCCACGGAAAGAAATTTTCTTCTACCCCAATAATAAGCTGTGGGTGACTAAAAGTGTCAAAACTGTGATTAATCAGAGAAACATTTGCTTCACTCAGGGTGACACTGCCCGATATAGGGAGCTTCAAAAACAGCTCAAGAAGGAGCTTAAACTTGCCAAATGCAGGTATAAGGACAAGGTTGAGAGCGTGCTAAGGGCAGGCAGCTCTCGTCCTGCATGGGAGGGGGTCAAATCCATGATGGGGATGCAATCCAGGAAGAGCCATGTCTCCCTTAATGGAAGGCCTGATCTGGTGCTCTCAAATGAACTGAACAATTTTTACAACCGTTTTAATAACTGTAATTTCAGTGAGGAAGTGTCAGTTTTTAAAAATGCTGTCTCTTCACAGAATAGTGTTGTTGACAGGAGCAAGGTTTGTAAACTTTTCCGTGGAGTCAAGGAAAGGAAAAGCCCTGGCCCGGATTGGAGGGCATGTTCTCAAGAACTGTGCTGACCAGCTGGCAGACATATTTACTTTTATCTTTTCAATGTCCCTCCAGCTTCACAAGGTGCCCTCACTTTGGAAGGATTCCATTAATGTTCCAGTTCCCAAATCTGCTTCCCCCAAATCACCAAATGATTTTAGACCTGTGGCATTAACTTCTCTTGTTAGGAAGTCATTTGAGAAAATTGCTGAAGAAACACTTCTGACCTGTGTTCAAGATAACCTGGACCCATTGCAGTTCGCTTACTGGTCAGGCAGAGGTGTCGAAGATGCATTAGCCACCCTTTTAAATCTTGTCTTGACTCATCTTGAGGGAGCTAAGACTTTTGCCCGTCTTTTATTTATTGACTTTTCATCTGCTTTTAATTGCATACAGCCACACATTTTAGCAGAAAGATTAAGGGACTTCCACAGCATCGATCCCGGTCTAATAGCCTGGCTAATGGACTTTTTAACAGAAAGACCACAACGTGTGAGGGTCAATGGTGTCTTGTCAGACACTCTCGTCTCTTCTACTGGATCACCTCAGGGCTGTGTCCTCTCACCTTTACTGTTTGTCTTGTACATGAACGAGTGCCGTAGCCAACATGTGGGGCGTCACATCTTGAAATTTGCAGATGACTCAGTAATCATGTCCTTGCTGGGCTGTGACAACCCTGACCATGGCCCTGTAGTGAAGGAATTCACAGACTGGTGTTCCTCATCCTTTATGAGCATCAATGCGTCAAAGACTAAAGAAATGATGATAGACTTTCGGAAGCATCTGTCAGTCACCTCTCCTCTTGTTATTGAGGATCAAGCCGTTGAGCTGGTCCATAATTATAAATATCTTGGCACAAACATTGATGACAAGCTGTCTTTTGATTTCCATGTTGATGCTGTCTGTAAGAAGGCACATCAACCTATGTATTTTTATAGGAAACTGCGGAGTTTTAATGTTGACAGCACTTTTATGAAAATGTTTTATTCTTGTTTTATTGAATCTGTTCTGACCTTTTATTTGCTGGTACGGCTTACTTTCCCTCAAAAACAAAAACAGATTGCACGGTATAGTGAGAGTGTGCAGCAAAATTGCAGGCATTAATTTAAATGATCTTTCTGACATGTACAAGCTCAGAACCCTAAGTAAAGCCCGCTCACTCCTCACTGACCAGAGCCACCCCTTAGTTGGTGAGTTTGTGTTGCTCCCATCAGGCTGCAGGTACATCCTGCCAAGATGCAGGACAAATAGAGTTAAGTATTCCTTTGTCCCTGCTGCCATAGGTCTTCTGAACAAGTGACTGATTAACCTGTTTGTTCTATTTATTATTGTTTTCTGTGCTATATGTGTTGTTATATGTGTTGTTACTCTGTGATTGTTGTTGATTGTTTTTGTTACTGCTGGCTGTAGAGCGATTTTCCCCATGGGGACAATAAAGACTTCTTGAACCTTGAACCTCTCCAAACCAAAAGCATGCCTTTTCTCCACGATAAAGTTCAGAGTCTCGTCCATTTTTCTACAAAGCCATTTCAGCAAGCATACCTACTCATTAAAGGAACTGCTTATTTTATGGTCAGATTGTTCACTCAGGCGGAAAGCTTGCTGTTTACAATTCTGATCATCCAAACGAAACGCAAGCTTGTAAAAATGCTTTTCACACCCTCTATGGAACAAGTATAACTCAGGTCACAGTAATAGCTGTTCGCATTTTAACCGAGCAAAAATGCAAGGCATTCCGTTTCATTGAATGTGGTATAAATTATAAAACTGATCACCAAGTTAAGAAAAATGCCAGCACACTGCAATATCAGCTACTCTTTTGTTACCCAATGTGACAAACAAGCTCTGTGATCACAATGGTAAACCAAAAATAAGAAATAGCTGGCTAGTTAGCTAGCAGGCTAAAAGTAAGATAGAGCTACACCATACAAAGACAGCTTTACTCACTTTTCAGAGAATTATTGAGCTGCTCCTCAAAAGTATCAATGCTGTCAGCCCTCCTGTCTGTTCCATTCAGAATAACTGCCATTTTCCAGATCAGAATCACATTTCCATCCCGCAAATTCTGGAAGTTTCTTGCTCCCATGCAACCATGTCAGTTTGAGCTGCTAAATTTTAGAAAGTATAACGTAACCCTATTACGCACATATTTTAAAATGTTTTTTAGGGTCCAATCAATGCCTTTCACTTACTGAGGAAAGCTTATACTGTCTGCAATTGGATGAAAATCGTGTCAACCAACTGGTAGTTACTGGAAGAATTTCACGTGGGCGTGAACCACAGCTGGGCTTTCATGCAGATACCATTGAATCACCATTAAAGTGATTGGATTTCCATGAGAGTTTCTATGAGGCTCTAAAAGACAGATAAATTTTTCAATTGACAGATCTACTCGTTAATCCAAGATAGGAATTTGTGCGTTTTTAGTATGTGATGACTTAAATTGATAGTAGAATGACATAGTGTCAATACCATGGCAAATTTTTGCCTCAGGAAACTGATTTTTCTTTAAAACCACTTGGTATACCATTGGGTCACTGTAACTGAAGTGGTTGCTACAGTGGACGATTTTTTCTGTTGCAAGAGATCATTTTTTTGAACTGCTGGATAGATACTATGGGCAAGGATATTGAGCAGTTTGCACATCAGGCTTAGCCGAGGAGTTTAATTTATGCAACTCCTTAAAAACAGGGATTGGAGTGAACTCGTCAACACTCTAAACTGTTTTCCAGCTCGGCTTGCTTGTGAAAATTCAATAACTGATCCGGGATTGCCATCTAATGATAGAGTAGTGCAACCGCATCCATAAAAAGAGATGCTCCATATCCGTTGAGGTCTACATCTGCAGAAAGGGGTTAATAGCCATAATCATAATACTACTGACCTTAGATATTTGGGCATTGAAGCAGTTAAAACTCCACCTAGAAGTGGGGATCGAGAAAAAATCCTTCTACAAAGGGAATGTTTCTGGATTCATTTTCTTTGACACTTTAGAGGCAAAGAGATTCAATGAAGAGTTGGTGCTAACTTCTTGTTTGTAAAAATGTCTGTTATAAATATGTCTGTTAATATGGCCTTTAAATAATGTTAAAAATTGCTTTAAAACAATTTTGAATCGTTAAAAATACTGGTTTGAACAAACTGCTGTGTCAGTCTGATTGCTGATAAACAACACCTGCTGTGTGTGTGCAATTTATTCATTTTGTTGCCTGAAACATGCTGAGGAAGGGTTACACCCGAAACGTTCATGTGGCAATAAAGTTCAATCAGTGGAGTGCTGTCCTGTACATTTTTTACTTAATTTTTTCTTGAGGATTCAGCACCCATTCTACTTTTTTCAGGGTTGAGTGTGTTTTTTCAGACTTTTTGGTTCTTTGAGAATTCTAAAATTGTGGACACTATTCAAACAAGTGAATTATTCTCTTTTAACTTCTGACTGTTTACCTCTTACCACATTCCATTTGAGATTATATAGAGAAGTTAAGCCATTTAAATTTCTCTAAAAACAGAGTGCTGTGACATTAGCAAAGTGTGTCCAATCTTTTGATTGGTACTGTATCTGGGTGACTCATCTTCTTAATTCATGGTTTTTCTCAATTCCATGCTGGATAGTGACGTCATGGCTTTTGTTGCAGCTGTTTCCTTGCCATCTGTCTCTTGTAAGCTCCTTCTGTCTCTCTCTTTCTCTCTCTCTCTCTCTCTTGTTAATTTGGACATTATTTCCCATTTCCCTAAGTGTTGTGATTGAATCCACCTGAGTTTCAAGCACCCTCCCTCCTGAATCTGTTGTCATCCTGAGTTGTGCCGGATAGGGACGCCTGCAGCACGTCCCCTTTGACTTCAGTTGTTTAATGACCCGGTGCACCTGTCCCCTCCTCTTCTGTGGGTCCAGGGAATATTCATGGTCAAAGTAGATCCATTTCCCCCTGACATGTGACTTCTTGTCCCAAGGGCGTAGGTTTAATGTTAGAATTGGTAGGGACACCTGTGATGTGATGCGAGTGTGGTGCGTGAGCTGGAAAATTTTTGTAAATCTGAGTGCAGATACTGCCTTTACTGTATACAGAGATTATCCAAATGTGTGTTTCTCCATTTTTTTAATTATGCAACACAAGGTGCCTCCATGATTTTCATACAAAGATGCCACATACAGTATCTCACAAAAGTGAGTACACCCCTCACACTTTGACAATTGATTTATTATATCTTTTCAAGGGACAACGTTACAGAAATGAAACCTGAATATATTCTACAGTTGTCATTGTACAATATGTGTAGCAGTGTAGATTTACTGCACTGTCCAAATAACTGAACAAACAGTCACTATTTCCAAAATGGGTGGGAACAAAAGTGAATACACCTCACCGTCAACATGCCAAATTGATGTCCATAGTGTCAATATTTAGTGTGACCACCATTGTTGTCCAGCACTGCCTTGATTCTCCGAGGCATGGAATTCACCAGAGCTGCACAGGTTGTTGCTGGGATCCTCCTCCACTCCACCATGAAATCATCACAGAGCTGGTGGATGTTGGATACCTGCAGCTCCTCCACCTTCCTCTTGAGGATGCCCCACAGGTGCTCAATGGGATTCAGGTCTGGAGACGTGCCAGCCACGCCATCACCTTCACCTTCAGCTTCTTCAGGAAGGCAGTTGTCATCTTGGAGGTGTGTTTCGGGTCGTTATCATGTTGGAAAACTGCCATTTCCGAAGAGAGGGCATCATGTTCTGCCACAGAATGTCACAGTATGTGTTGGAATCCATTATTCCATCAATGAAGCACAGCTCCCCAAGACCAGAAGCACTCATGCAGCCCCAGACCATGATGCTGCCACCACCATGTTTGTCTGTAGGCAGTACACACTTGTCTTGGTACTCCTCACCAGAGCGCCGCCACACATGCTGGACACCATCTGAGCCAAACGAGTTTATCTTGGTCTTGTCAGACCACAGAACATGGTTCCAGTAGTTTATGTTCTTGAACTGTTTGTCTTCAGCTAATTGTTTTCGGGCTTTCTTGTGGGCTAGCTTCAGAAGAGGTTTCCGTCTTGGCCAATGGCCATGCAGACCGACTGCTGCAACCTCGTTAGCAATGCTGCCAGCACTCCTGCATCTGTTTTCTGAAGCCAACTTGAGCACTTGACGCAGAGCACGAGGACTCAACCTCTTCAGTCGACCCTGCCGAGGCCTGTTCCGAGCAGAACCCCTCTTGGAAAACCGCTAGAAAACCTTGGCCACTGTGCTATAGCTCAGTTTCATGGTTTCACAGATGTTCTTGTAGCTTAGACCATCTTTGTGGAGAGCAACAATTCTCTTTTTCAGATCCTCAGAGTTCTTTCCCATGAAGTGCCATGTTGACCATCCAGTGACCAGAATGAGAGCATTGCATCCAAAGAACCACAATTTAAACCTTCAACACGTTGCACAACCTCATATGGCCCAGTCAACAGACAAAAGCATGAACATGATGAATAAGACACGTTTCATTGCTTGGTTGACCATTACCAATTGGGGTGTGTACTCACTTTTGTTGCCACCCATTTTGGAAATAGTGACTGTTTGTTCAGTTATTTGGACAGTGCAGTAAATCTACACTGCTACACATATTGTACAATGACTACTCTAGAATATATTCAAGTTTCATTTCTGTAATGTTGTCCCTTGAAAAGATAAAATAAATTAATTGTCAAAATGTGAGCGGTGTACTCACTTTTGAGAGATACTGTACATAAACTTGCCACAACCTTTACTGACAGCTGCAAACCATCTCAGTCATGAAACTCAGATCTAAACCTGGACATTGATATCAAGTAGTAATATCTGACTGACATTGTCCAATGTATTGGACAAAACTGTTTATTGCAGTCAGCCCTCAATATATAACTTCGTTAGCAAGCCAGCTGCAATAAACAGTATTAAGTCTTAACTCCTTCAAACATCTGAGGCTGACCAACATATTCCCTTCAACCCCAAATTCCTGTAGGAAAATTCAAACAATCTGACTAATTGATTGGAACATATCAGGTTACATTTAATGGGATTCCAGACAATGTCCAGATAATGACCAGCCCTCTATTAAGCATCTTGCTAGAATATCTGGGGTTGAAAGAGTTAATGTGCGGTAACGCAATTTTAGCCGCGATAAACACTTCAAAATGGACCACCGACTATGAACTGGACAAGAAGCAAACCTAGCGTTAATCGGACTGGATCATGTTATATTTACAACTACGTGTTTCTTTCATTTCCCCCACTGAGCCAAAGATGGTTGGGTCATTTTTACTTTCAAAAGTTATATTTGCTGAACATCATGAGACTAACTTTAATGCTTTCCCTAAAATTCCACAGAACAAGTCATAATTATGACCTCACCTGAAGCCCTGATACACCTGTATCCTCAACAGCTTGCTCTGTTTCTCAAGCTTGCTGCTGTGGTTCCTGCATATAAAATAATTCATGAATAATGGCACCTTTTCAGAATTTTTCCACTGAAATTCACCTCATAATTTAACATATCCACCTGGTTTATATTTATTACTGCTAGCAACCCGATTACTAACCAGCAGAAACCAGGTTTAGTTCGCTAGTTAAAACTAGCGAACATGTTTAATTTGTTGACATTATTTTCCTGTAAAAACTAACTTAAGGTAGCTAGCAAGTTTTCACTTTAAGTAACAATCTGTTTCTGACTAGTTAGATCACTTATTCAACCAACATTACATTTGGCATTCAGTTTGGTGAAATATTAGCAGCAGCATGACTTGACATGGAGCAACCTTTTTTTCTCATGCTCTCAGACAATGACATTTCCACATTTAGACAAAAAAACATTCATGACCTGAATATAGAGGTCAGTCAAGGTCAGTTTATTCTTGACTTATAGCCTTCAGGTAGCCCCTCCCTTTCAACCAATCAAATGCTAGTGTGCATAAATAGGTTGTCTTGGAAACGTATCCTCCACAACTGGGTCTTACTTAGCTTTCCTGGAAAGATGATAAGAACAAGTTCGCTGAAATATTGGTAGGGACAATCTGGCTTCCCAAACCTACCTTCCATATACAAACCTACGCCCTTGTCTTGTCCCCATGTGAGCTGTAGCACATGTTCTTTGACAATGAAGTCCAGAAACCGCGATCACAGAGTGTGGGGGTGCACTCATGTCCCTCGGTTTGGCCATCACAGATCTGTTGGCCCTCTCTATCTTCACATCCAGTTCGGGTGACTAACAAAAATTCTTTCACAAACTCGTTAGTATCTTTACGCTCACTGCCTTCATGCACTTGGTAAATCCAGATATTGTCGCGCCTGAGTCTGTCCTGAAAATCTTCGTATTTTGCTGTCATTTTTGCATCTCTGTTTACAAGGTACCAGAGTGCGCTCTCACGTCTCAGACTGCTGTCTTCAATTTAGCAAAATTTTGACTCCATTTCCTCAATTCTTCCCCCAGTTTTCACAATCCAGTCCTTTACCTGGGGCATGGATTTTATTTACTGGTGACTCAGTGGCATCATATGCTTCTTGATTTTCCCTCCTTAGATCTTTGAACTCCTTTAGAATTGTGGAATCTTCCCCTCCAGCATCCTCATTGAAGTGGGTAGGGCTAGCTTGGCTAGTTTGAGCTGCTAGCATGGATCTTTTCTCTTCCAGAATCAGCTTTGGACGCATTTTTACCCTCTCTTCCAGAGGAACTCATCTTTAAATTTCCCCATCAGACTGTTGTTTAATGCTGCTGATTAATTTTGTATTTGTCTTGGGGGTATTGCAGGGGAGGAGACTCAAGCTACTGCCACGTACATCTAGAGTTGCCATCTGTTCAGTATTTTATGGAATCGTTTCGTAATTGAAAATATTGTGTTACGTTCCTTGACGAATCTATACAGAACACCGTTTGTTCTGTTTAATAGCTACCTAATAAAATTAATTATAAAAAAAAAATCGACGAACAGAGTTTTTCAACGAAGAACTTAAGAGTAGCCCGTTAGTGAAATGAATTAAATTTCAGACAAATGGTCACTTTTTTTCAACTTTGCTTCAGCGTGCGTGTTCAGAGCTGAATTTATAAAGTCAATCAGGGATCCAAGCTTTAAGGAGGCTCCCGATGGATGATCAATTAAGTCCGTGGAAATGTGATATCTCTAATGTGGACCTCCTTAACTCCCTCAATTGATAATGCGCCATCTCGTGTCTACTGTTCAGCGAAGGTAGCCACATGCAAGTTTATTTAAGTGGATTTCCATGCACTTTTAACAATTCACTTTGGAAGAAATGTCCAAAAGAGGAAAAAAAAATCACAAAGAGATCAGGAAAAGAAAAAATGACCGTGGTTAGTGGTGTAGATAAAGACCAATTAATTTTGCATGATTAGCTTTGCACAACATAGCTCAGCCCCTAAATGGACGGCTATGTTTAACGGACAATTGGCTAGCTTGGTAAAGATATCAGCAAACGGTTTTGACTTCGTACAAAATGAAAAATTTTCTTTTAGCCCAAGCAATCTTTCTGTAGAATTTATTATTTTACCTGCAGTTATCCAGATTGCCCCAGCTTTTAAAGTATATGCAGATTGTTGTTGCTGAGAGTTAAAATTATCAGGCTAAACTAATTTTCGGAAGCTCTAATCCTTGCCAAATGGCTGGTCAGCTTGAATTTTTATAATAAATCTATTTTTTTGAATGCAAAAGTTTGTTTATGCAACTTAAAGTTTATTTTTCTACACGGTTGATTAGTAATGAATATTTCCATTCTTTCCGCAATTTTTAAAAGTGAAAATATATTTTTCCATTCTTTAAAATGTTTTTAGATTCTGATAGGTTAGGTTATTTTATTGGTGTAATATCCACCTATTATCTGAACCACCCATTATCTGAGCTGGTGTCTACCCTCTGGTGTCTACCCTATTAGTTAATGATGATATCAAAATATATCGGGGTATGCTTTCCCTGACCCCCCATTCCTTATATTTAGTTCACAAAGGTGGCAACCCTACGTCCATCACACAACCAGAAGTCCACCTTTGTGAGCCAAGTAATTAAATGTTCAAATCTCAAATGAAAAGCAACTTTAACCAAATTCATTGAATTTCATTGCATGTTCAATCGTCAGCTGCAGTTTACATTTAAACTGTTATCCCGTGGCTTCAATGCGGAAAGACATGGTTAAAAATTATGTAATCAGGTGAAACGCATATATAAATAATAAATGGTTCCAGTAGAATTCTGTCTTATTTTGTTTGAGCTTTGAGGCACTTAAGATCCGCTATTCAATAATAAATGATATTATTGAATATTCTTTTTTTGAACTGGAGAGTAAACTATTTTTAGCTTTATATTGTACCTATTCCTTATATTCTGGAACAACTGACCATCAAAGGCAATCTTGCCGAGTAGGATTGCCTCAAACCAGTTTAAACAAGTGGTGCCAGGCACAACAAACCCCGCCCCTCGCACATACTTTGACCTACTTTTCCGAAATTCAGTAGGCATCTATTCTGGGTCAGTGGCAATCCCTAAACCGAATTTCGGATGAATCTGGCCATTAGTTTTGCCGCTAAAGTGTTAAAAACAAACAAACACACAAACAAACACAGAAATAAACCGAACCAAAAATCAATACCCTTTGCCCTCACCCTTTGGATAGGGCGGGGTAATTAATTTTTTAGCAGCGTGAATCATGGAATGAGTCTTCAACAATGCAATTACACACATACACACACACACACACACACACACAGAAAAACAATTGAGCAGTTAAATCAAAAATATTCAAAACTTCATAAATCCCTTAAGTTGCCAGTAAGCTAGAACTGCTTCAAACTTGAACAACATTCAGACAATTCTGTCTTTTACTTCCACTTTTGCATAATTTTCTCATTAGTTCATATTTATTGATTTATCTTCGTATTCATTCTGCGTTGTATCTTTTTTTTTTTTTTTTGTTTTATATTTTCTACTGACCATCGTTTTGTTGGTCTGGATTGTTACTGCTGCAGCAAATATCATCAGTGATTCAAAGGCTTTTATGCCCAAATGTATTTCACACAGTAGTTTCCCTACAAAAATTAGACTCTACGTATCTTGTACATGTAAATCTACAGTAAATCGCTTTACTTTAATACTCTTCTTGCTTAATCCATCCCTATCTTCCAATCTCAACATCAAAGGAAAAGTATCGACACATTGTCTTGCCTGTTTTGTCTTGTGTTTTTTCTCCTGTGTTCCTCTCATTCTGTGTGGTCTGCTTCTTGCATCACCATTTTAAAATTTTTCCCTTCTTTTTCTTCCCACTTTTGCCGAATTTTTGTAAATTTGACTATTTTGTTTATGTATGTGTCCTCCCGCCCGTTAGTGCTTTAAACACAAATTTTGAAAATAATCACCGTCGAGGGGGGGTGGGGGTGTTTGATGGCAGGCTAAAAAAGAAAAAAAAACCCAGTATACCGTCGGCCTGCTGATAAAACCTTGTATTTGCAATTCAGTGGCGCCCCCAGAAAATTTTCATAGGGGTGGCCAGATGGGGCCAGTGTAAATCTTAGGGTGGCACGCCAAATCAGTCCTCCTCGCGTAACCCCGATTCAGTTCCAGCCCGTGGTCATGTACTGCATGCCCCCCCCCGACTCCTTTTCATTGAAAAGACAATATGCATCCGACACATTTGCCTCATGTTTCAGAAAAACACACAAACATTTCCAATAGTTTTCAATACAGCTTTTTTTTTTTAGGAACAACTATGATGATAATAATAATAATAATAATAATTCAAATAGTATGAGTAGTAAGGGTTCTCCATTGTAATTAAATTTGTAATCCTGGCCAATGAACTTTTCTATTCAGACTATTCTTAGTCTCAACCACTGACAAAGGTAAATCAAAGGTTTAATATAATTACCATGAAAATGTCTCACTCACTGTAGACCATAACCACAGATTTATCCAAATGATTTTACCCTGTAGCCATCCATTTCATTATCAAGGACACACTGATAAATTCACCTTCTGGTCCAGAGACAGGTTAGTCGGGGCTGACCTAAATCTAGCTGAGTCTTCACCAGTCTCTGTGGCTGTGACTGAGGTTGCTGCCTGTTCCACACGTTCGTGCAAGTTTATGTCTCCTGTTGTTCCCCCCTTGTAGGGATGTATTCATGTTCTGGCTCGGAGTCTCTTCTCCTTTCATGTTATCTTGCTGCAAATGCAACAATTACCGCTGCTTCGCCACAAATGGATTCGTTCCATTTTCAGTGCGATTACTGATACGGTATCAGTATCATTCTAGCTAGCTTTATAGCTAATTAAACCTATCCCACGTTATCTAGCAAGCTAGCTAGCTGTCGTTAAATGCATTTCTTCATTAAGTCCACCATCCACAAGCTCACTAGCTACATTAACCTAATTAATAAGCCAAATGGCAAAGGAAACAGTGTCACTAGCTGGCCACGTTCGGTTATATTTGGTGTCCAGTAACGCAACATTTACACGAGAGAAAAAACACCCAAGTGAAAAGTGAAGCTAAGAGCAAAGTCTCTCTGTTGAGTTCCAGAAGTACCTTAATTTAGACGACGCGAAAGAAACGTTGCGAGTCACATTGTTATCGTTAGCTAATATAAAGGTCATAGATTAGCTGGGTAGCTGCTGAAATAACCATGGTTTAGCCTTGGAGCCAGATGCCCAGCTGTACTAGCATTGATAACTCGTGTGTATGTTCGCCGCAGAAGCCAATTAATTCGGCATTCACCGAATTCAAAATATAGGGTGATAGATCAAAAATATGCCTGTGTGAAAGATAAAAATAAAGGTCCACCACCAGGCTTGCTAGCAAGCTTACGTTATGCAATGTTAACGTTTGACTGGCCATACCACCATTATTGTGGCGGGGCTAAGGTGCATGAAAAATCTGAGCTGAGCACCGCTCGTACTCATAGGGGTGAGCCGACCGCCGCACCTTCCCAGCGGTGTACAGCGTTCGTCTCGCAACTGCTTCACGGATACAAACAGCGTTAGACCCGCCACCGCAAGCAACTTGGCGGCTCCTTCCCTTTACGAGGACAGATATGACCAAGCGTCTCGTCCATAGCGAACAATGTAGCATCGAACTGAGTTGGTTTCTAGCCTAGTTCGTTAGCAGTAGCTGGCTTGGTAACCGAGAGCTCGGGGGGCGTGTTTCAGCAACCAGGCTCCATTCAGCTCGCCTCAGCTCCAGCAACGGTCCACCTTTTTGACCATTTTTGGATTAGCCGGAGGTAGGCGGAGTAAGGTAAATGCCAAATCGGCGATCAAATGAGTTTCGCAGTGGTTATTCAGAAACCTGTGAGTAACGTCACGGAGGCTACGTCTATATTTTATACATTCAGTGCTCTGGGGGGGGCCAGTGGGGTGGCCAGCAGTTTTCCAGGGGTGGCCGTGGCCCCCCCTGGCCCCCCCTTGGGGGCTCCATTGCTGCAATTTGATAAGAAACAAAAACTTGTATGTCATAAAAATTGCAAAATACAAAATTTTATTGATTGAATTCATTCTTGGAAGAAAAATAGTCATCCTACCCAAACACAGCTCAACTGCATTCTTACATGCAAAATTAAACATTTTTTATGTTCTCCTGTAAAGTTCATCATTTTGAAGAGACGAGGTTTTATCAGCAGGCCGATGATACAGTGAAGGTACTATCTCAGGGCCTTATTAAAGACTTCAGTGCACTTTAGACTGAGAAGACAGTATTCATTGGTTCAGTGTCAATCTTAAACACTGCAGAAGCCCAAGAAGACAGAAACATTTTGTGCCAGAAAACCAAAAAACACCACTGATGAGGATGAACTCAGGATACATAGTAGGGTTTTATTGTGAAAGGCTACAATTGAATTCATCGGGTTCACTGAGGGTTGCTCCTCAGTTCTCAACCCAAGAAAAAAAAGGCAGTGGATATTTTGCCGTGAACCGGTTTTACATTTCTTCGGCTCTTTGGCCGTGACCTCCGGTGCACATGCGCAGTTGTATTATTTTTGGACTTCAAACACAGAAGTCAATGGAGTATGTTTGGCCAACGTTAGTGTAAGAACTCGGTAGCAAGCGAACAACTAATCAGGGGTGCGTTTCCCAAATGCGTAGTTGGTAACTACGTTAGCAACTTACCTAGTTGGTCCATTCACAGTCAATGGGTCCAACTATGTGAGTTAGCATCAGTGATTTCAGGAAAAGCATCCCAGCCTCGTCAATGCATAACTGACCTAGCTATGCTGCAAATGCGAAATAATTGCGATTCACTATTTTTTATTGATTTATATGCACGAAAATAGGTAGCTGAGCAAGCGAACTAGCTTGCTCGCCTAGCAGGCAAGCTAGTTTGTTGGTTTCTTAGTCAATGTTAGCTGGCAACCTTTACATTCGGTGCATATTAATGCCAGCTAGCGAGCTAAATGTTTGCGGTGCGACTCCAGCTTAGTTCGCGTAATAATGGCTATACACATTTTAAATTGACTTAAATGCATGAAATATAACGTCAGCTAGCTAACAAGAGAGCCTTTATGCCGACTTAGCTAGCTATATTTCATGTATGTAAATGCAAGCTAGCAAACTAAATGGCGAAGTTATAACTATTCACTATTATCCATTCATTTCTGTGAGCAAGTCCAAAATTAATACAACTGCGCATGTGTACCGGAAGTTACGGCCAAATAGCCATAGAAATGTATAAGTGGTTCACGGCAAAATATCCACTGCGGAAAAAAAAACTATCCTTTTCTTCCTGAAAACGAAAAATTGTTTATCACTCAGTTGAAAAATAGGGCTGAAACACTGGTGTGTGGTCAAATGTTCAACTAAATAGAGTAAATCAGAGAAATTCACATTGATCATTTATTATTTAATATTGAATTGGGGATCCTATGTGCCTAAAACATACAAACAAAATGGACAAGACAGAATTCTACTCAAACCATTTATCATGAACTCATGCATTTCATCTTTTTGAACTATTTTTTTTCAGCACTGAAAACTAAAGAACAACATTTCGCAAATAAATTTGCGGTGGTGACTGTTGATGAAACAAAATATAACGAACACGGTTAAAGTTGCCAGTCAGTCATTTGAGATTTGAGCATGTAATCCTTGTTCTCTAACCAATGATTTGGATCTGTATTTCTCCTGTACAGCTTTTTGATAGATTCTCTGAATTCTTCTGTCATCAGTGAGTAGATGATTGGGTCTAGCATGGGTGGCAAAAGGGTTGCCAGGGACAGGTTAATCATTCGGGTGTTCTGGTCCATTAAGGAGTCCATTGCTAATGTGATTAACAAAGGAAAATAGAACACACTCACCAAGACCAAATGAGAGGTGCAGGTTTTTATGGCTTTGAGCCGCTCAGAGGCTGTTGCAATTTTTAATAATGCTCTGGCAATGCTAATGTATGTAACTATGATAAACAACACTGGAAACCAGAGAATAATAACAGCATGTGTCCAATTAATAACACGATCTGGAGTGTTGTCATTGCATGCCAAACGGTATGTGGGTGCGTGATCACAGAAATAGCTATTTATCACAACGGATTTGCAAAATGACAGTTCATTGATGAAATAAACTACAATGACATTAGCTAAGAAACAAAAAATCCATGTGGTAGCTACAGCACCCTGCATTGATTTATTTGTCACAATCTCATTATATCTCAGTGGAAAGCAAATTGCTACACACCTATCATAGGACAGAATAGTGAGAGTAAGAGACTGCGCTGCGAGACATGAATTCAAGAAGAACATGTTTGTCAAGCAGCTTGCATAGGAGATTAAATTTGATTTAAACAGAAAAGTGACAATTACCTGTGGAACAAGTGCAGTGCTTTCACACAAGTCAGACAGAGCCAAATTAAAAACTACAATGTATTTTGGAGAGTGAAGACACTTGTTCATGCAAATCATCAGCATGATAAATGTGTTTCCCAATACTGTCAGAGCATAAACAAAGCCCAGGAAGGCATAGTAGTATTTTGCGTGGGGAATCCCAGAAAACCCACTTATATAAAAGTAATCAGGATGTATAATAGTGGCATTAGTCATGGCAGCTGAATTCAGGGGGCTCATTGCAGGTTTGGATGGTCTTCACTGTTTCATGCTCCCAAAATAACAGCCCTTTAGAACCTAAAAATAAATGGAATGTCTCACATCGGTAAATTTATCCAACATTACAAATTTAACAATGAGCAGTTTGTCATATATTGCATTAGTGAAACTACACAACTTCAGATTTATAATTTAAATATTGCGCATTGTGTGTGTGTGTCCCCACAGAATTCTGATGTTCGACTGAAGAAAATATTTTCAATTCTAATTTTTAATTTTTCCAAATCAATCTTGAGTCACAGCACTGAACACATAGTATGTATGTTTCATTACAAAAGAACAATGTAAACCTTGCTATTGATAATTTAATGCTGCATTACTTTGGTTTTCCACATTACTGTTGATACATTTTTTGGAAAATAAGCCTCAGGGACTGGATACCCAGAAACCTGATTGCTGTGCCTTTCTCTCACATTTGAAATCTGACCATCAAACACTTTCTTTAGCATGACCCTGGAGAACAAATAACTGCTACATCAGAGAACTGCCACAATGACCATCTCAATTTCTCGTATTGATGGCAATTACAGCCCTTAATTAGGAGAATACCTCCTTTGTTCAAATTGAGATGGAATCCAAAGCTGAACCATCCAAAAATAAATATCAAATTGATTAATTTACTTAGGGAAATAGTAAGAAACATATAAAAGCTGTGAAAGCAAAGCTGTGAGTACACATCCTAAACTGGAACAGTCCACTCCTCTGATGCCTTTCTCACTTTTTTATCTATTACTGTCAAAAATACTTACCTAATCAGGAATGAATTATGCTGAAGATTTTTAAAGCAGAGGACTGTACCTAGGAATTGTAAATGCACACTGAATGATGAACCTGGTAAGTTTATTGTACGCAATATAAATATTTTGTTTATAGACTGACGTATTTGACAATTCCCAATTCCTCATGAAAATCCAAGAAAGAAATTCATTGTAGTTACATACATCACTGTTGTTTTTTTCTCTGAAGAAATATATTTTGTTGCAAATACTATTATAATTGTCCTGAAGACAAATTTGTTACTTTTCAAAATTAATGCAGTCAAAAACTGAGCTTACACTGGGAGCTCTGGAATAAATGAATGGGCATCTGTGCCGAATACTGACCAATGACTTAATGAAACTTCAACGTTCTCAGCATTCATCTAAACATGGAATATCTATTGTTCCACTTCTGTGCATCCAATCTCTTTCAATATTTATCTTTCTGAAGGTGCGTCCCCTTGAACATGATGAGAAATGAGTTGAAAAATGGTGACCATTCCCTCTTATATCTCAGAGAGTCTGTGCTGAGCACTGCATCAAGGGAACAGGACACAAAAATAAATCCTCACATGAATTAAGTGCAATGATAATGACCAATTTTGTTTTTCTTCATTAGGACATTCATTTATTGATAATGAAGATATTTATTTGGGAATCTGATAGTGAAGTTTGTCTCCAACAGCTAGTAGGCGTTAGAATCATCCAGCCTGATTGTGTAAGGGAATGTACCTCTACGATATATGAAATGGGGAGGATGGACAATTAAGACAAATTTTTTATTAATTATTCTACCGCGGGATACCAATTTGTTTAGCAGGAAACCACGGAAAAAGCCAAATTTTTAGGTCCGTATCTCACTTTGCCTGCCGATGGTGCCACCTGGAAGCCACTAAAGAGGCTCAGCTTTGCTGTTGACACCACATTTTCCATCAACTATCATGACTTAAGGTTACAAAGTACCAAATATGTTATACTTTTATCATGACCTCTGACACTTCAAGTCTGGGTAGACATCAGCACCACATCAGCGCCTAGCTGGGTAACTACGCGTTATTGAGCCAGAATTACAGCGCCCTCAATAATTATTGGCACCCCTGGTTAAGATGTGTTCTTTAGCTTCTAATAAATTCAGTTTTTTTCTAAATAAAATAGGACCACAATGAAAAAAAAGAGGAAAATCCAACCTTTAATTCAAGTGCATTTATTCAGTGGGAAAAAAAAAAATTAAGAAATAATTCTTTTACATCAAATCATGAGTGCCACAATTATTAGCACCCTGATGTTAATACTTTGTACAACCCCTTTTGCCAACAAAAACAGCACCTAATCTTCTCCTATGATGTTTCACAAGATGGGAGAATACAGAAAGAGGGATCTTCGACCATTCCTCTTTGCACAAACTCTCTAAATCATCCAGTGACCTGGGTCCTCTCCTCTGCACTCTCCTCTTCAGCTCACTCCACAGGTTTTCAATGGGGTTGAGGTCTGGGGACTGAGATGGCCATGGGAGGAGCTTGATTCTGTGTCTGGTGAACCATTTCTGTGTAGATTTGGCCACATGTTTAGGGTCATTATCTTGCTGAAAGACCCAGTGACGACCCATCTTCAGCTTTCGGGGAGAGGCCACCAGATTTTGATTTAAAATGTCCTGGTATTTCAAAGCGTTCATGATGCCATGCACCCTAACAGGTTCCCAGGGCCTCTGGAAGAGAAACAGGCCCACAGCATCAACGATCCTCCCCATACTTCACAGTGGGCATGAGGTGCTTTTCTGCATACTCATCTTTTGTGTTCCGCCAGACCCACTTAGAGTGTTTGTTGCCAAAAAGCTCTATCTTGGTCTCATCTGACCAAAGCACATGGTCCCAGTTGAAGTCCCAGTACCGCTTAGCGAACTCCAGATGTTTTTATGTTTATGATTGTGAGTGAAAAAAGGTTTTTACGTGCATGCCTCCCAAACAGCGTGTTGACATGTAGATAGCGCCTGATGGTTGTTTTGGAGACTTTATGACCCCAAGATGCTACCATTTGTTGCAATTCTTTAACAGTGAGCTTTGGAGAACTTTTTATTTCTCTTACCATCCTCCTCACTGTGCATGGTGGCAAAATAACCTTGCGTCCTCGTCCAGGCTTGTTTACCACTGTTCCAGTTTTTTTAAGCTTCTTAATGATTCCTCTGACAGTAAATATGGGCAGGTGCAGGCGAGTGGCTATTTTCTTGTAGCCATTGCCTGACTTGTGAAGGTCGACACACATCTGCCTTACTTGAATGGCGTGTTCCTTTGTCTTTCCCATGTTGAAAATAAGAAAATGGCCTCTGTGTCACGTCATATTTATACCCCAGGGAAACAGGAAGTGATGAATTACTAATTAAATGTTCCTAGATACTCTGATCAACTTTGTAAACTACTGTAGAAATGACAGAAATACTTCAATTACATTTATTTCCGAGGAATTGTTAGGGATGCCAGTAATTGTGGAACAAGTGATTTTATGAAAAATAATTATTTCTTAGTCAGGGATTTTTTTTTTCCCTTAAAATTCACTTGAGTTGAAGGTTACATTTTTCTACAATTTTCAGTGTGAGAGTATGCTTCTGCAATAAAAATTGAATTTATTTTAAGGCTTTTAACACATCTTAACCAGGTATGCCAATAATTATGGAGGGCGCTGTATTTGAGAAATAACAGTAAAAACTAAAAATGGGAATGGGAATAAAATAATATCTCAGACATTTACCAATCTAGAATAGTTTATTATGTGTTTACTCACAACAAGATCGGCAGGCAAAGTGAGATACGGACCCAAAAATTCAGCTTTCACCGTGAGACACCCATATCTACCTATGTGCCCAGTTTCATTCAATTCCAGGGGGGTCAACTGCGCACCAAATGTCAGTCTCTCATGGAATGGCTCTTAAATGTTCAAATCTCAAATGAAAAGCAACTTGCAACAAATTCATTGAATTTCATCGCATCTACAATTATCAACTGCAATTTAAATTTAAACTGTTATCCAATGGCTTCAATGCAAAAAGACATAGTTAAAAATAATGTAATCAGGTGAAATGCGCATGGGTTATTCCATGTCAAATCATCCAGATTTTGAGAAATTTTCCAAGTCACCTCCTCAAAAATTTTTGAAAAAATTCATGAGTAAATATTCACACAAAATAAAAAAAAGCCAAATATTAGGCCAGTATCACAAATATATTTCAAGTTAGAGCCCTTCAGAATTTGAATAATATTTTAATATTTTTGGCAAACCCATTTTCAGCCAACTTTGGCAACTTATTGCTCCAAATTGATTGCTTATACAAGGCTGAAATTGGGTATAATTGGTTATGTTCATCCCCTAGAATCTGAAAATGGCCTTAGCTTCTGTGTATCTTGATCCACTTTTGTATGGTATAGCGAGGTCACGCGTGGAAAGGTCAACTTCTGGCGAGAGTTAAGGGCAATCATGCCTGTGGTGATGTCTTATTATTCTGTTCCAGTTCTGTAATTGTTTGAATAGGTCTGGCATGTTATGTGGGGGAGACATCACAGGAAGGTACGGCATTATGCGGAAGTTCAGTATTCATATGTGAGCCTTGAAGCTATATGTGTACGCCACTTGTGACTTCTCCAAAAAAAAAAAAAAACAAGAAGCAAGTGCTTCCAAATTCCTGAAACAACGACATTCATGACATGGTGTCAGATGGACCTAACGCTGAATCGTAAAATTCAGAGCCAGCATGGCCTATGAAAAGGTGAACGATTCCGGATAGCATTGAAGCTGGATGGGGAGTCTGGTGAAGTTTAAGTTGCTTTATTCTATGGGGGAAACTGAACCTGTTACAGCATAATGAATTTTGGATGATAGCAGAACATGCTTTCATGGGCTGGTTTTCAGAATGAAACGCCTAAAATCGGGCATTTACGCCAAAAGTGTGCAAAACTCAGATGTTGAAGGGGGAAGTTACAACAATTTGAAAATGGAAATAAAAGTCAATGATCACTTGCATTTTCCTGGGTCAATGTGATTCGCTCAGACATGAACAGGCGACATGTGGCATGTTATGTTACCAGTGATGGGCTGTAAAATAAAATTTAAAATTGATACTGGAGCGGATATTACAGTGATGTCGCAGAGTGCGTTCCAGAGCTTGCCACAGCGCCCCCAGCTGGTGGCTACAGGAACGGTCATTAGTAGTTCTGGTGGCTGACTTGACTGCCTGGGGAAATTTATCGCCACGAGAAATACAAGAAGCAGCATTATAAATTCTGAATTTTTGTGATCAAAGGACCGTACGAAACAACCTTTTGAGCAGAACTGTTGCTTGCAGAATGGGTTTAATCCTGCGAGTCAATGAAATTGATGTAGATATATTCGGGGACATGGGGCTTCTGAATTGTGAACCCGTAAAAATTGAACTGAAGTCTGATGCAGCTCCGTACAGCCTAGCAACTCCACGCAGAGTGCCTTTCCCATTTTACTGAAAGTGGAGGAAGAGCATAATTGCATGCTATCGCAGGGGATCATTGAGGAGGTCACAGGGCCCACTGACTGGTGTGCACCGATGGTGCCAGTCATCAAAAAGAACGGGAAAATGAGGGTCTGCGTGGACTTCAAGAGGCTAAATGAGGCAGTGAAGAGGGAGAGATACATCCTGCCAACCCTGGAGGATATAGCCCCCAAGCTAGCCGGGGCGAGAGTCTTCTCCAAACTGGATGCGTCCATTGGATTCTGGCAGATTCCGCTGGAAGCTAGCTGTAGGAAGCTGACGATATTTATCACACCAGTGGGAAGGTTCTGTTTCCACTGGCTCCCATTTGGGATTACGTCGGTTCCAGAAATCTTCCAGAGAGAGATGAGCATGCTTCTGAAAAATCACGAAGGCACCATTGTTGTGATGGACGACATACTTGTCTATGGACAAAATGAAGAGGAGCACAAGCAGCGTCTGAGCGCAGTGCTGCAGACTATTAAAGACTCAGGGCTGAAGCTAAACAAGGATAAATGCCACTTTGGAGAAACTGAGCTACAATATTTTGGGCACATTATTGGACAAGATAAAAGCCCGACCCAAGCAAAGTGCAAGCCATCTCTGCAATGCTGAGCCCTACAAATACTGAAGAGCTACGCCAGGTGCTCGGACTTGTCAACTACCTGGGCAAGTTCTTACCTGACCTGTCGACCATGCTGCACCCAGTCACAGAGCTGTTGAAAAAGGATGCAGCATGGTGCTGGGGTGAGCTTCAAGAGCAGGCATTCGCTAGGGTCAAATCCATGATCATATGCTAGCATACTATGATGCCAGCAAGCCAACCATCGTCAGTGCCGACGCGAGCAGCTATGGCCTTGGGGCCACATTGTTACAGACACACGGGAGCGCACTTAGGCCGGTCGCCTTTTGTTCACACACATTAACGGAAATTGAAAAAAGATACTCTCAAATTGAGAAGGAATGCCTGGCAGGGGTTTGGGCGTGCAAACGGTTTTCTCGCTACTTGCAAGGCATGGACAATTTCTGTTTACAAACAGACCATAAGCCGTTAGTGGCATTGATCAACTCCTATGACCTGGACAAAGCACCCGTTAGGTGTCAGCGTTTGCTGATGCATCTCATGTGCTTCAGTGTGAAGGCTGTGCATGTACCGGGCAAGCAGATGATTCTAGCTGGCACACTCAGTAGAAACCCACTGAGAGGGGACACGAGGTCCGATACAGAGGAGGACGTTAAGGCATTCGTTTAGGCCATTGTGACAAGCAGACCAATGTCCACACACAGATTGAAAGGCCTAAAAGAGGCTACACGTGATGACGGAGACCTTCATATGGTTGCCAGGTTCCTCAGGTCCGGCTGGCCACATGGAATACAACCGTCTTTTATGGAGTTCTATACGGCAAGACCACATCTATCCAAGTCAGAAGGCCTTGTACTGTATCAAGATAGGATTGTCATCCCAACCGCTCGAAGAGCAGAAATCCTACAGCGGATACACGAGGGTCATCAGGGGCTGACAAAGTGCAGGGAAAGGGCCAGGATGTCAGTCTGGTGGCCAGGCATAGGCAAGGACATTGGCCAGACGGTGGCAACATGCACATTCTGTGTGGAGCACAGGCCAACCCAGAAAAGGGAGCCACTTAAAACCCCCTTACCGAAGGGTCCAGGGAAAAAGGTTGCAGCGGGCCTGTGTGAGCTGGAGGGCAGGAAACACCTCGTCGTAGTAGACTATTATTCTAGAGACATAGAAATTTCCAATTTAGCAACGACCACTAGCCAACAGGTGATCACTAAACTCAAGTCTTTGTTTGCAAGATGGGGCATCCCATTGGAACTAGTGAGCGACAATGCTATGCAGTTCATGTCAGTTGAGTTCCGAAACTTCAGCCGGCAGTATGGTTCTATTCACACCACTTCAAGCCCCCACTATCCTCAGGCAAGTGGGGCCGCCGAGAGAGCCGTTCAGACGGCAAAGCGCATTCTCAAACAACCAGATCCTTATCTTGCACTGATGTCTTTCCGCAACACCCATCAGTGCGACTAGAGCCAGTCCAGCACAGCTCATGATGGGGCGACAGATTTGGAAGAGACTCCCCATGCTGGATGAGAACCTGTGGCCCAAAGACATCAGTTATGAGCAAGTGCTTCAGAGGGACAACAAAGCCAAAGAAACGTATCAGTTCTTCTACAACCGCCGGCATTCGGTACATGCTCTGCCCGATCTACACCCTGGTCAGAGCGTGAGAATCAAGCTGGACGGAGAGAAGGGCTGGAAGACACCAGCGAAAGTCATTGGTCCATCTCCTGAGCCGAGATCCTACGTGATCAAAACTGACACTGGGACAGTCACCAGATGGAACAGAAAACATCTGCAGGCTGTTCCTGAGTCACCATCTTCTGGGATACTGGACCAGCATGTCAGGATCCCCAGGGGCACAGGAGAGATCTGTCCACAGGCCCAGCCTATGGTCCCGCCGTCCACACAGACCCCACCAGTGCATGATGGGCAGCCTGTAGGCCTCAGAGTTGTGAGACTGACAATGAATGGTAGAGAGGTCAAAACCTCTCTCAGGTTCAGAGACACTTAGAAAAGAAGAAATTTGTTTTAAAACTGTTTCGGAACACTCCCATTTAAAAAAAAGAGAGAGATTGTTTCAACAAAGTAGTTCAGGAACAGCAACTGTTTTGGGGCAAGAATAATCCCAGTTTTGCTGTGGGTGGAGGGCAGTCTACCCCAATGCCCTAGTTTATTTAAAAAAAAAAATAAGGGAAGATATTCGCGGTGTCAAAAAACTTTGTGTCTTGTGTTTACCAGCTCCGACGAAATGTCTGAGAGACAGGCTGGACACTGTTTTCATTTGGTAAAAGGGGGAGATGTGGTGATGTCTGGCATGTTACGTGGGGGGGCGTTACAGGAAGGTACGCCATTATGCGTAAGTTCAGTATTCATATGTGAGCCTTGAAGCTACATGTGCACGCCACTTGTGAGTTCTCCAAATAAAAAAAAACAAGAAGGAAGGGCTTCCAAATACCCGGTCTCCTTTCATGACAATGCCGAATAAAGATCACTGTTGTGTGCCGCAATGTCAAAATAATCAAGCCAAAAATATTTCCTACCTAACATTCCATCAATTTCCGAGAGACGAATCATTCAGAAAATAGTGGATCATCAAAATTTGGCGAGATGTTAGCAAAACTTTCATATTAACCTCGAGGTTCTACCGGAAGGGACATCTGGGAGCCAACTTGCTGCTGATGGTGTGGACGCCCCTGAAACAACCATTTACGCATGCTGAGTATCCCTTTTGCGGATAACTTCGCAAGTTTTTGGAAGAGGAAATACCTCTACGGACGAGATGGCCGTCATCTGAACAAAGCTGGCTCTTGTCTTTTATCTAGTAACATTGAGTTAGCTACGCAATCACTTCTCACTCAAAATAAGTGACTTCTGGTGAGTCCGGTGTGGAGTATGATAAACACAGCTGTAATTATTTTACTCCTGTTCCTTGTAATTTTAATTTATCTGTCTCTTTGCACATCACAGCTGTTAATGAGTTAATGGTTAAGGAGTCGAGTCACTTCCAAAATAATTCAGATACTGCAAAGCCGCTAGTTTGTGCTTGGCGTCGCAGGATGATTTTGTGAAACTAAAACGCTTGGGAAGTATTCATGTAAATGTATGTAGCCTCCTCTCAAAACTTGACTTTATCAAGCTTTGGGCTCGGCAAACGAAAGCTGATATTTTTGTGTTCACCGAGTCTTGGCTGTCCAGCAAGGTCAATGATGATGTGATTTCGCTTGAGGGATACAATGTCTTTCACTCAGATAGAGTTAGACCTTCAAGGGGAGGAGTTGTGACCATTTATGTTAAGGAATGTTTTACTGTTTCTATTTTAAAGTCTTTTTCGTTGTACAGGTGCTCTGAATTTTTATCGTTGAGTGTCTGTTTAGGAAATAATGTAAACTGTAGTAGACTGACTGTAATTGGGGTTTATCGTCCACCATCTGCTCAGTCCAACGCAATTGAAAATTTAACGAACTTGGTGTCTGCTCATGAAAACTCTGAAATCATTTTACTTGGAGATTTGAATATTGACTGGCTCTCGGATGCTTTGAATGGCTTGAAAGATGTGTGCGTTAATTTGAATTTGTCTCAGCTAATCTTGTGTCCTACAAGGCCTGACCCTAAGGATCCTGATAGAGCTACCCTTTTAGATCTTATTTTAACTAATAGGCCACATAATTTTAAAGCTAATGGCATTTTCCCTCTGGATTTTTGTGACCACTGTCCCGTTAGCTTGTATCAGGAATAATAGTAATAAAAAATCAGAATCTAGGGTCGTCGTAAAAAGGAATTTAGAACATTTCTTAGAAAAAGCCTTTTTGCACGATTTGTATCTGAGTGACATGCATTACTCTGCTACTATCCCTGACCCTGATATAGCGCTAAGTCATTTTATCAAGTCATTTAATGCTGTGGTGGATAAGCACGCCCCCTTTAAAAAGTTGAAAATTAAGAACAGAGTAATTCCCTGGTTTTCTCCAGATATTTCTGAATTGTTAAAGGCTAGGGATTTCGCATGGAAAAAAACGCATTTCTGGGTTGTGTTCTGACTGGCAGCATTTTCGTTTCCTTCGTAATAGATGCCTTACGGCTATTTGAAAAGCCAAATCGTCGTATAATTTCTCTAAGTTAACAGACTCTGGCAGCAATCCTGTGAAATGTTGGAAGGCCTTTAAGTCCTTGTCCCAGTCCCCCTCCTCAGCCTTACCTAGTAGAATTACCAAGGATTCGGTTATTGTTTCTGATAAGGGGAAGCTTTGTGATATTTTCAATGAACACTTTATTAATGCGGGCCATCTCTTTGAAAATTTAAGGTTATTGCCGGCTGTTCCTAGCTGTGATAACACGCCTTTTGTGCCCGTGCCTCATGACTCCTATAGTTTTTCTTTCCGTCCTTTTCTTGAAGGGGAAGTGCTTGAAGCACTTCGTAGCATTGACCCTAAGCAATCCACTGGGGCAGATAAATTAAACCCAGGTCTTTTATTGCTGGCTTCACCCTGGATTGTTAATATCTTGACTCACATTTTTAATTTAACCCTGTTGACTGGTTCAATTCCTGTCTTGTGGAAGACAGCCTTTGTTCTTCCCTTGCATGAGAGTGGCTCTTCAGATGACCTGAATAACTATCGGCCAATTTCAAAACTGCCATGTTTAGCCAAGGTCATAAAGAGTCAATCATCAAATTAGATCATTTCTATCTGACCATGCTGTCCTGAATGTGTTTCAGTCAGGCTTCAGACCGGGTCATAGCACTGTGTCAGCTGCAGCTAGGGTATTAAATGATATTGTTTCTGCCTTGGACAATAAGCAGGATTGTGCTGCCCTTTTTATTGACTTATCAAAGGCATTTGACACAGTCGATCATTCTATACTCATAAAGCGGCTAGGTGCCATTGGGTTTGATATTAAATCTCTGAATTGGTTTAACTCTTTCAACCCCAGATATTCTAGCATCACTATACCCTTCAACCCCACAGCCCTCTGTAGAGGGCTGGTCATTATCTGAACATTGTATCTTACTGTTATCTCTGGAATCCCATTAAATGTAACCTGATATGTTCCAATCAATTAGTCAGATTGTTTGAATTTTCCCTACAGGAATTTGGGGTTGAAGGGAATATGTTGGTCAGCCCTCTGTAGAGGGCTGTGGGGTTGAAGGAGTTAATAATTATTTAACTGGTAGGTGTCAAGCGGTTGTGGCTGTTGGCTATCAATCAAACTTTTTCGATCTTAGCAAGGGGGTTCCACAAGGTTCTATCTTGGGGCCCCTGCTATTTGCCCTTTTTAGGTTGCTGGCCATAGGCCAGTAACCTATTGTCGTCACTTTGCGTTCGGCGTCGGCGTCGTCCATTTAAAGCCGTATCTCAAAAACAGTCTGATGAATTTTTTTTTTAACTTGGGGATGTGATCAAATAGGTCATCAAGTTAATGCCCGAGCAAAAATTTTTTTGATTGAATCGTTTGTTAAGACTTGGCGGCAATTTTTATGTTGAAAATGGCCATTTTTGGCACTTAGGTGCAATTTTCTCAAAAACTGTCTGATGAATTTTTTTTTAATCGCAGCAATGGAATCTGTATCATGACCTGCTTCAACGGTGTTAACGGCGTTTTGATTGAATCGCTCCTTCAAAGCGCCACCTAGGCAACGTGTCTGGACTTCATCATTTTTCGGGGTGTTTTGCCACAAAATGTGCCATAAATTGCTTATTATTGCATTTATAGTACAGGTAAGAATTGCGCATGTACATCATATCATGCTTGCTGAGCGTTGTTGGTTGGTCGAATTTGACCTTGAGCCGAAAGGTCAAGGTCAAATGGCAAAAACGTGCTATAACTCTCTTAATATAGCATTTAGAGCTTAGGTATGTATCAGGCAGCTATAGGGAATCAGGTATGCCGAACATTGTGAGTCAGTCACATTTGACCTTGGGCCTCAAGGTCAAGGTCAAATGGCAAAAATGTGCTATAACTCTCTTAATATAGCATTTAGAGGTATGGTATGTATGAGGCACCTACAGGAATCAGGTATGCCAAACATTGTGAGTTAGTCACATTTGACCTTGGGCCTCAAGGTCAAGGTCAAATGGCAAAAATGTGCTATAACTTTCTTAATATAGCATTTAGAGCTTAAGTATGTAGTAGGCACCTACAGGGAATCAGGTATGCCGAACATTCTGAGTCAGTCACATTTGACCTTGGGCCTCAAGATCAAGGTCAAATGGCAAAAATGTGCTATAACTTGCTTAATATGACATTTAGAGCTTAGATATGTATGAGGCACCTACAGGGAATCATATTCTCGGTTGTTTGAATTTGACCTTGAGCCTCAAGGTGAAGGTTAAAGGGCAAAAATGTGTTATAACAGCTTAATGTGGCATTTAGAGCTTAGGTATGTGTGAGGCACCAATAGGGAATCATGTAAGCCAGACATTCTCGGCAAGTTGAATATGACATTGGGCGTCAAGATCAAATTGCAAAAATTGCTGTAACTTGCTGAATATGGTAATTAGAGCTCAGGTATGTTTGGGGCATCTACAGGATGTATGCTGAACATTCTTAGGCAGATAGTCAAATTTGATGTTGGGCCTCAAGGTCAAGGTTATATGACAAAAATGGCCCATATTTGTTTAATATTGTTTGTAGAGCTTAGGTATGCATTGGGCACTAATAGCAAATCATGTATGCTGGTTGTTTTCAACATAATTGGATTTGACCTTGGGCAACAAGGTCCAGGTAATGACAAAACGGCCTAAAAGTCCTTTAATGTTGGCTTTAGATCTTCGGTATGTATTGGATACTAATGACAAATCATGTATGCTGATCAAACACACCATATTGGATTTGACTTTGGTCTTCAAGGTCACGGTCATGTGACAAAATCAATCTATTTATTTCCTCGTTTAATAATTTCTTTAGAAATTAATATGTATTAGGCACTAACCTATATATAATTTAAATTTTTACGGGCATTGTAACCGCATGGTCAACCTTTTTTCACGATCAATTGCGGCAATAAAAACTGGTCAAAACCCATTTTTGGATGTTTGTTCCTAGTAGCGTCATGGAATAGAAAGAATAGTACTAATTAGACCCCCTCGGTAGCAGTGTTGTGTAAAAAAAATCACTGTCTGAAAGAAGAGCAAGAACCAGAAGTGAATTAGGAAGATGGCGCACTTCACAAATTGACAGCAGATGACAGTGAAAGTCCAGGTGAGAAAAGAATCGTATCGGATTTCATGATCTAGACTTCTTAAAGGTTATATTTTTTCTGAATGAGAGAAATGTTGCTGTCTGTCACTCATGAAAAAGTGTGACTGCTCAGTCGAGTTGCCCGATAATGGTAACTAAAACCCCTTCCCGCGCAAGTTGGTGGATGAAACAGTTCTCTTCTTTCGCAGAGAAGAATTGATTCGAAAACCGTGAATTGATTTGCAGTGGTACAGGACCATTCGCCATCACCGCCGAAATTCGCGAAAAAATTAAACCTGTTTAATTTCACTGTCATCTGCTGTAAACAGGTTTAATTTTTTCACGGATGTCCGAGCTGGAGCTTTTTAACGGCAATATTGTGTAGACAACGTGTTGCTTTCGCAAGAATTTGTGTTGGCTTGCTGTTGAATCCGCGGACTGATGCTAGTTACTTTTCTCCTGTTGGAGCTGCAACTGCCGGCAACCTTCAGGGCCCTTGGCACTCTAGTTATAGCCTGCCGACAGATACTGTGCTACATTGGAGAACTAGCTATAGTGTGTTCGAAAGTTTGTTGGCTCAGCAATATAACTGTGTTAGCCGCTTTATGATGCAAATACGAAAATCATAACGACCTTCCGCCTGTCAATGGAGTCCCATAAGTTTAGTTGTATAGCATTGCTCAGGTTTGTCAAAATATGTTGAAGTTGATGATCTGACCTTGGTAGTCATCCAGAGCAAAAAGCCAGCTAATGTTTTCAATCCGTAGAACAAGCAAGCTTGGACAAACGCCACTTAATCGGCTTTGAAATTGAGGTAGCTGCCGTGAGTCTTTAAGATTTTCCCTTTGATCAGCTTTCTTTACTCATGATGCAGAGCTGTAAATTTGTACCATAACCCTTCAAAAACAAAGTAAGTGCACCCACTGGCTATTATGTGCTGATTAAATAGAACAATCCTGGCCAATATCAGCCCTTAGTCCAGCTTAGCATTTTACACAGACAGCCAGTGGTCTGTAACCTATAAAAGACGGGTGCGTATGGTAGCCAAGGATAAATTTTTACGAGGAGGAAATATTTTAATGGTTTCTGACAAGGGGGAATTTTGTTAATGAAGCAAACAAGTTTTGTTTAGGAATTACTGAATCCTCCTCTCGCAGTTTTCTGTGCCTAATTAGCAACAATTGCTAAGACTAATTGATAGGGGGATGTAGTTTCAAAAGCATTGTTCATTGATCACAACATTATGGCAAGAAAGACTGTGGGAGTCAGACCCGGAAAACCACATAGCCTACGTTCAATGTATTTTCTAAACGTCAGTTATCCAAAACACAAATTACAAAACTCCACACGCAAAAATACAGTCCATGTTCATAGCGAATTACTCACTCATCCAACCACTCATTCGTACAATAAAAAAAAAAAAAACTATTTAGACCGAGTGGGAGCCTGGGCGGGCCACTGAACAAACTAGGCGGGCCAGTGCCACCCAGGCCCATTACTGGCTACGCGCCTGTATGTACTCCTGGTCTCAAATGCAATGCCTCAGGAATAAAGGACTAAGGGATGTTGAAGGGCTAACCCGGGATTTACACCAGGCGCGTCTGCACAGCGCCGCGGTTTTGTTCTGTCATGCTCGCGACTTCAATTTACACCAGCGTCAGCGCAGCGTCCTGCCAGCTGATACAATCGACTTGCTCAGATTTTGCCTATTTCGTCATTTTTACCGGCATATTTGTGCAACGACCGTAAATGCTTTGTTATTTTTTCTGCTTTAATTGCATTTAATGTCTTTTCCATCTTTGTTGTGCTGTAGAACCTACTACAGTCCAGCCGTTGAACACTATGAGAAAACTATGCCCGGGTTTTAGTTGTAACAAAATCACAACTTTGAAAAATAAGTTATAAATGAATTTTATATCAAAGATTTGTGGCTGGTTCCTTTTAGTTAAAAGCGTATTCCCCTTGATAATTCCTGCCTGGCACGATCTGGTGTGCGATTCCCATTAGCACAAATACTAACATAGTTGGATCCACTAAATGTATGTAGTCGAATTATGGGAAACTTATCCCTGCTATATTCAGATCAGCGGGACTGCGGCTCGCCAGCGGCAGAAATAGACTTGCTGCGTATTCTCTGCGGAGCGGAGCGCCGAGCCGCTTCTGGGACGCTGCAGACACGCGCCGCGGCGCACCTGGTGTAAACACGAGCATTGACTAGAATGGCTGCGTATTGTAATGATGTAATGCGGCGCAGCCGCGCCTGGTGTAAATTGGGGGTAAGGCAGACTATGAAAAGTTGAAAGCGAAGTTTATTTGATCAGTTTTATTTAGTGCTTCAAAAGTTGAGGGTTAGTACTTTAAACCAGGTACTAGCAGATAATTTCAATAGATCCCAAAGAACTGTTAGCAAAATATTTATCTCATGGATAAATTTTCTGTACTTCATGCTAGGTGTAGTGTCTGTATTTGGCCATCTCGGACAAAGATTCAGAAGTACATGCCATTAATTTTTATTATTATCCCCCCGGCATAAAATGCGGGGGGATATAGGCATTGCCTCGTCCGTCTGTCCGCCTGCCCGTCTGTCCGTCCATCCGTAATCATTTTGTTTCCGAGCAGAACTCGGAAACTATGCAAGTTATCAGCACCAAACTTGGTACATGTATTCTATGTATAGTCCAGATGTGCCTTTTGCTACTTGGAAACTTCAAGATTACTATTTTTGCCATTTCCATGGAAATGAATCTGGACTTAGCGCACATCAGGCCTAGTTGGTTTCCGGAGCAGAACTCGAAAACTGTTCAATATATCTTACTGAAACTTTGCACGTGTATTACCCACATACTGAACTGGTGCCTTTTGATATTTTCAGATTTCTGAAAATCTTATTTTTTTTCGTTTCCATAGAAACCAGTTGCAATTGGACTCTGTACAGAGATAGGTTCGTTTCCGGAGCACAACTCAAAAGCCGTTCGTTATATCTTACTGAAACTTTGCGTGTGTATTACCCACATACTGAAGTGATGCTTTTTGATATTTTCAGATTTCTGAAAATTATATTTTTTTCATTTCCATGGAAACAAGTTGGATTTGGACTCTGTACAGAGATAGGTTCGTTTCCGGAGCACAACTCAAAAGCCGTTCATTATATCTTTCTGAAAATTTGCATGTGTATTACCCACATACTGAAGTGGTGCCTTTTGATATTTCCAGTTTTCTGAAAAAAAAAATTTTTTTGTTTCCATGGAAACAAGTTGGATTTGGACTCTGTACAGAGATAGGTTTGTTTTGGAGCACAACTCAATAACAGTTCAATATATCTAACTGAAACTTTGCATGTGTGTTACCCACATACTGAAGTGGTGCCTTTTGATATTTTCAGATTTCTGAAAATCTTATTTTTTTCATTTCCATGGAAACCAGTTGGATTTGGACTCTGTACAGAGATAGGTTCGTTTCCAGAGCACAACTCAAAAACCGTTCATTATCTTTCTGAAACTTTGCATGTGTATTATCCACATGCTGTAGTGGTGCCTTTTGATATTTTCTTCGTTTCCATGGAAACAAGTTGGATTTGGACTCTGTACAGAGATAGGTTTGCTTCCGGAGCACAACTCAAAAAATGTTCATTATATCTTTCTGAAATTTTGCATGTGTATTACCCACGTACTGAACTGGTGCCTTTTGATATTTCCAGATTTCTGAAAAAAAAATTTTTTTTGTTTCCATGGAAACAAGTTGGATTTGGACTCTGTACAGAGATAGGTTCGTTTTGGAGCATAACTCAAAAACCGCTCAATATATCTTACTGAAACTTTGCATGTGTATTACCCACATACTGAAGTGGTGCATTTTGATATTTTCAGATTTCTGAAAATTTTATTTTTTTCTTTTCCATGGAAACCAGTTGGATTTGGACTCTGTACAGAGATAGGTTCGTTTCCGGAGCACAACTCAAAAACCGTTCATTTTATCTTTCTGAAACTTTGCATGTGTATTACCCACATGCTGAAGTGGTGCCTTTTGATATTTTCAAATTTAATTTTTTTTTTTTTTTTAAGTTATCATGGAAACGAGTTGGATTTGGACTCTGTACAGAGGTAGGTTCATTTCTCGAGCAGAACTCAAAAACCGTTCATTATATCTTTCTGAAACTTTGTATGTGTATTACCCAAGTACTGAAGTGGTGCCTTTTCATATTTTCAAATTTCTAAAATTTTTTTTTTTCTTTCCATGGAAGCGAGATGGATTTGGACACAGTCGCAGGGATGGGTTTGTTTCCGGAGCAGAACCGAAACAATGTTCATTAATGAGTCTTGTTTTATTATGGCCTTAGTCAACATGTGGTTCATAGTCTTTTGTTGATGTTGCTAGGACATACTTCCAGATAATTTGGGAGGAAAATCACCTCAACATTCTTGTTTGAATTTCTTTGAAGGTGTAGGATTGACATGACTTTCGCAAATAATCAGGGGCCGGGGGGATATGTCATCTTCTGATGACTCTTGTTAAAAATTGTACCGTAATTGTAGGGGGATCATTGACACATCAGAAATAAGGGTCCAAGCACCTTCTGACACGGGGAGTGGGAGGACCCAAAAGCAACAAAATCAGAAAGGATGAAGATTTACCAGCTTTTAATGGTTTTGAGGCCGGGGCCAACAGAATACAGTGCAGAGTAGTAGGGTACAGAACAGGATCTGGAGCTTGTGGATCTTGAGTGGAGCTCTTCGGGTAACTTGAGGGAGCAGGCGCCGATGGCGGGATTCGAACCCAGAAGAAGGCAGAGGGCTTGAAAGAAGGCAGACAGGAATTTTTAGAAACTATGATTTTTTAAATATTTTTTTATTTTTATCTGAAAAATTTAAAAATCTTTGTCTCCAAACGTTCAGGCCAGATTTATTTCAAATTTGCTATGGCACTTCCTTGGGACAATGTCTACCACATTTTTTCACAGTTTACAGAAATTTCTATTTTTGCATTTTTTATGATTTTTTAGGTTTTTTCATTTGCAAATTTAAAAAATCTTCAACAAAACTACTGAGTGGATTTGCTTCAAATTTGTAATAGAGCTTCCTTAAGACAAAAAATGTAAAAAATTTCATCACAGTTTTCAAAAATTGTGATTTTTGCATTTTTTACGAATTTCTTTAGTTTTTTTATCTGAAAACTTTAAAAATCTTCTTTTCCAAACCGACTGTCCAGATTTGTTTCAAATGCAGCTTCCTTCGCCCAGTGTCTACAAAGTTTATTCACAGTTTTCAAATATACTGAAATTTAAAATTTTTTCCGAAATTTTTTTAATATAAAAATTTCCCCAATTAACACTAGGAATATTTGAAGGGCCTAGACTTTACATGTTTCAAAGGTTTAACAATGGTTGCATATTCTTATTCCATGTTGAATACTCATGCAAATCTACTTTGTGATTATTTGTGAGAAACTGCCAGTGAGCTACAAATGGTAATATCCCATGGGGTTCAGACAGAATGGGATGCATTAGGTTACTGGCAGGTTCACCATCCTGGCATGAATGGAGAATAGAAAAATTGTGAAAAGCTTCAGAATGAGCAAATTCAAAATTGCTGATAGAAGTAGTCTAAATGCAAGTTGCAAGCACTTGGTACCTGCCCTCAACCATTTTCCTATTAGAGGACTGTCAAACTGGGCTGTGGAACGCCACGATTAAACCAAGGGACCCAAACATAGTAAATATACTCAGCAGTGATGCAATAGCTCACTGCAAGATCTAACTACTCCAGAATAGTTTAAACACATGTCCATGGCAACAGTGATAGCTTCACGAGGGACTGAATACGGGGGTCCCACAGGTGCTGGGAATCCTTGAAAATGCTTGGATGTGAATATGGTGTTCACATCATGGATAAAATTGCTTATAGTTTTAATAAAGTGCTTAAAACTGCTTGAAATTGATAAGATACTTGCATAGCTGTCATCATTATTTGCAATCTGGCCTGGTTATTTGATAAATATGTAATTTACCACAGCAACATGGTCCTGGAGAAGCTTGAAAATTTTCCTTGAAAATGTTTAAAAATCGGCCAGCTTGAATCTGACAGTGGAAAAGGTGAATGAACACTCAAACAAAAAAAAGACATTTCGGGCAGGATCTGAAGACTTAACAGAAATTAAGTCCCAACAGCAAAACCAGAAAAATGTTCAATGAAATTGAATTACCATGGCCTTCACAGGGAGATTTGCAATTGACAACCTTCTACAAAGTAAAAATAAAATGGAAGATATTCATTAGAAGAAGGTTAACATTTACAAGCCTTTGACACTATATTTCTTCATCTACCTTGCCCAGGCTGCTACCTTAGCTTTCTTGAGAATAGCCAGCATCCTGTTCTTAATTTCTTTGGTTCCTAGGGAGTACACAATGGGGTTCAGACAGGGAGGTAAACATGAGGCTGAAGACAAACTCACCATTCTGACATCCGGATTGAGTCGGAATAGGTGGAGGTCGACAATAAGCACGGTCACCAAAGGCATGAAGAAAATTGCCACTAAAATTAGATGCTCAGTGCAAGTTGCGAGTGCTTTGTACCTGCTGTCCACACTTTTCATTCTAAACACTGCAGTTAAAATACAGCAGTATGACATGATAATGAAGCTGAGGGGTCCACACAGAACTATTAATGCCAGAGAAGAGAGAGTGGCCCTGTGCAATCTGTGATCATTGCAGGATAGTCTGTACACAGGTGGGTAGCCACAGAAATAGTTGTCAATATTTAGTGAATTGCAAAAAGACAATTTTGTCATGATCAAAATCATGAACATGTTGGCGCTTACACAAAACAACCAAATAATCACTAAAATACTGATCATGCTTTTAGGTGTGTTAATTGAATTTTGCCTCAGTGGAAAACACACAGCAATTAACCTGTCATAGGCAAGTACACCAATGGAAAATGACTCTAACATGCCAAAACAATAATTGAAAAACATCTGTGCCAAGCACGCATTATAGGAAATAAAGTTATCTTTCACAAGAAATATCTTGATCATGCCAGGAATAATGGTAGTACTGATAATTAAGTCAATAACCCCTAAATTCACCACTGCAATATACTTTGGGGTGTGCAGGCGATGATCTGCCCATATAATTATGAGGACCCAAGAGTTGGCCAAAATTGTTATGATATAAGTGACAGCTATGAAAATTAAATAGAACTTAGCAAACTTTAACGATGTAAATCCAACAATATAAAACCCGTCTGGCCTAATTATGGAGTTGTTCAAGTTGGAAGACGTGGAAACTCTCATCTCGGTCTCCCGGACAACCCGATGGACTGTGGCACCTGTAGCCCATTCCTGTGAGAAACAGCACAATCAAGACATCATCCAGTACATCACCTCAAAACACACTGCTTCTTACAGTTTCAAAATAGCCATCCAATTATCTATGTAAAAAATGTGCACAATGCCATCTAAGCACCTAGGTAATACTATCAAATGGCACAGACAGACCCTAATGATAGGTTATTTGTTGAATCTGTTGAACAGGCTCTCTCTTATACCTTTTAACTCCTCTGATGAATATTCATGCATATATTTAGCATATCCTCGAGATGTCAAATGTCAGCATTGTTCTTGAAGTTGCTAAAGGGGTTGATCAGCAAATCAGCGAACAAGTGCTCTGCACATACTTTCCACATGTTTATTTCTAAGCATAGCTGCCAGTCTCATAAGCCCATGACATGATGAAATCAAGAGGAAAAAATCAGTATTGTAATGTCAGAGTTGTTAATTTTTTATTCAGATGGATTTGAAATAATGTTTATTGTACAAATACTGTGAAATGAATAGTCTAGAAATATTGTGAAATTAATTTTAATTCATTCTTATTTGAAGTAATTCTTTTTACTCATTTTTTCATATCTTTTGTATGACAAATTTCAATGGAAGAAATGTCATGTTGTAGAAGGCGGCACATATTATTTACTCAATACATCTTCTTTACAGTATAGCAGACAGCACCCTCAGTGAGTTTAGCTCACGTTTAATTTTTGAAATAAGGGCACAGCCATAGAACTGGACTTCAGCAGACATTATTTTCTTTATTGCCGACATACATGTATATGTTTATGATTTATATATGAGTTTAAACTAGTTCATGAACTCAATCCCAATTTGAGGAGGGGGAGCAGGAAGGATATATTTTTTACTCTGTGTTTACAAACAGGATTTTTTTAATGATAAGTATAAAGTCGTTGATCAATGTCCCCCACACAAAATCTGGTGCTGTTTACAACTTTTTTCAGTCATTTTGAACAATGTCCCCCGCAGTATACCTTCATCCCTAGTATCCTTATTGAATCTGGTGCTGTTTAGATTCGCTGTCTTTTTTCATTCTGGAACCTTCTTTCTTTCCTACCTTCAAAGCTATTGTAATTTCTCATTAATTAAGGTTTACATCGTTCCTTCCTCCCTCTCTAGTACCCTTATTACCACAATGCAGTTCACTATATAGTCCGTTGAGTGCACTTTCTGAAGTTCTGTTTGGCTGCATGTGTGCACCTGTGTGAGTGAGAGAGTGTTATGCATGTTATTCCACTCAGAGCTCCAAAATACTGTCCCCCTCCTCAAAATTTTTGGACCACAAATAAAACCTTGGTCATCGTTCCTCACTGTTTACCCAATGTGTTTGTTAATACCTTCAAATTAAAGCTCAAAGTCTTTTTGAGCTCATAACCACATATAATTTCAATTCACATTATCCTGTTGTGTGTTTACAACCAAAAAACAGCTTTTTTTATTGTATTAACATCAATGAATATTATTGATAATAAAATTGTCATGCCTCCAGTGCAGCATTCCACTTTCGTCAGGATTCAGCCCTCACCTGAACATTAACCACCAGCCTGCCCCTGCCTCATATCCATGTTACCCAATCGTCTCAGTCCCTGTAGAAATACCCTAGTCCCCCAGTTTGGCTTGAGCCTCTCCTTGGTCATCGTTTAGCTGAGTAGTATTCTGTGGTTTTGTAGAGTGCTCCCTGATTCTACCTGCCTTCAAGATCTCCTGTTTGATGTTAGACTGTGGCCCCTGACAGTTTCATCTGCAATCTGTAGCTCTGTATTATTATCCTGTGTTGAAATCCTGTGTTTACTGACCCACTACACCTTCAGTCACTAAAAGGCTGTTTTTGCTTGGCATTTGAATCCTATATCAACATTTCATCATGACAAGGGTTCACCGTCCATCCAGTTATGGAGATCTGAGCTGTCAGACTGTCAGACCACAGGAACGCCGAGCCCGGTTGCTGCCAGGGCCCTGTTTGTACTGTGGGGAAGATGGGCATCAAGCCTCAAAGTGCCCTGTGAAATCACTGAGGAAACCAGAAGTGCCCAGCCCTATACCTCACAAAGAAATAATCTCTCGGCACACGCTAACTGTCCAGAATTTTGTAATTCAAGTACGAGTGGCCTCTGGTAACCACTCCCTTCTCACTCTCAGCCCTGATCAACTCCAGCATGGCAGAGAACTTCATGAGAGCTAAGCTGGTATGGCAGCTCCGACTCCTCCTGTGCCAGGCTCCCATCACCATTGCAGCTCTGGATAGCAAACCCGTAGGAAGCGGATGTATCCTCCATCAGACGGCTCCCATATCCTTCACTGTTGGAAGAGGCCACATGGAGCAAGTCCTCTTCCTCATTCCACCCGTCTCCAAACAACCACTCATTCTCCGCTTACCCTGGCTCAAACTGCACAACCTAACTATCTCCTGGGAACAAAGGCAGGTCAACTTCCGGTCGCGGTATTGTCATCAGCACTGTAGCCCCCTCACCTGTCTCACCACTAGCATCGAAAGCCCAAACACTACCTCCACCCTCAAAGTCCTGGAAGAGTATCGCCATCTGTTGGCTGTCTTTAGTAAGACCAAGGCCATCCCCTCCTTCCTCATCACCCGTGGGACTGCTTTTGAGCTGCTGTCTGGTGCTTCACTTCCTCGGAGCGTTTTGTATCCTCCCTGTGGCAGAAACCGTGGCAATGCAAGGTGTTTTGAAAAGATGGACCCAATGTCAATGCAGTACATTTCCAAATCGGGTCCATCTTTTTGAAACAATCTGTATATCTAAGAGGTGCTCCAAAGGGGAGTCATCCGACCTTACACCTCTCCAGCCCCAGCCAGCTTCTTTTTTGGGGAGAAGAAGGATGGAGGTCTCTGCCCCTGCATCGATTACAGGGGACTAAATGAAGTCACAGTGAAGTACCGGTATCCCTTCTCTCTGGTTCCCAGCACAATAGAGCCGCTCTGGGAGGCTAAGTATTTTACTAAGCTTGACCTGCGCAGCACTTACAGCTTGGTCCGCATATTGAAGGGCATGAGTGGAAGACACCCTTCAGCACCAACTCTGGCTACTATGAGTACTGTGTGATGCCAAATAGGCTAGTTAACACTCCATTCGTGTCCCAGTCCTGCATCAACAATGTGCTACGAGACATGCTCAGAAGATTTGTGATTGCCTACATCCTGGTGTATACTCCATCCTACCCTGAGCATGTCTGCCACATGAAGAAGGTACTAGCCTGTCTCCTGGCTCACCAGCTCTTTGCAAAGGCCGAGAAGTGCATCTTCCACCAGACCACCATCTCCTTCTGAGGGTATGCGATCGAAGCAGAGGGGGTATTCATGGAGCCGCGAAAAACTGAAGCGATAGCAGCCTGGCCAGTCCCACGAACATTAAGGAGCTTTGAACGCTTCCCGGGCTTTGCCAACCTCTTCCGTCGATGCATCAAAAATTGCAGTATGGTTGCCATGCCTCTCATGTCATTGCTCAAGGGGAAACCACGGGGCATCAATTGGAACCCAGTGGCACAGTCGACTTTCGATGACCTCAAACAGCGGTTCACAACAGCCCCTATCTTGAAGCTTCCTGATCCCAATTAGCCCTTTATGGTAAAAGTGGATACCTTCGGACTTTCGGTTGAGCTAGTTAAGGGGTTAGAGGCGAATGGGGAGGCTCCTGCAGACTTTATTTTCAAGAATATTTTATTTGCGCCTCTTGTGCATGAAATTTCTTAATTTTGCCTGAACTCAAGAATCGCTTAAGTTTATACAAACGTATTTTGAAGTTGTCAAAGGGAGTGGCAGGACCCAAATTCAGCACAATCAACACAGGTGACTCTTTACTGGCTTTCAATGGATTCTGAGCAGAGGTAAACAGAATGCAAAACAGGGTAGCTTGGTGTAGATCAAGGTTTGGAGCTTGTAGGTCTTGAGTGGAGCTCTTCTGGCAACCCCTTGCCACTCTGACGGCCCGTCCACTTGTTTTCTTAAAAACAAGAACAGCTTTCAATTCACTTTGGGTACGCCTTGGATAGGCATTTTAGGCAAATGTTACCAGAGTGGTAAGGGGTTAAGGGAGCAGGCACCGATGGCAGGATTTGAACCCAGGTGGCCCACACTGCAGGCGGGAGTGTTACCACTGGGCCACTTCAGACTCGGCAGACTGGGTCATATCCACACAGAGAGGCAGTGGAGTGGCAGGACGGGTGGCTTAGACAGGGGCTTGGAAGACAGCAGACAGGAACCAGGAAGCACACAGGCAGAACTCAGAGTCAGAGGCAGAAGGCAATCGGGTTTACTGGGGATGGAGCAAGAGGACATAGTCAGAGGCAGGCAGAGTCGATTCCAGGAAGTCAGGCCAAAGTAAATGCTGGAGAGTAGTGCATGCTGCAACGACAATCTGGCAGTGAGTTAGTGAAACAGAGCTGCTTATATACTGGCTGGTTAACGAGACTCAGCTGAGAGCAGTTGCAGTGGAAGGACTGTGGCCAGCAGTGGAAGGGGTGTGGCCAGGCAGAGGGAGAGGCAGCAGCAGCAGACTGTAACAGAACCCCCCCCTCAAGGGGCGGCTCCCGACGTCCCATAAGGAAGGACCACCAAGGCCGGGTGGGCGGAGGGGGCCGGAGGCAGGCCCTTATACTCTTCAGAGCCGGAACAATCCATCTCCTCAGCTGGATCGTCAGGGAAGCCTGAATAGTCGGAGTCCATGTCGACTGATTGTTCTTCAGCAGAATTGTCAGGGGAGCTCCAGTGGTCGGAGTCCCCGTCGACCGATGGTTCCTCAGCAGGAGAATCCCCCACAGGGAGATCAGGCCGGGAAGATGTGCTGGCCGGCAGGCGGGGATTGCGCGAAGGTAGGTGGTGCCGGAGGGCTGGTCAGGATGGGGATGATGGAAGTCGCTGATGAGGTCTGGGTCGAGGATGTGGCGAGCTGGAACCCAAAACCTCTCTTCAGGACCACAGCCCTCCCAGTCCACTAAATACTGGAGTCCCCTCCCACAACAACGGGAATTAACCAGTCGCCGCACAAAGTGAGCTGGACTGCCGTCCATCAGACGAGGAGGAGGAGGAGGTGGAGCAGCCAGTGACAGAGGACTCTCGTGGACCAGCTTCAATTTGGACACATGGAAGGTGGGGTGGACATGCATGGAGTGAGGAAGCTTGAGTCTCACCGCCATTGGACTGATGACCCTCTGGATGAGGAATGGGCCAAAGAACCTTAGTGCCAGCTTCTTAGACTCCACCTGGAGAGGCAGATCTCGGGTGGAGAGCCACACCTTCTGGCCAACCTGGTAGACTGGGGCAGGAGAGCGCCGCTGGTTAGCTGAGGCAGCGTAATGCCCAACGGTGCGCTGGAGGGCAGAGCGAGCCTGGGCCCAGGTTTGGCGACAGCGGCGGACGAGGGCTCGGGCTGACGAGCAGGGGACCTCTCTCTCCAAGGCTAAGAAAAGTTGAGGCTGATATTTAAAGATGCCCTGGAATGGAGAGAAGGCCTGTGGCAGAGCTGGTGAGGCAATTGTGAGCCTAATCCACCCACAGGAGTTGCCTGGACCAGGAGGATAGATTCTGGGACACCATGCAGCGGAGGGCAGTCTCCATCTCCTGGTTCATACGCTCCGTCTGCCCATTGGACTGGGGGTGGAATCCTGAAGAGAAACTGGCAGTGGCTCCCATCAGGCTACAGAACTCCTTCCAAAAGCCTGAGGAGAACTGAGGACCCCGATCGGACACCATATCCACGGGGAGGCTATGCAGGCAGAAAATGTGTAGCAGGACCAGTTGTGCATTCTCCTTAGATAACGGCAGCTTGGGCAGAGGGACGAAGTGAGCCATCTTACTAAAGCAGTCGGGCTTGGCGTTGCGGGACCCTGGGCGGTAGGAGAGAGTGAAGTTGAAATGGGTGAAGAAGAGGGACCAGCGGGCCTGGCGAGAGTTCCACCTCTTGGCAGTGTGGATGTACTCAAGGTTCTTGTGGTCTGTCCACACTAAGAAGGGTTCCATGGCGCCCTCCAACCAATGCCGCCATGCCTCAAGCGCCAAATTCACTGCCAACAGCTTCCTGTTCCTGATGTCGTAGTTCCTCTCGGTAGAAGACAGGCGCCGAGAGAAGAAGGCACAAGGATGATGCTTCTGGTCAGAGGCAGACCTTTGGGACAGGATTCTGACTGAGAGCTTGGGCGCATGCGCACTAAGAGACCGGCAGTGAAGTGTTTGGCGTCTGTGTTTGAGTTTGGCGTCCGTGTTTGTTTGTTAATTTCTTTTTTTTCAAATGTTTTAAATGTTTTTATGTAATCCCCAGTGAGGGTTGTGTGTGGACTAAGTCCTCACCTGAAGTCAACCAGGCATGGATCTCCTTTATTTCGCCCTGTTGCGGCTTTTACCGTACTTTCTCTTTAAGGGGATGTCAGCAGAGCTGTCATTTCAGAAAGGATTCGTCATGTAGTATATCCCCATAACATGCTGCTGCAGCTGAACTATGTAAATAACCAAGCAACAGATGTTTTATTGCAACTGCTAGCATTCATTCATAAAGACTTAAGGAAGGATCATGGCTTTTCTGCTCGTGATACGAGGAAGAAAATCAGGAAGTGGGGGAGAAGAGGAGGCGTCAGAGTGCGTCTTAAGAGGCAGCGGCTCAACAGGTTTCCACTGCCATGTATTATGGCCAATGTCCAGTCCCTGAGGAACAAAGTGGATGAGCAAACAAAACAACAAACGCTACTGCAGCTCTGTGACCATCAGAGAACAAATATGTGCGCTAGATGTGGAATTACTGTCTGTATCGCTGCGCCTGTTTTATCTTCCCCGCGAGTTTCCTCAAATCTTTATAACGGTTGCATATATTCACCCCAAGGTAAATGCCGCCTCTGCCTCCCACACAATATTTGATGTTGTACAGAAACTGCAGTCTATTTCACCGGAGCCTTCAAATTTTATACTGGGTGATTTTAATCATGTCTCATCGAAAAAGAGTCTAACCAATTTTTACCAATATGTTACCTGTCCTACCAGACGGGGTAAGACTTTGGACTTGTGCTACGGGTCTATTAAAGACGCTTTTAAATCACTCCCTCTCCCCTCCTTGGGCACTGCCGATCATAACTGCGTGTATCTCTCCCCCACCTACAAGACTGCCCTTAAGAGGGAAAACGTCCAAACAAAGGATGCGAAAATCTGGACGAACGATGACCTGCTCTCTCTGTTTGACTGTATGGATTGGGAAATGTTTAAGAAATCTTGTGAAGATTTGGAAGAACTAACTGATGTTGTCTGCTCATATGCTGCTTTCTCAGGCCTTTTTTTTTTTTTACGCGAACGATCATTCGGTTACGTAAAGGTTACGCAAAAAAAAAAATAGGGGTGAATATGTCTTGGCCAAAGTGATCAACAGTTCATGAACATTTTCTTTGTGTGTGTGAATAAACTTCTATATGTTTACTGTGCAACCTAGTAACAATATGTCTTCATTTTTGTGCTTAACTGACGGTCGTATCCACACTACATGCGCCCCGCGCGTGCTATACCGTAATACGCTAGTGTCATCTCTATACAGGCCTCTACCTGTATATACCAATACGTGCTGCAGGGCATAGATTAATCTTTTACTTAATGTCTTGATTTAATATCAATTACTTCATTCTACTCAACGTGATGTGTCAGTTGGGGGTTTGTTTTTGTTTTGTTTTCTTTTTTTTCAAACAATTGTCCTTCCCCGACCGGTTTTGTTTTTGTCATCCCAGTGCGACATCAGTTGCGTCAATTAAGAGATTCAGAAGGTCTAATTGGTCAAATTGTCTGAAGTGTTAAAAAAGTAACCAATGAACGTTGTTTTTATATGCGACTCCTAGGATCTCACGAGGTGAGTTAGTTGTCTGACGTCAGCACTGAACAATATTTCACATGTAGATGTTTGCATACTAGTTTTATCAAAGACCTGGACTATACATTTCGATGTCGTTCTGTAAGTGTAAGTGATAAAAATGGTAGCCTGCTAAAGACTGAAATGCAGTTTCTCTAAACTGAGTATTGAAGAAAATCTCTGTTGTTTAGTTTCTTCTTTTACCGCTGATTTGACTATTCCAAAACGGGCTGTTTAATTCACTGTTAATCCCAGTTGGAAATAACTTGCACATGGAGCGAATGGTAATGATGAGACACGTGAAGCACTTTATTAAAAGTTCAGTTGCAATGGAAAATGGTTGTGCCCATGGGAGAGGTCAACATCACACACAGAATGAAGGAAAATAGGCAGTTTAAGTAGTGTGAAGGAGTGACAAATAACACCCAGGCCATCCAGGAAGCTGCCCCCCCATCCAGCCCATCCCAGAGGAGCCGGTTCTGCTACAGGATGTCAAAACACCTCATCCTAATTTAATAAGATCAATGGTGGCCGTCTGCCGGCACCCAGTTGATTTGCATAGATACTATAGTGCAGTGGTTCCCAAAGTGGGGGGCGCGCCCCCTACAGGGGCGCAGAGCAATTGCAGGGGGAGCGCGGGGCGCGAGAAGCGAATTTTTTTTTCCCCACTGGAAAAAACAGAAAATGATTTGCATACAGCAAATCAGCAACCTTGTTCCGGACCACTGAAGGAGTGTCTTGATACAGTTGAATTTTTTCTGTCTTTACTGGCCTTGCATCGAGGTACGGTCTCGGAACCACTGACTGCACAGTCCATTCGCTGCCCAGAATACTGCGATTACATCATAAATGCCTGCCTTAATCTCAGCGTAACTGTCGGCCAAATCATTCATCTAGCCTGCCATTTTCATAAATAAATTTTTATGAATGTAGTTGTTCAAATATTTGAAGCTGGTAGAATGAGCTGGTTTCAATCAATGTAGTCTAACAATACCCAACTCGCCGCTTTTTTTATCCTGCACTGATCTGGCATATTAATAATAAACTAGTTAGTGACACCGAACAAAATCCGATGAATACAAAGAAGAAATAACCGAGATTGCGTCAGCTTATTCTCAAAAATTTGAATGCTCTGTAGGCCTACAGATTATTTTTATCTAGCCTAGCTACTGAACGTAACAAACATATCGGTAGGTTTGGCAAGTGGTGTTCATGAATTTTTTTTTCCCACTTCGCTGTCGGCTGTTAATATTGGTTGATTATGGTGCTTTCTTTCTGCATCATAGAAACATAATTTTAAGTAGACGGCTATACTCAGGCAGAGGGGTGTGATACAGCCTAATGATTTTATACTTTAAAAGAGGTTTTGAATTATTAGGTCTTCGTGTCCTTCATTTGAAAATGCGGTGGCCGTTTCCAAACCTGCCAATCATTTTTAATGTTTCCAGCTAGACAAAAATCATCTGTTCAAAGCATTCATATTTTCTAGAATAAGCTAACGCAATCTCGGTTGTTTTTACTTTGTAAGTGCAAGGCCAGTGAAGCGAGAAAAATTTAACTGTCTGGAGACACTCCTTCAGAGGCCCTGCACAAGGTCGCTGATTGGCTGTATGCAAGTAAGTTTCTGTTGGTGTCCGGAACTTTATTGGGAAAAAAAATTTCACACATGACAAGAATGAATGAATAAATAAATACAGTAAATGACACTGCTACCATAACGTGGACAAATTTTTGACGGAGCTCCCACGTAAACGCAAAGCAGAGGATGAAGCACCGCCAAATGAGCTTCTAAAGCAATTTCCTTCCAAGGCAAAGACTAGAAAATATGATTATTACACATATCTTGCCTTTGGCTTCACCTGTACAACGGTGGGTAATGAGGAGAGACCGCAGTGTGTTGTCTGTCTTAAACAAACCTTTAGGTTTTTGTGTTTTTTTTTCCTCTCAGGGAGTTGGTCATGTTTTAAAACCCATTTTTGCAGAGAGGCAGTTTTTCAAAAATGCATTAATAGCAAATTTGTTGAATATTAAAAAAAAGAAACCTGTTACACTGAACATAATTACACGGTTAAGGTGCTTGAAAACAGTTACACTTAAAATAATTACACCGTAAAGGCGGTTTGTTATTTTGTTATTTATTTCTAATTCTAAAAGTAGTTGTAGTTTATGACAACCTGCAGTTTATGGCAGTTTACTTTTACTTTTTCAAAAAAGGTTGAGGTTTATATTAATTACAATGTGTGAAATAAACTGCAATGGACTCTGAAAACAAAATATGTGTATGTATGTCCTGTTTTTTTTTTTGGGGCGCAAAAATTTTCTTATGTACCAAAGGGGGGCCCAGCAGAGAAAGTTTGGGAACCACTGCTATAGTGTATAGCGGCAATCACAGCATTGACCGAAAGCAATTGGCTCTCACAGCTCACCATCCGTTCGGAAAGATGAAAGACAAATTGGGGGAACATGCTGAGAAAACCTGAAATCTTACAACTCCCCCGTCTGATCATATGATCACCACAGACATCTATGATCACCATCATATTCGGGAGGGACAATCAAAAAATACATGAAGGACAAAATATATAAAAACAAGACACACATTAAAATGAGTTGACTGAGACTGATCGTGGGTCCAAAATTGATTTTTGTCCATTAAATACGCTGCCATCTGAGGTTGCAAATGGTCCCAAAAAGGTCCACTCCGATATCACAGGGTGAAGCGAAAAACACCACTGATTAGCCAATTTTAGGGGAGAATTCTCCACCTATCCTCCGATTTGATTGGAGCGATAATGCCTTCCACGATCTGTGATTCAGCAGTGGCAAAATATGTTTGTCATTGTCCATCAGTGTAAAGTGAATCCAATCCTTCACAATGAAGATCCCACAGTCAAGGTGTCCCAGCAGACACCTTCGCTCCCCTGGTTTTGTCTGATGTCCCACTTCTCCTGTGGCTCCATGTCCGGCTGTCGAGGCAGAGGTCACTCAGCCTCCTGAAATACACAGGAAAAGAACACGGCAGTATCAAGAGTTCATGGCAAACAAAATAAAGCTCAGCAGACTAAACCACAACATGGAATCAGAACGTAACCACAATATTGACCGAACATTAAGACTGTTACGACCTGGTCTAGGTTGGACCGTAACAGGTGAAAAAGGACGAGTGTGAAGGCGGGAAAAAAGGGAAAAGAAAACAAAAACTGCTGGCCACTGTACAACCACGGTCCCTAGCTGCCTAACCAAAACTGCCTTTTCCTGTCTTGTCTTCAGGGGTTACCGAGTACGAGGCGATTTTACACACAGAGCTTCAGAGCACAGTGTCTGCAGGCTGAGACGCAGTGTCTGAATAGTGTAACCCCCTACCGGAAAGCAAATTTCCACTCAGGATAGTCCTCAAAAATAACAAAGGAAAAATAACAAAGCAAAATAATAACACAGTGTCCTGATGGAAGGATTTAACAAAACCCAGCTAGGAACACTCTAACTAACCGAGGTTGCAAGCGCCAAGCAGGGGGGCAAAGCCAAATTGAAGTCAGATGACGAGGCCAGAGTCGCTACCGATAAATTTCACTGAGGGAGAAAGACAGGTTAAATATAACTCTATGTCACTGCACTCGGAGGCCCAGCTAGTTCGCAGTGACTTGCATGTACGCATGCAGGTCTTCCCTGTGCCTCACTTGCTGAACCAGTGAAAAATAAAACCTGTAAAGGACCTTCCCATTTTGCATCTAACATTAACCGCTGTGGTTTATGTTCCATTAACAAATGACCTGGAACAAGGACAAGTCCCCCGTCAGGTACCTCCTTTCAAGCCTCCGCCACCTGTTGGGATGCCGCTCGGACTGCCTCAGTCAATGCTTTGCAAAATGAGCTGGCATGTGTTATACTCTTTTGGCAGAATGAGGGATGCTGCAAATCTTTTGACCATTTATCCATGTCTTCAGGTTTGGTTGGCTTGTGATTGAAAAAATGCCGGTCACCCTTCCTGTGCTGTGTCAACGCTCTCAGTTTTACAGCTGCTGCTGATGTTTTGCCATTAGCTGAGGAATCAGAATTGTAACTCTCATTGTCACTATCGTCATTAAGGGTAGCGCTTGGCATTGTTTTGAAAAACTGTTTCCAATCATATTCCTCCAATTCTTTCACAGGATAGTGACACTGAGCAGCAACTGATAGATCAGACTGTGGACTGCAAAAAGGCGGGCCTGAGAGCTGTGCTACGGATGCGGCCATTCCATTCTCAGGGATTGCGGATACTTCAGTTTCAAAATCTCTCACCCTCGCTTTCAATGCCTTTATCTCTTTTGTTCTTTTTGCTTTGACACCTTTCAACTCCTCAGCCAGAGCCCGAACCTTCTCTCTTTCAGCATTCAACAAACGCTCGGCTTCACACTTGGCATTTAACTCTGTCCTTCTTCACATATGACTGACAATTAACAAAGCCAGCGGAACTTTCTCCTTCTCTGGCAGACGTTGCATTTTGCCCCGTGCTCTCTTTATGTCATCTATGGACCAAATATGATTTTCGTTAAGATTGAAACTGTACTTTAATTCTATTTTGCGCTCGTAATCGTCCAGTTTCAAAAACGACTGCAAAAAACCCTTAACGGTATTTAACACAATTTCAGAATCAATTTCTGGTACTGCTCTGCCACCTTTCTCAGTGGTGGGAATTTCATGCGCGTGTCTACGTTTTCTGAACATGATCGTGGCTATTTAGAAAATACAAAGCTTCCAGTTAGTCAACGGATGTTACTTTAAATCCAAATTATTTAAAGGTACTGCCTCTCCTCAGGGTACACCGCACCTCTCAATTCCTTTATTTAACCCGGACGACATTTCCAAAATTAGCACTCTGGTTTCTACTTTTAACCAATTTTGTTTAGGACTCTGAAAACTAAACAAAATGCCATCAATTAGGACACCGTTTCCTAATAACAATGACACTCAATTTCATTGGAGAACACTAGGCTACTAAAACGAACAAACATTAAACATAGACTCAGTGAGCGCTTAAACACAACTGCCTGACAATTTACTGCTCAAATGTTCTAACAGGTCCCACCCGACGAACAGCCCAGCACAATGACCGAATTGCCCGAAATACAATTCCTCGTTACTGCTAAAAATTTGTTCCGGAGGCCTCTCACGCCTTTGTCCATTTGCAAATTATTGGAGGTCTTGTCGATCAATACCCTCGCAGTATATTCTTTCGACTCACTCCCACGCAGATTTTGTGTCCTTAATTTTTGCTAAATTAATACACGTGCACAGCCAGCTTATCTCCTGTGTACCGTGAAATGTCGCTTCCAAAAAGCTATCAGATCCAGGTCATCCACGCGCAGCCAAAGTGCCCAGGAGTTCCAAACTCCAATGACTAAACAACAAATGCAGCAACAGGCCCAAATCACAACCAGGCATCGTACACTGATATTAACAATTACCGCTCTCCCCAATAAAAGTCTCTTTCAGTGTAAGTACTTCACTCAACAATTTTTCACTCCGTCCCAAACAGCCATAAACTAAACGGCTCAGAGATTCTTAAATTCTTTTTCGAGCAAGGCAAGATAAACTGTACCCACCAGATAACGGAGGAAGAAGAGTCTCGGGATGGAAAGGCCACACTCCAGTTATTCTCCCCATCACCAGCGAGGTCGTCTCTCTTGTTTCTTGTCGATCTCGGTAGGACCTCCAACTGAAGAAAATCTCTGTTGAATAGTTTCTTCTTTTACCGCTGATTCGACTATTCCAAAACGGGCTGTTTAATTCACTGTTAATCCGGGTTGGAAATAACTTGCACATGGAGCGAATGGTAATGATGAGACACGTGAAGCACTGTATTAAAAGTTCAGTTGCGATGGAAAACGGTTGTGCCCACGGGAGAGGTCAGCATCACACACAGAATGAAGGAAAATAGGCAGTTTAAGTAGTGTGAAGGGTGACAAATCACACCGCCAGGAAGCTGCCCCCACCAGCCCATCCAGAGGAGCGGTTCTGCTACAGGATGTCAAAACACCTCATCCTAATTTAATAAGATCAATGGTGGCGCCTGCGGCACCCAGTTGATTTGCATAGATACTATAGTGTATAGCGGCAATCACAGCATTGACCGAAAGCAATTGGCTCTCACAGCTCACCATCTGTTCGGAAAGATGAAAGACAAATTGGGGGAACACGCTGAGAAAACCTGAAAACTTACAGTATTGTCAGACAGTTAAATCATAACCCGTGTCATACACTGAAATTGAAGTGAGGGGGCTGTTGCTGGATTGGAATATCAGCGCTGACCGCTTGTCCCGTGACAGTTGCTGGCACTGTGATCTATTTATGACACCGTTCAATCCATCGTTGTTTGACAGGCTACAAAAAGGAGCTCGACGCTGTAGACAGTTCTTGGAGATGTTATGACTGAAATTAATTTTTAGGTAAAGCACATATGTTTGTTTGGTTTTTTTTTTTCAGAATCGGGAGGACGTCATTTAGGCAAGCTATAACTTTACGCTGAATCAGGCAGTTGTCAATCGGGAAATCCGCGACATCACACTATTCACAGTTAGTCAATACATTTTTGGTATCATCAATCGGTTACGCCAAGTTTTTCTGCGTAACCGAACGGTCGGTTACGCTGGCGCATTTTGACGAGAACGGTGTATCGTTCACGCCGGAGTTTGAAAAAAAAAAAAAGGCCTGCTTTCTGCAGAGATATGCTTATTCCCAGTTAGAGGGTTAAAATTTACCCAAACAATAAGCCGTGGGTCACTAAATCTGTTAAGTTGTCTATAACAAAAAAGAAATTGGAATTTCAAAAAGGAGAGGCATTAGACCTACACTCAGCCACTAAGGAGCTCAAAATGGAGATCTTAAAAGCAAAACAGAGCTATAGAACTATACTGGAGAACAAAATGGCTTCTAACAGTCTTGGCTCAGCCTGGAGCTGCATGACGAATATTGCTGGCCTCCAGAACAAAAAAGACAGCACCAGTATCACTTTAAATGGCTTTAGCTCTGATGCTGACTTTTCTAATGCTTTAAATTGCTTCTATAATCATTTCAACGTGTTTGATTTTAGCATAGAGGTACAGGAACTAAGTCTTAAAGTGCGTGATAATCAGCACTTTTCTGTAAATCAAGAGGGTGTTGAAAAAGCCTTCCAGTGCACAAAAGTGAACAAAAGTCACAAGCCAGATAATATCTGTGGTTGGCAAATTAAAACCTGAGCAAAAGAATTCAGTTTTTCATTATATTTTTAAAAGATCCTTGGAAATGCAGCGTGTCCCTAAAATCTGGAAACATGCTGTTATCATACCTGCCAACAAGCATGGTTTGCCCGTAATGGTTACGGTTTTCAAAAGCACAGTCTGGTTTACAGCTGAACAAAAACAAATTCCGGTTTTTCAGAAAATAACAAATAGTATTAAAAGGGGAAAAAAGCGGAAATGCATCATTTCTAGATTGAAGGAATTAAAAATTGCCATGTGAAGAACAAGAGGTGTAATTTCATCTGGAGTATAGCAGGACGTCACACACCCGCTCTCTGTGTTGATCTCCAGCCCCTTGTTTACAAGCCCGGTCCGGCTGCGTGTTCATGTATGTCCATGTGAATCGCTGCCTGCTCCTTCCCGAGAATGCATTCATACAGCCAGTGAGCAGAATCGCCTCCTCCTCCTTCCCGAGAATGCATTCATGTAGCCAGTAAGCAGTGGCAGCGCGTATTTTTTAAAAAGCGAAATGACGGAGAGCGGAACGAAACGTTCACCTGAAGATGAGCAGGATCCGAAATTACTTCTAAATAAACAATGGTCGTTGGCAAAGAAGTTGTCGGATAAAGAAAGGGACAGAACCCGGATTAATATTAGCCTTGCATGTCCAAGGTGGAGAGCACTGCGAGAGCTTAAAGGGCTACAGTTTGACTCGGAGCTAGCTCTTCTTCTCCTGGACGGGTAAGTAACAACATAAAGTCAAATGTCTGCTTTAATTAGTGTTACAGTAATGTTAGGCACATGTCACTATGGCGATTCAATTAAATATAATGTTACAATCGTAGCATGGGTTAATGTCCGGAGTTTGAGTTGTTAGCGGCTCGGTCCCAGCAATGGGCCAGGTGTTACGGTTGTGTTAGGTGAGTAGCCCGTCAGCCAGCTAACATTTGCAGTTAGTGCAGATCTGCAGTTTTGTGAGCATTTCAGGTTCGATGTACTGAGTAGTAAAGCCACGGAAACTTAAACTGGCCCGTCATTCTGCCAAATAGCAGAGGTTGAGGGAGGTGTGGCTCATGACACACTTTGTTTTGGTCTGCAGGCAGTGCACAACAGCAAACCTAGCGGTTAAACGATTTCGCTTTTTTGCCCTTTAAAACATAATGATAAAATAAAACATGAAACATGTTTGTTTATTCCCGTCTCTTCAACGCTAGTTTATATTTACCAAAGACGGCCATTTTGTTACAATTGCTGAAAATCTGTTGGTTCATTTGCGAAAACAATCGGCACACCTCGCTGGTTATGAAGATTATAAGGAATCACAGAATTGGCCAAGGTGTTTCAATTGGAACCATTCTCGGCTAAAATCGGAACTGCTGCACAATAGAAAATAAGGGACAGTAACTGCATCATTATTGACGTTACTTATCAGTAACACTGACAATTTATTTTGATACCAGTTGATCATTGTGGAAGTTACTTGCCAGTGACACTGACAAATTAATGCTGATACCAGTTGATCATTATTGAAGTTAATGATAAGTCTTGAGCATAATTGAAGTTACTTACCAGTAACACTGTGGCAAATATATTTTGATACTAGTTGATTACTTTAGTTGAATGTGATGTATAATGATGATGTATTTAAATAGCAGACGCTTCAGATATCTTTTGTTTGGTCAGTGAAGTTGCAAACTTGTTGCATACTGAAGACACATTCTCAGATTTAGTTACCCAGTTTCCATTAAATATGACCCATCTGTCTAATTGTTGTGAATTTGTTTTTCTTGGTCCTTTCACTTACTGTACTAAAGGGGTTTGGACATAACTAAATAACAATATTCATCACAGTAATCACAGGCATGTTACCTGGGCTATGAAAAGTTCTACTTTCTAGGATTTCTGTGTACAAAAGTGTCAAATTGAAGCTGAATTGTTTAGTCAAATTTCTGCCTCAAAGAGCTGGAAATGCAGTATTTAGCAGCTATTTTTTCAAATTTTTCCCCGGGGGAGGTTCCCCGTACCCCCACCTACGGGAGGGCGCGATTGCATGCTAGGTTTATTAGGATTATGGTTTTTCACTTTCAAAAGTTGGCAGGTATGTGTTATTGTCCCAGTCCCCAAAACCAGCTGTCCCGAAACGCTGAATGATTTTAGAACAATTGCTCTGACATCAATTATAATGAAAAACTTTGAAAAACTGGTACGTGAAGAAATTTTGAAAAACACAGATGTGCACTTGATCAACTACAGTTTGGTTATAGGCCTAAAAGAGGTGTGGAGGATGCTACACTGACTTTGCTTAAGCCCCAGTCACACTTAAGAATACGATCAGTTCCCGATAACTTACGACCGGTCGGATGCTCGCAATCGCCGACTGGTCAGTGAACCGCTTGCCGAGCAATCTGGGGTCGGGAACAGGTCTGTGCTGGTCGGCAGGTGGTCGGTAGGTTTTATGAATGGTTCACAATTCCTCCCGACAGGTCGGGGATTAATTTAGGCCGCGGACAAGTCGGACAGTGATCTTTCACAGGTCTGCGACTTCTCTGCAGCCAATCGTCGACAACTCTGCAAGGAGTCCCCGGGCTTATGGTCCGGTCAGGATGTGTAATGCATCTGTCGTTCTGGGACTGCTCGAAGACCTGTCGGAGACTTTTCAGTGACTAGTCGTAGACTTTCGGCGACTTGTCTCCGGCTGATCTCAGACTTTTGCACGCGAGTTCCAACAAGTCGGCGACCAGTCTGGGACTTTATAAAAGGCGGTTCAGCTTGATGATCCTCAGTCGGAAAATTCACTAGCTACTGAAAGCCATGCCAAAGAAATCCAGGAAGTCTAAGTCAGCAGCAGCTGCTCGCTCACCTCCGCCGTCCCCATGCCGAGAGGGGACTGCCATCCCCTTCAACCTGTTCCACAGAGAAGAAGTCTGTCTGATGGCTTGATGCAAGACCAGTAGCAGGATCTGGCAGAGTGGTTTGCCGATTATCCACTCTTTTACGACCAGAGCCACCGTTCCTTCAAAGACAAGGAGTTTAAAACAAGCTCCTTGATGACAAGGGCAGAGAATATGGCATCAGTGGCCATGAGATATGGCAATGGCTCCAATGTATGCGGACCATGTTTGGCAAGCTTTTCAAGAAGACAAAGAGTGGCTTGGCCAGACACCACCTCACAGCCGGACAGGATTGGATTCTCGAAAACTTCGCCCCTCTGACGGAGCATCTACCTCCAAAAACCAAATCAACAGAGCTGGGAATAGTGAGTAATACTTTATTTTTTTGTATGAAATTATAAAAATGTTTTAAGTTATAATTTCTGATTTTTAATTGTTTGCAATGTTTTAATTGAGGCCGTCCTCTGTATGTTATGACCCCAAATTATATGTATTTTTAAAGAGAAGTATCTGTGTCCCTGGAAGGATATGCTGGTAATGTAATTCATATTTAGCACTTATCAGTATTTACCTTCTGTTTCCGACCCTTGCCCTGTGCCTCCTTTTCTTTCTTGCAGCTCCCAGGCTCCACTCAGCCTGCACCAGGGTCAACATCACAGCAGTTGCCCACGTCTCAGGAGGAAGCACCCCGGACACAAGACTCCGACATTGAGCCAGATGATCCAACGTCAGGTGGTTCTGCAGCCTTGACCATGCAAGGTTTGTCACGTCCGCAAGTGCTGGTCGTGTCTCCAGAAAGAGAAGGGCTGGATAGAGTGATGAGGTGCTGGCTCTAATCTCCAAAAGGATGAGGGCAAGCAACCGGATGGAGCGGAGGCTGGATGAGGCGTTGAGGGGCAGCAGTAATCACAAGCAGGCCTTTGGCTATTGGCTGATGACTGAGATGGTGTGCCTGCCAGATGAACTTTGGGGTGAGTTCCGCCAGAAGGCATTCAACCTGCTGGCGACCTTCCAGGAAAGGGCCAGGTCTGGTCGTGCACCGACGCATCACCCACCACAGTATCCCCAAAGATATTTTCAACAACCTTACCAGCCACACCACTATTACCAGCAGCACTTCAGCATGGCCCCTTGGCATGGTCCTCCACCACCTCCCCAACAACAACTACAGCAGCAGACTCAAATGCAGCAGCACCAACAGCAACTGCAACCAACAGCAGCAGACGGCACAGCAGCAGCAGATCCATACAAGCTTGACGTCCCTCCTTAACAATCCAAGTGGCTCCCTGAATATTTCGGGGCTGCCCGATCTCATGGACACTTGGCCGGCCTCCACTTCATGTAGGTCACAACATTCACAACCTACGGCGTCTAAACGTCCAGAGACTGAAAAGCAGAACAATGATGGAGAAGATAATGACGAGTAGGGACAGTTAAATAAATACAAAACTGTGTTATTATTTGAAATAGTGCTGTCGATGATGATGCGTAGAGACAGGTTTTGAATCGGCAAAATTCTTTGTTGAAAATCTGTTGAAAAAATGTTCTTGTGTAACGTGTTAACATACAAGTTAATATACAAGTATTCCATGTACATTTATGTTGTTTACATTATTAGTGTAAATAATTGTTCTATGTGCCTGTGTTACCCTTCCCTCCATTTCTATTATTAAGACAACGGCTGTAGTACAATTTCATATAATAAGTGGTCCATTTAGAAAATGTTTTTTCTGTAAGTGACATTGTAGCATAGTCGAGTTCGTCAACCGTTATTGAGTAATCCAATGTCGTAAACACAGTGAGTCTCATTCATGAAACGTGAGCAGGACGAATTTGTGTGTAAACTGTTCACAGACGGAAATTTACGTGCATCTCCGCGTTCATCAATATTTTAGTAGCTCCGATCTTTTCGTAGCTACTAACAAAATCTACACATGCTGCTGACCACGCGTAGTGCTTGTGTAAATTTAAGAATGCTCATAAATAGTGCTTGTCACTATTGGAAATTACAATTTTAATTCATATTGCGCTCTGTTATGTATGTAGCATCCCAACCGGACCTTCAGACTCAAAAAAAAAAAAACTGATGGCCCATTATGCAGGCTCAGCATTTTAATTTCAGGACGAACAAACACACAGGCACAACGTAAGAGCTGAAAATAAAATAAAATAAACACAATTACACACATACCTTTCATTCCAAAACGTTTCACTGGCTAAATAATAATAAAAACAATAATAAAAACTTAATTAACGCACGTAGTTAACACACGTACCTCTGCGCCTTCCAGCTGGGTGCTAAAACAAAGCAAAAAAAAAAAAAAACCTCTTCCTAATTTCTCCTTGGCATACACACAAAAAAAACTTTGCTCGGCGTATATACATTTCACTCTCCTGCTTCTCTGTCTGTCACCGTACCAAATTTTTTTTTTTAAACAGCAAAGGCTCGCGCTCTCAATGCAAAGTGGGCTGCCTCCGCCGCATCCGCCTTTCAAATAAAAGCACACAAAACGACAAACTTCCGCATCCGTCTTGAACGCTTCATATGAAAATGATACAGACAACAAAACAACACAAATTATTGCCCATAACAAAAATATGGTTCACAAAATAATCACATTCAAATTATTGCGCTTAACAGAAAAATGTGGGTCATTTACAAAGTACACAATACGCAGATGTATTTTAAACAAGTGATATAGCCTAAACATGACAAAAGATGAAAAATATAATACATTTAGTTAAATTTGTTGGCAATTAGCAGGTTTATGATCCAGATTAGGTTCATGATTGTGAATTAGCCGCTGTAGTACTTCGTGGTGCAGAAAAACAGGTTTCATCAGGAATGACACTTGCGACCTTTTGTTATTCATGGGACGAGTTGTGACTGTGAGCCTCCTCCTCCTGTGGCTGATGTATTTTTTTTGTGTGCGCTAATGCGTTTCTTTGCCTCCCGTTTCATGTCAAACCATTTACGCTTCTCCACAGACATGGTTCTTTGTCTCTGTAGTCCAAAGAACCATGTCCGAGGAGAAGTAACGGCATCTGTCTCCTCCCTCCAGGCCTTCGCTTTGCCTGTCCCTGTCACACCACTGCTAACAGATGAAAATAAAATTTTTTTCTTGACTCCACTTCACCCAAAATTATTTCTATCTCCACTTCGGAATAATTCTTTTTTCTTTCTCTCTCTTTCTTTGTTTGCGCCATGACTGACAGGTCTACTGGATGCATCTACACCTCCTTATATGGTGGTCATTGGCAATTCATGGGCGGGGATATATGCTAATAGCTGATTACCGGGAGCGCACTGTCAGTTTACGATGGATTGGCATTCATGATCATACACACGAGTTTACGATCAGATCTGAGTTTCCTGCGGCGTTCATGAATCCGGAGTAGGTTTTTAGTAGCGTAGGCTTCTATGTGCAAATCTACGCACAAATTTACTAACGTTTCATGAATGAGACCCAATGATCATAAAGAAAATTGGTTCATAAGTTAGTACTTAATAAGCTGGTTTATATGTTATAGTACTTTATAATTAAGAACTCAAACAAAATAAGCTTGGGTAATAAACATGTTTCTATTGTGATACATGAAATACATCAATCAAAAGTGTTTTCAGTCACTCTTCCATCACATATTTTCACCAAATTTGACCATAGACAGAGTCACTCTGCCGTCACACGTTCAACCTGCCATGGAAGACTTCCAACTAAGGAGTTATAATAGTGTTTCAGATACATTCTCTGTGGCCTTGCATCCTTGGTTTCCCTGTTACCATTAACAACCTCATCCATGTCACCAAGATTGCCATGATCCCGGAAGGTTGTCATGTTCCAAATCCTCTCTGTCCACAGCGGCATTCTGTAGATTTGGGTAGCGCATCCGCATCAGGCTGTGTAGACACATTGCCACTAACACAATGGTGATCACGGTTTCTGGTTCCTGTCGCATTCCCCCAAGTAGACACTGGAAGCGATTGGCTAGGATACCAAAGGCATTTTCCACTATGTGCCTAGCCCTTGAGAGCCTGTAGTTAAACACCCTTTCTTTCAATGTCATGTTGTGTTTGGAGAAGGGTTTCATCAGCCATGTGCGGAGAGGGAAGGCGTCATCTCCCACGAGGAAGTATGGGATGTCTCTGTCATCATGTGGAAGTGACTGTACGTTCGGAATGTTGAGGGTATCGGATTCGATGCCAGCACGCAGTGTTGAGTTCTTGAAGACAGAGCAGTCAGATGTTGAGCCATTGGCTCCCACATCTGCCCATATAAACCTGTAGTCGGCGTCAACAACTGCAAGGAGGGTGACTGAGAAGAAACCCTTGTAATTATGGTACACAGAGCCGGAACCCGCAGGACAATTGATGGCTACATGTTTGCCATTGATGGCACTAAGACAGTGGTGGAACTGCTATCTGCTGGAAAAACGTTCAGCTATGTTTTCCAGTCATCCTGGGTTGTAGGTATGGGGATTACCTCGTTGTGGAACTCTTGTATAATGCTCGCACAAACTTCCCTCACGACCACGGAGACGGTGTTATGAGACACTCGGAAATTGTAGCCTAGGCTGTGGTAACTTTCCCCGGTGGCAAGGTGACGAAGGGTCAGCGCCAGCCTCAGACCAGGTTCAAGGGGTTTCCTGAATCTTGTTGTCTGCTTCCGTATCCTTTCAGAGAGATGTACCAACTAGGGCTGGGCGGTATATCGGTATTTTAATATATATCAATATATTTCTAAACGAGATATAACACGGGACAATATTGCTTGTATCGATATAGTTCATTTTGCTTTAAAAGTACCATACATGAGCAGCAAGTTCACACCTATTTCTCCTCTCCCTCTCCGTGTCCCTGTCTCTCACACACAACGTTTCTGCCCCGCCTCCCTCGCTCTGTGAGCACAAGCCCTCCCCCCTCCCCCTCCGCCTCCACTCTCACCTACACTCAGCGACAACATGGAGACTGAGTGCACCGCAGAAGAGGGGTTGGTCGGTAAAAAAAAATATATATATATATATATATATATATATGCTGCATTCGGTAACACTGGTAAACACGAGTCGTGACGTGAATTAAGTCGAAGGTACGAGGAAGGATCATTCGGACAGTGAGGTTGTGAGGTCAAAAGAACGGAATTCACCAGTCATGTCTCGAAAACACGGCTCGTGGGACGCATTACCGAATGCAGCAATAGTTCGTTTGCAAACGAGCTACCGTTAATTAACTACTCGGTTTTCTGTGGATTTAAAATCCGTAAACGTTCGTTCAAACGCGAATGAGAGACAGAGTCATGGAATTAGCGCAATGCTCAGATATAGCAAATGGGAATCTGCAACCACTAAGGTGCAAACGGAAATTAAATTTGTTTGGTGGTAAACAAAGCTGTTGAGAACCGCGCACCTCCCCCTAGCAAGTGTCTATTCTGCAACTGGCGTGCGCCCTAGCCTGAGCTTGAGAAGCACATGCTCAAGAGTTTATAGTTGATAAGCTCCAGCGCGAATAGCCAGCGGTCTTATTGCTTAAAGCTTACGCAGTGACTTCGCCACTCATTCGCGTTTGAACAAACTTTGCGTATTTTAAATCCACAGAAAACAGAGTAATTGACTACCGGTGGCTCGTTTGCAAATGAACTATATTCACAATTGTTCATTCAATACCACTCCATAACCAAATGGAGCTAGTTAGCTAAATAACAACGTTCACCTTGAAATGAGTGGCTGAGAGCAAAAGTCTACTATCTGACTTTTTCCAAGTTCTGAGAAAATAAGATTTGAAGTTTCGTTTGGACAGAAAAATCACTTTATTTTACACTTTACACTTTTCTGGAGTCAGTTAAGAAAATATGCATATTTTGTTTTGTTTGTACAAAATAAAATGATTTTTCTGTTCAAACAACTTATTTTCTCAGAACTTGGAAAAAGTCAGCGGGTAGACTTTTGCTCTCAGCCACTCAAATGAGAGTAACAAGCCTACCGATATAACCAAGTCCGAAAATGACACAACTGCGCATGCGTACTGGAAGTCATGGTCAAATAGCCTTAGAACTGTAAACCTGGTTCATGGCCAAAAAAAAACGATATATATCGAGTATCGCCATTCAGCTAAAAAATATCGAGATATGACTTTTAGTCCATATCGCCCAGCCCTAGTACCAACAATTCTCTGAACATGGCCAGCTCCATCCTCATGTAGTTTATAAAATCAGCAGGCGACTCTGCCTCCAGTTCTCCAATCAGGGAATGATAATGTCCATAGTGCAACCGCCTCTCAACTTGCAGCCATAGCCTAACCCAGTATTGTTGTCTTCTTCTCCTTTTCCTTTCATACTACCATCTGGCCAGCAATAGGGCATCTTGTTCATGTTGAAGTCGTATCTGCATACGCAGGTGGGCCAACTCGTGTTGCAGAATACAAACCATGAACACCTCCGAAGACACTGAGCAACTGACGTTTTGGGGCCGTGTTCCACATTTTTATTATTGTCCCGACCAGTCTTTGACTTGTTGCAGACCATTCTTCAATGGCCGCAGTCCACTCTCCGACCTGTCCCAGACAGATCTGACGAGGCACAGACTTATCTCCGACTAATCGCGGATTTCAATGGCTACATACGCTGACAACTGTAGTGTGGTCTGCAATCAATCTCTGATCGCTCGATGACAAGATGCATCACCTCGCCAAGTGGTCCTGAACAAATCAGCCCTGTACATTTTTCTGCATTCACATTAGGACTCCAGACCTCTTCATTTTGCCCCGACTAGTCGGAGACACATGTAGATGTGACCGCGAACAGCAGATCGGTCGGCAACCAACCAGCCGACCTGTTGCAGACCAGTAAAGGATAGAAGTCACCGGCATCAGCTCAGGTGTGACTGGGGCTTTTACTTGCTGTTCACACATCTGGAAGGGAGTGGGTACCATGCCTGGCTTTTATTCATTGATTTCTCCTATGCTTTTAGAACGATCCAACCGCACATTTTAACTAAGAGACTTTTAGAACATTTTAACCTGAGTAAAAGTCTTGTGGGCTGGATTTTAAATTTCCTAATAGACAGGACAAAGAGTGTCAGCATCAATGGGTCCTTATCTGACAGATTGTGTTCCTCTACTGGCTCACCACAGGGGTGCGTGCTCTCACCTCTGTTATTTATTCTATATACCAACATGTGCTAGAGCACTTTCAAAAATCGCGTTGTCTTAAAGTATACTGATGACTCTGTGATTGTAAGTCTGCTCCAGGGAAATGAGAGCAGCGATGGCCCTGTCACTGACTACTTTATCAAGTGGTGTGAGGATTCACATCTTCAGCTTAGCACATCTAAAACCAAAGACATGGTCATTGACTTTAGAAGAAATACACATGAGCCCACTACCATCAAGGGACAAACCATCGAACAGGTACAATCCTATAAGTATCTCAGAACTAGTATTGACTCCACGCTGAACTTTAAAGATAACTGTGAAACTGTGTGTAAGAGGGGACACCAGCGTCTGTTCTGCTTGTGGAAGTTGTCCCGCTTTCATATTAACCAAACCATGACGACACTTCTCTACCGTGCTTTTATTGAATCAGTTTTAGCCTTTTCTTTTATTCCATGGTTTGGAAATTTGTTCTTGATGGAAAAAAAATTCACTGAATCAGATTGTTAAATCCTCCAGTCGGCTGATCGGGGAGCCAGAGCTGTGCCCAGAGTCGCTGTATACCAGACAGTTGCAGCGGATAGCCAGCTCCATTTGTAATGATGACTCCCATCCCTTATTCAGTGAATTCCAGCACCTCCCATCGGGCAGGAGATTTAAAGTCCCCAGGTGTAAAACCAAGCACTACAGGAACAGTTTTGTTCCTGCTACAAAAGCCCTCCTGAATAAGTCTCAGTGATTCATTTTATCCCCTCTTTTATACTGAGGTCTATTTTACTTTTACTTATTTATTCATATTTATTTGAGGTTTGACTTGTTTTTAATTATTTATTGTCCTTTGTATTATCAAGTCTTTTTATTTTCACAACATGATTTTAATTATTTATCATGCTTTCACTATCAGGAATTTATATGATATTTTATCCATGAATAGTAGACACTTGTGAGTGCTTGTCCATGTTGATGTCCTGTATATTCTGTTGCGCTGTCTACTGTTTTTAAATATCTGAGATGTCCTGTATAAATGCTTCTCCTTTTTATTGCAAAACAAATCTACCTACGAGTATAAATAAAGTTAACTGAACTGAACTGAACAGGACAGCCCCTACCCTCACGTCCGAGGCATCCACCTCCACCACGAACTGGCGATCTGGGTCTGGCATCTGGAGGATGGGCACAGAGGTGAATCTGGTCTTCAGGGTCTGGAAGGCCTTGTTAGCAGCAGGGGACCACTGGCAGGGCACCTTGGAGCTGGTTGAGGGCAGTAAGAGGGGCGGCTACTGAACTGTTTTTGCAAATGAATCGACGATAGAAATTGGCAAACCCCAGGAAGCATTGCAGTTGTTTGCGGGAGTCAGGAACAGGCAAAGAGGTGACTGCAGAGACCTTCACTGGGTCCATCCGGATGCTTCCCGTAGCCACGATGTACCCCAGGAACAAAACAGAGGAGGCATGGAATTCGCATTTCTCTGCCTTTACAAACAGGGAGTTCTCCAGGAGGTGCTGGAGCACAGACTAGACATGATGAACGTGCTCTTTTCTGGTCTTAGAGAAGATAAGGATATCATCCAGGTAAACAAAGACAAAGCGATTGAGCACGTCACGGAGTACATCATTGACCAGGGCTTGGAAGAAGGCAGGAGCGTTAGTGAGACTGAAAGACATGACCCGGTACTCATAGTACCCTGCAGGGTGTTGAATGCGGTCTTCCATTCGTCCCTCTCTCTGATGCGGACCAGATGATAAGCATTACGAAGATCGAGCTTGGTAAAGATGGTGGCCCCCTGGAGCAGTTCAAAGGCGGCGATGAGTGGCAGGGGGTAGCAGTTCTTACCTGTGATTTCGTTCAGGCCCTGATAGTCAATGCAGGGTCTCAAGGTCTTATGCTTCTTCTCCACAAAGAAGAAGCCCACCCCAGCAGGAGACGAGGAGGGGCTGATGATGCCTGCAGCTAAGGAGTCGTTGATGTAAGACTCCATGGCCTTCCTTTCGGGGGCAGACAGAGAGGACAGGCGGCCTCTAGGGGGTGAGGTGCCGGGCAGGAGGTCAATGGCGCAGTTGTAGGGCCGACGCGGGGGCAGAGAGGTGGCCTTGGACTTGCTGAACACCTGCCGGAGGTCGTGGTATTCGAAAGGCACCCCGGACACATCAGGTGAAGAACTGATGGTGGGACAATGGAACAGCGAAGAGGCATGCTTGAGGCAGGTGAGGTGGCAGATTGTTCCCCACTCGCGGACGGAACCGATCTCCAAGTCGATGTGGAGGTTATGACGCCAAAGCCAAGGGTAGCCCAGGATGAGTGGCAGGCCAGAAGAGTTCAGGATGTGGAACTGGATGGTCTCGTGATGATTGCCAGACAGGAGCATGGGAACTGGGGTGGTCTGCTGGGTAATGGTACCCGGTCGGAGGTCGTCTAGAGCCCGGGCGAGAACCAGGCGAGGCAGAGGAACCCGACCGAGCCCCAACTGTTGGGCCAACTCCTCACTCATAAGGCTGGCATCAGCACCCGAGTCCACCAGGGCAGCTAAGGTGAGGGGACCATCAGGAAGGAGGAGCCGGGCTTGGAGATGCAGTCCGTGGTTGTAGGGAGGTATTGCTGGCGAGCTCACTGGTACCTCCCTGGCTACGGGTGAGCCTTGGCTTTTCCTGGACAGGCTGAGACAAAGTGACCCCCCTTCCAACAGTATAGGCACAGTTTCAGGTGTCGTTGACGCTCCTGTTCTTCTGGGATGAGAGGGGTGCGGCCCAGCTTCATGGGTTCAGACTCCTCCATCTGCGGAGTAAGCGAGGTGGACAATCGGGTGGGACCTGCTCGGACCCGCCCTGGACCGGGCTGGCATCTGGTAATTGGGAAGCCCCCTGACGTCTCTCCTGCCTATGAGCCTAGATGCGGAGGTCAATTCTGATGGCTAGCTCAATGATTCTGTCGAGTGTGGGGGGAACCTAGTACGAGACCAGCTCATTCTTGAGGTAGCTTTTTTTTGGGTTCTGGTCTCCTGGGAGCAAAGTAAAATAAACTTTAGCACTAAATAATTAGCTAGCTAAGTAAAATTGTATGATATACAAAGTAAAACGGAGTTGTTTTCAAGGACTGTGCTACTCTCATTCGGTTTTTCTGTAGCTGATTTAGCTCACAAACTTCAGCAAGCTTCTTAAGATTACCTGATATCTAACTATATTCTGGGTTGGTTTCATACTTGGTCGCTTGCCTTTCAAACAGTCTTCTAGTCAATAAATATTGATGTTATTCGGGGTTTTTAGTCCCCTTCGGTCTTTCTTTTACCGCATTAACACATTGCTAAGCTTCAATTAAATATTAACGCTAACCAGGGTTTTAGTCTTTTTCGCATCTCATTTTTACCGAAGGGCTCTTCTGATCAAACACATTGCAAATTACGTTATTTTTTTATTTTCCTCCGGTGGCGCCTTGATCAGCTGGTTAAAGCTTAGCTAGTTGCTTGTTTGAGTGCTTAGCGACAGCTTGTTGGGGGAGATAGTGTGTATAGTTAGCTCACATCGTAAACGACTTGTTTATTTGGTGCATTTGAATTAAGGGGTGCCAGGGCTTTACTCTTATTCGGTTACCTTTGGTTGTATTTGTGGCTAGCCAGCTAGATAGTTACTGTTTGCATTTTTGACTTGAAACCTGTGATTTTAGTGTTTAGTTAGTAGGGCAATAGATATTTGAGTCGTCCATTCGGTTTGGTTGGAATTTTAAAGGGTAAGGTTTACCGGAGTGCTCCACCCCCTCCCTCCTGCAGTTGCTCCTGGGCGTTGTAGCTGCCCAAGATGAGTTAGTAAGCTACCGCTGATATTGTGTATTGGTTATTGGCATTTTCTGGGCATCACTTAGCTGGGTATTGGAGGCTCTCATCTGAGAACAGTATCTGGAGAAGCCAGTCTGTGATTACCTGGATTCTGAGCTAAGCCCTGTAGTATTTTTAGACTAAAATAGAAATAGTATTGGGATTATGTAAAATCAAGTCAGTCATCTGAGTGCTTATTACAAAACCCAAAACCAGTGAAGTTGGCACGTTATGTAAATCGTAGATAAAAACAGAATACAATGATTTGCAAATCCTTTTCAACTTATATTCAATTGAATACACTGCAAAGACAAGATGTTTAATGTTCAAACTGAGAAACTTTTTTTTTTTGCAAATAATCATTAACTTAGAATTTAAAGGCAGCAACACATTGCAAAAAAAGTTGGCACAGGGCCTTTTTACCACTGTGTTACATCACCTTTCCTTTTAACGACACTCAGTAAATGTTTGGGAACTGAGGAGACCAATTTTTGAAGCTTTTCAGGTGGAACTCTTTCCCATTCTTGCTTGATGTACAGCTTAAGTTGTTCAACAGTCCGGGGTCTCCGTTGTCGTATTTTACGCTTCATAATGCGCCACACATTTTCAATGGGAGACAGGTCTGGACTACAGGCAGGCCAGTCTAGTACCCGCACTCTTTTACTACGGAGCCATGCTGTTGTAACACGTGCAGAATGTGGCTTGGCATTGTCTTGCTGAAATAAGCAGGGGCGTCCATGAAAAAGACGTTGCTTGGATGGCAACATATGTTGCTCCAAAACTTGTATGTACCTTTCAGCATTAATGGTGCCTTCACATATGTGTAAGTTGCCCATGCCTTGGGCACTAATACACCCCCATACCATCACAGATGCTGGCTTTTGAACTTTGCGCCTATAACAGTCCGGATGGTTCTTTTTCCTCTTTGGTCCGGAGGACACGACGTCCACAGTTTCCAAAAACAATTTGAAATGTGGACTCGTCAGACCACAGAACACTTTTCCACTTTGCATCAGTCCATCTTAGATGAGCTTGGGCCCAGCGGCCGGGCGGCGTTTCTGGGTGCTGTTGATAAATGGCTTTCGCTTTGCATTGTAGAGTTTTAACTTGCACTTGCAGATGTAGCGACGAACTGTAGTTACTGACAGTGGTTTTCTGAAGTGTTCCTGAGCCCATGTGGTGATGTCCTTTACACACTGATGTCGGTTTTGATGCAGTACCGCCTGAGGGATCGAAGGTCAGGGGCATTCAATGTTGGTTTTCGCCTTGTCGCTACGTGCAGTGATTTCTCCAGATTCTCTGAACCTTTTGACGATATTACGGACCGTAGATGATGAAATCCCTAAATTTCTTGCAATAGCTCGTTGAGGAATGTTGTTTTTAAACTGTTCGACAATCAGCTCACGATTTGTTCACTAAGTGGTGACCCTCGCCCCATCCTTGTTTGTGAATGACTGAGCATTTCAGGAAGCTGCTTTTATACCCAATCATGGCACCCACCTGTTCCCAATTAGCCCGTTCACCTGTGGGATGTTCCAAATAAGTGTTTGATGAGCATTCCTCAACTCTCTCAGTCTTTTTTGCCACTTGTGCCAGCTTTTTTGAAACATGTTGCAGGCATCAAATTCCAAATGAGCTAATATTTGCAAAAAATTACAAAGTTTACCTGTTCGAACATTAAGTAACTTGTCTTTGCAGTGTATTCAATTGAATATAGGTTGAAAAGGATTTGCAAATCATTGTATTCTGTTTTTATTTACGATTTACACAACGTGCCAACTTCACTGGTTTTGGGTTTGTACATATCGAGTTTGTCTCAATTTGGTACTTCATTTTTTTTTTTTTTAACTGAAACTAAGTCACTGCTAAAAGAGGCTTATTATCCATTTACAGTTTCCCCACGGTTGCTATCGCGGCTGCTGCTTAAGGCTTCTCAGGTTAATAAATTGTGGTTCCTGAGCTTCTTTCCTGGCAATAATAAACTTTTTTATCTAGGGTGAGCAAGGTCATTAGGTAGGGGGTTCAAAATGTGGCCAAAACTATGTGATGGTTGCAGAATGATCGCACTTCTGGAAAGAGATTTCCAGGGTGGGTTTGTCTGTCACTGGTGCCAGCCAATTGAGTATTTGGAGAGGAAGATCCTTGATCTTTAGGGCCAGTTGGTGGCACAACATAGTTTGCAATCAGTAGAGTTCCTAGAGGAACTAAGCAGTATGTCGTTTAGAGAAATGGTGTGTACGCCAAAGCAGGGTTGTGCGGATACCACAGAACAGGCAGGGAGAGAAAGTTGGGTGACTGTCGAACATCAGCGCAGGAAAGGGTGTGCATGCTGTACAGTGACAGCCCCTCCAGTGGTTGAAGTGTCCAACTGATTCTGGCCCTTGCAGGAACTCGACTTGGCCCCTGACCCTGAGAGTGGGGGGACTGATGAGCATCAGGGCACCCTGTTAGCCTCTTTCCCTTCTCAAAAGGGAGTTAGTGATAGTGGGGGACTCAATTATTAGAGGAATACACAGCTTGGTCTGTTCTTGCGACAAGGAGTCTCGTACGGTGTGTTGCCTGCCTGGTGCCCAGGTAGGAGACCTGCTGGAACGTGCAGACAAACTCCTGGCCAGAGCGGGGAGGGATCCAGTGGTCATGGTCCATGTTGGGACAAATTACATAGGTAAGGGTAGGTTTGAGATTCTGCAAACAAATTTATGGAATTAGCTGAATAGCTTAGGAGCAGATCTTCCACGGTAGTTTTCTCTGGGATTCTACCGGTACCACGTGCAAGCAGAGGGAAGCAGAATTTTATCTGGAGGTTTAACACGTGGCTACAAACCTGGTGTTGGAAAGAGGGGTACAGGTTTATGGGGCACGGGAACAACTTCTGGGACAGGGGTGACCTGACGAGCTGCACCTGAACCGGAGGGGTACCTTTGCACTGGGTCAGCGTATGTTGAGGGTAGCACAGGGTTATCTAAACCAGGGACTTGCGGGGCAGGGAGGTTAGAGAGTGTTATACATAGGGAAATGCAGACTGCCCTGATGGAAGCTGACAGTGTTACATGCACTATTGATGATATATTTTTAAAGCAACAAAGCGTAGTGGGGGGCTTGGAGCAGCAGGCACATCGAGGGGAAGAGCATTCGTAATAACCTGAAAAGTTTTTATTTAAACGCAGGAAGCATAAAAAATAAATTTCAAGAACTTGAGGCTGTTATGATTAGTGAGGGCTATGACATAGTTGGGATTACAGAGACATGGCTCAGTGAAGAGGATGGAGATGAATATAATATAGAAGGTTATAAGCTCTTTAGGAAGGATAGATGTAATAGGCGAGGAGGGGGTGTAGCACTCTATGTGAACGAAAACATAAATGTGCAGGAAATTCCTGAAATTGAACATTCCTTGCCCTGTGAAGATATCTAGGTCAGGCTCATTGGCAAACACGAGACAGGTTTAAACATAAGAGTACGCTATCGACCGCCAGCTTTGGACAGTACTGTCAATGAAGCTTGTAGAGAAGGAGGGACTATTATTATGGGAGGCTTCAATCATCCTGGTATCGATTGGGAAATGGTGAAAGGACAGGGTAAAGGGGAGGAAGAATTTGTAGATGTTATAAATGACAATTTTTTGGTGCAGTGAGTTAATAAACCTACAAGAGAGAAGGCAATTTAAGATTTAGTGCTCTGTAATGACCCTGATAGAATTAGCAATGTTGAGGTACTGCAGCCACTTGGTACTAGTGATCACTCTACTGTTAATTTTGATGTTTCATGGGAAGTTAAAAAGGTGTCTTCTAAAACCAAAATTTTCAATTTTAGGCAAGCAAACTTTGACAGGATGCGCTCATATTTAAGCGAAATAAAATGGGAGACACTCCTGGACTGTGAGTCTGTAAATGAGATGTGGAAAAGATTTAAGGGGGTTTTACTTGATTCACAATGTAAATTCATTCCAAAGGTGTCCAAAAGTAAGCTGAAAAAGCAGAATCCTCAGTGGATGAGCACAGCTATTCGTAGGAGTTTGAGGGAAAAGAGGAATCTTTATAAGATGTACGTAAAAGATAACAATGAGAATACTCAGGCTGAATACTGTAAAAAGCGGGCTGTGGTCAAAAAAGAGCTGAGGAATGCCAGAGGACTGTATGAAAGGCAAATTGCGAAAAGGGCAAAACTAATCCTAAGCGCTTATTTCAGTACTGTAGCAGAAAAAGGAAAGTCAAAGAGGAGGTTAAAGCCTAATTAAAGTCGTCCAACTCCGTCAATACGCAGACACGCAGTTGTATCGATGGAGATGTGGACCCTTCAGACTTCTCTGTTGCTAAATGAGTGTTGCCAAGCAATTCACCGCCAGGACAATAGGGGGTGTAGCATTTTTTTGGGAAACCCGCCTACTATTTCATGACGTCTATGGTCAAGGATTGTTTATTTACCTCGCCCCGTCTCACACACACACGCACAGAGAGAGACACGCGGGGAAGAATGGAGACCGAGAGGGAGCGACTTGTGATGGAGCTGGAGCTGATCCACATTGAGCAGCAAATGCTTTTGTTGCAAAGAATGACACGAGAGTGAAAGAGGAGACAGAGGCGGCGGCGGTATGTTCGTCCACTGAACGAATCGAGGCAGAGAAAAACGGGAAAAGAGGCACTCCAGAAATGACGTAGTTAGCTGACCAATCACAGGCTTGCGCTATCCGTGGGCTCATCGTCGTTTTGACGGATAATTAGAAAATTTGGGAGGTGTCCGTCATGCGTCCGAGAGCATGTTGGAGGGGGTTTTCTATGTCGGAGAGGGGCTCTGCGTGTCTGCGTATTGACTGAGTTGGACGACTATAAATTAGGCTTAAGTGCATAAAGACTAAAAATGGATCGCTGCTATATGATAACAAGGATATTGCGGATACCTTACACATTTACTTTGTTGAGAATTTTACCTCGGAGCGGGTTTTTATTCGGCCAGAGCGCATGTCCAATGCTCAAGATTATATAGCAGAAATTGAGGTTGGGGATAATGAAGTATTAGACGAGTTGCATAAACTAAAGGCAGATAAGGCAGCGGGTCCTGATGGCTTATATCTTAGAGCAGGGGTAGGGAACCTTCTCCAGAAACACCCATTCTACTAATCAACCTTCTGGAATGTTTGTTAAGGGCCTTGATTCGTAGAATCAGGTGTGTAGCAGCTTGGTTGGTATGAAAGCCTGCACCCACAGTGGCTCTTTCTGGAGAAGGTTCCCTACCCCTGTCCTGGAGTGCTCAGGAAAGTTAGTGAGATTATCTTTAAACTGCTCTCAGCTATCTTCAGACGGTCTTCATAAACTGGTGAAATACCAAATGATTTGAAGCAAGCAATATTATACCAATATATAAGAAAGGGTACCATACTGAGCCAGGAAATTACAGACCTGTCAGTTTAACTTGTATTGCATGCAAGATACTGGAATCGATCATATAAGACGAGCTGGAATTATTTCATTTACGTAATAATATCTTGAGGGATAGCCAACATGGTTTCCATAAGGGAAGGTCATGCCTGACAAACCTTCTGGAATTTTTTGAAGAGGTCACCAAGACTTATGAGAGAGCAGGGCTTATGACATCATATACTTGGATTTTCAGAAAGCATTTGATACAGTACCGCAAAAGTGCCTTTCTCTCACATTTAAAATCTGACCATCAAACAGTTTCTCTCACATGACCCTGGAGAACAAATAAGTTACATCAGAGAACTGCCACAATAACCTTCTCAATTTCTCGTATTGATGGCAATTACAGCCCTTAATTAGGAGAATACCTCCTTTGTTCAACTTGAGATGGAATCCAAAACTGAGTGAGTAAGCTTGATACGAGCCTAGTGGTCCATTAGACCAGTGCTTAACCCCGGTTTCCATGGCATGAAGCGACTAGGAGCATTGCTACTCCCCCTGGATGGGATGCCAGTCCATTGCAGGTACTCCCCCAGCTCTTAGTCAAGTTTCCCTGACTATTTGCTGGTACCCATTCATACACCTGGGTGGAGTGAGGCGTGGAGTGAGGGAGTGAAGTGTTTTGCCCAAGAACACACCGCGAAGGCCGTGGCCGGGGTTCAAACTCAGGACCTTACGATCCCAAGTCAAACCTACTTGACCACTGCGCTATCGCGTCTCCCTCAAAAAACTGAAATCCAAAACTGAACCATCCAAAAATAAATGTCTGATTTAATCATTTACTCAGGGAAATAGTAAGACACATATAAAAGCTGTGAAAGCAAAGCTGTGCGTACACATCCAAAACTGGAACAGTCCCCTCCTCTTATGTTTTACCCACTTATTTTATCTATTACTGTCAAAAAAAAAAAAAAAATCCTAATCAGGAATGAATTATACTGAAGATTTTTTTTTAGAGCAGAGGACACCTAGGAATTATAAATGCACACTGAATGATGAACCTGATAAGTTTATTGTACGCAATATAAATATTTTGTTTATAGACTGACGTACTTAACAATTCCCAATTCCTCATGAAAATCCAAAAAGAAATTCATTGCAGTTACATACATCACTGTAGTTTTCTTCTCCGAAGAAATGTATTTTGTTGCAAATACTATTATAATTGTCCTGAAGACAAATTTGTCACTTTTCAAAGGACAGTTTTCAAAATTAATGCAGTCAAAAACTGAGCTTACACTGGGAGCTCTGGAATAAATGAATGGGCATCTGTGCCGAATACTGACCAATGACTTAATGAAACTTCAACATTCTCAGCATTCATCTAAACATGGAATATCTATTGTTCCACCTCTGTGCATCCAATCTCTTTCAATATTTATCTTTCTGAAGGTGCGTCCCCTTGAACATGATGAGAAATGAGTTGAAAAATGGTGACCATTCCCTCTTATATCTCAGAGAGTTTGTGCTGAGCACTGCGTCAAGGGAACAGGACACAAAAATAAATCCTCACATGAATTAAGTGCAATGATAATGACTGAATTTGTTTTTCTTCATTAGGACATTCATTTATTGAAAATGAAGATATTTATTTGGAAATTTGATAGAAGTTTGTTTCCTCCAACAGCTAGTAGGAGTTAGAATCATCCAGCCTGATTGTGTAAGGGAATGTACGTCTACGATATATGAAATGGGGAGGATGGACAATTAAGACAAATTTGTCTTAATTATCCTACCGCAGGATGCCAATTTGGTTTAGCAGGAAACCACAGAAAAAGCCAAATTTTTAGGTCTGTATCTCACTTTGCCTGCCGGTGGTGCCACCTGGAAGCAACTAAAGAGGCTCAGCTCTGCTGTTGACACCACATTTTACATCAACTATCATGACTTAAGGGTATAAAGTACCAAATATGTTAAATACGTCTATCATGACCTCTGACACTTCAAGTCTGGATAGACATCAGCACCATATCAGCGCCAAGCTAGGTACCATATCAGCACCATACCAGCGCCAAGCTGGGTAATTAAGTTATTGAGCCAGAATTATTTGAGAAATAACAGTAAAAACTGAAAATGGGAATAAAATAATATCCCAGACATTTACCAATCTAGAATAGTTTATTATGTGTTCACTCACAACAAGATCGGCAGGCAAAGTGAGATACGGACCCAAAAATTCAGCTTTCTCCGTGAGACACCCATATCTACCTATGTGCCCAGTTTCATTCAATTCCAGGGGGGTCAACTGTGCACCGAATGTCAATCTCTCATGGAATGGCTCTTAAATGTTCAAATCTCAAATGAAAAGCAACTTTCACCAAATTCATTGAATTTCATCGCATCGACAATCATCAACTGCAATTTAAATTTAAACTGTTATCCTATGGCTTCAATGCAAAAAGACATAGTTAAAAATAATGCACATGGGTCATTCCATGTCAAATCATCCAGATTTTGAGAAATTTTCCAGGTCACAGCCTCTGAAATTTTTTTTAAAAAAATTCACGAGTAAATATTTACACAAAATTAATAAAAGCCAAATATTAGGCCAGTGTCTCCAACATATTTCAAGTTATAGCCCTCCAGAATTTGAATAATATTTTAAGATTTTTGGCGAACCCATTTTCAGCCAACTTCGGCAACTTATTGCTCCAAATTGATTGCTTATACAAGGCTGAAATTGGGTATAATTGGTTACGTTCATCCCCTTGAATCTGAAAATGGCCTTAGCTTCTGCGTATCTTGATCCACTTTTGTATAGTAAAGCGAGGTCACGCGTGGAAAGGTCAACTTGCGGCGAGAGCTCAGGGCAATCATATCGAACAAAGATCACTGCTGTGTGCCGTGATGTCAAAATAATCGAGTTAAATATATTCCCTACCAAACGTTCCATCAATTTCCAAGAGACGAATCATTAAGAAAACAGTGCATTATCAAAATTCGGGGAGATGTCAGCAAAACTTCCACATTTCAATCAGGAGAGACTCAAGTGAAAGCAGGAAATATTTCTCATGCGTTCAGCTTCAGCGGATGAAACTAGTCTTTAGCGCTTGGACTCTTCGGGAAGACTCGTAGAGCAGGAGCACGGCTCAGAGCAGCAGCTGGAAAATCCCCCATAGAGTCCAGACACTGGTGGCGGTGATGGCTGAAGGCTGATGAAGCTGGAGCGGCAGTACAGAAGGTCTGATGAGAGTTGGGTGGCGTTGGGGAGGAGGAGGGCCAGCGAACGGCAGCATGAGCGAACTAGGGCAGAGAGAAATCACATATTTTAAAAAGACAGCAGCAGAACGATTGGCTAGTGATGCGAATGTGGTGTGCCACGGTTGGATAGAGGAGATCAGCTGCTACACCAGCTGACGGCTCAATTGAGAGCCCCAGACAGTGACTGCAGAGATTTAAAGTAAGCATGCATGTGAATGATAGGAAAATAAATAGAGTTGAAGTGCGCAAGAGAGTCTTCCTGACTGAACTTTTGCTAAGCTTCATTTCAATCAGGAGAGACTCAAGTGAAAGCAGGAAATATTTATTATTCGTTCAGCAGAAGTGGATGAAACATATGCTTAGAATTAAACAAGTCTTTGGCGCTGGGACTCTTCAGGAAGACTCTTAGAGCAGGAGCACGGCTCACAGCATCAGCAGGATAATCCCCCAAAAATAAGGGGCGGAAGCCCCCCAGAAGCACAGCCTGATGAATCCCCCGAGGAAAGGAAGGAATACTCACCAAGCAGGGACAACAAAATGACTGAGAAGCACGGTCTGCTGAGAGAAGAAGACATGATGAGCATGACATGGAACACGAATGAGGTCTAAAGAACTACACAATGCGGACATTGGCCAGCAATGGCTAAGGGGCTGTGAATCCCTACGTTTTTGGGGGTTTTTTTTTTTTTTGTGATCATAGCCAGCAATGGTTAGGGGCTGCAAAGCCCTGCATTTATTGTATCTCCTCGACGACGGTAGTCGGGAGATACTATGGTTTAGTTCCGGAGCCGCCACCGCTGAGATTTTCTGTTCCAGGTCAAAGATGTTTATTTGGCAACGCTGAAGATCAATTCTCAGCAATTTCCGACATCCAATATGGCCTGCGGCGGCCATTTTGACAAAAATTCTTTTTTGCAGATTTTGTGTTTTCTGCTCATTTTGAGCCAAATTTACATATATACATGTATAGCGTTGCATATTAATGTCATAGCAAGAGTAGAAACAGTTACATTGCGGCTGTAAAAATTTGCAAGTGATCTCTGATGGGGATCGGGGAGATACACGACTCGGTCCCTGTGGCGACCAAGTTATCTAGTCTATTTTTTTTTTTGCAGCAATGGCTAGGGGCTGCAAAGCCCTGCTTTTTTTTTTTTTTTTTTTTTTTTGGCATGACGATAGCCAGCAATGGCTAGGGGCTGCAAAGCCCTGCATTTTTTTTTTTTTCGTAATGATAGCCAGCAATGGCTAGGGGCTGCAGAGCCCTGCATGCAATTAGCAAGTGACAGCAGAAATACAGATAAAAGCCAACCACTGACCACCAGTTATTTGCAAACTTACCATGGACTGTAAAGGCTTCAGGGATCTTTAGGCTTTGATGATTGCAGATGCTTTGGGGCGCACGTAGGACGCGTATGCTGAAGATGACCAGTGGCCTAGTTGTTAGAGAGGCCGTAGATATACCTTGCATAGCCCCTGAAGAGCGGCACGTATTCTGAACAAATGATCCCGGTATTGCTTGGAAAAGATGGGTCAGAACATCTAGCACCTAACTTAACCCCAGCTGTAGACCTCTCATATAGTGGAGTTTGAAGTGATGAACATCGACCAATGACAAACTAGACAATCAAAGATTGCAGACCCTCGCCCCTTAAGGCATTAGCAGTGGTGACAATGAGTAAAAATTTCAAGTGAAACCGATATGTCTTTTTTTTTTTTAGTAATGCGAGCTGACAAATAGACACATGGAGAAAAATTCAGAAAACGGTTCCCAAATCCTCTCAGAGGAGGACCGAGAAACGGTAGACACCCATCACCTGTAAAAAAAAAAAAAAAAAAAAAATCAACTTGATCCGATCAGCAGTTGTTGAGTTATGCGAGCGGACAGACAGACAAATATATACTTGTGTGTGTATATATATATATATATATATATATATACACACACACACACACACACACAGACAGAGCCAATTACAATAATTGCAATAGATGCGCAGACGTCACTGACTGAAACACGTTTTCATGGCAAAAGCAGAGAAACACAAAACAAATATTCTCCAGCAAAATCATGCAGTTTTAGAGCAGAGAGAGCGAGACCCTTTCTCATGTAGAACCTAGCAGAATCTAAATAAGGCGGCAGGGGAAGCTGAGTCTAGAGGGGGGGGGAGAACATGCAAACTCCACACAGAAAGGCCCCAGGCCGGATTCAAACCCACGACCTTCTTGCTGTGAGGCAGCAGTGCTAACTGCGATACGTTTGCGATGCCAGAACAAGCCCCATATGCAACAGGAGCGGCAATGGGTTAATTTCGTGCAGTGCGGAGAATTTGAGCTTAGGAAAAGGCCGAGGCCATTTACATGCGAACCATTGACCTTGAAAATAACCACCGAACCCAAGGAAGGGCAGCATAGTAAAAACTGAAGAGAATTGGAGGCACAAACCAGATTATAGAAAAACGTCATGCCAATCCAATGAGTCGATAGTCTTGACCGGAATTTCAAATTGGAGTGGCGACCCTCATCCAGGGAAATGACGTCATGCAGTTTAGGCTCAGACGAGGCCGAACGCAGCAGATGGGAATTGAACGCGTGTCTTTGGGGAAACACACAAATCGGTAGAAAAGATATATTCAAAACAATAGCAACCTCTTATGACCACACACCCCCAAACCAAGGGAAATCAATATGCATCACAAATGCAGCACAATAGTAACATCTTCATGCGGCATATCCTCAAGGAATGAATTCTGCCAAAAGCTCATGACAGTTTTTCCTAAACCGAACACAATTCAAGCACCAATCAAGTACATGAGTGTCATGGTTTAGTCCCGCCGGATGTAACATGCAATCCGGCGGGCACTGGGACCATGTACCCAAAAGGAGAGAAAGGGACCCACTAGCACAGGCTGATATAAAAATAGCAAAGATTTAATAAACATACTTATAAAACAACCAAAAAACAACAGGGGAGCAGCAGCACCACACGGCAGGGATAAAAACACAGAATGCAGCTGCAATGCCAATTGGCAATGCAGCTTCTTAAATACTTTAACTTCACCTCCACTTCAGTGAGCAACAGGTGTGGCTGGTTGAAGTGGAGGTGAAGACAGCCGAAGGGGGAGGGGCTGCAATGAAACCATTACACATAAGCATCTAGCAAAACACAGGATAACATAATATTGAGCTTTATTGCTAACATTTCCACTGGATCTGTGCTATGCATACAAACCATACGTCAAATGAAAGAGGAATTCCACAGAATCCGACAATGTAAGCCTTGTCATTTTAAACCGAAAGCGCACTCAAAGAACACCAGGCCTGCAATTTACATGCTACACAATGAGCAAATTTATTTATTTATTTTTACCTTTGATTGGCCTAATTTGTAATAAAACTGTGTTCGTTGGAAAATTTGCGCAGAATATTTTTTTAGCTGAATATATCCGTGTTATTTTGAAACTTGATCCGTCAGCCTCCATGCATGTTATTTCTGGTGTTATACATGCGATCTTATGGAGCAAAGGAAGCAGGCTTTTTTATATAGGCTAAATAATTACTGGGGTGTTTCATTGAAAATAAATCTGCTCCGGTTCTTTTCTACGTTCGGGGTAGACAGAGCAGATCATGTTGCGAAAAATACCAAAGGCTACCATACGCTTGAGGAAAGACAAGTCTTTCGGCTGCATGGAGTCAACCGTTATAATTGCGGCAGTATCAAATTCTCCAGTGACAATTTTTATTTATTTATTTTTCTTTTTTTATTTTAAAAATTTGGCATCTCCAATCCCACCCAATCTGGAATGCCCAATTGGTGAACTATGTACAAGGCTTGCTCGTATGCGACCCCTTGCTGCTAATTCAGGAGAGTGTAGACAGTTCGCGGCTCTCCTCCGAAGCATGCGCCTGTCAACCACCGCTTCTTATACACTCATTGGTTGAATCTTAGCAAGTTCAGAACGACGGCGGAGGATACCCGGACATGACCAGGCTTAGAATCTTCCTGATGAGCGCCCGTCTGGCCAACAGGAGGCGCTTGAGCAACGAACAAGGCAACTATTGTAATCCCTTCCCGGCAGTCCCTTCCCAATTTGCAACCCTGTAGCGCTATGGCCAATTGTGCGCTACTCTGAAAAAGCTGCCGACCACTGCCGGCTGGTATGAAGCGGGGCTCGAACCCGACAATTTTTATTTTATTTTACTTTTTTCCGCGCATCCGGAGATGGGACAATCGGACTGACGAGGTTGACGACTTTGCCTTGCAAGATTTTAGACAGTAAATGAGGGGATTTTTATTTATTTATTTATTTTTGCACCGTAGGGAATGAACGGCCTACCTTGCAAGGGAGCGGGGATAACCGAGACGAGTGAGCATTGAGGCATGAAAAGGGGGCTTGAGGCTGAAGCGAAGGCTGGGAAGCTGGCGCCGAAGTTACACGTGTTGGGTAGGGGCGGCCGAAGCGTAGTTTGGATGATGCAGCCTGTGCGTTTGCGAGAAGTTGGAGGCGAGCGTCGATTGCATGCACAGAGCTAAAGGCCCGTTCGCACATAGACGCCGCTTCTACTATGATGGAAAAGTGGCCGAGAGCATGTGGCCAATCGTGGGCCAAATGCGGGAGGATCTCCATGAGCGTGATTTGGGCGGGGTGGGATCGCTTAGGTTGGGAAGCTGCATGCTCTCCCCACGCTTATTTTGAACATGCACAAAATAAGCGTAGCTGGGTCGTGGCTAACAAAAAGCGGGGCAAAGTCTTATCATGAATGTAGTGGGAACACCATTATCGTACAAGCAACATGATAGCATCGTGGTGAGATCTCTGTGGCCGTAATAAAAACGCAGCACCATTCTTGTTGGAGCAGATCCAGTTGAATCAAATCAGCATCAGATCCGTTCATCATTAAAGTTGGGAAAGAACAGAAGAAATGCTTGAACACCCCTGATTTATATAGATGTAACCCTCGTTTCTTGATTTAGGTAGTGTGCTCCAGGTCTCTGGGCTGTGGGAATGAGCGCTACCATTGGCGGTGCACAAATCAATTTTTAATCTTCGTTCTTCGTTAATCACACCAATACAGTATTGTACAGCTAACGTTACATCCCACAAAACGGACTGCTCAGCTCAATTGTTATTTCTGCTACTTCCTTTTCCCCATCACGCTCCTTCTCCCCCAGTTGAACAATTATAAGTAGGAACTAATATTCAATCGAAGCAAGAGGACGTAAATTATAACTTAAATCAGTGCACAAAATAATTGAATAAGTTAAATAAGTACAATGAATATTGCTTACTGTATTGTATTTTCTTCACTCGCTGTATTTAACATACGCATCACTAAATCAGTTGAGCAAGTATAAGATACTCCAAAGAAATATAATGCATACAGTAATTACAATTACATAGACATCGCCACAAATCGTACTAGAAGCGTAATATGGTCAGCACCAGCATTGCGACATCGTCCTACAGTCTTCTAGGTCTGTGTAACAGCGTAGTATCATCCTGTACATCGTAGCAGCAACGTAGTAGAAATGACCACTTGGTTGGCATTGGTCTAGGTGTAATCGTTGTGGCAGTGAGTCTGCAACGCTTTTGACGTAGAAGCATCGCAGTACAGTTGTGATGCAGTCTTTAATTTCCCAAATTGCTGGATTTTGACGGTGATAATGCCCCAATTTGATTACTTTTTCAGATCGGGGTGATTGGCATGGTCTTCGTAAAGTCGCAGAGCTGTGTGAATGGGGTTTAATCCAGCGAACAGCAGCATGAGCGAACTAGGGCAGAGAGAAATCACATATTTTAAAAAGACAGCGGCAGAACGATTGGCTAGCGATGTGAATGTGGTGTGCCACGGTTCGATAGAGGAGATCAGCTGCTACAGCTCAATTTCCAGCCCCAGACGGTGATGGCAGAGATTTTGAGTGATCATGCATGTGAATGATAGGAAAATAAACAAAGTCGAAGTGCGCAAGAGAGTCTTCCTGACTGAGCTTTCACTCAGCTTCATTACACTCGAGGTTCAACCGGAAGGGCCATCTGGGAGCCAACTTGCTGCTCATGGTGTGGATGCCCCTGAAACAACCATTTACACACCTACCTTAAACAATCACGATTACACTTTCTGTGGTGCCCCTGCATAGTCCTGAAAGAACTGCTTGAAGCACCCCATGAGAGAATTGAGGAGTTAGAGGCAGCACTTGAGAAAAAAACAATATTTGTTCAACTGCAAATGAAATCCAACAGCAGAATAAAGTTTTTCACAGGTTTTCCTTCTTTTGCCGTTCTTATAGCCACTTTTAGAGCCCTTCGTCCCACTGCATGAAATATGTACTTAGTGGCGCAGGCAGAATTTTTTTTTGGGTGGGCCTGAACTAGCTTGGTAAAACCAGACTCTGCTACTTCGCTGTGCTTCGTACACAGAGTCTGGCCAGTCGTCATTGACAAGTGTTTACTTCCTAGTGGGTGGGCGCTTGTCTGAAGTTTAAAATCATTGGTGTACCCGTAAACTAATCACTAACGTTTGGCGATGACGTATGTTCTACGCCGGCTCAGCCGCCTAGTACATCTGCTGTAAACACAGTTCTTCATACCAGGAATGTAGCGAAAACAAACTGATCAGTACATTAAAGTTAATACTGTACCCATACATATGCCCATCTACCAAATTTTAGCCTTCACTCATTCACTTAAAAGAACCAAAGGTGCTCTTTCTGTTCTTACAAGAAACAAACTGTTGAGCTATCGTTCTTCCTGCAGATACTGCTGCTGTTAAAAAAAAAACGTAAGAGGGGTGCCCTGGTGGCTCATCGGTCTAAGCGCGCGTACCATAAAGGCTGTGTCCTTCCTGCAGTGACCTGGGTTTGAATCCGGCTCGGGTGATTTGCTGTATGTCTTCCCCCATTCCTCTCCCCAAACTTTCCTGTCTCTCTATACTGTATAACTATCAAATAAAGGAAAAATTCCCAAAAAGAAATCTTTAAAAAAAAAAATGTAAGAGACCCAAAACCAACGGCAGAATTGACGAGAATAACGCATTATTTACATTAGGACGAAATCTGCATTGACACGAAAACTGAACCGTTAACCATACTTGCGCTAACATCATACCGAGCTCGCTATCTAACTTTATTGCAACACAGTTTGGCTGTAAGACTTTGGCTGTCTCAGACAGCCATTTCATTCATGAATAATGACAACATAACACTGAGACAGCGAATAGGTCTTGTGACACGAACAAAAACACAGCTTTTAAAAAGTTCGCTGCAAACTTAAATCGTGTGAATTTCGCGGGCAATGAAACGCGAGAAGCTACAAGCTAGCTGAGGTGGTTCAGCTATCTCTCACAGAGATGAACAGGGTGCCTATTTCATGATGGTTATGAAGTAGATATGACAATCTGTAGGGAGTAGCGCTACAACATCATTTTCATTCAAAAAACTAACCAAACATTCATCTTGTTGTGGCTATAAGTCGCTAATACCCGGGATTTTCTCCACGACAGAGCGAATGGCCTCCCATGTATCCAAGTCCATGGCCATTGTTGATTTCGGAGACTACAATTTCAAACTCGGCACAGCTGCTACATCATGGCTCTCGGCCATGCCTTCTGTTTGTTGGTTGGTCCGGCGGACTTTCTGCCGAGGTAAACGAGGCAGAGCTCCGAGTGACCAAACTGAGTACTGAAGCGAAATGAAATTAAGCGGAAGTACGAAGGCTGGGGGTGTCAGGCTAGGCCTGCACAAATGTGGACGGGCCATTTTTCCCCCTAGAAAATGTTTGTTTAGAATACAGATTAAAATGAAAACTATATCATGCTTTCACTAGGCTTACAAAAATGGAGAAATGGGGACCAAACAAATAAAAATATAGCAGGCAAGACATTTTTATGTTAATTATGTCCCAGAAGATAAAACCAACAGTCAAAAACCCTTTATAACACAAGTGTACATATAGCCTATACATCCAGCACTACATGAGGACATGGCCATGCAAACAGACAAATAGAAAACTTTGAAAAATGCCTGAGTCCAAAAGACCGTTTAAAGGCTACAATGTCCTTCACACCTATGCTTACACTGTTATTTCTGAACCATTGTTAGCTCATTTGCCTGACAGCTAATGGAATCGTCACTTCATTTGCATCATATTCTCAGCAGAGAAAAAATAAACCAAGGAAATAGAAAGTCTAGTATCCATTGAGTAAATATAGGCCCTCATGGCAACACTTACACAGATATAGAGGTAGTATCAGTATAGAGGTAACTATGTCATCATAAAGTGTATGACTCAAGAAATTCAAGAAAGTTTTGTATGAAGAAATTGTATTTTTACTAGCTAAGTTGAAGTAAAGAAAAGCTAGCTAACCCTTTTAGAGCATCGGTCCCAGGGTGGGCTGCCTATTTGTGTTTTTATAGCCTGCCGACAGATACTGTCCTACATTGGAGAACTAGCTATATTGTGTTCGAAAGTTTGTTGCCTCAGCAATATAACTGTGTACGCCACTTTATGATGCAAATACGAAAATCATAACGACCCTCCGCCTGTCAATGGAGTCCCATAAGTTTAGTTGTATAGCATTGCTCAGGTTTGTCAAAATATGCTGAAGTTGATGACCTGACCTTGGTAGTCATCCAGAGCAAAAAGCCAGCTAATGTTTTCAATCCGTAGAACAAGCAAGCTTGGACAAACGCCACTTAATCAGCTTTGAAATTGAGGTAGCTGCCGTGAGTCTTTCAGATTTTCCCTTTGATCAGCTTTCTTTGCTCATGATGCAGAGCTGTAAATCTGTACCGTAACCCTTCAAAAACAAAGTAAGTGCACCCACTGGCTATTATGTGCTGATTAAACAGAACAGTCCTGGCCTATATCAGCCCTTACTCCAGCTTAGCAGTTTACACAGACAGCCAGTGGTCTGTAACCTCTAAAAGACGGGTGCGTATTGTGCCAAGGATGAATTTTTACGAGGAGGAATTATTTTAATGGTTTCTGACAAGGGGGAATTTTGTTAATGATGCAAACAAGTTTTGTTTAGGAATTACTGAATCCTCCTCTCGCAGTTTTCTGTGCCTAATTAGCAACAATTGCTAAGACTAATTGATAGGGGGATGTATTTTCAAAAGCATTGTTCATTGATCACAACATTATGACAAGAAAGACTGTGGGAGTCAGACCCAGAAAACCACATAGCCTACATTCAACGTATTTTCTAAACGTCAGTTATCCAAAACGCAAATTACATTACTGCACATGCAAAAATACAGTCCATGTTCATAGTGAATTACTCACTCATCCAACCACTCATTCGCACAATTTAAAAAAAAAAACCCCATTTAGACCGAGTGGGAGCCTGGGCGGGCCAGTGAGCAAACTAGGCGGGCCAGTGCTGCCCAGGCCCATTACTGGCTACGTGCCTGTATGTACTCCTGGTCTCAAATGCAATGCCTCAGGAATAAAGGAATAAGGGATGTTGAAGGGCTAAGGCAGACTATGAAAAGTGGAAAACGAAGTTTATTTGATCAGTTTTAATTAGTGCTTCAAAAGTTGAGGGTTAGTACTTTAAACCAGGTACTGGCAGATAATTTCAATATATTCCAAACAACTGTAAGCAAAATATTTATCTCATGGATAAATTTTCTGTACTAAATGCTAGGTGTAGTGTCTGTATTTGGCCATCTCGGGCAAAGATTCAGAAATACATGCCATTAATTTTTATTATTATTATTATTATCCCCCGGCATAAAATGCAGGGAGATATAGGCATTGCCTCGTCCGTCTGTCTGTCCGCCTGCTGTCTGTCCGTCCGTCCGTCCGTCCGTAATCATTTTGTTTCTGGAGCAGAACTCGGAAACCATGCAAGATATCAGCACCAAACTTGGTACATGTATTCTATATATAGTCAAGATATGCCTTTTGCTGCTTTGGAAATTTTGGGATTCCTATTTTTGTCATTTCCATGGAAACAAATCTGGACTTAGTGCAAATTACACTGTGTTCGTTTCCTGAGCAGACCTGAAAAACTATGTAAGATATCAGTACCAAACTTTGTACATGTATTCTATGTATAATCTAGATGTTCCTTTTGCTACTTTGGAAAGTGCAGGATAACTATTTTTGCCATTTCCATGGAAACAAATCTGGACTTAGTGCACATCAGGCCTAGTTCGTTTCCGGAGCACAACTCAAAAACCATTCATTATATCTTTCTGAAACTTTGCATGTGTATTACCCACATACTGAACTGGCGCCTTTTGATATTTTCAGATTTCTGAAAATTTATTTTTTTTTTTCATTTCTATGGAAACAAGTTGGATTTGGACTCTGTACAGAGAAAGGTTCGTTTCGGAGGACAACTCAAAAACCGTTCATTATATCTTTCTGAAATTTTGCATTTGTATTTCCCACATACTGAAGTGGTGCCTTTTGATATTTCCAGATTTCTGAAAAAAAAAAAATTTTTGTTTCAATGGAAACAAGTTGGATTTGGACTCTGTTCAGAGATAGGTTCATTTCCGGAGCACAACTCAAAAACCGTTCAATATATCTTACTGAAACTTTGCATGTGTATTACCCACATACTGAAGTGGTGCCTTTTGATATTTTCAGATTTCTGAATTTTTTTTTTTTTTTTTTTTTTACGATGGAAACGAGTTGAATTGGACTCTGTACAGAGATAGGTTCGTTTCTGGAGCAGAACTCAAAAACCGTTCATTATATCTTTTTGAAACTTTGTATGTGTATTACCCAAGTACTGAAGTGGTGCCTTTTCATATTTTCAAATTTCTAAAATTTTTTTTTTTCCTTTCCATGAAAGCGAGATGGATTTGGACACAGTCGCAGGGATGGGTATGTTTCCGGAGCAGAACTAAAACACTGTTCATTAATGGGTCTTGTTTTATTATGGCCTTTGTCAACATGTGGTTCATAGTCTTTGGTAGATGTTGCCAGTACATACTTCCAGATAATTCCAGAGGAAAATCACCTCAACATTCTTGTTTGAATTTCTTTGAAGGTGTAGGATTGACATGACTTTCGCAAATAATCGGGCCGGGGGGATATGTCATCTTCTGATGACTCTTGTTAAAAATTGTACCGTAATTGTAGGGGGATCATTGATACATCAGAAATAAGGGTCCAAGCACCTTCTTAAAAATCTTCTTTAAAAATCTTTGTCTCCGAACATTCAGGCCAGATTTATTTTCAAATTTGCTATGGCACTTCCTTGGGACAATGTCTACCACATTTTTTCACAGTTTACAGAAATTTTTATTTTTGCATTTTTAATGATTTTTTAGGTTTTTTAATTTGCAAATTTAAAAAATCTTCTCCAAAACTACTGAGTGGATGTGCTTCAAATTTGTAATAGAGCTTCCTTAAGACAAAAAATGTCAAATTTCCTCACAATTTTCAAAAATTATGATTTTTGCATTTTTTACAAATTTCTTTAGTTTTTTTACCTGAAAACTTTAAGAATCTTCTTTTCCGAACCTACTGTTCAGATTTGTTTCAAAGTTGGTATGTAGCTTCCTTCGCCCAGTGTCTACAAAGTTTATTCGCAGTTTTCAAATTTACTGATATTTCAAATTTTTTGACTAAAAAATTTTCCCAATTAACACTAGGAATATTTGAAGGACCTACACCTTACATGTTTAAAAGGTTTAACAATGGTTGCGTATTCATATTCCTTGTTGAACACTTATGCAAATCTACTTTGTGATTCTTCACATATTTGTGAGAAACTGCCGGTGAGCTACAGGGCCATTGGTCCTATATTTTGAAAGGTAATACCCCATGGGGTTCAGACAGAATGGGATGCATTAGGTTACTGGCAGGTTCACCATCCTGGCATGAATGGAGAACAGAATAATTGTGAAAAGCTTCAGAAATAGCAAATTCAAAATTGCCGATAGAAGTAGTCTAAATGCAAGCTGCAAGCACTTGGTACCTGCCCTCAACCATTTTCCTTTCAGAGTACTGTCAAATAGGGCTGTGGAACACCACGTTTAAACCAAGCGACCCAAACATAGTAAATATACTCAGCAATGATGCAATAGCTCCCTGCAAGATCTAACTACTCCAGAATAGTTTAAACACATGCCCATGGCAACAGTGATAGCTTCACGAGGGACTGAATACGGGGTCCTACAGGTGCTGGGAATCCTTGAAAATGCTTGGATGTGAATATAGTGTTCACATCATGGATAAAATTGCTTATATTTTTAATAAAGTGCTAAAAACTGCTTGATATTGGTACCTCATAGCTGTCGTCATTATTTGCAATCTGACCTGGATATTTGATAAATATGTGATTTACCACAGCAACACGGTCCTGGAGAAGCTTGAAAATTTTCCTTGAAAATGTTTAAAAATCGGCCAGCTTGAATCTGACAGTGGAAAAAGTGTAGGAACCCTTCAACAAAAAAAAGACAATTCGGTTGCAGGATCTGAAGACTTAACAGAAATTAAGTCCCAACAGCAAAACCAGAAAAACGTTCAATGAAATTGAATTACCATGGCCTTGACAGGAAGATTTGCAATTGACAACCTTCTACAAAGTAAAAATAAAATGGAAGATATTCATCAGAAGAAGGTTAACATTTACAAGCCTTTGACACTATATTTGTACATCTACCCTGCCCAGACTGCTACCTTAGCTTTCTTGAGAATCGCCAGTATCCTGTTCTTAATTTCTTTGGTTCCTAGGGAGTACACAATGGGGTTCAGACAGGGAGGTAAACATGAGGCTAAAGACAAGCTCACCATTCTGACATCCGGATTGAGTCGGAATAGGTGGACGTCGACAATAAGCATGGTCACCAAAGGCATGAAGAAAATTGCCACTAGAACAAGATGCTCAGTGCAAGTTGCGAGTGCTTTGTACCTGCTGTCCACACTTTTCATTCTAAACACCACAGTTAAAATACAGCAGTATGACATGATAATGAAGCTGAGGGGTCCACACAGAACTATTAGTCCCAGAGAAGAGACAGTGTCCCTGTGCAATCTGTGATCATTGCAGGATAGTCTGTACACAGGCACATAGCCACAGACATAGCTGTCCAAATTCAGTGAATTGCAAAAAGACAATTTTGTCATGATCAGAATCATGAACATGTTGGCGCTTACAGATAACACCCAAATAATCACTAAAATACTGATCATGCTTTTAGGCGTGTTAATTGAATTTTGCCTCAGTGGAAAACACACTGCAATTAACCTGTCATAGGCAAGTACACCGATGGAAAATGACTCTAACATGCCAAAACAGTAAAGGAAAAACATTTGTGCCAAACATGTATTATAGGAAATAAAGTTATCTTTCACAAGAAATGTCTTGATCATGCCAGGAATGAGTGTTGTACTGATAATTAAGTCGATAAACCCTAAATTCACCACTGCAATATACTTTGGGGTGTGCAGGCGATGATCTGCCCATATAATTATGAGGACCCAGGAGTTGGCCAAAATTGTGATGATATAAATGACAGCTACGAAAATGAAATATATCTCAGTAAACTTTAACGATGTAAATCCTACAATATAAAATCCGTCTGGCCTAATTATGGAGTTGTTCAAGTTGGAAGACGTGGAAACTCTCATCTCGGTCTCCCAGACAACCCGATGGACTGTAGTGACTGCAGCCCATTCCTGTAAGAAACAGCACAATCAAGACATCGTCCAGTACGTCACCTTAAAACACACTGCTTCTTAAAGTTTCAAAATAGTCATCCAATTATTCTATGTAAAAAATGTGCACAATGCCATCTAAGCACCTAGGTAATACTATCAAATGGCACAGACAGACCCTAATGATAGGTTACTTGTTGAATCTGTTGAACAGGCTCTCTCTTATACCTTTTAACTCCTCTGATGAATATTCATGCATATATTTAGCATATCCTCGGGGATGTCAAATGTCAGCATTGCTCTTGAAGTTGCTAAAGGGGTTGATCAGCAAATCAGCGAACAAGTGCTCTGCACATACTTTCCACATGTTTATTTCTAAGTATAGCTGCCAGTCTCATAAGCCCATGACATGATGAAATCAAGAGGAAAAAACCAGCATTGTCAAGTCAGAGTTGTTAATTTTTTATTCAGATGGATTTGAAATAATGTTTATTGAACAAATACTGTGAAATGAATAGTCTAGAAATATTGTGAAATGAATTTTAATTCATTCTTATTTGAAGTAATTCTTTTTACTCTTTTTTCATATCTTTTGTATGACAAATTTCAATGGAAGAAATGTCATGTTGTAGAAGGCGGCACATATTATTTACTCAATACATCTTCTTTACAGTATAGCAGACAGCACCCTCAGTGAGTTCAGCTCACGTTTAATTTTTGAAATAAGAGCACAGCCATAGGACTGGACTTCTGCAGACATCATTTTCTTTATTGCCGACATACATGTACATGTTTATGATTTATATTTGAGTTTAAACTAGTACATGAACTCAATCCCAATTTGAGGAGGGAGAGCAGGAAGGATATATTTTTTGCCCTGTTTTTACAAACAGGATTTTTGAATGATAAGTATAAACGTGATCACACAAAAGGGCACAACCGAGTCATTTTGAACAATGTCCCCCGCAGTATACCTTCATTCATATTGAATCTGGTGCTGTTTAGATTCTTTGTCTTTGTATGCCCCTGGAATCGAAGATTCGGGGGCATATTGTTTTGCACCTGTCCGGTTGTCTGTCTGTCTGTCTGTCTGCAGCAGCAAAAAAAACTTTAACCTTGGCCGTAACTTTTGATTGGTCACAGATAGGCCTTTGATACTTGACATGTGTATCCCTTGTCACGAGACCGTTCGGGTGAGATCATCATTTTTGACCTTTTGACCTTGACCTTGGCGTAGGACGCATTTTCCAAAAACTTTATCCTTTACCGTAACTTTTGATTGGTCAGAGATAGGCCTTTGATACTTGACATGTGTATCCCTTGTCAGACCGAGAGATCATCATTTTGTCCTTTTGATGAGGTCATCATTTTTGACCTGTGACCTTGACCTTGGTGTAGGACGCATTTTCCGAAAACGTTAACCATGGCCATAACTTATCCTTGGTCAGTGATAGACTTTTCATCCTAGACATGTGTATCCTTTGACACGAGACCTTTCAGATGAGGTCATCATTTTTTACCTTATGACCTTGACCTTGGTGTGGGACGCATTTTCCAAAAACGTTAACTTTGGCTATAACTTATCATTGGTCAGTGATAGACCTTTGATTCTTGATATGGGTATCCCTTGACACGAGACCTTTGGGATGAAGTCATAATTTTTCACCTTGTGACCTTCACCTTGGCGTCATTTTGATTTCACAACAGTTTCCTGGAAAAGTTATACAAATTTTATTCATTTATTTAACACTTTGCAAGTCCAAGCAATTCCATCTGGTTCTTTTCCATATTATAAATCCAAACTACGCATATATCCGGGGGCATCAGTGTTTCACAAACACATCTTGTTTCATTCTGGAACCTTCTTTCTTTCCTACCTTCAAAGCTATTGTAATTCCTCATTAATTAAGGTTCGCATTGTTCCTTCCTCCCTCTCTAGTATCCCTATTACCACAATGCAGTTTACTATATAATCCGTTGAGTACACTGGATGAAGTTCTGTTTGGCCGCGTGTGTGTACCTGTGTGAGTGAGAGAGTGGTATGCATGCACGCATACATATAGCTACAAAATACTGTCGATTCCTCAAAATTTGTGGACCACAAATAAAACCTTGCATAGTTTCCTCACTGTTTACCCAATGTGTTCGTTAATACCTTCAAATTAAAGCTCGAAGTCTTTGAGCTCATTATCACTATATAATTTCAATTAACATTATGCTGTTGTGGACAACCAAAAAACAGCTTTATTATTGTATTAACATCAATGAATATTATTGATGATAAAATTTTCATGCCTCGCCAGCATTCCACTCAGCGCTCAGCCTCACCTGAATATTAACCACCAGCCTGCTCCTGCCTCTGTTAATTACTCTGACCTGTTGCCTGTTACCCAGTTATCTCAGTCCCTGTAGAAATACCCTAGTCCTCCCAGTTTGGCTTAACGAAGCCTTAGTCATAGTTTAACTGAGTAGTATTCAGTGGTGTAGACTGATTCTTGTCTGCAGCAAGATCTCCTGTTTCGTGTTAGACCGTGTGACAGTTTTATTTGCAATCTGTAGCTCTGTATTATTATCCTGTGTGAAATCCTGGGTTTACTGAAGCTCTGCTTCAGTCACTAAAAGCCGTGTTTTTGCTTCGCATTTAAATCCGATACTTTCATCATGACACCGATTCACACCATCCAGTGCACCGGCGTCTTTTCAGAGGCTTTCGTCACCCATGGATTCAGCAAAGGTTCCTTTGCTAGATGAGGAGGAGCTCATGGCAGAGGCTACAGCATCTCCTTCCCCAACCTCATATCCATAGTGGCCGCCCAACAGAAGGAGATTGTTCGCCTGGGAGCCACGTTCGACAAGCTAACCGATGCTTTGGCGACCTCAGCGCCTCTCATTTGCCGCCACTCTCTCTCCTGCGGTGCCTGTGGCTCCTCGAGCCTCTCCCTACGGAGACCCCTGTGACTGACTGACCGGTACGAGAGCACTCCCACTGCTCGTATTGCTTTTGTACTCCAGTGCTCCCTGTACTTCATCTATCCTGCCCTTCACGATGAGAAAATCGCAGCAGTGGTCACACATCTCTCAGGCAAAGCCATGGATTGGGCCCCTGTAGTCTGGGAACAAGCTGGCATCTCCAGCTCCTATGACAGTTTTGCTGCCCTGTTTCAGTCACTCTTTGACCACTCTCGGGAGAAGGCTGAGCATCACCCACTACACCTTCTGCGAGGATCCAGGCTGAAGGCTGAGCTCGCTTGTTGTGATTATGCTGCATCCCTGGACACCTTCATCAACATGTCCATCCATTTTGACTATATACTGCAGGAGAGACAGAGGGTCAGCACCAGCGAAGCCACCGGTCTGTCCGTCACTGACCTTGAGCTTATGGAGATCGGAGCTGCCAGACTGCCACCAGCAGAACGTCGAGCCCGGTTGCTGCTAGGGCCCTGTTTGTACTGTGGGGAAGACAGGCATCAAGCCTCAAAGTGCCCTGCAAAATCACTGAGGAAACCAGAAGTGGCCAGCGCTATACCTCACAAAGTAATAATCTCTCGGCACACACTAACTGTCCAGAATTTTGTAATTCAAGTGCGAGTGGCCTCTGGTAACCTCTCCTTCCCAGTCTCAGCCCTGATCAACTCCAGCATGGCAGGGAACTTCATGAGAGCTAAGCTGGTATGGCCCAACTCCTCCTGTGCCAGCTCCAGCCTCCCATCAACATTGCAGCTCTGGATAGCAAACCCGTAGGAAGTGGATGTATCCTCCATCAGACAGCTCCCATATCCTTCACTGTTGGAAGAGGCCACACGGAGCAAGTCCCCTTCCTCGTTCCACCAGTCTCCAAACAACCTCTCATCCTCCGCTTACCCTGGCTCAAACTGCACAACCCAACTATCTCCTGGCAACAAATGCAGGTCAACTTCTGGTCGCGGTATTGTCGTCAGCACTGTAGCCCCCTCACCTGTGTCACCACTACCATCAAAAGCCCAGACACTACCTCCACCCTCAAAGTCCCGGAAGAGTATTGCCATCTGCTGGCTGTCTTTAGTAAGACCAAAGCCATCCCCTCCCTCCTCATCGCCCTTGGGACTGCTATTGAGCTGCTGTCTGGTGCTTCACTTCCTCGGCGTGTTTTGTATTTTCCCTGTGGCAGACACCGTGGCAATGCAAGGTGTTTCAAAAAGATGGACCCAATGTCAATGCAGTATATTTCCAAATCGGGTCCATCTTTTTGAAACACTCTGTACATCTAAGAGGTGCTCCAAAGGGGAGTCATCCGACCTTACACCTCTCCAGCCTCAGCCAGCTTCTTTTTTGGGGAGAAGAAGGATAGAGGTCTCCGCCCCTGCATCGATTACAGGGGACTAAATGAAGTCACAGTGAAGTACCGGTATCCCTTCACTCTGGTTCCCAGCACTGTAGAGCCGCTCTAGGGTGCTAAATATTTTACCAAGCTTGACCTGCGCAGCACTTGCAGCTTGGTCCAAATATGGAAGGGGCATGAGTGGAAGACACCCTTCAGCACAAACTCTGGCTATTATGAGTACTGTGTGATGCCAAATAAGCTGGTTAAGACTCAATGCGTCTTCCAGTCCTGCATCAATAATGTGCTACGAGACATGCTCAGAAGATTTGTGATTGCTTACATCCTGGTGTATACTCCATCCTACCCTGAGCATGTCCGCCACATGAAGAAGGTACTAGCCCATCTCCTGGCTCACCAGCTCTTTGCGAAGGCCGAGAAGTGCATCTTCCACCAGACCACCATCTCCTTCTGAGGGTACACGATCGAACCAGAGGGGGTATTCATGGAGTCGCGAAAAACTGAAGCGATAGCTGCCTGGCCAGTCCCATGGAACATTAAGGAGCTTCGACGCTTCCCGGGCTTTGCCAACCTCTTCGTTCGGTTCATCAAAAATTTCAGTATGGTTGCCATGCCTCTCACGTCATTGCTCAAGGGGAAACCACGGGGCATCATTTGGAACCCAGTGGCACAGTCGACTTTCGATGAACTCAAACAGCGGTTCACAACAGCCCCTATCTTGAAGCTTCCTGATCCAAATTAGCCCTTGATGGTAAAAGTGGATACCTTCAGACTTCCGGTTGAGCTAGTTAAGGGGTTAGAGGCAAATGGGGAGGCTCCAGCAGACTTTACTTAAAAGAATATTTTATTTGCGCCTCTTGTGCATGACATTTCTTAATTTTGCCTGAACTCAAGAAAAGTTTATACAAACGTATTTTGAAGTTGTCACGGGGAGTGGCAGGACCCAAATGCACCACAATCAACACAGGTGACTCTCTACTGGCTTTCAATGGATTCTGAGCAGAGGTAAACAGAATGCAAAACAGGGCAGCTTGGTGTAGATCAGGGTTAGGAGCTTGTGGGTCTTGAGTGGAGCTCTTCTGGCAACCCCTTGCCACTCCGATGGCTCGTCCACTTCTTTTCTTAAAAACAAGAACAGCTTTCAATTTATTTTGGGTACGCCTTGGTCAGGCATTTTAGGCAAATGTTACTGGAGTGGTAAGGGGTTAAGGGAGCAGGGACCGATGGCAGGATTCGAACCCAGGTGGCCCACACTGCAGGCGGGAGGACGGGTGGCTTAGACAGGGACTTGGAAGACGGCAGACAGGAACCAGGAAGCACACAGGCAGAACTCAGAGTCAGAGGCAGAAGGCAATCAGGTTTACCGGGGCTGGAGCGAGAGGACATAGTCAGAGGCAGGCAGAGTCGATTCCAGGAAGTAAGGCCGAAAGTAAATGCTGGAGAGTAGTGCATGCTGCAACGACAATCGGGCAGTGAGTTAGTGAAACAGAGCTGGTTATATACTGGCTGGTTAACGAGACTCAGCTGAGAGCAGTTGCAGTGGAAGGGGTGTGGCCAGGCAGAGGGAGAGGCAGCAGCAGCAGACTGTGACAGAACCCCACCTCACGGGGCGGCTCCCGACGTCCCACAAGGAAGGACCACCAAGGCCGGGTGGGCGGAGGGGGCCGGAGGCAGGACCTAATACTCTTCAGAGCCGGAACAATCCATCTCCTCAGCCGAATCGTCAGGGAAGCCTGGATGGTCGGAGTCCATGTCGACTGATTGCTCTTCAGCAGAATCGTCAGGGGAGCTTGAGTGGTCAGAGTCCCCGTCGACCGACAGTTCCTCAGCAGGAGAATCCCCCACAGGGAGATCAGGCTGGGAAGATGTGCGGGCCGGCAGGCGGGGATTCCGCGAAGGCACAGTGGTGCCGTAGGGCTGGTCAGGATGGCAACGGTGGAAGTCGCTGATGAGATCCGGGTCGAGGATGTGGCGAGCTGGAACCCAAGACCTCTCTTCAGGACCATAGTGCTCCCGGTCCACTAAATACTGGAGTCCCCTCCCACGACAACTGGAATGAACCAGGCGCCGCACAAAGTACGCTGGACCGCCATCCATCAGACGAGGAGGAGAAGGAGGAGGTGGAACAGCCGGCGACAGAGGACTTTCGTGGACTGGCTTCAATTTGGACACGTGGAAGTTGGGGGGGACATGCATGGAGCGAGGAAGCTTGAGTCTCACCGCCGTAAGACTGATGACCCTCTGGATGAGGAATGGGCCAACGAACCTTAGTGCCTGCTTCTTAGACTCCACCTGGAGAGGCAGATTTCAGGAGGAGAGCCACACCTTCTGGCCAACCTGGTAGACTGGGGCAGGAGAACGCCGCTGGTTGGCTGAGGCTCCGTAGTGCCCAACGGTGTGCTGGAGGGCAGAGTGAGCCTGGGCCCAGGTTTGGCGACAGCAGCAGACGAGGGCTAGGGCTGACGAGCTGGAGACCTCTCTCTCCAAGGCCGGAAAAAGCAGAGGCTGATAGCCATAGACGCACTGGAATGGAGAGAGGCCTGTGGCAGAGCTGGTGAGGCAATTGCGGGCGTAATCCACCCACAGGAGTTGCCTGGACCAGGAGGATGGATTCTGGGACACCATGCAGCGGAGGGCAGTCTCCATCTCCTGGTTCATACGCTCCGTCTGCCCGTTGCACTAGGGGTGGAATCCCGAAGAGAGACTGGCAGTGGCTCCCATCAGGCTACAGAACTTCTTCCAAAAGCCTGATGAGAACTGAGGACCTCGATCGGACACCACATCCACAGGGAGGCGATGCAGGCGGAAAATGTGTAGCAGCACCAGTTGTGCTGTCTCCTTAGCTAACGGCAGCTTGGGCAGAGGGACGAAGTGAGCCATCCTACTAAAGCAGTCGGGCTTGGCGTTGCGGGACCCCGGGAGGTAGGAGAGAGTTGAAACGGGTGAAGAAGAGGGACCAGCGGGCCTGGTAGGAGTTCCGCCTCTTGGCAGTGTGGATGTACTCAAGGTTCTTGTGGTCAGTCTACACTAAGAAGGGTTCCTTGGCACCCTCCAACCAATGCCGCCATCCCTCTAGCACCAAATTCACTGCCAACAGCTCCCTGTTCCTGGTGTCGTAGTTCCTCTCAGGTGCCGAGAGAAGAAGGAGCAGGGATGACGCTTCTGGTAGGAGGCAGACCTTTGGGACAGGATTCAGACTGAGAGTTTGGGCACATGCGCACGAAGAGACCGGCAGTAAGGAGTTTGGCGTCTGTGTTTGAGTTTGGTGTCTGTGTTTGTTTGTTAATTTCTTTTTTTTCAAATGTTTTAAATGTTTTTATGTAATCCCCAGTGAGGGTCGTGTGTGGACTAAGTCCTCACCTGAAGTCAACCAGGTATGGATCTCCTTTATTTCGCTCTGTTGTGGCTTTTACCGTACTTTCTGTTTGCGGGGTTGTCAGCGGAGCTGTCATTTCAGAAAGGATTCATCACGTACAACGTATATTCTCGTAACATGCTGCTGCAGCTGAACAGTGCAAATAACCAAGCAAGAGATGTTTTATTGCAACTGCTAGCATTCATTCAGAAAGACTTAAGGAAGGATCATGGCTTTTCTGCTCGTGATACGAGGAAGAAAATCAGGAAGTGGGGGAGAAGAGGAGGCGTCAGAGTGCGTCTTAAGAGGCAGCAGCTCAACTTTCCACTGCCATCGGTTATTATAGCCAATGTCCAGTCCCTGAGGAACAAAGTGGATGAGCAAACAAAACAACAACGCTACTGCAGCTCTGTGACCATCAGAGAGCAAATATGTGCGCTAGATGTGGAATTACGGTCTGTATCGCTGCGCCCGTTTTATTTGCCCGGTGAGTGTCCCCAAATCTTAATAACGGTTGCATATATTCACCCCAAGGCAAATTCTGCCTCTGCCTCCCACACAATATTTGATGTTGTACAGAAACTGCAGTGTATTTCACCGGAGCCTTCAAATTTTATACTGGGTGATTTTAATCTTATCTCCTTGAAAAAGACTCTAACCAATTTTTACTAATATGTCACCTGTCCTACCAGACGGGGTAAGACTTTGGACTTGTGCTACGGGTCTATTAAAGACGCTTTTAAATCACTCCATCTCCCCTCCTTTGGCACTGCCGATCATAATTGTGTGTATCTTCTCTCCACCTACAAGACTGCCCTTAAGAGGGAAAACGTCCAAACAAAGCATGCAAAAATCTGGACGAACGATGACCTGCCCTTTCTGCAGGGATATTTGACTGTACTCATTGGGAAATGTTCAAGAAATCTTGTAAAGATTAGGATGAACTAACTGATGTTGTCTGCTCATATGTTGCTTTCTGCAGAGATATGCATATTCCCAGTTAGAGGGTTAAAATTTACCCAAACAATAAGCCCGTGGGTCACTAAATCTGTTAAGTTGTCTATGACAAAAGAGAAATTGGCATTTCAAAAAGGAGAGGCATTACACCTACACTCAGCCACTAACGAGCTCAAAATGGAGATCTGAAAAGCAAAAAAGAGGTATAGAACTGTACTGGGGAACAAAATGACTTCTAACAGTCTTGGTTCAGCCTGGAGCTGCATGACGACTATTGCTGGCCTCCAGAACAAAAAAGACAGCACCAGTATCACTTTAAATGGCTTTAGCTCAGATGCTGACTTTTCTAATGCTTGAAATTGCTTCTATAATCGTTTCAACGTGTTTGATTTTAGTAGAGAGATACAGGAACTAAGTCTTATAGTGCGTGATAATTAGCACTTTTCTGTAAATCAAGAGGGTGTTGAAAAAGCCTTCCAGTGCACAAAAGTGAACAAAAGTCACAAGCCAGATAATATCTGTGGTCGGTTAATTAAAACCTTTGCAGAAGAACTGAGTTCAGTTTTTCATTATATTTTTAATAGATCCTTGGAAAGTTCCTGATAACTTATGACCGGTTGGATGCTCGTAATCGCCGACTGGTCAGTGGACCGCTTGCCGAGCAATCTGAGGTCGGGAACAGGTCTGTGATTGTCGGCAGGTGGTCGGTAGGTTTTATGAATGGTTCATAATTCCTCCCGACAGGTCGGGGATTAATTTAGGCCGTGGACAAGTCGGAAAGCGATCTTTCACAGGTCTGCGACTTCTCTGCAGCCAATCGTCGACAACTCTGCAAGGAGTCCCCGGCTTATGGTCCGGTCAGGATGTGTTATGCATCTGTCGTTCCGGGACTGCTCGAAGACCTGTCGGAAACTTGTCAGTGACTAGTCGTAGACTTATCGGCGACTTGTCTCCGGCTGATCTCAGACTTGTGCACGCGAGTTCCAACGAGTCGGCGACCAGTCTGGGACCTTATAAAAGGCGGTTCGGCTTGATGATCCTCAGTCGGAAAATTCACTAGCTACTGAAAGCCATGCCAAAGAAATCCAGGAAGTGTAAGTCAGCGGCAGCTGCTCGCTCACCTCCGTCATCCCCACACCGAGAGAGAGGACCGCCATCCCCTTCAACCTGTTCCACAAAGAAGAAGTCTGTCTGATGGCTTGATGCAAGACCAGTAGCAGGATATGGCAGAGTGGTTCGCCGATCATCCACTCTTTTACGACCAGAGCCACCGTTCCTTCAAAGATAAGGAGTTAAAAACAAGTTCCTTGATGACAAGGGCAGAGAATATGGCATCAGTGGCCATGAGATATGGCAATGGCTCCAATGTATGCGGACCATGTTCGGAAAGCTTTTCAAGAAAACAGAGTGGCTCGGCCAGACACCACCTCACAGCCAGACAGGATTGGATTCTCGAAAACTTCGCCCTTCTGATGGAGCATCTGCTTCCAAAAACCAAATCAACAGAGCTGGGAATAGTGAGTAATAATTTATTTTTTTGTATGAAATAATGAAAATGTTTTAGTTATAATTTCTGATTTTTTATTGTTTGCAATGTTTTAATTGAGGCCGTCCTCTGTATGTTATGACCCCAAATTATACGTATTTTTAAAGAGAAGTATCTGTGTCCCTGGAAGGATATGCTGGTAATGTAATTCATATTTAGCACTTATCAGTATTTACCTTCTGTTTCCGACTCTTGCCCTGTGCCTCCTTTTCTTTCTTGCAGCTCCCAGGCTCCACTCAGCCTGCACCAGGGTCGACATCACAGCAGTTGCCCACGTCTCAGGAGGAAGCACCCCGGACACAAGACTCCGACATTGAGCCAGATGATCCAACGTCAGGTGGTTCTGCAGCCTTGTCCATGCAAGGTTTTTCGACGTCCGCAAGTGCTGGTCGTGTCTCCAGAAAGAGAAGGGCTGGACAGAGTGATGAGGTGCTGGCTCTAATCTCTGAAAGGATGAGGGCAAGCGACCAGATGGAGCGGAGGCTGCATGAGACGTTGAGGGGCGGCAGTAATCACAAGTAGGCCTTCGGCTATTGGCTGATGACTGAGATGGTGCGCCTGCCAGAAGAACTTTGGGGTGAGATCAGCCAGAAGGCATTCAACCTGCTTGCGACCTTCCAGGAAAGGGCCAAGTCTGGTCGTGCACCGACACATCAACCACCACAGTATCCCCAAAGATATTTTCAACAACCTTACCAGCCACACCACTATTACCAGCAGCACTTCAGCATGGCCCCTTGGTATGGTCTTCCACCACCTCCCCAACAACTATAGCAGCAGACTCAAATGCAGCAGCACCAACAGCAACAGCAGCAGACGGCACAGCAGCAGCAGATCCATACAGGCTTGACGCCCCTCCTTAACAATCCAAGTGGCTCCCTCTCATGGACACTTGGCCGGCCTCCACTTCGCGTAGGTCACAACATTCACAACCTACGGCGCCTAAAAGTCCAGAGACTGAACAGCAGAACAATGATGGAGAAGATGATGACGAGTAGGGATAGAGTTAAATAAATACAAAACTGTGTTAAGATTTGAAATTGTGCTGCCAATGATGATGTGTACAGACAGGTTTTGAATTCGCAAAATTCTATGTTGAAAATTTGTTGAAAAAATGTTATTTTGTAACGTGTTAACATACAAGTTAAGATACAAGTAATACATGTGCATTTACGTTGTTTACATTATTAGTGTAAATAATAGTTCCATGTGCCTGTGTTACCCTTCCCTCCATTTCTATTATTAAGACAACGGCTATAGTACAATTTCATATAATAAGTGGTCCATTTAGCAAATGTTTTTTCCGTAAGTGACATTGAAGCATAGTCGAGTTTGTCGACCGTTATTGAGTAATCCAATATCGTAAACACAATGATCACAACGAAAATTTGTTCATAAGTTGATGCTTAATAAGCCGGTTTATATGTTATAGTACTTTATAATTAAGAACTCAAAATAAGCTTGGGTAATAAACATGTTTCTATCGTGATACATGAGATACATCAGTCAAAAGTGTTTTCAATCACTCTTCCATCACATATTTTCACCAAATTTAACCATAGAGTCACTCTGTGGACGCAAGTTCAACTTGCCACAGAAGACTTCCAACTGGGGAGTTATAGAAGTGTTTCAGATACAGTCTCTGTCGCCTTGCATCCTGGGTTTCCCTGTTACCATTAACAACCTCATCCATGTCACCAAGATTGCCATGTTCTCTCCATGATCCCGGAAGGTTGTCGTGTTCCAAATCCTCTCTGTCCACAGCGGCATTCTGTAGATTTGGGTAGCGCATCCGCATCAGGCTGTGTAGACACATTGCCGCTAACACAACAGTGATCACGGTTTCTGGTTCCTGTCGCATTCCCCCAAGTAGACTCTGGAAGCGATTGGCTAGGATACCAAAGGTATTTTCCACTATGTGCGTAGCCCTTGAGAGCCTGTAGTTATACACCCTTTCTTCCAATGTCATGTTGCGTTTGGAGAAGGGTTTCATCAGCCATGTGCGGAGAGGGAAAGCGTCATCTCCCACTAGGAAGTATGGGATGTCTCTGTCATCATGTGGAAGTGACTCTGCGTTCGGAATGTTAAGGGTATCGGATTCGATGCCAGCATGCAGTGTTGAGTTGTTGAAGACAGAGCAGTCAGATGTTGAGCCATTGGCTCCCACATCTGCCCATATAAACCTATAGTCGTCATCAACAACTGCAAGGAGGATGATTGAGAAGAAACCCTTGTAATTTTGGTACACAGAGCCGGAACCCACAGGACACTTAATGGCTACATGCTTGCCGTCAATGGCACCAAGACAGTGGTGGAACTGCCATCTGCTGGAGAAATGTTCAGCTATGTTTTTCCAGTCATCCTGAGTTGTAGGTGTGGGGATTACCTCATTGTGGAACTCTGGACAATGCTCTCACAAACTTCTATCATGATGGTGTTATGAGACACTCGGAAATTGTAGCCTAGGCTGTGGTAACTTTCCCCAGTGGCAAGGTGACGAAGGGTCAGCGCCAGCCTCTGACCAGGTTCAAGGGGATTCCTGAATCTTGTTATCCTCTTCCTTATCTTTTCAGAGAGATGTACCAACAATTCTCTGAACATGGCTGGCTCCATCCTCATGTAATTTATAAAATCAGCAGGCGACTCTGCCTCCAGTTCTCCCAACAGGGAATGATGTTTATAGTGCAACCGCTTCTCAACTTGCAGCCATGGCCTAACCTAGTATTGTCGTCTTCTTCTCCTTTTCCTTTCATCCTGCCATCTGGCCAGCAATAGGGCATCTTGCTCACGTTGAAGTCGTATCTGCATACGCAGGTGGGCCAACTCGTGTTGCGGAATACCAATCATGAACATGTCCGAGGCACTGAGCAACTGACGTTTTGGGGCAGTGTTCCACATTTTTATTGTTGCCCCGACCAGTCTTAGACTTAGCGCAAACCATTCTTCAATGGCCTCAGTCCACTCTCCGACCTGTCCCAGACAGATCTGACGAGGCACAGACTTATCTCCCACTAATCATGGATTTCAATGGCTGCATTCGCCAACAACTGTAGTGTGGTCCGCAATCATTCTCCGATCGCTCGATGACAAGACGCCTCACCTCGCCGAGTGGTCCTGAACAAATCGGCCATGTGCATTTTTCTGCAGTCACATTAGGACTCCAGACCTCTTCATTTTACCCCGACTAGTCGGAGACACATGTAGATGTGACCGCAAACAGCAGATTGGTCAGCTACCAACCAGCCGATCTGTTGCAGACCAGTAAAGGATAGAAGTCACCGGCATCAGCTCAGGTGAGACTGGGGCTTTAACTTGCTGTTCAAAAATCTGGAAGGGAATGGGTGCCATGCCCGGCTTTTATTCATTGATTTCTTCTCTGCTTTTAGTACGATCCAACCGCACATTTTAACTAAGAGACTTTTAGAACATTTTAACCTGAATAATAGTCGTGTGGGCTGGATTTTAAATTTCCTAACAGACAGGACAAAGAGTGTCAGCGTCAATGGGTCCTCGTCTGACAGATTGTGTTCCTCTACTGGCTCACCACAGGGGTGCGTGCTCTCACCTCTGTTATTTATTCTATATACCAATATGTGCCAGAGCACTTTCAAAAATCGCTGTCTTAAGTATGCTGATGACTCTGTGATTAAGTCTGCTCCAGGGACATGAGGGCAGCCATGGCCCTGTCATTGACTACTTTATCAAGTGGTGTGAGGATTCACATCTTCAGCTTAACACATCTAAAACCAAAGACATGGCCATTGACTTTACAAGAAATGTCAATACACATGAGCCCACTATCATCAAGGGACAAACCATCAAACAGGTACAATCCTATAAGTATCTTGGGACTAGTATTGACTCCACGCTGAACTTTAAAGATAACTGTGAAATTGTAAGAGGGGACACCAGCGTCTGTTCTGCTTGTGGAAGTTGTCCCGCTTTCATATTAACCGAACCATGATGGCACTTTTCTACCGTGCTTTTATTGAATCAGTTTTAGCCTTTTCTTTTATTTCATGGTTTGGAAACTTGTCCTTGAAGGAAAAAAAATTCACTGGATCAGATTGTTAAATGGTCCAGTAGGCTGATTGGGGAGCCACAGCTGTGCCCAGAGTCGCTGTATACCAGACAGTTGCAGCGGATAGCCAGCTCCATTTGTAATGATGACTCCCATCTATTTTTCAGTGAATTCCAGCACCTCCCATCTGGCAGAAGATTTAAAGTTCCAAGTGTAAAACCAAGTGCTACAGGAACAGTTTTGTTCCCGCTGCAAAAGCCCTCCTGAATAAGTCTCAGTGATTCATTTTATCCCCTCTTTTATACTGAGGTCTATTTTACTTTTACTTATTTATTCATAATATTTATTGGAGGTTTGACTTGGTTTAAATTATTTATTGTCCTTTGTATTATCAAGTCTTTTTCTTGCCACAACGTGGTTTTAATTATTTATCATGCTTTGCACTATCAGAAATTTATATGATATTATATCCATGAATAGTAGGCACTTGTGAGTGCTTGTCCATGTCGATGTCCTGTATATTCTGTTGTGCTGTCCACTGTTCTTAAATATCTGTGATGTCCTGTATAGATGCTTCTCCTTTTTACTGCAAAACAAATTTACCTACGGGTATAAATAAAGTCAACTGAACTGAACAGGACAGCCCCTACCCCCACGTCCAAGACATCCACCTCCACTACAAACTGGCGATCTGGGTCTGGCATCTGGAGGATGGGCGCAGAGGTGAATTTGGCCTTCAGGGTCTGGAAGGCCTTGTTAGCAGCAGGGGACCACTGGAAGGGCACCTTGGAGCTGGTGAGGGTAGTAAGAGGGGCGGCTACTGAACTGTAGTTTCGAATGAAGCGGTGATAGAAATTGGCAAACCCCAGGAAACATTGCGGTTGTTTGCGGGAGTCAGGGACAGGCCAAGAGGTGACTGCAAAGACCTTCACTGGGTCTATCCGGATGCTTCCCGTAGCCACGATGTACCCCAGGAACATAACAGAGGAGGCATGGAATTTACATTTCTCTGCCTTTACAAACAGGGAGTTCTCCACGAGGTGCTGGAGCACAGACTGGACATGATGAACATGCTCTTTTCTGGTCTTAGAGAAGATAAGGATGTTGTTCAGGTAAACAAAGACAAAGCGATTGAGCACATCACGGAGTACGTCATTGGCCAGGGCTTGGAAGACGGCAAGAGCGTTGGTGAAACCGAAATGCATGACCCGGTACTCATAGTACCCTGCAGGGGTTTTGAATGCGGTCTTCCATTCGTCCCCCTCTCTGATGCGGACCAGATGATAAGCATTACAGAGATTGAGCTTGGTAAAGATGGTGGCCCCCTGGAGCAGTTCAAAGGTGGAGATGAGTGGCAGGGGGTAGCGGTTCTTGACTGTGATTTTATTCAGGCCCTGATATTCAATGCAGGGTCTCAAGGTCTTATGCTTCTTCTCCACAAAGAAGAAGCCCACCCCAGCAGGAGATGAGGAGGAGCTAATGATGCCTGCATCTAAGCAGTCGTTGATGTAAGACTGCATGGCCTTCTTTTCGGGGGCAGACAGAGAGGACAGGCGGCCTCTAGGGGGTGAGGTGCCGAGCAGGAGCTCAATGGCGCAGTTGTAGGGCTGACGCGGGGGCAGAGAGGTGGCCTTGGCCTTGCTGAACACCTGCCAGAGGTTGTGGTATTCGAAAGGCACCCTGGACACATCAGGTGAAGAACTGATGGTGGGACAGTGGAACAGCGAAGAGGCATGCTTGAGGCAGGTGAGGTGGCAGGATGTTCCCCACTCGCGGACGGAACCAATCTCCCAGTCGATGTGGAGGTTATGTCGCCGAAGCCAAGGGTAGCCCAGGATGAGTAGCAGGCCAGGAGAGTTCAGGATCTGGAACTGGATGGTCTCATGATGATTGCCAGACAGGAGCATGGGAACTGGGGTGGTCTGCTGGGTAATGGTACCCAGTCAGTGGTCGTCTAGAGCCCGGGCGAGAACCAGACAAGGCAGAGGAACCCGACCGAGCCCCAACTGTTGGGCCAACTCCTCACTCATAAGGCTGGCATCAGCACCCGAGTCCACCAGGGCAGCCAAGGTGAGGGGACCGTCAGAAAGGTGGAGCCGGGCTTGGAGATGTGGTCTGTAGTTGTAGGGAGGTAGTGTTGTCGAGCTCATCCGTACCTCCCTGGCTACGGGTGAGCCTTGTTTTTTTCTGGACAGGCTGAGATGAAGTGACCCTCCCTCTAACAGTATAGGCACAGGTTCAGGTGTCGTCGACGCTCCCGTTCTTCTGGGATGAGAGGGGTGTGGCCCAGCTGCATGGGTTCAGACTCCTCCATCTGCGGAGTAAGCGAGGTGGGTGATTGGATGGGACCCGCCCAGACTCGCCCTGGACCGGGCTGGCATCTGGTAATGGCAAGCCCGCTGATGTCTCTCCTGCCTATGGGCCTAGATTCGGAGGTCAATTCTGATGGCTAGCTCACTGATTCCGTCCAGTGTGGGGGGAACCTCGTACGAGACCAGCTCCTCCTTGAGGTAGGTTTTTTTTTGGGTGGTTTTTTGGGTTCTGGTCTCCTGGGAGCAAAGTAAAATAAACTTTAGCGTGAAATAATTAGCTAGCTAAGTAAAATTGCATGATATACAAAGTAAAACGGAGTTGTTTTCAAGCACTGTGCTACTCTCCCTTGGTTTTTCTGTAGCTGATTTAGCTAACAAACTTCAGCAAGCTTCTTAAGGCTAAGAATATTATCAAATTACCTGATATCTAACTATAATCTGGGTTGGTTTCATACTTGTTCGCTTGCCTTTCATACAGTCTTCTAGCCAATAAATATTGACGTTCATCGGGGTTTTTTTTAGTCCCCTTCGGTTTTTCTTTTACCGCATTAACACATTGCCAAGCTTCAATTAAATATTAACGCTAACCGGGATTTTAGACTTTTTCGCATCACATTTTTACTGAATGGCTCCTCTGATTAAACACATTGCAAATGACGTTATTTTTTTATTTTCCTCTGGTGGCGGTGCCTTGATCAGCTGGTTAAAGCTTAGCTAGTTGCTTGTTTGAGTGCTTAGCGACAGCCTGTTGGGGGAGATAGCATGTATAGTTAGCTCACATCATAAACGACTTCTTTATTCGGTCCATTTGAATTAAAGGGTACCGGGGCTTTACTCTTTTTCGATTACCTTTGGTTGTATTTGTGGCTAGCCAGCTAGATAGTTACTGTTTTCATTTTTGACTTGGGACTTGAGATTTCAGTGTTCATTTAGCCAGGCAATAGTTACTTGAGTCGTCCATTCGGTTTGGTTGGAATTTTTAAACGGTAAGGTTTACCGGAGTGCTTTGCCCACTCCCTCCTCCAGTTTCTCCTGGGTGTTGTAGCTGCCCAAGATGAGTTAGTAAGCTACCGCTGATATTGTGTATTGGTTGTTGGCATTTTCTGTTCATCACTTTGCTGGTTATTGGAGGCTGTCATCTGAGAACAGTATCTGGAGAAGCCAGTCTGTGATTATCTGGATTCTGAGCTAAGCCTTGTGATATTTTTCGACTAGTATACTAATAGTATTGGGATTATCTAAAATCAATTCAGTCATCTGAGTGCTTATTACATATCAAGTTTGTCTCAATTTGGTACTTAATTTTTTTTTTTTTTTTACTGAAACTAATCCACTGCTAAAAAAGGCGTATTATCCATTCACATACGATTTCTATCGCGACTGCTGCTTAAGGCTTCTCAGATTAATAAAATGTGGTTCCTGAGCTTCCGTCTTGGCAATAATAAACTTTCTTTGTTATCTAGGGTGAGCAAGGTCATTAGGTAGGGGGTTCAAAATGTGGCCAAAACTATGTGACGGTTGCAGAATGATCGTACTTCTGGAAAGAGATTTCCAAAGTGGGTTCGTCTGTCACCGGAGCCATATAATTGAGCATTTGGAGCAGGGCCGGCTGCAGCCTGCTTCGACTGGTGGTGCAATGAAAATTGCTGGGGGGTTAAGACGTTTTGTTGATGGGGTGGGGAAGATCGTGTTTAATTTTGTTGACCGGGGGGGGAAGAGATCGCGTTTAATTTTGTTGACCGGGGGAGATCGCGTTTAATTTTGTTGCCGGCACAACACAGTTCGCAATCAGTAGACTTCCTAGAGGAACTAAGCAGTATGTCGTTTAGAGAGATGGTGTGTACGCCAAAGCAGGGTTGTGCGGATACCACAGAACAGGCAGGGAGAGAAAGTTGGGTGACTGTAGGACGTCAGCGCAGGAAAGGGCGTGCAGGTCGTACAGAGACAGCTCCTCCAGTGGTTGAGGTGTCCAACCAATTCCAGTCCTTGCAGGAATTTGACTTCGCCCCTGACCCTGCGAGTGGGGGGACTGATGAGCATCAGGGCACCCTGTTAGCCTCTTTCCCTTCTCAAAAGGGAGTTAGTGATAGTGGGGGACTCAATTATTAGAGGAATAGACAGCTTAGTCTGTTCGCGCGACAAGGAGTCTCGTACGGTGTGTTGTCTGCCTGGTGCCCAGGTAGGAGACGTCCTGGAACGTGCGGACAAGCTCCTGGCCAGAGCGGGAAGGCATCCAGTGGTCATGGTCCATGTTGGGACAAATGACATAGGTAAGGGTAGGTTTGAGGTTCTGCAAGACAAATTTATGGAATTAGCTGAAAAGCTTAGGAGCAGATCCTCAACGGTAGTGTTCTCCGGGATTCTACCGGTACCACGTGCAAGCAGAGGAAAGCAGAATTTTATCTGGAGGTTTAACACGTGGCTACAAACCTGGTGTAGGAAAGAGGGGTACAGGTTTATGGGGCACTGGAACTTCTTCTGGGACAGGGGTGACCTGACGGGCTGCACCTGAACCGGAGGGGCACCTTTGCACTGGGTCAGCGTATGTTGAGGGTAGCATAGGATTATTTAAACTAGGGACTTGGGGGGCAGGGAGGTTAGAGAGTGTTATACATAGGGAGATGCAGACTGCCCTGATGGAAGCTGACAGCATTACATGCACTATTGATGACATATTTTTAAAGCCCCACTAGGTAGGAATCCCAGTTTTGTGCACTCTAGTGGCCACTAAAGGCCACTAGAGCAAGTAGAAGCGCAACACCGCTGTCGTAAAACACACAGAGCGCTGTTGCCCACTGACGTCCCCCGTGAGAACGTGCATTTTTTTCACACCCTGAGACTTGTGGAGCTGGAATCAATAAAGTTATTAGTTACTAGCACTCTGCCCGTGGGGATCCACGGGTTCTATTTTATGTAATTTCGTCTTTATATTATAGTGAACAACGCACCAGTATGATCTCATCACATGCACCTCTATGATGTTATCACGTTGCTGTGGTGTTTCCATAAACGCTAAGGTGGCTGTCACGCAACCGATGTTTTTATAGAAACTAAAACTAAGTAACCATCAAGGGGAATACGCTGCGCTGACATTCCACGCTCAGTGAAACACGAAGTTGCCTGCAAGACGGAGCAAAATAGCGTCGCTCACATTATGCTGCAGATTACGCGTTACTTTCTCTTGCGGTCTGGCATCTGTTTTTTGGGATTCGGGACTCCTGTGGATGAATTGGCTTGGGTTCAAAAGGGGGAATCCCCCCTGTACGTCTATATTATAAAAGCGTTGCTCACGTTATGCTGGAGATACGCGCCCGGCGGAGTCTAGCACTGATTGGCCGGACACAGTCGCCTGTAAGACGGAGCCAAATAGCGTCGCTCCTGCTATGCTGCAGGTACACGCCTGGTGGAATCAAGCACTGATACACAAGGCTGGATTAACACCCCCAGGGGCCCCTGGGCACTGAAGCTCATGGGGCCCCCCTCCCATGGGGAGGGGGGTAGGAGACATAACACTCCTTTTTAAAAAATAAAATAAAATAAATAAATATCAATGTTTTGTTTATCATGCTGACTGAATGCATGAAACAATCTGTGTACAAAACAAACTTATCCTACCGTGGCAGTTAACTATTGATGAACCATGCAACAAGATAAAATGCACCTACATTTCTGGTGATCTAAACGATATAAATCCAGCACTTGCTTGTGCTGCTTAACTTTAATATAATATACAGATCAACCAAACACCCACCCACCAACTGAAAGTATATGATCATTTCAGCTGCAAGTTAAGACGGCACAGCAAGTTTGAACTGATCCCGGAAACACAATGTTTAATATGATAACTGAATTCTGAAGCACATAAACCCATAAAATGACACTCAAAGTGATGGGCCATGGAATCATATGTATTGATCAACAACTCTGGCACTGGCTTTTCTGGTGAAATCATTTCAAGTAGGCTTATTCGATAAGGGAGAAATAAAGCAGAGTTTCACTAAGACTAAGATCGGACGCAAACGAATTTTGATACGCGTAATACAATCAGGAGCTGAACGAAAACGACGCATAATCAATGTGCGTCGTCAACCCTGAGCCCAAGCTCTATTTACTAACAAGATGCCGTTTTTTTTAATCAATTTAATATTTTCATTACTGTATTAAACAATGACACACGGTGTAATTCGGGTCTTCAGTGCGCTACTTGTCATTTTTTCCCTGCGAGATTATCCTGACAAAGCAGAATCAAATCAAACTATTAAAAAGTTCAACTGGATGGCAAAGCAATATCTTACTAGTATATGGTCTCCGCAGATACCGGTGCTATGTTTTGCATGAGTCCGGGTAGTTCCATTGCGACTAACGACTAATTATTGTAAGCGGATAAATACACTTTCTGTGGCGTTCAGGATATGAATTTTCGCTTGGAAATGCGTTAAAAGTAATCATGCGACCTGTTTTCATGTTATGGTTCGTGCACCCCTCAACTTTATACGATTTTGGCACAGTTAACGGGGGGAAAAAAAAATCACGATTATAATGAGATGTTTCAGCTTTGAGCATAGATTCAATTCGGCGACTTGGAATTGTTTTCAGTGAACTGTGTTCGCTAGCCTCATTACTGTGGCGAGTGGCAAAGCAATAACGGTGCGCGTCGCACATCAAAGGATAAAATACCATCGATGCTCGATTTGCTTTTGTCATAATGTCGCAGTGTCCTCGCTTAAATGACTATACCTTCACGCTAATGATAATTGTTCATTTCCTCTCTTCTCGTAATGAACCGCGAAAAGCCTAAAAAAAAACTCTCCCATCACGGAAGGCCCCTCCCTGCCCAAGGGCCCCTGGGCACGTGCCCAGATTGCCCATACGGTAGATCCGGCCCAGCTGATACGCGCCCGGCGGAGTCTAGCACTGATTGGCCGGACGCAGTTGCTTGTAAGATGGAGCCAAATAGCGGCGCTCACGCTATGCTGCAGATACGCGCCCGGTGGAATCTAGCACTGAGTGGCCGGACACACACGCAAGCACACACACACACACACACACACACACAGAGGCCACTCGGCTATTATAATATAGATGATTGTGTTTACATATAAGTCTTCAACAGCGTTGGATTAAAACTATTGCTGTACAACAAAGTATGCGCAAGCACCGCTCTGAGGAGTAACGTTAGCAGACGTAGTAGCTATTGTCACCTCAAAACGGGACAATATCAATATAATGATGGTACAACGCCAGCCTACAAAGCTGATATGGCCTGTCTTTGCTTTCAAACAATAGTTGCTAGTAAGTCAACAACTTTTCTCACCGTGAAGCATAAAGTTCGCTATAAAAAACACTCCAAAAAGGGGCTAAGTCTGCCGGTGAAATGCTAATGCTACCTCGGCTAACCTTGTTTACATTATTTGAATGGGCTTACAATCGGTTACATTTTGATAACCCAAATAGTGACTGTAACTACTAACAATAACACAGCCAACAAAAACAATGTGTGATAAATACAATGCATGAACACGAGCATATAACTCACCTCTCAATCAGCAACACTGCCAGCTCGGCGTCCGAGTTGCAGCCCTCTTTTGCCATGAGCTCTCTCCACTGTGAAAAAGCCGGTCCAATATAAACTCTGGTTTTGTGCCGTGCACGGTCACTCTCCCTTTTTTTTTATCCTCCCTTTTTTTTTATCCTGGCTTCCACCAACACCGTCCTTTTTCGCTTCTTTGCCTCAGCCATCTTTTGAGACACGATACCGGGCTAGCGGGCTAGCCTAGCTGCCTTCTCCTCATGCTCCTTATCCAAAAGCTTGTGTGTGCCGTAAAGCAGAACGTACTTCTCGCGAGAGTGCGGGACCCGCGCTCGAAAGTTACATAGTCCCAGATGCAGGCCACCAGGTCCCTCTGTGGTAATGGGAGGGATGCCATTCTAACTGTAATAATCCAGCCCACCAATAGATAGACTTTGAAACTGATATTTCAAGGTGAAATTCCTACCTAGTGGGGCTTTAAAGCAACAAAGCGTAGTGGGGGGCTTATAGCAGCATGCACATGGGAAATCGAAGGGGAAGAGCATTCGTAATAACCTGAAAAGTTTTTAATTAAATACAAGAAGCAAAAAAAATAAATTTCCAGAACTTGAGGCTGTTATGATTACTGAGGGCTGTGACATAGTTGGGATTACAGAGACATGGCTCAGTGAAGAGGATGGAGATGAATATAATATAAAAATTTATAAGCTCTTTAGGAAGGAAAGATGTAATAGGCAAGGAGGAGGTGTAGCACTCTATGTGAACGAAAACATAAATGTGCAGGAAATTCCTGAAATTGAACATTCCTTGCCCTGTGAAGATATCTGGGTCAGGCTCATCGGCAAACACAAGACAGGTTTAAACATAAGAGTATGCTATCGACCGCCAGCTTTAGACAGTACTGTCAATGAACTGCTCTTTAAGAGGATAACGCAATCTTGTAGAGGAGGAGGGACTATTATTATGGGAGACTTCAATTATCCTGGTATCGATTGGGAAATGGTGAAAGGACAGGGTAAAGGGTAGGAAGAATTTGTAGATGTTATAAATGACAATTTTTTGGTGCAGTATATTAATAAACCTACAAGGGAGAAGGCAATTTTAGATTAAGTGCTCTGTAATGACCCTGATAGAATTAGCAATGTTGAGGTACTAGAGCCACTTGGGACTAGTGATCACTCTACTGTTAATTTTGATGTTTCACGGGAAGTTGAAAAGGTGTCTTCTAAAAACAAAAATGTCAATTTTAGGCGAGCAAACTTTGACAGCATGCGCTCATATTTAAGCGAAATAAAATGGGAGACACTCCTGGACTGTGAGTCTGTAAATGAAATGTGGGAAAGATTTAAGGGGGTTTTACTTGATTAACAATATAAGTTCATTCCAAAGGTGTACAAAAGTAAGCCTAAAAAGCAGAATCCTCAGTGGATGACCACAGCTATTCGTAGGAGCTTGAGGGAAAAGAGGAATCTTTATAAGATGTACATTAAAGATAACAATGAGAACACTAAGGCTGAATACTGTAAAAAGTGGGCTGTGGTCAAAAAGAAGCTGTGGAATGCTCAAGGACTGTATGAAAGGCAAATTGCGGAAGGGGCAAAAACTAATCCTAAGAGCTTCTTTCAGTACTGTAGCAGAAATGGGAAAGTCAAAGAGGAGGTTAAGTGCATTAAGAATAAATATGGATCACTGCTATATAATAACAAGGATATTGCGGACACCTTAAACGGTTACTTTGTTGAGAATTTTACCTTAGAGCGGGTCTTTATTCGGCCAGAGGGCATGTCCAATGCTCAAGATTATTTAGCGGAAATTGAGGTTAGGGATAATGTCGTATTAGACAAGTTGCATAAACTAAAGGCAGATAAGGCGGCAGGTCCTGATGGCTTATATCCTAGAGTGCTCAGGGAAGTTAGTGAGATCATCTTTAAGCTGCTATCCGCCATCTTTAGACGGTCTTTAGAAACTGGAGAAATACCAAATGATTGGAAACAGGGTAATACAATACCAATATATAAGAAAGGGGACCGTACTGAGCCAGGTCATTACAGGCCAGTCAGTTTAACTTGCATTGCGTGCAAAATATTGGAATCTATCATAAAAGATGAGCTGGACTTATTTCTTGAACGTAACAATATCTTGAGGGATAGCCAACATGGTTTCCATAAAGGAAGGTCATGCCTGACAAACCTTCTGGAATTTTTTGAAGAGGCCACCAAGACTTATGACCAGAGGAGGGCTTATGACATCATATATTTGGATTTTCAGAGAGCATTTGACACAGTACCGCATAAGAGACTAATTTTTAAAATGAGCTCCATTGGAGTTACAGGAGGTATTCTGAAGTGGATTCAAAACTGGTTGCAGGACAGAACACAAAGAGTGGTGGTCAGTGGTATCTCATCTGAGCTAGGTATGGTGGGGAGTGGCGTCCCTCAGGGATCGGTGTTGGGACCCCTGCTGTTCCTCATCTCGGATGCTGGGATACATTGCCAAAAGTATTGAGTTCAAATCCAAGGAGGTGATGCTTCTTTTGTACAACACATTCGTCAGACCACATCTAGAGTATTGTGTAAAGTTCTGGGGACCATACTTTAAGAAAGACATAGAGGCTTTAGAGAAAGTTCAGAGAAGAGCCACGAAGCTAATTCCGGGTATTAAAGATGAAAGCTATGAGAAGAGGCTGAAGATCCTTAATCTCTTTAGTCTTAGGAAAAGGAGACTAAGGGGTGATCTGATTGAGGTCTTTAAATATGTTAAAGGGATTAACAAAGTGAATTATGTAGGATTCCTTCAACCAAGTGTTGTTAGTAGAACTCGGGGTCACAAATGGAAGCTGACCAAAGGTAAATATAGCACTGATATTCGGAAATATTTCTTCACCCAAAGAGTAATTTCGGTGTGGAACAGCTTGCCTGACCATATTGTTGAGGCAGAGACCTTGGGAGTTTTCAAGAGCAGGCTTGACTTAAAGTTAGATACCATTGAGTATCTGAAGTGATATATTCACGATAGTACAAAGAAACTGGCGAGCCTAGTTGGGCTGAACGGCCCGTTCTCGCCATTCATGTTATGTTATGTTATGTTAATGTCTGTCTTTTTGTCATTCTTGCAGGTAAGCAATTCGGGAGAAAACCGAAGTATTATGGTTCATATAGGTTGGTGTAGTAAATAATGCACCAAACGTGTATGTCATGTTTAATTTGGTAAAGAAAAGACGCGAATGCGTAGTTGGGTTTTAACCAGCCGAGACTGTCTGGTACACGCTAGCATGTTGCTACCACATGAACGAGTTATACTAGTTTTTTATTTTAACGGTATCGGGGCGAGTATGTAAACTGGTAAAGCGTTAGTGTTGTTTGTTACTGAGAAATCTAAACCGCATTTACATTTTTTTGTGAAACGATATCGCCAATCTTTGTAAATTGGGTTTATGTAGATGGTATACTGAGACACATGGTCCTAGGTAGAACCAAAATGGTGGTGTACGTGCACGAAACGTTGTTCCGATTCCTACAGTGTACGCCGTCTTGGATCAAGCAATCACGTTGTTGCCCGTCTGCTACTCCAGTCTAGCTTGTAGGCGAACTTTAAATAATTGTTAATGCCGATAGATACGAGTTGTATATCTAGTGTTAACCGTGTATTTGAACAGTTTAAAAATGCCGTGTTGTAATTTTGATGTCTAGAAGAAAAAATATGTTAAATACATTGATTTATTGTTTTTTTTATTAGCCAGCTAAGATAAGACTTTTATTTTGAACTCGGTGGTCATAGTAGGTTCCATTTCATTGAGACAGCCATTGCGAACAAAGCAGAGCACATGTTAATGTCTGTATTTTTGTCATTCTTGCAGAAAAAATTGAACTATTAAAATATGTTGCATCAGACATCTCTCATCATTTGTCTGCACCCGCAACATCAGCATAGCATAACATCCTCCTTATCTCAAATTATCCTTCACTAAAAATTACTTAACAGAAGTGGGAAGGTGAAAGTAAAAGAAAAAAAAAACCACTTTAGCTTTTCAAGCATTTCTGAAAAAAAAAAAGTGAATCGTAATAAATTCTTTTACAGAGGAATTCACTACGGCAGTAAATAAAAAAATCCTCCCAAGTACTGCCAGTCAAACCCATACGGCACATAGTTTGGTAGTAATAGGCATGAGCCTTCTTAAAGCTGTATGCACCAGTTCGACTGTTGTGCTTCAAATATTTTAAATAACACAAGTTCTCTTGAGAACATTTGATCTCCAATAATCCCCACAGTACATTCTTTGTAGGATCATACACCCTTCCATCAGGGCTGCATCCAAGGTGCGGCAAGGATGGATTAATTATAAAACCCACCGGAAACACCTTCCAAACTGTTGGGTACACTGCTCCGCTGCCTCCTCTTCATGTTCAATACCATACCTCATGGCAGCTGTCTGTACCAGCTTCCCTCTCAGGAGACGTGCAGAAAGACTCTCTTCTTTGTGAACAAATCACCTTAAAATTCGATGCTGTCAGACGTGTTTCCCTTAAGCGATGCCAGTCCTTACAACTTGCTCTCGTGTCATCTGCTCGTACTCCACCACCTGAGTTTCTGTTACAGCAAGAGATTCAAAGTGAAGACATTCTTTCTCAGGAAGAACAATTGCAGTTTGGCACTGGACGGGTCAGACTTGCAGAAGCTCTTTCTTTTCCACGCTGTTGGTAGGAAAGGACAGTGTCATGGGTGGGGGGGTTATTTCCAATTCCGGCCAGTTGGTGTCGCTTGTGTTTGGATACACACCGGTGTTGGATTTCCCCCAATCTAATCTACCTATATAACCTGTTCAGCCTTTCTTTCTCTGCTCGAGTGTTTCGCTTTAGTTGGCAAGGTACAGACCGGTATTCATCCGAGGTTTCTGTCTGCTACTGTACCTTCTTGTTGCAGTTTTAGCGGTGGGTATTTCCATGTGAGCATAAAATTGCCGTGGAATTAGGACTTCATTCCTTCTTTCTCGCTCTGAAGTAGGTCCCCTTCTTGGGGGCTGAATATATAGAGCTCCTGTTCTGTTTGCGTCCTTTTCTCCCCATGAGAGTTTAGAAATTATTGTTGAGGGGCCGAGAAGAGTTTATTCTTGTACGTTCCGTTTATCCCCCGGGTTTCGGGGTTGGCCCGATATACAGAGGCTCGTGTTTTGAGTTTATTAGACAGTCGAGTGGCTGTGAAGCATAGGGGAATATTTAATTTCTTCTCGTTACAACCTGATAAGGGGGATCAGGTACAAAACGCTCTCCCTTACAAGACAACAGTCTAGTGCCACGAAGACAGTCTCCTGACGGAGAGTTTGAGTTCATTCACTTTTTGTGTTTTCCTTAAAGTGGCATCTACTGACTACTCGGTTTCTCGCCCTCTTTTATAAAGGGTAGTTTTTCTTTGTCCCTTGTATTGTCTCCCCAAACATTCAGTGGTTACTTTTCGCGTTTGCGGAAATAACTTTTAGACCCCCATTCCATCGCTCCTGGTTCTCCGAACACGCCCCCCGTAACAGACAGACCCCTGGGGAACCAATTCATATTTTGTCTCAGCGAATGGTACCTCCTCATCCTTGTCTGGCTTAATCCTCAGGAAACCAGGCTTAGGTTTAAGCCCCTAAAATATTGGGCCCAGGATAGTTTTGAGGCAGATTGAGCGAGGTCTGTGCAGACAACCCCAGAAACCTTTCGCTTTTTCTTCAGTGGGCTCCTGAGTGGTATTTTCAGCCTTTTGGATGACAACATCCATAACTGGCCTTGCACTTGTGCTATCCACTCTGGAAGGGATATGCCTTGTCTGTAAATCAAACATTTCTCAGTGTCAAAAAAGGCATAATGGAAATTGAGAGTATTAGCCTAAAACTAAAGTTTTGTCTTCTTTACTTTTGTTTAAAATAAAAGAGGAATGACACATAGGTCTGTCGTACATGTCAATATTTTATACAATTTTGTAAAGATCTTTACCTGAGGTTTCGAGGTTTTAGAGACAACTGGTGGTACACACTTCAATCCCAACAACTGGTAATGGGAAAGCGTGTACATTAAACCAACCACATGGGGACAAAGGCCCTGGCCAGCTGCACAACTGCACATAAACGACTCCACTGTCACGTCTCCTTCTCGCTTAAAAACAACGTAAAGCTTGTGCAGCTCCTAATTCTTCTTCATGCTTCTGAAGTATTTCGCGCGAACCGTAATTCCTTCCTCGTCCTTGGCTAGCTTAACTGTGAAAAATGAAAATCAGCTCGCATCAAGAACAAAAAGGTCAAAAGCTATTTGCATAAATGACAAGCAAAAAAAACGATTACACAGTTCAAAAAAGCTCAATGCAAGCAACAACATACCTTCGACATCGTGAATGTACAATACGTAGAAGAACTGAAAACCTCGTGTAATGTGGTTAAAAAAAAAGCCACTAGATGGCAGTATTGACATTTTTTTTGTTAAGCCCAGTCTGGAGCTAGGTTTTGGGGCATGTCCTGGGCATGCCTCAGAGGGGGCTGGAAAAGAGTATATAAGGAGGAAAATTGAGAGAGTAGGAAGTAGGAGAAATTGCAAGGAGAAATTGTGGAAGGATACATTTGACCAGACCTGTCACTCTTTTCAAGACCTGTGAAGCTTTTTGTGGATTTTTGCCTGTGTTGGAGCATTTTCCTGTCCCAGGACATCGCAACATAGCAGCGCCATCTCCATTACCAAGGGACTGTAAATATCTCATTTTTTATTTTATTTCAATCTTGGTCAGTAGAGTAGATTGTACATTAGTTCAAAGTGTGTGTTTAATTAAATCTGTTAAAGTTCTAAAATTTTGTCTGTCATCCCTTGCTGTCCGCTACGCCATAACCAATTAGGGCCATAACAAATTGACGCCATAACAAATTGGGGCCATAACAAAGTGGGGGCTCGTCCGGAATAGACCATTGTGTGAGTCATTTATTGAAAATCTAAAATTTCAAATTGCGAAATTGTTTTTTGAATTTTCCGAGATATATATTGACAGATCAACAGCAATGGATGATTTCTTGGCATCACCAACCGTAGAGGTTTTGAAGTCTTTTAAAAAGACAGAACTGCTAGAAATATGCAGATAGTTAGAGCTGACAGATGTAAAACCAGCCAGTGAAAAGCAAGACTGGCTAGAGAGATTGTTGAATATTACATTGATGAAAATGTGTTTGCACCAGGAGATCTGGAACAGTTTCGAGTGGAAAATCCAAATGTAGAAATGGAACTTAAATTAAAAATGCTAGAGATTGAAAGGGAGGAAAAAGAAAAACAACGAGAGTTTGAGAGAGAGAAAAAGGAAAGAGCAGAAAGAGAGAGACAGAGACAGAGAGATTTCGAGTTACTGACGTTAGACAGGGAAGAAAGTCTCCAAATGGAAAAAAAAAATCAAAAATGATAAAAATCAAAATGGAAGCTGAAAACAAATTTCATGCTAGCCAGGAGGTAAAGCTGGTGCCTCCATTCTCAGAGAAGGAGGTTGATAAGTATTTCCAGTGCTTCGAGAAGGTAGCTAAGAGTTGTCAGTGGCCAAAGGAACACTGGCCTCTGATGTTGCAAACTGTCCTCAAGGGTAAAGCTCAACAAGCCTATTCGGCTTTGTCTGCAGATGATTCCTCTGATTATGAGGTTGTCAAAAAGGTTATTTTGACAGCTTATGAGTTGGTTCCAGAGGCTTACCGACAGAAATTCAGAGGTCTGAAGAAATCTGACAATCAGACTTATGTGGAATTTGCTAACGAGAAGAAGGTTTGCTTTGAGCGCTGGTGTACTTCTATGGAGGTCAAGGATGATTTCAACTCACTAAAAGAGATGGTGTTAGTTGAAGAATTCAAGAACTGTGTCAAGGATGATATTAAGACCTACCTTAATGAGAAGCAAGCACTGAATTTGCAATCAGCTGCAAAGTTTGCAGACGAATATGTTCTCACACATAAGTCCAAATTTCAGTCTAGCAGTAACAATAGATGGTCCCAATTTCAGAAGAAAGGTAACGGTGATACCCAAGATTCCTCACCCAAAGACAAAGACAAATCTGGTGATGGTGCTCAGAAATCCAGTCAAAGGTCTGATAAAAGTGTGAAAGCTGACAGTGACAAAAGTGGTCTAGTTTGCAATTATTGCAAGAAATCTGGTCATGTTACAACTAACTGTTGGTTCCTTAAAGCTAAGAAAGAAAAAGAAAAGGATACCAAACCCAATGCCTTTGTGAAAACAAGGTTAGAAACCCCTGTAGTAGATGACCGATCTGCTAAATTGCCTGCTCCTTGTGAGGCTAAGAAGCCTGATACTGCTGACTTTGTGAGGGAGGAATTTCTTACATTTGTGTCAGAGGGATTTGTGGCTCTGAATGAGCACTCTCCTCCTGTCCCCATATATATCCTAAGGGATACCGGAGCTTCTCAGTCACTTTTGTTGATGGACTCCTTGGAGTTACGTGATGAGACCGCTTCTGGGGATTTCGTGCTTGTGCAGGGTGTTGAAGGGAGGACTGTGTCTGTGCCCCTGCGCTCTGTATTCTTGAAGTCAGATTTAGTTACAGGACAGGTAAAGGTGGGACTTATGTCAAGTCTACCTATCAAGGGTGTTTCTCTGTTGCTAGGCAATGACCTGGCTGGGGGCAATGTAGATCCCCCTGTTCATCTTACTTCACAGCCGAGCACTGAAGATGGCGATGAAGACCCATCTCTGTATCCTTCCTGTGCAGTGACCTGTGCTATGGCCAAGAAGGCTCAAGAAGAAGATGATGTGGTGCCGTTCAGCACATTGAATAGTCATGACTCAGGTGGTTCGCCTCATGACTCTGTTCAGCCTACCATGGTTTCTCCGTTTGAGGACTTATCAGACACTTTTATCAGTTCTCTGTTCAGCCATCCAGATGGGTCTGGTGATTCTGATGTGTCTGGAGACTTGTCTCTGTCCAGAAAGCGGTTGATTCAGGAGCAAACCAATGATCCCGAAATTTGTGTACTAAAGAAGAGAGCCCTTCCTGATGAAGAAATAGACGCAGTTCCAGTTGGGTATTATCTCAAGGATGGAGTGTTGATGCGGAAGTGGCGCCCTCCTGATATCCCTGCCAATGCAGATTGGGCAGTGGTCAAGCAAATTGTTGTTCCGAAGGTCTACAGGAATGAGATCTTAACATGGCTCATAGTTTGCCTTTAGGAGGTCATCTTGGTGTTAACAAGACTGTTGACAAAATCATGAAACACTTCTTCTGGCCTGGACTTCGGAAAGATGTTACCAACTTTTGCAAAACCTGTCACACTTGTCAGGTAGTTGGAAAACACCAGCTAGACCCACCTGTAGCTCCATTGCAGCCTATCCCAGCATTTGGGGAGCCCTTCTCCAAGGTCATCGTTGATTGTGTTGGTCCATTACCCAAGACTAGATCTGGAAATCAGTACTTGTTGACAATCATGTGTGCATCTACCAGATTCCCTGAAGCCGTACCTCTACGCAACATCAAGGCAACTGCAATCTCGAAGGCTTTGATAAAGTTCTTCATGTTGCTTGGCCTTCCCAGGGAAATTCAGTCAGATCAAGGTAGCAATTTCACTTCCGGATTGTTTCAGCAGGTTGTGTATGAACTAGGTGCGGAGCAGATTCTTTCCAGTGCCTGTCATCCAGAGAGTCAGGGTGCCTTAAAGCGGTTTCATTCCACTCTCAAGACAATGATGAGGACTTATTGTTATGACCATGAGAAAGACTGGGATGAAGGTGCTCATTTGCTGTTGTTTGCAGCTAGAGAAGCAGTGCAGGAGTCTACTGGATTCAGTCCGTTTGAGCTAGTGTTTGGCCATGAAGTGAGAGGACCTTTGCTATTGTTGAGTGAACAATGGCAAGAGAAAGAGCCGCATATCAGTCTGTTAGACTATGTTTGCAAGTTCAAGGAAAGACTGCGTGCAGCTTGTGACCTAGCCAAAGAGAACTTGAAATCAAGTCAGGGAAAAATGAAAACTTGGTATGATCATAAGGCTAGTAGCCGTGAGTTTAAACCAGGAGACAAGGTCCTTGTGTTGTTTCCCTTGCAGTCCAATCCATTGCAGGCTAGATTTCATGGTCCTTATGAAATTCTGACAAAACTCAATGATCTCAATTACATTGTGAAGACTCCGAATAGGAGAAAGCCAAAACAGTTGTGTCACATTAACATGCTGAAGCCTTATCATGATAGGAATGCTAGGGTTGCAGCTGTCACTTCAGATCCTCCTATGGCCAAGACTTGTGAAGATGAGGGGGAGTCTCAAGATGATGAACCTAGAATTAAAGCTGAAGTTCTTTCATGTAAATTGTCAAATTCTGAAGTGTTGCAAAATCTTGATGTAAAACTCCAGCACTTAGAACCCTCACAGAAAGATCAGTTTGAGAGGTTGATCAAGAAGTATAAAGATCTATTTCCTGATGTTCCAAAGAGAGTTTCTATAGCCTCTCATGATGTAGATGTTGGTGATGCCGAACCAATAAAACAGCATCCGTACCGGATGAATCCTGAAAAGAGAAAGATTGCTGAGAAAGAGGTTGAGTACATGTTAGAACATGATATTATCAGACTCTCTAACTCAGATTGGAGTTCACCCTGTGTTCTAGTTCCAAAAACCTGATGGAAGTACTAGATTCTGTACAGATTATCGCAAAGTCAATGCTGTAACTAGAACTGATGTGTTTCCAATACCTAGGATTGATGATTGTATTGATAGAGTAGGGCAAGCAAAGTTTCTGACCAAGATTGATTTATTGAAGGGTTATTGGTGTGTGCCTTTAACTGAGAGGGCCAAGAGCATCTCTGCTTTTGCCACACCATCTGGGTTATACCAGTATGAAGTCCTACCCTTTGGCATGAAAAATGCCCCAGCCACGTTCCAAAGGATGATACTGTCTACAATTGCCGGATTGCCACATACGGGTGTGTACATCGACGACCTGATCACATGGAGTGACTCCTGGGAAGAACATCTGAAAGATGTAGAGACGTTGTTCCAACGCTTGACCCAGGCTAACCTGACTGTTAACCTGAACAAGAGTGACTTTGGTTGTGCTACTGTCACGTATCTTGGCTACGTCATAGGCCAGGGTAAGGTGGCACCCATAAATGCTAAAGTCCAAGCCATCATGGACTTTCCAGTTCCTGACAACAAAAAAAGCTTTTTGCGCTGCTTCCTTGAATGATCGGGACTACCGCAAGTTCTGCAAGAACTTTGCTGAGATTGCCCTCAGTCTCACCAACCAACTGAAGAAAGGCGTAAAGTTCACTTGGGATGAAACATGCCAGAGAGCCTTCGATCGCCTGAAGTCTGCTGTGTCACTTCCCCGTGCTCAAATCTCCTGACTTCAACAAACCGTTCTCCATGGCGGTCAAAGCTAGTGACTAAGCTTGTGGATCGGTGCTCCTACAGAGAAGTGACTCTGATGACATTGAGCATCCCGTGGCATACTTCTCCAGGAAGTTCAATCGCCACCAAAAGAACTATTCCACAATTGAGAAGGAGCTGTTGGCTCTGGTTCTATCCTTACAATACTTTGAGGTTTATGTTTGTACAGGGCAAAAGCCAATGATTGTATTTACTGACCACAATCCGTTAATGTTTTTGAGTAAGATGAAAAACAAGAATCGGAGATTGTTGAATTGGAGTTTGATTTTACAGGAGTTTGACTCGGAAATTAAGCATGTAAAGGGAACTGACAATGTAATTGCTGATTGCTTATCCCATGTTTGAGTATGTGTATATATATCACGTGTTTATTAGCATAAGCCACTAGATGGCAGTATTGACATTTTTTTTGTTAAGCCCAGTCTGGAGCTAGGTTTTGGGGCATGTCCTGGGCATGCCTCAGAGGGGGCTGGAAAAGAGTATATAAGGAGAAAAATTGAGAGTAGGGAGTAGGAGAAATTGCAAGGAGAAATTGTGGAAGTATACATTTGACCAGACCTGTCACTCTTTTCAAGACCTGTGAAGCTTTTTGTGGATTTTTGCCTGTGTTGGAGCATTTTCCTGTCCCAGGACATCGCAACATAGCAGCGCCATCTCCATTACCAAGGGACTGTAAATATCTCATTTTTTGTTTTATTTCAATCTTGGTCAGTAGAGTAGATTGTAGATTAGTTCAAAGTGTGTGTTTAATTAAATCTGTTTTAAAGTTTTAAAATTTTGTCTGTCATCCCTTGCTGTCCGCTACGCCATAACCAATTGGGGCCATAACAAATTGACGCCATAACAAATTGGGGCCATAACACTCGCGTTAAGGCCTCCTGAACTGGGAAATTCGTAAAAGCGAATTTTTCTGCAAATGAATTTGTGAAAGAAGGTAGCTCACCAAGATTTCGGTGCCAAAACTCTGAAGAACTCGAAGCGCTTTCACCCTGAAACTCTGCCATGCTTTTTTCTTATTCACGGGTGGCCTCGCTTTCATGTCAAAACTTCTGATGTAGCATTCAACATGGCGGAGTGTGATTAAGGCGAATTTAACTGGCCCCACTATTAAGTTTCAGCTCTTCTTTTATTCAGCTGGAGAGTTAACTTTTTTTTATTTTATATAGTACCTATTCCTTATATTCTGAAACAACTGACCATCTGAGGTAATCTTGCTGAATAATGTTGCCTCAAACTAGTTTAAACAAATTTTTGAACAGCAATAATCATAGCATGAGTCTTCAACAATGCATTCACACACACACACACACACACACACACACACACACACAGAAAAACAATTGAGCTGTTAAATCAAAAATATTCAAAACTTCATAAATCCCTTGAGTTGCCAGTGAGCTAGAACTGCTTCAAACTTGAACAACATTCAGACAATCGTCTTTTTCTTCCACTTTCGCATGATGAATTTTTTCATTTCTTTCACTCATTGGTTCTTATTCATTAATTTCTCTTCGTATTCATTCTATCATTTTTTTGTTTTATATTTTCTACTGACCGTCGTTTTGTTAGTCAGGACTGTTACTGCTGCAGCAAATATCATCAGGGATTCTAAGGCTTTTATGCCCAAATGCATTTTACACAGTAGTTTCCCTACATGTAAATCTGCGGTAAATGTGGGTTTATGACTTGCAAGTCATTGCATTCTGTTTTTATTTACATTTTACACATCATCCCAACTTTTTTGGAGTTGGGGTTGTAGAAGTCAATCTTATTTGTTTCTTTTCATAATTTATAGTTTAGAGTAAGGGCCACAAACACAAAAAAATCTTCATGAGAATTCAGCAATGAAATTATAAAAAAAAAATACTGAGAATTGAAAAATTAATGAGAGTTAAAACAATACATTTCTGGGATCATACACTCCTTGACCACAAGTACACATTATCTGACAGTGATTTTTTAAAAATTATCTACCATTTATAAGCCAAATTACATAGGCTCCCCAAGCTGTCAGAGCACCTCAAAATTACACTGTCAAATCATAAAATAATCATATCTTTAACACAAATCAACTTTTGACTCATGAAGTTCAACATGAATTAATGATTTTCTGGTGGAATTTGGCGTGAGTATATCAATATAGGCACGGATGGACATCAGTAGACACCAGTAACCTCTCCAAACCAAAAAACATGCCTTTTCTTCATGATAAAGTTCAGAGTTTTGTCCATTTTTCTACAAAGCCGCATCAGCAAGCACACATACTCATTAGAGGAACAGCTTTACAGTCAGAACGTTCACCCTGTGAAGAGAAAGCTTGCTTTTTACAATTCTGATCATCCAAGCAAAACACAAGCTTAGATAAACGATTTTCACAGCCAATAAGGAGTAAGTATAACTCAATAACACAGTAATATCTGAAAAATACCTCATTTTAACAAAACAGACACTCCATAATCAGGAAAAAAGCAGGCAATGTGCTCGTCTAGATTGTACAGAATTGGTGCACTGAATATGGCTGGGGTTTTACCACAGTCCTGGAGCTTTTCTCATTATACACAAAACCTAGGCATTCGATTTCTTTGAATATGGCATAAATTCTGAAACATCACCACACTGAGCAAAATTCTGCCATATACAGTACAATTAGCAAAGGCTAACAGTTACTCATACTAACCAATGTGGCAAACAAGCTCTGTGATCATGGTGGCTATGGTAAACCGAAAATAAAAAACAGCTAGCCAGCGGGCTAGCTAGATAGCCATAAGGATGCCTTCTTTCTCTATTCTACGCACTCAAATAGAAGCAAAACTCTCCATCAATGAAGTCCTCCTCCAGAAAAATAGAGTAACAGAGCCTTCTGGTACGAGGATCCTTCCAGTATTGTTCCATTCAGAATAACTCCCATTATCCATTTCAGAATCAGACTGCCATCACGTAAATGTAACCTAGGTGCTTCTCAGTTGGTTTTGAAAGTCTTTTTTTTTCTTTGTACTCATGTCATTCAGCTACCCACAGTTCAAAGAATACAACTGAACTTGCTGTTACGCAAGGGTTTAAATACTTTTCTGAGGGTCGAATCAAAGTCTTTTCATTACTGTTGGAAGTTTATACTGTCTGGAATTGGATAAAAAAATGTTGATCAATAGAAAATTACCGGGCTTTGGTTCCGGTGGGCGTGAACTATAACTCTGCTTTACGCATATAAGCCTGAGCAAGCATTAGAGACACTGGATATCATTGAGAGATTGTATACGTTTGTACAGAACCGCTGAATTTGCCGTGAGATTAATTAACGCGTATTTCAATGGTAGGAGATCACGTGTTTTTAATATCAGATGACTACACTTCTTTTTTCACTACTCACTTGAGATACCTTTAGCTTATTATTGCTGAACTGGTTGCAACAAAGGTCAACAATTTTTTCTGTCACTAGAGATCATTTTTATTAATTGCTGGATAGATACTTTGGACAAGTACATTAGGCAGTTTACACATCAGGCTTGGCTGAGGACTTTAATTCATACAATTCCTGGGAAACAGGGATGGAACTTCACTTGTTCTAAACCGTGGTCTAGCTCGGCTTGATAGTGAATATTCAATAACTTATCTGGGTGTGCCTTCTAGTGATAGAGTAGTTTAACTGTGTGGATAAATAGAGCAGCTCCATGTCTGCTGGCGTCTACATCTGCCCAGAGGGGTTAGCATAGGGGTAAATGGGAATTGACTCGCTACTGCAGCCAGCCTCAAGTGGCCATTCGAGGAACTATAGTTTTTGGCACTTCCGTATTAGCTTTATTTTTCAGCCCTTGAGGTGTCCATTCAGACACAAACCCCTCATTGACTGGGCCAGAGGCACCATATTGAGTGGAGTTTTTCCTGCTCCAAGCCTTGTTTGCGATCCACCCTCAGTCCGGTAGCAATGTTTTTCCCCAGCCACAGGAATGAGCGGCCTGATCTAAAGAGGGTTCCCACTAACTGTCATGATCTCCATCAGGCCTTCAGCAAGTCCTACCCCATGTCACTTCCTCCTCACCACCCCGATGACTGTGCCATCGATCTCCTCTCAAGAACAGGCCACCTTAGGGCGGCTCTATTCACTCTCATCTCCAAAATCCAAAGCTATTGATGAGTACATCTTCGAGTCTTTGGCCTCTGGTATTATTTGACCTTCCTCCTCGCTAGCTGGAACTGGCTCCCTCTTTGTGTCTGAAAGAGATGGATTGCTCCACCTGTGCATTGAGTACAGGGGCCTGAACTCCATAACAGTCAAGAATCACTACCCTCCGCATCTTATGGTCTGTCTTCACTAATTTTCAAGGATGCCACTACTTCACCAAGATAGACCTGCGCAATGCCTATCACCGCATTTAAGAAGTTGACTGGTGGAGGATAGTATTCAACAGCCCCTCTGGAACTATGAGTACTTGATGATGCCTTTCGGGTGTGCTCCAAAAGTGTTACAAAAACTCATCTACAATGTCCTCCATGACATTATCTCCCACTTTGTCTCCCGCACCCTGAAGGAACACACGTCAGGTTTACTTCATGTTTCAGCATCTGCTTTAAAATCAGCTCTACTAGAAAGGCAAGAAGTGTGAATTGCATCGTTTCCGGATTTTACAGTTGTGTCAGAAAGATGTATCGGAAGAAAGATCAAGTTGTCCTGGCTTAGCCAGACCCAGTGGATTGCAAGAAACCGCAAAGATTGCTGGGCTTTACCAGCTTTTACTAGTGCATCATCACAGTTGCTGCTCCTTTCACAGTCCTCACCCCTAATAAAGTTACCATCTGCTGAATCCTCAGGATGCCTTCACCTTCCACCAGCTTAATGAAAAGTTCACCCACGCTCCTGTCCTGGATCTATTAGACCTCGAGCATCAGATCGTCATTGAGACGGATGCCAATGATGCCACTGGCGCAGGACCAGTCCTCTCCCAGCTGACTGAAAGGCCCTTCCTTGTGCGATCTCCTTTTGTTGGTTGTCTTGCACAGAGAGAAATTATGGCATTGAAGACCACAACCTCCTGGCCATCAGGCTAGTGTTCAAAGAGTAATAGCACAGGATAGAGGGGACAAGCATCCAGGTTATTGCTTCTTGACTGCCACTAAGCTGGAAGTACATTACATTACATTTATTTAGCAGACACTTTTATCCAAAGCGAATTACAGCAAGTGCATGCAATAGGTCACTGACACTGTTGCCCAGCAGACTGGACAAGGTACAATTCATATTGCGCATTCGTCACGTGAAGTAATGAACATGAAGAGCACAGATTATACAGAAGGCAATACCATGCAGAGAATTCATAAGCAAAGCAAATAGAAACATCAAAGCAGGAAGTTTTTTTTTGTGGAAGTGGCCCTTTTGTTCTGTCCTACTCCCCAAAGGTGCCCCAATAACCGCATCTTTGTCCTGAAAGGAGTGACAGCCAGAGTCCTCCCCTAGGCCTATGCCTCTCCATTAGAATGCCACCCTGGTTCCACCCGCACACTGTCCCTGATCAACAGGTGCTTCTGGTGGCCAACCATCCGGCAGGACACATAGGAGTTTATCACCACCTGACATACCTGTACCCAGGCCAAGTCCAATAACCAGCCTCCCAGTGATCTCATCCAGCCCCCAGAGGATCCTTATCACCTGTGGCTATGCATCGCTGTGGACTTTGTCACCAAACTGCCTAAGTTAGATGGTTTCAAGGTAGTGGTATCCATCATGGACCATTTTTCAGAGACAGCTGAATTTGTACCTCTGGTGAGACTACCTATGGCAGAACTCCTTTTACATCAGGTGGGGAGGTTCCACTGAATTCCTCAGGAGATGGTCTCTGATCGTGGGCCGCAGTTCACCAGTCACTTCTAGAAGACCTGCACCCAAGCGGGTGCCACTTCTCGCCTCTCCACAGGCTTCCATTCTTGGACCAACGGCCAGGTGGAGAGACAGAACCAGTAGCTGGGCAAGACACTCCACTACCTGTCAGAAGGTACCCCCTCAAAGTGGTCTGACCTCCTTCCTTGGGTTGAACTTGTTCACAGTTCCCACCCTGTGGCAGGCCTTGGGATGTACCACTTTGAGTACTGCTTGGGCTACCAACCTGCCCATGTTCAATCCATAGACGGGGCACTAGAGGATCCTTTGGCTCGGTTACTGGTCCACCGCGCCCTCTAGGGTAGGAAAAGAGCTTGTGCTCTTCTGCAGAAGCATGTTTTAGTCTTCCAGAAGCACTGCTGATATCGCCACTCACTTTATCGGGCCCTTCTCAATTTTTCTGGTCTTACTGCCTTTGGCAGCCAAGCTTAACCTCCCCTCTCCTCTTCGCTGCATCCACCATGTCTCCCAAATAAACTATGCTCTGATTAAGCCCTCCTGCTTGCTCCCCACATCCCCCCAGCTTATTGATGGCGGCCCACCTACACCATGGATTGCATCCTGGATGTCAGGCCCTGTTACCCACAGATTGCCTTCCCAGAGCAGACCTTGGACGATATGCTGACTACAGCTTGACCGCACCTCCAGAATCCTGTTTACCAATCACTAGACCTGAACTGCCCCTGAGCATTCTCTTGCCAAGTTCCTTTTCAGTTCTTAATTTTCTGTTTGTACCACCTGTGGCTCTGAAGATTTCATTATTAAAATTGCCAAGAGGTTTCCAGTGGATCTGCGCCTAGTTCCTTCCCTGTGATCCACTTCATTCTTGTGAGCATTTATTTTTTTTGTCCTGTCCCTTGATGCACTGCTCAGAGCAAACATCCTGAGATATAAGAGGGAATCTCCACCATTTTCAACTTATTTATCATCAAGGCCAAGGGTATGCACCTCCTGAAAGAGTAATATTGGAACGCATTTCAATATGAATAGAATAGACCAATAGATTTACAGTGTTTAGAAAAATACTTAGAAAATCCTAATTTTGTTAAGTTATTGGTTAATATTAGGCATAAATTAATGCAATGTCAATTCATTTATCCAAAGTAACCAGTTTCTGCTTCTTGACAAACATAAAAATTGTTAGTTTTTGGAAGCTGACCCTAAAATGATTTAACTGTGCTTTTAAAATGCAACAAATGTGTCATTGAAAAATTAATATTGTACTCAGAACAAAATATATTGCTTCAGAAGGGAAAAATTAACCACAGTTATGTGTGTTATTCCAAATAATTTCCTTCCAGGATTTTCATGAGAAAATGGGAATCGTTAAAGAACTCACTCTGTAAAAAAATTAATTTAGATTGCATAAAATCAACCTATTTGGCACGTTTTTCTCTGTGCAATTACAATTCCTAAGTGTCCTTTGAATTGAAAAAATTTGCAATTTATTATTTATTTTATTGTTGATAAGGTTAGTATTTTCAACAGTAGCAGAAAAAGATGGGATGAGTATAGAAGAGGACAGTTCCAGTCTTGGATTCGTGTGCACAGCTTTGCATTCAGAGATTCGTTTCTACCAGTTTTCTGTAAAAAATTAACTGTCTGGATGTTTATGCCAAGATTTGTTTAATTTTGGATGCCATCATGGGGAACCCTTTCAAATGGAGAAGGAAGATCAGTCCTTGATTTATGTTTCTATCAAGAAATAATTGTCTGATGCCACAAAAGAGCTCATCTAGTAATTAAGGACAGTATTTGCCATGAATACCAGAAATTAAAAAGGTCATTGTGGCGCTTCTGTAATATAATCTTTATCTGTTCTCCAAGGCCGTGTGGGAGAGACTGTTTGAGGGTCTGGTGTTGAAAGTGAGAAAGGTGCTCATCAATCAGGTAAAAAAAGAGAAAAGCTTTTGGATGTCCAGCTGAAGAAGCAAATTCATCACAAATAATGTTTGAGACTTAATCAATTTTAAAGTTTGAGTTGTTCATTTTTAATAATACATGTGCTCTGTCTTTTCACAAACACTGCTGAGGAAAAATTAAAAATCTTCTCTAAAAATCAGCTCTGGATTGAGTGAAACATTTGAATTCTGTATCTTGTTTTTTCGGAAACTCAAGAACTATTAACACGACAATGAACAACATTTGATCCATAAATCTGAGTCAGTGTAGTTTATCAAATGCAATATCAAATGCAGCAAGACATGAGCAACCTATTGCTAAGATGGTATTGTTTGATAAATTTACCAAAATACATTAGACATCCTTTTAATTTTTAGGTTTTAATGGGCCTTTATTCCGGGCGGAAGAAACAGAGAAGACCGAACAAGCCTGCAATGAGCCCCCTGAATTCAGATGTGTCTAATGCCACTTTTGTACGTCCTGATTTCTTTATCATTAGTGGTTTTGCCGGGATTCCCCACACAAATTACTACTATGCCTTCCTTGGCTTTGTTTATGCTCTGACAGTAGTGGGAAACACTTTTGTTATGCTCATGATTTTTGTGAACCACTGTCTTCATACTCCAAAATACATTGTAGTTTTTAGTTTGGCTCTCTCTGATTTGTGTGTAAGCTCTGCAGTTGTTCCTCCGGCGATCGACGCCTTTCTGTTTAAATCACGTTTAATCCCCTATGCAGGCTGCGTGACAAGCATGTTCTTATTTTATTCAAGTCTCACAGTGCAGTCTCTGACTCTCACTATTATGTCTTATGATAGATGTGTTGCAATTTGCCTTCCACTGAGATACAATGAGATTGTGACAAATAAATCAATGCAGGGTGTTATAGCTACCACATGGATTTTTGGTTTCTTAGCTAATGTCATTGTAGTGCATTTTATCAATGAACTGTCATTTTGCAAATCAATTGAGATAAACAGCTTTTTCTGTGGTTACGGATCCACATACCGTTTGGCATGCAATCACAAAACTGCAAATTATGTAATTAATTGGACACATCCTGTTATTATTCTTTGGTTGCCTGCATTTTTTATTTTTGTTACATATATTTGCATTGGCGGTGCGTTACTTAAAATTGCAAAAGCCTCTGAGCGGCTTAAAGCCATGAAAACCTGCACCACTCATTTGGTCTTGGTGAGTGTTTTCTATTTTCCTTTATGTGTCACAATGGCACAGGACTCCTCCATTGAGCAGAACACCCGAATTATTAACTTTTCTCTTGCAACCGTCTTGCCACCCATGCTGGACCCAATCATCTACTCACTGACTACAGAAGACTTCAGAGAAGCTATGAAGAAACTGTACAGGAGAATTAAGATTCACATCATTGTTAGGAACAAATGACTAAACATTCTTTTTTTTCCCCAAACTAATTTTATTTAGTATCAAAGTAATACATTGATCACATACAGTTTAATCTTGAATGTTGCTTGAGAATAAAGTTCATCCAGCATTTTCACATGCCAACTACAGTTCTTAAATTGCAAATAGAAATGAAAGAAAATAGCACAACCAAAATGAATAATAAAATAATAAAGAAAGAAAATAATAATAAAAATTAAAAATGAAAAAGTAGAAAAAATAAGGATATAGACATATTTAAGAAATGCTGTTAAGCCCAATACCTGGTTACAGGCATTCATCTTTGCACAAAAATGTCCTTTTTCATTTGCAATTTTGGAGTTAGTTCTTTCACTATGTACAACTCCCTTAATCTCTTAGTCCATAGTTCAACTATTATTTTGTAAAGATGAAATAATTATCTTTTTTCTTACAATTAACAAAAACGCCCTTAAGATGAACAGATTATTTACACAAAGTATATCTTTTGGTATACATCCCAACATATAATACAGCAGATTCCAAGGCAAACAACATCTAAAATGGCTGCAATCTCATGCTTAATGTTTTCCCAGAATCTCTGCAGCTTTGGACAGTCCCAAAAATATGGGTCTGGTCCCCAATCATTCCACAGCCTCACCAGCGTAATGGTGAGGACCCTCCAGCAAACTCAGGCAGCACTTTGGAGATCCTGAGGAACCAAACCTTAACTTTCTGGTCTAACTCCCTCCACATAAGGGTGTTTGTGATCTTATGGCTACTTAGATAACTTTCCTCCCATTAATCATCCATAATTATAACATCTGCCTTTAACTTCCATTTTTATTTGCTTAAGGAGGTATACCCTGAATCCTCTAATTGCAAAATTTTGTGAATATTGGATATATGTTTTGTTCCAACCCCCTTATTTTCAATGGTAATAATAAAGTACTGTTCATTACCCATCGGAGGTCTGCTTATTGCTTCCTACTCATTGTGAGCCTTTACATAATACCTTACGGCTGTAGCTGCACAAATGACTTCATCTGATTGCCTTCCAATCAATTGACTGATCAACAGATCAATTGTAATCAGGCCTGAGCTAGCTCACCTCCCCTGTCACACAAAGATGGACAAAAATGTGTACTACCTGTGATTGGCATGGCCCTAGATATTAATCTTGTTTCTCTCCCCTTCTTTCTGACATTTTCCCACACATTCAGTGTATTTTGTGTCCAAGTGTTCCAAATAATTTTTTTTCCCCACGTGCTTTGTCCAAAAATATTACCAATACTTTCTCCATAGTTGGGCTACCCAGTAGTACTTGAAGTTTTTATAATCTGGCATGACAAGGCCACCTTTGTGTTTTAGAGATTGGAGTGTTTTGATTCAGACCCTGGGTCTTTTCTTCTGCCAGATACATTTTGATAAAAGGTTGTTGAACATCCTGAAGGTGGTCACAGTTACTGTTATGGGTAGGAATTGAAACAGATAATTAAATCTTGGTTGGACATTCATTAAATTCATTCCATTAGTCCAAAAAAAGAGAGAGAGGTAAAATTTCCCATCTACCAATGTTTGATATGATTTGTATAATTAGCTTTTCATAATTAGCTTGGTATAACTGATTGATCCTGGGGGTCAAAATGATTCTGTAATGGCTGGTAAAATAAAGAAGCCAGGTGCAGCGGCCAGGGAGAGAATGAGCAGCACAGAAACAATACAAACACAGAGAATCACACAGACCACCAGAGAGTACTCGCGCTTCCAAAAGACGTATAATAGTCTGAAAAAACGGAAGCAATGCGAGAGAGAGAAAAAGTAGAAAAGGGAAAATTCCTTAAGAGGAAGGAACTCCAAAAATAACTGAAAGATATAAAGTCACACAAATACTGACTAGAAATATCTTCGGCTATAGTGCTTAGCTCCAAACAGACACTCTAGCAAAGGAGGCGTGGCGGACTTCCGGCTTATATCGAGTCCAGGGAAGCGCTGCCCCAGTTCAATCAGCCAGCTGGTTAAAGAATCCGATAGAAAAGGAATTTGATCTCATCCCGGGACGAGAGCCACAAAGAAAAGTCCAAAACACACGTACGCCTCACAAACCATGACAGCACCCCCCTGTCTAAGGGACGGCTCCAGACATTCCCAGAGAACCCTGAGCACGGAACTCTGAGATAAGGGTGGGGTCCAGGAAATCCCAAGAAGGGACCCAGCACCGCTCCTCAGGACCATACCCCTCCCAATCAACTAAAAACTGGGCCCCACGACCCACACGCCTCTCGGCCAGAATACGACGCACAGTGTAAACCGGCCCCCCCTCAATCATCCGCGGCAGCAGGGGGGGTTATTGACCGGTGCCAGGACGCTAGTGCTAATCGGTTTAAGCTTGGAGACAAGCTTAAAGAGGGGTGGATATGCAAGGATCTAGGGAGCCTTAACCGAACAGTGACAGGGTTGATCCTCCGCCCTCTCTTAAAAGGACCAATGAAGCGGGGAGCCAACTTCCGTGACTCCACTCTTAAGAGAAGGTCCCGAGTGGAAAGCCAAACTCTTTGGCTGACATCCTTTCCCCGTTTGAGGCTGATAACCCAACTAAGCCTCAAACGGGGAAAGGCCTGTGGAGGAGTTACATAGTGAATTGTGGGAATATTCAGCCCATGCCAAAAAACGACTCCACGAAGATGGGTTGTCAGCCGCTAAACACCGAAGAGTATTCTCCAGCGACTGGTTGGTTTGGTTTGTTTGCCCGTTAGTCTCCGGGTGGAAACCAGACGAAAGGCTCACGGTGGCCCCTAACTAGTTGCAAAAAGCATGCCAGAATTTAGCCATAAATTGTGGGCCCCGGTCAGAAACCACATCTTGAAAGAGACCATGCAGCTGGAACACATGGTCCACAACAAGAAGGGTCGTCTCCTGCGCCGAAGGCAACTTGGGCAGCGTGATAAAGTGGGCGGCCTTAGAAAAGCGGTTGACCATGACCAAGATGACAGAGTTGCCTTCAAAAATAGGCATCTCCATAACAAAATCCAGAGCGATATGGCTGTACGGGCGGGGTAGGGAGATGGGAAACCTTGTTCCTAGCGCAGATACAGCACGCCGCCACAAATTCCCGGATGTTCTCAATCATGCTGGGCCACCAAAAACGTCGGGCCAAGAACCGCTTAGTCCGATGAACCCCCAGGTGACCCACCAGGCGAGAGGAGTGCCCCCAATGGAGAACTTGGGACCGTACCGCTATAAGAACAAACAAACAGCCAGGCAGCTCCCCACCAGGACCGGGATCGGACCTCAAGGCATCCCGCACAACAGACTCAATGTCCCACTAAATAGGAGCCACAATCTGAGCTGCCGGAATAACCGGCTCAGGAATCGGATCGCAACCAGAGCTGTCGTAAATCCGCGACAAGGCATCAGGCTTGATGTTGTTGGAGCCAGGGCAGTAATTTAATGTAAAGTTAAAGCGATTGAAAAACAACGACCATCGCGCCTGCCGGGATTTACGTCGCTTAGTCTGTTGGATATATTGGAGATTTTTATGATCCGTCCAAACCACAAACGGATATTCAACCCCCTCCAACCAACGGCGCCACTCTTCTAACGCCAACTTGACAGCTAACAACTCCCGGTCACCAATGCTGTAATTTTGTTCAGCCACCAAAAACGACGGGGAGAAGTAGGCGCATGGGTGCAACTTATTGTCCCGAAGGGGGCACTGGGACAAAATGGCACCCACCCCAACCTCAGACGCATCCACATCCACAACAAATGGGAGGGAGGGGTCGGGCAAAACAAGAATGGGCTCCGAGCTAAATCGTTTCTTCAACTCCTGCAAAGCAGCCTCAGCTGCTGGAGACCAAGCAAACGACGAGGAGGTATTCTTCTTAGTGAGCGCGATAATGGGGGCAGCTACCGCGCTAAAATTACAGATAAGCCTCCTATAAAAATTAGCAAAGCCCAAATACCGCTGAGCCTCCTTGACATTTTGAGGGGCAGGCCTATTCCTGACCGCTGCCACCTTGTCAGGATCCATGTGGAACAACCCTTCAGACACAATGAAGCCAAGAAACGAGACTGTCTTTGCATGAAAAATGCATTTTTCAGCCTTGAAGAAAAGCTTGGCTTTAAGGAGGGCCTCAAGCACTTGTGTGACGTGTTGTTTATGCTCCGAGAGCGTTGAAGAAAAAATCTGAATATCGACAAGGTAGACAAAGACGAATCTCTCCAACATCTTTCGGAGGACGTCATTAACGAGTGCCTGGAACACAGAAGGGGCGTTAACCAGTCCGAACGGCATGATCAAATATTCATAGTACCCGTCATGCGTATTAAATGCTGTTTTCCACTCGTCCCCCTCCTGGATCCGAACCAATTTATAAGCATTCTGGAGGTCTAGCTTGGTAAAAAACGACGCCTCCTGCAGACGTTCAAACGCGGAGTTCATCAATGGAAGGGGGTATCTGTTTTTAATGGTGATATTATTCAAGCCCCTGTAATCAATACAGGGTCTCAGGCCCCCAGCTTTTTCGCCCACAAAAAAGAACCCCGCTCTGGCAGGAGACATGAAGGGCCGAATAAATCCATTAGCCAGAGCCTCCTGAATATATTCTCGCATGGCCCTTCGCTCAGGCCCTGACAGCAAGTATAATGAACCCCTGGGGGGAGTGGTACCTGGGTAGAGATTGATCTCGCAATTGTACGTGCGATGAGGAGGTAAAATCAAGGCCCCTTGCATGCGAAAAACCTCCACGAGATCAACATAATCGTTTGAAACATTAGGAGGCAGACAAAAGTTCAGAGCAGCCCCCAAATTTTCACCCTGCTCGGAACCTGCCATCACTATGACTGATTCCGAGTCAGAGAAACCCTCCGAATAGCAATCCTCCTCTGGCTGCCACCAGTCAAATTGAGGATCCCACTCTAACCCCTCCTCTGCCCCTTTTTCTAGATTAGGAGGGTTGTGTGAGACAAACTCCTCAGAATCACTCCAGGCGTTTGCCTCCCCCATAGGTTGATGCCCGGGATTACACGCCAAACTCTCCCCATAGTGGGACCTACAATCAGTGCCCCACTGGACGACCGGGTTTTTCTGACTCTCCCAAAGGATTTGAGGCCTATGTTCCCGTCACCAAGAGTGTCCTAATACGACAGGGAAAACAGGGGAACTGATCATAAAAAACGAGACCTCCTCAGAATGACCACCAAAAGGGACGAACATAGTCAATGATTCAGAGACCTCGGTTATAAATCCAGTTCCCAGCGGATGACTGTCCAAAGATCTTACAGTGCGTGAATGTAAAAGAGGGCGGATGGGAATGGAATGTCTCCTAGCCCACTCCGCATCCATAAAACAATCCACGGCACCAGAGTCCAAAAAAGCTTTAATAAATATTCTCTGTCTCCCCACAGTCAATTCTACAGTGATTAAAGTTCGGAAGGGAAATTGGGTCTGTCCCTCTAGCGCCCCCCATACCGCTAGGGGGACTTCCCGTTTCCCAAAAGCTCTGGGCATTCTGTTTTGTTACAATTAAAGCAGATTATACGTCTGCAAACGGGCTTACGAGTCCGGCTCTCACATGTGCCATCAACCTGCATAGGCTCGCCAGGAGTGGAAATCTTGGTGGGCGGAATAGGAGATGTATGCACGCTGCGAAGAGCATTAACCCCGGTGCAAGCAAGAGCCAATGCAGTACGTCTCTCCCTGTTACGTTCATGGATGCGATTATCAATTCGCACCGCAGTACGAACCAACAAATCTAGAGAAACACAAGGCTCCAATGTAGCCAGAGCGTCCTTAACCTCCTCAGCTAAAGCGTGAACAAAAACTGTCAGAAGAGGCGCTTCTGGCCAGCGTGTCTCTTTCGCCAAGGAGCGAAATGAGATTGAAAACTCCGCGACACTTTCAGAGCCCTGCCTCAGATGCATTAAACGCGTAGCCGCGTCCTGACCACAAACATCCTGATCAAACACGGATACCATTTCTCTAACGAGAGTCTCCTATGTATTCACGACTGGTGAATTAGATCGAAGAAGTGGCCTGACCTAAGTGAGTGCTCTGTCGGTCAACAGGGATAAAATAAATGAAGCCCCAGACTCTTCATTCACGATACGTGAAGGCTGCGCTTTAAAAAATATGTCACATTGGGCAATGAAATCTTTCCATCTTCCTGCCTCGCCTCCATATCTTGGGGGTAACAGGAGTTTTGGCTCTCGGGGAAGGTGTACAGATTCTGCTTGAGCAACATTCTGTGTGATCTGAGTGGACTCAGGCTCTAATACTGTCAGTGAGAATTAACAGAACGTTTTTCCGTTTCTGCATGGCATTCACCTGAAGGCGGACTCTCTCCGCCAACTCTGCCTGCTGATTGTTCAGGCTCGAAAGACCCTTGCCATACCCACAGAGAACTGCTTGTTGATTAGCCACAACTTTCTCTAACACAGCCGTTGCTGACGACTCTATGCTGGCTAGAGTGTTCTGTAATGGCTGGTAAAATAGAGAAGCCAGGTGCAGCGGCCAGAGAGAGAACGAGCAGCACAGAAATAATACAAACACAGAGTCCGAAAAAATGGAAGCAATGCGAGAGGGAGAAAAAGTAGAAAAGGGAAAATTCCTAAAGAGGAAGGAACTCCAAAAATAACTGGAAGATATAAAGTCGCACAAATACTGACCAGAGATATTTTCGGCTATAGTGCTTAGCTACACACAGACACTCCAGCAAAGGAGGCGTGGCGGACTTCCGGCTTCGATAGAGTCCGGGGAAGCGCCACCCCAGTTCAATCAGCCAGCTGGTTAAAGAATCCGATAGAAAAGGAATTCGATCTCGTCCCGGGACGAGAGCACCAAAGAAAAGTCCAAAACACACGTACGCCTCACAAACCATGACAGATTCTTTGAAACCTAAATCCCTTACTAGCCCAATGAAAGGGTGCTACACTATTCAAATGAAGTGGCCAACTTCTTACTATCATCATGGCTTCAGATTTTGTCTCATTTATCGTATAAACTGACAACTCCATAATTTCTAATATCCCTTCTCGAAAATTTCAAGAACTGTTTTTGAAGAATTCTTGAAAGTTCTTGAATTTTGTTCTTGAATTATTCTTGAACTGTTCATAAAGAATTCTTGAAAAGTAAATGAGACTATTCGAGAACTATTCAATACTTCAAGAACAATGTTCTTGAACAATAAATTCGTGATGTTTTGTTCAAGAACAGTTCAAGAATTAAATGCTTGAAGTAATCAAGAAGATTTCTTGATAAGTCATCAATTAATTAATAAACTCTTCTTGAAGTCAGTTCCTAAATTCAAGATCAGTTCATGAACTGAAAACCTGTCTGGTGCAAAAAGGTATATTTTCAAAAGTCAAAATATGCTTTTTTGATGCATACTATAGAACGTGAATGGAATGTTATCTCCAAAGAATCACGCACATTGTATGCACATTTTAAAATTATTTTAATTACTTGTTCTATTTCCTTTGTGTTTTATGTGAGGTATGTGACATAGAAATAATTTTCATTCCTTTCAGAACATGTTTACATCCTAGTTCTTGTTGAAAGATTACTATGTTAGCGAGTTCATTCATAGTTTTGACTGACACATGCACAGTTGCTATGACAATGCACGTGCAAATGAGTCCTCACTTTCAAACTGCCTTGCAGGTAGCTCTTGAAATCAATCACTCTTTGTGACCTAAGTTATAGCCAGTTTCATGAATTCTGGAAATTATGCAACTTTTCTGCATTTTTACCCAAACAATAGTGTTTATGATAATGATTAAATGAAAATATCTCCAAGCCCATTTGAGAATAAGTGAGATTTATAGATATTTGTCAAAATTGCATAATCAAATCAAGTAAATAAATAAACGTGAAAAGGCATTTTATTTGAATTTCCGTGAGTACTATAACATGAATGTATGAATGTATTGCTTGTTGTAGTATAAATAGCATGTACATATTCATATCGAACAATGTATATTCATTTTGTGTTGGCTAAACTAGGGATTGTCCCTTTTATATTTGAAATTTAGATTGTCCAATACAAACTGTATCCCAATTTCATTCTGTAACTCAAAATTCAAAGAATACTGAATTAACCAATGAATGTTTTCTTTATCTTTCATTCAAATATTTCCATTTTGTGTTCATTTATATCCTTTGAAGAATTGAGGTTAAAAGAATTTTCATGTTCTTGAATTTGTTGTCAGAAATGATAAAAGAACAGATCAAGAATATTTATATTCTTTACATCTTGTCAAATTAATGGTTCAAAAATAGATCAAGAATTTTTGTTCTTCAATTTTTTGTTATGTACTGTTCAAGAACAGATAAAGAATTTTCTTGCTCTTGAATTTTTTTAAGTACTGTTTAAGATCAGATCAAGTATTTTCTTGTTCTTGAATTTTTTGTTACGAACTGTTCAAGAACAGATCAAGAACTATTCAAGAATTTCAGGTTCAAGAATTTACTTCAGGAATATTTTAGGAGCAGTTCAAGAACAGTTCCTGAAGTGTTCTTGAACTGTTTAAGTTCTTGAACAATGTTTCGCGGGGGCTAATAGCTCCATTCAAGACTCGGAAGTATGTACCATGAGAAAAGTCGTTATGGATTATGGGCAGGGAAACAAGAGAAGTTACATCAATGTATCCAACACTGATGACATACTTGAGCAACGCAAGCCAGGCCTCGCAACAGCTCTAGTAGGATACCATGCCTTAACCGGGTGTGATTTTACATCAGCGTTCTTCAGGTAAGGGTATGTATGCTACACATATGAACAGACTCCATAAACCGTAGTTGATTTGTCTAGCTCATTTGCCCTGCAATGCAATTTTCAATTCAAAATAATACCGGTACTAATTGTTCTTTTTTAATTCTTTCAGGAAAGGCAAAGTAAAAGCCTTGGAAGTTGTCGAGAAAGACAAGACTGGACGTTTTCTGGACCTGTTCATTAGAATGGCTGATCCAGGCAACGGTGCTGATCTAGATGTGGCTTCCGATTTAGTGGGCTTGTATGCACAGACCAAAGCGAAAGATGTCAATGAAGCTTGCGACAACAAACTGATACAGATGACTGGCAAAATTGATCAGGTGAGTTGTAAGTTAGTGGGGTAAAAAATGCTGGTAATGTACAGTATCGCTTTTTCTTCTCACTGTATGCTTGTACTTTTATCAGAGCACTCCTCTCACAAATGTGAAGAAGATGGACTGTGCACTTTTGCCACCATCACGAAGAAGCCTTCACATGCATCTCCTCAGGCCCATTATGTTACCATAATGTGGAGCCGTGCTTCCTCACCCTGCCCAGCTGATGGTTTAAGCCCACTGGAAAATAGATGGTGCAAGAAGAAAGACATCCTTCAACCTGTTTGGTTCAAAGGCCCAGCATTACCAGATTCCTTATTAAGAGCAGAATCAGACGAGGGCAATGACGTGATTGACGGGAGGAAGTAGAGTCGGATGCAGAATCCGAGAATGAGTTTGCCGCTCAATCTGAAGTTGAGCTGAGATGATTCTGGTGATGAACCATGGTCTGAAGACTCCGACTCTTGACTTGGATGATGATGGACTTCCACGGTTTTCCAGGAATCTTTCCACTAGTTATTGTAGAAAATTTGAATATGAGTTCCTCCTCAAACCATCAAGTGTGTTGTTCTGCGTTGTGTTCAAACTTGGCAAATATACACGGTCATATAAAAATCTGGGGCTTGGCTGAAACACTGCCCGAAAATCATGTTTTCTGTATTCATTGGTTAGTTTGTATCAAATGTTTACCGCTGAACCCTGTAATGGTCAATTCATTTGACTATTCACAAGGAATTCCTATTCATAATAAACCTTAGTTCCGCCAGGATATGGGGGACTACAATTGATATTGTGCAGTCGGTTTCACTTAGTGAGCAGAATTGTTGATCCAGCTCATTTTGTCGGTGGGGGTGAATAGGGGTGTCTGTCAAGGGTCCCCCACCGCAGAAAATGTCTGTCAATTGTAATTCCAGATATGGGGGACTATCATAGATATTTTGCAGTAGGTTTCATTTGGTTGGCAAAATTTTTGATCTAGCTTAATATTGGGGTGGGGGTAAGGGCGCCCGTCGGGGGTACCCCACCACAGAAACTGTCTGTCAAGTGTAATAATGGCTAAAGGGAACTATACTGGATAGTTTCCAGTAGGTTTCAACTTGTTAGCTGTTCTGCTGATCTAACTCACTTTTGGGGGTAGGGAGTGTCTGTTGGGGGGTAACCCACCACAGAAAATTTGTCAGCGGTGATTATGTGTATAATGGGTCATACTGTATGTAACCCACCTTAAAGTTTGGCTATAAGGACCATAAATTTAGTAATGATCAGTGCCCAATAAATAGATAAATATATAAATATGAATAAATAGAATAAATATGTCTTAAATAGAAATAACAAGAAGCTGAGTTTACATGATTATATTTATTTTCTTTTCATCATCTTCTTGATCTGGTTGAAAGTGAATGTTCTCCCAAAGACCTCTATTTTGATGAGTGACGGGGTTGTTTTTTTAGACTTCCCTTGAACGACTTGAAATCACTTGAATGAACGCTATTCAGCTCTGTCCTGTACAAATACTCGTAAAACTTATAATCACTTTTCTCTTCAAAGCCCTTTTTTATCGAATCATCTTCTTTTTCCATTCTACATCTTTTTTCACCCCTTTTCTGAAGCTAGAAGACCGTTGTGTTTGTGTATAATTTGAACTCCGGTGAGTGAACTATTTCGCTGGCATCCGCTGGCGAGTGTCGGCACTGTTGGCTTCTAGTTCATTAGTTTGAATGGGATAACTAGCAACCGAGGGTACCTGAGCGAACTATTTAAAATCCGATCTGAGATTGACTTTTAGTGTACTGTTTTCCAAATATTGTTATGTTATTGGAGAAGATAAGTGTTATTAATGAATAAATCGAATTATATGATTTTATCCATTGATGGTAACGAACTCCTAGTTAGGAGACATTAAAAATAGAATGTTTTGAGGTGCGCACACAGTAGCCTGTGTGTGTGTGAGTGAGAACGGCACCTCTTCTCTCTCACTACCAATGATGATAACGTTGTAGTTTGTGCCAGATCTAATTGACACAGTATTGTTTAACTGTGGCTACGAGTAACCTCCCTTACTTGTATATATTTATTTAGTTACAGTAATTATACTGAACCCCTGTATATATTTTAGAATTGGAACATGATGAGATCTCATAACTTTGATAACTTTGATATTTGATATTAGATATTGATTATTGTTCTCAAACTGCTGTATGCAGATTGGTTTTTTATGTACTCTGGATTTTGGATTCTATTGGATGGCGAGTCAGTCCCCTTGGATCCCGATCAAACTGTTCTGCCCATACTGCACTGGATTCCCAACCCCCTTGAACTCAACCCCCTTGTCCTGTTCCCTGGACACAGATATGCCTTCACACATACACTGATATTACACCTTACATACCCGGGTAACGGATTATTTCTTTTCTGTGAAACATTTTATTTGAAATTTTGCTTTTATTTGATACTTTGGGGTATTTTATTATTATTTTATTTATGTATTTATTTATTTATTGGTATTTATTATTCTTGATATTCATAAATATTGATTGAATATTCTCTGTATCCCGAGAAAGGAAATATTTCCAGAATATTATTATTAATAAATGTCTATTGTCTTCTTCTACACTTAAACAGTGTCTTTGTCAACTTACTCCCCCCCATTACTGCCGAACCTAGAACTGGCCTAAACCTTAACCATAATCGTAGAAACACCTCCTTCTACTTAAAGGTTAATTTTGTCAGGTAGAGCAGAGGGGTGCTACATGTACATTTTGCAATAATTTTCATCCGGTTTGTAAAATTGTTGATCTAGCTCACTTTTGGGGTACCAGTTATGGACGTCTGTCAGATGTCAAAAATGTCTGTTAATAGCACCTCAGAGACCCCGAGTTGGGTAACCTCGGTTGAAGACAGGTTGTTGGCAGTTAGCTGATTTTTTCGGTCCTTTAACTGCCTTTCTCTGTCACCCGCACCGCGGCTGACCCGGTAGACGTACAAATCCTTCAATGGTGGAACTATTGACCTATTATCATGTAGGGGAGATGCAAGAGATTTGAGCCAAGTTTTATATTTTTAGCAATATTTCCTAATTAATCCTTATTTATAGGGACTGTTTGTTTCCACGTTGAAGTACAACTATTTAATTGTTTTATAACTAGTCAAATTTTATTCCAGATCAGTGCATATTTTAACAACTTTTCATTGAAAAAAATGCCCATTGAAAAAAATGCCAAGTGGCTCCCATTGTGTAAGGAGAGTTGAGCCATGTCTTCAGGAGAGTTGTGCCACCTCTTGGAGAGTTGGCCACATTATAAACAGATATAGAATATTAAAAATTGGCTTACTTATAGCAAGAAAATATGTTAAAGCTATCAATATAGGCTTGTCTTTCTTTTATTAATTAAAATAGACACTGATTTTAGCATTCAAGTATCTGGAAAGAAGTTCATTGCAAACACTTCATCACGCCAAGTTAATCGATGCACCACACAAGAATAACTTCTATTAGAATACAGTTTGACTTAATGCTATTTTAATGGGACTTCATTTTCTGGTGTCAATGGCCCTCATTTATCAAACATGCGTACACCAAAAAAATGACTGTACGCCAAAGCTCCTGCAAGGATCGGCATTTATCAATCTGAACGTGAGCGAACGGTCTGCAAAAATCTCACGCCAGGTCTGACCAGGTGTACGCAGATTTGAAACCAGCGAACAACATGCAGGAACGAGTGCAGCTGTCAAAATGAGTAATAAACCATATGCAGCAATGCGGACGTCATGCTGTTTTTGCTCTTATTAGTAAAATGAATAAATAGGCTGAATAGATAAAAGGCTAAATTAATAAATGAATGAATGAACAAATAACTTAATTAATTAATAAGACACCTGTGTTGAGAAATTAATTAAACTTATATTTTGAGACAACCTGCTTGTCAGGCCAGACGGCTGACAATTACAATCAATTTGATTGAGTGCAATGCGCGGCTTGGCAGATATGCAGTGTGGTATGTCAGGTGCTCATCCAGTCAGATATACACTGAACAACAAAAGAAACGCAAGTTAATTAAAGGCAGACTGCAAAATAAGTTTGCGCGTAATTATTTTAGAAAAGCAAATTTATTACTAGCGCGTTTCTTTATTTTGCGGTCACTTTGACTGAGTAACCATAAGAGTACATTGACTAATTAGCTAACTTGCGTTTCTTTTGTTGCTCAGTATATATAGGCCTACGGACACTTTGGCCATGATCACATTTTGACAATGGCAGATCTTCTATTGTTATTGGAATAAGCTTCTGTCCAACGTGTGAGGAACTTTCGGCACAGAGAAGATCTCCTCCGGGAAAGTGATGAGTGGCTGCTTGTTTTGTGTGGCACCCAATAAAATGTCATGGAGTAATACTAATAAAAGTACAATGAAGAGCGATCTCTGCAGACTGTATTTTAACAATTACCCTCATGCAGCTCTGATCGAGGCGGTGGGGACTCCCCACCTACCAGTGTTGTCACGCGCTCCTCGAACGGTGACAGCTGGAGGTTTGAGCCTGATTGGCCTCCACCAGTCCGTGCGCTGCTGTGCCTGAGCACCGCAACCCGTTTCTTTGGTGGCGATCTTAAAATCGGACCACTTTTTTTAACCTTCATGTAAGCATTTAGATTGTGTAATTATGTAGGTTATATAACCTGAAATATCATGGATCTATAAATTGAATTTATTAAGGCTGATGTTGTTCGCACTTATACGTGCGGCCAATGCTGAATTTTTTTCTTGGCCACACTTATAAGTGCGCCAGTTGATGACCATTCTAGGGCCGCTTATAGAAAGTACCGCTTAAAATAAGTTTGGCCAAGAAAAAAAAAAATTTAGCTTTGGATACACCTAAAATAAGTGTGGGCTATGGAGAAATGTGCATCTTGGCCACACTTATAAGTGCGTCTAACGTGAATTTCGATCAATTTTTGTGCTTGGACGCACTTAAATAAGTGCGAAAAGTCACTTCGATTTATTAATGAATTAAATCAAACGTCTGCTGCACTCCGGTTTTCCGCCCCAACGGTGTTTACCGTAGCAGCAATAGTTTTCCAAACTGCAGCCTTCTGGGCTCCCTTTATGTCACTCTTAAGGCTTCCAAATAAAATTATTTTGTTTTTCTCCACCTCGGACGTGATAATTTATTTTTCCTCCTCAGTGAAGTTCTTTCTTCTTTGCCGTCTTTCGAGAGTCCATGTCGTAAAGTGGGCAGGACTATGCCTCCCGGAGCATGAATTTATAGGGGTGTGTCGTGTAAATTACGATGGTTTCAGCCGCCAGATTTATCAACGCCACGCCAGTTGTACACCGAAATCAGCGATGTACACACTTTTAGTAAATCAGACGTGACACCTGGCGAACGCTGATATTTACACCAGAATCTACACCAGATCCTACGCAAGTTTGATAAATGAGGGCCACTGTAACAAAAATGTAGTCATTCATGTCCAATAAGGTGTGATAACATTTTATACATCCACAGGTGGAAAACAAGGACTTTATGAACATTTCCTCAGTCAAACCAATGTAGAAATTAATGCAAATAAACTCCTTATTAGTGATGCACCCTGTCTTGGCAGAGGGAAATTTAAAGGAAATTTTCTTTAAAATCTTTCAATTTTTGGATTAGTGTTGGTTTTGAATTGTGGGAAGAGTTTATTCAGGTATTTTCACAGTCAACAGTGCCACCATTCAGACCAGGCGGGCTGTAGAAATTTAACATGAGTCTCAACAAATTTAATTTAATATCATTATCTCAAAACAAAAGTATTTGAAAGGCTAGATTACGAATAGCAGACCTACCATCACAGGGTAATGTTAAAATGATTTTTTTAAATCCTTACTTCACTTTCCTACTAGGCAATTAGCAACACTGTGGACTGACTTCGTTGAAAGATTTACAACAAAGTTTGTAAAAACAACATCTTCAATAATAACATATAAACACTCAGCTCATTCTATCAAATGCAATACCCATCCTTGAGAGAGGGGCGTAGTCATGTATGTTTTGGACAGGGAAGAACAGTCTGATTATTTCGAAGTCATTTTTGTATCAATTATGATTTCCCCCGCCAATTACTATCTCCAGGTCACAACACTGGTTACAACAATATAATAATAACTAGAGAATTTAATTCCAGGGAATTACGAGTTCATGAAAATGCAAACTGTAGTTGCTTAAGGTGGAATTTGTGGCAAATAATTGCATTCTGATATTGGTAGCTAGGTTGTTAGTAGGATAATTATGGTAGTGGCTATGGTAACTGGACTGGTTGCTATGCTGGTTGCTAGGTTAATCATGTTGGTTGCTATGTTGGTTGCTAGGTTGCAACTGCGGAAGTTGTTGCTAGGCTGTTGCTAGGGTACTTGAGGTGGTTGCTAGGGTGCTAGGGTGTCCATAATGGCTAAAATCACAAATAAAGCAGTGACTATAGTGATTGGTATAATCAAGTTGATTGATGTGGAAACTTTTTTAAAATTTTTTTATTTTATTTGTGTAGTGCTTTTCACAGAGACTGTCACAAAGACGCTTTACAGTGAGAGATTAAATAAATGAAAGGGCAGTGCCCAGCCTATTCCCCATCCTATTCCCCACTACAGCAAATGAGGCAAAAAAACTCCCAGTAGGGAGAAAAATCCTCAAACAGTGGTGAGAAAAAACTCCCCAGTGGGAAGAAATCTCAGGAGGAACCCGGCTACAGTGGGGAAGCCCATCCTCCGTGGGCTAGCTAATTAATAACAAAATTAAGTAAAATAGAGTAAAATGGCAAAAGAGTTCCATTTAAGTCCATCTGAGCAGTGGCGTCTGTAGCACCAGGAAGTGGCATGTCGAGGCTGATGCACAACTGGATCAGGACCGGATCAGGACAGCAGGACGGCAGCAGCCAGCGCTCATGGTGAGGGACAGGGCTTGGACGGTTCAGGACTCAGGGTAGTGGACGGAAAGATCCTCGGAAAGAGACACAGAAAAAAGGGGGGTGAGGCACTGGATAAAACTACTGCATGTTAATAAAAAAACCGTCCTGTGTCATGTGCCAAGTGAGAAATTATTAGCAGACTGGTCAGGAAACAGTCAACACCCCTCCATCCACTTCCTGCAGCACAGAGGCCCTACACTTACACCAGGCTGTTAGATCACTTTTGATTTTCTAAACACCAGTGCCATATGGACCTCCCCAGTGACTAAGGCTGTAGCAAGCCCCACTGGCACCGTTAATGCATGCTCAGTGCCACCAGTTCCACATGGATTTGCTTAACACTACCACCAGTACCATATGGACCTCCCCGGTGACTAAGGCTGTAGCAAGCCCCACTGGCACCGTTTATGCATGCTCAGTGCCACCGGTTCCACATGGATTTACTTAACTCTGGCTTCCAATATCTTGTGAACCCATCATAAAACTAGGTTGTAATCAGTCCCACCAGAGCCAAATAAATGTTTATATATAACTAATCATGAACTAATCATAGGCTTGACTAAAAAGGTAAGTTTTTAGCCTACTCTTGAAGACAGAGAGTGTGTCTGAGGCCCGAATGTTTGTTGGGGGATTCTTCCCCAAGATTGGGGCTTTGTAAGAGAATGCTCTGCCTCCAAATGTAACTCTGGATATATTTGGAATTTTCAAATATCCAGCACCTTGTGAATGAAGTAATCTTGGAGGGGAGTAAGGAACGAGAAGTGCACAAAGATATTCTGGGGCCAAATCATTTAAGGCTTTGTAGGTAAGCAGTAGAATTTTATATTCAATTCTAAATTTGACAGGCAGCCAGTGAAAATTTTTGAGTACTGGGCTAATGTGGTCATATTTCTCCATCCTGGTCAGAATCCTAGCAGCAGCATTCTGCACTATTTGAAGTAACGGCATAGCTGTTTCAAGACGGGGAAAACACTTCACGTTTATCCCGCCAGCCAACTTGCTTCCGAAATTCGATTGCAGAAATGACGATCTACAGCCGTTTTTCTTTGCCCCAAGTAGACATTGTTTCATCACATGACGGCGTTTATTCTTGAATGGTGTAACATTTCCCCTATGTAAAGCAGTTAAACTTGCCATAGTATACGAAATGAACAGTGTGAATACACTTTCTTTTCCTTTACTTGCGTTAGCATTTAACTAGTTCAGGTAGCCAAACTTTGCCACTCTTCATTTTTTTCCAGAATGAGAGAGTTTGAGGAGGAAGATGCCCTTACTGTGGCTCAACTAGAGGCTGGAGTCAAGGGCAAGTGGAACTGATCCTGGTTGAAATTAGCGACCAAGTATGACGTGAAGATAAAGGGGTATGCGTTTCAGCTGTCTCAATTAAAAAAAAAAAAAAGAAACCAGACTAGGCCAGAGGCAGCCTTTGCTGTAAAGAGAGAAATTATGCCATCAATGGCTCCCATGCCTTTTTGGCTTATTGTAAGACTGAGAAATATGGCCAGAAGGTGGTGACCATAATGACTACACATAGTCTGTTGTCTATGTCAGCATCAACTATCCAGTGCTTGTGGAGGGCACTGGAGCCACAGCCATAGCCATAGCCATAGCTTCTGGTGGGCTAGCTACAGCATCGCTCGAGGTTGAAGCAGCACAAGGCTTGCTAATAACTTATAAAAAACGATACATGGCTCAGAACCCGTTTGAATGAATAAAACAAAATGTAGGTAAAATATTGAGTCTCTGCGCGCTGCTCAATGCGCACCTATGAAGAGAATGGCTTCACTGCCTGGTGAAGTATCTGTACTTACAACTTTAGCAGTAGGACTTCGGTTTGGAGGTGGGCTTTAATCTATGCACCAAATCAGGCGTTAGGAACTATTATTTTATGCGCTATTTTGTCATTGACTTTATATTTGTTATGATTGGCAGAGACTGTGAAGGTTTTCTATTAAAACTTTAAATTCAAACTGTCATTCATGTCTTAGTTTTGTCAATAAGGTGTAAAAACTGAATGTGTGTACATATTAATAAGTGAGCCAGTCAAGGTACTGTTTAAAAACTTGATATAAATGGCATTTTACCAGGTATACCCAGTTGGCCCACTTCTTTTTCCCATTTGCCCACTTTTTTTAAGTCAGGGTGGGAGTTAGCCCACTTTTGAAATTTTCTAGAATCATCACTGTTTTTGGTCGGTCCGAACGATTCTTTTAAATTGCAGTAAGAGTAGTAGGTGGGTTTAAAGGACTTTTTTTAATTACAGGGTACTAGTTTTATGTAATACTGTCTGTACACAGTGACAGTTTTAGCAAAAATGACAATAAGTTACTTTTATAAGACTTACCAACTGCAGCTTTAAAACATGGAAACCGGCCCATTGGTTCATTTTCTACACTGACACAGGGCTGGCCCAATGAAATCTCTGAGCCCTCCCTCTCAGGGAAAAAAACGCAATTGCGTGCGGCCCGTAGGCAGCCAGTGGCCCACATTACGGCGAGCAAACAGCAGAATGATTTTAGCTAACTTGCAGTGAAATTTCACACAGAGAAAATCAGTACAGATGAAATGCATACCTCGCCTTACACCATGTTACTTAAAGAGAGCTCCCTGAGATTTTCAGAATTTCAATTCTGAAGTGACACGTGCTCTATAAACCACTTTTTGTACTTCTACTTCACGATTCCGGTTATCTTGCATCTTGGCCATTTTTCAGTATCTATTTATATATTTGTTTTATGATATAGGAATTACCGAAAAATTGTATTCTTGCAGATTAAAAAAAAAAACAATGCAAAGGCTTAAGCCATGTACAGTTTATTTAATGTTGTTTTCATCCTAAAAGTGTAAGAAGGCAGGCTTGCTGGGACATTAGTTTGACCAATGGCCTTGCTTGTCCCCAGTTACGTTAACAGTCTAAAAACGCGTTTCACGAGATCAGACAAAAAATGTCAGAAAGCAGTGGAGAGGCGGAAAAGCTTTGAGAATAAAGTAAACAGACATTGGAGCCTCAGGCTTTCAAACGCAAAAAAAAAATTGATCGGCTTTTTGGCCACGATGATCCTCATGTAGCAAGCAGTTTCCATTTGGAGGGGGACACGGAAAGCGGTAAGACTGACGTTAAATGAATAGGCTACCGCAAGTATGTATTCGGTTAAAATTTGCTTGAGCTTACAAAAGTCCCCCACTGATGGACCAGCTGTTAATTACCTACTATTTGATGCATAGTGATTCGTTTTTTTTTTACGGTGGCAAATAAATTTGTCCTGGAATACAGCAAGGAAGACTTTCAAATTTTCCTATTTAAAACCCTGTCTTGACGTTCAGAATCACCTGCCAGAAAACTTGCAACCAGCGAGTACTGCGGTTCTGAAGCTAGTGAGCAATTCTATGCCCTGTTGAGTCTGTAGGATATGTAACCTTATTTAAAAAGGTTATGTATGAATCAATCCAAATAGTGCAATGGTCTTATTGAAAAATTATAAATGGCCCCGAAGTCACATTTCTTTTTCACATTCATTCAGGTAAATATATTAATAATATTAATATTAATAATAATGGTAATAATAACTTCTTCTTTGTCTTGGTGGTTCAATGCACTGCCACCACACAGCAAGAAGATTAAGGGTTTGATTCCAGCCTGGGGCCTTTCTGTGTGGAGTTCCAGGGCATGTAGGCTATGACTAAACTTAATTTTAACTTTTGATAACAAACTTTAACTTTTTGATGTGTGCGCGTATTGCAGGCCGCCACGTCACGGTCAGGTTGGGCCGCCATGGCCGAAAATGCCAGGGCCGTTTTTTTTTTGTCCCAGTCCAGCCCTGGTCACAAATACAAAATACTATGCCACCATTTCCAGATGCTAGAATGGAGTGGCAGTGTGGAGTTGATAGTGGCTGAATTTGTGCAGGCCATCAGTCGCCCCATATACCTATAAACATTCTTTCTTTGTAATTCACCAAATGAGGGGATGTTTAGACAAGCAAACATTTCACTGGCACTAGTTCTCTTTGGGATATACAGCAATCTCCTCAAAGAATTGTTATATGCTACACGGAGTTTGTTTATAATGATGACAGTAGTTTTAAACCATAGCAATGAACAATACATTGAGGTACAAAATGTTTTAAACAACATACATTTCACCTCAGGAGAACATCTATGAAAATTTCTTAACAATAGGTTGGATTGAGCAGACATTTTCCTCAGCTTTCTGTTGCAATCAATATTAGTTTTCTCACTCATGAACCACACACCAAGGTATTTTGCTTTATCAACGAATTTCAAAGCATTACCCGAGAGAGACAAAATAGGATCTGATGTTTTTAGACCCTTTGGTTTAAAGGACATACACAGATTTCTTTGAGTTAAACAAAATATCATTTTGTATAGCATAAGAGTCAAAAATGGAAAGCAGTTGCTGCATAGCAGATGTTGACAAACTTAACAAACACAAATCATCTGCATAAAAAATGTGATTAAGTAATGTATCATCAATGGAACCACCAAGTTTTGTATTATTCAGCAAAATACTCAAATCATTAACATACACAGTGAATAGTCTAGGCGAAAGAAGTCCACCTTGTTATACACCATTCGTGATGCAAAATTTTGTTGAGGAAACATTACCCCATCTCACAACCATTGTTTGATTCCTGTACCAATACATCAAAATGTCTAAAATGGGAATACCGCGATCAATTAATTTTCTAAATAGAGACCAATGATTAAGTTTATCAAAGGCTTTACTAGCATCTAGAAAAGTGACATACACACTAGTGGACTGATTTCTAAAGTAGTCAATAAATTCATGTAAAAGGTATACAGCCTTGTCAGTAGAATGGCCTGGTTTGAAACCAAATTGATTCTAATTAGTCCAGAAATAATCGTCAATTCTGTTGAGTAGAACACCCTCAAGGACCTTAGAAATAACATTAGCTATAGCTATAGGCCTATAGTTGTTCATATCAGACAGACTAGCACATTTGTTTTTAACGAGAGGTATAATAACTGACTCCAGTAACAAGTCTGGCAAGTAACCATGAACCAACATTAATTAAACTACAATGATAACAGGATAGACACATTAAAGTTAGCATGTATAAGACATTCACTAGTGAGCCATCAGCACTGTATGATACTGTATGGGGATCTTGGGTGGCAGCAATCACTTCAGGGTGTCGGTCAGGACACTTTTTAATGTGCAGGTAAGTGCAGAATGAAAACAGAGTCCAGGAATAAAGTTTCAGCTCTTTATGAAATCTGTGCATATGTGTGTGGTTACTGCAATATAAACACAACAATACAGGTTGATTAGAAATAAAGTACATCTTAAACATCAAAATATACTGAGCTGGATATATATCTCTAATCAGATAACAACTGAAATTACAGCTCCAGATGAGTTATGAAACTCAAAGTCAGCATTGATCAATTAACACATAATGAGCATGAAGATATGCAACATAAATAGAACAGACAGTGTCACTGATCAAATAGCATTCAGTATGCAATGTATAAACAACAGAGATTAGCAAAACAGTAAATAAACCTCTCAGGTTATTGCTAGTTCGTGGGTAACTCCATATCACTCATTAGCGGCTAACTGTTCATATTATAAAACCCGATGGCGAACTATTACTAAGTCATCAATTGACTCAAAGATAAACAGAGTCAAAAGTGTAACACATGTAAAACAACATAACTCACCGTTCTATGGAAGCACACACTGCAGAGAATGTTCAGCCGACGTTTGCTCTGAGCCGATCGATACATATGTGGTGCGTTTAAGGACCTGGAAACGTAATCGTGCCATGAGTGGGATTAAGTAAATGAAGCCAAGTCGCAACTCAAAGATTCAGCCTCCTCTCCAACCCTTTTATAATCGAAGCGTAGCAGCAGTGATTTAACGTTAATCAGCTGGTCGCCGAGTAATTATCCACTGTTCACCTAGCTGCAGTAATTACCATTTACCATAAAGTCAGGCTTCTGTCACTGACTCATAAAGCCACAATAAGGCAGCTCAGTGATAACACTACGCTAATTAGAAACTCGTCAAACTAACGCAAAGACGCGTTTTTTTTTCATGTGCGGCATAAGCTTTAATACAAGCACCAGCTGATTTACCTCTCTTTAGGTCTCTAATCAATGCAGCCCTTTCATTTGCTGAAACCAGTGATACATCAGACATGCTGTATAAATCCTTGTACATTTTCACATCTTGTAAAACTGAGTTTTTCATGGATACATTTTTGACAGAGTTAAAAATAGCTTCATAGTGACATTTCTATTTTTCTGCAATGTTGTCGTCACCAGTAACACCATCAATAGTGTTCGACCTGACAGACTGAGATATACTCATACGTTTCATCTGTTTCCAGAAATCTACCGTGTTCAGTTCACTCATATGGCTTGCTAACTTATCGCACTTCATTGCATCTTCGTTACGTCTACATGAGCGAAGTGCATATTTGAAACGAGCTCTAGATAGCTTCATATTTTCATAAATAGGACCATTACGAGGCTTGTTGTTCTTTTTCCACCACAAAAAAGCATCTCTTGCATCTTCATGAGCATCTTTAACAATATCGTTCCTACCTGGAACATTATGTTTGGTGGATATATTATGACAGGGAATACACTCTTTCACGCAAAATTTTACAATACTTACAATATCACGATAAAACCTGTCAATATCCGCTTTTTGATCCTCACAATTGCGGTCATGACAAATAATGGCATCTTTCGGAACACAGATGTTACATAGCACTCTGCGCGTGAGGTCATTATACTTGTGGAGGTCAAATGCTGAAGCAACGCACCACTTACATACCTTATTATTATTGTCGGGTGTGGAAGAAAAATCTCCTCGAGATTAACTTACATCATTAGATAATCAAATCTGAACAGACATGGGTAAATGGTCAGAACTCACATAAACAAATACATCACTAAGATCAGAGATAATATCATGACCAGTAGCAGTTGTAATGCAATGATCAAGCCATGATATAGTACCATGGGCCATGCTGACATGGGTAAAAGTATCAGATGGTAATATACTATTCAAAAAAAGTAAGGGATATTTTATTTTGAGATCAAAATTTTCACATATACAAAGGGATACGAAACCATGTTGTATAGTTCCTTACTGAGGAAGCATTTCCAAAGAAATTCATCACCCAAACACATCAATGACACTCTCACGATCTGCACGGGATGCTATTGATGATCAAGGGGGTTGTGCCACAAATTTGCATGACTCTGAATTGGAAGGTTAGAGCCACTGTAAAGGAAGATTTTGAAGAGAAAGCATCAGATTATCAGTGGTTGAAGTCGTTAATTAAACAGAGACCATGCGCCGTCTAACACAGGAGGAGAGGTTTCGTGCCCTTGGCATGCTACAGGTTGGCACAAGACAGGTCGTTGTGGCAAGGGCAATGAATGTTTCCCAGTCTGTCATCAGCAGATTATGGTCCAGACATCGTGCTACAGGGTCTGTTCAGGATAGACCACGATCCGGTCGACCAAGGGCAACAACTCAGGCTCAGGACAGATTCATCCGCACTATTGTCTTGAGAAATCGTATGGTAACAGCAAATCAGATAAGGTCTCAACTTCAAAGGGATACTGGCTTGGTAGTGAGTGGCCAGACCATCAGGAATCGTCTGCACAGATTTCACTTACACGCCCGGCGTCCTCGTGTCATTCCCTGTTTGAGGGATCGTCACATTAGGGCCAGACTCCAATGGTGTCGTCATCATCAACGCTGGGATAATCGCCCGATGGAACAACGTAATGTTCTCAGATGAGTCGAGGTTCACTGTGGACTTCCTTGACAGACGCAGGAGGGTTTGGCGCCGACGTAACGAACGTTTCCATGACGTTAACATCATTAGACATGATCCGTATAGGGGTGGATCTGTAATGGTGTGGGGAGGCATCACTGCTGCCGGCAGAACAGACTTGCATGTTGTTGCTGGACGTGTCACAGGGCAGTACTACCGGGACAACATCTTGGCACCCCATGTTGTGCCGTTTGCACGTCGTTATGGCCGCCGCTTCATTTTCCAAGATGACAATGCCAGATGTCATAGGGCCAGGATCGTTACAGATTACCTCCAGCAGCAGAATATCACCACATTACCATGGCCAGCACTCAGTCCGGACCTTTCCCCCATCGAGCATGTCTGGGACATGCTTGGACAGCGGCTACGCCAACGTCAACAACCTCCTGCCAATGTCCAAGAACTTGCTGCAGCATTGCAACAGGAATGGAATAACGTTCCCCAAAATGACCTGGGACGTCTCGTTAGGAGTATGCCACGCCCAATTCGAGCTTGTCTAGCCAACCGAGGGGGTTTTACCCGCTACTGACTCTGTTTCACAATGGTGGTAAATTTGCTGTGTGACCCTGTGTTTGTGTCGACCCTTATTCTGGAGAATCTGTCCTTTACTGACTGTACACAGGGTTTCGAATAAATTGACAAATGTTTCCTTAATGTTTTTATGTCATTTGTTTCCTTCCTGACCTCATGATCTGCATTTCATGGTACTTGTAAATCCAATATCCCCTACTTTTTTTGAATAGTATATAATACTATCAGAGATATGTAAAGAGCATCTTTTACAATAGGATTTCAATTTATCACCAAAATAACTAGAGCGGGCTATGTTGGCATTAAAGTCACCCATTATAAAAACATATGGTGATGGAAATTCAATAGTGATTTGTTTCACCAGACTCAGGCTGTGACAGTACTCAAAATTTTCAGAGTTGTTACAGGGGAAACTAACACATACAAGCAGGGCATGAAATGAACCGATAGTTAATTCAGCACCAATAACTCGATCACACTCATAGGTTTTAACAACACAACTGTCAGCCATGGATTTGCGCCACATAATACCGATGCCTCCATAGGGGCGACCTAAAACAATACCTTCTTCAGTATCCATAAAAGATATACCTTGAAGAATAAAATCCTTGTGTATTCTGCTTAACATTGACTGTTCATAAGAAAATAACCAGTGTTCCTGCAACAACACAATATCATGGCTCTCACACAGACTGGGTATTTCATCAATAGAGGTTTTCACATTTTGACAACTGAATGTACATATGTTAATATTGTTACGAGAGAATGAAAAATAGAGACATACGTATTCAATTATGACTGGTCAAAAATTAATTTCTTCTCGAAAAATATTCTGACATACCTGTCCTTTGGCCAATTACTTTTGTTGAGTACTTTATGCTTACACTTCACTTTGTCTGCGTATCAGACTTGGGCACGACGCGTAGCTGGTGTTGCTTCTTGTTGACAGCACAGAGTTGAGTGGCGGTCGAGGCTTGTGGCTTGGCTTTGGCGATGCTGGCGAACGACTTCTTTGCGCGTTTGTTCTCGATGATGTTAAAGCAATCATCTCCAGTGGTGGCATTGTCGGCAACAGCGGTGTTGTTGACATCATCTGTGAAGTTGTCAGCAGCGGCGGCAGCTTCAGCAAGGTCATGGGATGGGCCGGGCACAGGGTGATTGACCTCGGGTTGGTCACGGTCGAGATCTTCAGGCTCGTCATCACTGATGATACAGTTGTCATTGTCCTGGATGTCATCCTCTGCTTCCTCGTCATCTCTCTGGACAGTGTGTGGAGTGGGATCGCTGACTGATACAGCTGTGTCGGCAAGTCTCGTCTTAATCACCGCTACATCAGACTATTGTTGTGATCATACTAAACACTGACATCACACTCTGTTCAAGAGCCATCACATGACAGAGATCGTTGGACAGCTTGATGAGGTCGAACGATTCCAAGGTGGTTGGAGGCAAATTCATGAGATTTTGAGCAACGTAGTGAGGTGCTCCATGTCCTACCTCATTCAGCTTATGGTAAATGTCCAAGATTTTATCACGTTTATGGTTCTGGCCCTGTCTCTTCTTATAGCGTGACAAACCCTCGGGACATTGTTCAAACAGCAGTCTTTTTTGCTGCTTCAACTTGTGCGTCATTGTAGAAATTTCCTACTGCTTTAGCAAGGTAATCCAAGGAAATATTGTCCATCTTGTTCTGCACATAGCATAAAAGTGACGATCATAGCTCGAGGTGAGGCGACTGTTATCCCAGCTGACGGGGTGTCCTAAGTCGAGCCAGCGCCGGCCATGCTTCCGTGGTCGTGGGCAATATTGGAGGATTCCTGCGCTTCCCTCAGCCTGTCTGCTTCTCAGTTACGGGCGCAAGTCTGTGAAAAATCTTCGAACTTCCAGACTGACCGGCTACAGATGTATTTTGTTTCAGTGTCGGTCTTTTAGAGTAAAAAATGTATAAAAACAAACGGTATCTTCCAGTTGAACTTTTCATAGCGCGTATTAAAAACAAACACCTCTTAATAGTCATCGACAGAACTTAAAACGATAGCGAGCTTGCTAATGTAAACTAACTCAGTATGGGAACGGAATCCGAATGCGAATCCGAATACACATATATATATATATATATATATATATATATATATATATGTATGATGAATGTTATATATGTACTGTCGTGTTATATACCCACTTAGCTATCCGGAAGAACTTTGCTAAAAGCTCCTGTTAACCATTTCTACCAAAACGAAACACAATTCCGACACCAAGCTACTAAATGAGTTTGTAGCAAAAACACACAAATGGTGTAAGCGTTGCTTATGTGGAGCTAGCAAATCGATAACTTCTACCGGAAATCCGTATCTAACCTCCACTTTTTTTACAGCTTTTTATTAGCCAGAACAGTTTTCAAAGGTGGACGAAATTCTGCTACGGCAATACACAGAAATCATTTGTTATGCCAGACACATTATAGTGCATTTTGAGATTGATTTCACCGCGGTAGGATCAGAGAGCTAGCCCACACCATGGCAAAGTACCCGGCTGACCCCAGTCATGGATAAGTAAACCGATCGTTTCACAACAGCAGTAAACAAACCCAAACACATACAGTAATTTCCGGTGTACAAGCCGACTGGGTGTATAAGCCGAGCCCTGTTTTCAAGGCTAAAACAACAGATTTTTTGTGTTTCCGCTATATAAGCCGACCCCCCCTTTCTGGAGGTGGAATTTATCCAAAAAAAACCCAAAAAACTGAATATCATTGTATAAAAGAATTGGTTTAAATTCAAAAGGCTGGCAAAGAAATAGAATTTCTTGTGCAAGTTTAAGTTAAAGTCGCACTATGCGCAATACCGAAAGATGAAAAGACGTTAAATTGACCAATCTGCACTGCATAATCCCATAACAGACTGTCCAGTAAATGACAGTTTGAGGGACTCAGTTAGATTTTTAAGGCAGACAACAGCATGCAAACAGTCAGTGATTTGTTAATTTTGTTTATCTTTCAATGTTTTGTTGATTTCACAAACCTTTCTGCAAAAACGATGAACTCAGTAGGGATGTGGTTTTGTTTGACCGGAGTGCATACGATTCCCGTTTCAGCAGGAAAAAAGAAAATTGAAATGTAAGGAATCATTTTCTTTATTACCTCCATCATCTAAGGTGGAAGGAGGTTGCGTGATCGGTGTCGTTTGTCTGTCTGTGTGTTTCTGAACAAAACTAAAAAACCACTAAACTGGTTTTGATTAAATTTGGTACGATGGTGAGAGAGTCTACAGATGAGTTTTTGGTGGTGATTCTGAATACATCCAGGGAAGGTAAAAAAAGATTGAGTTTGGATTTTGCTGCCACCTGGCGGTAAAACGTGGCAGAGGTACTTGCAAACTCTGAATGTAGCTCGTTTTTTAATATGATACCCTCTGTATAAGCTAACCCCCTGCTTTTAGGACCAAAATTTAGGGCCAAATTTTCGGCTTATCCACCGGAAATTATGATACCTTAAGCTCTGCAAAGCCTACGTCTGGTCTAACTGCAGCCTTATCAGCCCAACTTTGCAGACACACACAATACCTCTCCAGTTAGCTTCAACTGTAGCGGCTATGGTCAGGTAACGTTATGATGAAACTACCACCTTCATGCTAACCAAAGTAACACAAGCATACCAATCTGAATTTCTGCATATAAGTTAACCAGGAGCATGTCTTAAGTAGCACAAAACGCATACTAACATGTGGTAGTAACCGAGTGGTCATAACAATGACAGATACAAACGTTACCCTGCAATACAGGTTTTACAGAGAGTAGGTTCCGTTACCGTGAACAGTTGTACCAAGAATCCAAATTACAAACAAGTATAAAAAAGTTAGCTTCAAATGAGGTTCATGTTCGCACACATGTTGAATGCCTCCTTGATATTATTTACTCCCGCACATTTAGGACATGAACATTAGCAACAGTAGCTTAGCAACATTAGTCACAGTGCTTCAGCCACATTCAACAGGCTATCACGTTAGGTAGGCTTATGCAGTTAAGCAACACAAAATCGTAAAACTTACTGCTTCCGCGTCTGTGAGTCATGGACAGTTGGTACCGATCCTGGCTTTATCTTCAGATATTTTACAAAGCCTGCGTTTGAGGCCAGTTGTTAGTGCTAACTATCGTTAGCAGTCCTGCTAGCCACCTGTAACACGTTAGCTTCACTTACATTATTTGTCATTATATCGTTACTTACAGCTTGTGGCTCCGAGCGCTTAATCGATGCAACTGCACCAGGTTTGAGAAGCAGCCGAGACGCATATCCAGCATTGAGTTATCCTTTACTGACAAAGCTGTCTTCGGCCGAGCAAAAACAGCTAACGTTCCCTTTGAGTGTGGCTGTTTGCAAACAAAAAAGCTACCCACTGATTTCTGGTGGCATCGTCTTTTGGAAGAGAAAATAGTTGTGCTTTTTTTTCACATCCAAAAAAAACACGCACGAACAGCTTTGGGAGTCATACTGATAAATCTACACGTTAAATGATTTGGGCTCGTTTGTGTCTGATAGAATAAATTCCGGGGTGGGCAGGTTCAGCGCCGTGACTGGCTCTGGCCAGGTCTGTCCTGATTGGACGCAACAACCTGACGTCAGGTTTTTCCCAGATCTCGTGAAGATCTCAGGACGAGCTGTTCAGAGAGGAAATCACGTTCTTGGATTACGGCAAAACCCCTGTATCTTATGTTTAGAAACTTTGCAGAGGTTGAGTGTGGACATCCAAGATTATAACATTACTTGTATGTATTAAAAGAAGGATCAGCATAATAGGGGACCTTTAAAAACATTCATATATATAGCATACACCCCCTTACCTGATAAACGCTGATGTAAAATCACACCTGAGCGGAAGTATGTACCATGACAAAAGTTGTTTTGGATTATGGGCAGGGAAACGAGAAGATACATCAGTGTATCCAACACTGATGACATACTTGATCAACGCAAGCCAGGCCTCGCAACAGCACTAGTAGGATACCATGCCTTCACTGGGTGTGATTTTACACCAGCGTTCTTCAGGTAAGGGTATGTATGCTAGATACATGAATGGACTACATAAACCGTAGTTGATTTGTCTTGCTCATTTGCCCTGCAATACAATTTTCAACTCAAAATAATACCGGTACTAATTGTTCTTTTTAAATTCTTTCAGGAAAGGCAAAGGAAAAGCTTTGGAAGTTGTCGAGTAAGACAAGACTGGACGTTTTCTGGACCTGTTCATTAGAATGACTGATCCAGGCAACAGTGCTGATCTAGATGTGGCTTCTGATTTAGTGTGCAGCTTGTATGCACAGACCAAAGCGAAAGATGTCAATGAAGCTTGCGACAAAAAACTGATATAGATGACTGGCAAAGTTGTTCAGGTAAGTTGCAAGTTAGTGGGGTAAAAAATGTTGGTAATGTACAGTATCGTTTTTTCTTCTCACTATATACTGGTACTTTTTTCAGAGCACTCCTCTCACAAATGTGAAGAAGCTTGACTGTGCACTTTTGCCACCATCACGAAGAAGCCTTCACATGCATCTCCTCGGGCCCATTATGTTACCATAATGTGGAGCTGTGCTTCCTCACCCTGCCCAGCTGATGGTTTAAGCCCCCTGGAAAATAGATGGTGCAAGAAGAAAGACATCCTTCAACCTGATTGGTTCAAAAGCCCAGCATTACCAGATTCCTTATTAAGAGCAGACTCAGACGAGGGCAATGACGTGATTGACGGGGAAGAAGTAGAGTCGAACGCAAAATCCGAGAATGAGTTTGCTGCTACATGGTCTGAAGACTCCGACTCTAACTTGGATGACAAATGACTTGCACGGTTTTCCAGAACTCTTTCCACGAGTTAATGTGGAAAATTTGAATACGAGTTCCTCCCCAAACCATCAAGTGTGTCGTTCTGTGTTGTGTTCAAACTTGGCAAATATACATGTTCTATTAACAATCTGGGGCTTGGCTGAAACACTGCCTGAAAATCGTGTTTTCTGTATTCATTGGTTAGTTTGTATCAAATGTTTACCGCTGAACCCTGCAATGGTCAATTCATTTGACTATTCACAAGGAATCCTATTGATAATGAACCTTCGTTCCACCAGGATATGGGGGACTATAATTGATATTGTGCAGTCAGTTTCACTAGGTTAGCAGAAGTGTTGATCTAGCTCACTTTGTTGGTGGGGGTGAATAGGGGTGTCTGTCGGGGGTCCCCCACCGCAGAAAATGTCTGTCAATTGTAATTACAGATATGGGGGACTATCATGGTAGCCTGACGAGCCAGACTATAAATGTATATTCTGGCCATGACCGATAAACAGGGCTCAATCATAGGGGCGGAATCAGCGGTTGTCTCTCAAACTGCCTCTGCACGCAATAGGATGGCGCTACAACCAATCAGAGCAACGAACAAGGTAACGTATCCAGAGCGAAAGAAACTAGTCAACGGGGGAGAAGAAGGGATACGGCTAGTTTCGGCAATGCATTCAACATCACAAAGCAATTAGGTCTGATCAAACTATCCATCGACACTAGCGTCCATCTCTGTGGTCCTAATATATAAGCTACTTAACAAAGTTTAACACCGACAGCAGAGGAGGATAAAAGAGGAGCACTCCGACTTTCAGTCTGCTGTGATTATAATATCACAATGGGGCCAAATGTAACACAACTGGCTGTACATTCAGTTCACATTACTTGTAAATATTGAATATAGCCTTTATCGCTATTACGTGGTTAACTTGAAGCCTCTTACCATTTGTAAATGAGATGTACCTCATTCACCACGATTCCTAGGAGGTTATCTCGGAAGACTTTGGTAGCCAACATGTCGCGCCACTTCCTCTGCATGAGACAGGCTTTAGGACCACCGAAGACCAACTGACAATAGCCATTTCGAATTTCCTTCAATTTATGTACACCAAGTTGCATGGCCGTGAGTCCAAATTTGGTCGCCTCTGTGACCTGGTCCTCCATAAGGACTATCAACGGCGAAACTACAACCACCAGTGGGTTTTCATTGGCTACGTTTACATGCACACCATTATTCCTGTATTATTCGGAATATGAGTATATTCCGGTTGCGTACCTGTCATGTAAACACATGCAATAACCTGATTAAGATCATTTTCCGAATCAAAATATACAGAATCAGATCCCTGGCATATGCCTGTTTTAATCGGAATAATTGCGTCATGTATACACCTTAATCGGAAAATGCCACTGAACAGAATATTCAATTACGTCTGCGTCTGTTCAATTCGCAAGGAATTAGCATTTTTGGAGCGAAGAGGAGATGACTGTTTGCATTCAGATCATGAAAGACATGAATATAATTGAATATATCGATGGGCGACAGCACCGTAACAACGATATCTTTAGAGTGTGCGAAAAGTGGAGAGAGGCTGGTTTTGTGAGAACTGCCAACCAAATTAAGCATCGCTGTAACACTCTGAAGGCGGCATATTCCAAAGCAAAAAATAATTAAAGGCAGTGGCTATTTTTACACCAGTCGTAATCTTATTCCATTTTGCTATTCTTACGAGCTTCCGTATGTGCATGCACAATGTAGCAAATCTGGACTTGGACCCATACAGGCTATGCTTATACCGCGGCATTAGCTATAATGTATCAGCTGACGTTAGATAGCGGGATGGCTGTAACATTACTTATGTTTTCTAGCTAGTTGCTTAACTTAGCTAACGGGTTAGGTAGTTATGGGAGAGTAATTTTCGGTTCAACGTTTGCTGGCTAATTTTCGGTTCAACGTTTGCTGGCTAATATTTGGGTAACTGTCAGGTTGTCACTCTCTACAATCAATAGTCAGTAGTGATTAGTGTCGTGTAGAAGAGCCGATTAGCTACACAAATTTTGTCCTTGCAAGAAATTTTAGAGCACAAGTTGGCCAATGAGTTAGATGGCAAGCTGGCTAAGTGAGCTGGCCAATAAATAACCCTACCTAGCTTGAGTAGGGGACATCCTGACTGTAACTTAAAGTAATTAAGCCGGCTAGCCGGTCTAGTAATCTTAACCATAAGGCACGCAATGAAAAGGGGATGTTTTCAACCCAGTTGAGTAGCAATTTTTCTCCGAGGCTGAATTTCCTATTGTGCATGGGGATACGGAAGTTCGTAAGAATGGCAAATTACCGTAAGTTTATGGCTGGGTAAAAATAGCCACTGCCAAAAAGAAAACAATACCTGCAGCCCTAATCCGGCCAGTTTGATTTATTTCGTGGTCATGGATGAAATGCTGGGATAGAGACCGCTGGCGATGGTGGATATGTAAACGGGGATATTCCCATCGCTCAGCGCATATAAACAGCTTATTCGGACTATTACCTTAACCCGAAAATGGACCTTAATCGGAAAATGGTGTGCATGTAAACGTAGTCGTTGACTCCCATTCGTTTTGCTACCAGCGGAGCCAGCTGGTAAATTAAACTTTTGCTGTGTCCCGTCGGCAAAACAGCAAATACATCAGTCTTTGAAACGAATGACTTGAGTGCCTTTTTCTGCTCAACTTTCAAAGAAAAGCCCAAGTCTAACTCTTCCAAAGTCAGTGCGAAAGCCGATTCAAACAACCAGTGTTCCTTTGCCACAGCCATCTCAGTTGTTTTTCACCGTCGCAGCGTTGTCGTCATCATGCTAAACCCGACCAACGACTCTCTACAAACATACAGCGTTGTGATTGGTACGACCAAGCCTTGGTCGGACCAATCACTTGGTAGTACTGGGGCCCTATGGCTCGTGGCTAGACGTACCGGTGGAGCAAAACTATTTGCTACCGCTAGGGTACGTCTAGATTTCTAGGCTACTATCATGGATATTGTGCAGTAGGTTTCATTTGGTTAGCAAAATTTTTGATCTAGCTTAATATTGGGGTGGGGAAAATGTCTGTCAAGTGTAATCATGGCTGTAGGGAACTATATTGGATAGTTTGTGGTAGGTTTCAACTTGTCAGCTGTTCTGCTGATCTAGCTCACTTTTGGGGGTAGGGAGTGTCTGTTGGGGGTAACCCACCACAGAAAATTTGTGTCAGCTGCGATTATGTATATAATGGGTCATACTGTACATAATAATATTTGCAATAATATTCATCTGGTTAGTAAAATTGTTGATCTAGCTCATTTTTGGAGTACCAGTTATGCACGTCTGTCAGATGTCAAAAATGTCTGTTAATAGCACCACAGAGACCCCGAGTTGGGTAACCTCAGATGAAGACAGGTTGTAGGCAGTTAGCTGATGGGTTGAGCGAGCCGATTTTTTTAGGTCCCTTAACTGCCTTTCTCTGTCGCCCCTACCACGGCTGACCCGGTAGAAGTCCAAATCCTTCAATAGTGGAACTATTGGCATATTATCATGTACAGTACTGTGAAAAAAGTATTTGCCCCCTTCCTGATCTCTTTTTTTTTGTTTTTTTGCATATTTGATACACTAAAATGTTTCAAATCATCAAACAAATTTTAATATTAGACAAAGATAAGTAAATACAAAATGCAGTTTTCAAATGATGATTTCATTTATTGAGGGAAATAAGTTATCCAAACCAACCTGGCCCTATGTGAAAAAGTAATTGCCCCTCAAACCTAATAACTGGTTGTGCAAGCCTCGGTGACAACAACTGCAATCAAGCAGTGTGATAACCTGCAATGAGTTTTTCACATCGCTGTGGAGGAATTTTAGCCCACTCTTCTTTGCAGAATTGTTTTAATTCAGCCACATTGGAGGGGTTTCAAGCATGAACGGCCTGTTTAAGGTTATGCCACAGCATCACATTTGGATGTAAGTCTGGACTTTGACAAGGCCACTCCAAAACCTTCGTTTAGTTTTTTTTTTTTTTAAGGCATTCAGAGATGGACTTGCTGGTGTCTTTTGGGTGATTGTCCTGCTGCATAACCAAAGTGCACTTGAGCTTGAGGTCACGCAATGATGGTCGGACATTCTCCTTCAGGATTTTCTGGTTGAGAGCAGAATTCATGGTTCCATCAATTACGGCAAGTCGTCCAGGTCCTGAAGCAGTGAAGCAGCCCCAAACCATCACACTACCATCCACCATGTTTGAATGTTGGTATGATGTTCATTTTTTGAAATGCTGCGTTACTTTTGCACCAGATGTAACGGGGTGCACACCTTCTGAAAACTTTTGTCTTGTCAGTCATAGAATATTTTCCCAAAAGTCTTGGGGACCATCAAGATGTTTTTTGGCAAATGTGAGACGAGCCCTTGTGTTCTTTTTTACCAGCAATGGTTTTTGCCCTGGAACTCTCCCATGGATGCCATTTTTGCCCAGTCTCTTTCTTATTGTTGAATCATGAACACTGACTTTAACTGAGCCAAGTGAGGCCTGCAGTTCCTTAAATAATGTTCAGTGTCTTTTGCGACCTCCTGGCTGAGTCGTCGATGCTCTCACTTCCCCCCAGATTATTGATGGCGGCCTCGCCTACACTATGGATTGCATCCTCGATGTCAGGCCCTTTTACCCATAGATCGCCTTCCCAGTGCAGACCTTGGACCATATGCTGACTACAGCTTGACCGCACCTCCAGAATCCTGTTTACCAATCGCCAGACCTAAACTGCCCCTGAGCATTCTCTTGCCAAGTTCCTTTTCAGTTCTTAATTTTCTGTTTGTACCAGCTGTGGCTCTGAAGATTTCATTATTAAAATTGCCAAGAGGCTTCCAGTGGATCTGCGCCTAGTTCCTTCCCTGTGATCCAATTAACTCTTGTGTGCATTATTTTTTTTGTCCTCTCCCTTGATGCACTGCTCAGAACAAACATCCTGAGATATAAGAGGGAATCTTCACCATTTTCAACTTATTTATCATCGAGGCCAAGGGTATGCACCTCCTGAAAGAGTAATATTGGAACGCATTTCAATATGAATAGAATAGACCAATAGATTTACAGTGTTTAGATAACAAAATTAGGATGTTCCAAGTATTTAAGTTATTGGTCAATATTAGGCATAAATTAATACAATGTCAATTCATTTATTCCAAAGTAACCAATTTCTGCTTTTTGACAAACATGAAAATTGTTAGTTGTTTGAAGCTGACCCTAAAATGATTTAACTGCGCTTTTAAAAAGCAACAAATGTGTCATTGAAAAATTGATATTGTTCTCGGAACAAAATATCTTGCTTCAGAGGGGAAAAAATATTAACCCGGGTTATACGTGTTATTCCAAATAATTTCCTTCCAGGATTTTCATGAGAAAATGGGAATTGTTAAAGAACTCACTCTACAAAAATAAATTTAGATTGCATAAAATCAACCTATTTGGCACGTTTTTCTCTGTTCAATTACAATTCCTAAGTGTCTTTTGAATTGAAAAAATTTGCAATTTATTATTTACTTTATTGTTGATAAGGTTAGTATTTTCAACAGTAGCAGAAAAAGATGGGATGAGTACAGAAAAGGAGAGTTCCAGTCTTGGATTTGTGTGCACGGCTTTGCATTCAGAGATTTATTTCTACCAGTTTCCCTGTAAAAAATGAACTGTCTGGATGTTTATGCCAACAATTGTTCAATTTTGGATGCCATCAATGGGAACCTTTTCAAATGGAGAAGGAAGATCAGTCCTTGGTTTATGTGTCTATCAAGAAATAATTGTTTGATGGCAAAAATGAGCTCATCTAGTAATTAAGGACAGTATTTGCCATGAAAACCAGAAATTCAAAAGGTCATTGTGGCACTTCTGTAATATAATCTTTATCTGTTCTCCAAGGCCGTGTGGGAGAGACTGTTTGAGGGTCTGGTGTTGAAAGTGAGAAAGGTGCTCATCAATCAGGTAAAAAAAAAAAAAAAAAGCTTTTGGATGCCCAGCTGAAGAAGCAAATTCATCACAAATAATGTATGAGAATTAATCAATTTTAAAATTTGAATTGTTCATTTTTAATAATACGTGTGCTCTGTCTTGTCACAAACACTGCTGAGGAAAACTGAAAAATCTTCTTCAGTTTCAGCTCTGGATTGAGTTAAACTTTTGAATTCTCTTTCTTGTTTTTTCGGAAACTATTAACATGACAATGAACACCATTTGATCCTTAAATCCGAGTCTGTGTAGTTTATCAAATGCAATATCAAATGCAACAAGACATGAGCAACCTACTGCTAAGATCGTATTGTTTGATATATTTAACAAAATACATAAAACATCCTTTTAATTTTTAGGTCCTAATGGGCTGTTATTCCGGGTGCAAGAAACAGTGAAGACCGAACAAGCTTGCAATGAGCCCCCTGAATTCAGATGTGTCTAATGCCACTTTTGTACGTCCTGATTTCTTTTATATAAGTGGTTTTGCCGGGATTCCCCACACAAATTACTACTATGCCTTCCTTGGCTTTGTTTACGCTCTGACAGTACTGGGAAACACTTTTGTTATGCTCATGATTTTTGTGAACCACTGTCTTCACACTCCAAAATACATTGTAGTTTTTAATTTGGCTCTGTCTGATTTGTGTGTAAGCTCTGTGGTTGTTCCTCCGGTAATCGACACCTTTCTGTTTAAATCACGTTTAATCCCCTATGCAGGCTGCGTGACAAGCATGTACTTATTTTATACAAGTCTCTCAGTGCAGTCTCTTACTCTCGCTATTATGTCCTATGATAGGTGTGTTGCAATTTGCTTTCCACTGAGATACAATGAGATTGTGACAAATAAATCAATGCAGGGTGTTATAGCTATATCATGGATTTTTGGTTTCTTAGCTAATGTCATTGTTGTGCATTTTATTAATGAACTGTCATTTTGCAAAGCAATTGAGATAAACAGCTATTTCTGTGATTACGGACCCACATACCGTTTGGCATGCAATCACAAAACTGCAAATTATGTAATTAATTGGACACATCCTGTTATTATTCTTTGGTTGCCTGCATTTTTTATTTTTGTTACATACATTTGCATTGGCAGAGCGTTACTTAAAATTGCAAAAGCCTCTGAGCAGCTCAAAGCCATGAAAACATGCACCTCTCATTTGGTCTTAGTGAGTGTGTTCTATTTTCCTTTATGTGTCACAATAGCACAGGACTCCTCCATTGAACATAACGCCCAAATGATTAACTTTTCTCTTGCAACAATCTTGCCGCCCATGCTGGACCCAATCATCTACTCACTGACTACAGAAGAATTCACAGAAGCTATGAAGAAACTGTACAGAAGAATTAAGACTCACATCAATGTTAGGAACAGATGAGTAAATATTCTTTTTTCCCCAAACTAATTTTATTTAGTATCAAAGTAACACATTGATCACATACAGTATAATCTTGAATTTTCCTTGAGAATAAAGTTCATCCAGCATTTTCAAATGCCAACTACAGTTCTTGAATTGTAAATAGAAATCAAAGAAAATAGCGCAAGCAAAATGAATAATAAAATCATAAAGAAAGAAAATAATTATAACAAAAATTAAAATTGAAAAAGTATAAAAATATGGGTATAGACATCTTTAAGAAATGCAATGTAGCCCAATACCTGGTTACAGGTGTTCATCTTTGCACAAAAATGTCTTTTTTCATTTGCAATTTTGGAGTTAGTTCTTCCACTATGTACAACTCCCTCAATCTCTTAGTCCATAGTACAGCTAAAGGTGGTTTATTTTGTCATGATAAAATAATTATCTTTTTCCGTACAATTCATAACAATGCCCTTAAGATGTACAGATTATTTCCATGGAGAATATCTTTTGGTATACATCCCAACATAAAATACAGCAGATTCAAAGGTAAAGAGCATCTAAAATGACTGCAATCTAGGGCTTAATGTTTTCCCAGAATCTCTGCAGCTTTGGATTGGTCCCCAATCATTCCACAGCCTCACCAGCGTAATGGTGAGGACCCTCCAGCAAACTCAGGCAGCACTTTGGAGGTCCTGAGGAACCAAACCTTAACTTTCCGGTCTAACTCCCTCCACATAAGGGTGTTTGTGATCTTATGGCTACTTAGATAACTTTCCTCCCATTAATCATCCATAATTATAACATATGCCTTTAACTTCCATTTTTATTTGCTTAAGGAGGTATACCCTGAATCCTCTAATTGCAAAATTTTGTGAATATTGGATATATATTTTGTTCCAACCCCATTTTTTTCAATGGTAATAATAAAGTACTGTTCATTACCCATTGGAGGTCTGCTAATTGCTTCCTACTCATTGTGAGCCTTTACATAATGCCTTATTTGAAAGTATCAAAGGAGGCTGTTCAAAGGCAACCCGAAGCACGGCTGTAGCTGCGCAAATGACTTCATCTGATTGCCTTCCATTAACTGATCAATTGTAATCAGGCCTGAGCTAGCTCACCTCCCCCGTCACACAAAGATGGTCAAAAATCTGCATTACCTGTGATTGGCATAGCCCGAGATATTCATCTTGTTTCTCTCCCCTTCTTCCTGACATTTTCCCATACATTCAGTGTATTTTGTGTCCAAGTGTTCCTAATATTTTTTTTCCCATGTGCTTTGTCCAAAAAAATATTACCAATACTGTATCTGTAGTTGGGCTACCCAATAGTAGTTTTTAAAATCTGGTATGACGAGGCCAGAAAAAAAAACAGTGTAAAATAGCTCCACATTCCGACAGAGATCATTGATTTAGAGTATCTGGTTCATAACACAGGTCTCTCAGTCACTGACCTCTGCAGTAATGCAGTATCTAAAATTCTGGAGTCACCCCCTGCCTCTATCCAATTAGGTGAGAGAATGCCCTAAAGACGTGGTTCTCTCTGCTTCTGAACGTGTGCTGTTCCACCGAAATCTGTGACCCATCAGATTTTGTGACCTGAGGGGGCGATAGTCTACAGCATCTGTACGTGTGCGATTGACGGCAGTTGAGAAGAAGAGCACTTTAAAAAGAAAGTGACAGTGACGATTGGACGGTGAGCGAGGAATGAACTACCCAACGACTGTTTTGCGACGCTGGAATGCCAACAGCTTGCTTGCCCTGTTTCCCATCTCATAGTAAGTCCAACCAGTAAATCTAAGGGCCCCCTCCACTTTATATACAAACAGCTCAACTAGTTTTTGTTTACAATTTTGTAGAGGTTTTAGGTTTTCCTCATCTATGAACTGTTTGTTTTCTTTCTTGTACAAAGATGAACATTTTAGGGAATGATCCTAATGTTTTATTTCATTGTAGAGGACTTCACTTTATTTGAATTAATGCAAGGAGCCTGCTGCCCAAGCTTGAGAAAATCAAACACCTTACAGCTAGTTCTGATGCTGCTGTAATTGCAGTGTCAGAGACATGACTTAATAGCTCCATTCACGCCTGACGGTAGCAGTGAGGAATTCAACTTCCATATGGAAGTGCTGCAAGGAGACACCCTTGCTCCCTTCCATTTCATAATAGAACTGGACTATGCCTTGTGAAAGGCTATTAGGGGTCGGGAACAAGAACTAGGCTTCACAATCACTCCCAGAAGGTCCACAAGACACTCTGTGGAAACTCTGACAGACCTGGACTATGCCGACAACATCTGCCTGCTATCTAATGAAGTAGAACAGGCACAGGAGCTCTTACCCAGAGTGGAGTTAGAGTGTGCCAAGGTTGGCCTCACCTATAACACACCCCAAGAACACCCGCCCCGAACAACAATAGATGGCACTGCTCTAAAGGAGGTCACTGACTTCAAATACCTGGGCGCATGGGTTAACTCCACAGAGCAGGACCTCAAAGTGAGGAAAGCAATCGCATGCAGAGCTCTTAACGGCTTGAACAGTGTGTGGAAATCCAACCTCCCCTGACACATTAAGATCAGTTTCTTCTCTGCTACTGTGGAGTCCATTCTCCTTTATGGCAGCGAGTGCTGGACACTGACGCAGGCCCTACAGAAGTCCTTGGACGGGTGCTACACGAGAATGCTACGTGCGACATCAAACAGGATGAGCACTTTACCAACATACGGCTGTACGGAGAGTTACCACATGTGTCAGAGAAGATCGCAATCAGGAGGATGAGAATTGCCGGTCACTGCCATTGAGACCAAGAACTCCCAGCAAGAAAGCATGTACTTTGGGAATCAACACACGGGCGTCGCTGAACAGGGCGTCCCAAACACACCTATGTGACGCTGGCGCAGAAAGTACATGCGAGCTGGCCAAATGTATGGAGAACCGGGATGACTGGAAACGCCGATGGGTGGCTCGTGTGAGGACGACGTTGAGAGAGAGATTCAAGACTGAAATTGAATTCTCCAGTTACTCTGTCTACTGGCGTGATCACAAGAGAAATGGAGGCGATGTATGATTGTTCGTAAGGAGCAAAAATTTGAGCTTCACGTTTAGAAGCTTGTTCAGTCATGCTACTTGCAACTCATCGGTAACATTAGATCTGTTTTTTTCTTTTTATGACACTGAAATGCTTTTATTCAAAATCATTCATGCTTTTATTCCCTGTCAGAGTCTTCATTAAAAACAAACATATCAGCAAACATCCCCTTACCTGATGAACGCTGATGTAAAATCTCACCCGAGCGGAAGTACGTACCATGACAAAACATTTTGGATTATGGGCAGGGAATAGGGATGTGAATCTCCACCACTGAGCCGATTCGATACGCATCTCGATAAACTGCCAGCGATACGATACATTAACGATACAGTGAAGCCCCTTGCCGATACGATGTGATACGATTCACCCTTGTTCACGATTAGATGCGATTTGGTTCGATACGATTCGATTCAGCACTATGCAAATAATTTATAAGCCCACATTTGGTCTCTTACCTCACCAGCACAATTATTCTTTCCTCTCTCTTTCCTTATCAGGGATGTATTCAATACTTGATTGTTTTCTATTACCCAAACCAATAAATTCAATAAAATAAAATAAAAATGCAATTCAATATGTTACAGACAGAGGTAGACGCAATTTATTTCTTATTGAGGCACAAAAACGTAATTTCAAGATTAATCAATATTATAACAATATAAACTGCGCAAGCCGCATGCAGCTTGACGTTCGCTCCAGATGAGAGGGAGAAAACGCCTGTGATCTGTCGCTGTCTGACTGAACAGCCTCATGGAAATTATATTTTATAATTCTTCATATTATAAACTAACGAAATTCGCTAAGGCATGTAGTTTGGTGCTTTCATAGTCATGGTTTTGAGCTCAGATAGATTCCATAATCTGCTCGCTTTCAGACGCTGCGGGTGGCCGGCACGGTGTGTGCTGCGGTGTCAGACTGTCGGCTAAATAAAGTCAGCGATCACTCAAAGTTAAAAGGCAAAGTTATAAAACGCATCCACTCACTGGGTCTGAGGTTTCAGATGGATTCAGGAGATTTTTCTTTATTTAATGAGAGCCCCATTTCACTAAAGCCCGCTGCATCTCTGTCTGAAGTGTTTTGCATAAAGTATGAATCCAGTGTTCTTGTACTTTTGAGCTTTCACCTGGAGTTTTGTCTGAGATTTTAAATGTTGCAGTGAGCCGACTGTTGAGCCTCAGTCTTGCGCATTTGATCCCTCCCTCAGACAGCGCAGCGCGTCCTCGTTATTAAATATTTTGAAGTAGGCTATTATGAAGTATTTCCACTCAGAGCTGATGTCAAAAATCGTGTTGTGTTAGTCTAATTCAGATTATAGACCCACAAGTTACTTAACTAACTGCGTGAACGGGCAGAAGTGTTTGAATTCAGGGTGTTTTGTGATTGTTAATCAATTAAGGCCGATGTTAATCGCACTTATACGTGTGGCCAATGCTAGATTTTTTTCTTGGCCTCACTTACTCGCTGCGCCAGTTGATGACCATTCCAGTTTTTAGAAAGTACCGCTTAAAATAGCCTTCGTTTGGCCAAGAAAAAATTTTTACCTTTGGACACACTTATTTTAAGTGTGGGCATTGGAGCAATGTGCATCTTGGCCACACTTATAAGTGCGTCTAACGCGAATTTCGATCAATTTTTGTGCTTGGACGCATTTAAATAAGTGTGAATAGTCAGATCGATTAAGTTAAGTATTCTCTCTCCCGGCACATACACACACACAGCTGTTCCGCCTGCGCACACACAGCTGTTGAATATGTTTTAAGAAAGTAAAATGGGCCTACATATTTTCTAAATTTATTCCATTATCTCATGAATATTTTTTAAATGTTTTTTTCCCGGTTTCTCGTTTTTCTATTTCCTGAGAAACGGGAAATGGTTTGGAGCTCAAATCCCGGGAATCCCGTTTCTCGGGATTAAACCGTACATTCAAGGCGCCTCGGAAACACCTGAGGGAGGGGAATAAAACTTGAAATAATCGTGTAAACCACATGTTTTACCGATACAGGGGCGTTAGGAACGATACATTGCGAATCAGCTGGCATTTGTGACCGATACACGCTGAAGCTACCGATGCAGTCGCATCGCAAACGTTTGTATCGGACCACCGATACGCACCGGTGAATCTCTCCATCCCTAGCAGGGAAACAAGAGAAGATACATCAATGTATCCAACATTGATGTCATACTTGATCAACGCAGGCCAGTCCTCGCAACAGCTCTAATAGGATACCATGCCTTCACCGGGTATGATTTTACATCCGCGTTCTTCAGGTAAAGCCCCTTTCTCACTGACCGCGTTCATAGGACATTTCATTGCGACAGTAGGACGGATGTCTCATCGCAGCGATCCGTCGAATTTGTAAAAATTTTGTCTAAATTTTGTCTAAAAGTGGCGTTGAAAGAGCGTTGGGAGAGCATTTTAACGGTGTTGATGGGCGTTTGATGCACGCAGCGCAGCGAATGACAATGTGCGCTTGTGGAAGCTGGCAAATGGAATGTGGCATTAACACCGTGTTATAGACGCGGAGAAACGCCACTGCCCTGTTGTCAACGCCACTGCTGTATTATTAAATTCACTGCTGTGTAGACTTCGTGCTCCCTCCGCCGCAGGTCGCCACTATTCGCCCCATTTAAACGTGCTATTGTCGTATTAAAAATGCACCGTACTTATGAAGGTAAATATGTTGCAAAATTGGAGAGCTTGTAGAATGTGATGTGAGCTTGTAGAATGTCATGTGAGAGCTTGTACAATGTCAGGTGAGAAACTGAAGGGAAAAAAAAGTGAGCTTGTATGTAAAAATGTTTACTTGTATAAAAAATCCACACACGCGTGAAATTAATTTGATGTCACAAATGGAGGGAAAAATGTGAACCTGTAGAATTAAATTTGAACCCAAAGAAAATATTCACACACGCGTGATCTGAATGTGAAGTCACAGAAAAAATATTCATTCACACATGCGTGATCTGAATGTGAAGTCACAGAAAAAATATTCAAATTTCAAATTGCAGCGGTGCTTGCGAACGCTCACGTACCACTGCGAATCAGTTCACGGTGTATACGCGCTTCTCTGCGGAACAAGAGAACTGTTTCATCCGCACACTTCCGCGGGCCAACGCAGTTCAGTGAGAAAGGGGTTTTAGGGTATGTATGCTACAAATATGAACAGACTCCATAAACCGTAGTTGATTTGTCTAGCTCATTTGCCCTGCAATGCAATTTTCAATTCAAAATAATTCTGGTACTAATCGTTCTTTTTAAATTCTTTCAGGAAAGGCAAAGTAAAAGCCTTGGAAGTTGTCGAGAAAGACAAGACTGGACATTTTCTGGACCTGTTCATTAGAATGGCTGATCCAGGCAATGGTGCTGATCTAGATGTGGCTTCCGATTTAGTGTGCAGCTTATATGCACTGACCGAGAGGAAAGATGCCAATGAAGCTTGCAACAACAAACTGATACAGATGACTGGCAAAGTTGATCAGGTGAGTTGTAAGTTAGTGGGGTAAAAAATGTTGGTAATGTACAGTATCGCTTTTTCTTCTCACTGTATACTTGTACTTTTTTCAGAGCACTCCTCTCACAAATGTGAAGAAGATGGACTGTGCACTTTTGCCACCATCACGAAGAAGCCTTCACATGCATCTCCTCAGGCCCATTATGTTACCATAATGTGGAGCCGTGCTTCCTCACCCTGCCCAGCTGATGGTTTAAGCCCACTGGAAAATAGATGGTGCAAGAAGAAAGACATCCTTCAACCTGTTTGGTTCAAAGGCCCAGCATTACCAGATTCCTTATTAAGAGCAGACTCAGACGAGGGCAATGACGTGATTGACGGGAGGAAGTAGAGTTGGACGCAGAATCCGAGAATGAGTTTGCAGCTCAATCTGAAGTTGAGATGAGATGATTCTGGTGATGAACCATGGTCTTAAGACTCCAACTCTGACTTGGATGATGATGGACTTCCACGGTTTTGCAGGACTCATTCCACAAGTTAATGTGGAAAATTTGAATACAAGTTCCTCCTCAAACCATCAAGTGTGTCGTTCTGCGTTGTGTTCAAACTTGGCAAATATACATGTTCAATGAACAATTCAGCTTGGCTGAAACACTGCCCGAAAATCATGTTTTCTCTATTACTTGGTTAGTTTGGATAAAATTTTTACCGCTGAACCCTGTAATGGTCAATTCTTTTGACTATTCACTAGGAATCCTATTGATAATAAACCTCTTACTTCCGCCAGGATATGGGGGACTACAATTGATATTGTGCAGTCGGTTTCACTTGGTTAGCAGAAGTGTTGATCTAGCTCACTTTGTGGGTGGGGGTGAATAGCGGTGTCTGTCGGGGGTACCCCACCGCAGAAAATGTCTGTCAATTGTAATTACAGATATGGGGGAATATTATGGATATTTTGCAGTAGGTTTCATTTGGTTAGCAAAATTTTTGATCAACCTTAATATTTGGGGTAGCGGTAAGGAGTGTCTGTCGGGGGTAGCCCACCACAGAAAATGTCTGTCAAGTGTAATCTTGGCTATAGGGAATTATATTGGATAGTTTGCGGTAGGTTTCAACTTGTTAGCTGTTCTGCTGGTCTAGCTCACTTTTGGGGGTAGGGAGTGTCTGTTGGGGGTAACCCACCACAGAAAATTTGTCAGCTGTGATTATGTGTATAATGGGTCATATTGTACATTTTGCAATAATTTTCATCCGGTTAGTAAAATTGTTGATCTAACTCACTTTTGGGGCACTAGTTATGGATGTCTGTCAGATGTAAAAAATGTCTGTTAATAGCACCACAGAGACCCCGAGTTGGGTAACCTCGGATGAAGGCAGGTTGTAGGCAGTTAGTTGATGGATTGAGCAAGCCAATTTTTTTAGGTCCCTTAACTGCCTTTCTCTGTCGCCCCCACCACACCTGACCCAGTCGAAGTCCAAATCCTTCAATAGTGGAATTATTGACATATTATCATGTAGCTACAGTGCTGTAAAAAAGTATTTGCACTTTTCCTTATTTCTTATTTTTTTGCATATTTGTCACACTAAAATGTTTCAAATCATCAAACAAATTTTCATATCAGACAAAGATAACCCGAGTAAATACAAAATGCAGTTTTTAAATGATGATTTCATTTATTGAGGGAAAAAAGTTATCCAAACCTCCCTGGTCCTATGTGAAAAAGTAATTGTCCCCCAAACCTAATAACTGGTTGTGCCACCCTCGGCGACAACAACTACAATGAAGCCTCTGCGATAACTGGCAATGAGTTTTTCACATCGCTGTGAAGGAATTTTGGCCCCCCTCTTCTTTGCAGAATTGTTTTAATTCAGCCACATTGGAGGGTGTTCAAGCATGAACGGCCCGTTTAAGGTTATGCCACAGCATCTTAATTGGATGTAAGTCCGGACTTTGACAAGGCCACTCCAAAGCCTTCATTTTGTTTTTTTAAGGCATTTAGAGGCGGACTTGCTGATGTCTTTTGGGTCATTGTCCTGCTGCATAACCAAAGTGCGCTTGTGCTTGAGATCACGCACTGATGGTCGGACATTCTCCTTCAGGATTTCCTGATAGAGAGCAGAATTCATGGTTCCATCAGTTACGGCAAGTCATCCAGGTCCTGAAGCAGCAAAGCAGGCCCAGACAATCACACTACCAACCACCATGTTTGAATGTTGGTATGATGTTCGTTTTATGAAATGCTGCGTTACTTTTACGCCAGATGTAACTGGACGCATGCCTTCCAAAAAGTTCAACTTTTGTCTCGTCAGTCCATTGAATATTTTCCCAAAAGTCTTGAGGATCATCAAGATGTTTTTTTAGCAAATGTGAGACGAGCCCTTGTGTTCTTTTTGACCAGCAATGGTTTTTGCCCTGGAACTCTCCCATGGATGCCATTTTTGCCCAGTCTCTTTCTTATTGTTGAATCATGAACACTGACTTTAACTGAGCCAAGTGAAGCCTGCAGTTCCTTAAATAATGTTCAGCGTTCTTTTATGACCTCCTGGATGAGTTGTTGATGAGCTCTTGGAGTAATTTTGGCAGGCCGGCCACTCCTAGGAAGGTTCACCACTGTTCCAAGGTTTCTCCATTTGTGGATAATGACTCTCACCATGACTCGCTGGGGTCCCAATGCCTTAGAAATGGCTTTGTAGCACTTTCAAGACTGATAGATGTCAATGACTATGTTTCTCATCTGTTCATGAATTTCTTTAGATCACAGCACGACGAGTTGCTTTTTGAGATCTTTCAGCCTACTTCACTTTGTCAGACAGGTTCTTTTTAAGTGATTTCTTGATTCAACAGGTCTGGCAGTAATCAGGCCTGGGTGTGGCTAGCGAAATTGAACTGTGATTTATCACTGTTTATCACAGTAAATTCATGACTTAACAAGGGGGGAGTGGGCAATTACTTTTTCACATTCAGCCACGTAGGTTTGAACAGCTTTTTTTCCCTTAATAAATGAAATCATCATTTAAAAACTGCATTTTGTATTTGCTCGGCTTATCTTAGTCTAATATTGAAATTTGTTTAATAATCTGAAGCAATTAATTGGGGAAAATGTGCAAAAAATCAGGAAGGGGCCAAATACTTTTTCACAGCACTGTAAGGGTGGGTATAATTTTACTTTTTTACATTATTATTGTGTTATTCTACTGCAGAAGGATATTTATTTTATCAATCTTTTGATCGCAAAAGTTACATATTTTTTTCAGGATTTGACCAGGTCTTAGAAAAAAAAATGCCAAAGTTCTGGCATAGTGAAGAGCCATGAAGGTCAGTCATGAATGGAGCTTGACGTAAATTCTGATAGGCACGGAGTCAAGCTTGCTAACTTATAGGAGCTGCTTCTTGCGCTGGAGAATCACACGCGTGCTCACGAATGTCATCTGATTTGCTGTCACATGATTGCTTGATCGATAATATGCTAGTTTACTTAAGCTCACATTCTGAGAAGCGGCTCCTCAGCACATACACTTAACATACGCTGGCACAGGAAACCGAACCGCCGGCGACAAGGTTTGTGGGTTCGTTATTGCTGCTACTTCCATAACATGTTTATTTTGGTTACTGTACTTCGGTGGATTTGATATGGTTTGATGTCATGCTCGCATGTTGCCTCGCTGAAATTGCTCGGTTATGCAGGATAACCAGCGCAAAAAAAAAAAAAAAACTAACCTGTACTACAAATGTGGCTCGTTTCGAAAACATTGCCTTTGTCTTTGCTGAAGGAACCTTTCGTTATTGGTGAGTCATCGTTCAATCATAAATTTAAAGCAGCGCATGGTAATCCGGATGCAGCCACGAACGCTCGATTTCAGTTTTCACTTAGCAAGGCAGAACTCTTTGTCAGAAGCTGGTCTTTTCCGGGTGTCGAAAAAGCATTTGGATGCTTTATGTAAGTGCAGTAACGCACTGCAGTCTTGTCTTAATCGGGAGCGTGGTGCTTAGACCTGAATGTCTTTCAGACAAGCGTGCTGGAATGCCAATACTGGAGTCTTGGCAGTGTTTGTTCTGGCAGCGCAGAAAGACGCTGTTATGTCTCATATCGTGAAGTGACCTGAGCTGCTAGTTTTCCTTTATATAGCCTACCGGACGCTCGCTAGTGCCTTTGTACGGTAGGGATATGATTGGGAAGCCTTTGTAAGCGCATGTTGAACGTTCTCTCATCGCAGCAATGAACGAGCTCACGGCTTTTTGAATCGCGTTCACGTTTTATGCCTTACGAATTCTACAAACAATGACTTTGGCTTTCTATCTGCACCCAATTCACTTGGCTATAATCAAGTATTTGGAGATCACAAATTCATTCTTTGTAGCAACCTCCGGGTCGGATGCTACTTGGTCTGGGTTTAGTCCGATTTGTTAGCTCTACTTTCACCTGGGTTCTCAGATATGACATTACGTGGATTGACTGTACATGTGTAATCCGAGTTTCGCTCGAACTGGTTCTGAGGTCTCGTGGATAGCGACTAAACTTCTTTTGCCTTGTCTCAGGCTTGGTAATGACAATTCACGGGTAGAAATACTACAATTTGCCAATTATTCCTGTTGTCTCAGCGCTCATGATGGCCATATAAGTGGAGTGTCTAACGAGAAATGTCCTATGGTTCAGATTTGTCTTCGACTCTTTTTATATTTATTATTTAAAAAAAAAAATCTTTAATGCATTATCTCAATCATGGTCATTTAAAGCAATTGGCTCTTCATAAATGCTTCAACAACGGTACGTTTGGCTCAGGAATTGTTTGTTAATTCGACTGTAATTCACATGTTCGTGGCCAAAATCGAACAAAGTGTTATTCAGATGATGTTTGCTCTAATGCTGTTCAAATGACTGGACCAAATCATATTCCACATCATGTTAGAATATATTGCCGATATGCAGCTTGGATCCAATAGTCATGCTGCAACTACTTCCCTGTTGGTTTTATTCATCTATTCCTAGCAGGTGCTGCCATTAGTAACAGTGTCAAGTTATGGTAACTGTTTGCAAATCGCATTGCATTCACCTTGCGCCAGTAAACTGAGAGCAAGTGCTAGCTCTGGTGTGCTCAGTGAATCTTAAAAAAAAGTCTTCTAAATGCTGCGGAATCAGAGTTGGAGCAGCCATTCCAGTGGGCATTAAAGTTTCTGAAATCAATCTGGTATTGCTCCACCTTGTGAGTATTTGACTACTATTGTATTTTCATTTCTTTTCCAAATTAGCATTTCCCCTGTATCATTAGTGGTATCTACCTCCGCCAAACGAAGTTGGCTGGAGGTTACGTGATCGGTGCCATTTGTTTGTCTGTTTTGCTTATGAACAACTTAACCCAAAATGTAATGAACAGATATTTCTGAAATTTTGTGGGTGGGTCACTATTACATTAGGGATGGACCCAACTGATTTTGACCATGATCAGTAACACAACATGGCAACCATGGCAGCCACCTTGAAATCCTATGACACTCGATAACTGAACTTTGCTCCCACTCAGCAAGATTTGGACTGTGCTGCTTTGGTGAAGGTTTGCACTCTAGGAGTGCCTCTAGTGTTCGCGTATAATCATACACTAGCTCCCAAGTTTGGTTAAAATTTTGATTGCTGTTTTGCTTTGCAAGAAAACCTTAGAGTGCTTGCCAACATCAAGCTCACATAATCAAGCTGTGGCTTATTTTGCACACGCTCAGCAATGCCATGATGCAGCACGTTGCGAACGCTTCGCCAATATTTCACCCCATGTCAGCAACTAGCTAGTGCTTGTGGTCTGCTGCTTATTTCATTCAGATTGCTTTGCCTCTGCCTGCTCAGTATGTCCTGTGGCCAGTTGCTGGGTTGACCAAAAGGTCATGGCTCCAAGGCTCACTGTCATTAGCCTCTGGTGTTCGGGTTTTGCAACACCATTGGTTTTGGGGGGATTCTAGTAGTTTTCTCAGCTTTCAGATTCAAGAAGGCTCTTTACAGTTTTCATTCATGACATGTGTCTGTGTGCGTGTATATATGTATGTATGTATATATATATATTTTCTTTTATATCAACTTTATGGAGTAGGCAATATTATTTCCTGGTACATTCCTAGCACTGCTTTCCCCTTGTGTTCTCCACTAATTGCCTGGTTTTGTTTTCTCCATGTCCACGGCGGGCCCTGCCCTGAGCATGCTGCTGCTGGTCTTCACCATCAGCACCACCTGGCCTCTGCTCAAGTGCTGCTCCACCATCGAGATGGTCTGGGTCATGGCATCTATTCAGCAAACTACAAATCCTCGGCTGCTTTTCAACAATCCCCTTCGCATTACAGCAACCATGAACTCATACCCTGGGACGGTCAGAGGAGGATCGACCTCCCCTCTTAAGCCTGGTTCCTCCCAAGGTTTCTTCCTATATTTGAGCCACATAGGAAGTTTTTCCTTGCCACTGGCATGCTTTTGAGGGGGTTCAGACCAGGGTTCACTATGAAGCGCATTGTGACCAATTGAGTTGCCTTGTTCATCACAGGGGCTCGGAAACCTATTCCTGTCTGCTGCTCAGCTCTGCCTCATTTGTCAGTATTATGGCCTCTCCCTCAGCTCTACACTCCTCTCTCACTCCATATTCGAGCAGCAACACTCCGCCTTCGTGGTCTAATGACAATATTAAAGGCCACAGGACATTGGACATCTTCAGCCGCCAACTTTACCTTCACCCAGGAATTAAGGACATTGTGGAAGCTCAAAATGAATGAGTAAGATTGTGTAAATTGTTACCATGTTTTATATGTTAAATGAAATCCTTTTGTTCTTGTATCTGTTTCTTGCGTCGTTCAGAATACTTCTACACACATAGACAGGGCACGAAGCGTCACTGCTCAGCACCCATGCCATGTCATTCACCACAACATACACTTCAATCATTAAAGGTATCAGTCTTCTTGTTATACTCTTCAAATTATATAGTATAATTCTCATGAATCTGCTTTGAGAGGACTGTCACTACATTTGGAATATTTCTCTTGTATTTGGCTTCAAGAGAAATTATGCCAGCTGCCGGGCTGTCACTACACATACTACACTTCACATAGATCATTTCATTGTATACGGCTCCAAGAGAATTGTGCCAGCTGCTTGACTGTCACAGCACAGTCTCACATAAAATGTTTCCCTTGTATTTGACTGCAAGAGAAATTGTGCCAGCCACCAGGTTGTCACTACACTAGTACACTCTCATAGAATATTTTTCTTGTGTTTGGCTTCAAAGAAATTGTGCCAGCCACCGGGCTGTCATGACACATAGTACACTTCACATAGAATATTTCTCTTGTGTTTGGCTGCAAGAGACATTGTGCCGGCCGCTGGGCTGTCACAACACATAGTACACTCATATAGAATATTTCTCTTGTGTTTGGCTTCAAGAGAAATTGTGCCAGCCACTGGGCTGTCACGACACATAGTACACTCATATAGAATATTTCTCTTGTGTTTGGCTTCAAGAGAAATTGTGCCAGCTGCCGGGCTGTCACTACACATAATACACTCACATAGAATATTTCTCTTGTGTTTGGCTTCAAGAGAAATTGTGCCAGCCGCCAGGCTGTCACTACACATTATACACTGACATAGAATATTTCTCTTGTGTTTGGCTTCAAGAGAGATTGTGCCAGCCGCTGGGCTATCACTACACATAGTACACTTCGCATAGAATATTTCTCTTGTATTTGGCTTCAAGAGAGATTGTGCCAGCCGCCAGGCTGTCATGACACATAGTACACTTCACATAAATATTTTTCTTGTGTTTGACTTCAAGAGAATTGTGCCAGCTGCCAAGCTGACGTGTGGTCCGCATCGCGTAGAATATTTCTCTTGTATTTGGCTTCAAGAGAAATCGTTCCAGCCGCTGGGCTGTCACTACACATTATACACTTCACATGGAGTATTTTTCTCGTATTTGGCTTCAAGAGAAATTGCCAGCCGCCGGACTGCCTATAAACCTATGGAATCTTCATATTTCATCTTTTGGCTTATGCCAGCATGGTTCTGTTTTGGGGGTTAATTGCAGCTCCCTGCCTTGGGTTCCAGGCTGGATAGGCAGGGATCTCTCGAACAGAGCCATGCCGCCAAACTCAATGTTTGCTTGTATGCTTTCAATAAATATTCTCTTTGACAAAGTGTCCTATCAGAAATGGAGCTTGACGTAAATTCTGATAGGCACGGAGTCAAGCTTGCTAACCTATAGGAGCCGCTTCTTGCGCTGGAGAATCACATGCGTGCTCACGAATGTCATCTGATTTGCTGTCACATGATTGCTTGATCGATAATATGCTAGTTTACTTAAGCTCACATTCTGAGAAGTGGCTCTGCAGCATGTACGCTTAACAACCCTCCTCCTCCCCAGCTCCTCCCATCTATTTTTAGCATTCTGTAATCCTGTTCTTTCACGACTAAACTGCCGTTCAATAACAATGTCTCTTCTTTTTGAGGTCATTTTTGCTGTAGGCTCTGTTCTATGGAGGGGGGGTTAATTGCAGCTCCCTGCCTTCAGTTCCACGTTGGATGGGCAGGGATCTCTCGAACAGAGCCATGCCGCCAAACTCAATGTATGCCAGTATGCTTTCAATAAATATTCTCTTTGACAAAGTGTCCTATTAGAATGAATAGTTTTTTAAAATCCTTGAAATGTCCATGAAAACAAAAATTTGCTTTTAACTACAACCCCATTTCCAGAAAAGTTTGAATGCTGTAAATGTTAATTAAAACAGAATATAATGATTTGCAAATCATTTCAACCCTGAATTTAACATGGTACGCAGATAACATATCAAATGAAGACCACAGGGAAGAAGGGCACGTCACACTTTACCCATTTTCAGAAAATACAATTTGAAAGTCTACAACTTTTTAATGATTTCTTTCATCATTGTAATTTTGTAAAAGCAGATAAAACAATCCCTTCCGAACGTATATGTGATATATTATGCATTCAAGAATTATTTTCTATGAAATTATGGGGAAATTTTAACGACAGGTCAATTTGGACATGTGCCCTTCTTCCCCTGTGGTCTTCAAATGTTGAAACTGAAAAATTTTATTGTTTTTTGAGAAATATTTGCACATTTTGAATTTTATGACAGAAGAAAGAGTTACGCACATCACGTATCGGTGCAAGGCTATCAAATAAAATAGGAAGGGACACCTGCACACTTGCTCCAAGCCACCAAGAAAATGTTCATTTTTTTAAATTAGGACAACGTTTCGATCCAACTCGGATCTTCGTCTGGTCACGATGACCAGATGAAGATCCGAGTTGGATTGAAACGTCAGTTTCATTGTTCCACAAGAGCTTAACCCCAGAGTGATCCAGTTTTCTGTCTTTTTCTCAGAATCTGCTTTTTGTTACTTACGAGGTTTTTCCATAACACTCAAGAAGAATATTGAGGTGAAAATAAGAGTAATAAACAAAAACACTGAAAACACCCATTTTTATAAAAATTGAGAGTTGTTTTTTTTTTTTTGACTCTTGTAGAGCATTGAATGCATGTTTGAAGGCTCATTCCATGATTATTGATGCTAAAAAATGTTTAAACTGGTTTCAGGCAACATTATTTTGTAAAATGACCTCCGATGGTGAGTTCTTCCAGTATATACGGTGACATGAACTTTGAACAATGTCACAGTGTTAAAAACAATGGCACAATGGAAGGAGCTCTCTGAGATTGTTTGTAGCTGCATTGTGACCTTACATGATGCAGGTTGCTCACTTAGAAAATTTCTTAAGATGTTAAATGTAAGAAACACTATCAAGCATTTAAAAGAAACTGGTCCACTGAAAACTAGAGGCAGTAGACGTGCAAAATGGAAGTTAAGTGCCTCTGATGTTCGTATCTGTATATGACAACTGAAAAAAAATCAGAGGTTGACAACATGACAACTCTATGATGACATTAATAGCACCAGAAGCGAAGATGAAAGTATCAAGATCTACTATTTCCAGACGCCTGTGTGAAAATGGTCTGGGGTGCGTTTCCCAAAAGTTAATTTAAGTTAGCGACTTAGGTAGTTCATCAGTTCACAGTAAGTAGTCCCAACTATGTAAGTTAGCATCTGTGCTTTCAGGAAACGTAGCTCTGATTGGTTGTGCTGCTGCTTAGAGCTGGCAACATCCAAAAAAAGACTTTAGTTTGCCAAGAAATTCAAGGATTGGATACCAACAGACTAGGAACAAGTCCTTTGGGCCAAAATGTGAAATTTTCTCATCTAGACACAGAACTTGTGTGCTATGGAGTTGGAGAATATATCAAAAATGATTGTTTAACCCCTTCAGTAAAATAAGGAGGTGGTAATATTATGGTTTGGGGTTCAGTCTGCTCGAAAGGAGCTGGTGATCTCATAAAAATCAGCGGAATCATGGATCAAAAGAAGTATCAAAGCATCCTTGCGAGGCTTGCATTACCTCACAGATAATCACCCTATACACATCTCTATCTTGCACAAGAATTATCTCAGTTGGAAACAGTTGGGGTCAGTCAGTGACAATGCCTGTGTTCCATTCTCGGATAGACAGCCGACTGATTGTTCAACGGTGACAGTGCAAATGACGCACCACCTCTCGGCAGCTGAGACCTGCCTGTAACATGCCAATGGCACAAGCCGTTCCATTTTATTGATGCAGTAGCACTTTTCGTTTTTTTTGTTGGCTTGATATAGGCTATCGACCACACCCAAAACAGCAAGTCAAGTGTCACTGTACACATCACAAACAGTTCAATGTTTGTTATTACTGAAGTGCTTGGCGCGTTCACATGGTGCGCGTCAGGATTACAATACCACGCACTTTTCTTTATTTCCACTCATGCCTCACTGGAAAAGCAATAAAAATCAATCGATTCTTCAATTTTCCGCAAATACAGTACATACCTCAAAGTTGCATTTCTTTTGGAGTTAAGTATACATATCTATAGGATTGCTCCAGCACCCACATCTGAGGCTTTGACTCCCACGAAAAACTGGTGCTGGGATACAACCTCTTGAGATGGTTAAAGGGGAAGGTCATATGAGAGGTCCAGGCAAAGGGAACCTTGGTGGACCTGAGCTTGGTTAGGGGAACAGCTTCAGTAGAGAACCCTCTAATGAATGGCCAGTAGAAGTTGGCATACCCGAGGAACCTATTCAGCTCCTTGCGATCTTTAGGGTCTGGCTAATCCAGCATAGCTTGTTGCATCTGGCTAGCCATCTCCAAGGCGTGCTGCATCACCACGAAGCCCAGGAAGGAGATAGTAGGGCGATGGAATTCATATTATCTGGTTTCAGCAAAATATAAAGATGTAAATCCAATAATGTAAAAGCTATCTGGTCTAATAACTAAGTCATTCGATTTGGCAAACTTTAAAACCCTTATCTTCAACATAGGCTGTTGAAAACCCGTTGCTGGAGCCGATGGACCGTGCAAATGTCATTGGACTCAGTGATTTGTAATTGTGGATTATTCCCTGGGGAAAATGCTAATATATGTTTTGTTCACAACTGCAACAATAAAGCAGACGCAAGCAGTGGCATCATGGTCCACATGGTCCATCATGGAGCTGCAATTAGGGAATGAAGAAAGCTTAAGCTTCTAGTCTGTTGAAGTCAATGGCATGAATAATTCGCTAGCAAGGATGCTACCACTTTCCACCATTAAAATTAATAAATTCAAGTTCCTACGACAAATGTTACACATGTAACTTGATACTTTAATGGCGGAAAGGATAAGCATACTAGCCAGCCTGGGATGCATTTCCCGAAAGCATTAGCGACTTGAAAAGTTCGTCCATTCACAGTCAATGGTTCCAACTATGTAAGTTAGCATCTGTGGTTTTGGGAAGCTCACCGCAGTTGTGCAAACAGGGCCTCATTTGATCTACATGGGCCGTGTTATATGTTGAGTGTGCACTGTGGAATGAAGGTCGCGTGTTATCCTCATGTAATGAGCTACCTATTTTCAGACTTCTTTCCTTGTCATGGCATAATAAAACTCCCAGTAAATGTACTGACCAAAAAAAGAAACACAATTTTCTATTTCTTGATTTTATCGAGTGTAACTGTTATTAATCAACACTTCATTGGTATCAAATGAAAGATGGAATCTCAGACAATAGATATAATAGGAAATTGGGTTGAAATATCGCCATGTTGACTTTTATTTAACAAGGTGAAGTTTGACATTAGGAAACACAAATGACACTATCAGTATCTCGTATGTCCCCCGTTAGCGTCGCGCACGGCGGGACACCTGCGTCTCATAGACATCACCAGACGTCTGACTGTTGCTTGTGGAATGCTGTTCCACTCTTTTGTCGGTGCTTATCTTAGCTGACGACGCACTGTAGCTGGCAGTGGTTGACGTCTTCGGATCGCTCTATGCAGAATGTCCAACAAGTGTTCTTGGTGAAAGATCTGGAATAAAACTCTGGCCAGGGAAGGATTTGCATGTTTTCAGCCCGAAGGAACTCCATACAGGTACGTGCCTTGTGCGGACGCGCGTTGTTCTGTTGGAAAGTCAGTCGGTGACGTCGGACAAACAGAAGGACAACTGGACGGAGAATTTCATCACGGAAATGGATGGCATTGAGGTTTCTTTCAACAAAAGGAAGGTGGTTCAGTGTGTAGCAGACGGTCGGTCGTGATACGACGGTCAGACGCTGGAGTTGTAACACGTGGCCTACCGGATCTGGGGCGATCGGCCGTGTGTCCAGTGGCATTAAACCTGGTTCTGAGGCAACTAATTGTGGCAGAATGCACGCCGAATTGACAGGCAACTCTATCTACCCAACTACCAGCCTGTAGCATCCCAATCACGCGTTCTCGTTGAGCTTCCGTTAGTCATGGCATTATAACCCATCTGATTTTTACTCATTTTTAGTCAGACTTTTATAGGCCCCGGTGTCTACGAAGAACTCAAAACATTTTGTGTAACATTTTTTGGGAGTGTAAGGACAATGGTAGTACTCGAATCCAAGCACTGCCGATGTTTGGTTCCGGACAAATGGGGGCTCCAGAATAAGTGCTGTGACCACAAAAATTTGTATGGTAGAAGTACTCACCTCCAGAAATAACTCAGAGCAAAAGCATCTTTCTCAATGGGTTTGTCAAAATTTGGCACCGGATTACGTAATTGCGTTTCTTTTTTTGATCAGTGTAGTTTTGGTGCACCATGCCTACAGGCTGATCAGGTTGTTCCTTTTCCCCCTCCGAGGTGAAAAATACTTGTTTTCATCAATTTATGGAAAGAATATTCTTTGACAACATCTTGTTTTCCTACTTTCTTCAGCTTGACTTCAGCGTTTGGAACACCTCCTGTTACACCACATCTGCTAATTGGCAAATTTGGGTCAATCTTCATTTTCTTTTTGGAAATTTGTGCTCGGACCTCAATAAAATGCTAATTTTTGAGAAAAAGCGGCACAATTGGGGCATTTAACCAGCAGTATACAGCAGGATATTTGCGAAAATTCAATGACTTTGCGCTCTAAAGCATGCAGCATGAAAGCTTAAAAATATTTTATTTGTGTGCGAGTTTTGTCCAAGTTTTAGTTTTTGCTATCATTAGCAACAGCTCACCGTTTTTCAGCTATATTGTGTCATACTCTTCTAAAGTACCTCTCATATATCTGCGAAACATCCTTAAGATGGGGATACGATTGTGGGAGATGGACAATTGTTATTAATTTGTAGATGTTTGTAACAAGTAATCGTGGACAATCGTAAGGTGCAGTACTATTCGCAAGGTTTTGTAGGATGTTGTGAAATTTTTGAACATGTTCACAAATTTTTAGCGGTCGTACCTATTCGTAACTTGTACGAATCTCCTAAAAAAATATGCATCATACCATGTAATAAAGTTATATATGGATTATGACAGCATCATGTTGTTTCATTTTATTTTGTAATTTCTTGCATTTTATTACATTTTACACCAACATATCAATTATACATACCAGTAGCAAGGTAGCGTAGGGTGACGGCATAACCTATTCGTAGGCAATCGTAAGGTTTGTATAAAATCGCACACATTCGCGTGATTTTTGCATTCGCACCCAATCTTAAGGATGTTTCGCACATATATGAGAGTAGCTTAAACATACACTACAGGCCAAAAGTTTGGGGCCACCCTCAGATAAAAAAAGAAATCACACAAATCACACAAAATCAATTGTTCTTTCCTTATTTTTTGCACATGAAATGACTTCAATGCATAAAATACAGGGAGTCAATAGGTTTTGGGTGAATTCCAGACCTCAGACCACACTTTAAAGCTGTCTTGACTGATTGATCACTGACCACAATGTTTTATAATTGAGTTTGAATGCCTTTGTGTTAACATGATTTTATGTCACTAGGACGTGAATAATTTTATGTAACAAGAAGGCATGCTGTATAAATGCCTTCCCCATAACCAAGGGGTCACATTGCACTTGGTGCACCATTAAAAATCAGAGGGTGGCCCCAAACTTTTGGCCTGTAGTGTACTTCTGTATTAAATCACATACTATTGGGTCATTCCATGTCAACTCAAAGAGATTCCAGAAACTTCCCCAGTGACATCTCTCAGATTTGACTGAAAAAAAAATTCTGAAATTAGTTTTTGACCCCAAATGAAGGAATCCCAAGTTGTTGCTTCATGCCTTTAGTCATTTCGGAATTATGGCCTTGGGAAATTTGGGTGCCACGTCCACTTTTTTCCTGCGCTGAATTTGTAACAATATTCAGAGACCCATAACTTCTCTTCTATATAAGCCACAGGGCTAAAAATGTACAAAGCGGTCATTGGTTGCCTTTTGTCTTGGAACCAATGCTTACAAATGGGATACTAGTTCCATAGTATATACAATATTAACCCTTTAAAATTGGATTTTGTTTCATGCGATATTGATTTCTGGGATACTGGAGGGTCCAGGTACTTAGGATTTGTGTGTTTGAAGGTGTTTTGACAATTTCCTCATCAAACATGATGACATTTATTCAACTCAGATCAATTTTAGAGACACCAGATCATGAGTGGGGTTTTGGGCAGGGGGTCCCGAAAATGGTCACAGGAAAAACAGACCTTTTCAGAACCCTCATTTTAGGCAGTTAGGCACTTCATCATGACATGAAACAAAATCCAGTTTTAAAGGGTTAATATTGTATACTATGGAACTAGTATCCCATTTGTAAGCATTGGTTCCAAGAGAGGAGGCAATCAATGACCGCTTTGTAAATTTTTAGCCTTGTAGCTCATATAAGAGAGAATAATTCCAAAATAACTTAAGGTATTAGGCTGAAATTTGAGATGCCTACATTTGGGGTCAAAAACTAATTTTAGAGTTTTTTTCAGTCGAATCTGAGAGATGTCACTGGGGATGGTGTGTGAATTGACATGCAATGCCCCTGTTCACTCAGATACTTGAGCATGTGGGCAAGTTTGAGATAATTCAAACTCCACACAGAAGGACACAAGGCTGGATTCACACCCGCTACCTTCTTGCTGTGAGGTGACAGCGTTACCCACTTCACCACCATAGCGCTTGAAGATACTGTTAGTTTGCTTTTTATCGAATACTGGCCCTCTTTTTAGTTTATGAAAGTATACTTAAGGTGTCAGAGTTGTAAACTTTCAGTACACATTGCTTTAGATTACAGGCATTTAGCAGGCACTAATAGCCAAAGCGATTACAGCACAAAGTGCATTTTAGAAGGACCAGAAGTGCTGAAAACCATAAGGGTGGGCAATTCCAATCCCGGAGGGCCAGTATGTAAACAGGTTTTCATTTCTTCCATTCACCCTCACTAATTGAGCTAATTGGTTGTATACAGAAACATGGATTAGCTCACACAGTACAACCCCAATTCAAAAATAGTTGGGATGAAGTGTAAATTGTGAATAAAATCAAAATGCAATGACTTTCAGATCACATGAGCGAATATGTTATTAACAATAGAACATGGATAAAATTTCAAATTTTGAAACTGAGACATTTTACATTTCTTTCCACAAAATGAGCTTATTTCAATTTATTTTCTGGCTGCAACAGGTCTCAAAAAGTTGGGACACAGGCAAAAAAAGGGCTGAAAAAGCAATTTATATATAAAAGAATCAGCTGAAAGAACATTTAGCAAGTAATTAAGTTAACTGGACTCAGGTGTGTAACATGATTGGCTATAAAAGGGATGTCTTAGAGAGGCTGAGTCTCTCAGAGGTAAAGATGGCCAGAGGCCGTCCAACCTGTGAAGGCTTGCGTAAAAAAATTGTGGAATACTTCAAAAACAATGTTTCTCAACGTCAAATTGCAAAGGCTTTGAAGGTTTCATCATCGACAGTGCATAACATCATCAAAAGATTCAGAGAGACTGGAAAAATCGACAAGGCCGAAGACCTTTACTGGATGCCCGTGATCTTCGGGCCCTCAGACGGCACTGCATCACTCGACGGCATGATTCTGTCATTGACATTACTAAATGGGCCCAGAAATACTTCAAGAAACCACTGTCTGAAAATACAGTCTGCCGTGCCATCCACAGATGCCACCTAAAACTCCATCATGCAAAAAGGAAGCCATTGTTGAGCATGATCCAGAAGCGCTGCCGTGTTCTGTGGGCCAAGTCTCATTTAAAATTGACTCTAGCAAAGTGGCAAAGTGTCCTGTGGTCAGACGAGTCCAAATTTGACATTCTTGTTGGAAATCATAGGCGTTGTGTCCTCCCGGCTAAAGAGGAGAAAGACCACCCCTCCTGTTATCAGCGTTCAGTTCAAAAGCTAGCATCTCTGATGGTATGGGGATGCATTAGTGCATATGGTGTGGGACATTTGCATGTTTTAAAAAGCACCATGAATGCTGAAATGTATATAAAGGTTTTAGAGCAACATATGCTCCCCTCCAGATGACATCAATTCCACAGAAAGCCTTGTGTATTTCAGCAAGACAATGCAAGACCACATACTGCAGCCATTACAACAGCATGGCTTCGTAGTAGAAGAGTCCGTGTGCTGATCTGGCCTGCCTGCAGTCCTGATCTTTCACCGATTGAGAACATTTGGCGCATAATTAAACGAAAAGTCTGTCAAAGGAGACCCAAAACTCTCCAGCAGCTGGAAGCCTGTATTAAACAAGAGTGGGATCAAATTCCAATGGCTAAACTCAAGAAACTTGTCTCCTCAATGCCCAGACGCCTCCTCTCTGTGTTAAAAAGAAGAGGGGATGCTACACCACAGTAAACAGGCCCCTGTCTCAACTTTTTTGAGACCTGTAGCAGCCATCAAATCTGAAATGAGCTCTTTATGTGGATAAAATTGTAAAATTTCTCAGTTTCAACATTTGCTATGTTTTCTCTGTTCTATTGTGAATAAAATACTGGCTGGTGTGATTTGGAAGTCATTGCGTTTTGATTTTATTCACAATTTACACATTGTCCCAACTATTTTGGAATTGGGATTGTATAAACATGGGCCCCTGGCAGCAGAAATAGCTCTGCATGAGTAAATGAATAGAGTTCCAACAGGTGCTGGAAATCCTTGAAAATGTTTTCATTTTATTTTGGTATTTTCAAGGTATGAACAGCATTTGGAACTTGAGGACAAAAATGAAACTGCTTGAAAATCGGAAAGTAAGCATTACTGACGGTGTAGTTTAATAAATATGTAATTTACCGCAGCTGTAAGGTGCTGGAGAAGCTTGAAAATGTATATCTTGAAAAGAGCTTGAATGTGATTTTGGAGAAGGTGAAGGTACCCTGTGAATAACAGAAAGACCATTTTGCTTTAGGATCTGAAGTCTGGATTGAAATAAAGTCCCAACGGTAAAACCAGGTTCAACGACACTGCATTGACTGTTTACCTTGCACTTGACTGGGACATATTCAATTGACACCCTGCTGAAAGGTCAAAATAAAATGCATGTCTTCTGTTAAAAAAGTACTCTTCTTTGCAAGTCAGTGGCTGTGTTTCTATGTTTCCCCTGCCCAGACAGCTTCCTTGGCTTTATTGAACAGAGCCATTATCCTGTTCTTGATTTCTTTTGTACCTAGGGAGTACACAATGGGGTTCAGACAGGGAGGTAAACACGAGGCAAAAGACAAGCTCACCATCCTGACATCCGGAGTGGGTCGGAATAGAAACAGTTCAACAATAGTGAGGGCCAGACTAGGCATGTAGAAAATTGCCACTAGAACTAGATGCTCAGTGCAAGTGGCGAGCGCTTTGTACCTGCTCTCTACATGTTTCATTCTAAACACGACAGTCAAAATACAGCAATATGACATGATAATGAAGCTTAGGGGCACACAGAGAACCGTTACACTGAGAGAAGAGCCGGTGGTCCACTGCAATCTGTAATCACTGCAAGACAGTCTGTACACGGTTGTGTAGGCACAGAAATAGTTGTTCACACTGAGCGAATTGCAAAAAGACAATTTTGTCAGGATCAGAATCATGAACATAATGGCGCTTACACAAAGCACCCAAATAATCACTAAAATACTGATCATGCTTTTAGGTGTGTTAATCAAATTTTGCCTCAGTGGAAAACACACTGCAATTAACCTGTCATAGGCAAGTACACCGATGGCAAATGACTCTAACATGGCAAAACAGTAATAGAAAAACATTTGTGCCAAACATGCGTTGTAGGAAATAAAGTTGTCCTTAGCAAGAAATGTCTTGATCATGCCAGGACTAATTGTTGTACTGATCATTAAGTCGATAACCCCTAAATTCGCCACAGCAATATACTTTGGGGCGTGCAACCGATGATCTGCCCATATAATAAAGAGGACGCATGAATTGGCCAAAATTGTTGCGATATAAATGATGGCAATGAAAATGAAATAGACCTTCGCAAACTTTATTGATGTAAATCCAACAATATAAAATCCATCTGGCCTAATGATGGAGTTGTTCAAGCTGGAAGCACTGGAAAGCCTCATTTCAGTCACGCTATTGCTGTAGTCAGCCTAAAAGACTGCTGCAGTGGTAGCGCACTCCTGTAAGAAACAGCACAATCAAGATATGATACATTATTACACCTCAAAACACAGTGTTTCATAAAAAACAAGGATCACTAAGCCATCTAAACATCTGTGCTATTAAAGTGCAGTGTTTTCGGCTTACCGTTAAACCAGTGCACACAAACCCAAATGTTAGGCTACTGACTCACACCCATTGAACAGTCTCTCTTAAATCTTTTATCTCCTCTTGCGATTAGTCTTACGTATACTTAGGATATCCTTGGGGGCATCATTAAAATGTGACCATTTCAGTAGAAGTCGGTAACGGCTTTATCAGCTAATTAGTTTGCTCGTGCCTTCCGCATGCTTTCCACGTGTTTATTTATTTTGCAAATTCAGGCATATGCAAATTACATGATGACAAAATCAAGAGGCTCGATCAGAATGGTGAATTTTTAATTCAGATCAATTTAAAAAGAATGTTTACTCAATAAATATTATGTATTTTTGAAACATCTATCCATTCATCCATCTATCCATCTATTATCTCAGTTGTTTCTTCCTCCTTAGGGTCCTGGGGGAGCTGTATTTTCAATGCAAATACCGTGCAGTCCTGAAGTTTTTGGACACTGACATTATTGTTGCCTTTTCCCTTTTCAGCCCAGCAAATTAAATTTGAAAGCAATCTACATGAGGTTAGGATAGAGGCTGCAGACTTAGTTTGCTGGTATATTCACCCGTACACAGAGGCGGTCCGTTGGCAGTTACAAAGGCCTTCAGAAACCTCTCCTTTCAATACTTAAGAGCCATTCCGTGAGAAAATGGCACTTTTTGAAGAAGTTGAGGAATTGGCCCCCCTGGAATTGAATGAAATTTGGCACATAGGTAGATGTGGTAGTCTCACGGAAAAAGCCAAATTTTTTTGGTCCGTATCTCACTTAGTCTGCCGGTGAAGCCACCTGGAAGCCACTTAAGTGGCTCAGTTTTGCTTTTGACACCACATTTTACATCAATTATTATGACTTAAGGGTACACAGTACCAGATGTGTTATACTTTTATCATGATCTGTGACACTTCAAGTCTGGTTAGACATCAGCACCACATCAGCGCCAGGCTGGGTAACTATGCTATTGAGCCGGAATTATTTGACAAATCAAAGTAAAAATTGAAAATGGGAATGGAAATAAAATAATATCCCAGACATATACCAATCAAGAATGCTTTATTATGCGTTTACTCACAACAAAACCATCATTTTCTGTTAACAGTACCTTGGTATCTTGCTGGGTTAGTGCAATGGATGGCTGGAAAGATGGTCGCAATTGATTTTCGGTGTATTTTTGCAGTACATTTTCTCTTTAACCCAGATATGTTCCATGGTGATAAATGCTGTTTGTTGTGCTTTTGGAACTCTATTTTCTGGAATATCAACCACTTCTCTGGTAGTATCTACACTTTCAAGCTAGACAGAGCCAAAGTTGGAGGAAAGCTCAAAACGGACCATTTCATAGCAGATTGTGCCAATGTTTCGGTGGCATTATTTTGTTTACCCAGCAAAATAAATCAGAAATTCTCTGGATTCATAGTCTCTTTGGGGTACATTACAGCATTAGTAAAATCTCAATGGTAGTATTTTCAGTGTAGATGATATTCAACATCAAAAGTTGGAAAAATTTGCCTCCAAGGGGGCACTGTAGGCTGGATGCAAGTACTGGCTATCCCCAGCAATGTACTAAAGAAATTGTTTTTGAACTATGATACACACAGCTGGTTTTCTCAGAAAGTGAACAGCTTGGTTTTGTAATGGCGGTGAAAATTAGGAGCCCAAACGCAACGACTAAAAAAGGCAAAAAGCTGGTGAAAGAGAAAAACCTGGTGTTATGATTCTGTTGTGCCTGACCATGTTTTCGTGATGACTCTGATTCCAAGCCATGTTTTTTGATTTAGTCCATGGCATGTTTTGTATTTTGCCTGCCATTTCTCATATTCACAGTTTAGATTATCTTTCTGGTTTTTGTATTTCTCATGCCCTGCATTGCACATTGTCTCCCCAGTCTTGTCATGTGTTCTGAGACAGTTTTATTCCCCAGTCTTGTGTGCCACGTTTTCAGGTGATTTCATGGTTTCTGGGTTTCCAAACATTCCTTCCAATCTCGTTTGCTTCCTTCACATTTCTGTTCTATCTTTACTAACAAATACAAAACAGTTTATTATTTTAGATAAATTACTAACATTAACATTGTTTATAGTACTAACTTACTAATCAGCACTAGGGATTGTATAGCTGCACATTACTAATTGACTAACAAGCTCTCAGCACTCACTCTGTTCTAGTCTCCGCCCCTTGCCTTCACTCACTTTACTTTGCTGCAATTCGGCGGATTCTCCGCACCTGGTTAACACTGTTCTGCCTCTCACTCTGTGCACTTTAGAACTCCCTAACCGGAGTCGTCTGTTTGTCATAGGCTGTCTGTGTAATCCCTGTCCGCGTTTTGGCTTTCGCCAATTTCATGAGGTTAGGAACTTCCTCTTGTTCATTCCTTTGTTAATTAGTCTGATCCAGCTCACCTGTTCCCTATTATAGCATGTGACTTCCCGTATGTGTATTTAAGCAGTCATTTCACTACCAGCTCTTGTCAGAACGTTTTCCTTGATTTGCTTATGCTGTGATCGTTTATGCCTTGTACTCTTCGTGTTATACTTCTGACTGGAACGTCCCGGATTTTGATTTTGGCTTTGTCTTTGATATTCCTGTGCCCATGTACCGTACCTGCTTTGCCCGACCCTAAGTTTTGTATTTGCTGCCCTGTTTACGAACTGGATTAAGTCTACTGGATTCTGATTTTGGATTGTGGACTCTGTACCGTTGTTTACTGCCCTGCAGGGGTTTGCACCCCAGATCCAATAAAGAACAAGTTTACTGGATATTTTTGGTCTCGCTTCTGGTTCCTGAACGCTACCTCACAGTACGTTCTGACCAGCATGGAACCAGCGAGTATCCAACCCCTGCAGTCTGCTGTGAAGCAACAGGGCGCACAGTTGGAGTCTCAGCAACAACAGCTGCGGGCCATGATGCAACACATGCAAACCATGTCCCACCAGATGGCAGACCTAACCCGTTCCATACAAGGGGTCCAATCCATCTACGCTCCCCAGCAGCCTACAGCCTCCGCTCCTGCTCTGGTGCCTGTGCCTGCTCCGTCTCCTCCTGCTCCAGCCCATGAACCACGCCTGCCGCCTCCGGAGAAATATGACGGTGAGCCTGGATCCTGCCGAGCCTTTTTGACCCAGTGCAAGCTGATCTTCAGCCTTCAACCGGCCACCTTCCCCTCCGAACGGTCCCGTGTGGCATATCATCACGCAGCTAACCGGGAGAGCCAAGCAGTGGGCTACCTCAGCCTGGGAAGCAGGGCTTCCCTGTGTCCAGACAGCCTCTGTCTTGGAAGCAGAGATGAAGCGTGTGTTCGATCACTCCAAACATGGGCATGAGGCTGGAAGGGAGATTCTCCGCATCCGCCAAGGCAGCCAATCAGTCTCTGACTACGCCATTGATTTTCAGACCCTCGCCACCAATAGCAAATGGCAGGAGAGAGCTCTCTATGACGCCTTTCTCAATGGGCTCTCCGAGCGAGTCAAAGATGAGCTTCTCCCGTGTGACCTGCCCGAAGATCTGGACCGGGTCATCGAACTGGCTATTCGGATCGACTCACGTTTGGAGGAGTGCAGACGGGTCTCTCACTCAACCAGATCTTCCAACTCACCGGTGACGACTCACTCTCCGTCTCATCCTGGCTCCAGCCCTAAACCTCCCCTTGAATCGGAACCCATGCAGTTGGACCGAACCAAGCTGTCTAACGAGGAGAGGGAATGCAGGCGGTGAGAGCGGGTCTGTTTTTACTGTGGGAAGAACGGTCACTTCATCTCACGGTGCCCAGTAAAAGACCACGCCCACTAATGAGGAGAGGAGCATTAGTGGGCGCTATTCCTGTTGACCACTCCTCAAAAAACTGCACATGCTTCTCTGTATCCCTCGAGTGGAGAGGAGGAGGGAGGAAAACTAGGGCCCTGACGGATTCTGGCGCAGAGGAGAACTTCATCGACGCGGAGACTGCTCGGAGATGGGGAATTCCCGTCGAGAAGATCTTCCCCACTCGTGTTGCCAACTCCCTCAATGGCCAGAAGATTGGGCTTATAACGCATACGACCGGTCAAGTCAAGCTGCGGATGTCGGGCAACCACCAAGAGATCATCAAGCTGTACCTCATTCCCTCTCCACATTCCCCTGTCATCCTGGGCCATCCCTGGATGGCCAAACACAACCCAGACGTAGATTGGGGTAAACATGAAATCAAGGGCTGGAGCTCCAGTTGTGCACGGTCTTGCCTTATTGATGCTCTTGATCACATCCCTGCTCTCCCTACTGAGGAAATACCTAACCCTTCCCCTAACCCTAATCCTAACCCCAACCTCTAACCCTTCCCCTAAACATAATCCCGAATCCTTATCCTAATCCCTGGAAATCGACTGCCGTACCAATAAAAACTGTTGTGTCTCTAGATACTGTGGTCTGTAAAAACCTGTATTGCAAGGGTTTATCTCTGTGGTTATGACCACTCGGTTACCAGCTACTGCATGTTAGTTTGTGTGCCGTGCTAATTAAAAATGCTCCTGGTTAACTTATATGCAGTAATTCTGATCGGTATGCTTGTGTTACTTCGGTAAGCATCAATGTGGCAGTTTCATCATAATGTTGCCCGATTGTAGCTACTACAGTTAGTGTTCGCTTCACTTATCCGTGACCAGGATCAGCCGGATACTTCACAAATGTCTGAGCAAGCTCTCTGGTGCTACCGTGAAAGCAAAGCGAAACGCAGAAGCTCTGCCGTGTCTGGTATAACAAATGATTTCTCTGCACTACCTTGACATAATTTCATCCCCTTTTAGAAATTATTGTGGCTAATAAAAAGCCGAAAAAGGCGGAGATTAAATAGGTAATTCTTTCCTGTAGAAGTGATCGATTCGCTAGGTCCACATAAGCAACGGTTCACGCAAACGGAACTTACGATCTGTAAAACCTGTATTATGTTCATGACATAACCGGAGCTCTATCTAGCTCTCGGCACTATCCATAACGTGCCCATTTTCTGCGAGGAACAGCTGGTCATTCCGAAGCAATAAGTAAACCATTACCATGGGCAATTTCCGAAAAGGCCGTTAAGCCTGGAGCTTTCGCCCCTCCATCATACGCCAGCGCAGAAGCTGTTCGTTTCTCCACGCTAACAACACACCACAGCTATGCACACTAACCAGCAGGTTCTAATACACACCGAAGCAGTCCATAAGCTGTTGGTCCACTTTTAGCTGCTCCTCACTGTCCATGTTTCCCTCTAAACTCAGACCCACCGGATTTCTACGGTCTCCGGTCTACACTTGGGCATGTCGACCCGTTCTACAAATGTGTCTATATGGGGTGGATTCTAGCTTTCCCTGCATCCTAGCTATATTGTAGAAAAACCGCTGTACTCACCACTGTTGCCGTAGCAAAATGTAGCCGATAGCAAATTCGTGCTTGAGCTGCCAGACTTTCGCACTGCGTCCTCCACTTTCACCGCTGCGTTTATTAGAACAAGTTCATTTCACACGGGGAGTGGGGGCCATAGCGGAAGAGCCACCCCAATGAGGCGTTTCAGGCAGAGACTACAATGGACTGCAAATGGGATTTTTTGAGGATGGCAGTATGAGCGAAATAAGGACCCTGTTTTGGACTTTGAACGATCAAGAGTACTCTAGGGGAGTCCAAGATCAAAATATAAACTGGGAAATGTAGCACAATAGGTCCCGTTTAATTAATAAAATTAAACAAAACAGAACAGAGCTTAAAACGCGGAGTGCAGCACCAAACATTACACCAGGATAAAACAAGACTGCAGTGGCACTGGGGACTGGGAATATCCAGCCCTTTATACTCTGCAATCACCTCCACCTTAACGGGCTGCACCTGGTGGAGGTGAAAGAATGCAACGGGGGAGGGACTGCAAGGCCAAACCCTTACAAAAATGGGTGTTTGCGCATCTTGTCATCTTGGATTTGGAAGAAATTCCTAGACTGGATACCAAAATATTTCATCACTGCATACTGGTGCTTGCATGGGGCACCGTTAAGTCCAACTGCACATGTGCACATCCCATGCACCGTGTCAACTTGGTAGTATTGATTTTCATTTGTCTCGCTTACAATGTCATAATGGCCTGACTCTTGAGTTACCACTGTCACCATATCTTTGGTGATTTTGCCCTGTCCTTGAGAGTATTTTCTGGACAAGTGAACATCAATTCTACCATTTGCCAAGTCTGTCATGTGCCTCTCATAGCAGCTGGTCAATCTTGTCAGAATGAAATCTAACAGTTGCACAGGACTGAAAGCCCTGACCCTTTCAAAGATATGATTCTTTAGGATCCTCATGGCCGCTTCACAATAATTGTTTGTATTGTTTCCCCTAATGGGAATGTCGTGCCTCATACAAACAGCCCAGTCTTTGCGTCTATCGTATAGTTTGTCCATATAACCCATGAAACCCTCATAGCGGGTGGCTACATCATCAGCATGGAGTGCCCTATGGGCTTCATCTAAATCCTCCTCCGAATTTGCATACACCATACTTTTAACAATGCCCAAAAGATGTGGCCTGTGTTCACGATGAATAGAGTTTTTCCCCTCCCAGAGGTACCGCCACACTGCTTGCAATAAGTGGAAAACGCAAAGAATCAGGCGAGATTCTGGATATACTGCTTTTAAACTCTGCCTTTCGCTGTCACAGTCATCTGTAAGAAAGACCTCGGGGCCTTTGACGCCTCTCCCATAAAAAGCATCAGGAGAGAGCAAGTCCTGGTAAAGTTTAAGAGCTAAAGTGATAGTCTCTCTGGATTCTGATGTGGTGATGAAACATCCCAAAGCGAGATCACCAGCAGCACTGTGTGTGAGTAACAGGAACACTCGACAATCTTAACGGTCCATTCCACCGGACGCGTCGACAAACACAAGTTCACCACTGCACGGATGGTGCTTACGAATGCACTGCATGAGAGGGGTACAGATTGCAACAGCAATTTTGTCATTCTTCTCATCCATTTTGGCTCATGTCATCTGCTCGTCATTGTATTCATGGATGTTCTTTCCCAAGTCCGACAACATCTGTTTACCAGAGGCAGCTCCATATGCTTGTTCGCAGATCCTTCTGTGGAGCCTATAAATAAAGGCAAAGTGTGTTAAATTTACACCAAATTACAGGAGATGTGGTAATTTTTAACGTCTAATAACCCGGTTCCTGCAACTAAGAACAGACATGGGAACATGACCTAACCCCCAGGTAACATGACCTTAGCAACAAGATGGACTCATCATTTCAAGTCTGCGATTTTGTCAGAAATCTGCTGGAGCCCTGCGCTCAGGCAGTGAAACTAAGCTTGTAATTCCAAAGACCTGGACAAAATATGGTGAGCGCAGTTTTTCACATTCTGCAGCAGGCCTATGGAATGCTCTCCCCATTGAATTCCGGGAAGCAAGGAGTCTACCATCATTTCAGAGAAGGCTCAAGATGCATCTTTTTAAAATGTGGTTACTGGCATATTATTATTGTGTCTTTGTAAAAGCGGCTTTGAACAGCACTTGTTGCCTGTGCCCTGTTCTACGAAAAGAGAAAATTGATTCATTCTTATTATGATTTACACCAACCCAAAAGTTAACGCACCAGCCAGAAGAACGCGCTGAGCCTTCGCCTTCGGCAATTTCCGTCCTCGGTATTGCTGTGAGGTTTTACAACACGACCTGACTGGGGCTTCGTAGTTGACACTCTTAGAGTCACTCTGCTTCCAGCTTGGTAGTCATCAAGCCACTGCTTTGCCTTAGATTCAGTGCTGATTGCAACACGAATATCTGCTACATATCCTCCTTCACTGGCATCTTTATAAGAACAGAGATGATAAGTGTTTTCTGGAAGTGTTTTCTGAAAGTAGAACATCATGACAATAAATACTTGGCTTAATAATAGGTGTCGGATGGTTGTGACACTGTCTCAGGCACTGCGCGGTAGTTGTGACACTGCCCCTGTAGCACGTCCCTGTAACATTAATTCAAGATTATCATTCTTGTCATTAGTAAGAAGTGATGAGATAGGGCGCTTTAAAGGAGCAATCTGTAAGTTTGTGGCCAAAACTGGTAGTGCAATCACATTCAAAATAGTGCAGAGCGCAGTATCCCCTCCTTCTCTCCCCCAGACGAGAGGTTGCCGGATCCAGCAAGAACATCTACTACACGGAGCTACCATGGCTACGTTTCAATATCACCAATGATTTGCTCTGACAGGGTTGTGTTCAGTTCAGTTCAGAAAAGATCGAGACTAATGACTAACTAACTTTAGCAATGGTCATATTGGTCAACTTGCTCGTCACTCTTCTGTGTGGATAGCCCACAGAAGTCCATACTGTAATATGCGTAAAGAATGAATGAGGACTCATTTGACCGATGTACTGTCTCAGTTAAATTTCATGTTGCCATAATGGCTGTGCTAACGTTGGAACGGTTTCCACAGCGTCTCAGCATAAAGCCAGAGAAACGGACTAATAATGCATTGCTAATCTTAGCAATGGAGAGCCATGGTTACCTTTATTTCTCAAACAATTTGTTACCTAGTCAATTTGATGACCCACTTGCATACGTACTAACATACCATGAACAAACATACATAACGTTATTCGACTGTAGAGAATATTTGAAATGTCCGCGCCTACATTAACTAGAATTAAGTTAGCCAAACTTAGCTGAATCTTACCTGCCCAGGAGAAAATTAGCAACTTCGGCGTCGGTCTTCAAATTCTTCTCTGCTTTCAGCCGTCTCCATCTTTCAAAGGCATGTCCTATACAGATCCTTGTTTTGTTTCTGACTTTGTCATGACGTATTTCGGAATCATAATAACAAGGCCTTTTAGGTTTAGTAGCGTCAGACATTTGTGCTCCGAAACGCTAGTAGCTGCAGCTCAGTGGTAACTGGCAACCTGGATGCCAAAATGCTACTGACTTCGTGATTGGGAGATAGGTGGAGGGCGGCGCAACAGGCCAAAACACAAAATGACAACATAAACATTAGTTGTGGGTTGCAACTTCGCTTTTGTAATGAGAATATTCTGGCTGGACTACTGTTGTCAGAGATATAAGTATTTGAAATTAACATCATTCCTTAATGTCTGGTGATACATCAGGGCCATTTCATGATTAATCAACATACATTTCTTACATATTGCTCCTTTAATTAATAATTATTAAATAAAACTACAAGCAATGCTCCATGTTGGGATACTTTAGCAGGTGGTGGGCCTAAAAAGGCACTTTGAATGCCAGCAGCACTAGCAGCAGTCAAATATGCACTAGGCCTAGCCAACACAGACTTCGAGAATAACACAATCAATAATGCCAATTGTATATGATAGGCAGACATACACACGTCTATAGGGCCTACAGCTATATTTCTTGAGAATACATATGTAGGTTGCACGTAGGCCTACATTACAATTTACATACCGGTACGCTACTGTAGTGTAGTAAGTAAGTGCATGTAGCTAGTCGGCCTATCGGTACATTACATGTGAGATAGACTAAGAGACAGTCGAAATTTACAATGTTATCGCCAGTAATTTCCTTTTCAGTCGCATTGCTTTATGTCCTTAAACACCCTATTGTAGAAGTGCAATACTCACGTGCAGTTCACAAGTCTTCAATGCATAAATCTCGACTTTTCTCTCGATTTGGGTAACCGAAGCGGCAAACAATAGGCGCAGCCATGGTGCTGACGTGGTAAGAGGTGCTGACGTCAATCTGACAACCAATCAGAGCGCGAATAGCAAGTGCAATGGATAAGTGGTTTGGGAAAAAAAAACTCACCGCCGGGCCTGGGGCGGCTTTTAAACACTGAGCTCCCGAACTCTCAGTCCGCAAATGAAGACTGAGGGAACGAATAGTGTACCCCCTATGGAAACAAGTTTCCGCCCAGAATCACCTTCAAAAATAACAAAGGAAAAATAAAAACTGCAAGCAGCGATGAACGGGCCCTCGCACCCTTGTGCATGTTGGGGGTGGTGGCGAGATCCTGATGGGTGCAGCTGTGCATTCAAAACAATTGGATAGTGGCAACCTGGTTAAAGAAGCTGCGAGGGCTGCTTTGTTGAAATTTTCTAGGGGACGCTATGGAGCCATTTTGACCCGCCCATGGGCAACACCCCTATCGTATATAAGTGCTTGCCATTCTTGACGTGTGTGTCAATTTTCACGAGATTATGACTTTGTTAAAGCTATGAGAAAGCCAAATGTAATTTGATGGCGAGGGATTGATAGTTGCCATGCTGACAGATGGATGCCATTGCTCGTAGCTTCCCAGCGTTCATGATGTAGCTTCACCAACTTATTCTGCAAGTCATGGCAGTGGAATAAAGTTTGCGGGGTCAACTATGTTGGATCAGTACACGGTAGAGTAAAAAAAGGTCACTTCCTGTTAGCACTGGGGAGCGCTATTACTATGACGGGATAATATCATGTAGACATGTTCAGGGCGGGATTATTATCCATCCTGTGAATTTTGGCGCAGATCGGACCATTTATCCCAAAGTTATAGCAAATTTGTGTTTTATGGCGAGACATGAAAATTTGACCTTCCGCAGCAGGCGCGTCCTTCAATGATAGCGCAATTTTTTAATAACTTTTGATCACAAGGTAGTCAAGCTCCCACAAATCAATTTTGAAGTCAATCTGATGAAATCTGTAGCAGTAGTTCATTAAAATACAACATGTGGAAAACGCCAAAAATGGCCGCAAAATTCGAAATGTCCGACTTCCTGTTGGGTTGGACAATGGGTCCAAGATAAGCGATTTACTTTTGTCGTATTAATAATAATAATAATAATTCCTGCGATTACAATAGGGTCCTCGCACCGAGGTCAGTGCTCGGGCCCTAATAATTCCTTCAGTTTCAATAGAGTCCTCACACCGGAGTGCTCGAGCCCGAATAATTCCTTCAGTTTCAATAGAGTCCTTGCACCGGAGTGCTCGGGCCCTAATAATTCCTTCAGTTTCAATAGAGTATTCGCACCGGAGAGCTCGGGCCCTAACAATTCCTTCAGTTTCAATGGAGTCCTCGCACCGGAGTGCTTGGGCCCTAATAATTCCTTCAGTTTCAATAGAGTCTTCGCACCGGAGTGCTCGGACCCTAATAATTCCTTCAGTTTCAATAGAATCCTCACACCGGAGTGCTTGGGCCCTAATAATTCCTTCAGTTTCAATAGAGTCTTCGCACCGGAGTGCTCGGGCCCTAATAATTCCTTCAGTTTCAATAGAATCCTCACACCGGAGTGCTTGGGCCCTAATAATTCCTTCAGTTTCAATAGAGTCTTCACACCGGAGTGCTCGGGCCCTAATAATTCCTTCAGTTTCAATAGAATCCTTCAGTTTGGGCCCTAATAATTCCTTCAGTTTCAATAGAGTCTTCGCACCGGAGTGCTCGGGCCCTAATAATTCCTTCAGTTTCAATTGAGTCTTTGCACCGGAGAGATCGGGCCCTAATAATTCCTTCAGTTTCAATAGAGTCCTCGCACTGGAGTGCTCGGGCCCTTCAGTTTCAATAGAGTCCTTGCACCGAGGTCAGTGCTCGGGCCCTAATAATTCCTTCAGTTTCAATAGAGTCCTCGCACCGGAGTGCTCGGGCCCTAATAATTCCTTCAGTTTCAATAGAGTCTTCGCACCGGAGTGCTCGGGCCCTAATAATTCCTTCAGTTTCAATAGAATCCTCACACCGGAGTGCTTGGGACCTAATAATTCCTTCAGTTTCAATAGAGTCTTCGCACCGGAGTGCTCGGGCCCTAATAATTCCTTCAGTTTCAATAGAGTCTTTGCACCGGAGAGATCGGGCCCTAATAATTCCTTCAGTTTCAATAGAGTCCTCGCACCGGAGTGCTCGGGCCCTAATAATTCCTTCAGTTTCAATAGAGTCCTCGCACTGGAGTGCTCGGGCCCTAATAATTCCTTCAGTTTCAATAGAGTCCTCGCACCGAGGTCAGTGCTCGGGCCCTAATAACTCCTTCAGTTTCAATAGAGTCCTCACACCGAGGTCAGTGCTCGGGCCCTAATAATTCCTTCAGTTTCAATAGAGTCTTCGCACCGGAGTGCTCGGGCCCTAATAATTCCTTCAGATTCAATAGAGTCCTCGCACCGGAGTGCTCGGGCCCTAATAATTCCTTCAGATTCAATAGAGTCCTCGCACCGGAGTGCTCGGGCCCTAATAATTCCTTCAGATTCAATAGAGTCTTCGCACCGGAGTGCTCGGGCCCTAATAATTCCTTCAGTTTCAATAGAGTCTTCGCACTGAGGTCAGTGCTCGGGCCCTAATAATTCCTTCAGATTCAATAGAGTCCTCGCACCGGAGTGCTCGGGCCCTAATAACAAAGCAATATAACAAAGAAGTGCCCCGATGGAAGGACAGTGAGATCCAGCTGGGAGCACCCTAACTAACCAGAGTAAATCTAACAGCGTGCAAAAGGGGCAAGACGAGAGGGGTAGTCAGATATGGAAACCGAGGTCAAACACCGAGAATTCACTAAGCAACCAGACCAAAACGCAAGGGCTAGAATTTGAGTCGAAATGAGATAGGCCAAGGGACAACCACCACAATCCAAACGAATCAAATAAAGGGCAAGGTGAGAATTGTAAGTCAAAAGGCAAACCGAACCAACACAGTGGGCAATAAAATACTCACAGTGCATGAACGCTAGGTGCAAAGTAGAAGAGCTATTATCCAACTGGCACTTGCAAGCGGCGGCCTTGAAAAGCACCGCCCCCTCCGGAAGTGGAAACATTCAATTAAGAGCAAGGCAAAATAAATACTTCAGAGCTCGTAACACTATCATGACCAGGGGTGCCCCCATGTTTGCATTTCTCATTTTTCTGAACATTGCTGTTTTTCCATCATGAAAATATATTTTAAATGAAGATATCTGCAATTTTCTTTCATTTGCATCACGATGACTTAGGCGAGATATGAATTTTAATCAGTGCTGAGTGAAGGACGTAGCAGAACTCTGAGGATTGGCTAGGATTCCTACAATTCCTGGAAGCCTAAAACTCAATCAAGGGTCCCCATGAAGGGCCACTAACACCCAAAAAAAATAATTTAATATATCTTATTATCCATTGTTGTCATCTTGTTCCATGATAACTTGAGGCCCATTGTCTCATAATTTCAGATCAAAAAAAGCGCTTGAATAAAATGATGCAGCTGCTGCTACAGTAGGGATCTGTGAGTATCGGACACTACACACGAATGGCCATGAAGGATATGGATAGAGAAAATTTAGTCACTGATACAGCTGAACTTGTCAAAAACAAATCACAAATAAACAGTAACGACTCAAAATTGTAGATGAACCTTGTTTGGTACAAAGAACACAATAAACCACTTAAACTATCAAAATACTATCAGTAATTGTACTTCTAATTGAATACCTGAATATGAGAGGGGCCCAAGTCCATAATTTGGCCACTTTGAGTTAAACATAAAAAATTGTCATTTACTCATAGGACTACCTTGTGTATGAATCATGGGCCCAAGTCCACTCTCTAAGTACTACTACAGCCTGCTAGAAAACTGGCATGTATAAAAGACTTTGGTCTTTGTTATACACAGACAGATAGCGCCCTCTGTTGACGAATGTCGATGCCACACATGTTCAACATGGAAGATTTTCAGAATGATCTCAATGATGATGAAATTCATGGAAAAAAATGTAAAAATGAGAAAGAATGGAAGGCTAATAAGAGGAAAAGTTTGAGAGCAGAGGGTAAGCAGTATGTTAGCACAAGTGGGAAATTTTTGTTGCAGCCAGAACAACAGAAACAAAATGCTGGTAAGTGAATTTAAATAAATAAAGTTATTCAGAATGAAGTGCCAATATGTTGTATGTGTGTATTTTCAATAATAAAGTCTCTACATACTGTTTATTTTAACTTCAACAAGGAAAATATGATAAGAACTCAATAAACCAATGTTATCTTACAATATGATTATAAGAAGGGCCCAAATCCATCGTATTAAATGCGTCCCGCGGTGCAACCGAAGTGCATATAATCAAGTACGATGCCATTTTACATTTAAATATGAATACATGAGTTGTCATATAAACAGCAATACACCATCAATTAATAATTCTACAAAATATGATGTTTTTTAAAATTTTCTCAAAACACTATGCTGTGGACTTGGGACCGTCTCATATTCAGGTATTAAATTTACAAGCCTTTTATTTTATTTCATGCACTGACATGCATACAGAAACACTCTGCTTGAGAGGAATAATGTCGGTTATAATTATAATGCAAAGTAGGCTTTTTCGATGCAAACGGCTTCAAAATGCAGTTTTCACTTCATAACTAAGTTTGAAACCTGGCGCATCCTCTTTGTCACACAGTAAAACCAGTGCATGCGGCAAACAGACTGATTATTCACGGTGGATTCGGAGGAGATGTGTGAAATTACGCAAATCGCCAACTCACTAATAATATATATGTTGTGGACACTAAAAATATCCATCTGATGTTTATGAAAAGATGTTTATGAATCAGCACACTGGCACCACAACCATCATACCACAACATGGTTATCACTAATTTTGTATATCACTAACATTGTATGGACTTGGGACAGTTGATTGTGTTTTAGGCATGAAGTGTAGTCATGTTTGCAATTACACATTGAAAGCCTGTGCAAAGCCCCCCTGAACTAATGAGCCAATGGGATCAATTATGAGCTTCTTGACTTGTTCACATTTTAATGATGTCTCGGGGGTACACTTTTTATTCACATGCCATTATATTTGGGGATATAAATAAGATGGAGATCAACCATCTGCGCAGCGAGTGCCATTTCGGTTTCTGCGCAGCTCAGTTAACGGTAAACACTGCGCTATTCATTTTGAATGCGGACGCCACTGAACACACTGTTGTGATGTTTATTTCTCCGATGAGTTCTCTCTCCAGCTTCATAAATCGATGTATTTTGAGGCAGATAATTGGATGAAGTGTTGATTGTGTCATTTCTACCAGGAGAAGGCAACTGTTGCCGTGGTCCCTCGGCTACAGCCACGCGCTGTGGGTTGTCAATGGCAGATGGCAAAGATGGAAGTTTTGAGGTCCTCCAACTTGAGCGAGTCCATCATTAGGCCAGACGGATTTTACATGATTGGATTCACTTCATTACAGTTTGCTAAGGTCTATTTTATTTTCCTAGCCCTCGTTTATATTGTAACGATTTTGTCCAACTCATGTATCCTCTTTATAATATGGACAGATCATCGCCTGCACGTTCCAAAGTACATTGCAGTGGCAAATTTAGGGGTTGTCGACCTGGTGATCAGTTCAACCCTCATTCCTAGCATGATGAAGATGTTCCTTGTGAAGGATAACTTTATTTCCTACAACGCATGTTTGGCACAGATGTTTTTCTATTACTGTTTTGGCTCATTAGAATCATTCTCCATCAGCGTGCTGGCCTATGACAGACTAATTGCAATATGTTTCCCACTGAGACAAAATTCTATCAACACAGCAACAAATATGATCTGCATTTTAGCCATTGTTTGGTCCTTTTGCGTTTGCGTGATTTTATTCTCGACTGTGATCATTACAAAGCTGTCATTTTGTGATTCGCTGAATGTATACAGCTATTTTTGCGGCTACGCGCCTGTGTTCAGACTATCCTGCAATGACAATAGATTGCAGTGGGTAATTGCATCATCACTGAGTTTATTGGTTCTGTTTGGCCCCCTTAGCTTCATTGTTTTGTCATATTCTTGTATTTTGATGGCCTTGTTTAGAATGAAGAATGTTGATAGCAGGAACAAAGCTCTTGCAACTTGCACAGAACATCTAATTCTCGTAGGGATTTTCTATGTGCCTATCCTAACGCTGTTCATCATAGATTTATATATATTCCGTGTTGAACCGGATGTTAGAATGGTGAATTTGTCGATAGCCTCGTGCCTTCCGCCCTGTCTGAACCCCATTGTGTATTCTCTTTCCACAAAAGAAATCAAGGACAGGATATTGTCTCGGTTCCAGAAAGCCAAGGCAGCACTCAGGGCAGGGCATGCACAGGGCAATTTCAGAAGCAATTTCAAATGAAACACTGCACTTCTATCTCAGGCCTTGCTGTTTGTTTGCAGTTGCATCTGTTTTTCTGAATACAATGGAAACGAATTGTTGGCTGATTTATTGTCATTTCGACCACCGCATTGCGACCCGCATGATGTAAATTTGAAATGCGTTTTGCTGACTTGTGATTGTCATTATCTCGTAATAATGTATTTTTTTTTAATTTACTCTGGAGTTTTTTTTTTTTTTTTTAATTGGACCGTGACCTATAATGTTGTATTCTATGCTGTCATTGATGTGAAGGTTTTTTAATTTGACCTTCCTGACATTTTTTTTTGTTTTTATTGTCACCCCTTGCCTCCATGTCCTAATGATATTTATGTATTTATGTAAATGTATTTTTCTTTGTACGGCTTTCAGCTGCTTTGTAAGAGTTGATTATTTGTTGTGTGAAGTCAGGTAATTTATTTGATAGATTGCCTAGAAGACCATCCAAAATTCTGAAGACTACCGTAAGTATACATTTTTTTTTTAGCTTGTTTTGGATCTCTGCTGTATTTCTCTGAAGAAAATACACAGCCAAGTAAAATTCTTTCGAAACTTTGGACCCTCAAACGCATGAAGAACCCCTCCCTCAGTCTGACGGCATTTTCATGTACAACCCCAATTCCGAAATAGTTGGGACAAAGTGTAAATTGTGAATAAAATCAAAATGCAATGACTTTCAAATCACACCAGCCAGTATTTTATTCAGAATAGAACACAGATAACATAGCAACTTTTGAAACTGAGAAATTTTACAATTTTATCCACAAAATGAGCTCATTTCAAATTTGATGGCTGTTACAGGTCTCAAAAAAGTTGGGACAGGGGCCTGTTTGCCATGGTGAAGCATCCCCTCTTCTTTTTAACACAGGGTGGAGGCGTCTGGGCATTGAGGAGACAAGTTTCTTGAGTTTAGCCATTGGAATTTGATACTGCTCTCATTTAATACAGGCTTCCAGCTGCTGGAGAGTTTTGGGTCTCCTTTGGCGGACTTTTCATTTAATCATGCGCCAAATGTTCTCAATCAGTGAAAGATCAGGACTGCAGGCAGGCCAGTTCAGCACACGGACTCTTCCACTACGAATCCATGCTGTCGTAAAAGCTGCAGTATGTAGTTTCGCATTGTCCTGCTGAAATACACAAGGCCTTCCCTGGAATAGATGTCATCTGGAGGGGAGCTCATGTTACTCTAAAACCTTTATATACCTTTCATTATTCATGTTGCTTTTTAAAACATGCAAGTGTCCCACACCATATGCACTAATGCATCCCCATACCATCAGAGATGCTGACTTTTGAACTGTACACTGATAACAGGAGGGGTGGTCTTTCTCCTCTTTAGCTTGGAGGACACAACGCCCTACTACAACAGCATGGCTTCGTAGTAGAAGAGCCTGTGTGCTGAACTGGCCTGCCTGCAGTCCTGATCTTTCACCGATTGAGAACATTTGGCGCATAATTAAAGGAAAAGTCCGTCAAAGGAGACCAAAAACTGTCCAGCAGCTGGGAGCCTATATTAAATAAGCGTGGGATCAAATTCCAATGGCTAAACTCAAGAAACCTGTCCCCTCAATGCCCAGACGCCTCCGCTCTGTGTTAAAAAGAAGAGGGGATGCTACACAAAGGTAAACATGCCCCTGTCCCAACTTTTTTGAAACCTATAGCAGCCATCAAATTTGAAATGAGCTCATTTTGTGGATAAAATTATAAAATTTCTCAGTTTCAACATTTGCTATTTTATCTCTGCTCTATTGTGATTAATACTGGTTGGTGTGATTTGAAAGTCATTGCATTTTGATTTTATTCACAATTTACACTTTGTCCCAACTATTTCGGAATTGGGGTTGTAAATGCAAACCCGACAATGAAATGCAAAATTAAGTGACTGAACAATCTAGAAGTAATGTAGCTACCTAACTATTTTTGAAAATGGCATTCTGCGAGTTTGCTCCTGATAGCTAGACTAATGTGTTATTACGTTATCTTATTTAGCTATATGCATATATAGCTGTGCAAAAATCGTAGAACCACATTAAGCAATTTCATGGGGCAAATATGCAAGCAAACATAATTAAATTTCTAATAACTGAGGTTTGAACTATACAGAGCTGTAAACTGTTTACAACTAAATCAAACCAAGATTTTCTTATGACACTAGACTAATAAAAAAAATGGGGCACTGTCCTGTTGTGCTATTGTTTTAAAGATTATTGGTCTTTTCTTGTTCCAGCAGAGTGGTTGTTCGTTATCTGTATATGACAAGTAAAAAAAAAAATCGGTGGTTTACAGCACGAGAACTCTGTGATGATATTAATAGCACCAGAAATTAAGAAATGAAAGTATCAAGATCAACTATTTCCAGACGCCTGTGTGAAAATGGTCTGATTGCTTGTGTTGCTGCTTAGAGCTGGCATCATCAAAAAAAGACTTGAGTTTGCCAAAAAATTCAGGGATTAAACCCCAGCGGACTGGGAACAAGCCCTTTGGACCAATGAATCAAATTTCAAAATTTTCTCATCCAAACGCAGAACTTATGTGCGCCGTACAGTTGCAGAATGTTTCAAAAATGACCATTTAACCCTGTCAGTAAAATATCGAGGTGGTAATATTATGGTTTGGGGTGCAGTCTGCTTGAAAGGAGCCGGCAATCTCACAAAAATCAATGGAATCGTGGATCAAACGCATCCTTGTGAGGTGTACATTGCCATCTAAAAAGAGATTGATTGGTCAGGGATTTTATTTTCAACAAGGTAATGACCCTAATGCAAGAATTATATTATTCAGAAAGAATCATCTAGTGGCAAAAAAGCAATGACTTAGCCCGCTCAACATCCAGACCTTAATCCCATTGAGTAAACCTGGGATTTGCTTGATACCAAGATAAATAAATCTGTTGTAACACTGAAAAAATCTCTTTACAATGAACTTCAAACCATATGGAATGGTTTCAGCGAGTGAGGAAATAAAAAAAAGTGAACACTATGCCTGAAAGACTGAATGCTGTAATAATCAAAAGAAAGGGTGGCAACACTCGATATGGATTTCTCTTAAAAAGATATCAATTTTTTTGTTTTGACCTTATAATGTTGTCTGTTTACTAATCTAACATAACATGACATAACATGAGTGGTGAGAACAGGCCGTTCAGCCCAACTAGGCTCACCAGTTTCTTTTTACTATTGTGAATATATCACTTCAGATACTCAATGACTCAATGGTATCTAGCTTTAAGTCAAGCCTGCTCTTGAAAATTGCCAAGGTTTCTGCCTCAACAATATGGTCAGGCAAGGTATTCAACATCAAAATTACTCTTTTGGGTGAAAAATATTCCCTGATATCTGTGCTAAATTTTCCTTTGGTCAACTTCCATTTGTGACCCCGAGTTCTACTAACAACACTTGGTCGAAGGAATCCTACATAATTCATTTTGTTAATCCCTTTCACATATTTAAAGACCTCAATCAGATCACCCCTAATGCTGGGCTTACACCAAACAATTTTCACAGTCCCAGACTAAAAACTGACAGTCTTCAGGAGTCTAACTGGAGTCTCAGCGCGCGCCCGTCATCTCGATCGTTAAGTTTAAGGTGGTAATCTGCAGTCTGCGACGCGTTTCATACCAGTCTTTCCCTAGTCTTGGGCTTGGGATCATATCAAATGTGTTTAATATTATCGCAAGTTGCAGTGACGAACACAATCAACAACCAATAGATGAGCACTGACAAAAGCGGAAACAGGAAACCAGACAGTCAAAAACATGCATGATGGGGAAAAAAAGCTAAAAAAAATCTAGTTGTAGTCTTGTAAATAGTGAGCCTACAAGATTCACAGTCTTTGTAAAATCTTTAGTCTGAGACTAGTCTGGGACTAAAAACTCTAAACACTAGTCTTTAGATGTGAGCTGATAGTCTTTTAGAGTCTTTTCTAAGTCTTTTCAAAGTCTTCTGGTGTGTGGGTAGCATAAGTCTCCTTTTTCAAAGACTAAATAGATTAAGGATCTTCAGCCTGTTCTCATAGCTTTCATCTTTTATACCTGGAATTAGCTTAGTGGCTCTCCTCGGAACCTTTTCTAGAGCCTCTATATCTTTCTTAAAGTATGGTCCCCAGAACTGTACACAGTACTCCAGATGTGGTCTGACGAATGTGTTGTACAAGAGGAGAAGGGCCTCCTTGGATTTGTACTCAATACTTTTGGCAATGTATCCCAGCATCCGATTGGCTTTTTTAACTGCTACGGCACAATGGCTAGAACCTGTGAGGGTTTGGTCAACAATCACTCCCAGATCTTTTTCGTGTGGAGCACATTCCAGTTTTAAATCTCCCCTGAAGTAATCCTGTCTAATGTTTTTATTACCTACATGTACAACTTTACATTTCGCTACATTAAATTTCATTTGACACATTTCTGCCCAATTCTGGATTCTATCCAAATCATCCTGAATCACTTTACTGGACTCTAAACTATTTGCCAAACCTCCCAATTTAGTGTCATGTGCAAATTTTACTAATTTGCTCTCAAAATTCCTATCAAAGTCATTAATGTAGATGAGGAACAGCAGGGGTCCCAACACCGATCTGTGAGGGACTCCACTCCCCACCATACCTAGCTCAGATGGGATTCCACTGACCACCACTCTTTGGGCCTGATTTACTAAGACCTTTAGCACATGCAAAATCTTTTTGCCCGTGCAAAACCAGTAACATTGCCCATTATCTGCCAGGGTACTTGCCTTGCACCAATCAGTGGCAAGGTTTCTGGTTTTGCACGGGCAAAAAAATTTTGCATGTGCCAAAGGTCTTAGTAAATCACGCCCTTTGTGTTCTTTACTTTTACTTTTATATATAAAGCAATACTCGGACTACTGCCTTCCTATATTTGCACCTTAATTGCGAAGAGAGGTGCTGCTCATTACTCTCTCCGCTCACAAGATTACTTGTTGCTTTTTGTTCCATATGCCCGTACTGAATTGGGTAAAAGGCTTTTTGCCCACATTTTACCTTTTCCTTGAATATGCTGCAAAATGAGTGGAAATTATCAGAGTTAATTTCATTGAAAAATTCCAAATTAAGAGTACTTGAGGCCAACTCCACAACATGCACTTGTTTTTTATAATTTGTTTGAAATTTAATCTTTTTTCATCTTTTTATTTGTCTTTTGTTTGTGTCTCTGTAATTGTGTAACTGTGTTTTGTAGTTGCTGCTGCCGATCTTGGCCAGGTCTCCCTTGAAAAAGAGGTTCTTAATCTCAATGGGATTTTCCTGGTTAAATAAAGGTTAAATAAAATAATAAATTCTGTCCTGTAACCAGTTTTGAATCCACTCCAGAACAACTCCTGTAGCTCCAAGGAAGCTCATTTTAAAAATTAGTCTCTTATGCGGTACTGAATCAAATGCTTTTTGAAAAACCAAATATATGATGTCATAAGCCCTGCTCTGATCATAAGTCTTTGTGGCCACTTCAAAAAATTCCAACAGGTTTGTCAGGCATGACCTTCCCTTACGGAAACCTTGTTGGCTATCCCTCAAGATATTGTAATGTGGGGCATCCCGGTGGCTCATCGGTCTAAGCGCGCGCACCATAAAAGGCTGTGTTCTTCCCGCAGCGACCTGGGTTCGATTCCAGCTCGGGTCATTTGCTGCATGTCTTCCCCCATTCTTCTCCCCAACCTTCCTGTCTCTCTACACTGTATAACTATCAAATAAAAAAAAAAAACTTTCAAGATATTATAACGTTTGGAATAAACTTCTAGATAGATGCCGGTTATCTTGCTTTATTTTTTAGCCACTCATAGAACTTAGCATGGCAGCACACAGCTGGCTCGCATGTGGCCAGAACAGAAAAACCCAAAGAAAACTCTCTAACATTTTCCTTACATGACCCCAAGGGCACGCCCCACTCCTTTAAGACCACCAACCACCAGCATACCCGGAGGCACAGAGATCGCAGGCACACTCCGATTGGCAGTGCCAGAGGAAGACTTCCGTCTGGGTCGTTACATTATCCCCCCCCCACAAAGTTCCTCGACCTCGAGGGAACCAAAAAACACACAACACTAGCAATGTCCCTCAGGTGAATTACTAACATGGTCAAACAAAGTCTCTCAGGTGAACTGGTGGCCTCCTTTGTCTTTGGGGCCGTGAAGGCCCCAGGGGGACCAAGGTGGGCTCCTGCCCTGACTCCGCCGGAGTGGGGGAGAGTGTCACTGGTGGTTTGTGCATAGTATGTGAGTGTGCGTGTGTGTCTGACCCCTGTGTAGACCCAGGTTCTGCTTCACTGGGCCCGTCAACTGCAGGCGTCAGTGGCTGACTGGAGGTGACCTGTGTGAGTGGGGGGTGGGTGGGTAGTGGTTGGGAAGCACTCGGTTGCATGTGTGATGGGGTGCATGGAAGCTGGGGGGTAGCATGTCCACGTAGGGGGCCAGCCTGTCCCTGTGGAGAGCTACCAGTCTACCCCTGGGTGGCAACTGAACTCTGTACACCACCTCTCCTAAGCGTTCCAGTACCCTGCAGGGGCCTACATAGTTACTGTCCAGCTTGGGGCAGCAGCCCTTCTTCCTCTGTGGGCTGTAGACCCAGACCAGTTCCCCTGCTTCCAGGTGGTGGCCCCTGTGATGCAGGTCATAGTTCCTTTTCTGTCTCATGCCTACGTTCTGGAGCTGTGTTCGTGCAAACTTGTGGGCTGTCTCCAGGCAATCCTGCAGTCTCCTGGCATACTCTGGTCCTGGGGTTTCGGCTGGGGTGTTGGGGGGTAGGCCGAAGGCCATCGCCGCAGGGGTGCTGAGTTCTCTCCCCAACATTAGCAGGGACGGTGTACAGGTGGTGGATTCTTGTACGGCTGAGTGACAGGCCATTAGCACCAGGGGGAGCTTCTTGTCCCAGTCGCGCTGGTGTTTAGCAGTGAAGATGGCAAGTTGTTCACCAGCGTTCTGTTGAACCGTTCAACTGGGCCGTCGCTCTGTGGGTGTAGGGGCATGGTGCGAGTCTTGGATATACCCAGTTTAGTGCACAGAGCGGCGAACACCCGAGACTCAAAGTTCCGCCCCTGGTCACTGTGCATGAACTGAGGTGTCCCAAAGCGACAAATCATCCCCCCACTAATGCATCCACCAGTGTTTCTGCTTCTTAGTCCGGGAGGGCGTATGCCTCTGGCCATTTCGTAAAATAGTCCATGCCCGCCAGCACATACCTGTTGCCGCTGTCAGTGCATGGGAGTGGGCCGACTATGTCCACCCCGACTCTTTCCATGGGCGCGCCTACCGGAAACTGCTGGAGGTGGGTGTGGGACTTGTCCGTGGGGCCCTTCTTCACAGTGCAGCTCTCACACCGCCAAAAAAATCCTCCACATCCTTCCTGCATTGGCCCCAGTAAAAGCTCTGGCGGAGGCGGCGGAGGGTCTTTGTGACACCAAAGTGGCCTGACCCTGTGGCCCTGTGCATTGCCCGCAGTACTGTCACTCGCTCCGCCCTAGGGACCACCAGCTGCCATTTCACCTCCACCATTGCTGGGTCTTTCCAGGCTCGGTGGAGCACCCCCTCTGCCACCCGCAGGCCCTCAAATTTTGCCAACAGGCCCTTAGTTGCTGTAGAGAGTGGTGCCACCTCCTCCCATGGCGGTTGTCTCCATGCCTCAACCCACTGGAGCACTGGCTGTATGTCTGCATCTGCCTGCTGCTGTTGTCTCCAGTGTGCAAGCGAGCACTCAACTAGCTCGCAGCACACCGCTGCCTGTGCCTGGCTAACCAGGACGACCTCCTCCTCCTCCTGTAGTGCTTTATCCCGTGTCTCCTTCCGCTCGCGGTGGCCGTACCTGTCCTTGGCGCAGGGCCGGCGAGAGAGTGCGTCTGCATTGGTGTGATTGGCCCCTGCCCTATGCACCACTTTGTGGTCAAAAGACTGTAACTCCTCCAGCCAGCGAGCTACCTGCCCCTCAGGTTCTTTAAAGGACATAAGCTGCTGGAGGGCAGAGTGGTCATTACTGACTGTGAATTGCAGGCCACAGAGGTAATATTTGAAGTGGCGGATAGACAGTAGTAGAGCCAGGAGCTCCCTCCTAGTGACACAGTAGCGGCGTTCATGCTTGTCAAGAGTTCTGCTGTAGTACACCACCACTCTTTCGCCCTCCGGGCTCAACTTCGCCAGCACGCCCCCTATCCCTTGGTTACTTCCACACCAACCAATTGGCAATTTCAGTACCAAACAATTAAATTATAGAATGGCTGTACTGAGTTTGTGACTGTAATCATCCACATTTGCCGTGTCCCTAATATGTAAAGCATACATTGTACCACAAATGACCATCCATCTGAAGACTTTATGAAAGGCAAATTGCAAATGGGGAAAAAACCAATCCTAAGCGCTTCTTTCAGTACTGTAGCAGAAAAAGGAAAGTCAAAGAGGAGGTTAAGTGCATAAAGAATAAATATGGATCGCTGCTATATGATAACAAGGATATCGTGGATACCTTAAACATTTACTTTGTTGAGAATTTTACCTTGGAGCGGGTTTTTATTCGGCCAGAGGGCATGTCCAATGTTCAAGATTATTTTGCGGAAATTGAGGTTAGGGATAATGAAGTATTAGAAAAGTTGCATAAACAAAAGGCAGATAAGGCGGCGAGTCCTGATGGCTTGTATCCTAGAGTGCTCGGGGAAGTTAGTGAGATCATCTTTAAACCGCTCTCAGCTATCTTCAGACGCTCTTTAGAAACTGGAGAAATACCAAATGATTGGAAGCAGGGCAATATAATACCAATATATAAGATATACTAGCCAGGAAATTACAGGCTAGTCAGTTTAACTTGCATTGCATGCAAAATGCTGGAATCTATCATAAAAGACGAGCTGGAATTATTTCTTGAATGTAACAATATCTTGAGGGATAGCCAACATGGTTTCCGTAAGGGAAGGTCATGCCTGACAAACCCTCTGGAATTTTTTGAAGAGGCCTCTATGACTTATGATCAGAGCAGGGCTTATGACATCATATACTTGGATTTTCAGAAAGCATTTGATACAATACCACATTAGAGACTCATTTTTAAAAAGAGCTCCATTGGAGTTACAGGAGGTATTCTGGAGTGGATTCAAAACTGGTTACAGGACAGAACAGAAAGAGAGGTGGTCAGTGGAACCTCATCTGAGATAGGTATGGTGGAGCGTGGCTTCCCTCGGGGATTGGTGTTGGGACCCCTGCTGTTCCTCATCTACATTAATGACCTTGATAGGAATATTGAGAGCAAATTAGTTAAATTTGCAGATGATACTAAATTGGGAGGTTTGGCAAATAGTTTAGAGTCCACTAAAGTGATTCAGGATGATTTGGATAGAATCCAGAATTGGGCATAAATGTGGCAAATGAAATTTAATGTAGCAAAATGTAAAGTTGTACATATAGGTAATAAAAACATTAGACAGGATTACTTCATTGGAGGTTTAACACTGGAATGTGCTCCACATGAAAAAGATCTGGGAGTGATTGTTGACCAAACCCTCACAGGTTCTAGCCATTGTGCCGTAGCAGTTAAAAAAGCTAATCGGATGCTGGGATACATTGCCAAAAGTATTGAGTACAAATCCAAGGAGGTCATACTTATCTTTCGTCAGACCACATCTGGAGTATTGTATTCAGTTCTGGGGTCCATACTTTCAAGGGGACCAATTATGCTACATTTCTAAGTTTATATTTTGATCTTGGACTCCCCTAGAGTACTCCTGATCATTCAAAGTCCAAAAAAGGTCCTTATTTTGCTCATACTGCCATCCTCAAAAAACCCCATTTGTAGTCCATTGCAGCCTCTGCCTGAAACGCCTCGTTTGGGCTGCTCTTCCGCTATAATGGCCCCCCCTCCCCGTGTGCCCACTTTCTTCTGATTGGCCAGCTCTGTGGAGGGCGGAGCTGGGCGGGACTTGGCAGAACGCAGTTTTCTGGGTCCGCCTCCCAAGTGTGAAACGTGAGACGCGTCTGCCATCTGAGCTAAGGAATTTTGCAATCAAACGCTGTACATGTGTATAGATCTAGGCTAATGAATTTAACTTGTTCTAATAAACGCAGCGGCGAAAGTGGAGGACGCAGTGCGAAAGTCTGGCAGCTCATGCTCAAATTTCTATCTACCTACGGCATGGTGAGTACATCGGTGTTTCCACTCGATAGCTAAGATTGAGGGAAAGCTAGAATCCACCCCATACAGACACATTTGTAGAATGGGTCGACATACCCTGTAGACTGGAGACCGGAGAAATCCGGTGGGTCTGAGTTTAGGGGGAACCATGGACAGTGAGGAGCAGCAAAAAGTGGACCAACAACTTAAGGACTGCTTAGGTGTGTATTTATAAGGACCTGCTGGTTCGTGTGCATAACTGTGGTGTGTCGTTAGCGTGGAGTAACACAGTTTCTGCGCTGGTATATGACAGAGGGGCGAAAGCGCCAGGCTAAAAGGCCTTTTCGGAAATTGCCCGTGGTAATGTTTTACTTATTAAGTCCGGAATGACCAGCGTTTGCTCACGGGAAAATGGTAGCGTTAAGCGCTTTCACATCAAGGCATAAAACAAATTTTTTTCGCGCGAGAGATTACATTCAAAGTCAATGCATTGTCTTTATACTGACTTTGAATGTAATCTGTTGCGCGAAAAATTTGTTTTCCGTTCGGCGTGAAAGCAACCGCGCCCATAACGCTTAACGCGTCTTTGCATAACTTTGAATGTAATCTGTCGCGTCTTTGCATTGACTTTGAATGTAATCTTTCGCGCGAAAGATTTGTTTTGCGTCTGGTGTGAAAGCAGTTTTATGGATAGTACGCAACAGCTGGAGAGACCTCCGGTTATGTTATGAACATAATACAGGTTTTACAGACTGTAAGTTCCGTTAGTGTGGACAGTTACTTATGTGGAGCTAGCGAATCAATAACTTCTACAGGAAAGAATTTCCTATTCAATCTCCGCCTTTTTCAGCTTTTTATTAGCCAGAACAATTTCTAAAGAAATGAATTTACGCCAAGGCAGTGCAGAGAAATCGTTTGTTATACCAGACACGTTAGAGCTTGTGGGTTTCGCATTGCTTTCACCGCGGTAGCATCAGAGAGCTAGTCCAGATATTGGTGAAGTATCCGGCTGATCCGGGTCATGGATAAGTGAAGCGATCACAAGCAGCCGTAAACAAACCCATACACATATCCCAAGCTCTGCAAAACCTACGTCTGGTCTCACTGTGCTTTTCAGCCTAACTTTGCGGACACGTACAGCACCTCTCCGGTTAGCTTCAACTGTAGTGGCTACAATCAGGCAAGGTTATGATGAAACTGCCACATTGATGCTTACTGAAGTAACACAAGCATACCGATCAGAATTACTGTATATAAGTTAACCAGGAGCATTTTTAAGCAGCACAGCATGCAAACTAACATGCAGTAGCTGGTAACCGAGCATTCATAACAACCACAGAGACAAACCCTTGCAATACAGGTCTTACAGACAGCAAATTCTGATACAGTGGACAGTTGTACCCAGCATTGTAATTGCAAACAAGTATAAAGAGTTGGGTTCAAATGAGGTTTATGTTCACACACCTCCTGAATTTCCCCTGATATTACTCTTGCATATTTGGGACACATACATTAGCAACAGTAACTTGGCTACGTTAGCTGCAGTGCTACAGCCACAATCAACAGGCCATCACATTAGGTAGGCTTATGCCGTAAAAGCAACTTACAGCTTCTGTGTCTGTGAGTCATGGACAGTCGCGACCAATACAGGCTTTATCTTCAGATATTTTACAAAGCCTGCTTTTGAGGCCAGTTGTTAGTGCTAACTATCGTTAGCGGTCCTGCTAGCCTCCCATAACACGTTAGCTTCACTTACATTATTTGCTGTCATATCGTTACTTACAGCTTGTGGCGCCGAGCACTTGATCGATGCAACTGCTTCAGGTTTGAGAAGCAGCTGAAATGCTTATCCAGCGTCGAATTATCCTTTATTGACAAAGCTGTCTTTGGTGAAATACTGAGCACAAACAGCTAACGTCCCCTTTGAGTGTGGCTGTTTGCTGCCAGCAAACAAAAAAGCTACTCACTGATTTCTGGTTGCATCGTCTTTTGGAAGAGAAATAGGTGCTTTTCTTCACGTCCAAAAATAAACGGACAAGCAGCTTTGGGATAGATACTGACAAAACTGCACCTCAAATGATCTGCAGTCTTTGTATTTCCAAAAGTGTAGATGCTACTAAGGCATAGTATGATCCGCGGTTGTTTGTGCCTGCTAGAATAGTTCCCGGTGTGGGCAGGTCCAGGGCCGTGATTGGCTCTGGCTAGGTTTGTATTTATTGGATGGCACAACCTGACGTCAGGTTTTGCCCAGATCTTGTGAAGATCTCGGGAGGAGCGGTTCAGAGAGGAACTCGCGTTCACGAAATCACAGTCTTGGATTACGGCAAAACCCCTGTATCTTATGTTTAGAAACTTACCAGAGGTTGAGTATGGACACCCAACATTATAACATTACTTATATGTACAACCCCGATTCCGATATAGTTTGGACAAAGTGTAAATTGTGAATAAAATAAAAACGCAATGACTTTCAAATCACAACAGCCAGTATTTTATCCACAGTAGAACAGTGATAACATAGCAAATGTTGAAACTGAGAAATTTTACTATTTTTTTTTTTAAATTAAGATTTTTTTTTTAAAGATTTTCTCCTTTATTGGATAGTCACATAGTAGAGCGAGACAGGAAAGTTGGGGAGAAAAATGGGGAAGACATGCGGCAAATGATCCGAGGCAGAGTCGAGCCGGGTCGCCGCAGGAAGGCCACAGCCTTTATGGTGCACGCGCTCTGACCGATGAGCCACCGGGGCGACCCAAAATTTTCACAATTTTATCCACAAAATGAGCTCATTTCAAATTTGATGGCTGCTACAGGTCTCAAAAAAGTTGGGACAGGGGCCTGTTTACCATGGTGTAGCATCCCCTCCTCTTTTTAACACAGAGTGGAGGCGTCTGGGCATTGAGGAGACAAGTTTCCTGAGTTTAGCCATTGAAATTTGATCCCACTTTTGTTTAATACAGGCTTCCAGCTGCTGGAGAGTTTTGAGTCTCCTTTGACAGACTTTTTGTTGAATTACGCACCAAATGTTCTCAATCGGTGAAAGATCAGGACTGCAGGCAGGCCAGTTCAGCACACAGACTCTTCTACTATGAAGCCCTGCTGTTGTTATAGCTGCAGTAAGTGGTTTGGCATTGTCCTGCTGAAATACACAAGGCCTTCCCTAGAATAGATGTCGTTTGGAGGGGAGCATATGTTGCTCTAAAACCTTTATATACCTTTCAGCATTCATAGTGCTTTTTAAAACATGCAAGTGTCCCACACCATGTACACTAATGCATCCCCATACCATCAGAGATGCTGGCTTTTGAACTGAACGCTGATAACAGGAGGGATGGTCTTTCTCCTCTTTAGCCTGGAGGACACGATGCGCATGATTTCCAACAAAAATGTCAAATTTGGACTCGTCTGACTACCGGACACTTTGGCACTTTGCTACAGTCCATTTTAAATGAGCCTTGGCCCACAGAACACGGCGGCGCCTCTGGATCATGCTCAACAATGTGTTCCTTTTTGCATGATAGAGTTTTAGGTGGCATCTGTGGATGGCACAGCGGACTGTGTTTACTGACAGTGGTTTCTTGAAGTATTCCTGGGCCCATTATGTAATGTCAATGACAGACTCATGCCGGTGAGTGATGCAGTGGCGTCTGAGGGCCCGAAGATCACAGGCATCCAGTAGAGGTCTTCAGCCTTGTCCCTTTCACACAGCGATTTTTCCAGTCTCTCTGAATCTTTTGATAATGTCATGCACTGTCGATGATAAGACCTTCAAAGCCTTTGCAATTTGACGTTAAGGAACATTGTTTTTAAAGTATTCCACATTTTTTTGACGCAAACCTTCACAGGTTGGAGAGCCTCTGGCCATCTTTTCTTCTGAGAGACTCAGCCTCTCTAAGACATCCCTTTGATGGCCAATCATGTTACAAACCTGATGCCAGTTAACTTAATTACTTGCTAAATGTTCTTTCAACTGATTCTCTTTATTGCTATTAATTGCTTTTTTCAGCCCTTTTTTGCCTGTGTCCCAACTTTTTTGAGACCTGTTGCAGCCAGAAAATTTGAAATAGGCTCATTTTGTGGATAATAATGTAAAATGTCTCAGTTTCAACATTTGAAATGTTATCTATGTTCTATTATAAATAAGATATTGGTTCTTGTGATCTGAAAGTCATTGCATTTTGATTTTATTCACAATTTACATTTTGCCCCAACTATTTCAGAATTGGGGTTGTATTAAAAGAAGGATCAGCATAATAGGTTCCCTTTAAGAAAGATATAGAGGCTCTAGAAAAATTCAGGTTAGAGCCACTAAGCTAATTCCGGGTATAAAAGTTGAAAGCTATGAGAAAAGGCTGAAGATCCTTAATCTCTTTAGTCTTAGGAAAAGGAGATTTAGGGGTGATCTGATTGAGGTCTTTAAATATGTTAAAGGGATTAACAAAGTGAATTATGTTGGATTCCTTCGGCCAAGTTTTGTTCGTAGAACTTGGGGTCACAAATGGAAGCTGACCCAGGTTAAATTTAGCACTGATATTAGGAAATATTTTTTCACCCAAAGAGTGGTTTCGGTGTAGAATAGCTTGCCTGACCATATTGTTGAGGCAGAAACCTTGGGAATTTTCAAGAGCAGACTTAACTTAAAGCTAGATACCATTGAGTCTTTGAGTATCTCAAGTGATATATTCACAATAGAAAAGGAAAAAAAAAAAACTGGCGAGCCTAGTTGGGCTGAATGGCCTGTTCGCGCCACTCATGTTACGTTATGTTATTTTACAAAAAAACGCTTTTTAATGCAATGGTGGGCAGCTGCTCAGCAGCATGAAGACACATTTTGTGAGGGCGCCAACTGAAATGAGATGTCAAATGTCAGTCAGACAAGCGTGACAGCATTTGATAAGAAAGGTTTGCCTATTTCTCAGCATGCTGAATTCTAACTCATAGCCTATGAGGTCACTTATACTGACACTTGGCTGATCAATGATAACCAGACCACTTGACATCTTACATTGACATTGACATCTTATTTTTTTCTGTGCCCACATACAGTAACTTCTGTGACATAACTTTAGTTGGGCAGAGTGCATATGGATTTAAAAGTATGTAGATAGTTGTGTGTCAGTGCATGCTGAAATGTGGGGTTAGTGTAACTGTATCTCAGTTTGTCTTTGCTGACCTGGTCTGTGTAAATGGCTCCTCTTTGTTCGTAGATTTCCATTTTGAGTCAAGTTTAATGAACTTGAAAATATATAAATGAGTGACCCCAAACATCGTTAAATTACACTGAGTCACTTCAAGTATTTTGCAAATATATAGCAAAACATATTAAGACCACAAGGGAAAAATAATCAGTCCAAATGTTGCATTTTTGTATATTTTATATATTATTATAATATTTATAATAATTTTTTTTTTTGATATTTTTTTCAGTGCTTTGTTTCTAAGATCGTTTTGAATTTTTAATTCATCATTTCTCCACAACGTGAAAATGTGACTGATCATTTTTCCATTGTGGTCTTCAAATGCGTTAAATGAATAAATGTATGTGTGGCAAACCCAGGAAGCTAAAGGGAAATATAGAGTTTGTTTATCCTGTGAGAAGGCACAGCATAAAACACACATGTAACTGACAGCAAATCCTCTGGTTGTTGCAAACAATCTGACACCTAATCCAGGGAATTCATGTCATCAGTCACTATTCCACTGATAATAAAACACATCAATTTGCACGGTATACCCAAAAAGCTTAAGGGAATTACAGAGTTTGTTTACCCCGTGAGAATTTGCTGCACAAAGCTCAGATGTGGACGGTACGGCAGTAACACCTTAACGAACAGCACTTCCTCTGGTGGTTGCACGCAATCTGGCTACTCATCCTGGGAATTATTGTCAGCAGCGGCTATTCCACTGAAAATAAAAAGATCTGAGGAGAAGTCAAGATGAAATTGTTTGGCAAACCAAAATGTATTTTTCCAATTTACCTGTTCTGAAGTATTTATAAACACATTTGCTTATTTAAATCTGCTACAGAAACATAATGGTTCTTAATGCAGCGCCTCTGAGGGCTCGAAGGTCACGCGCAGGCAATACTGCTATTCAACCTCATCTTCTACATGTGAAGATTGCTCCTCTTTTGATTTTCTGAATCTTTGAACTGTATCATGAAGTGTCAGTTGTACGGTCCCAAAATTCCATGCAATCACACATTGAGAAACTGTAATGGCTGTTAGTCTTTCCATCCCCCCGGTGCCAATTGCTTTGGAACATGTACAGTATGTTGACATCAATTTTGGAATTTATCAATATTTAAAACAATCATTACAGCATGTGAAACCTTTGATATTTTCTTGTTTTTTACTAAATGTTTTTATAAAATGCAACTGCATTGCTTCTCAACAAAGCAACTACACTGACAGTGAATGAAAACGCATCATTCTTATTTGGTTTGAAATAAACACGCCTCACTAATTTGTGATATATAATGCATTCTGTTGTGTTCATTTACTCTGGAAAATCCAATATGGCTGCTTCGCATTCCCACTATTGAGCAAATCTGGGATTTGCTTAATACCAAGATAAATTAATCTGTTGTAACATCAAAAGAATCTCTTTGGAATGAACTTCAAACCATATGGCACATGAAATTATTTAGTGAGGAAATAAAGAAATGTGTGACCACTATGCCTGAAAGATTAAATGCTGCAATCAAAGCAAAGGGTGCCAACAACAGATATTAACTTTTTATCCCTAAAATATACTATTAATTTTATATTTACTACATATTGTTAACTGTTTACTTATTTTCATCTATACAATCTAATACTGTATTAAATAAATACTTAAATTTATCTTCATTTTGTTAAGTGTATAATCATCATTGCACGCTACTGTCACTGAAAAGTTTCACTTTAAGGGGTTAAAAAGGTGCATCTTTGTCAAATGGATATAAATTAAATGGATTAAAATCGGACTTGTTTTTCCCTGACAAAAAGAACACAACATACCAGATGAATGAAGTGAAATTATTTTAATTTGAAAAAAAAAAGAGTGCATTAATTGAACAAAACTGAAATTTCCTAATTTTTTAAGTATACACCCCCCTGAGTCAATTCTTGGTGGAAGCGCCTTTGGCAACAATTACAGCTCCCAATCTTTTTGGGTAGCTCTGCACAAGGTTGGCGCACCTGGACTTGGAGATCTTCCCCCACTCCTCTTTGCAGAACTGTTCAAGCTGGGAGAGGTTTGTTGGTTTGCGCTGATGTACAGCGACCTTCAGTCATTCCACAAGTTTTCAGTTGGATTTAGGTCAGGGCTTTGGCTTGGCCATTCCAGCACATCCACCATGTTCTTCACAAGCCACTCAGTGGTAGCTTTGGCCTTGTGCTTTGGGTCATTGTCGTGCTGGAATATGAATTTTGGGCCCATTCTCAGTCTCCTTGCAGACTTCTTCAGGTTCTTCTCCAGAATATCCCTGTATTTGGCCCCATCCATCCTCCCTTCAATCTTGACACGTTCCCCAGTCCCTTTAGATGAGAAACATCCCCATAACATTATGCTGCCACCACCATGCTTCACAGTCGGGATGATGTTATTTTGGTGATGAGCGGTGTTGGTTTGGCATTCATGACAAAAAGTTTTATTTTGGTTTCATCAGACCACAAAACGTTCTGCCAGTTTGTTGCAGGTTCCCCAAAGTGTTCTTTTGCAAATTTCAAGCGGGCCTCCTGGTGGACCTTTTTGAGAAATGGCTTTTTTCTTGCCACCCTTCCATACAGGCCAGATTTGCAACATCTTTGATATACAACCCCAATTCCAAAATAGTTGGGACAAAGTGTAAATTGTGAATAAAATCAAAACGCAATGACTTTCAAATTACACCAGCCTGTATTTTATTCACAATAGAACAGAGATAACAGAGCAAATATTGAAAATTTTACAATTTTATCCACAAAATGAGCTCATTTCAAATTTGATGGCTGCTACAGGTCTCAAAAAAGTTGGGACAGGGGCCTGTTTACCATGGTGTAGTGGTCTCCATTGATGGACCTTTCGTTTAATTATGCGCCAAAAGTTCTCAATCGGTGAAAGATCAGGACTGCAGGCAGGCCAGTTCAGCACACGGACTCTTGGCTACGAAGCCATGCTGTTGTAAGAGCTGCAGTATGTGGTTTTGCATTGTCCTGCTGAAATACACAAGGCCTTCCCTGGAATAGATGTCATCTGGAGGGGAGCATATGTTGCTCTAAAATGTTGCCTTTATATACCTTTCAGCATTCATGGTGCTTTTTAAAACATGCAAGTGTCCCACACCATATGCACTAATGCATGCCCATACCATCAGAGATGCTGGCTTTTGAACTGAACGCTGATAACAGGAGGGGTGGTCCTTCTCCTCTTTAGCCCGGAGGACACGACACCCATGATTTCCAACAAGAATGTCAAATTTGGACTCAACTGACCACAGGACACTTTGCCACTTTGCTACAGTCCATTTTAAATGAGCCTTGGCCCACAGAACACGGCGGCGCTTCTGGATCATGCTCAACAATGGCTTCCTTTTTGCATGATAGAGTTTTAGGTGGCATCTGTGGATGGCACGGCCGACTGTGTTTACAGACAGTGGTTTCTTGAAGTATTCCTGGGCCCATTTAGTAATGTCAATGACAAAATCATGCTGGTGAGTGATGCAGTGGCGTCTGAGGGCCTGAAGATCACGGGCATCCAGTAAAGGTCTTCGGCCTTGTCCCTTATGCACAGAGATTTTTCCAGTTTCTCTGAATCTTTTGATGATGTTATGCACTGTCGATGACGAGACCTTCAAAGCATTTGCACTTTGACGTTGAGGAGCATTGTTTTTAAGGTATTCCACAATTTTTTTGCGCAAGCCTTCACAGGTTGGAGAGCCTCTGGCCATCTTTACTTCTGAGAGACTCAGCCTCTCTAAGACATCCCTTTTATGGCCAATCATGTTACAAACCTGATGCCAGTTAACTTAATTACTTGGTAAATGTTCTTTCAGCTGATTCTCTTATATATTAATTGCTTTTTTCAGCCCTTTTTTTGCCTGTGTCCCAACTTTTTTGAGACCTGTTGCAGCCAGAAAATTTGAAATAAGGTCATTTTGTGGATAAAAATGTAAAATGTCTCAGTTTCAACATTTGAAATGTTATCTATGTTCTATTGTAAATAAGATATTGGCTCGTGATCTGAAAGTCACTGCATTTTGATTTTATTCACAATTTACACTTCGTCCCAACTATTTCGGAATCGGGGTTGTAGTTGTATGATGCACAAGTTTCCCTCTGTTGGCCATAAAATCCTGGAGCTCTTTCAATGTTGCCATTGGATTCTTGGTAGCCTCTCTGACCAGTTCTCTTCTCTCCTGGTCATACAGTTTAGACGGACGCCCTGATTTTGGCAGACTGTGAGCGGTGCCATGCACTTTCCATTTCTTAATTTGGGTCTATCCCTCACCTGATGTTTATCTTTCCACAACTTTGTCACAGACGTCTTTTGCGAGATCTTTGGAGCCCATGCTTTTGCCTTTCAGTGAGACTGCTCTTGCATACTGAGGGACTATGGTAAACAGCTGTTTTTATTTGTGGGGGCATATTGCCATGGATAGGCCTGAAGCTTGGACCTAGTCCTAAATTGACTCAAAAAAGATGCAGCACTAAATAAAAACTGAAAAATACCATTGTCTATAAATTAGTAGGCCTACTCAACTGAAGCCCAGAATAAAATGGTAACTTTTCTACATTTCTTCAGGTTTCGGCGACTTAAAAAAGATGCGGTGCCTACAATTCAGTCAACGTCTGCAAGTCACAGTGCTGATCAAAAAAAGAAGTCAGCCTGAGAAGTGTAGGACAGCATTTGCGAGTGAGTAAGAGTAAGACCTGCCATACATTTATGTTTTGATAGGACATGGTTTCTAATTTCTGAATCTGTTGAAAGTTTGATGCAGGCTAATCATGCTTATAAGTCAAAGACTTCAGTTGATTGTCAAGATAATCCTGATCATCCCTGACCATTGCACATCCTGTTTATTAGCAGGAATTAAAAATTGGTTAATTAAGTGGAGGGCTACTGGCCACACAATCCCGTTAAACCAAGCTTTTCCCAAGAAATTATCTGGTAAGTAGTAAACAGGCAAATTATAACTTTTGCAGTTAGTGGATGATGCAATGAAAAAAGATTTGTCATTCCCACTCCCACTCCCACTCCCAGTGATGTTGCCGGATCCATGCCCAAGTGAACCAAGTGGAGCTGAACCTCCAGCCATGTCCAGTGGTGGAGGAAGTGCTGAAGTTCAGTACTTAAGTAAAAGTTCAGATAACCAGCAAAATATATACTCAAGTAAAAGTAGAAGTGCTGCATTAACAATCCTACTTAAGTAAAAGTAAGAAAGTACTTGCTTTCAAATGTACTTAAAGCATTAAAAGTAAAAGTACTTGCACGATAGGTTGTCTCATGATTTCTATGCCTTTATTTCAACAAAAAAATTGTTTGGGGCTGTGTCTTTTTAATTCTTTAGATCATCTCTGTCGGGTAAAATATAATCTGCAGAATTTAAAGTGTGAACTGTATCACAGAGGGTGAGCCTAATAAGTATGCTAACCTTTACAATAAACAAAAGTTGTTGCGGTAAAATTACTAATAATGGCATCTGTAGAGGCATAATTATTACTAGTAGCAACAACTGCATTATTTAATATCATTAAGCAAAACCAGTAAAGAAGACTGGTTGTAGTATATTCAAATAATTTATTTTATTATTGATCTATTCAATGTGGACCATTAGACTCTGTTGGCTTCATTATAGGGAAAAAAAACACAATGTATCCAGAGTTTGCACTACAGGCAAAAACTAGGCCAGTTAAAATAAGGCAGGTCTTGAGAAACAGAGAATGAAGGAGTTTGAAATAAGAATCTAGCCATTTGCCAAGCAGCCAAACCTTTTCGGGGGGGGGGTAACTGTAGCAGTACTTTAATATTAGGGCTGTAGTGAATGATCGAATGCTGATCCGTGTTTTAAATGGGGAACGATTTTAAAAGGAGACGCCAATATATTTCGGGGTGTTTTATTATTGATAAGGGGGTTTATAATATTAATACCAAATATTAATATCGCGCATGCATATGCTGCGTGTGCCATATCAACCCGGTGTGACATCTGTAGCATGGATTATCACGTACAGCAGCACGAGAAATTAAACTCGAAATTTTCTTGACTGAATGCTTGATGTTTTTACGCATCCGAATCTTTCTCTGGGTACCCAAACATCAGGGTAAGCCGAAAATGTACTGATTCGCCTACATTCGACATTGGAGACTGTTGCATACGGAATTCTTTCGCCCCTGCGTTTTTGGCCGATTCTGCTGGCCACTGCCTTATACCACGAAAATATATCTTATAACTTGAGCTGCCAGACTTTAGCACGGCGTCCCGCACTTCGAAATATCGCAGCCGCATTTTTAGTTTGTCTCAGCACGGATCTATTATTCTGTGATAACCACTGACTGTAACTACTCACGAATTATTCCATAAATCTCCGTGTTTTTGCGTGTAGTTTCCAGTTGTGATTGTATGTTTTCGTCCGCCTACATTTCGAGCAAGCATTGAATCTCTTCGTTTGAATGGAGATATCTTTTCGCCGCTGCATTTTTTAGAACAAGAGAGGCGTAACACTAACTGTGATCTTCCCTTCTTGTCAGGTCTGTCCGTTTGATGGCGCTAGTAGACTGAAAACGCGTCCAATGAAAGGGTGATCGGAATAATTCAACACATTGATGATTTTTTTTTTTCTTTCTTTCTTTCTTTTTTTTTTTTTTCGATTTTTTTTTTTTTTTTTATTTGTATAAATCAGCCATAAAAAATGGGAGTGTCACCCACTACACTAATAACATGAATGGGTGATACAGGAACTCATAAAATTTTATTTAATATCTTACGCTTTATTCTACCCCGATAAAATATGAGTCAGAGAAAAAACATTGTGAGAGTCCGAAGCACAATTTAAATGAGCAAAATATCTGACTCTTGTGTACACACAGACAGCAGAAAATCACCGCATTCAATCCTGAGATATCATAGTTGTTTCTTACACTCCTGGTCTGATAATATTTGATGGAAAGTCCAGTATCCCTGCTGAAAAAGTCAGAGAAACCATTAGGCATATTCTATTGGTTTCTAATGGTTCCTGGTGGTTTTGTAATGGTTTCTAATGGCTACTTATGTTTTCTTAATGGTTTGGTTTGTTTTTCTAATGGGATTCTATTATCTCCTACACAAATCTACAGGACTTTAACTGGTCCCTACTAATGGTTCCTACATGAGTCTAATGGTTCCTACAGGAGTCTTTATGGTTCCCACAGGAGTCTAATGGTTCCTACAGAAGTCTTAATGGTTCCTACAGGCGTTTCTATACCAGTCTAATGGTCACTATACAGTGGTCTAGTGGTCACTACAGGGTGTAGTGGTCTCTAATGGTTCCTAATGTGATGGAGGAACACAGATGTTATAGCCTTCTTTGGCGATCACATCTGTGTGATTTCTACTGGGTCCTTGTGTAGGCTATACAGTATGTTTGTAGATTGCAGTGTTCAGTGATTTCATTTAATACATTACAAGATCACCTTTGGCCTTTTGTGATTAAATTTGTGATTAAATCATATTTGGCCTTTTGTGATTAAATCATTGTTCATGACTCATCCATCCAAGAGGAGGGAAAAAAACACAACCAGATGGTTTGATGGTTCATGTTCTGAAAAAATTTAATTAAAATCACAAACTGCAATATGAGTTGTCACGCCTCATATGTCCCGTTCCCAATTCGGAGGGGAAAATATCCAAATACATGCACAATTACACATATGTATAGACATGTCTCTGGTGCGCAGTGTTAGGACTCTGTATAATTTCTGTTACAGCAGTAGGTTTCTCAGTATGTTTTTCTCTTTTAGGTTTAGATCCTAATGGGACCAGTTTTCTAATGGTTTTAGCTCCTAATGGAACCAGTAGCTTTCTAATGGTATTACATTCTAATGGGACCAGTAGGTCTCTAATGGTATTACATTCTAATGGGACCAGTAGGTCTCTAATGGTTTTATATCCTAATGGGACCAGTAGCTTTCTAATGGTTTTACATCCTAATGGGACCAGTAGGTTCCTAATGGTTTTACATCCTAATGGGACCAGTAGGTTCCTAATGGTTTCTTCTAATGGTTCCAATTCCCATTAGACCATTAGAAACCTAATGGTTCCAAATGGTTTTTTTTCTAATGGTATTCTACTGGATTTTTCAGCAGGGATTTTAACTCCAAAAATGTGATGTTTTCCGTGCGTTCTCACTGTTTCCCACTATATGTGTGGACCCACGCTATTGAATGTTCGGCAGAGGTACCGAGGTTGTCAGAGGCAACGCGGTTCTCGCAAATACCCTATTCAGGGGGCTCAGTCTCGGGATCCATGTTTGGTGAATCTGGTTTCGTTCGAATGCGACTGCCGCTTCCAAAGGTGCGCTCTGCCGTCATTGGAGGCCGGGATAGCACTAGCTGATTGGTTTAAACTTCCGAGGCTGCAACGCAACGCAATTTGTTTTGTGAAGGGAACATTTTAGCGAGAGATCTTTAAATGTAACGAGGTGCATTTTAGAAATGTAGTGGAATAGAAAGTACAGATAATAGCTGCAAAATGTAATGGTGTAAAAGTCAAAAGTATGCTCTATAATTTTTATTTAAGTAAAGTACAGATACGTGAAAAACGTACTTAAGTACAGTAAAGAAGTATTTGTACTTCGTTACATTCCACCATTGGCCATGTCCAGGGGTGATGGGAACCTGGCACCATGCTGGATTTCCAGTGTGCGGCGATCAGCGAGGGAAAAAATAAAATGCTAGATACATGCGTGCAGAAAGATCGCAGACAGTAGACCTAGATGGGCTTTGATAGACCACTCGCTCCCAACCAGTCCAAAGTATGGATGTATTATTAGAACTGGATACTGAACCAGGGCTGAGACGCACGCCGACCAGGGCTTAGCGGTCAAGCTGATATTGCAAGTCACGTGATGCCATGGGGGGCAAAAAGAAATTTTTCCATAGGGAACAAGTGAAAAAGACACTGAAAAATCCGTGAAAATTTTTTTTTTTGACTGCCACAAATGATCAATATATAATCTGTTGATTTTTCTCTTTTAAATCATTGGTGCCTTTTTCACGGCAATTTTTTTTTTATTCAGGCTACGTGAGCACCAAGGGGACCCTGTCTCTAAGCGCGTTCTCGTAAGCAGTGCAGCAGCTGCGTTCTTTGCTTGTAGCACTGGGCAGGAGATTTCGTGCTGTCAGCTTACATTATTACCAAGTCGGTAAAGTGAGCAGGTGTAACGACACCAATGTTTTCAGTTATTGTATTTGATGAATGGCTTTGTCATGTAGCGACTCAACTGCTTCATCTATCTTTTATGTAACGTTACAGAATATGCAGTTAGGTAGCAAAGGCTGTTCTTGGTTAACTAAGGTTGGATAAGGGGTGTATTCGGAAACTATTGAAGGACATTCTATAATTGTGCATGTAGCTCACACTTGCTTTGCTTTTTCGTATTAAGATGTTCAAGATGCACCTAAACTGAGTTGTATATTTCCATTACATTGAATATCCTACACCGATTCACAGTACTGTGCTTTGCTGCTTCATGTATGCTGGCTATGTACCTAGCAAGTTGCATGAACTACGTTCTTATGTGCACCTTCAGCACGGTATAAATTCAGCCCAGAAAACTGCACAGCTAATCATTTATTTACCATTGCATGCACATTCTTAATTATTAGAACAATAGCAGATGTGCATACTTGATGTTGTAACTTTTCAGCAACTTTTAAGATAAGACACAAAATATGAAGTATTATTTTATGCATGTGCCGAACTTGCATGACAGCACTGCACAAACAGAGACAGTATTTGTAGTTCAGCCTTTATTAGCTAAAAGTGTTGATTGGGTTGGAAACGCTTGACAAGATGAGATGTGAACAACACACTGTTAGTGAGCAGCATCAGTGTATGGGAGTGATGCTGCGGAGATTCGCTGATGTGGCTGAACTCCAGTCCCAGAAGAAAGAAACAGATGAGAACGAAACGAAGATCGACTTTATGTATACTGTATAACTGGGCTGCTGATTATGTGAGGACTTTGAATGTACTAATCCTGTATAGAGCTCCAGACCCCACGTGACTTGTTTTGTTTGGACCGCCATTTTGGCAGTAAAATGGCCAGCACCGCAGATTTCAAGCCTTCTGAGTTCACAACTCACTTTAATTCGAACGACGTTGGACTTAATGTCGAAAAACTAAATAGGTTAAATATTACAGGCCCTTATCATGCCCCCGGGGTGCGTTTCAAAAGTATCTCCACCAAACAGGACGTTCCAGACCTGCAGTATCCCGACACATACAACTACCTGATCAACTTTCCATCGTCCTACTCAGGGGAGTCTTTAAAGGCATACAAAAGCCTTGAGGGTTACAAATGGACGCAGTCTGGCTTTGTGATGAATATTCAGCTGTGGAATCTACCAGCAAAGAATTGCTGTATCATCACTGGTAGGGTAAGTGTCACATTATCCCAGTGAATGGGCAGTGTAGCATAGCTAGTTAGTAGGCTAGGTAACGTTAGCTTGGCTAGCTTGCCCATTTTCTGATCAGTGTGTGTCAGACTGATCTGTAGCTAGACAAGTTGGCTAACTTTTTCTTATTTTATAGGTGAATCACTCCCAAAGACTTAATGACCCTCAGTTAAAGCCATGGGTGGTGGTGAGAAATGATAGGGTGGTCTTGGGAGCCCACTGCAAATGCAGAGCTGGACTTGGTGAGATCTGCTCCCATGTGTCAGCTGTGTTGTTCGGCATATGGCAGCATAACAATGGATGAAAAGAAGAGATTGCTGTAACATCTAAGAAGTGCAAGTGGGCCACCCCAAGTGCTATCTCTTCTTTTCCTCAAGGATTCCCTGTCAGGCCATATCACTAGACTTGGCACCAGTCTACAATGCATCACACTAATGCAGTGTTTGAAGAGCTTTGAAACAGTGGTTGAGTCAATGCCAAAATAATAAGCCAAAAAGTCAAAGGACAAGTTCATTCTAAGCTTCATGTCCTTGCTTGCCTTGCTGCTAAAACTATGTCCCCTGGGAGCAAATAAGATGAAAAATTTACTTTAAGCTTCATTAAGGCTAACATATACTGCTGAAAAACTAGACTTAAGTTTAAGAGAGAGGGCGCCACAATATGAAAAATTGTCATCCGTATTGAATATGTTGATAAACCAGTGAGAGTAATAACCTTTTTATCATTGTTTTGTGGACTCATTCATTCAGTGTAATCCTATTCATTCTTTCCTTCAACAACATATTATCAGTCCTCAGAGCTTGGCATTCTTCCTTAGGAGACTGGACGCGTTTCTCACTGGTTTCAGTGCTGCATGGTGGAGTCGCTGGATCATCCTCATCATTGAGAGCAGGCTGGAGATCATTTTCAGGTTCTTTGTGGTTAGATTCCTGAGATTTGGTCTGCAGTAGGATGCTTGCTGCTGTCTTGGGGACAATCGGTTGGAATTCTGGTTAAAAGACAAAAAGTCGTATATTAAGATGAGTAACAGGGGGAGAGAGAGAGACTCAGACATAATGTTGATGAAATTCATAGCCTCCATAGAAAACCCTATAGAAAAGGCCAGGTCTATAGGCCTGGTTAGTAGGTAAAGGGCGCCATCTGGTGATGGATCAAAAAATTTTTACCTCTTTCCAAGAGGGGAAGCCACTGTGATTACAGAATGCATGTTTTTTTTTTTTGTTGTTGTTGTTGTAGCCCTGCAATCAAAAAATGTGGTATTTATAATGGCAGTCAACGGGACAAAAATGTCCACTAAGGGCACTCAATTTTGAAATGTACATAGAATTAAGCTTCCTGGACAAAAATCATGTCATTTGAGGTTATACAGTGAAAGTTATGGGCAAAAATGAGTGAAAATGCCCCTCTTTGGACAAAAATGTCCCTAAGGCTACCTACAATGAATAAGTCTCAAGACTTTTTGGTTTATAATTTTACCAAGTCCATGATAGTAGGACATTGGAGTTGAACAGGTTAAGGAAATCTCTTCCATGTGCATATGAAAAGTAACTTTGAAAAGACAGTTTACATTATTGAAAGTACAATAAATAGTCTGAGTAGCAGGCCAACATGCACTTCACCTGGGAGGGACGGCTTCAGCAGATAGATTTGCCTGCTCTATTTTTCTTAGCTTTGTTTTCTGTCTGCTGTGGAAAACCTCCAATCTCATTTTTCTTCTTCTCTTCTCTGGAGATTGAAGGTAGTTGAAGATCGATGGAATGTTATCCGGAGACAGCGGATTGTCACTCTTTCTCCCTACAAAGTAAAAAGAAACATTTCAGTAACCAACTGGGTTCTTCTTAGCTACGTTGGCACTTGCTAGCTTAGCTTGTAAAAAACATTACTTTGTTAGGCCCGCAAATTCCATGCCATGATTCAACTTGCTTTATATTGATGTGATCAGAACCCGTAATTATAGCCTGTTAAATAAGCACGATACTAACATTAGCAAGCATTGTATCCTGTAGCGAACTTGCCTGATATGAAGTGGTCACCGCACAAGCGGAAGCCTATGGCTGGGGGTTCCATCCTTCAGTCTGGTTTTGCTTGCTCCTAGCTCTTTTAATCGCGCTGATCCGCTTATCTCGTCTCTCTGGATCTTTGGGAATGCAGTAAAATGATACACCTTTCTTTTTCCCATGCCGATTTGTGCACCCTGGTGCACAACAGTTATTAACCATGTTGATTTTTTAAATATTTTTACTGCCACGCAAAAATCTGCCAATTATTGCCAAAATGGCAGCGCCTTCAGTTCTCTGTTGCATGCCGGGACTGCGTGATGTCAACTCCCGGAGCTCTAAAGGGGAAGGGAAAGAATTCCGTGTTCAAACTTGACTAATATCGAATGAAATCAGCACTTTTTCGGCTTACCTTGATGTTTGAGTACGCAGAGAAACATTCGGCTTGTAAAAACGTCATGCATGCATTTAGTCAAGAAAATTCAGAGTTTAATTTCTAGTACTGATAAACGTGGTAATGGCATATAACGGCAGCAGCTGTGTTACTGATGACACACAGGGTTGCGAGGGCATGCGCAGCATATGCATTTGCGATATTAAATATTAAAATTCAATTCTAATGAATGGCGTGTGCACCCTGCAAAGGATTGGCCAGCTGTCTAGGATGGGTCCCTGCCTTTCGCCCAGAGTCAGCTGGGATGGGCTCCAGTTCCAGGTATAGAGAAAGGATGGATTTAATGTGCTTTGAGCATACGTATGCTTATTTCATTTAAACAATTCGAACAATCGTGAAACACATGCATTGAGTTGATTGAATAATTGCTGACAACGGCAAAGGAACGTGAATATGCCACTAAATCTCATGCTGAATGCGTGAGAGTTGGCAACTGTGTCTACGGTAGCAAGTTGCATGCATTCTACATTGCTGTGGGCATGGATGTGCAGTAGTCGACGCAAGTTGTGTGCGTTCATGTATAAATGTAAGTTAAACTTCTTTGGTAGAGAACAGACACTGTTAATATAAGTTGCCTACATTGTATCCTTACACTTAAGTGTCATATGTTTTGCAATTCTTGCCGTTTGTGAATGTTTGCATGTTTTTATATCATTCGCGGTGGATGCAATGTAGTCGTACTACAAAATGCAGTGTTTTATTTCGCCACTAGATGACATGATTACCCACATAATGGTTCTTTTTGTTAATGTGTCGCCCGTTGCCTGATTGGGATGACCATTATACACGTCATTTATATAATGAAATAGTGTAGTAACCCTTCGAGGCAGATAAGGCCAATTCATCTCATATGCAAACCATAATGTTTAGGCTTAATTAATCCAGTTTATCTTCCATTCTTGACACCATTTACATCGACCGCCCAAACCGTTCCCAGAGAGTGATGTTAAAAAAAGTCAGTTCACACCAGAGGTGGGCAGCGAGGGCCGTATCTGTCCCTGGTTTTCACACCAACATCTGGCCTTTAATTAGTTTATTATCTAAATTAGCCAAACCATTTATGAAATCTGACATTTCAGGCGCATTTCTTTATTTTATCATGAATGACCACCAAAGACTGTTCTTGTCTCTTTTCATAAAACATTTTTATTTGATCTAATCATTGCGTAAATCTATTTATTTGTGTATGCAATCAATGAACTCAATTAGTCAGGGTAATTGATAGAAATAAAAACCTGCATACACACCGGCCCTCCAGGACCGGGATTAATCGCCCACCCCTGATCTACACAATGCTGAGCTATCAATAGAAGCCTTTGCCGTATTAGACAATGGGTCTGAGCAGATTGTCATCCGGCCATTAGCAGTCATTCATTCATTCATTCATTCAATCTTTATTTCAACTCCAAAATTAATTGAGGGCAAGCCCTCATTTTCAATGACATCGAGCACATACATTTAAAAGCAATAAATACGATACATTAAAGTACAATACAATAAATGGAAATTAAAATTCAAACTGTGCATTTAGTTAACCCTTTGAGCGCCGAATAAATTTTCAAGGAATTAAGGGTCCTATCTTACGCCAGAGTCCCTAAACCCATTATTTGGGGATTTAGCATTGCGTAAGAGGCGTTCCCCCGCAAAAGTTGCTATCTTGCACACCTGCCTATATCCCTAAAACACCAGCGCTACCCGTTATATTATGCATAGGCGTGGTTTGGGTGTTACGCCAGTTAAACCAATCAGTGTGCCAGGTGCCATTGCCTTTAGGAGCAGGCTACGCTATCCCAAATCCTCAAACCGAAACCCGTGATGGAGAGAGGAAGGTCGCCACGTTTCTCTGAAGACAAAGTTAAATTGCTCGGGCATGAGGTCAAATCCAGACAGGGGAGGATCTGTTTTTAAGTTAATCATGAATTGTATTATTTTATTATTATTATTATTATTTTATTTGACATTGACATATTGTTTAATGTTTGGTATGTAATAATAATAAAAAAAACATCAAGCCTACCCCTTTTGTGATGGAAACTTTAAAAAAAAAGAAAAAGAAAACAATGCGTTTCCATGCACTTCCAACTCCCTCTCCCGTCTGAAATGAAGCATAGAACAAAATCCCATTTTAGAAAAATAAAATTAGGTATATGCACTGGCACTCAGCGACGTAACTTTTTTCCAGAGAGAGCAGCATTTCAGAACTCTTAAGCGAATGAAGGTAATTTTGGTAACAAGTACGTGGTTTCGTTCGTTTACATTTTCCAATCGGACAGCAGTTCTATTTTTTAAAGCAAGTTGTGTGACCGTGCTGCAAAAACAGTTGTGCGTACTTGTCGCCGAAATTACCTTCATTCGCAAGAGAGTTCTGAAATGCCGCTCTCGCTGGAAAAAAAATTACCGTTGCTGAGTGCCAGTGCATAGACCTATTTATAATTAAATAATTTTTCTGTACTGAATGTAGCCCATTATTTTGTCGCTGTTAGATCGCATGGGGGAGAGAAGCCGTGTCTTCAATTGCCACTTGATTATTCTTGAATTGGAAAACGTGTTAATAAAGGAAAACCATCTAGAATTATCCAGGACTAATTGTAGTCAATAAAGGGATGGATATTTTCCCCCAAATTTTCAGGTCTAGCGCCAGCCCTGATATTATATATAATATATATCAATAATATATATTATATATAATAATCATATACTATTATAAAAGCGGAAAAAATGATTGATACAAAATACAAACAATATAGACTTACCTGAAAGGCCCAGGTAGCTGGTGCGCTGGCAGTACACGCGTTCTGGGCGTCTTCTATTATTTAACTGGCGATCAAGGCGATTTAGTACTATCTCTGCCATTTTCTCAGGGGTTCAACTGAGGCTAAAGCAAGGTGGCTTTTTATTGGCGAGTTAATTCGGGCAGTGGAGCCGCATGTGCACGTCCACATGTGTCCTAGTGGACGCGCATTGAAGCCACCTGGGCGCGCTCTTGTAAAAGCCCAAATGGGTAGCAGGTGGTTTGAGGACCCGCTATACGCTTTCCCTAAAGTGTGTGGTCAAGATAGCAATTGTAGGGAAAGCACATAAACACTCCCACGGGCACACCTCCAGGCGCAAATAAGGGAGTTGGCATAATGTATAGCGGGTAGTGTGGCTGCAAGATACCGTTTAGGGATAGTGGAAGCTGCTAAATGCGTAATTCACGGGTAGCGGGTAGTGGCAACGGGTAGGGCAGTGTGAAAGATAGAGCCCTAAGAATGTAATTTTCCTGAGCTGGTGAAAACCCATCATGTGTCTACTTGTTTAAAAGAGCTCTTTTAAACAAGTTGCCACATGATAGGTTTTCAACAGCATCTGGTTTTGATATCTTACATCATTGGGCAACTATAGTTGCCTATGACGCTCAAAGGGTTAAAACAACTGCAGGCTACAGTGGAATGATTTTTGATGAGAGATTTAAACTGACTAAAGGGCACTAAACTAAGTGTTGAGTTTTAGAGTTTTTTTTTTTTTTTTGCAAGGTTTTCCACATATCAGGAGCACAGAGGCTAAAAGCTGATTTCCCAAATTCAGTAGAAACTCTTGGAACTTTCAGTTTAAGGCAATCATTGAAACGAGTACTATGAGGTCCAGAAGCCCACTCTAAAAGCGATGTAATATAATTTGGGCAACTACCAATTATGGCTTCATAAAGAAATAGTTGCCAATGTAATTCTCGTCCCTTTGATGGGGGAACCACCCAACTTCATTATATAGAGCACAGTGGTGAGTATTATAACTGTCACCAGTAATAAATCAAATGACCTTTAGAGTGGAAGCCATTGCATGTCTATAAATGACATCTCCATAATTTAACAAGGACAGTAAAACTGCTTCAACGACTCTTACTCCTAATCTTTGGCAAGTTTGCTCTGTTCCAATGTAAAAATCCAATCTTTTGCCACAATTTACTGGCAAGAATGCTCACGGGGTGTTTAAATGTCAGTTACTCATCTATCCAAGGTATTTATTTTCTGATGCTCTATCAATAACAATCCCAATCCCAATGTTATTGGTATATTCAAATCATAGTAGACAATTTTTTGGCTTTTTGAGAACAACATCCATTTGGTCGTGCTGGCATTAAGTACCAATTTAGGTTATTCAGCGTATCTTGCAATCCATTAAAATCGAGTTTCAGATTCTCTGCGGCTAGTTTACTGAATCAGCAATGCAATATACAATCATGTCATTCGCATAAAGGTGTGCTTGACAACCATTTAGAGATGAGAAAATGTCATTAATATGGATGGTGAATAAAACAGCGCCCAGGACTGATCCCTGAGGAACTCCTTTTGAAATGGGTAAAAACTCTGACTGTGCAATAGCTGCCTGTTTTCACGCATTTAAGTCTCTCAGTTAGGTGACTTTGAAACCAACTACACGCATTTGCATCCAAGCCAATAGTGCTTAATTTGTGCAAAAGAAGAAAACTGATCCTGCTACAAACAACAGGGCAGCACAGTGTTTTCTTTTGTCCAGGGCGGGACACTAGATCATTAATTTCAAAAGTAGTAGCTGAAGTCGTGCTATGCCTTTCTCTAAAACCTGACTGGTGCCTGCTTAATACAGAGTATTTTGAGAGAAATGTTTTAAGTTGATTATTTACCAATAATTCAAGGATTTTTGCTGGGCACAATTTGGAAATTGGTAGATAATTATTAAGGTCTGTCCTGTCTCCACCTTTATGTAATGAGGTCACATGGGCTGTCTTCCAGGCAGTAGAAATTATACCGGTTGACAGAGAGAGGCTGAATATGTATGTTATTTGTTGTGAAATTAAAGCTGCAGCTAATTTGAGGGGAAAAAAGGATCCAATGTATCCTCTCCCATTGATTTCCCTGCATCAATAGATTGTAATGCTTTTAAAACAACATTATTAATGAAGGGCTGAAAGTAAAAACTGGAGTCATAATCCACAACATGTGCATGGTCATATCCACCAAGGGGAGGGACTTAATTTTTTTCCAATAGATGATCAATATTGGAAAAATGAGTATAAAAACACCTTCATTTGGCCCAAGAGCCAGAGACACTCCCATTGCAAACAGTGCGTAATGATGTGGTCCAACAGCAGGGGGCCTCAGTCTCTTTTAAAATATCACCAGCATGCGCTCCGGATCAAGGTACAAAATCCATCACGGGTTCACAGCTGAGGAACTGGGCCTATCCAAACACAGTTGCCCAGTTAAAACACTTGTGCAAAGATACCAACACCTGCAGGGGTGATCGCTCTTACCAGTGGATAGAGTATGTCCGCTAGTGCTCATCGGCTCCAATTTGGCCTACCTGCTAATCCCAACATAACCTGTGAGATTTGGACCTCCTTGAGGTCCGCTAGCAGTCTGCACACGACCGGGATGGGCCTTCAAGGTCCTGCCCCCCCCCCCGGCTCATCCTTCTCCTGAGGATCAACAGTGCTCCTTCACTATGTACCCTGACCTTCTCCAGCATGTAGAAAGGTTGTGGAAAATCAACATATTACCTTATGTCAATACAAAATCTGTCATACACTCTAAGGAAGATCAGCAGACCCTTGAACTACTAGAGCACTACCAAGATGTGGATGGCGTGGATAGATATGCGACACCTCTCCACCACTGCAGGGATAGTCCCATCTGGAAAGCACCCAAGGCTGTGCTACTTCCTCTGCGATGGAGTACAGAGCACCGAAAAGCTAAGGATGTGAAGGAAGCAGAGACCTACAAGAAGTGCAGAAACTTGAACTAGCTGGTTATGTCACACAGCTTTCCCCTGAGATGGTGAATTCATCCGGTGACTCCTGGTATTTCCTACATCATTTGGTTAATCACAGTAGCAAGGCTAGGCTCATCTACAACTGCTCATACCAATATGAGGGACAAGCTCTAAACAGCCAGTTGCTGACTAGTCCAATACTGGGACCCTCTCTGCTCCGGGTCCTCCTCTGCTTCAGGGACCACACAGTAGCGATAAGTGGTGACATCAAAGCAATGTTTCAGCAAATTCGCCTGCTGCCGGAGGTCAAACTATTACATCACTTCCTGTGGGAGGGAGGAGGTTTACAAATGGCAGGTCCTCCCACTTGGAACAACATGCAGGCCCTGTTACGTTACGTACGCACTCCAGAGGCATGTAAAGGACAACAGTCAGGGCAATGAAGACATCCTGGATATAATTTAGACAATTGTTTGCATGGTCTCACCTCTGCTGATGAAGCGAGGAACCTCATTGACTGAATGTGAGAGCTACTATCAGCTGGAGGGGTTGAGGTAAGACAGTGGGCCAACAATAGTCTAGCTGTAGTGGTGCACCTTCCTGTGGAAGTCAGAGCATCCAGTACAGAGCTGTGGCTCTCCCAACATACTCAGCGTCCTGAGGAGCCTGCCTTAGGTCCCCGCTGGATCTGCCTCATTGACCACCTTGGATACAGACATCACCTTATAGAATACTCCAAACCAACATTGAAAAATATCTATTGGGTGATGGCATCTCAGTACGACCCACTTGGATATCTCATACTGTACTCTACACAAGAGACCGACTGAATAATACAGCCTGCATGGCAAATCTAAATGGTTACTTTACCCAGCTGGCTAACTTACAGTGTTGTGACTGACGTTTATTCTTGTTAGCTAACGTAATGGGAAGCCAGCCATGTTATAATGAAGCTTCCTATAGGTTAGCGAGTTATATTTCATGAATCATTATGAAACAGTAAAGTTATCGTTATTAGATGCAGGCCATATTTTTCAGGCGCTCCGCTCGGGGTATTGTGGGAAGTGCGCAGTCTAGTACTTACATGTAAGTCTATGTTCAGTACTAACTTGTCGTTTACGTTTCTGTGCCATCCTTCTCTGTCCTGCTGTTAAAATTGGTGCTGGGATGTCCTGACGTGAAGCTTCTGGAGCAGCAAATATACTTGGCACTGCATGTGTCTTCAGAAGCAATTTCGAGGCAAATCCACTTTCATATTGGTTCATGTTGATGAAATTGTCTCGGTGAAAGTGACTGCTACAAACACGAGCTTGAGCATCTTTCACTTTCTCTATTGGCCGGCCATATTTCGCCAGCCATTACCTTCGAATCTGTGGCTTACTTAGTTTGGAGGGCAAGGTAAAAAAAATGTGCCCATTTCAGGTTATCTCGGTCGGACACCTGTCAATACTTTGCAATATAATAAATAGCATTTTTAGCCCACAAAAGAGCGAGCAAGCTTGACAGCACAAACCGAACTCGTACTTGTCAAACGAAGGGGGCAGCGTTGCTTGTGGTTGGCTTGGCCTCGGAGGCTATACACATGTGTGACGTCAGGTATCCTAGATCTTGTCACATGACCACAACATGGCTGCACACTGGCGCTTTACAATTTTCGACAAATAAACCAAAATCAGGCGATGTAGTGGAGTTGAACCAAAAGCAAAATACTGACACAGTAATTGGGGTGGATATTTTTATTGATTCCTTCAATTTCAAGATGGGTGAACTATTCCTTTAAACATGGAGAGTGGCAAGCAATGTAAGTTGTTCCCAGCTAGCCCTAAAATTTGGTGCAGATACAAACAAAACTGGAAGGTTGTAAAAGGAAAGCATTAGGGTGGACCACAGGAGATGTCAAAGCATCAGGACGGAAAACTCAAAGCAATATGCCTTGAAAATAGAAAATGCACGTCAGTACAAATGGGCAAAAACAGGAGTCAATGTATGTGAGAGAGCTGTGAGAAATAGGCTGAATTAAAGAGGATTTGCATCCAGAAAAGCTAACGGAAAACCACCTAAACAAAAGAAAGCAAGGTTATAGTGGGCTAAAGAGAAGCAATCATGGAGTGAGGGTGATTCGATGAAAGTGATATTCATTGATGAATTATGAAGGCGAAGATACTGGAAATTTTATTTTGTGTTGTTCTAATGGAACATATAAAGACATCTGCCTGAAGAATAACAAGCAAATTTCCCCATTAATTTATGACACAGGGCTGCATGTCAGGTAAACGACCAGGGACAATGGCTATCAGTACCTCAATAGTCAATGTGCAGGTGCACATCGTGATTTTGGACAATTTTCTGATTCTGTCTATAGAAAATAGGTTTACTGTTGATGGAGTCACTTTTCAGGATGGCAATGCATTTTGCCACAGAACAAAGAGAGTAAAAGCTTTTCTTAAGGAAAGGCAAATCAACTCAATGACACAGCCAGCCAATAGTCCGAATCTCAATCCAGTTGAAAATTTATGGTTGAAATAAAAAAAAAAAAAAAAAAATGTCTATGACAAGGCCCCATCCAGCAAAGCTGATCTGTCAACTGCTATTTGAGAAAGTTGGACCCAGCGCGATGGAGAATATTGTTTTTCATAAGTAAAGTTCACGCCTCAAAGAATTCAGGCCATTCGACCCGCACCCTCTCAGACCAATAACCAACTAATCACTCTCCTCAAAACTTGCGTCCACCATGTAGCCCTTGTCTATGAATTCCTCTCAAAAGATAATGAAATAACTTTGTAACTGAAAGATAAAGAGAAACAGCTGACGTGGTGATGTCGAATCATCGTCGAATCATCGTCATTTTCAATATCTTCCGTGGCTCTGAGCTGGTCTTCACTGTCCATATGACATACACTTTAGGCAAATTCACATTTCCCCAGAACAACTTCGTCTCGCACCACTTGGCAGCCAGCAGAGTGTGTCTCAACCGTCTCATGGCTTTGTTTTCTTCCTGCATTACAATAAAAGCCAATGTATACCATAAGTAAAAAAATGGTATACATTTTAGTACATGTAACGTTAAAACAGCATTTTAACCACTTGGCGCTTGGAGCCGTGTTTACTTGCGAACAATCCATGAACGATAGCTCATGTGGGTCGTGTTTAACAGGGCAGCAGTGAGTGCTCCCGTGCGTGCAGGCCCAGATTATTTTCACTGATGGTCGTTGGCGTTATGGGTGATAAGAACTGTGCTGTTTAGCATCTAAACCATCCAAACACTGACTTGAGTTCATGCGATATACGATAAGGATGCATTCAATTATGCTATATACATCTTTTACTTACAAAGAAACAGATTGCGAGGTGACAGAATGATGGCGACATGAAAAAAAAAACCTTACATTAAAAATTCTTGACAGTATGGTAAGTTTGGAAGCATGGTTCGATGCACAATGGAATCTCATAACTCACGCACATGTAGCGTGACTCTTTCCTTACACCGTTCTTGGCGCAAATTTCCCAAGATTCGCACAGTCTCAACTTTTTCGCAGTCGGCGGGTGCGAACTAGCCAGTTGATCGCTGCGATCAACACCACTCATACTGAAGTTGTTATCAACAATACAACGCGGTTTCACCATTCGCTCACCCTGACGATTCCTCTTCACTGTTTCGCACGTGTGGCCCGCGGGTCGACAGCATCTTCACAAGCTTTTTGTCCTGCCACAGCAGGACCAGCATCAGTTCGTTTGGCTGTCACCATGTGATCACAGCGAAAATGAATGAAACAAAATTTACAAACTGAAAGTAATGGAATGTATGCACGTTACTTCTTACATCACCTAAGACCAATCATAATGTCACATGAACTCAAACCATTGTCTGTGTTTAGATGCAGTGCAAAAAGCATTCATGATAACAGTTCTGCGTGTTTAGATGCAAAGCGAGCAACGTGATAAGACGGCTCCGTGACTCGAGCCGTTGGCAGTAGTACGAGTACACACGTTTCCAGGCAAGTTCGATAGGCCAACTGATGAGAGATCGGGCAGGCTTGAGTATATATATATGTATAATGTATATACACGGGAAACAAGTGGTTAATAGAAGTCACTAGACTAATGGGCCCCTCAGCACAGCAAGGATTCGGGCTTCAAATCAAGTATTCTGGTCCTTTAAATATGACACATATGCACAAATGGAAGAATTTAAGAAGAGGGCACATACGTTTCTTCACAGCACTCAACAAAGTGGATGTAAGTAATCATCATCTATGGGTGGAATTAAGTGTTTGATTTTGGACACAGAAATACATATCTTGTCGTTTGTTCTGAGGTAACATGGCAATGTTTTTGGCATACCTTCATTTCATCCAACACTGTGTTGTTGGTGGCATACATCATCTGCAGCTCTGGATCAAACCCCTCATTTTCTTTCAGATAGACTCTATTGGACAGGAGCTTGCAATCTCTCAGATCCTTCTCCAGACCCTGCAGAGCAGCAAAATAATTATTATAAAGTATCCATTTGCCACCTCATAAATGGGTACGAGCCTTCATACTCCTACATGAATGGGAGTGAGGCAAATATGAACAAACAAGCTTTTGTTTACTATATAGCTCCACCAGATTGTAAATTGGAATGGAAAAGTATCCTCTTTCCATTACTCCAAATTCAGCATTTTTTGAACGACAGTCATTACATTTGAGGAATTTGACAACCTACACATAGCTAAAAAGTGCATTTTTAAAACCTTTCATCATATTCTCACAATTCTCACATGCTAAGGAGTGAGTTGTTTACTTTCATTTAATTAATAATACATGGTGAAGTTACACAATTCAATGTAGCTTGGCTGCACATACTTTCATCTTTTTCATACCTTAATTTCTTGGTCAGTCAACATGCTCTTCCACCTCAATTGATTCAAGACTTCTCTTACTAGTGAAAAATAGACATAACATCATCTAAAAAAAAAGCTGTCTTGCGCACAAATATTTTTGAATTTCTTTTAACAGTGTTGTTCATGCTCTATATTTCTACATTAGACTACTGTATGCAAAATATTACAGAAATAGGAAATTTATCCATAACTACGCTGGTATCACAATGCCTTCACCAACTTCTAAAATCACTCTAGTGGCATGGAATGCCCAACTCATCGTGAAATAGTGTAAAAGTAGGTGAGAGCATTACATAGCACTTACACATTCGGTTGGGGTACTTTCTTGCAGCCACAATCGAAGTCTCTATCAGTCCACTCGCCTACAACTCCAGCACAATGGAAATGAATCCAGTTCCTGCAGTTTTTACACTGCAGCCATTGATATTCTTTATGTTCTGAAGTAGAAATCTGACTTAAACAGATAAATGACATAAAAAGCCTTTTGATACTTAAAAGTTAAACGGTTACTAATTTGTTAATAATGTCAATCTTGTGCATGTGGTTTCATTTATAACTTCAAATCACTTACTGAGCACAGTTAACTTATAACTTACTTGCTTGTCCCGACCACACGCTGATACATGCAGGCCCTTATCCTCCATGCAATGCAGTGACAGTTGGAGTCCACCTCATTCTCTTCTGCATTCTGCAGCCTGGCCTCTTCTCTTTCAATTCTCTCCAACTCATCTTTGGCTCCAGGTGGCCTGTCTATGCAGGGGAACGGGACAGTGAAAGTTATGTAACTTGTGGGTTCGACATGCACTTGTAAACCTTACAGCAGGGGTCGCCAACCCTGTTCCTGGAGAGCTACCATCCTGTAAGTTTCTGCTCTACCTCCCATTCAGCACTCCTGATTCAACTAATTAGCTACTTAACAAGATCATGAGCTGGGTAATTAAGTGGCTAATTAGTTGAATCAGGTGTGCTGAATGGGAGGTAGAGCAGAAACCTACAGGATGGTAGCTCTCCAGGAACAGGGTTGGTGACCCCTGCCTTACAGTAACTATTGGTCAGAAATGCTAATTATAATTAGTTAATTCACTAAAACACTAAATCCCCAAAAATTCTCAAAATGTCTCGAAGCTTTTTTTCTTTTTTTGTTGCACGTGCAACCATGAGGTGCGCGCAGCGGTCACTATCTGAAATGCTCCAGGTGAACAAAAGTGATAAATAAAAATTTGGAAAAATCTCAACGACAAATCATCAGCCAAGGATTAACTAGGTCTATCTACCAATTTTGCGTTTTCGAGGAAATTGCGATTAAAGATTTGGTATTAAAAATATCCCCTTCAGGTTTTTCTGAATTAACAGATTTTTTGCTCTAAACAATTAGAATACAATGAGACTAAACTGTGCTAGTTTACATACCCCTATTAGTCTGGCAACATTGAATTCTGGGTACCCAATTTTGCAGATAAACCATTGTAACTTTAGAATTCATAAAATTCCAGTGTTACTTTGGTCTATCTGCAGATTATACGTTTTAAAAAATATGGAAATTAATTAACCGTCTCTTAAAACCACATTTTAAAGAAACCCCAATGTTCATTAACTAATACTTATGAAACAACCTTTAAACACTGTCACAGTAAAAAAGGAATACAAGATTAACACTTTGTAGGCCTTTTTCAACATGACCCAGTAATGAGAGAGAAACATTCACATGTGAATGATCTCACATCAAGGAAATATGAACATTATAACTGTGAACAACTTAAAGTATATAAATAATGTAAGTTTTTGACTCTGCCAACTTCTCTGATTGATCGAAGCCTTTGGATCATTCTTCACTTTGATCTGCATCAAAAAGGTAACCTTGAACTCAATTTACATGATTAACTTGACAAAACATAATTTTTCAGCAAATCATGAGTTTCAACAAATAACACTCTGTTCAATCTGACTTCTCAAAGCCCTCACCTAAATGAGGAAATGCAACAATTTCTCTCAACTCTGCTTCAGTAAATTTCTTCTGGGCAGCCATTTTGTCTCTGAGGGCTGAGATCACATGATGCGATCCCTCTAATATTATTGGTTAATTGCAGATAGACCTACTTAAAACTTGGTGAAGCTGCAAATTTGAAAATAGACCCTTCTAATATTGACCTTTGACATAAACTGAGTGCATATCTAAGCAGGGTCATAACCTAAAATAGACCTTGTTAACTTAAAGCAACACTATGTAGTTTTTTCACTCTCAAATATATATTTCCAAGATCATTCTGGCGATACATCAACTAGCAATAGATTGAATGACACCTTTGTCATGGCTCGATCGTGCCTGCATCGCCTTCACTGGCACTATGTAACGCCGGGTTTCGGTAGGAACCCAGGCCACCCAGGCCCAAAAAGAACTACAAACTTACTGCTTTACGGCATACGTCACATAATCCCCCTCCCCCACATCCCTCAAGACCAGCGAGTGAATGTAGAATGAAGCAGAGTCGGAAGTGGTTGTAATGGCTGAAGTGGCGAGGAAACCGAAGAAGGCAAAGGTGTTATTCGAGGAGACATTTAAGATAAAAAGAGAAAGCGATAAAATAAGATCCAGGACTAGGGTCAACATTGGACCGGCTTTCACTCGCTGGCGAGAGCTGAAAGACTAGAGGATGAGGGATGTCCGACCGATGGCGAACTGGCGTTGTTACTTTCGGACAATTAAGTACAAATTGTTAGCTTAATCCTTCATTCTAGATCTGGTTCTAGCGCGTTTGAACTTGCTTTGTGTCAGGCTGTGTCATTGAAATCATCTACTACCCCGTTTATGCTCAGTCAAATAATTGTCTCAAGGAATTTATCTAGCTACCTGGTATCTGACATGCTAGCTAGTTGTCATGCTATCGCTAGCTGGAAAACATTGCTAAACTAGTTGGGAGTCGAAATGTGAGATCATAAACGTTGTAACGAGCATGATTAACTGGTATGCGCCTGTGACTGGAATCAATGTGATGAAGTGTATTTGCATGTGACGTGATGATATATAAGGATCTGGTGTTGTGTAGATTACTTGTGAGAGTGACCGTGAGAGTGAGAATGAGAGTAGGAAAATGGTGGACCACTCACTGTGCGTTACGCATGGCTATCCAGTGCCTTAATAAAGTTACTGTCTAGCTGCCCCCAAGTTCGAGGCCGTCTCCTTTATGTATATGGATTGGGTTGCCTACCCCGCATTCTTCTCCTCTCACCACTTGGACGATCCAACCTGGCGGAGCAGGAGTGAGCCCTTCCCGCCTGGTCATTGAACCCGGACACACCCCCCTCAGCCACAGACGGATTCGTCATAACGTGTACTTCAGTCCCGTAAAGAGTACTAGAGGTAGAAGATTTGTCGTGTTTTATTTCGGAAGTATAAGGTAATGATCAGAGTTGGCATATACTCATGTCGTTTCAGGGATTTTCGGTCAAATCCCTGCTGCCGCGTCTTGTTTTATTGCACAAGCTAATCGGTTCTGTGCATGACTACTTTGTAGGTCGGTCGGGACTGCCTATTCTACAAAGGACTGCCTGAATTCTAGCAGCGACTGTGCATGTAAACTTCCGGTTAGGTTTCATTCGACATTCCACTCACTTGCTATAAAGCAGAGCAAAAATGAATTGATTACCGTTAGGAGCTAGGATTAACGATAGCAGCTGTGCATTGATGTTGTGCGAGCGTGTCAAGCTTCCGGTTAGGTTTCATTGCTGACATTCAAAGTGGCAACTGCATAAAATGCTATAAAGACCGCAATGATGTCCACACATGAGAAAGATAACTATAATGAAAACCATAACCATAATGATTTGAGCATCAACACTGATGAACGATATCGCTGTGTGAACATTGATGTTGTGCGTTCCACTGCAGGGAGACATCAGAGCCCTTTTTTCTCATTATGACGAATGTCATCTGCCATGTTGAATGAACAACCTGAATCTTTCGCCCTGTAAATTCCCCTGACTGATTTCAATTGGCGGTCAGTTTTCTAACTGCATAAAATCGCTCTGAAAGTGACCGCAATGATGTCGTTTGCCATTGTCATTGTCGTTATAGTTGTAGTGTGGACTTCGCCATCTATGTGACTTAGACAGATTTTGACAGTTGTTAAGACAGACATCACACATTACATGTCCTTTTATCAATGCACGGTAGGGAGACATTTAATTTTGTGACTGATTTTTAAGTCTCCTTACCCGTCCCCAACCCCCACGCTCTGAAGACATGGTTGAAACCCTTGGATCGCACAAAAAAAAAAAAATAGACGACATGTCCTGGCTGCTCAGACACCAAAATCAGCCGCCCTTCTCTTGTTGTCGGGACCTGGACTTGTCAACAAATGCAGACCAATCAAGGGGCCTCAGACAGATTTTATGACACTAGTTGTTACCTGACAATACCACTGTTTATCAGCCAGCAGGGAGACATCCTGGTGCAGCACTTCGACACACTTCCCCCACATTAAAAACAGTTCCTCTTAGCATATAGTTCAAAACAACAAAAACCCAAGGACAAAAAAAAAAAAAAATCCAAAAGAAAAATTTTTTAAAAAACACAAAATCATTATGACAGAATATCTCAAATATTCACAAAAATGCTGATAGACCAAGTTAATTCTCAGCCAATGAACTGTAACCCGAATCTTTCAGCCAGGCATTATTCCTGACACACTTCAAAATATTAATAGGCTAACTCATATTTGTTTTACTTTTTTGATGCTGAAAAAATAACAAAAAACGAAATGGGAGACAAAATTGCTACATATCTCACATTGGAAAGTAATAGGACCCATTAGCCCAGACACATCAAAGCTCATTATGGACTTAATGTTAATCTTTTTAAAACCAAATGATAAACTGCCCTAGTTTTTCTATTAAATGAGGAAACTTAACCAACTTGGGCCCGACCTAGTCTATACATCTATGGGCCTAGCCCCTTTTTTCGACGGATTATGAGGTCACTGTAATTTTGTACATCAAAAGCCAACATGGTCGTCTACAATTTAAAAAGTAATAACACGGTAATCTTTACCCGAACAAAAATGGCTAGCTCTGCTTTATATCATCAAAAAGTTAATAAAGGTAGGAATAGTTGAAGTATTCAAGCTTCAAAGCAAAATGTCAATTTGTATCCATTACCTGCCATGATGGAATCTCTACGGCCCTGTTGAATGTTGCAGCAGAGAGAAAAAAGTTATGAACTGGCTTCAAAATTTCTCAAATACACCTCTTCCGTGTTTCTATGAGATCAAAAGTTTTTTTATTGTTATTATTCATCCATACCACTCTTGCAGTGTCAACTAAAAGGTGTCCGGAGCTCCTTCACACCCTCAAATGAAACTTACACAATGACTTTAGGCTGTATTCTGTAAGACCTAGTTTTTCTGTTGGAGGTCACGTTTTTTACTAACAGATCATACTCATGCAATTTCGTTGCTAGAAACATCAAACTTGCCATGCAGCTTCATGTTGGGTCGAACATGTCATTTTCAGGTTTTTAATATGACTCCCACTTCGATCCCTCTTCTTTCAGCAAGTTCTTCAGCGCCATATACTTCCATTTATTTTCAAAGGTTTTCATACCCCCACAATTTAAAGGCTGGAGCCCGCAAACTTTTCATGCAACTTTATACTGCCCCAGAGGATGGATGTTGATGTTTCTGTAGCCCTAACCCCCTTTCTTTCATTTTTCATCATGTCATCCTCCATTAAACTCCATTCATTTACCAAGTCCTGCAACTTTCCAGCAGGAACCTTCAGACTTACTTCACATTTAAAACTTCCCCAAAGGATAGATGCTGATGTCTCTTCCCTCCCCGCCCCCCACCATACACACAAAGACACAAACACAGAGCATTTTTTTCTCTTTTTCAATCACCCCATCCCATATATTACTGAAATGGATGATCCTCGGTCCATTACAACTTTTTGGAATTTGGTTGTTGGACTCAAGAGGAAAGGATCACTTTTTAATTGATAAAGCCCCACCCCTTTCCTAAACAGTCCACATTTAATCATTGTATCTCCCGACGACAACAGTCGGGAGATACTATGGTTTAGTTCCGGGGCCCCCGCATCCACAGAGATTTTCTGTTCCGGGCTCTGGAAGCCACAATTATTACAGGAATTTCTCCAAATTTCACACAGGTGAAGATACTGATTGGACAATGCTCAAGACCGATTTTCGCGAATTTCAGACGTCCAGTATGGCTGCCGGTGGCCATTTTGTCGGAAATTTGGGGATCAGGGAGATACACGACTCAGTCCCTGTGGCGACCAAGTTATCTAGTTTATAATTGTTGAACCATTTGTCCCAGAAAGTTGGAAATTTGGTTTTTCAACTCAGGAAAGTATCACAAGTTAAATGGAAGACATACTCTCCTCTGCATTAGATGATAATTGATCCTTCTTAACTATTGAACTGTTTGACAGAGAGGTGACTATCTGTTTTTTGGACTCAGGAAAGTAGCAAACCAAAAGATGAAGCCCTGCCCCTTTCATGACTGGTCAGCATTTGATCCATCATAACTATTGAACCATTCATTGTGGTGAGTTGAGATCCGGGTTGTTGGACTCAGGAAAGGGTCAAATTTTAATTGATGAAGCCCCAAAGCTTGTGCTGATTGGCTTAATTTTTTCCTTTAAAACTAAGTAACTTTTGGGGACAGTGTTGTTTGAAGAGTAAGCATCATTCCAATGGTAACAGCATGGCTTTACTGATGATGATGATTATTTTTAAAATTATTATTCTTATTTATGAAGTGTAGGGAAAATTCAAGCAGGAGGACCATCTCCCTTTGAAAGTTCTCATCACCGATTTACAATTTACTCTGCCAGCCTTTCCAGTCCTAAACCAATCACAGCTTGATGAAATACACATGAACCAATTGCAAGCTGCTTATAAACTTTTAAAGTGCTCTGTGCGCATTCAGCAGTCAAACCAGTACTGACGTATTCTGCAACCCCTCTCCTCCTCTTCACCTGATGGAAAAAGCCTGGCTCTTCTCCTGCGAGTTCCTCAGACTATACATTTTATATCATTCACAACCACCAGTGTGTGTGCCTCGAGGGATTCCCACACTCCATTTCAGTTATGTACAAGGATTTACATAGATTTTCTTATGGGACAGTCTCAGCACCAAGGACAATACTCTATGTTTGTTAAAAAGCATCACCTGGTTAAACTTCCATCACTCTCTCTCATACTTTGTCTGACCTGATTCAATTATTATTATTGTACTAATATCTCATTCCATAAACATTGATTGCATCACAACGTTGCATTAAATTCAATATTGATTTGACATTAATCACAATGCCGATTCACCAGTGAAAAAATATCAAAATCCAGGCAGGTATAATAACACATAGTGAATGTTTATGGATAGTGAAGAACTTGTTTTGTGTCAGAAGTGGGCTATATAAAGGTTAGATAAATTGTTTAGTAAATTTTCTGTTCCATACATATATCCTGGTGGCAGCAAATGGCACTCATGTGACACCATGTGGCACTCCTTTTTAATAAAAATTCATTTGTGAAAAAATTTTAATATTTTAAACCACATACAAGTTAGCAATGTCAGTGTCCATTGTCAGTGTTCCGCAATGTCGACATTACAAATGACAAAACAAACACAAAACAGAGAAAAGAAACACAAAATGTAGAAATAGGTTTGTAAATAAAAATATGTCAACATCTTGATAATTTTTCTCAAGTTCTTATTTTATGTTTATTAATTAGTCAACATTTTGTTATTCATATTTTTTATATTAAAACATGGAGGATTTGTTTTTCATTACTGTAACTGATTACTATATGAAAGTAGTAAATAGTAGAATTTGACCCTTTTCATTTTTAGCACCTAGTGGCACTGCTGTAACAGCAACTGGCACTCATGACAGCCACTGGCACTCATGTGGCAGCTAGTGGCACTCTTGTGGCAAATTTAAAGATTTTCCACAACTGCATCTTAATAAAATATTTTAGTATTTTACATGACATAACAATTAAGTATGTCAGTGTATGTTAGTCTTTTGCTGCTTATATGTCACGAAGAAATCAAAAAACATACACAAAATTGTTGAAAAAAAAAGCTTTAAAAATTAAAATGCGTAAACTTGTTGCCAACTTTTTCTCACATTTTATAATAAAATTATGAAATAGTCCATGTTTTGTTTTTAAAATATTTTAAATAAAAAAGTGAGGATTTATTTTTCATTTTTGTAACTCATTGAAATGCCCGGTAGTAAATGGAGGCCAAGCGCAACGACAGAGAGAAAGAGAGTAGCATGAACACAGTACAAACACAGAGAATAATATAGACCAAACGCAAGTACTCGCGCTTCCAAAGGACGTATAATAGTCCGAACCGCGGAAGCAAAGAGAGACAGAAAAAGGGAGAAGAAACACTAACAATAAGAATACATAAAATCATACAAAACCTGACTACAGATATCTTCGGCTATAGTGCAAAGCTAAAAACAGACACTCTAGCGAAGGAGGCGTGCCGGACATCCTGCTTATATAGATTCTGGGGAAGCGCTGCCCCAGCTCAATCAACCAGCTGGGTAAAGAATTCGATGGCCCAGGAATTCGATATCATCCAGGGACAAGATCTGCAAAGAAAGGTCCAAACAACAAGCACACTCAACAAACCATGACACTGATTATTATACAAAAGTAGTAATTAGTAAATAGCATATTTTTGTCCTTTTCATTTGTGGCACCAACTGGCACTCCTGTAGCAGCTAGAAACACTCCTGTGGCAGCTTCTGGCATCCCCCTGGCATCTACTGACACTCCTGTGGCAAATATAAAGATATTTTCACAGTTGCATTTTTATTAAATATCTTAGCATTTTACTGTTGTAAAACTGTGTCAGCAGTTGTTGTCAGTCTTCTACTGCTCAGTTGTTATAAAGAAATTGGAAAACAAATACAGAACGGTATAAACCAGCCTTGTAAATAGTAATATGTAAACTTGTAACCATTTTTTCCTCGTATTTTTATTTTAAATTAAGTAGTTCATGCTTTGTTTTTCAAATAAACAAAAGAGGCTATTGATTGCCTTTACTCGGGCCTATGAACTTTTCACATCGTGCTGGTAACTAAAATTGGTGCATGCGCTGCATTGGTAACCGAGCCTAAGGAAGATCGCCACACGGTAAATAAAAAAATTTTTTTAAAAAGGCAGTGTATATTTTGCCGAGAACTGTTTTTACATTTCTACGGCTATTTGGCCATGTCCTCCGGTACACATGCATAGTTGGATTACTTTTGGACTTCAAAACAGAAATCAATGCAATAAATCAATGGCCAACGTTAGTGTAAAAACTCGGTGGCTAGCGAACAACTAATCAGGGTTGGGTTTCCCGAAAGCCTCTGAACACTAAGAACCTCCTTAAATGACTCTTACGATCGTTGTTAAAATAGCGTGGGTTTCCCAAACACGTCCGTAACTAAAGCATCACTTTCATTCGCTCTTAACTAACAAGAGATCCGGACCTCTTCCTCTTAAGGCTCCTTCTAACGATTGTGTTTGGGAAACCCATGTAACGAGAAATCGTCGGTTGCATAAGAATCTCTTTAACACACTTGGTAATCCTAGGATCCAACATCAATGGGAAACCCACAGCAGCCTCGTCAATGCATAACTGACCTAGCTACACAGCTAATGCAAAATAATTTCGATTCACTGTTTTTTTTAGTGATTTATATGCACCGAAATAGGTAGCTGAGCAGGCGAACTAGATTGCTAGCCTTGCGTGCAAGCTAGTTTGTTGGTTTCTTTGTCTGTGTTAGCTGGAAACCTTTCTCTTCGGTGCATATTAATGCCAGCTTGCAAGCTAAATGGTCGCAGTGCAACTCCAGCCAAATTAGTTCGCAAAATAATGGCTATACACATTTTAAATGAACTTAAATGCATGAAATATAACGTTTTCTAGCTAACAAGAGAGCCTTTATGCCGACTTAGCTAGCTATATTTACTGTATTTATATGCGAGCTAGCTATCTAAATGGCGAAGTTATAACTATTCACTATTATCCATTGATTGCTATGAGCAAGTCCAAAAATAATACAACTGCGCATGTGTACCAGAGGACACGGCCAAATAGCCGTAGAAATGTACAAACACTTCGAATAATAAACACTCAGAATAAAAAATCAGCCCATTTCAGACTCTGTGCCTATTGGCTTGAGTAAAGAAATGGAGGATTTGTTTTTCCGTATTGTAACTGATTACTATATTAAAGTAATGTCTATTAAACGTGAGTAAAGTATATTAAATAGGCATGGGCAATACAAATGAATAAAATGACAACATTTCTTGAGTTGCTGAGAAAGAAGTTTTTATTATTTTCTAATGATTTTTTTGCAGGTAAGTACAGAAGACACAGACGAAGAGTTTGCCAAAGTCCAACCAATTTAAATGAGGGTCTCAGAGCCACAGGGTCCCAAAATGGCTGAATTTCGGCCTTATCAACAAAATCCATTGCAAAATGCGGGTGAAGCCTGAGGGCATTTTACTTTGAAGTCTACTTCAGGCAAACCTGGCCAAATTATCCATTAGGGTACCCTAACAGAAATAATTGATGCTAAAGTCATCAACCCCTTTTCTGAAGTAGTTAGGCCCTTTTTTAATGGAAAATGCATTGAATTTCACCCAATTATTACCAAACATTAGGTTTTTGCATTGATATTAAAAAAAATGGTATGAATGGGTTGCCTGTGATTTTTTTTTTGGATCAAACCTGCAAAAATGTCAAAATTATCGGTGGGAGGGCAAACATTAACGCTTGCTCATTACTGTATAAAATGCAGTTCTGCCTCCCACTGCATCATTGGGAATCAAACGTTCCCCTTCAATAACCCGTGGTGATAAAAAAAAACCTTTGCATTTTTTTACAATGTCCATGCTGCCCTTTTCCCATGATAGTTTCAATGAGCTACTGTGAATAATTTTCAATATGTAAAACTCAGTGGATCATAGCAATCAGGAGGTATTAGTTTGGCTAAAAACGCAGAAAAACCTCCCAATAATTTGCCTTGATTAGCAATCAGACGATTAACTAGTTTAGTAAGACTATTCGGCAGAATGACAGGCCAGTTTAAAGTTTGACAGGGTTTTAATTATCTCCGTATAGTCGAATGGTTTCAAAATGCTCACTAGACAGCAGATTTTGTTTTTAATTTCTTCCAAAAACTGAATGTTTTAGTCATCAACAAATGGTTAAAACAGTTCTTCAAGATTATGCAGAGTTCAATGCTTAATCAATATACAATGTATTCTTTAAATACAATGCCTTTTGCACCCAAACAAAAACTCCGTGTCTGATTTGGCTGCCAGTCTTCTTTCATAATCCGATTAATTCAAAATGTTTAAACGAATAAGAATTACGAGCAGAATTTTTCCTAATTGATTATTCAGATTTCCATCCTCGACTAATCTTCGAATTGAAGGGTATAAACTGAATGAATCTTGTGACCGGTGTTCGCGAGGTGGCCATAAAAGGTAGCAAAATTTGTTTTGTGAAGAACATTGGTAGGTTTTGAACGCCTAATTCCTGGAATACTGGTTTATTCATTGGGATATTTTAAAACCCTGAAACTTCTTGCAAATTTGGTCAATCAGTCGTGATAGTCTGTCAACTAACTATGTAGGTTTACAGTAAAAAATACACTCATTATTTGCTTTGTTGTTGTTGAGAAAGAAGTGAAGTCGAACTTTGCATCACAGATTCAGCTGTCAACAACTTCTGGTCGAACTAATTTCACAACCCCTGGAGGTCTGAGACTGGACAATCGAACAGATTATAATTTCTCAAATTAGATGGCTGTAATTCAATCATTGAAATGCCCTGACATTCTGGGATGTCAGGTTTCATCGTGTGCGCTATTTGAAATCTACCTCACAAAATGGATATTTTTGCCGAGCTGTGCACTTCAAAGTTTGTAAAATTGTCACTGCGCAAATTTATGTCACACCTTCATCCACTACGGCGCCAATAATAGCTCTGTTCAAATCGCGTTATTGGCTGTGCACAGTGTTCATATATGAAATCGCGCGGGCTGCACCTATTGAAAAGGTTGCTTTTAATCAAACCATGGTGTTCTTTTGTATGAAAATGGTATTTAAAATATCATTTTTTCATAAGTTTTCTGAGGCTTGTTTAAAGAAATGGAGTTTTGCTTTTCCGCATTGTAACCATTAGAGTTTAAAGCAATGTCTATTAAACCATGCCTATATTAAAGAATAGCGTACTTTGGTCCTTTCCATGTGCAGCAACAAGTGGCACTCCTTGGCAGCTATTCTCACTCCAGTGGCACCTAGCGGCTCTCCTGTGGCAACTACAGGCAAACCCATGGCATCCACTGACACTCCTTTGACAGCTACTGGCACCACTTTGGCACATGTGGTACCTGTGACACCCTCTGACAAACAGAATGACATTTTCACAATATTGTATTTTATCAAATATTTTAATATTTTACACTGCAGAACAATGAAGTTGGTCAGTGTTTGTTGTCAGTCTTCTACTACATGCGTTAAGAAGAACTGATAAAACAGACAAAACGATAAAAACAGCAAACTTATAAAAATTAAAAACGTGCAGATTTGTGGCCAAATTTTTCGCATGTTGTTATTTTCTGTTTAAACAATATTAAAATATTGTTGTTAGTAAATAGCATATTCTTTGTTCCTTTTCATTTCTAGCACTGTATTAATGCCTACATGAAGAAAAAAACAATAGGCTACATGACGAAAAACGCTCCTTGACAAGAGATTAAAGGGGACCTATTATGCTATTTTTCCAAGTTTATATTTTGGTCTTTGACTCCCCTCGAGTACTCCTGATCGCGCAAAGTAAAAAAAGGGTACTTATTTCGCTTATACTGCCATCCTCAAAAAACCCCATTTGTAGTCCATAGTAGTCTCTGCCTGAAATGCCTCATTGGGGTGGCTCTTCTGCTATGGCCCCCACTCCCCGTGTGCCCACTTTCTTCTGACTGCCCAGCTCTGTGGAGGGCGGATCTAGGCGGGACGAGGCTGCAGAACGCAGTTTTCCTGGTCAGGCTCCAAAGTGAAACTGACACGTCTCCCGAAGGAATCAACAGGCATATTCTGCAATCTAACGCAGTACATGTGTATAGATCTAATGAAATTAACTTGTTCTAATAAACGCAACGGCGAAAGTGGAGGACGCAGTGCGAAAGTCTGGCAGTTTGAATTTGCTATCGGCAACAGTGGTGAGTACAGCAGTTTTTCTGTAGCTAGGATGCAGGGAAAGCTAGAATCCACCCCATGTAGACACATTTGTAGAACGGGTCGACATGCCCAAGTGTAGACCGGAGACCGTAGAAAGCCGGTGGGTCTGAGTTTAGAGGGAAACATGGACAGTGAGGAGCAGCTAAAAGTGGACCAACAGCTTATGGACTGCTTCGGTGTGTATTAGGACCTGCTGGTTCGTGTGCATAGCTGTGGTGTGTTGTTAGTGTGGAGAAACGAACAGCTTTCGCGCTGGTATATGACAGAGGGGTGAAAGCTCCAGGCTAAACGGCCTTTTCGGAAATTGCCCTTGGTAATGGTTTATTTATTGCTTTGGAATGTCCAGCTTTTCCTCGCGGAAAATGGGCGAGTTATGGTAGTATGCGAGAGCTAGATAGAGCTCCGGTTATGTCATGAACATAATACAGGTTTTACAGACTGTAAGTTCCGTCTGCGTGAACCGTTGCTTATGTGGAGCTCGCGAATCGATCACTATTACAGGAAATTATTTAATATTCAATCGATGACAATGCAGAGAAATCGTTTGTTATACAGGGCACGTTATAGCCTGTGCGCTTCCCTATTGCTTTCACTGGTAGCATCAGAGAGCTTGCCCAGACATTGGAGATGTATCAGGCTGACCCCGGTCATGGATAAGTAAAGCGATCGTTTCACAAGCACCCAAAAACGCACCCCAAGCTCTGCAAAACCTCCGTCTGGTCTAACTGCAGCCCAACTCGGCAGACACATACAGCACCTCTCCGGTTAGCTTCAACTGTAGTGGCTACAATCAGGCAACGTTATGATGAAACTGTCACATTGATGCTTACCGAGGTAACACAAGCATACCGATCATAATTGCTGCATATAAGTTAACCAGGAGCATTTTAATTAGAAGAGCAGGGGAAGTAAACATGCAGTAGCTGATAAGCGGTCATGACTTTGAATGTAATCTGTCGCGCGAAAAATTTGTTTCACGTCCAGTGAGAAAGCTGCTTAAGGCGCCCAGAACGCCTGTATTCACGTCTTTGCATTGACTTTGAATGTAGCTAATCTGTTGCGCGAAAAATTTGTTTCGCGTCCTGTGTGAAAGCGGCTTGACATGCCCATAACTCGTGTATTCAAGTCTTTGCATTGACTTTGAATGTAATCTGTTAGTTTCACGTCCGGTGTGAAAGCTGCTTAACGAGCCCATAACGCGTTTGTTCAAGTCTTTGCATTGACTATGCATGTAATCTGTCCCGCGCAAAATTCCTTTCGCGTCCGATGTGAAAGCAGCTTTATGGATAGTACACGACTGCAAGAGAGGGCTCAGTTATGTTATGAACATAATACAGGTTTTGCAGACCGTAAGTTCTGTTAGCGTGGACAAGTTGCTTATGTGGAGCCAGCGAATCGATCACTTCTACAGGAAAGAAATTACCTATTTAATCTCCGCCTTTTTTCGGCTTTTTTATTAGCCACAACAATTTCTAAAGGGGGATGAAATTATGTCAAGGTAGTGCTGAGAAATCATTTGTAAACCGGAAGAGCTTCTGCGTTTCGCATTGCTTTCATGGTAGCACCAGAGAGCTTGCTCAGACATTTGTGAAGTATCCTGTTGGTCCCGGTCATGGATAAGTGAAGCGATCACTAACTGTAGAGGCTACAATCGGGCAACGTTATGATGAAGCTGCCACATTGATGCTTACCGAAGTAACACAAGCATACCGATCAGAATTACTGCATATAACTTAACCAGGAGCATTTTTAATTAGCACGGCACACAAACTAACATGCAGTAGCTGGTAACTGAGCGGTCATAACCACAGAGACAAACCCTTGCAATACAGGTTTTACAGACAGCAAGTTCTGTTACTGTGAACAGTTGTACCAAGCATCCAAATTACAAACAAGTATTAAAAGTTAGCTTCAAATGAGGTTTATGTTCACACACCTTCTGTAGAATTCCCCCTGATATCACTCTTGCATATTTTGGACACAAACATTAGCAACAGTAACTTGGCTACGTTAGCCACAGTGCTACAGCCACAATCAACTGGCTATCACGTCAGGTTGGCTTATGCAGTAAAAGCAACTTACAGCTTCTGTGTCTGTGAGTCACGGACACTCGCGACTGAACCAGGCTTCATCTTCAGATATTTTACAAAGCCTGCGTTTGAGGCCAGTTGTTAGTGCTAACTATCGCTAGCAGTCCTGCTAGCCACCCATAACATGTTAGCTTAACTTACATTATTTGCTGTTATATCGTTACTTACAGCTTGTGGCTCCAAGCGTTTGATCGATGCAGCTGCTTCAGGTTTGAGAAGCAGCTGAAACGCTTATCCTGTGTTGAATTATCCTTTATTAAAAAAGCTGTCTTTGGTGAAATGCTGAGCACAATCAGCTAACGTTCCCTTTGGCCGTGGCTGTTTGCTGCCAGCAAACAAGAAGCTACCCACTGATTTCGCGTGGCATCATCTTTTGGAAGAAAAATAGTTGTTTTTCTTCGCGTCCAAAAGTAAACAGACAAGCAGCTTTGGGAGAGATACTGACAAAATTGCACCTCAAATGATCTGCGGTTCTTCTTTTGTATTTCCAAAAGTGTAGATGCTACTAAGGCATAGTATGATCTACCGTTGTTAGTGCCTGCTAGAATAGTTTCCGGTGTGGGCAGGTCCAGCGCTGTGATTGGCTCTGGCTAGGTCTGTACTAATTGGACGGCACAACCTGACATCAGGTTTTGCCCAGATCTCGTGAAGATCTCGGGAGGAGCTGTTCAGAGAGGAAATCACGCTGACGAAATCACGTTCTTGGATTACGGCAAAACCCCTGTATCTCATGTTTAGAAACTTTTCAGAGGTTGAGCATGGACAACCAACATTATAACATTACTAATATGTATTAAAAGAAGGATCAGCATAATAGGTCCCCTTTAATTAAGGTACTTTATTTATTTTTGCAAAGAACAAGACGCTCGAATTCCTAGTTTTACCATGTTGAAAATGATAGCTAGCAAAGGGCAGCCAATAACTGGGCACAAATAGACCTAGCTAGCTAATATGAATAAAATGACAATGTCTATGATATGTCGAAAGCATGTTAATTATGATAGAACCGTATGACATGAACGAGGTGATTTTCCATCTTTTCCAAATTATTTATTTACATCAATACCTAAATGCCAGCAATTGCAGTAGTTCACAGGGGTCAGGGTTCCTGCAGGTTTCAGTAAGTTAAATTTTAGACCTTTTTAAGACCTTTTAAGACCATTATGAGTGAAATTTAAGACCAACACGACGCATTACCACAAACATTCGAATGATCCCAGAAACTCTCAAAACAATATTTTATTTTTATTAATTCAGTTATAGAGAAAGACTGAATTAATTCAGTATCAAAACAGATAACTATTTTGATTGTTACCTTCTCAACCCAAGTAACCTTCCCAACACAACACTACTATATGTCTACATACAGCCTCATCCTACATATGTCTGAGTCTGTCCCCTTTAGCACGAATCTCAGTTTCAAGGGTTTTGAGTTGGGCAAGTTTTTCTTTGTACGCCCTTCTCAGGGCATTTGACTTAGAGAGGAGCTGAGCCATCTTGGAGCCAGCCTTGCCCTCGGCTTCTTCTACAAGTGCATCTGCCTCCCTGGCAAGACAGGCGGACACCTCTTCCAAGCTTGTCTTCCTTTTCTTAAAGTCCTCCAGAGACTGCTCAGCCAGCTTTCTTTTCTGGCGCGCTCCTGATCCAGAAAGAGTTGGTATTTTGACTGGGCTGCACCACTGAGGACAACGATTGTTTCTGTAGCAGGAGATCATTTTTTTTTTGGACTGCTGGATAGATACTAGTGGCAAGTATATTGAGCAGTTTGTACATCAGGCTTAGCTGAGGAGTTAAATTCAGGCAACTCCTGAAAAACAGGGATTGAAGTGAACTTGTTCATATTCTAAACCGCGGCTTGTTTGTGAGTATTCAATAACTGATCCAAGAGTGCCATCTAGTGATAGAATATTGTAACTGCGTGCATAAATTTGCAGCTCCATGTCCGCAAGCGGACACATCTGCACAAGACGCCAAATCCAGATAATCCTTAAATTATGAATTGCATTCATATTTTAATTTGTAACGAGTAAGAAAGTGGCCAGTGTCAAAGTAACTAAGTAAAAGTATTTTTATGTTTTAAATGTAGTAGAGTAGAAGGAAAAGTCCCGGTAAAAAAAAAAAAAAAAAAACTCAAGTAAAGAACAAATCCTCAAAAAAAAAAAAAAAACAAAAAAAAAAAACTACTCAAGTACTGTCTGCTCCTTGTTGACAGAAAATCCCCTTTCCTCTAGATGGGATTTGGCATGCATTGAAACTTCCCAGTTTCCTCAATGCCATGGACAGTACATGGTTTTGAAATGTATTTGTAGCCTACTGATACAGAATGGTCTACAAATTGATAAGTAAAAGACCGCGGCCCCTAAATAATGTAACTATCACTGAACTTCGATGTGTTTCAGTAGGTCCTGCTCTGTTCCATGGCCCATGAACTGAGAGCCCATGTACCTCAATTGCACCTCTCCACTGCTCCAGAACCGAACATGGAAGTCCAGCTGTTTGGATTTGGTGGTTAAATTGAGGCTTTCATCGAACATTAACTCATACAGCCAGGCGTTCTGCCAATTTTGGCTACCTGTCAAAATATGCTACCTCGCGGTTCTGCGCTTGCGCAAACCGAAAATCTTGAGCTCCGATTCATCGCTCACATCTTGTATCTTCAAAAATCATAAAAATGTATATATTTTTTCAGTGCGCCTTTCGACTTGTAAGCTTCTATATATATATATATATATATATATATATATATATATATATATATATATATATGCACACGCTGGGATTTTACACGCTGGGATTTCCTGAAAATACAGAAATTTGATGATAATGGCGTGTGGCATACATCTTTTTAAACAAACTTGTCCAACACATTTTAAGACCTGCCTATGTTATAACAAGCAAACAAACAGCAAAGTTACTTCTGTAGACTGACTCATATTGCAATATTTAGGCGAAAACAAAGACTTTACGATCGCTTTGCTTAACGGTAGCGGTGACAAGGCAGCACAAATTGTCAGAACATCGGTAAGGGTGCGTATCAGCTCTCTCTTGATGAAGTCTGCCACGCCAAATCTCGCTATAAAAGCGATGTTGTTCGGTCCACACGCAAAAGTTTTCGCGATATTCGAGTCAGGGAACATTGCCTGGAAGAGGCTGCAAATGTCACTACTATTGTTATATTACAGATGTTTTGTAATTGAGGGAAAGATCCAAAGCACCTCAGATTTTGATGTTTCTCAGGATCCGAATGTACCCTGGAGGTCGTTAGCCGAAGCGGCAGCGATATTGCGCTGGAGTCCGGAGGGACCGGGCATTGATGACGACGAAGACGGCGGAGATGGGGAACAAAACTGGGTGATGGCTTGAGCCGCTGAAGGCTTTTCCAAGCAAGCTGGTGTTTCTCTGTCTTAGCGTTAGACTCGAGCGCCTTCACACCCAAGGTCCCTAACTGGATGGTCTTTCTGCATAGTTTGCAGCGAGCTTCTTATCGATTGCTGGGGACCGCTTGCAGCCAACTGCGAAAATCGCCGTTATCAAGCTAAGTATTGTTGAATACACTTTCTAATGTTTTCCATGACAAGCAGCCGAGGCAGTAGATACACGGACGTATTTCGCAGGCAGGTAGTGGGCAAACAGGGCCGTTTCCTGCAGTTATAACGGGATTTGTAGTTTAATTGCCACCCAACACCAGTAGCTATCCGAGGCGAGCCCCCCAGAAAGGCAGAGAACACAGCAAGTTCAGATTACAGCGTTTTACTCAAAGTATTTCCTGCGGCCAACGCTTCTCGGGAATGAACGCAACTAAAAATGTAAGACTTGACTGTATTACATTTAAGACCTTGGATGAAAATCTGGGCGTTTTTAAGACTTTTTAAGGCCTTAAATTTAAAGTTCCGAATTTTAGACATTTTAAGACTTTTTAAGACCCCGCGGAAGCCCTGGGGGTAAAGATCACCTCAGAGGACAAGACGTTAGAATTTCTCATGTTCCCCAATTAAAAATTTGAGCGAGCTAACGCAAGCCAATGACTGGGCATAAACAGACCTAGCTAGCTAGGTAGCTAGCTGCTTTGTGTAATTATTAATTTGAATAAAACGACAGTTCCGAATGCATGTCGAATGTATGGGTTATCGTGGAACCGAACGAGGCGATTTTCCATGTTTTCCCCAATGCAAGAACAAGATTTAGAATAAACAGCTTCACATCTGACAAAAGTTGGATCAAGCCAAAACCAACGTAATTGGCAGAGAAAAAAAATTAAATATTTATATCGATGCAATATTCATGACACATATTTACAGCAGGCTGATCTGTCGTGACAACGATAAGCTCCACCCTTCGCCACAGATTTCAACGATCTGCCACCCGTTTGCCGCAGATGGCCATGGATCTGCCACTGCAGTGCCACTGCCTGCCAGTGCCACTAGGAGGATCTCGCACCTGCTGGGGAAAACATGGGCAGCAGGTTTTAGCCACTATGCAGTTGAACTATGGAATGAACATAAAGAATGCTCAGAATGTTGTTTTAAAACTCGTCTCAAGACCAAACTTTTCCAGATGCATTGTCTTAACTGACCCAATGCTGCATTTTACTGCTCTCTTAGCTTGTTCTTTTTAATCGGGGGCTTTATTTTCCTTTTTATGTTATTTCTTTTCTCGTTTTCAATTCCATTACTGTTTTGCCTTTTTAATATTTTATTTAAGTCATTTATTACTAGTGTACATTCTTGCAAATTCTTTGACGATGTAAAAAGCACTTTGAATTGTGTTTGTACATGAAATGTGCTATATAAATAAAGTTGCCTCGCCTTCAATGTTTAATTTTTGAATATATAACATTGTATTAGTTTACATATTAATATTATTTTATGGTTCATTAATATAGTATACTCTCAGAAAAAAAGTGCCTATTTGTACCTTTAGGGGTAAAAGGCTTTTCACTGGGGTGTTGCCCTCAAAGGTACTGCTGTTGTACCCTCAGAAGTGGGTACTTATTAGTTTTGGAACATAAAAGTACCTTTTAGACCCTAAAGAGGTTCACACAGGTACCTAGAGGTCCTATTATTAGCCCTTGGAGGTAAATAAGTGCTGAATGTACCTCGGGAACAGAAATGGACTCCTGCTGTACCCCTGTTTCTGAGAGTGTATGTTTTAAATAACTGTAACTGCGCTATAGGCATTAAGTAGGGCAGAAATTTGTATTTTTTGATGCAATTTTTGAAATTAATACAATATGACTATCTCATGATGAATTTTTTTTGGGGGGGTTCAGCAAAATACGAATACCAGCACTGTTTTTTTCCTTTTAGCACGTCCCTGCATGTCACGCCAGATAATGATGATGACTACTCTTCTCACTGGAAAACAGTTTCCCCACGGACAATAAAATGGATATCCATTTAAAAGAATAAGCAGACAACTGAGCGATTTATGATTACTTTAATCGTGTGCACTCAAAGAAATGCTGGGTTGTTTTTTCAACCCAACTGCTAGGTTGAGCCTGTTGGTTAATTTAATTGGGTTATTTTCATGGAATTGGGTATTCTGAGAACCCAATTCACTAGGTTATTTCTGTTGGGAATGGAGTTATTAGCTGTTGGGTTGTAATTTCTATAATGTTGTGTTGGTTTATTTTGGACTACCCAACGCCTTGGGTTGACGTTCGGGCATGCGCAACTAAGCGCCACTCACGAACTCGACCCCGACAGTTGGTTATGTTTGGACGACTTATCTCATCTGATGATCAAAAGAGATGCCAAGTCTCACGCATTTGACGTAGGTCCCACGCATTTTTTAGGCTTATTCACCGTAGTCCGCAATTAGTCAATGAACGCTTACTGAGATTCTCATGCGGAGTTAAAATCCTTGTGCATTGAAGTTTCCGTTTCACTTGCATACAGGTGCACCTCATCACAAGTAACATGGAAAGCGATTATGACTCCGGACTTCCTGTGCTTCCCTTTACTCAGGAAACAATGGAAAATGCATCTGTTTCGTGATCATTTCAATTGTTTTAATGAAATAAGACCGTTTGAAACGTTTTTATGCAATTCCATTGCTGTCAATCCCTCAGTAAAGACAAGCCTGAGAATTCCCGAGTCATAATCGATTTTTAAAATGTCAATCGTGGGGAAATCCACCGTAATGCATGTGAAACTGATTAACTTGATGCACAATGACTTAAATTCCAAGGAATGAGTGAATTTCTTTAGTCTTGCTTGATTGAATAATTGCTGACTACGGAAAAGTTGTGAATGCCACTACTCACGCCTAAGACGTTGAGACTTGGCGTCTCTGGATCAATTCAGTACAAAGCAAGGTTTGTTACATGCCCACTATTGTTTTACCATATAGTTGACTTTATATTATTATATAAAGCTTCATATAGTTGTTAAGATGTAAGTTAATGCCAAACTGAAGCACTGTTGAGTACTAGCTTAAGGAATCGATTGTTATGCGTTAGCAAGCTAACTGTTAGCTAACGTTAGTAGCATAAACTTCATTTCCTCAAACGTAGCAAGCTAACACGTTAGCTGGCTAGCTATGTAACAACCAAACTATGTTGTTGTTACTCGAAATGACAAGAGAAATGCATTATGTATTATAGCTAGGAGGACAACGTTAGTTATCACTAAAGTGGGAGAGTGTTATAAAAATAAAAAATCTTATGAATTAATCTGAGCGGTGGTGAATGGGTGTTTTTTTAGCTATCCGCTGCATGCTAGCAGGCTTCAGCTAGCTAGCCAACGTCAGTCCACTGCATAGATATATACACGTAGATGCCGCATACAGGCTTGTCAGACGCGTCAACACGGCCGCCATCTTGGGCCGGGGTTTCTGACAAGCAGTCAGACGCGGTCAGACCGCTGTGCATCTGACTGGCACCAAAATGCCAGACTTTTGTGCCGCTTATGGATGTTTCCGTGAAAGAAACGCCGAAACCAAGAAACAAGGAATAACGTTTCACAAGCAAGAAGTTGTTTTATATCATTTTACTGTAATGAACGTGTTGAATTTGATGTATCTCTTAAGCTAACATAAATGAAACTAGCTTATTACGAGCTTAAGGTTTATAAAACCCCAGCAGTTTAGTCAATGTGAACCCTTAATTTGGTTATATGAACAACCCAATTGTTGTATTAAGGGAACCAACCCAACTTGCTGGGTTTAAAGAACCCAGCAGTGTAGTCAATGTGAACCCTTAATTGGGTTATATGAACAACCCAATTGTTGTATTCAGGGAACCAACCCAACTTGCTGGGTTTAAAGAACCCAGCAGTGTAGTCAATGTGAATCCTTAATTGGGTTATATGAACAACAATTCCCCAAAAATGAAATGTATTAAGGAACCAACCCAATTTGTTGGGTTAAATTAACCCAGCGTGTGTTCTGTCCAATATTTAACCAGCGCTGGGTTGGGAAACTACCCAAATTGGGTTGTTTTTAACCCAACATTTTTAAGTGTGTAGGCACCTCATTCTTCCACTTTTGTTTTCTGTGAATGCCTTTTGTATTGAATTGCTATTGATTAGATTGTTTTTTTTTTAGCCAGACAAAACCCAGGACCATACAAAAAACAGGGAGAACAGCTGACGTTGCTTGGACCATGTCGGACCGCAGACTGCTTATGGGATGGCGTGTTTTACCTCATTTGAAACCGCAATACAGAATAAAACAAAAACTAACTCGAGTCGAACAACATAAAGTAGATAGCCTATTAATGGTGGCAGCATGGCTAGTCAAGGAAATAGTTGCAGACATAGGATAAAGCGAATTCACGTTATGCCTCAAATCGCAGCTTAGCTAACCATTAAATTCCCTATGGATGACATCTCTGTGCCCGTGCCCTCTGACTGGAGCCCCCCGTCCTTAAGGCGGCTATGAAGCCAGACATACCCCAGAGTAACCACTTTATCAACACCCAATTTCTCTATAATGATATAGCTTATTTTTTATTTTGTTTGTGCATTGTCAGCCAGGGGTGACAGTAATTTTGGAGTCCACTGTAACATTTGGTTTTTGACGGAGACCAAAGACTCATCTCTTACATGGGAATAAAATTCATTGTCACGGTACCTAAGCCGACAATCAGACACGACAGAGACGTTCCCTTTCCCCAGGAGTATCAGGATGTATGATGTTATCTGTCGCCACCACTCATACGCTAAAGCCTAAGCAATATAAGACTGTTCTCAGCCTGATCTGCAAGAGAGAGCACCTACCAGTTTAATTGAAGAAGTCAACAGAAATAATTCGAAGTAAATTTCACTTTTAGTGAATTGATTTTTCAGGGTAAGTATCTTCTTAAAAACTTACTGAAATGATTATGACACGTAGGCGCATTGCGCACTGACGTCATTGGGGGTCAAAAAATTATAAATCCATTGCATTACATGTAAAATAAAAACATATTTCTGGAGAGAAATGAATAGAAAAAATAGAAATTGACACTTGACGCTTAGACATAAATATCTTTGAATTTTTTTGAGAACGACATATCTGTTTAATGTATTTCGTTCATGTTCAACCTACTTAACCGCCGTGCAGTAAAAATTTTGCCGCACATTACGCGCCACTGGATCGGAAATCAGCTGAATAGGGAGAATCCACGCGATTTACGCATGATTACGCACTACTCGTTCCAGTTTACTGTGTTTGCTTGATTACCTATCAAACAATTGATTCGTTTAAACTAATCGGAATAATTCTATCGGCAGTGGCTGTTAATTTAGGTTGCACTATTGCATTCTGAATTTTAAACGTTCACGAAATCACACAGCTTTGCGTAAATATGTTCGGTATATTGTAGGTAATTAAAGGGGAACCCAGGTAAAACCTCAACTAGACTTGCCTGAAAAGTGCACATGTTGAATTTTCATTCACCTCCGCCAAGGAGGTGTATGTTTTTGCCGGCGTTGGTTGATTTGTTAGTTTGTCTGTCTGTCTTTCTGTCTGTCTGTTAGCAACTACACGCGAAAAACTATAAACAGATTTTGATGAAATTTTCAGAGAAGGTCAGAAATGACACAAGGATCAATTGATTAGATTTTGGGAGTGATCTGGATCATTGTCTTGATCCAGGAATTTTTAAAATAATTATTTATCAAGACACACGCAACTGCGCTATCACTGGGTTTACTTCAGTGTTAGGTTCCGTGTTCATTACGGTCAACTTCCACAACATTGCGTCTTCACAATGAGCGTGTTGTTATTTTTATATTAGTAGGAGTGATAGATTTTGGGAGTGATCCGGGTTAGGAGTTAGGGTAAGGATTAGGATTAGGGCCGTGGGCGGAGGTGCTGCGCTCTCTGAGTGCTCTTGTTTGATATATCATTCACTTAGGATGCCCTCCCCGATTTCCTATATGAGTTGCGGAAGTATAACCTATACAGCACAAGCAGATGCGTCGTCTGCTCCATATGGAGGCGAACATGTTTCCCTTTTGAACACCCCTGTGTAGTTGCAACGTTTCTGTGCAAGCTAGTCCCGAATATTGAGAGACCCGCGCGCTATCCCCTACGTGCAGCACGCAGGAAAATAGTATTTTGCGGGCTTATGGCTGCTCAAACCGGATAGACAGCTCCCTTGGAAGACATTTCTTCCCCTTCCAGACCTGGAAAAAAAATCCAATCTCGTGGCCACAAAATACAGCTCTTTTCCTCAGTTAGTGAACGGAATCGTATCAAGGTGGAAAAGTTCCATCCGAAAAAACAACTCACATCTGTCAACCAACGAACATGGAGCCAACAAACGACACCGAACCCTTGCAACTGTGACTTGATGGCGGCATGCAGTTCCCCTCTAGGAGGTGGCTATTCGCCCTGCAGCGGGGTGAATTGGGGGTAAGAGATCGGCCATCTGCACCGCAACGGGGCCGACAAGAGAAGCAATCCAGCTATTCGCACCGCGGTGGGACGGATGAGAGAGGCACTTCTGCTATTTGCCCCGCAGTTCGGCCAGTAAGAGATTTCATTTTGTAATCCCCCCGCTCTTTGATCTTTCGCGCTGAACCGCCGCGGGGTGAATAACCTCTTCCTTTCCTCTAACGCAGATATCACTTTTAAGAAGAGAGTGTGGCAGACAGATGCTCAAAATGTGCTCTTTTCGGGCGAATCTACTTGAGATCTGACCTGGGTTCCTCTTTAAAGCCATTTGCAAGAATGTGTAAAACTTTCATGTTTCGTTCAACGTTGATTCAGTTCACTTTATTAGAAGTTTTCCACTTTAAGTGTATTTTTCAAAAATAAATAAAAAAATAAGAATAAATAGGCTACATAAATAAATTAATAACAAATCAAATGCCATGTAAAACAAGAATATTGCCATCCTGAAAATCTCACATTATTGATTAGTTATGTCTTATCATCATCATCATCATCGCCTCTTACAATATTGGCTACGCATTTGTCTCGATTTTTCAGTGAATGGGCCAACATCGTTTGATCGTTAATCAGGCGAAGTATTCGGGAACTGGTCATGAGAACGTTAAAATATAAATTCCCTGCCTGTACTCAGACTGTACGTCTCTGAGCCTTCTTAAAGACAGAGGAACATGATTAGTTTTGCTTTTAAATATGACAGGTCCACTAATTCATAACAGTGTCAGTAAATGCTACCTCTCCAATTGAAATTGAAGACCTGTGAGCAAGAAGTACCTAAGTCACTAATAACACTTTCGTGATTTTGGTGGTCAAAGTTTTCAAAACATAGTGCAGATATATAGTCACTAAATAACACTATATAAAAAATATACGAACTGACTATTTGCACTTATTTAAGTGCGTCCAAGCACAAAAATTGATCGAAATTCGCGTTAGACGCACTTAAAAGTGTGGCCAAGATGCACATTGCTCCATTGCCCACACTTATTACCTCCGCCAACGAAGTTGGGGCGGAGCTTATGTTTTCGCCCCTGTTGGTATGTCTGTCTGTCAGTGGCGGAGCTAGAAATGGGAATTGGGGTGGCACAGACACGTCCCTTTATGACAACAGTTAGTCCTGGCTAGTTCTCATTCATTTTTCTTAATTGACGCTTTTCCAATTATCGTAATTGGCAACTGAAGACACAGTTTCTCTCCATATGCGATCTAACAGCGATGAAATCATGGGCTAAATTCAGTTCAGAAAAATAATGTACTTATTACTTAGTTTCTATTTAACTCGGCAATTAAATAGGCAATGAGAAGCCTGCGGCTCAAGCTATTTGTGCCGGTATGCAATTTTGAATAACGTTGATATAAATACAGAAAATACGCGTCCAGATGAATGATTGTCTTCTTACCTAATCAGGGAGAACAATCAGCACCTGTTCAGTGTGGGGTGCTCTCGGAGTGAACCTTTCGTTGATCATGAAAATGACTGAGAACAGGTCAGGACTAATAACTGTTTTAAACGGATGTTTTGTGCACCCAATTCTCAGTTCTGGTTCGCCACTGTACTGAATTTAGCCCATGATTTCATCGCTGTTAGAACGCATATGGAGAGAAACCGTGTCTTCAGTTGCCAATTACGATAATTGGGAAAAGCGTCAATAAAGGAAAATGATTGAGAACTAGCCAGGACTAAATGTTGTCATAAAGGGACATGTCTGTGCCACCCCAATTCCCATTTCTAGCTCCGCCACTGCTGTCTGTCTGTCTGTTTGTGAACAACATAACTCAAAAAATAATGCACGGATTTGTCTGAAATTTTGTGGGTGCTTTGCTATTACATCAAGGAGGGACCCTATTGATTTTCACCGCGATCGGTGAAACAATATGGCCGCCACGGCAGCGATCTTGAAATCGTATGACACGCGATAACTCAACTTTGCTCCCACTCATGAAGATTTGGACTGTGCTGCCTTGGTGGAGGTTTGCACTCTACGAGTGCCTCTAGTTTTAAGCGTGCCCAAAGCTAAAATTTTTTCTTGGCCAAACTTATTTTAAGCTGTACTTTCTAAAAACTGGAATGGTCATCAACTGGCGCAGCGAGTAAATGTGGCCAAGAAAAAAATTCAGCATTGGCTACACGTATAAGTGTGAATAACATCGGCCATATATATATATATATATATATATATATATATATATATATATATAGAGAGAGAGAGTGTGTGTGTGTGTGTGTGTGTGTGTGTGTGTGTGTGTGTTATTGAGTGACTTAGGTACTTCGTGCACACAGGTCGTAAATAAGGCTTGTGCATCTGATATTGTAAAATCGTCCTAAAGGGCAAACTGCATTCGCTCATAACAAGGTAAGATTTTGAAACTGACCTGTTTGTATTTCCTTTTAGCCCTGGAACGACAGGGCACGAGGATATCGCGAAAGAAAGCCAACGCACCATGAGCTCCACTCAGTCTCCAAATTCTACGTTTGTTCGTCCTGCAAGATTTTACATAAATGGATTTTACGGAATTCCGCACATTAAGTACTATTACATATTTTTCTGCCTTGTGTATGTTGTGACTGTGATTGGAAACTCATTTATCATGCTTGTTATATACCTGGAGCGCACTCTTCACACCCCAAAATACATGGTTGTCTTCAATCTTGCTGTTGCCGACTTTAGTGGAAGCAGTTCATTAATCCCGAAGGTAATAGACACTGTTTTCTTCAAATCGCGCTATATTTCGTACGAGGCATGCCTGTCCAGTATGTTTTTTGTAATTTTCTTCTTTCTGTTACAGTCTTGGTCCCTTCTTATTTTGGCATATGACAGATTGATAGCTATTTGTAATCCCCTGAGATATCACGCTATTATCACTAAAACAGCCGTAAGCGGCATTCTTATGGTTGCCTGGGCTTTCGCACTATTAGTGGTAGGTTTAACTGTCGGCTTGGTCGCGAGGCTGTCTTTCTGCAAATCCATTGTCATTGACAGTTATTATTGTGACCATGGGCCAACTTATAGACTAGCATGTGGCAACACAACCATTAACAATGTCATGGCCTACGTCGTCTTTGTGGTAGCACTATGTGGGCCCGTAATCTTGATTATAATGACATATTTCTGTATTGCCATCGCACTTTTGAGGATTGCGTCTGTGACGGAGCGAGTCAAAGCCATAAGAACCTGCACTTCACACCTGATTTTAGTAGGTATATTTTACTTTCCGATAACAGCCATCAATATCGCAGCGGTGATAGCTCCTTTGCATCGCAACGCACGGATCATCAACACGTCTCTTTCCGTCTCAGTGCCGCCGATGCTAAACCCAATAATTTACTCATTGAAGACGAAGGACGTCAGGGAATCTGTAAAAAAACTTTACAAACGATTAATGGGGATGACGTCGGTGTCCAGGAATTGTCGAAAATCAACCCAAAGAATGTGATGCACATGTCAGCGACCATCCTGGGGAGATGATCCCAGGGAACCCCCGAACATTTACACAATAGCGTTTACAACACCGTCCACCAAAGAATGTCTTTGAAATACTGTCATTGCCGCTAACCCCCCTCAGAAAATATTTAACAGTCTACTATTTTTATGCGACAGTCGTTTTCAGATGAAGCCTCGAGTGAAAAGTGCATTATTTCAAGGGACATCTAAATTGTGATAGCCTTTGTGATAGATTGTCTGGTTGCTGAAAGTGATAGGCCCACCTTTTTCATAACGAAGAGGTTAGAGGCAGCGGCGCCGTAAGGGGGGGTAATCATGGAAGATTCTAGGGGCCCAGCTTTCACAGATTCACAGGGGCCCAACAGAGGATACTGTTATTATTATGTTTAGTGTACCTTATGTGTATGTTTAATGTATGTGTATGTTTTCTGTACCAATATGAGTACGAAATAAAGATATTTACACTCTTAAAATTAGGAGAGCCTCAAAGAACTTTAGGGATATTCAAGGAACCTCGCTTACTACGGGGGTTCTTGGAGGAACCTTCAACTGCTCAACATAGAAGAGAGGTTACTGGAGGAACCTTTAATATATCAAAAGCAGTTCCTTGAGAAACATAAAAAAAAGGTTCCTCAAGGATCTGTTTTGAAATTCAAACCACTTGAAACCCAAAATGATAATTGCCTTAGATATAACTTATGGTCTCGTGTACATAATATTAAGCATCTAAAAAGTATACTTGAGTTAAGAAAAATGTTTCTATTCAATGAGACCACTATGTGATGGTAATGAGTGTTCCAGGTATTGGTCAAATCCTTAGGTGTTTGCATGTTCGGAAACTGAGCTCTGACTTGCAAGAAAAGAAAATTGATCGCAAAATACATGAAAATATAAATCATTGGTCTAAATCTCTATTCTTTGTCAAGTGACCATGGAATAAACGGGATCCACTGTCCATTACTATCTGATAATGGACAGCTTGTCATCGGGCATTATTGCCTGCTTAGGATGGGAATAGATTTCCAGTCTGCTCTCAGTTCAGAACCTGAGCTTTGCACAGAGATGATGAACATATCATATCTGCAAATATCAATGTCATCATTTCATTTCACACATCTAACAATTAAATATTAATTAAATAATTAAATGCTCACTATCGACATCTGTTACAGTTCAGTCTATCTGCCCTGTATCTCTACTGCTGCATGGCATGCTTACTTCCTGTTTCAGTCTTAGGTGCAGCTGCCTGATTTGTGATGCAGGGCACCGGCATGAAGGCGTGGCCTTGGGCTATACTGTAGCCCCTTTTGCTCCGCCCTCTCTGACTTCCTGAATCTAGACCCTGCCATTTCAGTGCTGTGTGTTTGTGGCCTTTTCTTTTGTTTCTCTTTATTCAATAAAAACTGCACATTTTGCAACTGGCTTGGTGTTGTGTCTCCATTATGTTACGTCTTTCAAGCCGGTCGTAACACATCAAATATAATGTGCCCTGTGCCGTTTTCATTGAAATGTGTCATAAACCAGCTGTGTTTTGTCCTTATAGAGCTAAATATGATTTAAGCCTTAAGTTGTAATATATATATTTCTCCAGTGTCCACAAATAAATGCTAACATGGCTAATTTTGCCATGCTAAAATCATGTCCAATCTTCAGCATGTTATTCAAGCTCCTGTTTACTCAGCTTGTGAAGTTTTTCTCCATTTTGTACATAGAAAGGGAGCCAACAGGATCATTATTTTCATTTGTAAAGCAACATATCATTTTAAAACAGTGGCTCAACTTCAGTTTCAAACAAAGTAACGTTTAAGAGCCATTCCATGAGAAATTGACACTCGGTGCGCAGTTGACCCTAATGGAATTGAATAAAACTTGGCACATTGGTAGATATGGGTGTCTCACAGAAAAAGCCAAATTTTTAGGTCCGTTTCTCACCTTGCCTGCCAATAGCGCCACCTGGAAGCCACTTAAGTGGCTCAGTTTTGCTGTTGACACCACATTTTACATCAAGTATCATGACTTAAGGGTACACAGTACCAAATATGTTATACTTTTTTCATGACCTGTGGCACTTCAAGTCCGGTTAGAATTCAGCATCACATCAGCGCCAAGCTGGGTAACTACTTTATCGAGCCAAAATTATTTGAGAAATAACAATAAAAATTGAAAATGGGAATAAAATAATATCCCAGACATATACCAACTTAGAATGCTTTATTATGTGTTTACTCACAACAAGACTATCATTTTCAGTGAAAAGTATCTTGGTATCTTGCTGTGTTTGTGCAATGGACGGCCAGAAAGATGGTCGAAATTCATTTTTGGTGCATGTTTGCAGTATATTTTCTCTGTAACCCAGATTTGTACTGTGAGGGTAAATGCTGTTTGTTGTGCATTTGGAGCTCTATTTTCGGGAATACCAAGAATTTCTTTGGTAGTATCTGCACTTTCAAGCTAGACAGAGCCAAAGTTGGAGGAAACTCGAAATTGACCATTTCATTGCAGATTGTGCCTATGTTTAGGTGGCATTATTTTGTTTAACCCAGCAAGATAGAGATCTGAAATTCACTGGATACACAGTCCCTTTGGGGTATATTACAGCATTAGTAAAATCTCAATGGTAGTATTTTCTATGTAGACGATATTCATCATCAAACATTGGAAAATTTTGCACCCAGGGGCGCTGTAGGCTGGATGCAAATACTGGCCATCCCCAGCAATGTACCAAATAAATTGTTTTTGAATTGTGATGCAAACATCTAGTTTTCTCTGAAAATGAAGAGTTCAGCTTGGTGCTATTCTGGATGGACAGCTATCTGACCAAAGGCGGTGCTCTTAAGAGCTAATGTTCCACAAACCTAATATTCCATATTCCCAGACATATACCAAAGTTCTGTCTTTTGACATATACAACCCCAATTCTGAAATAGTTGGGACGAAGTGTAAATTGTGAATAAAATCAAAATGCAATGACTTTCAGATCACATGAGCCAATATTATTTACAATAGAATATAGATAACATTTCATATGTTGAAACTGAGACATTTTACATTTTTATCCACAAAATGAGCTTGCTTTAAATTTTCTGTCTGCAACAGGTCTCAAAAAAGTTGGGACACAGGCAAAAAAAGGGCTGAAAAAGCAATTAATATATAAAAGAATCAGCTGAAAAACATTTAGCAAGTAATTAAGTTAACTGGCATCAGGTGTGTAACATGATTAGCTATAAAAGGGATGTCTTAGAGAGGCTGAGTCTCTCAGAAATAAAGATGTCCAGAGGCTCTCCAACCTGCGAAGGCTTGCGTAAAAAAATTGTGGAATACTTTAAAAACAATGTTCCTCAAAGTCAAATTGCAAAGGCTTTGAAGGTCTCATCATCGACAGTGCATAACGTCATCAAAAGATTTCGAGAAACTGGAAAAATCTCTGAGCGTAAGGGACAAGGCCGAAGACCTTTACTGGATGCCCGTGATCTTCAGGCCCTCAGATGCCACTGCATCACTCACCGGCATGATTCTGTCATTGACATTACTAAATAGGCCCAGGAATACTTCAAGAAACCACTGTGTCGGCAAGGGTAGATCCCACAGGGCTCCGACTCCGGAAAAGAAATGGCTCCGCCGCAATAGCACGTAGGTGCAAAAGGTTTATTTATAGTGCAAAACCACAGGATCCAACCAAAGTTCAAAATAAGTGTCAACAAAAAAAAATGTACAGTGCAAGAAGGGGAGAAGAAAAAAAAATATCTATACACAAAATATGTACACAGAACTACAAAAAAAAAAAAAAATGGAATCCGTCATCACAGCTCCTTTCTGCTCTCATGAAATTCACCCCTCACTCCTCTTTGACGAATAGAAAATTGGGCCCTGATAAACCCTAAGCCCCTCCCCGGAACATACCGCATCTTTTCCAATAAAATATACATTGGAGCAATGTCCAGAATTCACAGGGTGCATAATACTAAAAAACGACACTCAACATTGCAGCGACAAAACAATCCTTTCTAATGTAATGTCATTACATTAAACTCCATTGGTTTGCTATAAAACCATTACCGTGGTATTGCCCTGTTAACCCGGCACTACGCATGTGCAACTTGGGTCAGGCACTACTTAGCCAGCCCGAGTTACATTGCCTCTGTTTGGGACCTTCCCCACAGGACCCACCCGGAGGCGCCTAGCTTCGGCATTAAACAAACAAACAAACAAACAAACAGAAGACGGAGGAGTGAAAGCAACTGAACACCGAACAAAACCTAGCGTTACAACAAACAAGAAATATAAATAAAGAAACGACCGGCTTGAAGACATTTGTGTGTGTGAGTGTTTGTTTCATTAACGAACTGTCAGGGGATGGATTTGGCATGGTTATGTTTGCGTGTATGAACAGTGAGCTGGCAGATAGCTTCGGGTTTGCACCCCCGAAGTTAAAGCAGTATATCAGCGGGTTTGGACAATGAGTGCAAAATACGGGGGAAGACATTAAACAAACAAACAAACCAACAAAGCGGGGTACTGGTCAGTCATGGTACAGTGTTTGAGTGCTGCCTGCGGTCTGAGACACAGCCCTCTGTCACACACTGTCTGTAAACACAGTCTGCCGTGCCATCCACAGGTGCCACCTAAAACTCTATCATGCAAAAAGGAAGCCATTGTTGAGCATGATCCAGAAGCGCCGGACTGGAAGGTAGCAAAGTGGCAAAGTGTCCTGTGGTCAGATGAGTCCAAATTTGACATTCTTGTTGGAAATGATGGGCGTCGTGTCCTCCGGGCTAAAGAGGAGAAAGACCACCCCTCCTGTTATCAGCGTTCAGTTCAAAAGCCAGCATCTCTGATGGTATGGGGATGCATTAGTGCATATGGTGTGGGACACTTGCATGTTTTAAAAAGCACCATAAATGCTGAAAGGTATATAAAGGTTTTAGAGCAACATATGCTCCCCTCCTGACGACATCTATTCCAAGAAAGGCCTTGTGTATTTCAGCAGGACAATGCAAAGCCACATACTGCAGCTATTACAACAGCATGGCTTCATAGTAGAAGAGTCCGTCTGCGGAACTGGCCTGCCTGCAGTCCTGATCTTTCACCGATTGAGAACATTTGGCGCATAATTAAACGAAAAATCCGTCAAAGGAGACCCCAAATTCTCCAGCAGCTGGAAGCCTGTATTAAACAAGAGTGAGATCAAATTCCAATGGCTAAACTCAAGAAACTTGTCTCCTCAATGCCCAGACGCCTCCACTCTGTATTAAAAAGAAGAGGAGATGGTTTACTATGGTAAACAGGCCCCCGTCCCAACTTTTTTGAGACCTGTAGCAGCCATCAAATTTGAAATGAGCTCATTTTATGGATAAAATGGTAAAATTTCTCAGTTTCCACATTTGCTATGTTATCGCTGTTCTATTGTGAATAAAATACTGGCTGGTGTGATTTTAAAGTCATTGCGTTTTGATTTCATTCACAATTTTCACTTTGTCCCAACTATTTCGGAATTGGGGTTGTAAAAAATAAGCTGACAACTGAGCGATTTATGATTACTTTAATCGTGTACGCACCTCACTCTTCCACTTTTTTTTTCTTTGAATGCCTTCTGTATTAAATCGCTATTGATTCGTGCTTGGGGAGAACAGCTGACGTTGCGGACCATGTCGGCAGACTACCGTAGGGGTTGCCTTGTTTTTCCTCATTTGAAACCGCAATACAGAATAAAACAAAAGCTAACTCGAGTCGAACAACATTAAGTATTTAGCCTATTAATGGTGGCAGAATGGCCAGTCAAGGAAATAGTTGCAGACATAGGATAAAGCGAATTCACGTTATGCCTCAAATCGCAACTTGGCTAACCATTAAATTCCCTATGGATGACATCTCTGTGCCCGTCCTCGCTGACCGGAGACCCCCGTCCTTAAGGCGGCTATGAAGCCAGACATACCCCAGAGTAACCACTCTATCAACACCCAGTTTCTGTATAATAATATAGTTTATTTTTTATTTTGTTTGTGTGTTGTCAATCAGGGGTGACAGTAATTTTTGAGTCCACTGTAACATTTGTTTTTTGACGGAAACCAAAGACTCCTGTCTCTTACATGGGAATAAATTAATTGTCACGGTAACTAAGCCGACAATCAGACACAACAGAGACGTTCCCTTTCCCCAGGAGTATGATCAGGATGTATGTTGTTATCTGTTGCCATCACTCATACGCTAAAGCCTAGGCAATATAAGACTGTTCTCAGCTTTACACTGATCTGCAGGAGAGAGCACCTACCAGTTTAATTAATGAAGTCAATAGAAATAATTCGAAGTTAATTTCATTTTAAGTGAATTGACTTTTTAGGGTAAGTATCTTCTTAATATCTTACTGAAATGATCATGACACGTATGTGCATTGCGCAATGACCTCAGTGGGGGTTAAGAAATTATAAATCCATTGCATTAAATGTAAAATTAAAACATTTCTGGAGAGAAATGAATAGAAAAAAAAAGAAATTGACACAAGACGCTAAGACACATATCTTTGAATTTTCTTTGAGAAAATTCAAAATTCTGTTTAATGTATTTTGTTCATGTTCAGCTTAACCGCCGTGCAGTAAAAATTTTGCCGAACATTACGCGCCACTGGATCGGAAATCAGCTGTATAGGCAGAATCCTCGCGTTTTACGCATGATTACGCACTACTTGTTCCAGTTTACTAGTTGGCTTGATTACCTATCAAACAGTTGATTCGTTGTAAACTAATCGGAATTATTCTATCGGCAGAGGCTGTTAATTTCGTTAGCACTATTGCATTCTAAACTTTAAACGTTCACGATCTCACAGCTTTGCGTAAATATGTTTGGTGTATTGTAGGCAATTAAAGGAGAACCCAGGTCAAACCTCAACTAGACTTGCCCGAAAAGAGCACACGTTGAACATCAATTTGATACATTCACTTAAGGATGCCCTCCCAGATTTCCCAGATGAGCTGTGGAAGTAGAACCCATACAGCACAAGCAGATGCGTCGTCCGTTCCATTTGGAGGCGAACATGTTTCCCTTTTGAACACCGAACCCCAGGGTGCGAACTAGGGGGAGCTAGAGGGAGCTCACCTCCCCTAAATAAGACTCGAGCTCCCCTGAAAACACAATTTGTGAAATTTTGGGGGGTCTCCAAAATATTGACAGAATGTTATTTTTACACCGCATTTTTATTCTTCTGTATTCTTATCATATTTTCTGCATTAAAACGGCAGTTACTGATGCATGATTTATGCCGGTGATTAAGGATTAATTAACTTTGTTCTTGCCATGACCACCGAAGCGTGGCGGCGCTATGTCATAAACGTCACTCACGAAATTAGAGAAACAACAAAAAAACTTTTTTAGCTTCTCTCAGTTTCCGCGCCAAGTCGCATTATTTTCCGTGGCTAGTAGTGCAAAAATCAGAGATGGTTGCGAGAGAGCAGTCTCTCGGCGCTCCTTTTTCTTGATCTTAATGGACCTCCCTCAGAAAAAGTCGACCCAACACCCTTCATCGCATCTTGGATTAAATCAGGTCATCGCCATTCCACGCCATGGGCTTCAGGATGAATTACAAAGGCATCTGATCCCAGGCCTCTGTGGTCGCTTCTGTGTTGAGGAGCTATTGCCAATTATTCACGTTTCGCATTGAATTGTGATGGGTGCTCAGATGGCGTTATTGGCAAGAAGTAACACTGTACCTATTGCCAAAGCAAGCTTTAAACATCTATTTTTACGCACTTGGCAGGTAGCTGATTGCGGTTACCTCCGCAGTCACTTCGGATAATCCGCCGACTCATGAAACGAATATTCTGACTAATGGGTTGCGGTGGGTGAAATAATACACCACAAGTGAGTAAAATATTAATTCTATTTTCTAAAATGTGAAAATATTTTAAGTGTAAATACCAGCAGCGTTCCCCCGCAACAGAAACATTCGCGTCTCCTCCCGCGTCTGCAATTACGCACGAGATAGCAGTGTAACCTCATTGAATATTTAAATCTCCAAACAAACGCATCACTTCTAACGTTACATTTCACATTTATTTTCAGGTTCTAATCAATATGTTCGGCGGCATGATCAGATTTTTGGCTTGTCAATCAGATCATTGCCGTTCTTGATTTGGAGATCCAGTAGACAAGGTTTTTCAGAAAGTTGTAAACCATTTTAAAATGTTTGTTGCCCGATTTGTTGCGAATTCTATATTTTGTGGTGCCGATAGGTTATCGTTGGTTATTTTTACCCCACAGTCAAACTCATTTGTGCGCATTGAAGTGTGTGTTGCGCATTGAATTGACTTTACTACTGCGGCTCTGGTGTCCGCATCTGTCCGTGCACGCAGCTGTTTTCAAGAATAACTGAGCCCCAAGTCCTGTCTTCTAGGCAGGCGCTATCCCTTACATGCAGCACGCAGGAAAATAGTATTTTTATTGCTTATGGCAGCTCAAACCAGGTAGACAGCTCCCTTGGAAGACATTTCTTCCCCTACCGAACCTGGAAAAAAAATCCAATCTCGCGGTCACAGGATACAGCTCTTTCCCTCAGTTTGAGTGTGAACGGATTCGTGGAAATCAATTAATTAAATAGAGGGAACGAGATATATCTCGTGGCCACGAGATAGGCTAGCATAATCGTGGAAACGACTTATATCTGGTGGCCATGAAATACATTTTTCATGTCATCGCACTTCCCGGGCTCCGAACATTTCTGAAGGAGTTCAGGATTTTTTCCGGGTTCGGTAGGGGAAGACTAGTGGCCACTAAATATATTTTTTTCATGTTATAACACTTACTGGGCTCCGTATAAGTGGGTAGCCAGTATCAAGGTGGAAAAGTTTCAACCGAAAACTGCTCACATCTGTCAGCCAACGAACAAGGAACCCACAAACGTCACCGAACCCTTGCAACTGGGACTTGATGCAGTTCCACGAGGAATACAGTTTCCTTTTAGGAGGTGGCTATTCCTCCCCCAGCGGGGTGAATTGGTGGGAAAGAGATCGGCCATCTGCACCCCAACGGGGCCGACAAGAGAAGCAGTCCTGCTATTCGCACCGCGGTGGGACGGATGAGAGAAGTACTTTTGCTATTTTCCCCGCAGTTCGGCCAATAAGAGATTTCATTTTATTATCCGCCATGCTCTTTGATATTTCGCACTGAACAGCCGCGGGGCGAATAGCCTCTTCCTTTCCTCTAACGCAGATACCACTTTTAAGAAGCTAGTGTGGCAGACAGATGCTCAAAGTGTGCTCTTTTCAGTCGAATCTGCTTGAGGTCGGACTTGGGCTCCCCTTTAAAGCCATTTGCAGGAATGTGTACTACAACCTTCATGTTTCGTTCAACGCTGATTCAGTTCACTTTATAAGAAGTTTTTAATAATAATAATAATAATAATAATAATAATAAATCAAATGCCATGTAAAACAAGAATACTGCCATCCTGAAAATCTCACGTTGTTGATTTATGTCTTGTCATCACCGCCTTCTTAACAATAGGCTATTGGCTGCGCATCTATATATAACTGCGGGCAGTATATAACATTACTGAGTTGGCTATTTGCTTAATTTCACACATCTCCTCCGAAACCACCGTGAATAATGAGTCTGTTTTCCGCATACACCGGTTTTACTGTGTGACAAAGACGATGCGCCAGGTTTCGAACTTAGTTGTGAAGAGAAGACTGCATTTCGAAGCCGTTTTTGCCAGTAGGTTGCCTACATTACATCGAAAAACAATGCCCACGCATATAGCCCGTGCGTAGCACGGGTATCGGCTAGTTTGTCTTGATTTTTCAGTGAATGGGCCAACATCGTTTGATCGTTAATCAGGCCAAGTAATCGGGAACTGGTCATGAGAACGTTAAAATATAAATTCCCTGCCTGCCTGTACGTCTCTGAGCCTTCTTAAAGACAGAGGAAAGTGATTAGTTTTGCTTTTAAATATTACAGGTCCACAAATTCATGATAGTGTCAGTAAATGCTACTTCGATTAAAATTGAAGACCTGTGTGCAAGAAGTAACTAAGTCACTAAATAACACTTCTGTGATTTTGGTGGTCAAAGTTTTCAAAACATGTTGCAGATATATAGTCAATAAATAACACTATTGTATGCAAAAGTTTGGGCACCCCAGATCAAAATTTCTGTTACTGTGAACAGCAAAACGAGTAAAAGATGACTGCTGCCCAAAAGGCGTAAAGTTAAAGAGGGCACATTTCCTTTATATTTTAAACAAGATTACTTTTTCATTTCCATCCTTTTACAGTTTCAAAACGACAAAAAAGGAAAATGGTCTGAAGCAAAAGTTTGGGCACCCTGCATGGTCAGTTCTTAGTAACACTCCCTTTGGCAAGTATCACAGCTTGTAAACTTGTAAACACTTTTTGGTACCAGCCAAGAGTTTTTAAATTCTGGTTTGGGGGATTTTGCTCATTATTCTTTGCCAAAGGCTTCTAATTCTGTAAGATTCTTTGGCTGCATTGCATGCACTGCTCTTTTGAGGTCCATCCACAGATTTTCAATGATGTTGAGGTAGGAGACCTTGAGGCCTATAGTGAAACCTTCAACTCGCACCTCTTGAGGTAGTCAGTTGTGGATTTTCAGGTGTGTTTAGGATCATTATCCTGTTGTGGAAGCCATCCTCTTTTCATTGTCAGCTCTTTCACAGATGGTGTGATGTTTGCGTAAAGGTTTTCACCCTGCAGTCCCTCCCCTGCGGCTTGTTCTCACCTCCACCTTAGCAAGCTGCATCTGTTGATCGTTAAGGTGGAGGTGATTGTCAAAGTATGTAGGGCTGGCAGTTGCCAGTTTGTGTCAGCGCTGCATTTTGGCTTTTATCCTTGAGGATTTTGATGCTGCTCCCGGTTTTATGTCCATGTGTTGTTTTTAAGGTATTTATTAAACCTTCTATTGTTATACCAGCCTGGCACTTGGGTCCTGTTTCTCTGTCAGGTCCATGGTCCTAGCTCCCACCGGATTGCAAGTTTGTATCCGGCGGGGGTAAAACCATGACAGTTTGCTTCCAGAATTTGCTGGAATTAAATTGAATCCATTCTTCCTTCAACCAGTGACATGTTCCCTGTGCCACTGGCTGCAACATAAGCCTAAAGCAAGATTGATCCAACCACGTGCTTGATAGTTGGAGAGGTGTTCCTTTCACGAAATTCCGCATCCTTTTTTCTCCAAACATACCTCTGCTCATTGCAGCCAATGAGTTCTGTTTTAACTTCATCAGTCTACAGGATTTGTTTCCTAAATGCAACAGTCTTGTTCAGATGTTCCTTAGTAACCATCTGATGCTGAATTTCATGGTGAGGATGCAGGAAAGGTTTCCCTCTCATGACTCTTCCATGAAGGTCATATTTGAGCAAGTGTTGCTGAACCGTAGGGCTGTGCAGCATGACTCCATGGTGTGCTAAATCTTTCTGAAGGTCTTTTGTTGCCAAACGGGTGTTTTGATTTACCTTTCTCGCAATCTGATGAGCAGTTTTCTCATGAAGTTTTCTTGGTCTTTCAGACCTCAACTTGACCTTCACTGTTTCTGTTGACTGCCATTTCTTAATTGTATTATGAACTGAGGAAATCGCAACCTGAGAACATTTTGCTATCTTCTTATAGCCTTCTCCTGCTTTGTGGGCATTAAATATTTTCACTTTCAGAGAGCTAGACAGCCGCTTAGAGGACCCTACGGCTTCTGATTGTTGGGCCAAGTTTAGAGGAGAATGGGTATTTATAAACTTTGAAATTTGCATCACCTGGCCTTTCCTAACGATGATTGTGAACAAGCCATAGCCCTAACAAGCTAAATACAGTCTGAGATTATAGTCAAAGTTACTTGAGAGATCAAATCTTTTAGGGTGCCCAAACTTTTGCACGGTGCTCATTTCCTTTTTTTTCACGCTAGAATTGCACAGAACAAAAGTAATACACTAATACTGCTTAAATGTCAAAATGAGTGTTTTATCTTTAAATTTATGCCATTCAGAGATCAGTTCATCTTCTACTTGCTTCACTATTCTCAGTTACAGACATTTTGATCTGGGGCGCCCAAACTTTTGCATACAACTGTATAGAATTAAGGAAGAAGGTTTTATTTCATAATAAAACTAGAGGCACTCGTAGAGTGCAAACCTCCGCCAAGGCAGTACAATCCAAATATTCATGAGTGGGACGAAAGTTGAGTTATCGCGTCATACGATCTCAAGATGGCTGCCGTTGCGGCCATATTGTTTCACTGATCGCAGTGAAAATGAATAGGGTCCATCCCTGATGTAATAGCAATCCACCCACAAAATTTTAGAGAAATCCCTGCGTTACTTTTTGAGTTATCTTGTTCACAAACAGACAGACAAACAAACAGGGGCGAAAACATAACCTCCGCCCCAACTTCGTTGGCGGAGGTAATTAGTTTATTTCCAACTATACAAGTCAAGGAATTTTTCAAGGTAACAAGTAAATTAATAAATTTAATAAATTAAAGTTAATCACAATAATAACCAACCAAAAATCAGTCCCCCCATAATTTTGCAGGCTTTTTTTGTGATTGTTGCAGCCTAAAATGCCTGATTTGGTGGCAGCTTTTTCAAAAAGTTGCAATAAAAGTTGTGATATTTTGAGGACAAAATTGCAAGGCTGCGCAAAATTCACATGGATTGGTTGAATTCGCATTAATAGTTGCATCGTGACATCGCAACCTCTCGGAGAGACTGAAAAATACATATGGCAGAAGCAGGTGATCCAGCTTTAGCCACTGACTTATCATATAATCCAGTTACTGTGTTGTCACCTCATTCAAGGTACTGTCTTGTGCAAATTAATAGGATAAAGGTGCTTGTCAAGTGAATGGAGTGCAAATAGCCGTGCCAAGTGATGGACGTTTTACCTAAGCATGACGTTTCATTAATTTCCTTGACTTGTATGATGCAAATGATGTGATTGCATCATCAACACAGTACCGTAACTGTGTTGGACTGGCCTGTTAAATCACCTGACCTATATCCCATTGAGAAACTCTGGTCCATCATCAAGTCAAGGCTGCAGCAGAAGGACTGCACCACAAAAGTCAAAGTCATCAATACAGTTGTTTAGGTGTGGCATCATGACAAAGAAATGACAGCAACTTGCAAAAACCTGGCCAGCTCCATGCCAAAACTGGTGGAACAGCTTATCGAGGACCGTGGAGGGCACATCTCATACTGAGTGCTGAGTGTAGATGCTATTAAAGTAATACAAAGCTAATTAAGACAAATTAACAGCTTGTTAAACTCCTATGATTGCAAACCAGGGTGGAGCAAAAACCAGCATACACAGGGAGGCCCCAGGACCGAGTTTGGGAACCCCTGCTTTATCCGATCAATTTGCACAAGATTGTAGGCTTACTCATGTACTGTGAGTGAACGTCATGTAGGTTAAATCTGGCATTGTTGAAGTGACCTGTTTATTAAAACTCACCATCCTAATCAAGTTCATCGAACAGATCATTCTTTGAATCATCAACAGCACTCCCTGAATCTGCATGATCCTCATCTCCAAGCAGTCTGCTCATAATTTCATCGTCCCTGAGCCGGACTTTTCTACAGGAGGCTGCCATCTCGAAATGTTCAGATAGCTGTGTTTTGCTCCACAGTTTTCACAGGGGCCTGTTGTGCAAGAAAGTGAGAGCCCTCTTTCAGAAGCCATTGTTACTAATATCAGTTAGGTGTGGCTTCCACAACAAAATCAGTCCTGAATTGAATCTGATAGTGGGCACCCCTGGTTTAAATGTCTGTTGCAAATAATCTCCAAGTGACTGAAAGCAAACCTGAACACTAAACGCTACAAAGTTAAACATGACACCTTTCTGCAAATTTAAAAGCAAAATGTATCTTTTTATTTTTATTTTTCTGAGTTTTTAAATGATAAGAAAGGCCCTGTGCAAAAGTTTGGGGACCCTTTTGGATTATTCTTTGTTACCTTTTAAGAAGATGATTACTAAGGCCCAGACCCAGGTGATTTACTCGTTAGGGCTTCATTGAGTCAGGTGAATATAATTCCAGGGTTGAACTATATATTCTGAAGTAACTCCATGCCTTCTAAAGTATCCGACTGTGATGGCTGTCATGTCTGGTGTTAAAAACCTTGTGTTGCTCTAAACAGTTGTCCAGGGATGTCAAAATCAAGATAATTCACTTCCACCAACAAGGAGAGGGCTACAAAAAACTCTCACAACGTTTCAAACTACCCATTTCTACTGTCATAAACATTGTAATAATAATGGACCAAGAAAAATTTCAGATAGAATCACCTGAGATCTGGTGAGAAATGCTCAGAAGAACCCACACATCACTGCAAAAGAGCTGCAAAAAAGAGTAGCAGACACAGGTCTAGTTGTTCACAGGACAACAATACAGCGTACCTTAAACAACAAAGACTTACATGGCAGAGTTGCAAGAAAGAAGCCTTTCCTACGACCTCAACACAAAATTAAGCGTCTGAAGTACGCAAAAGAAAACCTGGAGAAACCTCAAGCCTATTGGAACAATGTGCTTTGGACTGACAAAACCAAAATGGAACTTTTTGGCCACAACCAAAGAAGGTACAGTTGCAAGAAAAAGTATGTGAACCCTTTGAAATTACCTTGTTTTTTTTGCATAAATTGGTCATAATATATGAAAGGCACAACACATCAACATCAAAACCTCATCCGAACTGTGAAGTATGGTGGAGGGGCATCATGGTTTGGGGCTGCTTTGCTGCCTCAGGGCCTGGACAGATTGCTATCAGATGGAAAAATGAATTCCCAAGTTTATCAAGACATTTTGCAGGAGAACTTAAGACCATCTGTCTGCCAATTGAAGCTCAACAGAGGATGGGTGATGCAACAGGACAACGACCCAAAGCACAGAAGTAAATCAACAACAGAATGGCTTCAACAGAAGAAAATATGCCTTCTGGAGCGGCCCAGTCAGAGTCCTGACCTCAGTCTGATTGAGATGCTGTGGCATGACCTCAAGAGCGCGATTCACACCAGACATCCCAAGAATATTGCTGAACTGAAACAGTTTTGTAAAGAGGAATGGCCCGAAATTCCTCCTGACCGTTGTGCAGGTCTGATCTGCAACTACAGAAAATGTTTGATTGAGGTTATTACTGCCAAAGGAGGGTCAACCAGTTATTAAATCCAAAGGTTCACATACTTTTCCACCCTGCACTGTGAATGTTTACATGTTGTGTTCAATAAAAACATGAAAACATATAATTGTTTGTGAGGTGTTAGTTTAAGAAGACTGTGTTTGTCTATTGTTGTCACTTAGATGAAGATCAGATCACATTTTATGACCAATTTATGCAGAAATCAAGGTAATTCCAAAGGGTTCACATACTTCTTCTTGCAATTGTATGTTTGGAAAGAAAAAGGGTGAAGCGTTTGTAGAGAAGAACACGTTGCCAACTGTTAAACATGGAGGTGGATCCATTATGCTTTGGGGTTGTGTAGCAGCTGGGGGCACAGGCAATATTGTGCTGGTGGAAGGAAGACTGGATTCCACCAAATATAAAGACATTCTCGAGGCTACTGTTCAAAGCTCAGTCCAGAAATTGAAGTTCAAGAGACGTTGGATATTCCAACAAGACAATGACCGGGAGCATACCTGAAAATCCACCATGAAGTACCTCCAGGAAAGACGGATGAAGATTTTGGAATGGCCATCACAGTCCCCAGACTTGAATATTATTGAAAATCTGTGGAGAGACCTCAAACATGCCATAAATGCAAGAAGGCTGAAGAATATTTCTGAGCTAGAGGTGTTCTGTCAGGAAGAATAGGGAAAAATTCCAAAGACAAGAATTGAAAAAATCTTAGCTGGCTACAGGAAGTGTTTGCAAGCTGTTATAGCTGCCCGAGGAGGAGTTACAAAGTACTAGCTGCCGGGGTTCCCAAACTTTTACACAAGGCCTTTTTCCTTGTTTTATTATTTTGAAACTGTAAAAAGTTAAAAATAAGAAATTATTCTTGCTTTAAAATGTGATGAAATGTGACATGTTTAACTTGGTAGCATTTAGTGTTCAAGTTTGCTTTCAATCACTTGGAGATTATTTGCAACAGACATTTAAACCAGGGGTGCCCAAATTTTTGCACCCCACAGTATACAGCGCCCTCCATAATTATTGGCTAAGATGTGTTAAAAGCCTTAAAATAAATTCAATTTTTAATGCAGAAGCATACTCTCACACTGAAAATTGTAGAAAAATGTAACCTTCAACTCAAGTGAATTTCAAGGGAAAAAAAATCCCTGACTAAGAAATAATTATTTTTCATAAAATCACTTGTTCCACAATTATTGGCACCCCTAACAATTCCTAGGAAATAAATGTAATTGAAGTATTTCTGTCATTTCTACAGTAGTTTACAAAGTTGATCAGAGTATCTAGGAACACTTAATTAGGAATTCATCACTTCCTGTTTCCCTGGGGTATAAATATGACGTGACACCGAGGCCATTTCTCTTATCCACTCTTCAATATGGGAAAGACAAAGGAACACACCATTCAAGTAAGGCAGATGGGTGTCGACCTTCACAAGTCAGGCAATGGCTACAAGAAAATAGCCACTCGCCTGCACCTGCCCATATCTACTGTCAGAGGAATCATCAAGAAGTTTAAAACAACTGGAACAGTGGTAAACAAGCCTGGACGAGGACGCAAGGTTATTTTGCCACCAAGCACAGTGAGGAGGATGGTAAGAGAAATAAAAAGTTCTCCAAAGCTCACTGTTAAGGAATTGCAACAAATGATAGCATCTTGGGGTCACAAAGTCTCCAAAACAACCATCAGGCGCTATCTACATGCCAACAAACTGTTTAGGAGGCATGCCCAGAAAAAACCTTTTCTCACTCCCAATCATAAACGAAAACGTCTGGAGTTCGCTAAGCGGTACTGGGACTTCAACTGGGACCGTGTGCTTTGGTCAGATGAGACCAAGATAGAGCTTTTTGGCAACAAACACTCTAAGTGGGTCTGGCGGAACACAAAAGATGAGTATGCAGAAAAGCATCTCATGCCCACTGTGAAGTATGGGGGAGGATCGGTGATGCTGTGGGCCTGTTTCTCTTCCAGAGGCCCTGGGAACCTTGTTAGGGTGCATGGCATCATGAACGCTTTGAAATACCAGGACATTTTAAATCAAAACCTGGGGGCCTCTGCCCGAAAGCTGAAGACGGGTCGTCACTGGGTCTTTCAGCAAGATAATGACCCTAAACATGTGGCCAAATCTACACAGGAATGGTTCACCAGACACAGAATCAAGCTCCTCCCATGGCACTTGAATTAAAGGTTGGATTTTCCTCTTTTTTCATTGTGGTCCTATATTATTTAGAAAAAAACTGAATTTATTAGAAGCTAAAGAACACATCTTAACCAGGGGTGCCAATAATTATGGAGGGCAGTGTATGTAGAGTGTTATTGAGTAACTTAGGTACTTCTTGCACACAGATCTTCAATCAGACTTGTACATCTGATATTGTAATCTCCTCCCAAAGGGCAAAGTGCATTCGCTCATAACAAGGCAAGATTTTGAAACTGACCTGTTTGTATTTCCTTTTAGCACTGGAACGACGAGGATATCGCGAAAGAAAGCCAACGCACCATGAGCTCCACTCAGTCTCCAAATTCTACGATTGTTCGTCCTGCAAGATTTTACATAAATGGATTTCACGGAATTCCGCACATTAAGTACTATTACATATTTTTGTGCCTTGTGTATGTAGTGACTGTGATGGGAAACTCATTCATTATGCTTGTTATATACCTAGAGCGCACTCTCCACACCCCAAAATACATGGTCGTCTTCAATCTTGCTGTTGCCGACTTTAGTGGAAGCAGTTCATTAATCCCGAAGGTAATAGACACTGTTTTCTTCAAATCGCGCTATATTTCGTACGAGGCATGCCTGTCCAGTATGTTTTTTGTAATTTTCTTCTTTCTGATACAGTCTTGGTCCCTTCTTATTTTGGCATATGACAGATTGATAGCTATTTGTAATCCCCTGAGATATCACGCTATTATCACTAAAACAGCCATAAGCGGCATTCTTATGGTTGCCTGGGCTTTCGCACTATTAGTGGTAGGTTTAACTGTCGGCTTGGTCGCGAGGCTGTCTTTCTGCAAGTCCATTGTCATTGACAGTTATTATTGTGACCATGGGCCAACTTATAGACTGGCATGTGGCAACACAACCATTAACAATGTCATGGCCTACGTCGGCTTTGTGGTAGCACTATGTGGGCCCGTAATCTTGATTATAATGACATATTTCTGTATTGCCATCGCACTTTTGAGGATTGCGTCTGTGACGGAGCGAGTCAAAGCCTTAAGAACCTGCACTTCACACCTGATTTTAGTGGCTATGTTTTACTTTCCGATAACAGCCATCAATATCGCAGCGGTGATCGCTCCTTTGCATCGCAACGCACGGATCATCAACACGTCTCTTTCCGTCTCAGTGCCGCCAATGCTAAACCCAATAATTTACTCATTGAAGACGGAGGACGTCAGGGAGTCTGTAAAAAAACTTTACAAACGATTAATGGGAATGACGTCGGCGTCCAGGAATTGTGGAAAATCAACCCAAAGAATGTGATGCACATGTCAGCGACCATCCTGGGGAGATGATCACAGGGAACCCCCGAACATTTACACAATAGCGTTTACAACACCGTCCACCAAGGAATGTCTTTGAAATACTGTCATTGCCGCCAACCCCCCTCAGAAAATATTTAATAGTATGCTGTTTTTATGCGATTGTCGTTTTCAGATGAAACCTTGAGTGAAAAGTGCGTTATTTCAAGGGATGTCTAAATTGTGATAGCCGTAAATTGTCTGGTTGCTGAAAGTGATAGGCCCACCCTTTTCATAACAAAGAGGTTAGAGTCAGCGGCGCCGTAAGGGGGGTAACCATGGAAGATTCTAGGGGCCGAGCTTTCGCAGATTCACAGGGGCCCCACAGAGGTTACTGTTATTATTATTTTTAGTGTACCGTATGTGTATGTTTAATGTATGTGTATGTTTTCTGTACCAATATGAGTATGAAATAAAGATATATACACTCTTTAAATTAGGAGAGCCTCAAATAACTTTAGGGATATTCAAGGAACCTCGCTTACTACGGGGGTTATTGGAGGAACCTTCAACTGCTCAACACAGAAGAAAGGTTACTGGAGGAACCTTTAATATATCAAAAGCAGTTCCTTGAGAAACATATAAAAAAAAAGGTTCCTCAAGGATCTGTTTTGAAATTAAAACCGCTGGAAACCCAAATTGATAATGACCTTATTCATACAGTAAGTTATGGTCTCGTGTACGTAATATTAAGCATCTAAAGAGCATACTTGAATTGTAAAAAATGCTTCTATTCAATGAGACCACTATATGATGGTAATGAGCGTTCCAGGTATTTGTCAAATCCTTAGGTGTTTTCATGTTCGGAAACTGAGTTATGGCTTGCAAGAAAAGAGAATTGATAGCAAAATACATGAAAATATAAATCATTGGTCTAAATCTCTATTCTTTGTCAAGTGACCATGGAATAAACGGGATCCCCTGTCCATTACTATCTGATAATGTACAGCTTGTCATTGGGCATTATTCCCCACTTAGGATGGGAATAGATTTCTGGTCTGCTCTCTCAGTTCAGAACCTGAGCTTTGCACAGAGATGATGAACATATTATATTTGCAAATATCAATGTCATCATTTCATTTCACACAGCTAACAATTAAATATTAATTAAATAATTAAATGGTCACTATCGACATCTGTCAGGGTTCAGTCTATCTGCCCTGTATCTGTACTGCTGCTCACTATCGACATCTGTTACGGTTCAGTCTATCCGCCCTGTATCTGCACTGCTGCATGGCATGCTTACTTCCTGTTTCAGTCTTAGGTGTAGCAGCCTGATTTGTGATGCAGGGCACTGGCATGAAGGCGTGGCCTTGGGCTATACAGTAGCCCCTTTTGCTCCGCCCTCTCTGACTTCCTGAATCTAGACCCTGCCATTTCAGTGCTGTGTGTTTGTGGCCTTTTCTTTTGTTTCTCTTTATTCAATAAAAACTGCACATTTTGCAACTGACTTGGTGTTGTGTCTCCATTATGTTACATCTTTCCAGCCGGTCGTAACACAGATCCTGGATGCCATACTTGGAGGAAAAAACGACAGAGTTTCTAGTGACATTTTACACCTTTTTTAAAGGCATGTTTATCCCAAAAATGCACTATGTTGTGCATTATCCACAACTGATTAAGCTGTATGGACCCGAAAGGGAAATCTTTTAAACAAGTTGACATATGATAGGTTTTCAACAGCTCAGGATAATTACTTTCTTAATTCCTTGAAAATTTATTCGGTGCTCAAAGGTTTAAAAGAAGCAATTACAAGGAAATTTCTGGCTACCCCCTCTGAGATTGTGTTTTGATATACAAACCCCAATTCTGATGAAGTTGGGACGTTGTGTAAAACGTGAATAAAAACAGAATACAATGATTTGCAAATCTCATAAACCCACATTTTATTCACAATAGAACCTAGTTAACGTATCAGATGTCGAAAGTGACATTTTACCATTTCATGAAAAGTATTGGCTCATTTTGAATTTGATGGCAGCAACACATTTCAAAAAAGTTGGGACAAGGCAACAAAAGGCTGGAAAAGTAAGTGGTACTAATTAAAAAACAGCTGGAGTAGCATTTTGCAATTAGGTTAATTGGCATCAGGTCAGTAACATGACTGGGTAAAAAAAAGCAATTTAGGGAGGCAGAGTCTCTCTGAAGTAAGGATGAGCAGAGGTTCACCAATCTGCGAAAAACTGCATTTAAAAATTGTGGACCAATTTCAGACATTGTTCCTCGATGTAAAATTGCGAAGACTTTGAATATCCCACTATCTACAATTCATAATATCCTCAAAAAATTCAGAGAATCTGGAGAAATGTCTGTGTGCAAGGGACAAAGCCGAAGGTCAATATTGGATGCTTGTGATCTTCGGCCCCTCAGGTGGCGCTGCATTAGAAACAGGCATAATTCTGCACTGTAATTCACTGCAAGGGCTCAGGAGCACTTCCAGAAATCAATGTCTGTGAACACAGCTTGCCATGCAATCCACAAATGCAAGTTAAATCTGTATCACACAAAGAAGAAGCCATATGTGAACACGATCCAGAAACGCCACAGTCTTCTCTGGGCCAAAGCTCATTTAAAATGGACTGAGGCAAAAAGGAAAACTCCTGTGGTCAGATGAATCAAAATTTGACATTCTTTTTGGAAACTACGGACGCTGTGTCGTGCAGGTAAAGAGGAGAGGGACCATCCAAATTGTTATCAGCGCACAGTTCAAAAGGCTGCATCTCTGATGGTATGGGGTTACATTAGTACCTATGGAATGGGCAGCTCACATCTTGAAGGGCACAATCAGTGCTGAAAAGTGTTCTGAGGTTTTACAACAACATATGCTCCCATCCAGACAACATCTCTTTCAGGAAAGGCCTTGGATATTTCAGCAAGACAATGCTAACCTACATACTGCATCCATCACAACAGCATGGCTTTGCAGTAGAAGAGTCTGGATGCTGAACTGACCTGCCTGCAGTCCAGACTTTTTACTGACAGAAAACATTTGGCGCATCATAAAACAAAAAATCCGGCAAAGAAGACTGTTGAACAGCTGGAATTCTACATCTGAAAACAGTGGGTCAACATTTCTCTCCCAAAACTCAAGCAATTGATCTCCTCACTTCCCAGATGTTTGCAGGCTGTGGTAAAAAGAATAGGGGATGCTACACAATGGTAAACATGGCCCTGTCCCAACTTTTCTGAGATGTGTTGCTGCCATCAAATTCAAAATTTTCATGAAAAGGTAAAATATCTCACTTTCAACATTTGATATGTTTTCTATGTTCTATTGTGAATAAAATGTGGGTTTATGAGATTTGCAAATCATTGTATTCTGTTTTTATTAATGTTTTACACAACATCCCAACTTCATTGGAATTGGGGTTTGTATGTGAACCTGGTGGGGTTTTTTGTTGGCATTTCATTTTTATGTTTACATTTTCATTTATCTTTCCAACACAAGGTCTGCAAGTGATCCTGGCAACATTGCTCCTCCCACATCTATTCAAAGAGGACCCCAGCGCCCCCTATGTAATCAACAAGAAGGTGTTGATGCCATTTGGATTATCGTCAGGAGGCATGTTATGGTTAATTCTCAGCAATGTCAGGAAACATTTAGAATTTTTTGTTTTTGTCTGCCCTAGAATCCATGGGTCCCAACGCCGGTCCTTGTTATCACAGGAAACCCCTTCTTGGAGGCTAGCTTTGGTGTCCATTTGGACTACACGGACATCCTCACCCGTCCGGTTGATGATATCACCCTGGGGCTGGGGACCTTGATGTCTGTTAATTTTGTATTCAATATCCAGTACCGTAGGTGAGTCAAAAATACTTTAACATTCATCGAAAAGTGCCTCATGACAAGTGAACCTCAAGGAAAGGTATTTCCCACTGTGATTAAGATGGCTACCTGTTTGTTTTCTTAAGCAGTCTCTTTGGTATTTTTTTAAGAATCACCCTGACAGTGCTCAGCGGCATATTCAATTGTGTGTGAATCTTCTTACCAGATTTATGAAGGTCCATGACCATCAGCCTCTTTTGAACTTTGTTGTTCACTTTTCTTCATGATGTTGGATGACAAAGGGATATTGCATGTCTGTAGCCTCATTTTTTTACCCCTATGAAACAGGAAGTGATGTAATGGCTCAATATCATTCCTTAACACAGATAAAACTTAAGTGAGTGGAATTTAATACCTGGTTTAATTTGGTATATGTTATTCACAATAATCTTTATGGAAGCCATTAATTGTGAAACTTCGATTTAGAACAAATTGATTTGTAAATAAATAAATTGTAAGTTTTAAAAAATGTCTGTGAGAAAACATTTGTGCAGTGTGAACAATAATAACAAAACAATATTAAAATAAAAAAAGTCAAAGTAATAATAATGATGATCATTTTTAAGGGGTTCAGAATTGAACCCCATTCCCCACAAAGAAGTTCTTTGAAGAACCTTAATTCATTTGGCGCCACACTTTTTCAGCGATTGCGCCTAAGAGGGCCACACTTTCAAGGTTATTTGAGACCCCCTATTCAATTACTACTTTGAATAAACTACAAGTTCTATACATCAAAATAAAGCTTATAATTTCTTCTTTCCAGAGATTTTAACCAAACTCTACGAGCGTGGAGATGAAATTGCAGTGCCATCTGGCGGAGATAGGTGGTACTGAAATTCTTTTTTTTTCGGACGTGAATCTACGTTAAGGGGAGGAGAAACCCAAAAAATTATGGTTTTTCACAAGCCGAAAGAAAGAGCAAATCACTTCAATCTGCTCAAGAACAGGACAATCAGAGGGAGCAGGAGGGAGAAGTTTATGCTTCAGGGGCATTTTAATGTTCTAAGTTGACTGTTTCAATGATTTGTAGGTGTACTTTGACTTTAACCTGGATTTTCTCAAAACCTGATTTTTGCCCCGATTGCTTTCATTTAAGGCTCTATATCTCACTTATTTGTGGAGCTTTTCTCATGAAATTTTGACAGAAGTCTGTGTGCATATCAGGAAGTCTACTGAACTAAAAGTTTTGGTTTAGCACTTTGGGTGTGTGAGTTATGGTGATTTATATTTCATATCCAGGGGGCAAAAATGGTAAAATCCTCTTTTACCCTACTAAATCTCTAGCATTATGTGTAAATGCTTTATTCTAGTTCAGAAGAAGGTGTAAACATAACTAAATCTAATAAAAAAAAAAAAAAAACCTGATTCAAATATCTTGCTTCAGTCCTGAGATATAATACAAAGAAATAATGGTGAAATCGGGGTGGCAGCCATCTTGAATCACATGATCTAATTATGCAAATTAGGTCAAATTCATATTTTGTGTATTTCAGGTCATATACTGTCAATACACCAAGTATTAATGATTTCTATCCAAAAATGACAAATTTTTTTTCCAAAAGGTTTCTCCTCCCCTTATCGGCGCTTGGCGTTATACTATTTGCCAAAGACGTAGATCAACGTCAATGGCGCCAAATGAGTTAATGAGCGGTTCCTCAAGGAACTGCACCTGCAAGGGTTCTTACAGGAGCCTTTTGAGCTGAAAAGGTTTCTACACAGTGGCAATGGTGAGGAACCCCAAAAGGTTCCTTGAGACTCTTCTGCTTCTAAAAAGAATCTGAGGAACTTTGCAATCATTTTTGCTGTATATATTCATAAATTTTCAGAAATTCCTTCGCTGACTCTATAATTTCGGGTTTCTTTGAGTGCCTGCAAAATACTTATTCCTCCACATGAGGGCAGTATATTCAAACTCAGCCAAAGATTGCTGACATTTTTGCATGGATCTTCTTGGTGAGCAACATCAGGATGTTATTTATTTTATTCCTGTAAGAATGCTGAAGTATTCGCGTGCACTTTAGGCATAAAATCAGGGACATTCTCACCCTTTTCCAAACATCAATTATTGAGCACACTAACAAGTGCTGTTATGACTATTTAGTATTAGTTTCAGAGTATCTAAGAGAGGAAAATTCACTGTTTTTGGTGCTCTGAATTCACTGAAATTGTACACTGTTCAGTCTCATACAACAGTAAAGGGTGGTATGAAGGCACGAGAGATTCATGCTGATAATCTACCACACATGACCATAAATTAATTGATTTTTAACTTCCCAGTGAACTCTCATTGTGAACATTAATAGTGTGCAAATGTGAAATACGTTTGTGTTCCAATTTCCTAAAAAGAAAAAAAAAGGGGCGGGGGTATGGGGAGGAGAGACCCTCAGGGCTTAAGAGCGTTCTTCTGATATTTAGTGGATATTACTCAGATGCCTCAGTGAGAATGTTCAGGTTCGCATACGGCTTCATGGTACAAGCTGGATGCAAGTTCACTGATTTTAAACATATTTCTACTTCTCATTGAAGTGTAATGTAAAGGAACATATGTCGCGAAGTAACTGTTAAAACAGCAACGTGCAGGTCATGAACAAGCACACACCATCGCCGACATCATTCGAGGAGCAAAAGTGCCCTCTAGTGGAGAATATTGTGAACTGTTTCCGATCGGACAAGCGTTCGGGTGATCAGCATAAGTTGAACGGAAATCCAAAAACAGTCAAGGCACCTCTACTGAATTGCCTCATTTCCCTTTATTTACCTCTCACAGTGCTGATTATGACATTTGGAAATGCAGTAATATGCAGCAAAAATGAGAATTTGAAATATTTGCTGATAAAAATGCATTACCTGGCAGAATAAAATATTGCAGACACCAAATGTGTTTGCAATGCCTGCACTGCCTGAAGGCCTACTCTGTGAAGTGTCTTTAAATCTTTATGAAATATGCTGAGTATAATCTACCTCCGTAAGGGGCTGTTGGCATGCTGTAGAGGTGAGTATAGGGCTGTTTATTGTGTACACTGATCGTGGCTGTAGATGGAACAGAACAGAAATGCAGAATGGACTCATATTATGACCTCACTCCCATTTTTGCTGCATGCTTGTACATTTTTAGTACAGAAAGCAACTGTGAACTTTATTTCTGTTTATGAATTTATTTTTGCATGCAATTATATAGCACACAAATTAATTTATTAATTGCATGTAACTTTGGCTGTTGGAGTTTTTGAGTATGATAGAAATAAATGTTGCTTTTAGGTAGAGATTCATGGTACGGTATGATGATATGATTCCTCTTCAGGCATTCAGTACCATTCATACATTCACTTTAAACCTTCAGGGAACAAAAAAAAAACAAAAACTTTTGAATAAAAAAATTGATGTCCAGTATAATGACAGCATTTATTGTGCAGGAAATTATCCATCAAAGATTGAACAATAAAAATAAATGTAAAAATCTTCCACAAACTAATAGTAATACGGGCTGTATTAAATTTTGAAAAATGTGTGGGAGTTCCCTTAATAGTCATGATGCGATGATCAAAACAAGGAACAAAACACAGATTCAGGGTACAATCCACAAGGGAGTATTTACTAACAGGAATACGGTAACAGAAGAGGGAAGGCTGTTGTCCAGAATAGAGGTGGGGGCAGTCCAGGACATTGGTAATGACTGGAGAGGGTAGGGGTGTGTCCATGCCCAGGGCAGTGGATGTTCTGGGACAGAAGCCAGGTGGTGAATCCCCCTCGGAGAAGCAGGACTGCTTGACAGTAGAAATAAATGGTTTAGCAGGAACACAGTCCCAATCCTGGAGACTGATGGAGACTTGGGAGGCGTTCCTAATAAACTGGCTCAGAAGAACAAGCAAGAACAATGGTTTAAAAAAAAAACGCAGATTCCAGTAGCGGTCCATCGGCTGTAACAAAGGCCATCGGAAACCTCACCTTTCCTAAACCTCTCGCAGTTTACTTTCCCCGATTAGCAACAGTTGCTCAGACTAATTGGTTGAACTGATGACAGTCTAATGCATTTTTGATAGCATTGTTATACATTGTACCATAAAATTATGAGGCATTTTCTTCCGAATATAAATGAGTCTGTAAAATATCAATATGTTTTTATAATTTCTGTGCTCGTGCAGCTTGTGAAACAGCACACGTGCATAAATTAGTTTGCGAGGCTCATTAGCCATAAGCCTCGAGAATCTGTTCTATATTCTGAATGTAGTCATGGTTAAAGGGCGTTGGGTACGATGCTTAGTAGAGGGACAATTGTAAGAATGGCAATAATAAATGCAGTGAAGTCAGCAAAAGTTTTGGAGTTTTTGCATTTATATTGCCATCCTTTGAATCAATTATCTAAATGTAGCCAGTAGCCAGTTACTTTTACGCCATCATTTCTTATTCATTATCGGTATAAACAGCTTGAGGGCAATCGAGTGGTAAAGGGTGAGGTTGCTGAAGGCCTTTGAACATCTAACAGCACACTGCTGGCAGATTCAAACCTGTAGACTGATATGAAGGCTTGGGAGCTTTCGCTTATATGTCTCCCAAGAGTAGTGCCTTTTTTCCTTTACCATTAATTTTATCGAAAACACACAGAAGAAGAGCTCAGGTCGATACTAAAACAAGCAGATCGAGTGAATTGGCGAACAGCTCATAGCTTTGTAGTACAGTGGCGAAAATGAATCACCTCACGTTCACGTACAAATAACCTTTGCATTACGACATATTGCATTATTTCAACATATTACGTACATTATACAGTGGGGTGCAAAAATTTTGGCACCCCTGGTTTAAATCTGTTACAAGTAATCTCCAGGTGATTGAAAGCAAACCTGAACACTAAATTAATACAAGAAATAGTCCTGATTTAGCCAAAACAGCTGCTCTTTGAAAACTAGAAGGGCACTCAGTAGACCGCACACCGCCGCCATGCCCATATGTCAGTATTATTGGGTTTGGATCCACAAGAATATTATCTAGATCTCCAGGTAAATGACACAGCCACTCAATCATCCATTGGTGTAAAAAAAAAAATAATGTGATTCATCAGACCAGTCCACCTTCCGTTGTTCCTGCTCAAGGTTTGACACTCAGTCATTAGCGTTGACTCTTTTGATGGTGGACATGGAGATTGGGGATAGCCGATGGATTGATGTAGCTGGCGTAGCTCTGCCTCTTGCTGACCAACCTGGTACCTCAGAGCATCAGCTGGGCTTGTCGAATTCACAGGTTCCGTTCCTTGGTGGGATTGTATTGCTATGATCCAGAACAGTGGAGGGGGCAGCCCAGCTAAGTTGTTACCCTTATAAAAATGTACCATGCTGTACCATGGTAAATGTACAACGGTATTTTGGGCCATGGTACAGACTTCGTACCGTGGTTAGTACCATGGTAAATGTCCCACGGTACAGTATGGCAAGTATACCATGGTACAGCACGGTGCATTTCCCAACCCAGCTGGCATTTAAACGTTTTTTCACTGTTGAATCAACGTCATGGATCATAGTTGAATCGCCGTTGAATTATGTTTTGACTTTGAAAGATGGATCAATGTTGGGCATGAGTACCATACACAACCTCCACTTTTTTGGTTTTTTTTTGGCCAGAACGCTTTTAAAAGGGGGCACAAATATTTTTGGGGGGTTTTTATGAGTGAGAAGGGGGTTTAGAATGATGGGGGAAAAATTTTAAAAGGAAGGGGTAGATGTGGCGCGAGGAAAAAAATTTTTTGCGGTATTTCCAGTTTCTAACACCATGCTCTTCCCTCATGACACTCGCTCTGTGTATGATCTCTCCAACTTCTGACCTCCTTTTTTTATTTCCTCCATTGATGAGGCTGTGAACAAAGGCTTACATGTTAAGTTAGACATTACATTAGTATCTGCAGCAGGATTCAAACCTGGGAACCTGTGGACAAAGCAATTTCAAACACATCATACACTGTGGTCTTAACCACTACACCAACTGAGTTGCCAGCTCAACACATCAGGTTCCATTCATCGCTGAAGGGTGAAAGACAACCAAAGTTATAAAACTAATATATTCATTTATTTTTCTTTCTTTTATTTATTGCTGTCAATGAGGAGACGTCATGTGAATATCCATTTTGATGTGTTTCATGCTGGTGAGTCGGCTGATCCATTGACCCTGGGTAGAATAATTTGAGCAGAACAAACCATTGTTTGTGGCTGAGTTGGGTTAAGTTTAGGATTAGGCACAGGGATAGGGATAGCATTCCCTATGAGTTGGGTTAAGGTTAGGGTTAGGGATAGGGATAGGGATAGCATTCGCTATGAGTTGGGTTAAGGTTAGGGTTAGGCACAGGGATAGGGATAGCATTCCTTATGAGTTGGGTTAAGGTTAGGGTTAGGGATAGGGATAGGGATAGCATTCCCTATGAGTTGGGTTAAGGTTAGGTCAACAGTGTCACGGCTGCCACCTTTATAAGCTTGCCGCATGCATAGACGATCTAGAAATTAAAGTGTAAATTCTCTTAACTGGATGTGCGCTCGACGTTTTTCAACATCCGAATATTTCACTTGGCATCTAAACATTTAGGTAAGCCGAAAAAGTTGTGATTTTTTTTCGATTTTGCAGGAGGTTGTGTGTGGTCCTCTTGCCCAACGTTGTTTCAAGGTTGTTTCAACGTTGAAACAAATCTTGTTCAAATTTCAGTGTTGATATGAGATCATTTTGTTAACCTTTTTACAACCATCAGAGTTAAATGTTGTTTCAATAGCGTTTCAACGTTGAAACGACAACTGACATAATTTCAACCATATTTCTACATTGAAGGTCGGTGGTGTGCCGGCTGGGAAGATACATTGTAAAGCGCGGTACAAATCCCACAGTGTCATGGTGCAAATCACACGGTACAACATGGTACAAGTCCCATGGTACAGTTTAGTGGAAGTACCGTGGTGAAAGTTGTAATGTGGAAAAAAAAAAAGCCACTAGATGGCAGTATTGACAATTTTTTTTAAGCCCAGTCTGGAGCTAGGTTTTGGGGCATGTCCTGGGCATGGCTCAGAGGGGAATGTCCCAGAGAATTGGAGAAAAGTCTGGAAGGTGGGAGGGGGCTGGTAAAGAGTATATAAGGAGAAAATTGAGAGAGTGGAAGGGAGTAGGAGAAATTGCAAGGAGAAATTGTGGAAGGATACATTTGACCAGACCTGTCACTCTTTTCAAGACCTGTGAAGCTTTTTGTGGATTTTTGCCTGTGTTGGAGCATTTTCCTGTCCCAGGACATCGCAACATAGCAGCGCCATCTCAATTACCAAGGGACTGTAAATATCTCTTTTTTTTTATTTCAATCTTGGTCAGTAGAGTAGATTGTAGATTAGTTCAAAGTGTTTGTTTAATTAAATCTGTTAAAGTTTTAAAATTTTGTCTGTCATCCCTTGCTGTCCGCTACGCCATAACAAATTGGGGCCATAACAAATTGACGCCATAACAAATTGGGGCCATAACAAAGTCCTGCGGCATAAATCCCATGGTACAAACCAGATGGTACAGTAAGGTACAAATCCCATGGTACAGCATGGTACAAATCCCATGGTACAGCAAGGTACAAATCCCATGGTACAGCACGGTACATTTTTATAAGGGAAGTGAAAAATTCTGCAGTATGCTGTTAAACAATCAATCAATCATGCTGCAGATTTTTTCTCTGTACATGACTTGCATACATATTCAAGTCACTTAAGGTAATGCCTTTTTCCCAGGAAAATTGGAGTCCAAGTTTTATGAAACTGAGCTCCGAAAGGAGTACCCACTACCATAGTAGCAAAAGGTAGTACCATGGTACCATAGAGGAACCGTGGTACCAGTAGGGGGTATCTTGGTACCCGAGGGTGTATCGTGATACGGAGGTAGTATCGTACTGGCTGGGGTACCGTGGTACCAACAGGGGGGCTGTGGTACTGGCTGGAGGTACCGCTATACCTGGTGGATGTACCATGGTGACAGCAGAGTGTACCATGGTAATGGCAGGGAGTGCCATGGTACCGAAAGGGTGTACCATGGTAACGGCAAGGATTACCGTGGTACTGAAAGGGTGTACCATGGTAACGGCAGGGAATACTGTGGTACCGAAAGGGTGTACCATGGTAACGGCAAGGATTACCGTGGTACCATAACGAAGTACCATGGTACCACTATGAAAAACCATGGTACCAGTAGAGTGTACCATGGTACAATTCAGAATTACCATAGATATACCATGTGTACCATGATTTTACCGTGGTATTTGCATGGTACAGCATGGTACATTTCTATAAGGGTAATGACTGGAAAGAGTAGGGGCATGTCTGTGCCCAGCCAGTGGCTGTCCTGGGGCAGAGGCCAGGTGGTGAATCCCCCTTGCAGAAGTAGGACTGCTTGACAGTAGAACCAAAGGATTTAGCAGGAACTCAGTTCCAATTCTGAAGTAAGATATAAAAGCTTGGGATTTTGCTCCTATACACAAGACTCCAAAGAGTTAATGCATTTTTCTTAATCATTAATGTACCAAAAACACACGGAAAGAGAGCTTCGATAATTACTTTAAGACACAAACTGAATGGTGCGCTTTGTTGGGTATAAAGCATGACAATCCAGCAACCACTCTGAAACCATAATGATCTTCCTCAGACTGGATATTTATAATCGGGGCGAGACATACAAATGATGACTCCTGGGAGCAAGGGAGGTAACGAGACAGGAAATTAATTAAAGGAGATAAAACTGCAAAAACACATGCAGGCTGCTGGAACAGGGGAAGAGCCGATGACTAACACACGAGGGTTTTGACACTGAGCAACGTCCACTCTATGGATTTCAACCCTGTGGATTTGGAGTAATCAAAGCCTGTCCAATCAGATTGTCCACCACATGCAAGCTGATATGTTGCCTTCTTCAAGTGAAGTATTCGGGTGTCAAAGTGGCAGATGCAGTGGGTTGGGACAGGCTGTTATCGAGCGAGTGGCTTAAGAGCATACAAGGATCAAAATCCTGCACTGACACCCTTTTTCTGTCTTTGGTTGTGCCTGCCCTCTTCGGCGTAACCGCGCAGCTTTCAGAGTTAGTCTTGGGTGTTGTTGCGCAAAAAATGAAACGAACCTCGAACCTTCGGCGGTTTCCTCTCTCCCATTGAGGCAAAGTTTTGCCCTTTGTAAGATTTCAGGGTTTTCAGAGTATTTCTTCAACTTTTCTTATATGATTCCATAGGCTGTTTTTCGGAATACGCATGGGGGAGCCTTGATGAAGTTCATTGGTTTCAGCCAATATGTTGATTGCCTTCTCTTGGCTTTCCCTGGGAAAACATGTTAATCAATTTGCCACCTGAGGACAGTCACCATTGTATTGCTAAGTGAGGGTGAGGGGTCTGGACATCTTGTCAGGGAAGCATCTAGACTAGGCTTACCTATGAATACTGTGAATAGAGAGCCACCTCCTCGGGACGGCCCAGGTGGGGGTGACTGTCTGGCTCAGTGCTACCTCACATCATATACGCTGCGTGTGTGTCTTTGTTCTGTGTGTGATGTTGACCTCTCCCGTGGGCACGGCTGTTTCTCCATTCCAACTGAACTTGTAATAAAGTGCTTCACGTGTCTCATCATTACCTTTGGCTCCGTCTCCAAGTTTTTTTTCCCCACCCGGGATTTATCGCGAATTAAACAGCCTGTTTTAGAATTGTTGAATCAGCGGTTAACCCTTTGAGTGCTGAATACAATATAAAGGAATTAAAAATGTAGTTATCCTGAGCTGTTGAAAACCTATCATGTGGCAACTTGTTTAAAAGAGCTCCAGGGGAGCTCTTTTAAACAAGTTGCCACATGATAGGTTTTCAACAGCGTCTGGTTTTGATATCTTACATCATTGGGCACCTATAGTTGCCCACGGCGCTGAAAGGGTTAAAGAAGAAACTAAACGGCAGAGATTTTCTTCACCCTCTTGCTGCTGTTGCTTGCCTTCTTGACCCAACAGAAGAAATAGCTAAAGAGTCAAAGCAAATCAAAATGTTTTTGGATGAAGCAGAAGAATTGTCAAAACATAAAAACCAACAATACAGGAGGCACAAGAGGAGTAAGACAAATGGGGGGGGGAAGAGTTGGAGGTTCACGCGACAGAGACAAGCAACCCAGGTTAGATTCAGGTCCAGATTTTGGATGAACCGTCAAGGTCAAAGCTCTCCAAGTCCTGCTTCCAGCTGGACCTACAGGGATATATGGAAGAGCTCTCAGCTCAACCTGCCAATACGGAAAATGGGGGTGAATTTCAGCTGGAACAGAGTGCAGTCATCTACGTCAGTTAAAGCTCAGGCATCAGATTTTTTGGCCATACCAGCCTCTCAAGCCTTCGCTGAGTAAGTGCAGTGTTATAACAACTTTTCAGCAAAGGTGTAAACTCCAGGTTCAAAAATTGAAAGTACACTCCAGTATTTTGCTCCACTACTTTCAGTTTCATGTTGGCATAATTCTTTAGCCAGTTTTGAGGGTCACACTTCAGTATTTCTCATCATATTCATCAGTAAATCAATGACCATAATCAGTAACCATAATTAATAACAATAATCAGAAACTAATATGTAAGCAACAGTAACACACACACACACATATAAGCAGTTCACACACACACACACACACCCTTGTACTTATATCTTTGTGAGGACATTACATTGACTTCCATTCATTCTTCCTGTGTCTCTACAGCCTTTCCCTTATCTTAACAATAAGCAATGTATGTCTAACCCAAACCCTTACCCTAACCTTAAGCTATCCCTAATTCTAACCTTAACCCCAAACCCTTAACCTATCCCTAATTCTAATCTTACCCCTAACCTTAACTAATAAGTCACAATTAGCCTTTGTAGTTGTGAGGACCGGCCAAAATGTCCTCACTTCCCAATAAAGACTTGGTTGGTTAAAAACTCAAACTCAGTACGTAGCAAGTACAAGAACACACAAATATAAGCAGTTCATGCACAAACACACACACACACACACACACACACACACACACAAGTAGTTCACATACACATAAGCAGTTGATTTCAGATGATTTAATCAGTATCTGTTCAATTGATTTCTGTAGCTTTGATTAATATCAGTTCAGATGATTTAATCAGTATCTGTTCATTTGATTTCTGAGCCTTTGAACAGTATCTGTTCAGCAGAATCATTATATATATATATATATATATATATATATATATATATATATATACAGTCATGCCCAAAATTATTCATACCCCTACCAATTTTTGAGTTTTTTCGAGATATTTTTTGACAAATCAAATTTATTCTTTCACAAATGACATAGAAAGTTGACATAAGGCTGTAAGAATTACAGTAAACAATTTTTCGAGAAATACAATACTTTTTGGTATTTTATTTGACAGATTTACAAAAAATGCCACGTCCAGAATTATTCATACCCTTTTCTCAGTAATTGATGGCAAAGCCTTTATTCATGATTACAGCCTCCAAGGTTTCAAGGTTTCCAGGCCCGTTCGCTGAAAAGCAACCCCAGAGCATTATACTTCTGCCACCGTGTTTGATTGTTCGGACAGTTTTTCTCGGGTTGAACACTTCAGCTTTCTTACGCTATTTAGACTTCTCCAACGCAGACACACAAGAACTAGTCTAGCCTTCGCAAAGGCTCACCTGGATGAAGATACAAGCTTCTGGCTGTCAATGTTATGGACGGATGAAACAAAGATGGAGCTCTTTAGGCACAGAGATAGGACTTTTGTTTGGCGTAAGAAAGGTGAAGTGTTCAACCTGAAAAATACGGTCTTAACGGTCAAACAAGGTGGCGGGAGTATCATTCTCTGAGGTTGCTTTTCAGCTAATGGGCCCGGAAACCTTGTTGAAGTTAATGGCATCATGAAACAGGACCAGTATATCCAGATCCTCAGTGAAAACAATAAGCAATCCGCCAAAAAACTTGGTCTTGGGCAGGAATGGATCTTCCAACAGGATAATGATCCTAAACGCACGGCCAAATCCCTCAAGAAATGGTTAGTGGACAACAAAGTGAACGTTTTGGAGTGGCCAAGCCAGAGCACCGACCTCAATCCTATCGAGAATCTGTGGAGGGAACTGAAGACCAAGGTCATGGCAAAGAAACCCTTAAACTTTAAGGACCTGGAGAAGTTTCCCAAAGAGGAGTGGGCCAAAATCCCCGTGGAAACATGCAGAAACCTTGTGATCAACCACAGGAAGCATTTGGAGGCTGTAATCATGAATAAAGGCTTTGCCATCAATTACTGAGAAAAGGGTATGAATAATTCTGGACATGGCATTTTTTGTAAATCTGTCAGATAAAATACCAAAAAGTATTGTATTTCTCGAAAAATTGTTTACTGTAATTTTACAGCCTTATGTCAACTTACTGTGTCATTTGTGCAAGAATAAATTTGATCTGTCAAAAAATACCTCGAAAAAACCCAAAAATGGGTAGGGGTATGAATAATTTTGGGCATGACTATAAATAAAGAGTTTGCTTCCAAAACGCAATGTGTCAAAATTACAAAAATTGAGATAATACCATAGAGTGATAGCACTGTGCTTCTTACACATGGTCCAAAAATCCGTTTTTAGAAATTCATTCTATAAGGTGTATTTTTTCATGGTAAAAGTTTGTGTTTTTCTATAAAATGATGTCAGCGCCAACAGAAAGAGCTGATTTACTCAAAATGAGTGAAATGGATCTATTGCATTTCGGAAACAAACTCATATTTTATTAAATGTATTTTTCTTTCATTTTTATGGGGAAAATTGTTCCGTGTGCCACCAATACTACACAGAAAATCCCATGAGGAACATGTCAACCAACAGGGGAAGGGAAAGAGATGAGATAATCAATGTACTGTGATTGGAAGGAGGTTTTCTTTCTTTTTTTTGAAATAAAAAAGGCCATTTGGAATGATTGGGGTATTGCTCCTTGCAAGGACTCCTCCAGGCTTTTAGTCATTGTGTCATCATGAGCTGGAAAGAAGTCTGAAAATTTGCTGAAGATTGTGGCCCTCTCCAATTATTTGAAGATAAGGGGCCCTCGAAACATGTCTGATGGAGGAGCCGCTACACCAGCAGATAGAAATCAATTAACCCGCCTGAATTTAGGGGTAAAGGAAAAACATGGCAGGAATTCTACTTTCTGACCCTGGCATTTTTCACCTGTGGGTTTCAGTGTTACGCAGAGGTGTAAAATCCAGGGGTCAGAAAGTAAAAGTCCTGCCAAGTTTTTCTCCCTCCCACAGAATGAGCTGATCACTCATATTGGCTCTATCTCCTGTCCAAAGTAAATCCAGGTGGAAGAGGAATAAAGTTCTGGGGAGGATTTTTACTTTCTGAACCTGGACTTTACACCCCTGGTGTTGCAGCACGAGTGTTCAGTGTTACAGTGCGAGTGTTCAGTGTTACAGTGCGAGAGTTCAGTGTTACAGTGCGAGTGTTCAGTGTTACAGTGCGAGAGTTCAGTGTTACAGTGCGAGTGTTCAGTGTTACAGTGCGAGAGTTCAGTGTTACCGTGCGAGTGTTGAATGCTACAGCACCAGTGTTCAGTGTTGCGGCGAGCATGTTCAGTGTTACAGTGCGAGAGCTCAGAGAATGCAACAGTACTTTTGGAAAAGTGTCCTGCCATTTGACTGAGTAGACGGTGACTCAAATTTTCTCAAGTGCTTCTAACTAAAATTTGACCAATTCTACTGCCACTGTCAAATAAATGACTGAAATGAAAAATAATTCAAGAGATGGTGAAGACTAAAACTATAATTAAAATAATTGTCAAAATATACACTCCTGTAAACTTTTCAATCTGAAGGGTCTCTAGTTTTCCTAAAATTAGCTCCAGGCTACATCATACAGTCTTAAAAAATTGATCAAATCAGAGTTAAGCAAAGGTAGATGTCTACTTTTGACTTTAATAATTTCCCAGAGTGCACTGATTGTTAAATATTTATAAATTCAGAAGACAGTTAGTCCAAGCATCCAGCACAGTGTGCGATTTCAAATCTATACCAATTAAAACCAGATCATCAATAAAAAAAATCAAAATTGTTATTTTTGCACTTGTTTTTATCATCCCCCCAGCATATAATGCGGGGAGATACAGTCATGAGTGCGGTCATCTGTCCGTCCGTCTGTCTGTGAACATTTAGTTTCCGGAGCATAACTTGAAAGCCGTTCAATATTTCTCCACAAAACTTGGTGTGCACATTAATCATGACCTGACGTGGTGCCTTTTGCTAATCCGAAGTTGATGACGTGGGGCTGGGGGGATATGCCATATCCTGATGGCTCGTTTACTATGTCGGTGACTTCGGCATTTTAATGTACCTTACGCAGCTGATGACAGAGTGGACACGGAAACAGTCAGACTATACATCCGTTTTCAAAATCTTCACGGGATGTGAAGTTAGGATCCAGTCAAAGCATTGAATTTCGACTGTTCTTGTAGGTTCATTCAATAGCTTCATTCAATCGCTAAGTAAATTTAGATTCAGATTCAGTCTACCTTCCGCAGATGAAATTTCCTACCAGTTTCTGTCAAAGTTATCGACGATTATCTGCTCGTATGACCATTCAATAGAATTTATAGCAGCTGTGATACAGTTGATGGAATCTGCAGGTGCAGGGGGTGGTCTGCAAAACATGTCCAATAGTAAAAGATCTGCTTTACTTTAAAGTCATTTTAATAGTACCTCAAAATGCGTGGGATCCAGCGTAGGCAAAAATATGTTCAAACACCAAGGCTTCAGTAACAAACAGAAACTCTACCACCTCTGGTGTCTCCATCTTTCCTGAATAGAAGGTAATTTTGCAGCGCTGTTTCAGTCAGACACTGGTTTGGTTAACCATGCTTCAGAGGATGCAATAAGATTTGTTCGTGCTCTGATTGGACGCAGGTTCCTAATATTGGCATGTACGTTTGTAAAATTCCTAGACCTTCACAGTGGTTTATATCCAATAAGTGAAGAGGTCAGGTCTATATGGTTCAACATACAAATTTAGTTGTTAGGTAATTAAACTTAGGTGTGCGCATTTTTTATTTTATTTAACCTTTATTTAACCGGGGACGTCTTCATCTTCATCTTCAAAGGAGCCCTGGGGGTTGAGGGGGAGAGTTAGAGGACAAGTTGCATAGCCATTTAGATCAGGGGATGATTAGGTGGCAGGTGGAAAGAGCCAGGTTGGGACTTTAGCCAGGACACCAGGGAACCCCCTACTCTTATCGAAGAGTGTCATAGGCTCTTTAATGACCAAAGTGAGTCAGGACCTCGGTTTAAGGGGTCTTCAGGGTAAAGTGTAGAAATAACCATAATAATGTAAAAATAAGACATAAATATACTCAACATGATTTTAGCCTCATAAAATATAGTATTTTGATAAAAATGTATATGGTTGCCATTGAAAGGGCACTTTCATGACAAAATCTGAAAATATTTTGTGGCACTGATATTTCAATAACCCATGGTCAGATTTTACTCAAATTAGTCTCATATGAAAGGTTTAAGGTAGTTCTATGAAATTAAATAGAATTTTTTGCTTGGACCATTTATGAATATTTAATGAGCTGTTACGTAACCATAATGAATATCGCTATCATCAACTTGCTTCATTTTCAAAATTAACCCCCTAGGGATGCACCTATCTAGAAAATCCTGTGTCATTTCATAGATCTCCAACAGATAAAACTTCAGTCCAAATTTCAAGTCAATCAGATGAACATTAATGATTTTATGAATGCCACAAGTTTGAAAATCTGTCAAAATTGTGATTTTCGGTAATTTGCATTTAAAGTCACAAGTTACAATTGAGGCAGAGGAAAAACATAGATTCTTGGTGTTTACTGGCATCTCACTGTATTCCTTTATTTATTTTATGTGAAAATCAAAAAATATTGAAATTTTCAAAAAATATTGAAATTTTTACGCTGAAGACCCCTTAACGTCTGATCCGAAAGACAGCGTCTCCTTCAGTACAGTATCCCCATCACTGCATTTGGGATTATTCCACCAGAGGCAAGATTACAACCTGCTGGCCCATCAACACCTCCTCCAGCAGCAACTTGGTTTTTCCAGGTGGTCTCCCATCCAAGTACTAACCAAGCCCACACCTGCTTAGCTTCAACCACGTGGCTGGAGCAGATCAAACAGTGGGTATGGCTGCTGGCTACAAAATCCAATCATGGTTTGCTTGGCAGGATGACTGAATGTCTGAGTTAGCCATCTCATTCTGGGGCAGCAATTACCTGTTGCAACCCCACTCAAACCATGCCAATTTGAATTACTCCAGTGATCACACCACTAAAATTTTGAAATATATAAACACTTTATTCCGTGAAGTGATAGCAATCAGTTATTTTCGGACAAGATTCAAAAACTTTAGTACAATAATCTGTACAATTCACAAGAATATTCCCACTTTCTTCAAACAAAAATACATATTTTGATTGTTATTGTTTCACTTACTCACAAAAATATGACATCTCTTGGAAATGTACCAAATACTTATGTTCACCAAAACTGACAAAAAGGAGAAAATCTTTCTTAAACTGACAATAAGGTACCACAGTGCTTGGTTTCATGTCATTTTCAATAGAAAAAGATGAAAACCAAAGTTAAACACCAGACTACTGTAAAAATTTGAAGTGGGAAAGATAAAAGGATTGAATAAGAATAAATGACAAGGGTCAAATTACAGTGGTTTGGCTTTCAGGAAAGTCTGTGCTGGAAATATCTCCATGGCAAAGTAATACTGCCTTGACTCCCGCTCATACACAGAATAGAAAAGAAAACTGAACTTCTCCATCTGTATTCTCATCGACCTAAAATACAAACCACAGCACTCAGGAGCAACAGTACTCTAACATAATAACCATAGACCTCATAGAATAGCAGTATTGCTTATACTGTGTGACTGCACCAGATTTTCATGTAAACAAGGACATATTTTTGGTTCCGACAACCCCTGGAAAAAATTATGGAAACATCACACATATAGAGCATGTTCATCCAGTTTTTCTACTTCATAGCAAATGAACAAATTGCAGATATTACATAAAACTATCTTTATTAGCTTAACATTCAGGCTTCATGAAACACACCTCAATCACATTAGATTAAACTATTTCAATTAATGGGATATATTTTTCATAATCAAGTTGAGGAAAAAATATGGAATGGCTCAATCTTGAGGAAAAAAAAAATGGAGTCACCTTGTAAACGGCATTTCTAAAAGAAATACCGGCACAAATCTAAATATGCAAATCAGTCTGCAGTCAAAACAGATTGCTTGCAGACCTTAACAAGGTGTTGGACTTCGGTAATTGAGGACTGAACATAGCACCAACAGGAGAGCTGGCAACTGAGACGATGGAAAGGATTATTAAACTGCTCCGGGAAGGAAATTCAACACAGAAAGTGGCAAACAATGTTGGTTGTTCCCAGCCAGCTGTTTCTAAAATTAAGAGCAAGTATGAACGAAATGGGAAGGTTATAAAAGAAAACATACCACGGTAGATCATGGAAGACATCAAAACGTCAAGAGGGAAAACTCAAAGCTATACGCCTTGAAAATGGAGAATTCACGACAAAACAAACGAAGAACAAATGGGCAGAAACAGGAGTCAGTGTTTATGACAGAACTGTAAAGAATTGGCTGAATGAAATGGGATTTACACGCAGAAAAGCCGAACAAAAACCAGCACTAACGTCTAAACAGAAGGTGATGAGTTTACAGTGGGATAAAGACAAGCAATCATGGATGGTGGATGATCGGATGAGAGAGATATTCAGTGATGAATCACGAATCAGCATTGGCCAAGGGAATGATGCTGGGAGTTTTGCATGGTGTCATTCCAATGAAACACATAAAGATGACTGCCTGAAGAAAACAAGCTAATTTCCCCACTCATTTATGATATGGGGCAGCATGTCAGGTAAAGGACCAGGGGAGATGGCAATCATTACCTCAACTCAATATGCAAGAGTATACAGAAAGTTTGGACCATTTTCTGCTTCCATCTATGGAAAATAGGTTCGATGATGAAGAAGTAATTTTTCAGGATGATAGTGCACCTTGCCACATAGCTAAGAGTATAAAGGCTTTTCTTCAGGAAAGGCATGTCAACTCAATGACATGGCCAGCAAACAGTCTGGATCTCAGTCCAACTGAAAATTTATAGCGGAATTAAAAAAAAAAAAAAAAAAGGTCCAAGACAAGATCTGATCTGTCGACTGCTATTCGAGAAAGTTGGAACCATCTTGATGGAGAATATTGTTTTTCATTAGTGACATCTGTGCCACGAAGAATTCAGGCTGTAATAAAAGCCGGATGAGGAGCAAGGAAGTACTAGCTATAATTTTTTTGTTGATGATTCCATAATTTTTTCCTCAACACGGAGTTATCCTATAATTTTTGTCTCTACTTGATTATGAGAAAAATACTGTTAATTGAAATAATTTATCATTCATGCCAGCTCATTACATAATTTTGATATTACCCTAGTTCTGAACACTTCTGCGAAAATTTCATTGGCTGAGAGCAAGGGGGAAAAAAAATGCTCAGCGTTATGTCACAGATAACTGTGACCAGTGGTTCCTCTAGCAGCCCGTGGGTAAAAACACTCTGTCCAAGATGAAGCAAATGGTATCCAATTTCAGTTAATATTTAGCCAAACTGAATACCAAGTGTGACATTCGTTAAATTGGTATGGCTTAGCGCTATTGTGAGCTATCAAAGTAAATATTACCTAGCAGGCAAGCTAAATCACACAGTACCTTTCCATAATTATGTGACATTAGTTTGTTAGCTAACATTACCAAGTTACTAAGTTGACTGTGAAATTAGAAACTGTTGCTAAGTTCAAATGCAAATATCTGTGACCAGCTGTCTCACTGAGTGATGGAGTTAGCTCATTCCTAACATATTATGGGAATTAACATTAAGGCGCTAATGGAAATTAAAAGAAATCGAACCGCAACAAAGAAAGACATTTCAATTAAAAGAGGAATTTTAACCGATTATGACAATCTGTGGAACCCCCTTCCAAAATACACTAGAGATATATAGATCATGATTTTCTTGTTGTAATTCTAGCCCTCTCAACGCGGACTGGAGGCCGCCATCATTGTGAAGCTCCCCCAATTTAGTGACGTATTGTGCGTAAATGCGTTCTTTAGCCCTTAATTAGTCAATGTTATTTTTTGACAGCTGTTATTAGTTACCAAAATTACTTTGTTTCGTCATGATACAAGGTAATTGCGTCATTAAAAAAATTTTATAACCAGAGAAATGTCAAAAAAATTAAATAAAAAATTAGATTTTTTAATATCACGCAATATTTAATGGGATGGGATGAATACTTCGCTAGCTAGCATGCCAACGATTTCCACCATTAAAATAATAAATTCAAGGGTCTACCATAATAGATATATAACTTATTACTTTAATGCCCAAAAGCTTTCGCATGCTGGCTAACTAATTATGTATCCCATAGACTCAGATAAACGCTTGGCAGTAAACCATGATTGCGTGTAAACAACATTCAAGTTCTACGACAGCTATGTCACATTTTCGGAGGGTCTACACAAAACGCAAGAACATGGCCACATCCATGCGGAGCAGATGACGCGAGCACATATTTTTGGTATCGTTCGACAAGCTCTAACCGCGCACTCACAGCACCAAATTTGATGATCGATATTAAATGATCAAATTAAATGGTTCTCTGTCCTCAAGAATACAATGTATAGAAATTTCCAGAGGTTTGGGTTCCTGAAAGTTTGTTTTCTATTAAATAACGTGATTCAGGTATGTGATTAACACAATCTTATACTCTTACTTGTCTCATCAAAGTTATAAATCTTGTTCAGTAAATTTAATCCACTTGTTTCATAACTTTCATATGAAATGACCACTTGTGCAAGATCCTTGATAAATATAATTTGTTTGAAGGGTGTTTCATGAAGCCTGAATGTAACGAATATGAACAAAAATTGTTGTCATATCTGCGATTTGTTCATTTGCAATGAAGTAAAAAAGCTGGATATATACCCTCAAAGTGTATTGATTCCATAAATTTTGCCAGTAGTTTTAATTCATAGGGCTTCTCAGCTGAAGGGGAAATGCACATCTCTATCGTACAAGTAGTTTACAGCGCAATACTAACAGTTGTGCTTTCAAGAAAATGGGACTGAAGTCTGATTTGCGCCCACGATATATTCATAAAACAGTGCATCTGTTTCTTTCCAAGGCTTACAGCTCTTTTTACACCATACTTTTAAACACAGCATTTCTCAATTTTCAAAAGTCTGGAAACACAGATCTAAAAATAACACAGTTTAACATCTCCCTCCATGTGTAACAGTACACAGTACCTTGCAGATTAAAACATACATATTTTTTACTTCCAAAAAGAACCGCACAAGACCTGGGGGGAATCAAATACAGACTATACTCTAAACAGATAGCATTGACAGATTCAACACAAATCAGAATTTTTTAAGGTGCTGCAGTTATGGCTCATTGCCACTAGGGGCAGTAGGGGCAGTGCAGGCCCAATAAGGTTCGAAGGGAAGTCACCTAGGGGGAGGCTGCTTATACGCATTTTTGTTGAGGGACACTCGCCTCAGAATTCAGCCAGGATAAGGTGGCACCCTGGCTTCTGTGAGCAGCTTGGGGCAGTTTCTGGTAGTACTGGGCAGTGTTGGCCATTCGGGATTGTTCGAGGCCAATGAGAGCAGTTTAGGGTGCTTTTGTTTTTCTGGGCAATTTGCAGCAGTCATAGGCAGCCATAGGCAGTTTCCGGCAGTTTCTGGGGAAAGTGGTGTCCTCATGAATTTAAGCAGCAAGAGAGGCAGGTGGTGTGCCCGTTTTAGGCAGTTTCATGGAAAAGTGGTGTCCTGATGAATTTAGGCAGCAGGAGGAAATTTTAGGCAGTTTCAGGGGAAAGTGGTGTCCTCATGAATTTAAGCAGCAAGAGAGGCAGGTGGTGTGCCTGTTTTAGGCAGTTTCAGGGAAAAGTGGTGTCCTGATGAATTTAGGCAGCAGGAGAGGCAGGTGGTGTGCCTATTTTAGGCAGTTTCAGGGGAAAGTGGTGTCCTGATGAATTTAGGCAGCAAGAGAGGCAGGTGGTGTGCCTGTTTTAGGCAGTTTCAGGGAAAAGTGGTGTCCTCATGAATTTAGGCAGTAGGAGAGGAAGGTGGTGTGCCTATTTTAGGCAGTTTCAGGGGAAAGTGGTGTCCTGATGAATTTAGGCAGCAAGAGAGGCAGGTGGTGTGCCTGTTTTAGGCAGTTTCAGGAGGAAGTGGTGTCCTGATTAATTTAGGCAGCAGGGGAGGCAGGTGGTGTGCCTGGCAGTGCAGAGGTGGAGAGGGCAGATGTGGGATTAGGGTGAGGCATAGGCAGGGGGCAGTAACGCAACCCAAGGATGGAGAGGGGGCAATAAAGGGACTTCAAGCTTGATGGAGGTCTGTTAAGAGCAGAGAGTATTCTGTAGGGGCAGTTTAGGGCATTAAAGCTTGGGCAGCGAGCAGTTATGCTTGGGTAGGGACACTAAAGGTTGTAAAGGGGCAGTCAGGGCAGCTAGACTCAGGAAGGGAGCAGAAAATAAGAGCAAGGGACAATTAGACTTGGACAGGGGGCAGTAAGGGGCATTAAGCTTTGGGCAGGGGGAGTAAGGGACAGGAAGAAGGCAGGATGGGTTGATCTTGGCAGGCAGGAGAAAGGGGTAGGATCTGGGGTTAAATGTCTGCGGAGAGGTGGACACTCCTGCTGGAGGAGGGGCTGAGGTGGGCGGGATGAGCGACCTGCTCAAACGAGCGAGAGAAAACGACGGAGCCAGAGCGGGAGGCAGATAGCAGATCAGACGGAGTGTTCGGTGGTTTGGGAACAGACTGGCTGGAGGTGAGATTGAGCCGCTTCACAGATAGCAGCTCCAGGTTCTCGCTCAAAGCCCGCCCCCCCACCGGCTTACAGGAGGGCCCGCCCAGCCGGCGCTGGCTCTTCCCTGAGCTCTTACTGCCCCTGCTGCACAGCTGGCTGTAACGGAGGGGGGACCATCGCCAGCCAGCCGCACACAGAACCCCTCATCGACCTCTGCTATCTCCATCAGCTCATCCGGAGAGACCAGATCCACCGCATCTGAGGAACACAAATCAGAAACAGATCAGGCTCGCAACACCCCAATCACACCCGGCACCCCAAAACTCACCATAAACCATACCCAGCACCCCAAAACTCACCATAACCCATACCCAGCACCCCAAAACTCACCCTAACCCAAACCCAGCACCCCAAAACTCACTCTAACCAATAGCCAACGCCCCAAAACTCACCCTAACCCATACCCAGCACCCCAAAACTCACCATAACCAGCACCAAGCATCCCAAAACTCACCCTAACCCATAGCCAGCACCCCAAAACTCACCCAAACCCATACCAAGCACCCCAAAACTCACCCAACCCCATACCCAGCACCTCAAAACTCACCCAAACCCATAGCCAGGACCCCTACACTCACCCAAACCAATACCCAGCACCCCAAAACTCACCCTAACCCATACCCAGCACCCCAAAACTCACCCTAACACATACCCAGCACCCCAAAAACTCAACCTAACCCCCTCCAAGCACCCCAAAACACGCCAAAAGCCACACCCAGCACCCCAAACCCATGTCAAGCACCCGAAAAAACACCCAAGCCCACACCCAGCACCAAAAAACTCGGCCAAACCCGCACCCAGCACGCCAAACTCACCTCATTCCATACCCAGCACCCCAAAACTCCCCCTAACCAGCACCCCAAAACTCACCCCAACCCACACCCAGCACCCCAAAACTCACCCTAACCCAAACCCAGCACCTCAAAACTCACCCAAACCCATAGCCAGCACCCCAAAACTCACCCAAACCCATAGCCAGCACCCCAACACTCACCCTTACTCAGCACCCCAAAACTCACCCTAACCCATATCCAGCACCCCAAAACTCACCCAAACCCATAGCCAGCACCCCAAAACTCACCCTAACCCATACCCAGCACCCCAAAACTCACCCTAACCCACACCCAGCACCCTAAAACTCACCCTCACCCAAACCCAGCACCCCAAAACTCACCCAAACCCATACCAAGCACCCCAAAACTCACCCAAACCCATACCCAGCACCCCAAACCTCACCCAAACCCATACCCAGCACCCCAAACCTCACCCAAACCCATACCCAGCACCCCAAAACTCACCCTAACCCATAGCTAGTACCCCAAAACTCACCCCAACCCATACCAAGCACCCCAAAACTCACCCTAACCCATAGCCAACACCCCAAAACTCACCCAAACCCATACCAAGCACCCCAAAACTCACCCTAACCCATAGCCAGCACCCCAAAACTCACCCAAACCCATACCCAGCACCCCAAAACTCACCCAAACCTATACCCAGCACCCCAAAACTCACCCAAACCCATACCAAGCACCCCAAACCTCACCCAAACCCATAGCCAGCACCCCAAAACTCACCCAAACCCATACCCAGCACCCCAAAACTCACCCAAACCCATACCCAGCACCCCAAAACTCACCCAAACCTATACCCAGCACCCCAAAACTCACCCAAACCCATACCAAGCACCCCAAACCTCACCCAAACCCATACCCAGCACCCCAAAAACTCAACCTAACCCCCTCCAAGCACCCCAAAACACGCCAAAAGCCACACCCAGCACCCCAAACCCATGTCAAGCACCCGAAAAAACACCCAAGCCCACACCCAGCACCAAAAAACTCGACCAAACCCGCACCCAGCACGCCAAACTCACCTCATTCCATACCCAGCACCCCAAAACTCCCCTAACCAGCACCCCAAAACTCACCCCAACCCCCTCCAAGCACCCGAAAACTCACCCAAACCCATACCCAGCACCCCAACACTCACCCTTACTCAGCACCCCAAAACTCACCCTAACCCATATCCAGCACCCCAAAACTCACCCAAACCCATAGCCAGCACCCCAAAACTCACCCTAACCCATACCCAGCACCCCAAAACTCACCCTAACCCACACCCAGCACCCCAAAACTCACCCTAACCCAAACCCAGCACCTCAAAACTCACCCAAACCCATACCAAGCACCCCAAAACTCACCCTAACCCATAGCCAGCACCCCAAGACTCACCCAAACCCATACCAAGCACCCCAAAACTCACCCAAACCCATACCCAGCACCCCAAACCTCACCCAAACCCACACCCAGCACCCCAAAACTCACCCTAACCCATAGCTAGTACCCCAAAACTCACCCCAACCCATACCAAGCACCCCAAAACTCACCCAAACCCATACCCAGCACCCCAAACCTCACCCAAACCCATACCCAGCACCCCAAAACTCACCCTAACCCATAGCTAGTACCCCAAAACTCACCCTAACCCATAGCCAGTACCCCAAAACTCACCCTAACCCATACCCAGCACCCCAAATCTCACCCAAACCCATACCCAGCACCCCAAAACTCACCCAAACCCATACCCAGCACCCCAAAACTCACCCAAACCCATACCCAGCACCCCAAAACTCACCCAAACCTATACCCAGCACCCCAAAACTCACCCAAACCCATACCAAGCACCCCAAACCTCACCCAAACCCATACCCAGCACCCCAAAACTCACCCTAACCCATAGCTAGTACCCCAAAACTCACCCTAACCCATACCAAGCACCCCAAACCTCACCCAAACCCATACCCAGCACCCCAAAACTCACCCTAACCCATAGCTAGTACCCCAAAACTCACCCCAACCCATACCAAGCACCCCAAAACTCACCCAAACCCATACCCAGCACCCCAAACCTCACCCAAACCCATACCCAGCACCCCAAAACTCACCCTAACCCATAGCTAGTACCCCAAAACTCACCCTAACCCATAGCCAGTACCCCAAAACTCACCCAAACCCATACCCAGCACCCCAAATCTCACCCAAACCCATACCCAGCACCCCAAAACTCACCCAAACCCATACCTAGCACCCCAAAACTCACCCAAACCCATACCCAGCACCCCAAAACTCACCCAAACCTATACCCAGCACCCCAAAACTCACCCAAACCCATACCAAGCACCCCAAACCTCACCCAAACCCATACCCAGCACCCCAAAACTCACCCTAACCCATAGCTAGTACCCCAAAACTCACCCTAACCCATACCAAGCACCCCAAAACTCACCCTAACCCATACCCAGCACCCCAAAACTCACCCTAACCCATAGCTAGTACCCCAAAACGCACCCTAACCCATACCAAGCACCCCAAAACTCACCCTAACCCATAGCCAGTACCCCAAAACTCACCCAAACCCATACCCAGCACCCCAAACCTCACCCAAACCCATACCCAGCACCCCAAACCTCACCCAAACCCATACCCAGCACCCCAAAACTCACCCTAACCCATAGCTAGTACCCCAAAACTCACCCTAACCCATAGCCAGTACCCCAAAACTCACCCTAACCCATACCCAGCACCCCAAAACTCACCCAAACCCATACCCAGCACCCCAAAACTCACCCAAACCCATACCTAGCACCCCAAAACTCACCCTAACCCCTAGCCAGGACCCCTACACTCACCCAAACCAATACCCAGCACCCCAAAACTCACCCTAACCCATACCCAGCATCCCAAAACTCACCTAAACCCACTAGAAAGCACCCAAAAACTCACCCAAACCCACACTCAGCACCCCAAAACTCACACTAACCCATGTCAAGCACCCCAAAAAACACCCAAACCCACACCCAGCACCTAAAAACTTGGCCTGACCTGCACCCAGCATGCCAAACTCACCCCATTCCATACACAGCACCCCAAAACTCACCCTGACCTGCACCCAGGTCCCCAAAACTCACTAACCCACATCCAGGGCCCGAAAACTCACCCTAACCCACATCCATAACCCTGTAACTCATTCTAACCAGAACTCAGCACCCAAAACACTGACCACAAACCACAATCCAGCGCCCCAAATCCCACCCAAACCTCACTATCACTACCTAAAACCACTACAATACACCCTTGAGACCCCAACACTCAACATCAAGCCCACAGAACAGCATGCTGCTTCCATCATGGACGGTACCCAGCTGGTGACCGTTACCCGAGAGATATTTGCGAGTGGAGTGGCCTCAGGTGCACTACTATGTCTAGATATGGTCTGTTAGGGGGGTGGGGTTAGACAGCATGCAAATTCATTGGCCCACACAGTACCTGTGGGCACAGCCTAGTACTGGACCCGCCCAGTGGGCCCCACCCCGTCCTCCAGCAGCCTCTTGACTGACTTCTGCCGCCGGACCTCAGCTCGAGACTCGGGGCCCAGCTCCACGGTAACCAGGGCCCCGGCCTCAGGCCGCAGCCTCTGAGCCTCCCCATTAGCGTTAGCCACTGTAACGCTAATCTCCGGGATCGGCCCCGCTGGACCAGAGTCTGCCTCAATACTGTTTTCCTGAGACTCTGGGGGTGACAATGACACACACATACACACATGCAATGGCTACGAACAGACAACATTCATATGCGAAACTCAAAATCAAAACAATACATGAGGCAAACTGTGGGTACAATGAAACAAAGATGGACATTTTACGACACCGATTATGGAAAGTTGGCACGTCATGGAAAATGCAAATAATATCAAAAAGGACTAATTTGAACAGTCCATTTGTCAGTGATATTTTTAGACTGTGTTGATGTATAGCTTTGGCGTCGCACAGTTAAGTTTTGACTTGCATAGGTGAATTCAGCCACAAGTGGTGTTGTCTTTGGGAACGGACTATAACCTTGTGCAAATGTCAGCAAATCAGCCAGCCTTGACCATCTTTGGTCTTAACCCTTTAACTTCCTGCCCAACCGTTTTGTAGAGCAAACCAATGCTGCTCCATTTCTTTTTTTCTTGTGAGGAAGTGAAAGGGTTAATGGACAAGGCCTTTCCTTGGAGGCTCCTCGCATATATCATGGGTGCAAAGGTCAGAGAATTAGCTCATCTCTTTAGCATCACCTGATCCACATCACTGTATGATTGGAATTGGTCGCAACACCAAGGCATGAGACCTAAATTGCCCCTGAACCAACTTTTTTGAAGTCTGCTGCAGTCATCAGATTTAAAGTAAGCAAATATTTTCAATGAACAATTGCAGTTACAAGTTAAAGCATCATATAATGTTTGGTTGTAGGTAGTTCAGTATTGGGGAGGGTGAATGGACTTTGCAAATCACTCCATTTTTACTTTATTTCCATTTTCCATGATGGACCAACTTTCTCAAAAATGGGATTCTATTTAAAGTGGGACTCTCAAAGTGTCTGTAAAACTATACAAACTCAGAACAGGTCCAAATCATGCGCCATTCAGCACCAACTCTGCCAACCTGGAGAGTACTGCTGCTCTCAGATTTACACTCTGTTACCGTATAGAGTACTGCTGCTCTCAGATTTACACTCTGTTACCGTATAGAGTACTGCTGCTCTCAGATTTACACTCTGTTACCGAATAGAGTACTGCTGCTCTCAGATTTACACTCTGTTACCGTATAGAGTACTGCTGCTCTCAGATTTTCACTCTGTTACCGTATAGAGTACTGCTGCTCTCAGATTTACACTCTGTTACCGTATAGAGTACTGCTGCTCTCAGATTTACACTCTGTTACCGTATAGAGTACTGCTGCTCTCAGATTTACACTCTATTGCCCTATAGCAGCGATTCCCAGACTCGGTCCTGGGGACCCACAGTGTCTGCTGGTTTTTGTTCCAGCCACAATTCTAATCAAAGAATTTTAACGAGTAGCTAATTTTTCCTTCACAGCGTTATTCATACTTGTATGGATTATTTACATTTTTAAGCCACATTATGCCAGAAATAGCTATTCGATCCATCGCTGAAGAGCTGCATATTAAAAATTTTACTACATTACAAATTTCTTTATTGCATAAAGAGAGAGGGAAAATGTAACTCCTGAAATCATAGAATCAATTGACTTTAAATTTTTGGAACGGCGAACATGTGGCCACTAAAACTAACCATTTATTTTGGTAATTAAGATTTCAAAGACAAAAATTATGATGAGACAAACCTGTTTGGTGTTATTGCTATGATTGGTCTTAGGAAAACCATTTGGAACAAACTTGAACATTCAATTCAGAAACCTAATTAGCAGCTTATTGATTCACCAGTCTTGATTTTGATCATTTAGTGCCATCTTGGCTTGGCTTCCTTACAAAATAAGCACAATATAAATGTGGGCTTTTAAACATCCTCCAGTACATAGCCATTTTAATCAAAGCAGTTTAAGTGGGTGAAACATTTCTCATCTGAAAAGCAATTGAAGGGCATCTAAAGTCGATTTCCATTGTTTTTGTTTATCAGCCAATCAGTGAGCCGCACCTGCGCAAACGAACCAAAATAGAAGGATTATCTATGCGTGTACACAAAACATTGGTTTATATGAATGAAATTGGTCATGTGACAATGCAAGATGTCAACAAAAGCAAGTGATTTGTTTGTAAACATTGGACGTTCAAAGTCCCGTCTGAGAATCGACTTTAGATGCCCTTTAATTAAAACTTTTACCAGCTTGTTAAATCAGGAATTGTAAGTGTGTTTGGAACGAAAAACAGCACACAGTGGGTCCTCGGGACTGAGTTCGGGAAACCCTGCCCTACAGAGTACTGCTGCTCTCAAATTTACACTCTGCAACCCTACAGAGTACTGCTGCTCTCAAATTTACACTCTGCAACCCTAAAGAGTACTGCAGCTCTCAAATTTACACTCTACAACCCTAAAGAGTACTGCTGCTCTCAGATTTACACTCTGCAACCCTATAGATTACTGCTGCTCTCAGATTTACACTCTGCAACCCTATAGATTACTGCAGCTCTCAAATTTACACTCTGCAACCCTATAGAGTACTGCTGCTCTCAAATTTACACTCTGCAACCCTATAGAGTACTGCTGCTCTCAAATTTATACTCTGCAACCCTACGGAGTACTGCTGCTCTCAAATTTACACTCTGCAACCCTATAGAGTACTGCTGCTCTCAAATTTACACTCTGCAACCCTATAGAGTACTGCTGCTCTCAAATTTACACTCTGCAACCCCATGGAGTACTGCAGCTCTCAAATTTACACTCCGCAACCTTATAGAGTACTGCTGCTCTCAGATTTCCACTCTGCAACCCTACAGAGTACTGCTGTGCTCTGATTTCCACTCTGCAACGCCACAGAGTACTGCTGCTCTCAAATTTACTTTCTGCAACTCTATAGAGTACTGCTGCTCTCAAATTTACGCTCTGCAACCCGAAAGAGTACTGCAGCTCTCAAATTTACACTCTGCAACCCTAAAGAGTACTGCAGCTCTCAAATTTACAGTCTGCAACCCTAAAGAGTACTGCAGCTCTCAAATTTACGCTCTGCAACCCTAAAGAGTACTGCAGCTCTCAAATTTACAGTCTGCAACCCTAAAGAGTACTGCAGCTCTCAAATTTACACTCTGCAACCCTAAAGAGTACTGCAGCTCTCAAATTTACAGTCTGCAACCTTAAAGGGTACTGCAGCTCTCAAATTTACACTCTGCAACCCTAAAGAGTACTGCAGCTCTCAAATTTACACTCTGCAACCCTAAAGAGTACTGCTGCTCTCAAATTTACTTTCTGCAACCCTATGGAGTACTGCTGCACTCAAATTTACTCTCTGCAACCCTAAAGAGTACTGCAGCTCTCAAATTCACACTCTGCAACCCTAAAGAGTACTGCTGCTCTCCAATTTACACTCTGCAACCCTATAGAGCAGCTGCTCTCAGATTTACACTCTGCAACGCCATAGAGTACTGCTGCTCTCAAATTTACTTTCTGCAACCCTATAGAGTACTGCGGCTCTCAGATTTACTTTCTGCAACCCTACAGAGTACTGCTGCGCTCTGATTTCCACTCTGCAATGCCACAGAGTACTGCTGCTCTCAAATTTACTTTCTGCAACCCTATAGAGTACTGCTGTTCTCAGATTTACACTCTGCAACCCTATAGAGTACTGCTGCTCTCAGATTTACACTCTGTTACCTTATAGAATATTGCCGCTCTCAAATTTACACTCTGCAACCCGAGAGAGTATTGCTGCTCACAGATTTACACTGTGCCAGCCTGGAAATAACTGCTACTGTCAGATGAACACTATACCAGAGAGAACAGAACCGCTGCTTCAGATTTACACTCTCCTAGCCAGGAGAGTAACACTTCTTTCAGATTCACATTCTAGGATAGCTGACCAAATCTAAATGCTTCATGGCAAAAAGTGCTGTAGAGGAAAACATGACAATGTATGATGAATAATGCATGATGACAGAGTGAATTAAAACTTAAAAAATGATAAAATGAGAGATAAATCAAGGAGAACAGCCCTACCTATTGAGAGGCCAGCACACTGTCACTGCACTTAACTGAGCTTTAGCAGGTAGCGTCGTTATGGATTTTCATTGTCTTTTTTCTCTACCCAACATGATACGGTTTCATGAGCAGCAATTTCAGCTTCCAGCATAGTCCTAAACCCAGACTAAACAGGTCATGTGATAGTGTGATAGTGTGGTGTGCACACAGGTCATGTGATAGTGTAGTATGCACACAGTTCATGTGATAGTGTGGTGTGCAGACAGGTCATGTGATACTGTGGTGTGCAGACAGGTCATGTGACAGTGTGGTGTGCACACAGGTCATGTGACAGTGGATAGTGTGGTGTGCACACAGGTCATGTGATGTGCGAGCCTCACCATGTCTCTTCCAGCGGTGACCGCGGATGCTCATGCTGGTGACGGCGTTGCGGGAGATGCGGGAGGCAGTGGGTGTGATCTCCACCTGAATGCAGCGCGGCCCGTCCTGATTGGACCTGAGCGCTGCGTTTCGCAGCGATGACTTTATCGCATTTCCCACCTGCACACACACACACACACACACACACACAGCTTTATCACATTTCCCACTTACACACACATACACACATCACTTTATTACATTTCCTACTTACATGCACACACACGCAAACACAAGCACACACACAACTTTAGCACACTTCACGCCTGCAAATGCAGAACTCCCTCCTGCAGACACACAGCGTACTGTATGACAGTGTATGACGCACAGCAGCCTGGTGTGCTGACCGTGCTGTCAGCACACCAGGCTGCTGTGCGTTTACATTGCGAGTAGAGTCCCTTCATACTGAGAGTAGTGACATAGGGGGTACCAAAAAAAAGTTGGTCACGTGACGTGGATCCATTTTGTATCCATCAGGTTGATCAATTTATACTAATTCCTAGGGAATTCTTCTACGTCCCAGCATTTCATGCTTTGAAAATGGAAAAAAATGACCGGTTTTTGTGCCTTCGGGTGTACCAATAGATCTGAGAAGAGGTTTAAGATGTTTAAAATTTATTCAACCTTTTTCATAACTTTCTCATTCAGTTTATCACATAACTGAATTGCGGAATTTCATGGAAAGCAAATGTAATTTCCCTCAGCGCCAAATGTGTGTTAGCGCAGCGCTAATTACATCGCTCTGCTTACCCAGTCTCTGAGTCACAGACATTCGTGGCTGAACGAGCAACGCTTTGTAAATTCAGTCAACTGAGAAGCTGGCTAATGTTAGCTCGCTGGGTAACAAACTAATGTCAAATATTGGTTTTGAAAAAGTAATGCGTGCACGCTGCCTAGCTAAGTAACGTGAACTTAGTTATGTCAGTGGTGCTTAACTAGCCTCCTGCAGCGCTGAGCCATACCGATTCACCCAACGTTACATTCGGTATTCAGTTTGGCTGAGTAGAAACAGCCAGACGTAAAGCTAAGCAATTTCTTTCCCCCCACGCTCTCAGCCAATGCGATTTTCGCAAAAGTGTTATATAGGGTAATATCAAAAATTTATCATGAGCTGGGCGATGGGAAAAGTACTTCAGTTATGCGATGAACCTTAAACTTCTTAAGAGTTGTGTTCACTAAGCAAGATTACGACTGTGGTGCCTTGGTGGAGGTTTGCACTCTAGGAGTGCCTCTAGTTAAATTCTGCGCTCGTTTAGCTTGTGAAGCAGCACAGATTTGGGTAAATTAGATTGCGCGGCTCATTTAGCAGTAAGACACCAGAATCAGTTCTATATTCTGAATGTAGTCACGGTTAAAGGGCGTTGTTGGGCATGATGCGCAGCTGAGTGACAATCGAAAGGATGGCGAAAATAAATGCACGCTTTTTTTCGTGTGCATTATTCGCACAAAAAAAAAAAGGCATCCGGTGTGTAAAGACCCTTATTGTTAATATTATTATTATTTTGTTCGTAGATCTGTGCTTGTCTGAGGGGGTGATAAAAGCTGACGGCTCACTGTGCGCTGAAAGATGGAAACAAGATGGTGTTCAAATCCTGAGTTGTCGCTACTCTCAGAATGAAGGGATTTTAGTCGCGACACACAGCACGCTGCATGACAGCGAGCGCCAGCACACCAGGCTGCTGAGCGTTTACGGTCGCGGCAGCTGTAGGTCTCACCAGCAGAGGCTCGGGGAACAGCTCCAGCTGAGCTCTGTACAGCACATCCTCCAGAGCTTTAGTGCCCAGATCCACTTCCCCATTACACCTGAGAGAGAGAGACAGGGCGGAGCGTGTCAGCGCCTCCCGCAGGCTAAAGACCAACATACTGAGAGAAATACACTGCTGACATGAGTGTACACGTGAGCATGTGAGCACGCGCTAATGCAAGCATGTGTGTCTATGCCCATGAATACAAGGGTGTGTCTGCACTAGTGTGCATATGAGTGTTTGAAAGTGTGTGTGTGTGTGTCTGCACTAGTGTACATATGAACGTGTGTGTCTGCACTAGTGTACATATGAGTGTTTGACAGTGTGTGTGTGTCTGCATTAGTGTGCATATGAGTGTTTGACAGTGTGTGTGTGTCTGCACTAGTGTACATATGAACGTGTGTGTCTGCACTAGTGTACATATGAGTGTTAGTGTGTGTGTCTGCACTAGTGTACCTATGAGTGTGTGTGTGTGTGTCTGCACTAGTGTACAAATGAGAGTGTGTGTGTGTCTACACTAGTGTGCATATGAGTGTTTGACTGTGTGTGTGTGTGTGTCTGCACTAGTGTACATATGAGTGTGTGTGTGTGTGTCTGCACTAGTGTACATATGAGCGCGTGTGTGTGTGTGTCTGCACTAGTGTGCATATGAGTGTGTGTGTGTCTGCACTAGTGTACATATGAGCGCGTGTGTGTGTCTGCACTAGTGTGCATATGAGCGTGTGTGTGTGTCTGCACTAGTGTGCATATGAGTGTGTGTGTGTGTGTGTGTGTGCACTAGTGTACATATGAGTGTGTGTGTGTGTGTCTGCACTAGTGTACATATGAGCGTGTGTGTGTGTCTGCACTAATGTGCATATGAGCGTGTGTGTGTGTCTGCTCTAGTGTGCATATGAGTGTGTGTGTGTGTGTGTGTGTGTGTGTGTGTGTGTGTGTGTGTGTGTGTGTGTGTGCGCTAGTGTGCATATGAGTGTGTGTGTGTGTCTGTTCTAGTGTGTGTGCGTGTGTGTGTTTGAATCTTAGATGTCACTCACACAGCATAGTGGATGCCAGTGATGAGCTGCACCAGGAAGTCAGAAGACACCGTCATCCGGCTGCTTATTCCTTTATAGCGGCGCAAGTGTTGCCGCGGGTAACCACAGATACAGACCCTGCAGGACAGGGGTCACACAGGCTCCATGAGAGCAAACACACCCTTTAAGAGGCTCCATTACTGTAGTGCACCATACATCCCTGTACCTAGAGTTACGGTAATATATCCCTGCATCAAGATGGTGCTGCGCTGCATCCTTGTAAGCAGACATTAATGCATTACATTCCTGTACCACAAAAAAGTACTGCAATATATCCCTGTACCCAAAAACCTACTACTGTACATCCTGTGCCAAAAAAGGTACTGAAATACATCCCTGTACCAAGCAATGACTGCAATATATCCCAGTCCCAACAACTAACTGGAATATCACCTTCAGCAATTTACTACACTTTATCCCAGTAAATACAGTAAATTGCAATGTACTGTATATAATTCGTAGTTTGTTACTGAAATACATCCCCACACCTATTATGTGCACCTGTCGTTCCTTTTTCAACATAAATATATCCAGTCATCGTATTCTACTGGAATATGTCCCTCTTATTCTGTTTTACTGAAATACATCTATGTCATTGTGTACTATTGGAATATATCCCTGTCATCGTTTTTACTGGAATATATCCTTATTATTGTGCTTTACTAGAATACATCTCTGTCATTATTTTTACAAAAAATACATTCCTGTCATTGTATTTTATTGGAATATACTGTTTACAGGTGATTGTTTTTACTGGAATATATTCCTGATGTTGTGTTATATTACAATACATCCCTGTCTTTTTTTTTTTTAACAGGAAAATATACCCATCAATGTGTTCTAATGGAATATTTCCCTACTGTGGCATTTTACTGAAATTTATCAATTATTGCCTTCTGCTGAAATATATTCCTGTTAGTGTGTTTTACTGAAATGTACCCGTTATCGTGTTTTACTTGAATATACCCCTGCCATTGTATTTTACTGGAATAATTCCTTGTCGATTTATTTTATTGGAATAAATCCTTGCTATAGTGTTTTACTGCAATTAATCCCCGTCATTGTATTTTACTGCAATATATCCCGCTCTTCCTGCATTACCAAGCTAAATCCCTGCCCTTCTGTTTTACTAGCATGCCTCCCTCAGTGTTTATTGGACTATATCACTGACATTGTGTTTCACAGGGATATATACACGTGAATGTGTTTTGCAGGAATATACTATGTCTGTGACTGTGTTTCACTGGAATATATTCCTGCCACTGTATTTCATAGGAATACAGTATATTCATTATTTTGTTTTACAGAAATGCATCCCTGCTGTTTTGCTTCACTGGAATACATCCCCATCATTGTGTTCTCTTGGAATATATACTCGTCATTGTTTACCTGAATATACCACAGTTATTGTATTTTACTGGAATATATCCTCATCACTCTGTTTTACTGGAGTACACCTCGGTCAGCGTTTATTGGAAGACATCGCTAACATTGTGTTTCACAAGCATATATTTCTTTTATTGCAGCTTCTTGAATTATATTGCAGTAATTGTATTTTTACTGAAATATAATCCATAATTGCATTTTACTGAAATGTATTCTTGTCATTATATTTCACTGGAATATATTCCCATTATTATGTTTTACTGGAAAATATCCCTGTTATTGTAGTTTCCTAAATTACATTGCTGTTACTGTGTTTTACTGGAATACATTCCTGTTATTTTGTTCTGATGGGATATATCCCGTATACTGTATTATTAAAATCTCTATTATTGGGGTGAAATGCATCCCTTTTATTTCATTTTTTCCTGGAATATATCTCCATTTTTGTGTTATACCAGAATTTATCCCTGATATTGTGTTTTACAGGTATATATATCCCTGCTTTTGCATTTTACTGGTACATATCCCCGTCATTGAGGTGATATTCATTGCTGTTATTGTGTTTTTTCCTCTAATAAATCCCTGTCATTGTGCTTAACTGGAATATATTCCCATTACTGTCCATTAGTGGAATATATTTATTATTGTGTTTTACTGGTGTATATCCTAGTTATTGTGGTTGACTAGAATATATCCATGTTATTGTGTTTTACAAGGAATATATTTGTTATTGTGTTTTACTAATATATATACAGTAAATATATCCTTGTTATTGTGGTTTAGTGGAATATATCCCTGTTATTGAGGCAAAATGTATCCCAGTCATTGTGTTTTACAGAAATATATCCATGTTTCTACATTCTACCAGAATATATGCTTGTTGCTATATTAAATTACCGGGAGCTGAGCTGACACAGGGACTGCAGAGACGTGCTGGTCATGTGGCTCAGGGAAGCATTGTAGCAGAGGAGGAGAAACGTCAGGACTTGAAACCTGTAAAAACCGGCACAAACCAGCTCAAACCAGCACCAACTAGCTAAAACTTAGTCAAATGTACTTGTCAATTATCACACCACAGTCCTTAAGATATAAAAGGAACTAATCCATATGATATGCCATGTCGTGACGAATACGAGAAGCAAGGGAACGCACACAGGTACACAAGCATGCATAAGCACACACAACCACACGCATGCAAGCAGGCACACATGCACACGATTTTACATAGCACGCATGCGCAGCTGGGATGGTGCTGAATATTTTATAACTAAGGGGAACATGCACATAAATATTTGATGAACATTAAATGATAGCAGTGAATATTTCATGGCGATCTCTCACCGGTTTTGTGCAGTGAAGGTTTCCCTCTGGAGGTGGGGTCCGCTGTATACCACACGGCTGAGTCCGTGATTGGCCAGAGCCCCTTCTGTCAGAGCCAGGGAGCCAATACTAGAAGGCTGCAGTGACAGAGGAAAGCAGAGATTCTCATTGACACTGGAGGAATAAACATGAGCGAAGGGCAGTGCGGTGTTATTTACAGTTAAACAGGGCAGTGCAGTCTTCCGGTTCATCAGGGCGCTGTAATGTTAGTAAGGGTTAAACTGGGCCAGGGAGTGTTAGCTGGAGTTTAAGATGGCAGAGCAGTGTTCGTTAGGGTTAAGGAGGCATCGGGGGTAAATAATATGAAAAAATTACAATTTTTGCATTTTTCTCATTTTATGAGATTTGAGTATTTGAAGCTATGGTAAATACATATTGACAAACATTTTTCCCTTGAGGCCCCTCATTTCCTAGGAATTTAGCCTTTTAAACCCCTTGCTATAATTAAAAAGCAATGCTTTCAAGCTCATTAATGAAATGACATTTTTGCCCCTTTGAACCCAGATTTCTCCACAACTAATCATCAGAACCTCATGAAATTTTCACCAGTTTTTCTGTGTAATTAGTATAGCAGTTTAACAGAGAGATTTTTCAACTTAAGTGTAAAGCCTATGATATGTGGTGTCAAATCCACCGAAAAAAATCCCTTTTTCACATTCTGGGTGAAAAAGGGCCCAAAATTTTTTTTTTCTCCCCTGAAAGAAATTAAATCCAGGGATGTTAAAGCAACACTAACTAACTTTTCAACCTTCATATAATATTTTCAGAACTTTTGTGATGGTACATCGACTTACAACAGGTTGAATGATACCTCTGTCACGGCCTGAGGGCGTCTGTATCACTTTCACTGACACTATGCAGTTTCGAGGTGGATGGTAGGAACCCCTCCACACAAAAAACTATAAATGTACTGACTGCTTTACAGCATACGTCACTTCCCTCTTTCCTCAGTCGTTAAAAAGACAGAAGTCAATGCGAACGCCTATGTAGGATTACCGCTATCATGACAGAAGCAGCAAGAAAACCAAAGAAATTAAAAGTTTTCTCAAAGGAAACTAAAAAACGAAAGCAAGAGAGTAACAGAATCAAAGCCCAGACAAGGATCAATATTGGCCAGGCTTTCACTCTCTGGCGTGAGCTCAAAGACGAGGAGGGATGTCTGACCGATGCTGCCTTGGCCCTGTTACTGCTGGACTAGTAAGTTGAGATGGCAATTTCGAACCTTTGAAACAGTTCTGAAACCTTTGAAACGACCATTGTTTTGAAATGTTCCGAATTGTTTCGAAACCAGATTTATTTCAGTAGTGCACAGCCTAGTGGCAAAAACTTTTACTGCAGCTATTAAAATGTTTTGAAGTGAAACAAAACACATGATCATTGCCGGGCGGAGCAGGAAAAACGTCAATAGTCAGGTGAGAAAAGTTTTGAATCAGAGTCAAAAACCCGCGTCAATCCCGGAAGTTTCGAACGTGTTCAAAACAGTTCGAATCTGCGTGTCGAAATTGCCATCTCTACTAGCAAGTAACGTTACGCATTTGAGTTTGTTGTGTGGCTGGTCGTGGCATTGTGGAGCTGCGAACTATTGCTACCACGCAAATTTCCGATAGCTAACATTAGCATTATCATTGTGATTTGAGCATCGCAAGCGATGACTGCAAACCGCAAATATAAATGTTTGAGTAAAATATGTAGCTTCCTCCTGTGGAAAGTACCAAAGATGGAAGATCAGTCATACTGAATCATTGTGGGATTATCATCTCAGTTTGTATTTACTTGACCAAGTAGTTTTGATGATTGTTTGGTAATAGTTTCAGAGATAAACGGGATTCTTGTCATGTTTTTTGTTGAGTTGAGTACAGTGATTGCAAAAGAAGTCTAGCAAATGCGTCGGTCCGTCAAACCGCGTTGCTTGCTCTTAATAATCAGTAAAACAAAACCAGTGTGCATTGAGTTATGACTTTTCATAGTCCTGCTTATCACTAGCACCTTGCGCTGATTGTAGCTAAAATTACAGGGACTGTTGCTTTTTTAAACATTTATTATTTTCAACATCGTCATATGATATTGTTTAGCCACAATTAGATACATTACCTCATCGCTATTCATCCCTCAAACAGCCGCTGGAAACAGAAACGTAGTTTGGACTTGGGCTGTCAATGAATATTCCATATTCGAATACATATCGATTTTCAATCAATAAAACGAACCACCGAACGTGAAAATTAATGATCGAATATTTAAAAGTCACGTCAAGATCATTAACCCAGTGTCAGTGTGTGCAGTGTACAGCGGGTGGTTACCAACGCGCTATACTGCAGAGAGGGCTCACAGTCTTTAAACTGTTACATCTTTGTGCCGGTGCGCAGCGCATGCCGGTTTGGCAGCCAGCACTCGCAGTGAGTTTTGAGTGGCATAATTACGTTCCCCTGCTTCAGTCAACGCACAGAGATTCTCGCGCGGAACTGAAGTCCTTGTGCGTGGAGGTTTATCAGTTTCACATGCGTTACGGTGACTATGACTCCAGACTTCTCACGCTTTTCTTTACTCAGGGCTTGGAAGCAATGCATGTGTTTCATTATCGTTTAAATTATTTAAATGAAATAAGATCATCTGAAACGTTTTTATGCAATTCCATTTTTTTCCAACCCCTGAGTAAGGAAAAGCGTAAGAAGTCCGGAGTCATAATCACCGTAACGCAGGTGAAACTGATAAACCTTCATGCACTTCAATTCCGCGCGAGAATTTCTTACATATGCATTGACTGAATAATTGCTGACTACAGCAGAGGAACGTAAATATGCCGCTCAAAACTGACGCCGAATGGGTAAGAGTTGACTGGTATGCGTTATCAATGAAAACTGTCCACACCTGATAATGTTGAGAGTTTTCGAAGTTTCTGTAATAGTAATTTAAATGAATGATTGAAAACTGGTCATGTCCAAATCATTATTTTTAAGGGATGGGTTTGAGCTTCCCCTGTCGCCAGTTCTGGCAAGAACTGTTCAGAAAATAACCGGTTTACACCCCGAAGAATCTAAAAAGCACCGTCTGGAAATACTTTGGGTTTGGGTCAGTCGACGACGGTAAAACTGAGGACCGAGCGAAAGTTGTTCGCAAACTATATGCAAGTTCGAGTTCGCCAACCATTCCTGCAGCGGGTGTTGGTTTTTATTGTGTAATGTTAAAAACCGGAGAAGAGAAAATGTGCCTTTTGAAATGCAGTTTCATTTGCGGACAATAGTTTTGGATTTTACTGGGATGAGGGAACTAATGATGTTGTGTACTGTACTGTAATTAATTTCAGTAATTACTGTCTCACGGAATAAAACTGAACGGCTGGCATCTCTTTCAAACTTGGATGAGCCTGGTGTGTTGTTATTTCATAAGCTCTGCAATGCGTCAGGGTCCAGAGTTCAGACTCACTGTGTCGGGGCTTATTACAGACATGGGAAACTCTAGGTCTTAATTTGTGCTTATTATCCATCAAATATATGTTTATGTTGATGTATTTTATGTTAGTATGGTATGTCGTTATTTTGTGTGGAAATAAAGAAAGTAAAATATTCGATACTATATCGATATCATGTGTTTAATTGTCACGAATATTCAAACGGCATTTTAGGCTCATTCTGACAGTCCTAGTTTGGACCCGTCTTTTGTTTATTTCCAAAACAACTGCACGCGACTGGGAGATCAGGATGTTTACGACGCTATGGCTGGTGCTCATGGGAAATGGGGTCTTCCTTCAGGCAAAACACTACCGCTTTGGTCCACAGGCACCGCCAAACTCAACCAAAAATGAAAGTTCCTTAGTTTTGCTTTAAGCTGTTTGGCTATGTCAAAAGCTTCAGATAAAACAAATTCCACCGTGCTAACATGTATATTTACCAAGATATCTGGAAAAAACTAAAACTAGTGAAAATTCAACATGGCTGCCGTTTCCATGGCAACGGGCAAATTTACATGAGTGATCCATTTTCCATTCTTACCCAGAGAATGTATATACTTGACTGGCAAATGAATTGTCTATTACTATGAACGCTTTTAAAAGTTGTCATTTACCCCCGATGCCCCCTTAACAGGGCATCGCAGTGAGAGTTTCAGTTAAACAAGGCACTGCAACATTAGGATTCAAAAGGGCAAAGTAGAATTATCCATTCTCTATACCGCTTCTTCCTCGAGCGTCACGACGGAGCTGGAGCCTATCCCAGCAGACTACGGGCGAAAGGCAGGGACCCACCCTGTACAGCTCACGGATCTATCGCAGGGCGCACACACCATTCACAATCTCACTCATACCTTTGGGCAATTTAGCATTTCCAATTAGCCTGGCGTGAATGTCTTTGGACTGTGGGAGGAAACCGGAGTACCCGGAGGAAACCCATGCGAACGCAGGCAGAACATGCCAACTCCACACAGAAAGACCCCAGGCTGGATTCGAACCCGAGACCTTCTTGCTGTGAGGCGGCTGTGCTACCCAATGCACCACTGTGCCGCCCAAAAGCAGTATTAGCGAGGGTTAAATAGGGCAGTGTAGTGTTAGGTAGGACCAAACGGGATAAGGTTATTTCATGAAGGGTTATTTCGAGTTAAAAAAGGGCCTGATGCCGGATGCTCACCTCATGGTAAAGGGAGGGTTTAGACAGCGATGGCACGGTGAAGGACAGCGCTTTGCTCTGGCCATCACTGTCCACGATCTCCTGCAAACGAAACACATGATGCATGAGCATGCAAATCTGGTTTCATACTCACTGAAATGCACAAACAAAAGAACAAGGGTGAAGGTGAACGACAGACGCGGACAGAATGACGGAGAAACGGACAGAAACAGGCAAGCGGACAGACATTCGGACAGGCAGAATTACCAGGTTGTAGATGCCCAGCAGTAAAGCCTCGATGCAGCCACTGCAGTGGGGGTCTCGGCCAGCCGTGACGGACAGGTAACTCCAGAGCAGCTCGGGGAGAAACTGCAGGGTGAAGTGCTGTAGCAGGGGCTCCCCGCTGCGGTAAAACTCAAACAGCTGGTGGCACACGGGCTCCAACAACTGCCACACAAACAACTCGTTTTACAACTAATTTACACACTCAGCACAAACAGTAACTCATTTTACAACAAATTACACACACTCAGCACACTAACTCATTTTACAACAAATTTACACACTAAGCTCAAACAATAACTCGTTTTACAACAAATTTACACACTCAGCACATACACAATAACTCATTTGACAATAAATTTACACGCACTCACCACAAACAATAACTCATTTTACAACAAATTTACACACGCTCAGCACAAACAATAATTCATTTTACAACAAAACTACACTCAACACAAACAATAACACATTTTACAACAAAATTCCACATACTCAGCACAAACAATAACTCATTTTACCACAAATTTACACACACTCAGCACAAACGCATTAACTATTTTTACAACATATTTACACCCTCTCAGCATAAACAGAACTCAATGATATAAATGATGTGCAATGATACAAATAATAAGAGGCCCACTTTAAATCTACGATGGCCCCCGGCCTGGGGTATTCGCATCTTTTGTGAAAACCCACATTGCCGTAAAAAAGCAAGAGGCACCAAGAAAGTTCGACTTACATCGCTGTAGTTCTCCCGGATAACCTTGTAAAGAGCTGGAACCAAAGACTTCTTCTCTTTCAGTGAAGCAGCGTAGTTGGACACGGCTGCTTCCGGAAGAGTCTGAGCGAGTACAACAAAGGGTCAAAAGGTCACATCAGAGAAGTGTTACCTGGCTTTGCAACAGCAGCATTGCATTAGAGCAGTGGTACCCAAACTCTGTCCTTGGGACTCACTAGGTGTGCCTTCATTAGAACGAAATTTCAAATGAGCTAGATATTTTGCGGTTTTGAAATTAGCCCGATGTCAAATTAGCTGGCTATTTTGTGGTGAAGACGCAAATAGCCCACTAATTTCATCGGGAAATTTTCCCGATAAATCTTGGTCTAGTTCGCGAAATAGCCAGCTATTTGTGTTGCGTCTTCATTTCTCGAGCGGAGGGCTTTCGGGCTAATGGAGATGCACATTCGTACTATCGGGCCAATTTCCCAAACTGCAGAATAGCTGGCTAGTTTAACTTCGTTCTGATAAAGACAAACCTACTGTGGTCGGCTGGTTTTTGTTCCAACCACAACTCCAATCTCAGAATGTTAATGAGTGGCTAATTGTCCTTAATTGGGCTATTCTTGTTCATGCCGATGACTTACCCTTTAGACCACATGCCAAACATGGCCATGATGAAAAAAATTTTCAAAGTGGGTTATACTGGAAATTACTTTTCTAAAATAAAAAAAGCGGAAATCTGCACTTGATGACGTAAATTGACTTACAATTGACGAAATTGAGGACACTTGGTCACTAACTATTAACAGGCTAGTAAGAAGACAAAGCATTTTATAATGAGTCAAACCTGTTAAATGCTACTTTTTTAGTTTCAGGAAAGAATTTGAACTAGTGCATTCAGAACCATAATCAACAGTTAATTGATTGATCGCAGTCTTGCATTTGATCACGTAAACAAATCGCCATCTTGGCCTTGTGTGATTACATGGAATATATCAAAATAAACTATCTGAATGTTGGGCTTTGAAACATCATGGAATGCATAGCCCTTTCTGTTATAATGCAGTTTAAGGGGGTGAAACATCCCTCAAATCTGAAAAGCAACTAATTACAAAAATTAACTGCTTGTTAAAATTCTGGGATAGTAATTCTGGTTGGAACAAAAACCAGCAGACACAGTGGGTCCCCAGGACCGACTTCGGGAACCAGTGCATTAAAGCAACACTAAAACCAGCAGAAAATGATGTCATTACAAATACCGGCTTCTTCCAGTGTAATGACACGTCCACCAACACCAATGAGCCAAATCATTACGACCCAACATGCTGCTGGTCATCTACATTCCGCCAAAACAGCTTTGTCAAATTAACATCCGCACAAATGCCTGCCGGGGTTTCCTAGCAGAACGTTATGCATGGCATCACACACTCCCTAAAGCAGCTTGTCTTCTCCCCACAATGCATGCTGGTCCCATCTCTTGCCCAGGTAAACACACGCGTGCTTGCTTCACTGGACAGAGGTTAGATTGGGTGCTCTGACTAGTCTGCAGCTACAAAGCGGCACACGTGCAGCCTTTAGCTTTCCTTTGCCTTTTTGTAGCTTTTATAGCTTTTTCTTGCGCATCAGTGAATCTTGGGGACCTAACCGCCGCCTGCTCATGGTTTGTCCCTCTTAGACCACCGTAGGTAGGTATAGACATCTGCTGACAAGGAGCTGCCCGGAAGACTTTCTGCTTCAGAGATGCTTGGACCCGCTCATCCGGCCATAATGATTTGGCCCTTGTCAAAGTCGCTGAGCTGCCACTTCCCTCATATCCATCTTAATCTACTTTTTTAGATCCTGGTTGTTTACCCATTTGTTTTAACAGGGTAAAAGATTTTAGTCATTGTATGCTTCCATCTAAAGCTGAAATCTGGCGGTTAACATGGACTTAGTGCTAGCACTGGCTTGCTTGCATCATAAGAGCCAACAGGGACTGCAGATAACATCTCTAACGTGTTTATGCTATCAACATGCTATCGAGATGCCCTGCAAACACCGTCTGCTGCTCACAAGCACTAACAGAGAGGTTACGAACCTCAAGGAAGATATCCGTGGCTCCCTGCTAAGCTGGGGAGGAACCAGTCCTTGCTGTCCAGTTGTATTGATGATGTAATACTGATTATAGGAAGACCTTTGCAAGACTAGATTGAAATCAATCAGATTTCAATCTCATCGTACCGCAGAAAGAGCACTTATCAAATCTGTGAACGATCTGCATGTGTGAACAGACTCCAATAAATCATTTGTTCTTGCGCCTCTGGATTGCAGTGCCACCTACGACCTATGTTAACCATGATATTTTAACAGACAAGTTAGAAAAAATGGGTTGGTCTGTCCAGCCCAGTTCTGAATTGATTCCGAACCCACCAACATGACAGGCACACCTCGGTGTCCATAAGAGATCTTACCTCAGACACAGTGAATATTATATGAGAATTATCCAAATGTTCAATTCTCGGACCACTATCATTTAATTTCTATAAGCGCCCACTTGCACATATTATACACAGACATAAGATGAACTAGAGGCACTCATAGAGTGCAAACCTCCGCCAAGGCAGCAAAGTCCAAATCTTCATGAGTGGGAGCAAAGTGGTGTTATCGCGTGTGATAGGATTTCAAGATGGCTGCCGTGGCGGCCATACTGTTTCACTGATCGCGGTGAAAATCAATAGGGTCCTTCCTTGATGTAATCACAATGCACCCACAAAATTTCAGACAAATCCGTGCATTACTTTTTGAGTTATGTTGTTCACACACAGACTGACAGACAGACAAACAAACAGGGGCGAAAACATAACCTCCGCCCCAACTTCGTTGGCGGAGGTAATTACCATAATTATGCAGATGATTCATAACTGTACACATCTCCTGCTACCCTAGATCTCATACATTCTCTGGCTAAGTGTATTAAATATATCATTCTATAGATGTCAGGAAACTTTCAGCGATTGAAATGTGGTATATAAATAAATTTTTACGCAACATGACTTCGTGTGCACCCCAAATTTTGACCTCGAGAACCGACATTTCACTGACTGTTTATGGTCTGTATGCAGACCAAGATATGTGCAGCATTGCTGTTCCCTTCATCTCGTAGTGGTCATTACATTTTGGCGCATCGATGAGTCTCAAGATTAACTCACCATAGTAATCCCAGTACGTTTTCATTCAAGGGATAATGTAAATTATCAACGCTAATTCTCTGAAACTGAAACAACAGGGATTGACTTGTCCACTTGTCACCCATTTCTGATGAAGCCGCAACAACATGGAAAATGCTAATGCAGCGAGCTAGCCAAGTGCCACTCTCATGATAAAGTAAACGTAACTTAACTAGCTATCTAGCGTGCACGTAGTAGCTTTCCAAAACAATTACGTAACATTAGTTTGTTAGCTAGCAAGCTAACATTAGCTAGCTGCTCAGTTGACCAAGAATCTAAAAACTGTTGCTAGTTCAAACGCGAATGTCTGCGACTCACTGACTGCCTGAGTGGCAGAGTGATAAAGTTAGCTCAAAGCTAACATAAAATGGGAAATAACCATTAAGGTGCTAGCGGGAATTATGTTTGTTTTCTGTTAAATCACATGATTCAGTTATGTGATGAACAGAATCTTACATTCTTGGTCGTGTCGAGAAAATTAAGAAACTCATTCGGTAAATCTTACTCCGCTTTACTCAACTCGTTTCATAACTTTCATGCAACACAACCACATGTGTAAGATCCCCTGTTTCTCAGCTTACAGGGCCCAGAGCAGAGATGGATACCTGCGCTAAACCTAAGGAAATGTATTCATATGACAACTGGTAGGGTGTGGAGTCAGAAAGCAATATAAAAAGAAGAATTCACCTTTAACAAGAATACAAAATACAAACCCCAATTCCAATGAAGTTGCTGCAATCAAATTCAAAATGAGCCAATATGTTTCATGAAATGGTAAAATGTCTCACTTTCAACATCTGATATGTTGCCTATGTTCTACTGTGAATAAAATATGGGTTTATGAGATTTGCAAATCATTGCATTCTGTTTTTATGCACATTTTACACAACGTCCCAACTTAATTAGAATTGAGGTTTGTACAATGCAGGATGAATATTACTGGATAAGTGTCATTTTCCAGTCTGTACACATCAGAAAACTGCTGCTGTTCTGTCTGTGGTTATTAAATCTGACCTTAAACTCAGCCAGCCATTCCCCCACCACGCCCTGGTCCATCGCAAACATCGTCCTGCCTCAGCTGGGGAGACGCTTCAACCTGCCGCAGAACACACAGAGAGAAGAGCAACATTAACCAGAGGACGCTCAGAGAGCGCATACCTCTCCCCGCGGGCTCACTTACAATCAGCAGCTGAGTCCAGATCTGTATCCGGATTGGTCTGGATATTAAATCACCACTTCCCATTCATACAGTCCAACTTCCCATAACATTTCATTATAAACTGTTGAATTGTTTTTGAGTAACCCTGCGCACAAAACACACACACACACGCGCGCACACACACACACACACGTTTGTACTGCAATATCGTGAGGACATTGTACTGAGTTCCATTCATTCTGTACAGCCTTTCCCCAACCGTAACCTAACCCAAATTGTGACTGTAGCCCTAACTTTGACCAGTTAGCCTTAATCCTCTGTGAGGACCACCCAAAATGTCCTCACAGAATGTGCCTGCTCCTCACAAACTCCGACTTTATTCTCACAAACATTGCAATACAAACACACACACACACACACACACACACAAGATCACAATACCTCCTGGCAGAGGTAACAGTACAAACGGGCCAGCACAAGACGATATGGAAGGAATATTCCACATCAAGGCACCGGAAGAATCATTAACACCCACCAACACAGACATTCCCGAAACTATCAGATGATGCACTGTGAAAAAAGAACTGTTCCCAAGACATTTCTGTAAAAATGTTCACTGGTCTCATAAATAACGCTTTTAAGCTGGGCCAGGTCAGCTATTCTGACTGTGGATGTTTTTTTTTTTTTTATTTTAAAATCATGACAGAGATTGGACACAGGTGTTTTGATAGTATTACTGATTAAGGGACAAGGAATCGAAAACAACAACCAGACACCCCTCATTGAGCCTCTGAACCCCATAATTTCAATATTTCACTGGACAGCATACAATATTATTGTACTATGAGGGACAACACATATGGTGCTGAACTTTCGAAATGAATTTCTGCTCACTTGCTAGACTGTTCTTACGGAAAATTGTGATGGTTATTTTTTTTTTCCAGTCAGGAGAATTAATTCGCCAAATGTATTACATGACACATTATGGCTATTATCATTGCAGCACCAATGTAGTCCACTAGATGTCCCTAATGGTCACAATACTGTAAAAATGTGGAGAACAAAGCTTATTGACTTCAGCTTGTAAAAGAGCTGCTCCCACTTACTGGAGGGATTTTGGCCTGATTGATATTCGGTGAGATCGCTTTGTATTTTGGTGGAAGTCCAGCCCTCTCACAGAATGACTAACGGGTCACAGTTGGATTTTAAAATGAATATGCAAACAGGAAATGTGTTTTCATTTAATTTGTGATAATGAAAGCAGCACATCAGAGCATGTAATCAAAATTACCAAAATGTCAAAGGAATTTCCACATGAAAATGAAAAAGTGGGGGTTGGCAAAGTAATTTTCATTGTTAAAGGTAATGTTTTCTTTTTTGAAAAAGAAAAGGCATTTCTGAGAAGGAATTTTCATGTTAATTTAGATTACAACAAGCTTTAATAATAATAACAACAAAAATAACAAAAACAAGCAACATATAATCTTATTGGATTGTACAGGACCCAGCGATATGATGCATTTTTGCATTATTAACCCCTATGCGTAGAAGCCAAATCTGGCTATTTATGTGTTACCTTATTTAAAGGAAACCTCCACTCTTCAAGTAAATATCGCTTAAAATGCTCTTACTATCCTGAAAAGAAGATATTTTGCACAAAAAAGTATTTTTCTCACCCTAGTATATTTTTTTCGGCCTCCAAAAAAGGCCCTCGCGCCAATTTGAACTTCCCGTGGGCCGCCATCTTGATAGGCGCGCGAAGCAGTCTGGGCTTGTGACGTAGCCTGGGTTGCTCGGCTCTCCGGATATCAGCCATATCACAATAAAATGCTTCACTGCGATGCCTTCAAGCAGGGTGCGCGCTACCCGCTCGCCACGTCGCCAATGGCGAAGTGGTGTGGCATGTGGCGACCGAAAATTGGCCTCAGAGCGCCTCGTTGGCGAAAGCCTAATGGAGAGAGTGGCGAAGTAATAACCTCAGGTTTTGCGCATCGGCTACCCGAGTCCAATCGCCCACTCGCCGCCGGCACTCGCTATCATAATTGGTTCATACTTAATTATCATACATCAGTCATAAATTATCTTTATAACGTTCATTCCGATCGCACTGATTGGCTGACGATTCATCATTCCATTCGGGACCTTTTTATGTTGTAATTCACGTGTCGGAAAAGGGAATTCCGGGTTAGGAACCTCACTCACCTCCACCATACTAAACAATGCGAGTGATTCGAGATTGACCACCTAAATCATATTAAATTATGAATCTAGCGGGACAGCCACCGATAAGCGAAAGTAAGTATGCGTTGGTGTTTTTCTTGCTGAACAAACACTCGTTAAAGCAGCGTATTAATGTCAGTGGGACAAGATCGGCACTGAAACGTGCGCAACTTCGAGCTTAGTTCTGTCGTGCAAAGGAAAAGGCCTTAAATTCATTGATGATCGATAATGATTATTTGTATATTTTTAACAATAAAGTCATCCTCTACTATGTGGACAAATATTCTGAGTTTGTTGAAAACAATGGGTTGTGTTTACCGTAACTGCGAGAAGCTCTAGAGAAACCTGGGCGAAATCACGCTACATCACTTAGGGTTCTTTAGCTTTGTTTTGATGCCCTTAAAATACAATGCTGAGCCACGCATGAAGTTACTGTTTTTCAGCACTGATATATGCCTTGGTATTTTATATCCCATGGGCTCCCTTACACAAGCAGTCCACTCGCAATCGTCATACTTTAGATCAACCTAACTAAATAAATGGTAAACTTGTTGTTGGTATGCCAGCTATTTGTCAGAATGGCCCAGTATTCTAAACGCCGCTACCCAGTCACAGGTCAGAAATAGCGGAAAATAGATTCGAAAATTAGTCGGCAATATAGCAGAGATTATTAGCTTGAGCGAGCCAACGTACTACTGGAGGCAGAACTGGACAGCTCTTCAGAACGGAGTTCAGTGCAACCATGACAAACGATCAGTCGACCACCCTGCTTAACTGTTAGTAAGTATACAACAATGATAGCATTTTCCGCTACTTTAAAATGACACAATGCCTGTCGGTTACGAGTCATTTTCAACCAAACTCCAAGCAGCCGACTGCATGCCACTGACGCTGAGACAGAAGGACACAAAAGCAAACGATCAGTATGATTGTTTAAGTTAAATCCAAAACATGATCGAGCCTCTGGGCTCTACATTATAAGCTATTGCTTCCAGAAACAAATTCATTACGCGAGTTGGCTACTACAAACTGTGCTGTCGACAAAATGATAATCATCTCCGTTTTGCTTTAATGCGAATGATGCATCCAGACATATTACTCCAAAAAAAATAAGCTAAGAAGTAGCCTACGTACAACATCGACCTTTATCACGGTATACAGTTGAATCCGAAAATTTCTTCCGATTTTTAGCCAAACCTATGGCATTATCTCCCTCATATTGGCATACGTTTGCCTATGACGCATTTTTGTCCACAACTAGTTTGTTATTCAGGTAAAATTATATCTAGATGGCAATCGTGTTCAAACCTGAACATGTTGCACTCTGAGCAAATGGAATTTACATAAATGTAAATATTCACATTTCTTGTTACTTCAATCTGACATTTCTTATAAGTTTTACTAAAATAATTCTGACAATTATTATTACCAGTTGGAATTAGATAAGTGCTAAATTGAGTGTCGGTTCATGGCATTCAAGTCATACTGTATGAGCCAAAATAAGGTTGCATCCAGGTGTGTAGATGTGAATTCATAGTGGCTGTATGTATGGGATAACTTTTAATCCATTCCACACCCTGAATTACACAGCAACCAGCGTGCCTGAGTTGGATCTGTTCATGTTGTAAAACGTGTAATAATCACTTGGCCACAAGTGGGGATTACAAAATGACAATCTTTAGCATGGTAAGCTGGCCCTATGAAGTTAGTAATTCAACCATTTGTCATCAAAGTGATATTGGACTTCTATCAATCAGGTTCCCATTTGTCTAAAGCAGCAGCAGATAATTAGACTGGAGGATGGCCTTAATAGTCCTTAATACTAACTCAGCACTCATGCAAAGCTGGTACTTGAACCATCTCTCCGTCACCACAATATTGTTATACCATGTGACTGTGTGCAGTTTGTCGTAAAGTTTTGGTGGGTGTTAGTTATACAAGTTCCGTAACTATTTTTCTGTGAAAAATATGCAGCAATTCCATTTTCTGAACAACTTTCTCTTTTATTCTTTTCCTCTCTAGTAGCATGCAAACCACATTACGGCTGCAGGAAAGCCAACACCGACAGAGGTCAGGATACTAGTGCAGTGTTCTCTCACCACACAATATGAACAGGGTCGTCCCTACCTGTTCAAAAATGTGTAATGGATTTCCGTCCATGTTTGAATTTTAATCATAGTTTAAAAATGTGATTTTTAATGCATTTTGCAGCCTGTACAAATTTCATTGCCACTCTACTTGAAAATTTCTTGTAACTACCAGTAACCACCCTGATGGGAAGAGAACCTGGCCAGAACACTATAGTACAGGTGTCGCTGACAAGATGATGCATACCTACTGTAGTCTCTGGATGTCTGTGCACTTACTCTGTGTCTGTGTACGCACACTGTATGACTGAATCCAAGTTCTCTGAGGTTTCTAACTAAAATTAAAGGCAAAATGCGTGGCTAAATGGTTTTCTCTGTGGCTAAGTGAACTTCGGGGTGATTAGCCACTGTGGCTAAGTGAAATTTTTGGCCAGCACACACCCTGCTTCAAGTGCAATAATCAGGCCAAAAACAGACAAAACGAACCCAAAATTCGGTTCCACGTTTTCCCAAGAGATGAAGAACTACTCCAGGCGTGGATTCATGCTTTCAGAAGGACATCTCTAACAGTCGTGACGCATGATAAATAGAAGAAAGAAGAAGAAACTCGGCAAAAAGCTCATGTTGACCAATTTACCTCAACCGAACAAAATTCAAGCACCAAGCAAGTAAATAAGCATGTAGCAAAACATAGGCTAAAATCATATCAGCGCTGAGTTGCAAGAATTTCTCCTGAATTTGTGCTATGCATGCAAACGATACCTCAAATGAAAGAGTTTATCAATATAGGGGCGGATGGACATCAATGGTCACCAGTAATCTCACCAAACCAAAGATATGCCGTTTCTCCGCGATAAAGTTTCGAGTTTTGTCCATTTTTCTGCAGAGCCACATCAGTAAGCACACATACTCATTGAAGGAACTGCTTATTTCCTGGTCAGAATGTTCTCCTGGCAAAGGAAAGCTTGCTATTTACAATTCCGATCACCCAAGTGAAATGCAAGCTTGTATAAACACTTTTTACACCCTACAAGAAGCAAGTATATCTGTCCTTATTTTTATAAAACAGACATTCCAATATCAGAAAAAAGCAGGCAATATGCTACTCTAGATTGAAAAGAATCAGTGCAACGAAGGTAGCAGGAGATTTACCGAAGTCTTCGAGCTGTTCATACTTTAGACAAGCGAAAACCTAATGTTAGGCATTCTATTTCGTTGAATGCGGTATAAATTCTACGGCAAATCGCCACATTGAGCAAAATGCCACCACATGCAGTATTATTAGCAAAGGCTAACGGTTACTCTTCTTAACCAATGTGGCAAACAAGCTCTGATCATCAAGGCTATGGTAGAGCCAAAATAAAAAAAACAGCTAGCGAGCCGAGTAAGTAAAATATCGAGGGCTGACTGCAATAAACAGTTATGTCCAGATGTTATAAATTGGACATAACTGTTTAGTGCAGTCAGCCCTCAATATACTCCATTGAAGGGCTGTACAATTAACAGAATCGCGATTATTTTAAGCACAATAAAAGTAACTGCCACTATGAGGCAGACAGACGAGCCCGCTTACTACCTTTTCTATGACACATACCTAATGCGGCATCATTCAGATCATTGAAATTCTTTCAATCTAACACGTTAGCCTGGTTAGGTCTGTCTGCTTCTCATTATCTCTTCCCAATCATTATAGGCCACATTTTGGTTTTAATTGGTCAGTTGGCTGAATAAGTGGCTTGATTGCAAGTTAGGCAAAGTACACGGGAATTGATTTAAGGTAAGCCAATTATGCCAAGGCGATGGAGGCCATCCAACCTCGCTGGTGATTAGCGGACTTCAAATCACAGTTAAATTAAATCGCAGAAGCAAATTAAATTCACTTAAGAAAATGAATAAAAATAAATAAATAAACTATCATGTTTACTTCTGCAGTGTCCCATTCATTACCTAGACTGTGGCGGCCTGCAATAGTCCAACTTGTCCCGCCATAGTTTCATAATGACCCAAAAATATTTTTTCCACTTACCATAATAACATAAAATGCCCCCGCTGCTGAGTTTGTCAAGGCCCTAAAAATTGTAAAATTATCCAATTTTGTCAAACAAAATATGGGATGCACACCTTCGATCTATCTAGCTATCTAGAAAGCATTTGCCGAAGCTTCTTGAATTCTGTCCAGTGGTTTGTGAGGAGAAGCGGACAGACAGCATCCCCTATGCAATGCCACATGCACGGACGGATGGACGGGCCTACAGATGGACATGGGTAACTCCAAATGCCCCTACCATACATGGCGGGGGCATGACCAGGGGTCCCAATAATTATGAACCCTGAATTTTGGTGAATTAATTCGTGTCAAAAAAAAGGGTACCATTTTGGTTGGTTCCAAAGAAAAATTAATGAAATACAATATCTTCCATATCTTGGAATTTTTAGTTCATCTTCATAATGTCTAGACAGACAGATTGATTAGATAGATAGATAGAACTTCAGTCCATTCACAGGCAAGGGTTCCAGTAATTCTAGAGCCCACAGTACACTACCAGTAAAAAGTTTTAGCACACTCCAATTTTTCCGGTTTTTATAGAAAATTAAGCAGTTCCAGTCCAGCGAATAGCTTGAAATGGTACAAAGGTAAGTGGTGAACTGTCAGAAGTTTTAAACAAAAGGTAAGGTTACCCAGGTTTTTTGTACGCCGTGGAGTAGGTGAAAGGACGGTTCCTCAGTGTGTGACATCAACTGACAAACATGGCGGAGGAAGCGTGATGGTCTGGGGCTGTCTTGCTGGATTCAGGGTCAGTGACTTACAGAGTGAAAGGCACCCTGAACCAAAACGGCTCCCACAGCATTCTGCAGCGCCATGCAGTACCTTCTGGTATACACCTAGTTGGTCAGGGGTTTGTCCTACAGCAAGGTAATGACCCAAAACATAAGTCCAAGCTCTGCCAGAACTACCTTAGGAAAAAAGAACAAGATGGTAAGCTTGAAAACATGGAGTGGCCAGCACAGTCTCCAGACTTAAACCCCAGCGAGATGGTTTGGGATGAACTGGACAGAGGAGTGAAAGCAAAGCAACCTACAAGTGCCACACATTTATGGGAACTTCGGCAACAGAGTCTGGAAGAACTTTCTGGAGAATATTTTTTTTCCATTGTAGAAAGAATGCCACCAGTGTGTTCAGCTGTTATATCGGCCAAAGGTGGCTACTTTGAGTCAAAAGTTTAGAATACATTTTGGTTTATAAATTGATTCCATGATTTCTTTAACTTCGATTGTTAATTTGTTTTATCATGTCTATGCTTTTATTCCAGAGTACAATGAGACATTAAACTGCATAATTTTCTATTAAAAAACTGGGTTGTCCAAAAACTTTTGACCGGTATATACACAGCCGTGCCCCACAGAATGGAGTTCTCAAACTGTGCATCAGTCGTCAGTAACAGTGCCTAATTGAGTACAATTAGCAGCTCAATACTATTCAGAGCTTGTTATTAGGGAACAGTGGGCCCAGAGCAGCCGCGTTCGAAAACTGTTCTTTAGGACGACCTTACATAGACGCAAAGCACTCGGCCGTCCTGACAAGTTGCCCGCTCCTGATGCTAAAGAGACGTGTCCACAGAATCATCTATGGCTGTGATTTGGCCCTGGGGGACCCCTGTGTACGCTGGTGTTTGTTCCAACAGCAATGGCAATCCCCGAATGTTAACAAGCCGTCAAGTATCCAAACTAGGAGTCATACTGAGGGATTAATTAAACCCTTAAATCACATTGGCTCAGCAAGCAATGAAAAATGTAACTTCTGAGGGCATATAGTACCTACTGGATTACATTTCAAACGGTTAATTGCAATATGCATGAAGAGAGGTAATCTAACGAAGATTAAAATGAAGACTGAGGCAAATTAGCAGGCTCTTAATTGGCATGTGGGTCAAAGACAAATAAGCCTTTTAAAAATGTTTTTTTTTTTTTTAAATAAATCTTTAAAAATGTGCAGAACACATTTATTTGAAGTTGGAAGAGTGTGTTTAAACAAGTCTTAATGGTTGCACAACATTTACAGGGTTTTAGTACAGTTTTAGACTTCCCTCTTTTTTTCCAAGTGATTTTTTTTAGTAAGTATACCTGAGAGTGTCTGCTCTGCCCTAAACATTACTATTTTGTAATTGAGCTGGGTATTAAAAGTAACTTATGGATTCTTTATTGTAGGGGGCGGGTATTTTGGTTTTCCAAACAATTTAAGAACAATTAAACTATTGAAAGGTTTTCAATATAAAATTATGCCCCCATATTAATAATATATTCATTCATATTTTAAACTCATATATAATACATTTCACATAGTGTTAACTTGCTCGGACGGTTGCGCCACCTGACATTTTGAGGGTTTGAGATGGCAAAACATAAAATATATATCATTTTTATGATAAACTGGAAAGATGTTCAAATTAAACAGGTTTTATAGAATAAAATGATGCTTATTATGAATCATTTAAAATTATTTTAAACCAAAGTAGTGCACTCGGACAATGTCACGTCATTGACCCATGTACACCTGGTCCTCAATCCTAACCATCACGAAGATGATGAAGAATTCAATAACAAAGCAAATGATAATGATGCCCACCAGTTCTGCCGTGATGCATCAGCGAAAAATAGCAAGCTAATTATGTATATACAACAATTAACCTAGTTACCAGAAAAAAGTCAGTAAGTTGGCCAATTTATCTTATTACTCCGTTACCTCATATTTTTTTGCCGGTAGTGCAAGAAGCACAGTGTAAAACTGGTCATCTCTGGGGCACGGCAAAGCCATGTTTGGCATTCTTTGGATTAAGATGGTAAATTACAACTCGGAACATGAAAAGCACCTAATTAAGAAAAAATAAGAGCTGGTTCAAATTCTGGAATTGCAGTTGTGGTTGGACTGAAGTCCGACACACACAGGGGTCCCCCAGAACCGAGTTTAAGAACCACTGATCTAAGGCACAGAAAAATAAAAAATAAAGTGCAAAAAGCCATGAGCAGTGCCAACCACACATAAAACTGAGGAAGCAAGTGGCTGAGAGTGAGCAGACATCATATCTGACCCAAAAAAAGAAAGAACACAGGAGTGAAGAGTTCTTCCAATATTATTTGATTGCACTAAATACAACCCCAATTCCGAAATAGTTGGGACAAAGTGTAAATTGTTAATAAAATCAAAATGCAATGACTTTCAGATCACACGAGCCAATATTTTATTTACAGTAGGATAGATAACATTTCAAATGTTGAAACTGAGACATTTTACAATTTAATCCACAAAATGAGCTTATTTCAAATTTTCTGGCTGCAGCAGGTCTCAAAAAAGTTGGGACACAGGCAAAAAAAGGGCTGAAAAAGCAATTAATATATAAGAGAATCAGCTGAAAGAACATTTAGCAAGTAATTAAGTTAACTGGCATCAGGTGTGTAACATGATTGGCTATAAAAGGGATGTCTTAGAGAGGCTGAGTCTCTCAGAAGTAAAGATGGCCAGAGGCTCTCCAACCTGTGAAGGCTTGCGTAAAAAAATTGTGGAATACTTTAAAAACAATGTTCCTCAATGTCAAATTGTAAAGGCTTTGAAGGTCTCATCATCGACAGTGCATAACATCATCAAAAGATTCAGAGAAACTGGAAAAATCTCTGTGCGTAAGGGACAAGGCCGAAGACCTTTACTGGATGCCCATGATCTTCGGGCCCTCAGACGCCACTGCATCACTCACCAGCATGATTTTGTCATTGACATTACTAAATGGGCCCAGGAATACTTCAAGAAACCACTGTCTGTAAACACAGTCCGCTGTGCCATCCACAGATTCCACCTAAAACTCTATCATGCACAAAGGAAGATATTGTTGATCATGATCCAGAAGCACCGCCGTGTTCTGTGGGCCAAGGCTCATTTAAAATGGACTGTAGCAAAGTGGCAAAGTGTCCTGTGGTCAGACGAGTCCAAATTTGACATTCTTGTTGGAAATCATGGGCGTCGTGTCCTCCGGGCTAAAGAGGAGAAAGACCACCCCTACTGTTATCAGCATTCAGTTCAAAAGCCAGCATCTCTGATGGTATGGGGATGCATTATTGCATATGGTGTGGGACTCTTGCATGTTATAAAAAGCACCATGAATGCTGAAAGGTATATAAAGGTTTTAGAGCAACATATGCTCCCCTCCAGATGACATCTATTCCAGGGAAGGCCTTGTGTATTTCAGCAGGACAATGCAAAACCACATACTGCAGCTATTACAACAGCATGGCTTCGTAGTAGAAGAGTCCGTGAACTGGCCTGCCTGGAGTCCTGATCTTTCACCGATTGAGAACATTTGGCGCATAATTAAACGAAAAGTCCATCAAAGGAGACCCAAAACTCTCCAGCAGCTGGAAGCCTGTATTAAACAAGAGTGGGATCAAATTCCAGTGGCTAAACTCAAGAAATTTGGCTCCTCAATGCCCAGACGCCTCCACCCTGTTTAAAAGAAGAGGGGATGCTACACCATGGTAAATAGGCCCCTGTCCCAACTTTTTTGAGACCCATAGCAGCCATTAAATTTGAAATGAGCTCATTTTGTGGATAAAATTGTAAAAATTCTCAGTTTCAACATTTGCCATGTTATCTCGGTTCTACTGTGAATAAAATACTGCCTGGTGTGATTTGAAAGTCATTGCGTTTTGATTTAATTCACAATTTGCAGTTTGTCCCAACTATTTCGGAATTGCGGCTGTAACAAAAACATAACGGGTTTGACTCGGTCATTTGCTTGTCAAATAAACGGTTATTTTTTTTGTGACCATGTGCCCACAGTGTCACCAACCCATAGGAACTAACAGATCGTTTACTTTGATTAGGTAAATTTTTTATGCAGTCGTTTCTAAAAATCACAATGCGGGTGTGGAATTTATTCTCCACTGAACGTATGCATACCCGACAAAATACCGTTAGCCTCATAGCATAATTGCCCATCTCATTTCTGAAGGTTTTTTATTATTATTTAAGAGAATTCAATTTTATTGATTTTTGTTAAGGTCCTCAAAAAAAGGGTAAAAAATACATTTTTTCCGCCAGAACAAAAGATAAGGCAGTCAATATCTCAATTTGGCAAAAATATGACTTTGCCAATTATGATATGAGACAAACGAAAGGTCTCAAGAGGATAAACTACTGCTCTAAACATAAATGAATTGAATTAACAGAAATTAACAGCTCCTACGGTTCAACTGGTTGGAACAAACGCCAGCATACAAAGGGGAAGTTGACACCGAGTTAGGGAATCACTGGCCTTGCGAAAACAACATACTACAGAGACAAAATGGCTCCCAGTTGTCCCCCTAAACTTAGTTCACAAAGTGCAGGCTTCATTGTCACTGCAAGAGGAAAATAACACAACATGGAGGAGGGAGAGACCTGTGTTACCAGGTTATCTTCCAAGAGACTTTTGGCGAGCAAATACTCTCTCGCTCTTCAAGTCTACACTCAAAATCTACCTCTTTAGCAAAGCCCATTGCAGGGCATGGAGAGTATTGATCTGGTACCAATTATAGAGTCTTCGGTGGACTGGTCGGTCTTCGCTGTTGTCCGTCCAGGACTCTTTCTGTGGTTGGGTGGGGGCCTTTCAGCCCTCATGATGATACTGGCTCAGTATTCCATTCATGAGTTATGCTGCTATAGGCTGGTCCGCTAGAGGCCTTACACATGACACTCCGAGCAGCCATTCATCTCAGCATTCCTGATCCCTACATAGCACAGCTTTCCAATGACATTTCTCACTCTCCACATACCCCCAATCTCACTTACTGTACAGGTACACCATCGCGCCCCCCCGCCCCCGCCCCCCGCACTTACAGTGCAGGGGCACCATTATGGGACATTATGAGGCATTACTGGACATTATAAGACTATGAAAAATCCTGGGACATTATGAGGCATTATGAGACATTACAAGACATTACAGTACATTAGGGGACATTACAAGAGATTATGAGACATTCTAGGACATTATGGGACATTGTTGGATATTATGATACATTACAGGACATTTTGGGACATGAGTAGACATTATGAGATATTATGGGACATTACATGAGATTGTGAGACATTATAGGATATTATGGGACAGTACTGGATATGATGAGACATTACAGGACATTGGACATTGTGGGACATTAACAGACATTATGGGACATTATGAGAGATTATGAGACATTTCTGGACATTATGAGACAATACAGGACATTAGGAGACATAAGGGGATATCATGGGACATTAAAAGAGATTATGAGACATTATAGGATGTTATGGGACATTAAGAGACATTACAGCACATTATGGGACATTAGGAGACATTATGGGACGTTAAAAGAGATTATGAGACATTATAGGATATTATGGGACATTATTGGATATTATGAGACATTACGGGACACTTTGGGACATTGTGGGACATTAGGAGACATTATGGGACATTGTGAGACATTACAGCACATTACTGGATATAAGGAGACATTATGGGACATTATGAGACATTAGGAGATGTGGGACATTGAGAGATTATGAGACATTTTTGGACATTATGAGAGAATAAAGGACATTAGGAGACACTAGGGGATATTATAGGACATTAAAAGAGATTATGAGACATTATAGGATATTATGGGACATTATGAGACATTACAGGACATTGTGGGACATCATGGGACATTAGGAGACATTAAGGGACATTGAGACATTGTGAGACAACAAAGGGCACTGGGAGACATTCTCAGACTGCATACTCAGTGTTGAGTACAGTGTAACAGGCTGAGGGGTCGGGAAAGTGTCATTAGCTCAGACGCGAATGGGGCGCTGACACAGGGTGCTGACACTGGCAGGATGCTTAAACACAGTTATTAACTCTGACACTAATTCATGCCACACAGAGACACAGATAAAGGGGGACAGAGCCACAGGAAAGCACTTTCCCGACACTACATATCCAGCACAGGCTGCTTACTCAAGGACTTTCATCAGTAGAAGCTTGTAGCCCAAAAAACCCTGGATCCTGCAGATAGCAGGGGCAGGGAGAGGCACAGGCAAGGGCAGGGAACTGCTCGCATCTTGAACGCGAGCGGGTACTCAGGACTAACTTACGGACATGGAAACCTCCATTCTCCATGTGCAATAAAGTGCACTTTTAATGTCACACGAAAAAGCTCTTATCCAATCGCAGTCACTTTCAATGTCACACGAAACAGCCCTTATTCAAACAAACTCGCTTCCAATGTCACACGTAACAGCCCTTACCCAATCATACTCACTTTCAATATCACACAGAACAGCCCTTACCCAATCATACTCACGTTCAATATCACACAGAACAGCCCTTACCCAATCATACTCACTTTCAATATCACACAGAACAGCCCTTACCCAATCATACTCACGTTCAACATCACACAGAACAGCCCTTATCCAATCATACTCACTTTCAATATCACACAGAACAGCCCTTATCCAATCATACTCACGTTCAATATCACACAGAACAGCCCTTATCCAATCATACTCACTTTCAATATCACACAGAACAGCCCTTATCCAATCATACTCACGTTCAATATCACACAGAACAGCCCTTATCCAATCATACTCACGTTCAATATCACACAGAACAGCCCTTATCCAATCATACTCACTTTCAACATCACACAGAACAGCCCTTATCCAATCATACTCAGTTCATCTGCCCACTAAAGCGATCTCTAAGCAGCCATGTCCGAGACCCACAGCATTCAAGGGCAAATCACATTCCCACTACCACTGCAGGACCTGCCGCTGATGAAGATAATCCCAGAGTGACAGAGTCACGCCTGTCAAGTGTTTCTCTCCAACCCAAACCCCACCCCTAACCCCAACCCTAACCTACCCCAACCCTGAACACACAGTTTAAGACATTCATTGGGTCCTCCTTCTGGCCAATCCAGGTCACTGGGACCAGTCACTGGGGAGGATTTTAAATGTCTGCCCCTAGATTATACGCAATCAGAAACAACAGGCGTTCTTAGGCCTTGCCCATATGAATAGGGATATTTCTTGATCCGTATTTTCCATCACCGTTTTGAAAAATAATTCAGTCGACACAAAATTTTTTAACAAAATATCGTACATGTGAGAATGCAAAACGAGTAGAAACACTCAGGGTATGCCAGGCCAGTAGGTGGCGATAAAGTTTACCTAGCGATATGTCCATTAAAAGAGAAGAAAATAGCCCAAAACAACTGTAGGCATGTGAGAATTCATTGTTTCCCAAACTCTCCATTTCACACGTCCACATGGATACACAGAAGCCAAACTTTTCAAAAATCTTCACTTCAGAAGGGGTTTTTAAAAAAATCCGTTTTCTGTTTGTGTGTGGACGAGAGGCCAAAACGCATAGAAAATGATACATTTTCAAAAATACCCATGTACGTGTGGACATGGCCTTAAATTTTGACAAAAAAAAGAGAAAACTTCAAATGTAGAGAAACACATAATGGCACCGTTTTGTCAGAGTAATTGGAACAAGTCATGACGAGGAGAATCCCACAGTAGAGAAACAACACTCCTTAATTCAATGATGAAGTTAAGTGCTGTATTCACCATCAGCCCCATAACATTCTTAAGTGATTGCACTCCGATTTCATTTTAAACTCCATACACTTTTCACTTTTGGGACAAATGCGTGTTATTTCAGTCCAGTTTACATTCACGATCGGTTGGTTAATACGATAAATTCATGTTCTTATGACACAATGTGATTATCTATGCTTTTTGACAACTTCAGTTTGATTGCATCATTATCCAGCATTTCCTTAGTTGAACACCCAGCCTTAACTGTAAACATTACATTTCTGTTGCAGCCAAATTTGCCTAGAATGCTTATGAAAATGTCTTTCAGCAAATGTGTCATTTTTTCCCCCCATAATTCACTTGTAACTCCAAATTAGCAGTCTTAAAGGTGGTTTAAAAATAAATCTGCAAGTTTGATAATGTAGCAAAGAAATATAATTCCTACCCACCCGTAGTGTTTGATTACCAAATATTTAGCTATCGCTAACCAACTAGCAGCTAAATAATTTAGCAATTAACCCCAATGAGAAATCTTTTTAAGCACCCAATATGCATAGAAAACCGCAAACTATCCACATTTAAAAATGTTGATTGATCTGCGTCAGGCAGAGAGGTGTTTTTTTGGTGGAAGGCAGAACTAAAAACCTGTTTGGGTGGATAGTGTCAGGCATTTCATTCATTCAGGTCACCTTTACCTGAAAGAGAATCCCTGTGACATTGCTGCTATAAGACAGTTTTTACACATCTGAGGCTTATTTAGCATGACTGTTTTCAAACAGATCACCCTGATAAATCCAGCTGTCTCTGGATAGGCAGCAAATGGAAACACTAGCATATGAAGAAATGCGTTCTTTGCTTTGGAAAGGGATTTTAAAGCACTGTGCGCTACATACACCACTAGCAAGGCTGATCAGCCATGTGCGGGCGGAATTACAAACACACACGCACACACACACACCCCACGCATACTTTCACGCATGCACCCTCACGCTCTCACACAAACATGCACTCTCTAACAGACACACAGTCTCACACACACACACACACACACACACACACATAGACGATCAAACTAATTTGCATATGCATACACGCGTGCATACATTCACATCTGCACGCACGCGCATGCACGGACGCACAAACGGAGACACACGCACACACACGCTGGATGAGCTCAGTCACTCGCTAAGTGCGGTAAAACGTTCAGGAATAAAAACATGGACAAAGTTTACACAAACACACAAACAGGTTTTTTGCAGAACACTGAGCACTAAGTCTCACGTGAAAGCCCGGTTTACACTCCTCTGCGCAGTCACATCCTCGGCGGCTCCAGGCAAACACACACTCGCTTTTCCTGTCGCCTCGCCTCACACACAGCGAGTCTGGGCACATACTGACACATCAACCCAAAGCACAGCAGGGCAGGGCCTAGGACCACACCGACCAATCACAGCACAACACTCCACTGAGAAGGCGGGATGGAGAAGGAGAGAGAGATGGAAAGAGTGAGTGAGATAGATGGGAAGAGGCGGAAATACAGAGCGGGAGGGATAGAAGGAGAGCGAAAGAGAGGGAAAGCGAGACAAATACGTTATTATTATTAAAGTTTTTGGCCCTTCGTGCTTTCTCCTATTTTTGATTGTCATATTTAATGTTTCAGATCATCCATCTAATTTTAAAATAAGACAAAAGACACCAATAAACACAAAGAGTAGCTTTTAAATGGCCATTTAATTTATTGAAGGTGAAGCGTTATTCAAAACTTATATCGCCATGTATAACAGAATAAGTGCCCCAGTAAACCGAAATAACTGTTTATGCCACCCTTGGCAGCAAAAAGTACAATCTAATGTTTACTGGCAATGAGCCTTTCACATCACTGGAGGAATTTTAGCCCACTCTCCTCAGCAAAATTGTTCAAATTCAGCCTCATTAAAGGGTATTTGAGTGTGAACTGCATATTTAAGGTCATACCACAGCATCTCAATCGGATTCAAACCAGGACTTTGACTAGGCCACTCAAAGACCTCAATTTTTTGGTTTTTTTGTGCTCTTCAGCGGAGTACTTCCTTCTGTGATTTGGATTATTGTCCTGCTGCATAACCCAACTGCACTTGAGCTTTAGGTCACAAACTGATGGCCGGATATTCTCCTTTAGAATTTTCTGGTAGAGAGCAGAATTCATAGTTCCATCAATTACAACAAGTCGTCCAGGTCCTGAAGCAGCAAAGCAGCCCCAGACCATCACACTACCACCACCATGTTTGACTGTTGGTATGATGTTCTCATTGCAGAAAGCCGTTAGCTTTACGCCAAATGTAACAGGATCCAGGTCTTCCAAATCCCTCCACTTTTGAATCATCAGTCCACAGAATATTACCAAAGTCTGGGCGACCATCATGTTGTTTTTTTTGGCAAAAGTGAGATAAGCCTTTGTGTTCTTTTAGGTCAGCAGTGGTTTTCACTGTACAGCTCTCCCATGGATGCCATTTTTGCCCAGTCCATTTCTTATTGTGTAATAACAAACACTGACCTTAACTGAGGTAAGTGAGGCCTGCAGTTCTCTGATGTTAGTCTTGGTTCTTTTGTGACCTCCTAAATGAGTCAACATATGCTCCTGGAGGAATTTCAGTGGGTCGGCCGCTCCTGGGAAGGTTCATCACAGCTGCAAGTTCTCAATTAGTAGATAATGGCTGTCCATCTAATCTGCCAACGCCTCAGACCATTAGAAATGAATCGTGACACTTTCCACACTGATGGATGTCAAAGACTGCTTCGTGTCTCTTCTTGAATTTCTTTAGAACACAGCATCGTATGTTGCCTTTCGCCAACTACCCACTGGCAGACTGATGTTAAGACTCAACAGGGCTGGCAGTGATCATGCATGGGAGGTCTAGAGAAATTGAATCCTTTTATAAATTAAATCTGTTTAATTGATTGATTAAGTAACTTGAGGGACAATAACTTTTTCCACAGGGCTAGGTAGGGCTGGATAGCTTTATTCTTTCAATGAGTAAAATTATCACTTAAAAGGAAAAATGCAGGCTAAAAAACATTATTACAAAACGCTGAACATTGAGGTCCAATTTATTCCAGGGTTTATTTTCTGATTTGTGTAATATTGCACTCCATCGTCATTTTCCATTTGGAAACTCGCTACCCTCCCGATTTGCTTCAGGGTGCCATTTTCCTTTGTTACACAGAATGCCCTTCATCTCCCGCCCTCTCTTTGGATCGCCCAAAAAGCCAGATTGTTGCATTCTGAAGATACAAAGTTGACAATACGGTGAAAATTTGTGTGTCCTCTAGCTAAATTACAGATTTCTCACAGTCGGACGATTGTAAAAATTTGATTTGCAGTGATTCTAGGACGGATCACCCAAGTTGTTGTTCCTATGGGAATTAAACAAATATCCACGGCTAGTGCTACAGTGAGTTTAAGACTACCATCCTATTACTCTCCACAGTTCAAGCACAGCTGGGTGGTTAATAACGTCCAGCTGTGACGGCTTGCTGCAGATGTTATGGATGACAAGCCCGACTCCGTCTGCAGAGCAGTGAGGCCCTGCCCCCACCGTCCCTCGCTAGTTCATTCAATGTTTATTATAACTGAACGAGTCGTAAGCCTGAACTGCACCGATTTGGACACTGCACGCCCAAAGATTCCCAGCAATACACCAGCCAAGTGTGATGAAGATCAGATAAACAGCTTGAGATATTTAAAGAGCACACATACACACAGAGACCAAGTTTTCTGCTTTGTGGACAGATATCTAAGGCAAAATCTTTTCTTCGAAGCATTTAATGTTTACCCAAATAATATAGTACCACAACAAAAAGTATGTTTTAAGAAATAAACAAAGCATCGGATAGGTTGTGTAAAAATTTTAAATTTTGCAGGAATTTTAGGGCATATTACGAAAAAATGCATTGATTATGCGGAAAAGACGCTGGATTGTGCAGAAAGTTAAAAAATTTACAAATTGATAACTGATGGGCCCAGTTATCACGGGCCTTTCTAATGTATTTTGTCCACTTTATTCCAGAAATGAGGCCGATTTATTATTCTTTTGACGTGTATGTTAATTGGCCCTTTATGCTCCCTTGCTGACTGAGATCATTTCTTCCCATTCAGCCTCAGCCATACAGCTGTTCAGTCACAATCCTGCAAGTTCCTCTGGCATCATGCGTGCGGAAATGATCTTACTTTCACAATTAAACACACCCATGAGTTCTACTATGAATTTTTTTACAACGAGATTTCATCAAGCGTTTTCGTAATCTCTCATCACGATCGTTTATTTTTTTCCAACCCATTTCTTCCAAAGTTGACACTTCACCACCACCCTTCCAGGTTTTAACAATGAATTTTACAGTTCTTCACCCAAATTCAGTGATTTCAGCAATATCCACACTCATTTTCTTTTATTGACACGGTAACATTTTTTTCCGTGACAATGGGATACGTCTTCCGAAATGGTTGTTTCAGAAATGAGTAGCTACACACTGAATCTGTGAGGGTTAAAAAGACTTGAAATAATCCTTACAAAATGTATTCGATTATAAGCGGTTTAGCATTTGCTTATTTAAATCAAAATGGCAATTTTTTTGGCCAGAAAGCTTATGCAGTCATCAAGCCTATATCTTCATCCTGAATATTATTAGCTGACATGAAACTAGGGCTGCTCAATTAATCAATCGCGATTATTTTAAGCGCAATAAAAGTAACTGCCGCTATGAGGCAGGCAGATGAGCTTGCTTATTACCTTTTCTATGACACATACCTAATGCGGTCACTTGAAATGCTTCCGGGAAGAAACTGTGATTTGAAGTCCGCTAATTACCAGCGAGGTTGGACAGCCTCCATCGCCTTGGCATAATTAGCTCACCTTAAATCAATTCCCATGTACTTTGCCTAACTTGCAATCAAGCCATTTATTCAGCCAACTGACCAATCAAAACCAAAATGTGGCCTATAATGATAAAGAAGAGATAATGAGAAGCAGACAGACCTAACCAGGCTGCCGTGTTAGATTGAAGGGGTGTCAGTAATCTGAATAAATAGCCGACCTCTGAATTCCACCACTCATCAGGGAATTTTGTATGTATTAAAGATATTTCTTAATGAAATTATTTTAAGATGGCCCTGGTTTTAAGCGCTTAAAAACTGTGGCAGGCGGTGGACGGAAAACCGAGGGGACGGAAAACATCCCTTGAAACGGAGGAGATTAGTGACCCGATTTCAATCATTGTTCTTGGTCAACATGTTAGTTTCCCTTATATGAAATGTTAAGGCGAGTGAATAATAATTCTATAAAATGTTTAATTCACATGCCGTAATAGGCAGCTCTTCACGAAAAAAACCACTGTGGATTTTCCGTTAAATTTTGTCACATCCAAAACAAGTCGTCAAACCTGTGCGTAATGATTGTTTAATTGAAAAATATTGAAATGCGCTTTTTTGCGTTCAACTGGTGCGTTTGATTTCTCGTCTTAACGAAGACAATTAGCTACACCTGAGAGGGGAGAGTTCAAGTGTTTTTTCCAGGGAAATTGACTGAAAACAGATCAAGACTAATAAGCAGTTTAAAGACATGTTTATCGCCATCCTTGTTCTCTGTCCACCGCCCGCCCCTGCTTAAATAATATAGGCTACGTGAAGTGGAGACCATTTTGTGAGGACTAATTGAGCGAATCAACCGTTGATTGCAAACTGAGCAAAGTAATTGGGAAGGGGGTGAGAGCAATTGTCGGGTAGAGGATGATGACTTTGCAGACCTTAACTTTGTGTTGTTCAGCACGCAATTTACCTGAATGTGTTTGCCAAGTCTTCGCTGAATTTATCTATTGCGTGCAATGCGACAATCATTTCTCTCACTTCAGTTTGATTTGCTTAACAAAATGTTTTCCACTTCGCGTATGTTTTGAAACGCCTAAAAACCAGGACCATCTTAAAATAATTTTATTTTTAAGAAATCTTCATGATATGTAAAAATTTTACGAGAGGTGCAATTCAGAGGTCTGCTGTTAATTTAGATTACTGACATTCTTTCAGTCTAACACGGCAACCTGGTTAGGTCTCTCTGTTTCTCATCATCTCTTCTCAGGGCTCTCAAGTTTTGAATGCAGGCTAGAGTGAGATGTTCTTCGGGGTGCATGACACTCCCATTTTCTAAGGTGCATAGTAACGATGTACATGTACTTCGTTACAGTATTTAAAATACTATACTTTCACTTCGTTACTTTGACACTGGCAACTTAGTTACTCGTTTCAAATTAAAATATGAATTTAATTCATCATTTACGGATTATCTGGATCTGGCGTGTTCGAGAAGAACAACGGTGTATCTTTGCGCAGATGTGTCCGCCAGTGGACGTGAGCTGCAAATTTATGCACGCAGTTACAATATTCCATCACCAGATGGCACACCGGGATCAGTTATTGAATATTCCAACTGCCAGTAAACTGAAATAAGAAGCGACTCTTCATTCCCCCCCAATATTCGTGCTTTTTTAATTTCACTGGGACTCCCCAGTAAAATAAAGGCTAAATTAAATAATTCTTTTGTGTATTTGTATCGTTTTGTCAGTCGCAAACAAGAGATGTTGCGGTACCACCTCTGACACCGGATCGGAGCAGGGTTTGTTTTCAGCCAAAATACACTACATGGGGGGCAGAGAGCCCCCACTCTCCCCGTAACAAGTTACAAGTCAATTAATCTAACCATAACCGTCCAAAGCTGTTAAACTGAGGTAAAAAATGATCCATAAAGCAAATATCCTACATAGTTCCTCGACTTTAATAAGCAGCTATTGTAAAAAAAAATAAGAGATGAAGTGATTACCTGATTTCGGGCTTCCACTTCCAGCTCTTTGTCTTGTGCACACAATAGCATTCGCGCGCGTGTGGAAGACGTGATTACGGCGCTGCTATTTCACCTGGCAACAAGAAATACTATTTTCTGATTGGGTGACAGGCTGCTGATTCAAGCAGAGCCGCCTGCCTTCGCCTCATCCATTCATAGATTACTAATCTCTTTTACAGTTTATGTTACTAATGTGCGGCGAGTTTAACACTTCTCAGCGTGAGAAATGTCATGTGTGGCGTGAGAGCGTGAACTTATTGAAATGCGTGAGTGAGACTTGAGAGCCCCGTCTTCTTAATCATTATTGGCCACATTTTGGTTTTGATTGGTCAGTTGGCTGAATAAATGGCTTGATTGCAAGTTAGGCAAAGTACACGGGAATTGATTTAAGGTGAGCTAATTATGCCAAGGCGATGGAGGCTGTCCAACCTCGCTGGTAATTAGCGGACTTCAAATCACAATTTTCTTCCTGGAAGCATTTCAAATGACTGCATTAGGTACCTGTCATAGAAAAAGGTAATAAGCAAGCTCATCTGCCTGCCTCATAGTGGCAGTTACTTTTATTGCACTTAAAATAATCGCGATTCGATTAATTGAGCAGCTCTACATGAAACTTTCTCGGCCCATCTGTATGCACAATGGATTTATCACTGTTTAACTGTTGAGGACAATTTCAGCACCATAGAAGACCTCACATCTGGCGAATCCATCATGCAGTTTTTGCACTGGACAGAGAAAGTATAATACTGAGGTAGGGATTAAACATACAAGCCTAAAACGTTTAAATTGTTTTATGTATTGCTTTATTATTTATTTTTCATGCCAACAGTGCCACAAGCTACCATTTGGAATAAAGTGCTAGTGCATCACGGAAGTCGTATTCCCAGCCAAAACCCATTTTAATCCATGGATGTGACGGAGGAGGTATGTTAACACAGAAGAGGACACTAACTTCTTGTGAATGTGCATGATTTGGGGCATTAAATTACCAGTAACATTAATTTATATTTGAAAGCTGAAATTTAGGTTTGAACCTTAAAGGGAAAAAAGGTTTTACAAGTATTCGAAATTTGAATATTTTTGACAATCCTACAATGTAACAACTAAACTAGTATCTAGGCCAGTGGTTCTCAAACTCGCTCCTGGCGCCTCACTGTGTATGCTGGTTTTTGTTACAACCACAACTGCAATCTAATGCCTGGTACACACTACAGGATAATCGGGCCGATTTTTGTCCCGATCTCCCCCTTCCAATCAAAGCCAGCAAAGGCCCGATTGTCTGATGTTTGCAAACGACATCGTGTCTGATTTTCCTTTGGTGTGGGGTGTGTTAAGAGTGATTTTGTCCGGTCCGATCGGATGGAGAGATCGTAAATAATGAACATGTTTAATATTTGCGACTAGAAATCCTGTAGTATGTGGGGTGCTCTGAGAGGAGCCGAGCACGCGCAGTGTGTAATGTCACGTGTACCGGAACAAAAGCCAATCAAGATGCAAGCTGAGTCAGCTGACTGACGGAAGAGGAAGTAAAAACAAACAAAAAACACGTTTGACTACGCGAGATTTGGAATACTGAGCGTGAAGAACCTGATATTCTGCTGAGGAATCGGTTATTGTGTGGCGTGCTCCATAGTGCACACCACACACTATAAGATCAGGAGAGAGAGATCTTGTGCGGTCTGTCTTTTGTTATCATCAAGTGTGTGGTCTCTAAATCTGTGAAGGTTTGAAGAATCCTGTAATGTGTGCCAGCCTTTAGACTTTTAACAAGGTGTCGATTTGTCTTAATTAGCTGCATTCCATGTTTAGAACATTTATTTACCACCTTTAGCTGCATTTTTATGGACATATCCACTGTGCCATGAAGAACAAAAACCCTCAAACGTGTTATGCTTATTTTTCCATATTGTAAGGATTTGCAGGTAAAAAACATTTCTAACAGATCAAATTAGACTGAGAAAATCAGAAAGCTCCAAATTGGGTTGCTGAACACAGGTGTTTTGAATTCTTTCAAAATAATTTTCCTGAACTTAAAAAAAAGAACATGAAACAGAACAGGTGTGACTTCACTGTTCGCCAAATAAATTGTTGGTTTTTGCAACCATGATGTGTTGACAGTTTCACCAATGAGGAACCTATTGATTGTTTACGTTGATTAAGGGTTCGGTCAAATTTCCCTCTGCAGTTATTTATACTGGTTTCCCACACACCTCATTGTGGATATGAAATTTTAATTCTTCATGGCATGTGTAGATTTGTCAGATGTGGATGAAGAGGACAAATAACTGCTCTAAACATGAATGCACCTAATTAAGGCAAATCAACAGCTTGTTTAAGTCCTAACATTGCAACTGTGGTCAGAACAAAAACAAGCACACACAGTGGGGCGCCAGGACCGAGTTTGAGAACCACTGCTCTAGGCGAGGGGTGGGCAACAAGGGCCTAATCGGTACCTGGTTTTCACTCCAACCTCTGGCCTTCAATTAGTATATTATCTTAATTAGCCAAACCATTGATAAAATCTGATATTTCTGCTGCATTTTGGAAAATTCTTATGAATGACCACCAAAAACTGCTCATTTCCCTATATGAAAAAAAATTATTTGATCATATTTATGAGCAAATCCATGTTTCTATATACAACCAATTAACTCAATTAAATAAAATAAAAACCTGCATACACACCCACCGGACCTCCAGGACCGGAAATGCCCACCCCTGATCTAGGCTCAATGTTTAGGAGAAAAACTAATTCAAATTAATCAATCTCTTTGGCTTTTATTTTTGTAAGGACGGCAAGCAGCTGCTTTCTCACGAATACTTTTTCAGTTTGGTTTTTTTTTTTTTTTTTTTTTTTTTGCGGAAAGGTTAGGAGGATGCGAATGTTAGAGAATTTTAAGGACCAGCACCACCGCATCCTGACAGATGCCCAGAGTAAATGAGACTAAAAATGTTGCCACACCTTTGATTTTAGGATGCAGTCGAGCTCCAGGTCTGAAGTTTCAAAGCAAGCAGAACATAGACCTAGATTAAAATAAAGCCCCAAGTAACAACTGATCATAATTGGTTCTGTCACCGTATAATAAAACTAAACGAATTAGATTTTCACCAGCTGACTTCAAAGAGGAAATTATGTCCAAATCCACGACTGCGGAACAGCTCGGGTTCCAAATTCATTTCCCCTTTTGCACATCAGTTCCGCGTTAAACTCTACCGCGCGTACACCTCGGGACTCAAGTTACGATGTTTCAAGCTGCTTTCACACCGGACGCGAAACGAATTTTTCGCACGACAGATTACATTCAAAGTCAACGCAAAGACGCGAATATCTGACGTCTTTGCGTTGACTTTGAATGTAATCTGTCGTGCGAAAAATTCGTTCCGCGTCCGGTGTGAAAGCGGCTTCAGACTTGTATAATAGCACCCAGGGTGAAAATCGGCGTGCTCACCAAAGTAAAAAGAAATGATCGTTTGAGTTAAACCCAACCCTTTATAGCCAAGCGAAACCACCAAGGTTTCGTCGTTTGAAGCAAGTGGAAAACAGGCGATTGAAGCAACAAAATGCAATGAATGCTGAACATCAGAAGTCAACATGCAGTCATCGAAATGGGCAACGTTGGTGTAGTTGGGGTAATACACACTCGGCGAAATGCTGACTGTCATTTTTAAATTAAACTCATGTTAGACAACGCGATAGTCAACTAAGGTCGTAGTGAAACCGTACATGAACTTAAACGCCTGAGGAACACGCAGTATTGAATAGTTAACTTGCACGGCTTGCGATCGCTGGTTTCATTGCTTTACAATGAAGTTCAGAATTCAATCCCTTGGCCTCAATGGCAACCTCCGGTTAACCTTCGCAGCCAGCACACACCTCTCTTACACACTTGGAAATATAAATGCCAAAGCAATGACAAACTCGACCAGACGGTCTTGGTAAGCCCAGGTAACGTTTGCTGAAGTAGTCATCCTTGACGTGGAGCCTAGCAACCATTACCTTATCCCAAGTTAAAAGCAATCATCTAGCTAGCAAACACTATTCGTAATAATAAAGCCAATATCGCAAGCTAACGTTTGGTGCTTAATAAGCTGTCAATCGGACCCAACCGGCAATGAAGACACTGCAGCTTGTGGTGCGCTTGCTCGGCTGATATAACCAGCCACACCACTGGCTAGCCCAGCTAGCATGTAGTTGATCACTTATCAAATAGCGTCACTTGAAGGTGAGAGTGAGTACGATCGTCTTTACTTACTATCATGCTATCTTCCCAAAATGTCCTTTAATCCCGGCCGTTTCTTTTCAGTGTGGCAGCAATCAGATACTTCAGAAATTATTTTAATTATTAAACGCAAGCATTTCCTCCATCTTTAATACCAACACGGCTACGCAAACAGACATATTGTATTACGAGGAGTGACAGTCACTCAGAGCCAATAGCAGTAAAGTGTGTCGAGGCTCCATTGTTGTCCACAAATAAAGATACAGTATCTTTATATTTAGGGCGTGGCCTGGGCGTGGCTATATCATATCGACGGAAGCGGTTTGTCGTCGATCTGAGTAAAAGCCGCTTTCACACCGGACGCGAAACGAATCTTTCGCACGAGCGTCATTGCGTTGACTTTGAATGTAATCTGCAGTGCGAAAAATTCGTTTCGCGTCTGGTGTGAAAGCGGCTGAAGTCGGATGTTAGTTTGGAAAACGTCACAGAAAATTTCCGGTGTTCGTGGTGTTCGTGTACACTTCTGACGAAATTACGTCGATCGTGCAAGACTTGGAGTCTACTGAGCATTAACTGAACATGCACTTTAGGAAAAACCCAGCGACGTTGTAGTGTAATAATGTTCGAATTTCGCTTGAGCTCACTTTTTACTTTAAGGTATTATGAAATATATATTATGCCAGAAAAATTTGGCGATTGCAAAAAATGTATTTACTTTGTCTACTCATGCCTTTGGGATGTGAAATCATGGTTATGTTTTGCAGTTTCTTTGGAGCTTAAAATTCAGCTACGAACTTAGAATGACTTGAGAGTGCAAACACGTAAAAGCTTCAAATTAGCTCAAATGTGGGTTATTATAAGTAAACAGCATGATGAGGCCATGGTCAAAAAGAAAACTGCGAGCAGGCATGTCTGCGTTTTTTAGAAGGACAGAGAGCGATAAAATTGTGTGTTATTAATTCACTTGACATTTTCCCCTCTAAATTATTCACATTGATTGGCAGAATTTAGATTTGTTTAATTGAGCCTCAGCATGGTGTTTGCTTCCAAAAAAGATATGTCATGCAATTATCAGTGGGAATAGAAGCAGCCATTAAAATGACAGCACAGAGCAACCTAATACCTTCTATTCCAAATCGACTAAAAAAAAAAAATCACGGCAGAACAAACTGAACAGACTGTTTGATTCACACAACATTCTTTCAGACATTCGAAAAACACCATATTCACATTATTTCGTATTTCATGTCAAAAAAAGAAAAGTATTTAAACCTCAAGTGTTTAGTTTTGGTAATGCTGCCTGACCTGAGACTTATAGCACAGAAAAAGACCCTTGAGGAAGTAATTCAATTCTGTTTTATTTGTACAGCACATCATGTAATGTTCAACAGTATCAAACAGAATAGGGCAAATACAGCATACGTGTGTTTTCCATTGTTTCTCATCATTTGCTTGATTTAAATATGGTTTATTTTAAAAACAATGTCATGGTGTGAAAGAGGAAACATACATTAAAATTTCAGATTGAATTAATACTCTGCTGCATTGCAAACTTGATTCATTCTAATTCTCCGTTACTACAGCATCATGACGTTTACTAAATATTACTAAAAACTGAATGTTTATTTCTTATATAGTTGTGCTCAAAAGTTTGCATACCCTGGCTGAATTTGTAAAATGGGTAACATTTTTTAAAGAAAACATGAATGGCCAGGCAAAACACATTTCTTTTATTTCTTATTGGATTCATATGCAACTGTAGGTCATGGAGAATGGCTAATCATCAAATAAAACTGGAAAGAAGGGAAAATAATGAAATTAACCCTGTTAAAAAGTGTGCATACCCTTAGTGCTTAACAATGTGTATTGCCCCCTTTTGGCATCAAAAACAGCGTGCAGTCTTTAGTGATAGTTGTCAATGAGGCCCCTAATTCTCTCAGGTGGTATAGCTGCCCATCCTTCATTGCAAAATGCCTCCAGGTCCTGAAAACTCTTTGGTCATCTTGCATGAACTGCACGTTTGAGATCTCCCCAAAGCGGCTCGATGATATTGAGGTCAGGAGACTCTGATGGCCACTCCAGAACCTTGACCAGACGATGACCAGACGAAGATCCAAGTTGGATCGGAACTTTGTCCTATTTTAATTAATAAAGATTTTCTTGGTGACTTGGAGTAAGTGTGCTGGCGTTTTTTTCCTCTCTCCACTCCAGAACCTTCATCTTTCTCTTCTGTAACCACTGGAGGGTCAACTTAGCCTTGTGCTTTGGATCATTGTCATGCTGCAAAGTCCAAGTGCGTCCCATGCACAGCTTTTGTGCTGAAGAATGCAAATTGTCTGCCAGTATTTTCTGATAGCATGCTGCATTCATCTTGCCATCAATTTTCACAAGATTCCCTGTGCCTTTAGAGCTCACACACCCCCACAACATCAGAGAGTCACCACCATGCTTTACAGTAGGAAGGGTATATTTTTTCACCATGGGCCTTGTTGACTGCTCTCCAAACACGGTGCTTAATGGTTGTGACCATGAAGTTCTATTTTGGTCTCGTCACTCTGAACGATGGTATTCTAGAAGTTGTGAGGTGTGTCAAGGTGTTGTCTGGCATAATTTTGGCAGGCTTTTCTGTGGGATTGGTGCAATAATGGCTTCCTTCGAGCAACTCAACCATGTAGCTCATTGTTGTTTAAGTACCCCCTTATTGTGCTCCTTAAAATGACCACACCATCTTTCTCCAGAGCATCCTGTATTTCTCTTGAGGCAGCTTGTGGATTTTTCTTTGTGTCCCGAACAATTCTTCTAGCAGTTTGGGCTGAAATCTTCCTTGGCCATCCTGACCTTGGCTTGGTATCAACATATCCCCTAATTTTCCACCTCTTAATCACAGACTGACTGGCATTTTCAGGTCTTTGGATTTCTTTTTATATCCTTTCCCATCCTTAAACAGGTGAACTGCCTTGTTACAAAGGTCCTTAGACAGTTCTTTTCTGCTGCCCATGGCTCAGTGTCATGCCAGATCAATGCATTCACTCGGGAGCTAACAAACGGTAAACACAAACAATATTGACAATTCAAAAAGCCTCAGGTATGGAAAATTAACCTTTAATAGCTATTTAAACCTGACTGTGTCACCTTGTGTCTTTATAACAAGGTCAAACGTTCAAGGGTATGTAAACATGATCAGGGCCGTTTGGGTAATTTAAGTCATCATTATGATTTAAAAAGGAGCCAAAAACCTATGCGATGATAAACGACTTCACACGATCACTAACCTTAAATAAAAGTCATTTTTTTGCATGATGAGTCATATTTTCAAAATAAATAGCAACATTTCACAAATTCAGCTTGGGTATGCAAACTTTTGAGCACAACCACAAATTGCTTCCTTTTCATGAATAGCACCTTCATTATTAAACATTATTAAAAAAAAAAAATCCACACACTATAATCTGTTTTGATCCCACATAAAATTATGAAAGTTCACACGAAAAATCCCAGGGATGTTGATATTATGTTAAAATTAACAGATGAATCTTCGTTAGCAGTACTGAATTTAATTGAAATAAATGAACATTTCTGATTTTTGTCCACCAACATGTAATAATTTGAATCTCTCACTGGTCAGCTGAGGGTGCAGATGTGGAGTCTGCCTTCAGGATGCTGGCTGTGTGCTCCGATTGGTGGAAAGTAACATAAAGGGAGGAAGTAAAGAGCAATCCGATTTGGTTTGTCAGGGTCTGACGAAGGGCTCTTGCCCGAGACGTTACATGTGGGTGCTATTAATTGAATTTTCAATCGGAGCTCTCTCTCTAGTGTGCCGACTCTATTTAACGTACTTCAGAGCATTCCTGTCTGTCCTGCACCTAGTTTTCATGTCAGGATGTGCAGGCCTTGCAGTTTTTTAAGGAGTGTAGTCGTCTCAGTTAGCAGAACTCTGATTGGTGGAGTGTGCAGCGGTCTCAGTATGCAGCATGCTGATTGGAGGAGAGTGCAGCAGTCCCAGTGAGCGGCATTCTGATTGGTAGAGAGGGCAGCAGTCTCAGTGAGCAGCAGTCTGATTGGTAGAGGGTGCAGCAGCCTCAGTGAGTGGTGCTCTGATTGGCTGAGACCACAGCAGCCTCAGTGAGCAGCACTCTGATTGGTGAAGGGCGTAGCAGTCTCAGTGAGCAGCACTCCGATTGGTGGAGACTACAGCAGCCTCAGTGAGCAGCATTCTGATTGGTAGAGAGGGCAGCAGTCTCAGTGAGCAGCTCTACTTATTGGTGGAGACTGTAGCGGCCTCAGTGAGCAGGGCTCCAGCCTCGTGTCGGTAGCGGGCGCTCAGTTCTCCGGCCCAGCGTGCGGCCTGGACATTCTCCCTCAGGTTTGACTCCACGCGGAGCTGCTCCTGGAAGCTGGGATTGGCCATTCTAACCTGTGTGACCATTTGCTCCTCCCCTTGCAGCACCCAGCCAATCACACTCTGCAGCCTAGGTCCCGCCGCCACCACTGCCTTTGCTGCCTGAGCTAACGTGCTAACGTGCTCTTGTGCCTGCTGCAGCCCAGCAGACCCCTCGCCTGACACCAAGAGAGTTAGGTCATATCCCTGCATTTGCAGGCTGACCTGCGCTCCATCTGAAACACAGAAACCAAGAAAAGTGCCGTCTAACAATTCAGTTTCCACACAAAAACCACACAAGTGCCCAGTAGCATCTACTTCCTTCAGACGAATGGCAACAAAAATAAAGCTACACTTGTGAATAATGGGAGCCAACTATGTTTTAAAATATATTAAATATTATTTAGCATCAAAATGGACAGTATGCAATCCGCGACTGCAAAAGCGCCGCCAATTTACCTCATAAACGAACTGGCATCTGGAAACCTGTTATTATAAAATGCCAAGTAGATTTGATCGACAGCTCATCCCAGCCGCAGCTGGGCCTCGGAGTCTCCAGATGGAGAACTCGCTGTCCACCAGACTGCCAAGATTTCACAGGATTTATCTGACTCAGTTGTGTGTTTCTCCAATGACACTGCAAAAGAGCTAATTATTCAATACTGTTGGATCTGCAAATGCGAGTGCTGCAATGATGTACTCCTTTAAACTCCAAATGGTACCATTTTACCTCAGCCAAAGAAAACAGGGATATCGTTTATCTCAGAGAGTAAGGATTAGGAGCCTCATTTATGTGCCAAAAAAGCGGTGTTGCATGAATGTGCGCGTGTGTCTTCCAACGGAATATTCACAGATCATAAAATGGAAAACTTGAGGAGAAACTTAATTTACATCCGTGAAAACTCTGACCCACATGTACAGGAATTCATGACACTTACAGCAAAGCAGGAACTGCATCCCAAAATACGTAAATAACATGTTCCAGTTTGTCATCAGAAATTGCCGAATGATTATGGGTTTTATTAATTTGACTGAGTCTAGTTATAATTTTGAAACAGTAAACTTAGAGTAATATATTAAAAAAAAGTTATGTAAACTTGTCATTTAAGGGAAATACTTTAACAATACATGAAATGGCGAGAACAGATAATTGAAACGCATTTATTGTAATAATCCTTCCCTCACAAACGAAATTGGTGAGGCAAGAAACCTGCTAATGTAGTAATCAATCTCAAAAAATTACCATTATGACCAAAAATACAGAATTTGAATAAGCATTCATAGTATAACTAATATTATTGACTTATGTCCTGGGAAACTTACATCATTAATTCTCTTGTACCAACATTTCTTTAGACCATGAGAGTATACAGCATACATACGCTGAATGAGAAGATGATTACGTTTCCCAAAATACATTTACAAATGAAAAGATTATAATTTCCAAGTGGCTGCATTCAAAGTTGCCATGACCCTTGTCATCTCAGGGTGACGTCACATTGTCCTCTAATAATCCACCAACAGCCAGGCAATTGTTTTACTGCAATTAGCCCCGCCCATAGCAGAGAGACAGCAGCAGGGCTACAGCAGCAGGCCTGATTGCTGCAAAGCAGCAGTAGGGTTGAATGCAGTGAAACAGCAGTAGGGTTGATTGCAGTGAAACAGCAGTAGGGCTGATTGCAGTGAAACAGCAGCAGGGCTGATTGCAGTGAAATGGTTGTAGGGCTGATTGCAGTGGAACAGCAGTAGGGCTGATTGCAGTGAAACAGCAGTAGGGCTGATTGCAGTGAAACAGTAGCAGGGCTGATTGCAGTGAAACAGTAGCAGGGCTGATTGCAGTGAAACAGCAGCAGGGCTGATTGCAGTGAAACAGCAGCAGGGCTGATTGCAGTGAAACAGCAGTTGGGCTGATTGCAGTGAAATAGCAGTGGGGCTGATTCCAGTGAAACAGCAGTAAGGTTGATTGCAGTGAAACAGCACTTGAGTGTTATGGAAAAACCTAGTAAGTAACAAAAAGCTGATTCCGAGAAAAAGACAGAAAACTGTATCCCTCTGGGGTTAAGCTCTTGTCCGACAATGAACCTGACATGGTAGTTATTTGTTCATGACATAATAAGAGATATTTATGGAGGAATTTATTTTCTTTTTTATTAGTATCCCTGGCAATATGACTTAAGAAATTTTTCCATCTGAAAATATAAAATGTCAAATCTCAAAATGATGGACAAAAACCTAACGATTATGCAGCTGCAGTGGCATTTGACAGTTTTTCAGTGTTAACTCCACCATCTGCTTCCCTCTTCAAGCCATTTTTCAGTCGTTCGTAGCACGTGAATTGCGTAAATTACGAATTCTGACCATGAATGTCCTGCACATCCAATGCTCTGCACGGGGACTTACCTCACAGATCAGATAATATAGGCATGGTGCTTCATAACTGGCTAATTCACTGACCAGGTTTTATAATTTAAAAATAGAAAATTTTATGTGGAAGAACCAAGGAGATCAACTTGCTTGATTTTTAACTTCACAACTGATTAAACACCGATGACTTGCTTAGTTTTGCCACAGGAAAACATAAGAAATCAATGATTATTTTTTATGTATCTTACTGTATATGATGAGGCAAAGCCTAATAAGTACAATAATGGTCCTAACTTAGTTTTTCGACCAAAATTAGACTTGCTAGGTTTTTCCATAACACTCAAAAGCAGTGGGGCTGATTGCAGTAAAACAGCAGTAGGGCTGATTGCAGTGAAACAGTAGCAGGGCTGATTGCAGTGAAACAGCAGTAGGGCTGATTGCAGTGAAATAGCAGTGGGCTGATTGCAGTGAAACCGCATTAGGGCTGATTGCAGTGAAATGGTTGTAGGGCTGATTGCAGTGAAACCGCATTAGGGCTGATTGCAGTGAAATGGTTGTAGGTCTGATTGCAGTGAAACCACATTAGGGCTGATTGCAGTGAAATGGTTGTAGGGCTGATTGCACTGAAATGGTTGCAGGGTTGATTGTAATGAAACAGCTGTAGGGCTGACTGCAGTGAAACTGCATTAGGGCTGATTGCAGTCAAACTGCATTAGGGCTGATTGCAGTGAAACCGCATTAGGGCTGATTGCAGTTAAACAGCAGTAGGGCTGATTGCAGTGAAATGGTTGTAGGGCTGATTTCAGTGAAACCGCAGTAGGGCTGATTGCAGTGAAATGGTTGTAGGGCTGATTGCAGTGAAACAGCAGAAGGGTTGATTGCAGTGAAACCACATTAGGGCTGATTGCAGTGAAACCGCATTAGGGCTGATTGCAGTGAAACTGCATTAGGGCTGATTGCAGTGAAACAGCAGTAGGGCTGATTGCAGTGAAACCGCATAAGGGCTGATTGCAGTGAAACCGCATTAGGGCTGATTGCAGTGAAACAGCAGTAGAGCTGATTGCTGTGAAACAGCAGTAGGGCTGATTGCAGTGAAACCGCATTAGGGCTGATTGCAGTGAAACAGCAGTAGAGCTGATTGCAGTGAAACAGCAGTAGGGCTGAGTGTGGTTGATTACCAGCCTTTTACTCACTGTGCTTCTCCCTTATGCTCTGAAGGATCTGCGATAGGCTGTTTCCTTCGGGGCGGCCGTAGCACTCTCCCAGAAGCCGTAAGGCTTCAGTCATGCCTTCATAATGCCCCTGCTGCTGGTTAAATGTTTCACTGATGTCTGCAAAGTGTTGATCCAGCTCTGGGACCCCGACCATCTTAGGGACGAATCTCCCTTTCTTCAGCGTCACCCCTGCAGGAGAACACAGGAGACTCAACATGGATCCAAACCCATGAGCACAGTCACGTGATGAAAGATGAGCCACACGCGGAGAAACTGACCTGCAGCCACAGGCCGGGATAGTCTGGCTGACTCAGCAGGAAGCAGTGGCTGCCTCTGAAATATACAGATTACAACAGAGTTACAGCACAGGATTACAGTACAGCTCAGAATTACACAGTACAACAACAGAGTTACAGCACAGGGTTACAGTACAGCTCAGAATTACACAGCACAACAACAGAGTTACAGCGCAGGGTTACAGTACAGCTCAGAATTACACAGCACAACAACAGAGTTACAGCACAGAGTTACAGTACAGCTCAGAATCACATAGCACAACAACAGAGTTACAGCACAGAGTTACAGTACAGCTCAGAATCACACAGCACAACAGAGGTACAGTGCAGGCTTACAGTAGAGCTCTGAATTACACAGCACAGCATATGCACAGGGTTGAAGCACAGAATATCATATGTTCTGCGCACTTACCCAGAAATATTCCAACATAAAATCCACTTCAGAGACAGCTTTCCAAAGTGAAACACAAAGCATGACTTAGAACTTCATGATTTAGAAAAGGCGCAGAGGGAAAGCCTTCTCGAATTACAATATTCAGTAGTTAAAAACATGTGGCTTCCCCCTCTCTACACTGACACTGAGCAAGTTCTCACACCTGCCTTCTGACTAACAGAGAGTCACAGCCCTGTCTTCATTTGTATGCACCTTCATTACCATTTTTTTTCCCTATTCCATACCCCAAGTCGCTTTGCAAAAAATTAATGGTTTTTTTTAAAGTCAAGGAAAATAAGGTCAGCAAATAAGTGTTTTTTAGTAAGCATCTGCCCCAGAATTAGCAAAAGACAGCTCCCTTAAATTTGCCTGGTGTTGGCAGGCCATGTAAAAAGGTGTTGGTTACTTGATTTCACACAAGATGAAGACATGAATCACCACAAAAATTATAATGACTCCCGGGCTGCTATTCGCTGAAGCCCCAACTGCCTTTATCTTTCGACTGCCGACAAGCTAATAGGACACCTCAAAATCTGCCTTATTTACGAACAAAGGGATGCAGTCGACTACCATCCGCTGGACGCACTATAACAAACACATTTTCATCTGAATCTGAGACGGTGTTGTCAAGTTTGGATTTACATCTCATAGAGTATTATATACTTGATTGGCGGCACATAAATGATCTCATCATCACGATGGGTAATAGTGAGATGAACGAACTATTAATGGTTGATAATTGAGACGTTGGTTAATGATAGGCTGTGGACAACAGGCTGGCTCCAATTAAATTCCAACACACTCAATAAAGATAAATAACAAGAGGATGCACTAGCAAGTAAATGCACTGATGGTCAAGACTTTGGGTCTTTATGCCCTTTGGTTTGACATTTCAAGGTCATTCAAGGTCAAAGGTCATGGTGTCATTTTAATCTCCATGTTTGACCTCTTATTTATTTTTCACTGACCAATTGGCTATCTGGAGTAGTTTTTGAGATATAGTATAAATTAAGCGATCCATATGCAGATCTCCCCATTTGGCCAGCTCCAAATTTATGGAATCTTTGTTCGAGATTCACCCCTATGAGCCAGCAAATTTTCAGACAAAGCAGCCTGGCAGTTTGGCCAGGATAGAAAAAAATGGCAGAAGAAAAAATAAATAAATAAAACGAAGAATAACAATTGGGTGCACAAGCATCATTTTCTGCGACAGCGTTTGGCTCAACCCACAAAAACAGACAAAATTAGATTTAAACAATTTGATCGTATCACCCATTTCCTTTAACACTGACACTGCAATGGACTTTTGCAATAGGATCCCGGCCATTTGGACAGTCATTTTAGACGAACTGAACTGCGAGAGTCCGTAGAAGAGGAGGGAATGTGGGGGTGGTAGTACTGTAATAAACAAGGCCACTGAACGAATGACAGCGTTTATTATATGCCTAACGGCTCCAGGCCGTTACATTCGCTTGGCGCCACCAGATGCTAAATACGTGCCACTTGGTGTTTCATAAATGCCTCAGCATGCAAAAAAAAAAAAAAAAAAAAAAAAAAAACAACGTGAATTTTCCACACACGGCCTTCCATGAGTACATTCACTGGAAATGTAGGTTTGTGATGGCTACACTAGGTGTTGTCATTTCATGTACTTACGAAGACCATGGGTGCATCTCAAAGTGTAGGCTGCATCCTTTGAACGCTGCATTTTTAGGGGTCGTCACTTAGTTCCATCCACCAAACTTACGTAACTTCATTTCATCTTCGTTAAACAGCTTTGATTTAAGCGAGTCGTCACTGGTTCCCCTAGCCCTTACCTTAACTCTAACCCCTAACTGTAAACCTAGCCCCTTAACCTAACCCTAACCCTATATTTATCCTTATCCCGGACCCTAAATATTAGTTTGCCGGGTGGAAATAAATGACGACCCCAAAAAATGCAGCCGTCGAAGGATGCATCCTACGCTTTGAGAAGCACCCCTTAACTCTAACCCCTAACCCTAAACCTAACCTTGTCCCTTATCCAAATAGTTTGGTAAAGTATTGTTTGTCCATTGCGTCAGGGATGCAAGTAATTTTGGAGCCCACTGTAATTGAATCAATGTTCATTCAATGGCTGTTAACTGAGTTTCTGAGCACAGGTCTTCATGTTATTTCCAAATGTTTTTTTCTAAAACCAAACGCAAAAATATCACCAAACGGGTCTAAGTCAGAATAAATTGCTTTGTCTTTGAATTAATTGCCGAATAAATGGCTAGTTTTGGTGATCATGAGTCATCTATTTCATCAATCGGAAAACAATTCATTGTTTAAAATCATCAGTAATAAATTTCCAATACAGCACACGATGACTACTGAACAATAATTCCCCATGGCATGCTTAGCCATTTTTGATATGTGGCCTTAAGTGGTAAATAATTTCTAGGAACATTAATGCAACAATAATATGAACACCTAACAACTCATTAACATTCTGCGATTGCTGTCGTGGTAGGAGCAAAACCCAGCGCACTTAGTAGGTCTGCAGGACCGAACTTGGCAGCCACGACTCTGGGCATTGTGCAGTCGCCTTTCACAGGAGCCGGGACCGTAATCGTAAATCAAAAGCCCAAAATAATGAAATGACAGACGGTGGTTCAATCGGCGACGTCGGCTGAAATGTTTTTTTTTTTTTTTTGCTCAAATGCTTTGAAGAGGGAGGCGAGCATCAACTCAGTAACCCATAAATTTGCGCACTTGCTACCCAACAATAATGTTTTTGTTGAGAACTGTCAGTAAATGACCGACGTCAATTATGATTGAGAAAATCCAAATCACATCGTGTTTCATACCTCTTCACTGCTTTGCGCAGATTCGTCCGGTGAGTAAAAGCAAGACGGACAACAACGAAATAAAAACGACATGTTTATTTTACTTTATAAGACAGTGGCAAGTTCTCCAAAATTACGAACTCAAGCATTCCATATGATGTCACTGTCATGTGGTTCACAGGGAAAGGTGTCCTGGCGGAAGCAAAACACCTGTTGGAATCATTGCCTGACGCAACGTAACTAACGCTCCCCGCAATGATTCATGGGACCAGGAAATAAGGAGGAACATCCAAACAAAGGGGAGGGGAAACCATGCCGACAACTACTGAGAGTAAACATATAAAAATTGCAGTCCTGAGATCCGTTGACTGATCGGTAAAGTAGCGAACTAATGCTATTAGAAAGAGGGAGGAAAACCGCATTGATTGCATTCAGGGTTTTGCGGAGCCTAATTTGCTATACTGCGGTTTGACATGATTGTTGAGAGAAGGCATTTGTTTATTTGCTAGTTGGTTCGTTTCTTTATGCTCTCCCAAATACCTGACTGATAATCTTCACCAGTTTCTGCACTCGGCAATATAATTGTTTTCCGTTGAGTTAGATTGATTTGGAATCTAGTGACAAAATCAGCCATGGCGTCTTTGGCAGCGGAGACAGCATCGAGCTGTAAGAAGAAGGGTGAAAAGAAGTTTGCAGCCAATGAAGAGTGCAGACTGCTGTCCAGCATAATGGGGGCTATGAACAACCTACGGATACACGTGAGACTCCTAACTTACCTGTGCACAATAGTTGGAGGCAGTCTGGCAGGTCGCGGCTCTGAAACAGACTGGCTCTGGCTCTGGCTCTAAAATGACGCTAGTTTGTCAGGCTGCGAAGAATTTTAAATTGCCTCATTATTAGGTTTATGCATGTGCGACAGGCGTTTTGTAAATGAATGCGTAACTGCGGCTGATGTCTCCTGTGCTGAGCCCTAGATATGTTATTTGCCTGCTGTTGCAGGGGAGCGCGCGCGCGTGTGTTTAATGCTGTGTTCCTGTGCTTTGCAGAGCACTCTGTGTGACGTTTCCCTGGTTGTGCAGGGGAAGCATATCCCTGCGCACAGAGTCGTTCTCTCTGCTGCCAGTCACTACTTCTACCTGATGTTCACCAGTAAGAGTTCCGATATTCTTTGTGCATTATTCACACACACACACACACACACACACACACACACGTGCGCTCATAGTCAGCACAGAAAGCTTCTGCATGCTTTGTGCATTACACACTTAAACGGAGTCAGCATGGATGGCTTCTGCATGCTTTGTCACACATATGCATCCTTCACTTTACTGACCGTTAGGGAGACTTATTGCTGTGAGGAAGGAGTCATCACTATACAGAGTAATTTGAGAGAAAACGAAACTTAGTTACCTTATTATTTTATCACATAACTTCACTATATGAAGATTAAACTCTTTTCCCCATAATGACTGCATATGACACCTATATGTAAAACAATGGCCCTTTTCCCTTGCCTCCCCATGATTGAAAACAGGCTTCATATGTCGTCTTCATTGATATGGCCAGGGTCGTTTATTTGTAGTCATTGGGAAAAGATCTAAAATCACACCTTTCACAAAAAAAATACAAGTAGAAGTAGTTTGCTTGGGCGTAACAAAAAAAAAAAAAAAATCCTGTTAATGTCAGCAACACAGACTGTATAAAAAGATGGACGTAGCACCTGGGTCTGAAAAGTGAAGCCAATGCGGAAATCTCTGAAAATTGCATTATATTTAATGGCCAGCAGATGGCAAAGTTGGTGTTTGCAGAAAGAAGTTCAACGCTATAGAAGTCTACAAGGAAATTACCCTACTTTCCCACCTGATTTATTATTTCTGTAATGATTTTCCACATTTTTTTATAGTATCTATCGAAAGTGTCAGGTCTCCTTCGATATATCATGATGTTCATTTTTGTAAATTATGGTCCCAAATCAACTAGAACAAAGGATAAAGCCAGATATGCTTTAGGGGCGTGGCTATCCTCTGGTCCTTGTCAGATACGGTCAGATCAATCCGTAGATCCACCCCTCGCTCCTCCCTGGATCTTCAATTCATGCTCTCGTCCGATAGGAATCACATCCTGTTTCAAAATGACAAAATGGCGCTGTTCAAATTGCCAAAATCGAGGCTTTCTAAATGGTATGCTGAAACCAATGGGTGACGTCACGGTTGCTTCGTCCATCTTTTTATACAGTCTATGGTCAACAATAAGTATCCCCAACTGAATCATGTTAATCTAAAAGCTATTTTGCATCAAAATGTCGCATTTCATTTCTTGTGTTACCTGAACTCATAAAACTGGTGACTCTTGATATTAATTTTAATATTAATTCAGATAATTAATGAAATTGGGTCCAATCATTAGTTTCAAGGCATGTTCTGTGCCTCCTCAATTTTCAGATCACCAGCTACCACAGGTGAATAGTGGTCTAAACACCTTGGGGCGAGGTTAAAGTTGGTTTACTGACACGCAGGATTTATTTATTTTTTTGGTTGGTTGGTTTCAAAAGAAGATAAAGTAAAGCTTTATTATAAAAGAACCTGAAACAGTGGACGGAATGTTTTTAAAATGATATTTAGTTCAATTTTTTTATCTGATGCTTTATTTTTACTCAGCTTGATTCTGTTTAATAATCTGCACATGTCCTGTACAAATCACCATCTTTAACCTAAACAGCCAACATGCTGGAGTCGACGTCCCATGAGGTAGAACTAAAGGATGCCGAGCCTGAAATCATTGAACTGCTGGTAGAGTTCATCTATACTGCCCGGTGAGTCATACACACAATGTATCATCTATACTGCCCGGTGAGTCATACACACAATGTATCATCTATACTGCCCGGTGAGTCATACACACAATGTATCATCTATACTGCCCGGTGAGTCATACACACAATGTATCATCTATACTGCCCGGTGAGTCACACACACAATGTATCATCTATACTGCCTGGTGAGTCATAAACACGATGTATCATCTATAAAGCCCGGTGAGTCACACACACAATGTATCATCTATACTGCCTGGTGAGTCATACACACAATGTATCATCTATACAGCCTGGTGAGTCATACACACAATGTATCATCTATACAGCTCGGTGAGTCATACACACAATACATCATCTATACAGCTCAGTGAGTCATACACACAATGTATCATCTATACAGCCCGGTGAGTCATACACACAATGCATCATCTGTACCGCCCGGTGAGTCATACACACAGTGTATCATCTATACAGCTCGGTGAGTCGTACACACAATGTTTCATTTATACAGCCCGGTGAGTCATACACACAATGTATCATCTATACAGCCCGGTGAGTCACACACACAATGTATCATCTATACAGCTCGGTAAGTCATACACACAATACATCATCTATACAGCTCGGTGAGTCGTACACACAATGTATCATCTATACAGCCCGGTGAGTCATACATGCAATGAATCATCTATACAGCCCGGTGAGTCACACACACAATGTACAACGTATCATCTATACTGCCTGGTGAGGACTACACACAATGAATCATCTATACAGCCCGGTTAGTCACACACACAATGTACAATGTGTCATCTATACTGCCCGGTGAGTCATACACACAATGAATAATCTATACAGCCTGGTGAGTCACACACACAATGTACAACGTATCATCTAAACAGCCCGGTGAGTCACGCACACAATGTATCATCTATACAGCCCGGTGAGTCATACATACAATGTATCATCTATTCAGCCCAGTGAGTCATACACACAATGTACAACGTATCATCTATACCGCCCGGTGAGGCATACACACAATGAATCATCTATACAGCCCGGTGAGTCACACACACAATGTACAACCTATCATCTATGCTGCCCGGTGAGTCATACACACAATTAATGATCTATACAGCCCGGTGAGTCATACACACAATGAGTCATCTGTACTGCCCGGTGAGTCACACACAATGTACAACATATCATCTATATAACCTGGTGAGTCACACACACAATGAGTCATCTATACAGCCGGTAAGTCACACACACAATGTACAACGTATCATCAATACTGCCCGGTGAGTCATACACACAATGCATCATCTATACAGCTCGGTGAGTTACATGCACGATGTATCATCTATACAGCCCGGTGAGTCATACACACAATGTATCATCAATACAGCCCGGTGAGTCATACACACAATATGTATCTGTACGGTCCAGGGTGTTATATATTCACAATATTTATCTGACCCAGTGAGGTTCTGTAAGGGAAGGTCATACCTGACAAATCTTGTGGAATTCTTTTAAGAGGCCACTAAGACTTATGATCAGAGCAGGGCTTATGACATTATACACTTGGATTTTCAGAAAGCATTTAAGGGGATTTATAGTTAAATAAACATTTTTCCAAGATATTCACCTTTTACATGAAGAATTATTATCAAAATAATTCTATTAGAAATTGCAACTTAAAACACTGAGTTTCTGTAGCATCACATCAGTGGTTGCCATGGCAACGGCTATTTTAATGAATATATAGATACTTGGAGAAACGCAGTTATTGAGATAACTAAACAGTGTTTGGTTATAATTTCAGCTGTAATGTGAAGGAAGAAACATTCCTAATGTCACTACAGAGCTTTTTTTCCAGGTTTCTATGTTCTAATATTGATTTTGACCCCCCTAAATCAATTTTGGCAGGAAACCGCAAATTAAATATGCATATTTTGATTTACTCATGTTCAGAGGTACATATTGCAAAAAGAGCTCTGTACAGACATAGATCATCACAAATTGAAGAAAACTGCCAAATATGTAGTTAATTGGATGTACAGTTGCTGAGAAATCTGTATTTTCTTGTTGAAAATCTGTATTTTCAGAAAAACGTGATTTTAGTTCGGCAGTAACAATGTGATCGAAGTTTGACTGTAATGTTCTCAGGAGGAATATATTTGGTATTTTGTTTTTAGTGGCTTTTAGGATTTTTTTTTACCTCCTTAAAAGGCACCAGTCTCATTATGTAACTCCCTCTTCTTCAATCTGTGTTTCTTCCCTAGCTTTATGTGCTTGTCAAGCATCTATTCATTTCTTTTTTTCAAGTTCTAGTGCGCGTTTTTCACTCTGTTTCACAGGTTTTCTGTCCATTTCGTGATAGCCTTTCATTGAGTGTGCCCCTGCCTTTATGCCAAGTTTCATAAGAATGGAGGCAATTCCTCATTGGCCATCATTGAAAGTCACCGCAATCATAGCTGTTCCAGCCTTGAAGACAGTGTTCGTGACAAATGTTTCCTTCGGAACACAACTCCATATTACGGACTATTTGAAGGACCACTTCATGTTCTTACCTCAGAACTAAAATTTTGAACCAAAATTGGCATTTTGCTTAGCTATAGGTCACCTTAAGCATTTAATACAATACCGCAAGAGAGACTAATTTTTGAAATATATATATATATATATATATATATATATACACACACAGTGCTGTGAAAAAGTATTTGCCCCCTTCCCGATTACGTATTTTTTTGGCATATTTGTCGCACTGAAATGTTTCAGATCATCAAACAAATTTTAATATTAGACAAAGAAAACCCAAATGAACACAAAATGCAGTTTTTAAATGATGATATAATTTATTAGGGGAAAAAAGCTATCCAAACCTACCTGGCCCAATTTGAAAAAGTGATTGCCCCCCCCTTGATAAATCATGATTTAAACTGTGATTAACCACATTTTTTGAGTTCAATTTCATTTTCGCTGTGAAAGACTCATTGCCAGTTATTGCAAACGCTTGATTGCAGTTGTTGTCACCGATAGTGGCACAACCAGTTATTAGGTTTAGGGGGCAATTACTTTTTCACACCAGGCCAGGTAGGTTTGGGTAGCTTTTTTCCCTCAATAAATGAAATCATCATTTAACTGCATTTTGTCTTTACTCGGGTTACCTTTGTCTAATATTAAAATTTGTTGATCTGAAACATTTAAATGTGACAAATATGCAAAAAAAAAAAAAAAAAAAATCAGGAAGGGGGTAAAAACTTTTTCAAAAGAACTGTGTAAACAGTGCTTAGCAAATTTATTAGACCACCACCCAATGTAAGGTTTATGCCACAGCTGCCCTAAATTAACAGTGTTGGTAATTACTAAAATCATTTTTTATGTTTCTGTTATGGTTAATCCACCACTTTGCGGAAGCTCTTTAACCCTTTTGCGCAGAATACGCAAAATGCCAATTTTTTCCTGTTATGCATTAGCCTATTTACGCTTTATGACTCAGTATTTGTGTGATAGAGACCCTGGAAAATTACTCCAGTGAAGCAAGACATTTGGAAATTCAATTACAGAATTGTTCAGGAATTAAATTTCGGAATTTACAGACGCTGGCGTCTATATTTGTGCAAAGGGGTAATTAAAATTTTTTATGCTAAAATATGATTATTGTTGTTATCCATGAATTTTCAACTTTACTGATTTACAAAAAAGCAGAAAAAAATAGTTAAGCACATTATTATTTTTTGATAAAGATGCCAAATAACAGTTATTTACTTGCAGGCCTGAACATAAAAATTAGTTTTAGTGGTTGAATGCAAGAGTGCAAGCTGTTATCAAGGCCAAAGGAGGCCATACAAAATATTAAGTTTTTTTGGTTTTTATATGTGAATAAGGACTATTTAGTTGTTTCAGTTTGTTTCTTGCCAAAGAAATAACAATGTAATTTTTAGTTTTAAACAGGTGTGTGGCAAATTTCTAAAATATTTGTGTTCTCGTTTTTATGGCAGGTGGTCTAATATATATATATATATATATAATATATAGTTTACCAAATGCCACTTTCCTTGCTTTTGGGGGTACGCAATATTTAAGTATGATGCCACATTTTTCTAGTTTGGCTCATTGTATGTTATTCTTTTTGTTTGTTTGTTTTAGAATTTCCGTCAATAGCAATAATGTTCAGTCGTTACTGGATGCTGCTAATCAGTATCAGATTGAACCAGTGAAAAAAATGTGTGTGGATTTCCTGAGGGAGCAGGTGGATGCTGCAAATTGTCTTGGTAAGTTACATAAGGGTACTGTTTGGGTTTGGGATTAATCTGTTCACCGTAAGGGTATTCTGTGGTTTTGGGTTTAATTTGCTCACAGTAAGGGTACTTAATAGGTTGGGTTTATTTTGCTCACAGTGAGAGGACTCTGTGGGTTTGGGTTTAATCTGCTCACAGTAAGGGCACTGTGTGGGTTTGGGCTTAATTGCTCGCAGTTAGGATGTTCTGTGGTTTATAGTTTCATTTGCCCACAGTAAGGGCACTGTATGGGTTTGGGCTTAATTGCTTGCAGTTAGGATATTCTGTGGTTTATAGTTTAATTTTCTCACAGTAAGGGCACTGTATAGGTTTGGGCTTAATTGCTCACAGGATATTCTGTGGTTTATAGTTTCATTTGCCCACAGTAAGGGCACTGTATGGGTTTGGGCTTAATTGCTCGCAGTTAGGATATTCTGTGGTTTATAGTTTAATTTGCTCACAGTAAGGGTACTGTGTGGGTTTGGGCTTAATTGCTCACAGTTAGGATGTTCTGTGGTTTATAGTTTAATTTACTCACAGTAGGGGCACTGTATGGGTTTGGGCTTAATTGCTTGCAGTTAGGATATTCTGTGGTTTATAGTTTAATTTGCTCACAGTAAGGGCACTGTATAGGTTTGGGCTTAATTGCTCACAGGATATTCTGTGGTTTATAGTTTCATTTGCCCACAGTAAGGGCACTGTATGGGTTTGGGCTTAATTGCTCGCAGTTAGGATATTCTGTGGTTTATAGTTTAATTTGCTCACAGTAAGGGTACTGTGTGGGTTTGGGCTTAATTGGTCACAGTTAGGATGTTCTGTGGTTTATAGTTTAATTTACTCACAGTAGGGGCACTGTATGGGTTTGGGCTTAATTGCTTGCAGTTAGGATATTCTGTGGTTTATAGTTTAATTTGCTCACAGTAAGGGCACTGTATAGGTTTGGGCTTAATTGCTCACAGGATATTCTGTGGTTTATAGTTTCATTTACTCAAAGTAGGGGCAATATATGGGTTTGGGCTTAATTGCTTGCAGTTAGGATATTCTGTGGTTTATAGTTTAATTTGCTCACAGTAAGGGCACTGTATAGGTTTGGGCTTAATTGCTCACAGTTAGGATATTCTGTGGTTTATAGTTTCATTTACTCAAAGTAGGGGCACTAAATGGGTTTGGGCTTAATTGCTCGCAGTTGGGATATTCTGTAGTTTATAGTTTAATTTGCTCACAGTAAGGGCACTGTATGGGTTTGGGCTTAATTGCTCACAGTTAGGATATTCTGTAGTTTATAGTTTAATTTGCTCACAGTAAGGGCACTGTATGGGTTTGGGCTTAATTGCTCACAGTAAGGGTATTCTGTGGTTTATGGTTTAATTTGCCGGCATTCATCTTTCTGTGTCTGTTGTTTGTAGGGATCAGTGTGCTCGCCGAGTGCTTGGACTGTCCAGAGCTGAAAAAAGTAGCCGATGACTTCATCCACCAGCATTTCACAGAGGTGTACAAGATGGACGAGTTTCTGCAGCTCGATGTAAAGCGGGTCACACACCTGTTGAAGCAGGACACACTTACCGTGCGTGCTGAGGACCAGGTGAGCCTTTCACCGGTTTCTTATCAGACACACAAGAACAATTGATCCATTTACTACTTTGCTGAGGCCCTTATTTGGTGCCCCCCTCCTGCAGATATACGACGCTGCCATCCGCTGGCTGCGGTACGACGAGCCCAACAGACAGCAGTACATCGTAGACATTCTGGCCAAAGTTCGCTTCCCTCTGGTGTCTAAAAACTTCCTGAGCAAGACGGTGCAGGCGGAGCCCCTGATCCAGGACAACCCAGAGTGCCTGAAGATGGTGATCAGTATGTAAACTGCACCGTGGCTTCTGCTGTCGCACCGCTGTGCAGCGACTGCGCAGCACCTTCCTGTGATGCAGGTTAACCTGCATGTTCACTGTAGTGGCTGGGTAGCCTGTACATTGACTCTATAGTACCTCCCTGCGGTTAGCCTGTACATTGACTCTGTATCGCCTCTCTGTGGTTAGCCTGGACATTGACTCTGTAGCGCCTCTCTGTAGTTTGCCTGCACATTGACTCTGTAGCACCTCTCTGTGGTTAGCCTGTACATTGACTCTGTAGTACCTCTCTGTGGTTAGCCTGTACATTGATTCTGTAGCACCTCTCTGTGGTTAGCCTGTACATTGACTCCGTAGTACCTCTTTGTGGTTAGCTTGTACATTGACTCTGTAGCACCTCTCTGTGGTTAGCCTGTACATTGACTCTGTAGTACCGCTCTGTGGTTAGCCTGTACATTGATTCTGTAGCACCTCTCTGTGGTTAGCCTGTACATTGACTCCGTAGTACCTCTTTGTGGTTAGCCTGTACATTGACTCTGTAGTACCTCTCTGTGGTTAGCCTGTACATTGACTCTGTAGTAACTCTCTGTAGTTAGCCTGTACATTGACTCTGTAGTAACTCTCTGTGGTTAGCCTGTACATTAACTCTGTAGTACCTCTCTGTGGTTAGCCTGTACATTGACTCTGTAGTAACTCTCTGTAGTTAGCCTGTACATTGACTCTGTAGTAACTCTCTGTGGTTAGCCTGCACATTAACTCTGTAGTACCTCTCTGTGGTTAGCCTGTACATTGACTCTGTAGGGCCTCTCTGTGGTTAGCCTGTACAATGACTCTGTAGTACCTCTCTGTGGTTAGCCTGTACATTGACTCTGTAGTACCTCTCTGTGGTTAGCCTGTACATTGACTCTGTAGTACCTCTCTGTGGTTAGCCTGTACATTGACTCTATAGCGCTTCTCTGTGGTTAGCCTGTTCATTGACTCTGTAGCACCTCTCTGTGGTTAGCCTGTACATTGACTCTGTAGCACCTCTCTGTGGTTAGGCTGCACATTGACTCTGTAGCACCTCTCTGTGGTTAGCCTGTACATTGACTCTGTAGTACCTCTCTGTGGTTAGCCTGTACATTGATTCTGTAGCACCTCTCTGTGGTTAGCCTGTACATTGACTCCGTAGTACCTCTTTGTGGTTAGCTTGTACATTGACTCTGTAGCACCTCTCTGTGGTTAGCCTGTACATTGACTCTGTAGTAACTCTCTGTGGTTAGCCTGTACATTGACTCTGTAGCACCTCTCTGTGGTTAGCCTGTACATTGACTCTGTAGCACCTCTCTGTGGTTAGCTGCACATTGACTCTGTAGCACCTCTCTGTGGTTAGCCTGTACATTGACTCTGTAGTACCTCTCTGTGGTTAGCCTGTACATTGATTCTGTAGCACCTCTCTGTGGTTAGCCTGTACATTGACTCTGTAGTACCTCTCTGTGGTTAGCCTGTACATTGACTCTGTAGTACCTCTCTGTGGTTAGCCTCTGTACATTGACTAGCCTGTTGACTCTGTAGTAACTCTCTGTGGTTAGCCTGTACATTGACTCTGTAGTACCTCTCTGTGGTTAGCCTGTACATTGACTCTGTAGTAACTCTCTGTGGTTAGCCTGTACATTGACTCTGTAGTAACTCTCTGTGGTTAGCCTGTACATTAACTCTGTAGTACCTCTCTGTGGTTAGCCTGTACATTGACTCTGTAGGGCCTCTCTGTGGTTAGCCTGTACATTAACTCTGTAGTACCTCTCTGTGGTTAGCCTGTACATTGACTCTGTAGTACCTCTCTGTGGTTAGCCTGTACATTGACTCTGTAGTACCTCTCTGTGGTTAGCCTGTACATTGACTCTGTAGTAACTCTCTGTAGTTAGCCTGTACATTGACTCTGTAGTAACTCTCTGTGGTTAGCCTGCAGATTAACTCTGTAGTACCTCTCTGTGGTTAGCCTGTACATTGACTCTGTAGTAACTCTCTGTGGTTAGCCTGCACATTTCTGTAGCCTGTGGTTAGCCTGTACATTGACTCTGTAGTAACTCTCTGTGGTTAGCCTGTACATTAACTCTGTAGTACCTCTCTGTGGTTAGCCTGTACATTGACTCTGTAGTAACTCTCTGTGGTTAGCCTGTACATTGACTCTGTAGTACCTCTCTGTGGTTAGCCTGTACATTGACTCTGTAGTACCTCTCTGTGGTTAGCCTGTACATTGACTCTGTAGTAACTCTCTGTGGTTAGCCTGTACATTGACTCTGTAGTAACTCTCTGTGGTTAGCCTGCACATTAACTCTGTAGTACCTCTCTGTGGTTAGCCTGTACATTGACTCTGTAGGGCCTCTCTGTGGTTAGCCTGTACATTGACTCTGTAGTACCTCTCTGTGGTTAGCCTGTACATTGACTCTGTAGCACCTCTCTGTGGTTAGCCTGTACATTGACTCTGTAGTACCTCTCTGTGGTTAGCCTGTACATTGACTCCGTAGTACCTCTTTGTGGTTAGCTTGTACATTGACTCTGTAGCACCTCTCTGTGGTTAGCCTGTACATTGACTCTGTAGTACCTCTCTGTGGTTAGCCTGTACATTGACTCTGTAGCACCTCTCTGTGGTTAGCCTGTACATTGACTCCGTAGTACCTCTTTGTGGTTAGCTTGTACATTGACTCTGTAGCACCTCTCTGTGGTTAGCCTGTACATTGACTCTGTAGTAACTCTCTGTGGTTAGCCTGTACATTGACTCCGTAGTACCTCTCTGTGGTTAGCCTGTACATTGACTCTGTAGTACCTCTCTGTGGTTAGCCTGTACATTGATTCTGTAGCACCTCTCTGTGGTTAGCCTGTACATTGACTCCGTAGTACCTCTTTGTGGTTAGCTTGTACATTGACTCTGTAGCACCTCTCTGTGGTTAGCCTGTACCTTGACTCTGTAGCACCTCTCTGTGGTTAGCCTGTACATTGACTCTGTAGTAACTCTCTGTGGTTAGCCTGTACATTGATTCTGTAGCACCTCTCTGTGGTTAGCCTGTACATTGACTCTGTAGCACCTCTCTGTGGTTAGCCTGTACATTGACTCTGTAGCATCTCTCTGTGGTTAGCTTTAATACTGACTCTGCTGTACCTCGCTCTGGTGCAGGTGGGATGCGTTATCACCTGCTGTCTCTGGAGGACCGCGAGGAGCTGGGGGAGAGCAGTCGTCCGCGACGGAAAAAACACGACTTCCGCATTGCACTGTTCGGCGGATCGCAGCCGCAATCCTGCCGCTATTTCAACCCCAAGGTAAGGAGCGAGAGAGTAAACTGAACTGTGCACGGTGACAGGTGTAAATTTGACTAACCCTCACACTGTCAGGTTAAAGGCTTCCAAAAGGATTTTCTGTGCTTCCATATCTAGGTCCGGGGTTCCTTGTCATTCAAAATGGTTCAATCCGGGAGCTTTCACTTTTCACACTAAGAAAAGAGTACTTCTGAAGGAACTTATGTGCATTTTTTTCATGCAGAGCAGCCAGAGGAACCGTTTACCAAGGGTACAGTCAGATGAATTTTCCTGCCTCTGTATTCAAGTAAATATTTTTTCCTTTAAAATGTGGTTCTGCCACCTAGAAAGTGGCACTGGCTCCTGACCGATTTCAAAGTAAGTAGTGTCCACCTGAATCCATATGCTTACAGTAAATCCATAAAGTCTCTGTCAACTTAAAAGATTCCGCTAACACGGTCATACATGTACACATATAGTGCTTTTTTCAGCAGAACTCACAACAGATCAAATGACAAACGATTTTACCAAACTACCACTGTGTCATGACATGTAGTGCAAGACCCCAAATGTACACAAAGTGGTAACAAATGAACTGCATTGGTATGACTGGTTGACATACAGGAAGGCAATACTTTATATCAGGGGTCCCCAGTCTTTCCCAGAAAGGGCCGGTGTGGGGCACAGGCTACAAGCCGCTACGCACCTGCCACTACTCATCAACCCCTGGACTCCTTGCTAATAAGCTTGATTAGTAGCATCAGGTGTGTAGCAGCTCGGTTGCAGTGAAAGCCTGCACCTACACCGGCCCTTTCTGGGAAAGATTGAGGACCCCTGCTTTATATGAACTGGTCCATTTTTTGGACTGTTTTTGAACTTAGGATTTTAAATTTTTTTTTTTTTTTTTTTGTGAAAAACTGTTTGTAGTAAAAGGGCAAGTAGCGTCCCTGGGTTAAATTTTGAAGTGGATTAGTTTCATTGACCCATACAGTTTATGGTGGAATGAAGGATATAAGTGAATGCCCAGCGTGTCAATTTTACATTGTTTTCATCAAGCAACATATGTTTTTGGTTTTTGGGCCATCCTGTACAGGAAACAATGGTAAACTGTAAATGCTTCAGAAATTTCACAACAAATTGACAGGGTAAACTTACCTGGCTCTTTCAGTGAATGAACAACTCTTGTGGTTACAGTCACTGCTTCCAAGGAAATGAGAAAAATCCAAAGGCGGTGTCGTTTGTTTATCCATTTCCACTTATTGACCTGCTTGTTTACCCAAGTGCACTGACCTTTCTCAATCAAAACAAGATCAATTTTAAAGAGGTTTGTAATTCTTCTTAAAAGATGAGGGAAGAAAAGTATCTTGGCCCTGGTGTCCTGAGGCCCAGCTGTATCACTATTGATGAACAGTGCTGCCGCCTAGGAGCATTTTGAGCACCCCCTATCGGCAAACTTCAGCGGTGCCCCAGGTGGATAACTACGTTACCGTAATCTTCCCTCCCTATAGACCCACTCTCAGTGAAGGTTGAGCTGGGACACCATTTAAGTTCAGAATTGGAGAGGTGGGAACCAAAAAGGGTCAAAAAAAGGGGTCGCTGTAGCTTGGGACAGAAGGGGTCAACAGAGGAACGGTTCAGGTTTTGAAGTTTGGATACCATACCTATCTCAAAAAATAAAATTCAGCCAAATCCAGGGGTGTCAACAATGGACCTTTCCAACTTGCTCCGACCAGCTCCGATGGTTGATGGTTGCTAATCCCCGGTATCTATACAATCCATAGTATATTCCATAATCTCCGGCATTCAGACAGCTCGGATGTGCTGCTCTCTACTGCTTAGTATGAATGCGCTGCTCACTAATGCTCAGTGTGGATGTTCTGCTCTCGAATGCTCAGTGTGAATAAACTGTTTACAAATGTTCAGTGTGAATGAGCCGCTCACTAAAGCAGAATGTGAATGTGCTGCTCTCTAATGCTCAGTGTGGTTGTGCTGCTCTCTAATGCTCAGTGTGGTTGTGCTGCTCTCTAATGCTCAGTGTGGTTGTGCTGCTCTCTATTGCTCACTGTGGATGTGCTGCTCACTAATGCTCAGTGTGGATGTGCTGCTTTCTATTGCTCACTGTGGATGTGCTGCTCTCTAATGCTTCTTGTGAATGTGCTGCTCTCTAATGCTCAGGGTAAGTGTGCTGCTCTGTTTGAAGAGTCGGTCACTGAATGAAAGGCTGATTTTACCCTTGCAGGACTACAGTTGGATGGATATCCGCTGCCCGTTTGAGAAGCGGCGGGATGCAGCCGCCGTTTTCTGGGATAATGTAGTGTACATATTGGGTGGGTCACAGCTGTTCCCCATAAAGAGGATGGACTGTTATAACGTGGTGAAAGACAGCTGGTACTCCAAACTGGGCCCTCCTAACCCGCGAGACAGCCTTGCAGCTTGCGCCTCTAAAGGAAAGATCTACACATCTGGTGGCTCTGAAGTGGGTAAGTATAATGGCGAGAGGCTATTGCCCTACAGGTCAGCACTGCGTCTGTTAACTGTACTGTTTACTGTACTGTCTGAAGTGGGCATGTATTATGCGGGAGCGGCTAATGTAATAGCTTAGCATGGTGACTGTATTTACTATACTGGGTATGTAGATTTGTTATCTCTGAATATGTGTGTGTGTGTGTGTGTGTGTGTTGGTAACACTCTATAGCTTAAAAATTGCATGAGGGGTGATTCTGTACCTCAGTATGTGAGTGTTTGTGTGTGTGTTGCGCAACTGTGTTCTTGTGTGCTTGTGTTGGGCAACTGTACTTTTGTTTTTTGTGAACTTTAGGTAACTGTACTTGTGTGCGTGTTTGTGCCTTAGGTAACTCGGCGCTGAGCTTGTTCGAGTGCTACGACACGCGCACAGAGAGTTGGCAGAATAAGCCTAGCATGCTAATGCCGCGATGTAGCCATGGCATGGTGGAGGCTGACGGGCTGATCTACGTTTGCGGCGGGAGCCTGGGTAACAACGTTTCCGGCAGAGTCCTCAACAACTGCGAGGTGTACGACCCCAGCACTGAGGAGTGAGTCTCCTGACGACCAACCGCGCCGCCTGGAGCCTAATCGGTGTCCTCGGCTTAGTAATCGCTCAGTGACTCTCACACTACTGCCTCCTAAACATGCTGTGTGTCTCGCTTCACTGCTTAGCAACCACTGTCTTACATCGCCGCTTAGCTGCCACTTTGAACGCTTCTTTTTTGCCTAGCAACCACTCTTAAGCCCAACGCCCACCAGAGGCGCGAGACGCGTGTTGATGCGCGTCAGTTTTTCATTTTTCACCCCTGTTGTATTTCTTGAGCGTCGAAACAATAAAAAGGCATTTGTATTTAAGGTTATTTAACAATTTCACCTTGTCAGGGATGGTGGCACACGTTTATCGGACACCTCACATGCAGTTGTCGAAACTGGTATATCTGCTTTTTAACCAAGTCGCAGTTTTGAAAGGAAATCCATTATTTTGCGGGCATTTACGTCATCAAGCGATCTACAGTTAGAGAGTACCTAACTCAAGGTTCACTGGTAAGAACTTAACACTGCTAAGTTATCTAGCTAGCTAATTCGCTGCTGGGTGAAGTGACGTGAATCACAGTCTTAATTTACTAAACGGCTAAATTTAGGAGGGAAATTATGCCTATAGATAACGTGCAGTGCACAGTAACCTGAACGTTGCACTTTGCCATTACTTAAAATAAGCTTTTTCGATAGGTCTTTTCAAAATTAAACATTTTCTTGTTTAATATTTTGAGAGTGACACCCATGGCTTGCTTCTCGGTCCTGTTGTCATCCGTCAATATTGATGCTAATGCTATGGGCTTTAGAAAACGTTAACGTCAGTGCAACGTTTTCACCACCAGTGGGCTTTGGGCTTTAAAGTGTCAGTGCTGCTGTCTACTTACTTGTGCTGATTGATGACTGTGTTTTCAGTTTCTTTGGATTTTGATTTGGTTTTTCAGCAAAATATAAACCATGAAATAATGGTTATTGTTGTTTATTACCTATTGTTATTAACTCTGTTGTAAGTGCTGTTTGTGTCTCAGTGCTCTGTAGTGACAGCTCTGATGTGTCTTCAGTGGGCTTTAAAAACGCTCTGTGTGTCTCAGTGCTCTGTAGTGACAGTGGGTGTCTCAGTGCTCTGTAGTGACAGCTCTGTGTGTCTCAGTGCTCTGTATTGATGCTCTGTGTTCTCAGTGCTCTGTAGTGACAGCTCTTTGTGTCTCAGTGCTCTGTAAACAGCTCTGTGTCTCAGTGCTCTTATTGTTGTGTGTCTCAGTGCCTGTTGTTACAACTCTGTGTCTCAGTGCTCTGTTTGTGTCTCAGTGCTCTGTAGTGACAGCTCTGTGTCTCAGTGCTCTGTAGTGACAGCTCTGTGTGTCTCAGTGCTCTGTAGTGACAGCTCTGTGTGTCTCAGTGCTCTGTAGTGACAGCTCTGTGTGTCTCAGTGCTCTGTAGTGACAGCTCTGTGTGTCTCAGTGCTCTGTAGTGACAGCTCTGTGTCTCAGTGCTCTGTAGTGACAGCTGTGTGTCTCAGTGCTCTGTAGTGACAGCTCTGTGTGTCTCAGTGCTCTGTAGTGACAGCTCTGTGTGTCTCAGTGCTCTGTAGTGACAGCTCTGTGTGTCTCAGTGCTCTGTAGTGGCAGCTCTGTGTGTCTCAGTGCCCTGTAGTGACAGCTCTGTGTGTCTCAGTGCTCTGTAGTGACAGCTCTGTGTGTCTCAGTGCTCTGTAGTGACAGCTCTGTGTGTCTCAGTGCTCTGTAGTGACAGCTCTGTGTGTCTCAGTGCTCTGTAGTGACAGCTCTGTGTGTCTCAGTGCTCTGTAGTGACAGCTCTGTGTGTCTCAGTGCTCTGTAGTGACAGCTCTGTGTGTCTCAGTGCTCTGTAGTGACAGCTCTGTGTGTCTGTGTGCTCTGTAGTGACAGCTCTGTGTCTCAGTGCTCTGTAGTGACAGCTCTGTGTGTCTCAGTGCTCTGTAGTGACAGCTGTGTGTCTCAGTGCTCTGTAGTGACAGCTCTGTGTGTCTCAGTGCTCTGTAGTGACAGCTCTGTGTCTCAGTGCTCTGTAGTGACAGCTCTGTGTCTCAGTGCTCTGTAGTGACAGCTCTGTGTGTCTCAGTGCTCTGTAGTGACAGCTCTGTGTCTCAGTGCTCTGTAGTGACAGCTCTGTGTGTCTCAGTGCACAGTTTGTTTTGTCTCAGTTTTCTGTCAGGACTGTTGTTTCTTTCTTTCATGTGTTTCTTTGCTGTTTAGGTGGAGGGAGCTCTGTGGAATGAGAGAAGCCAGGAAGAATCATGGCCTTGTGTTTGTCAATGACAGGATTTACGCCGTTGGCGGTCAGAATGGGTTGGGTAGGTTCTGCCGTCTTGGTTATTCTGCTGTAACTTCCTTTGAGAGACAGAGAAACTTTTTTGGACCAAATCAATCAGTATCACTCGGTGTGTCTTCATCAGAACCGAAGTAAAACTAGCCAGCCATTTTGCGGTTTGGGAAATGGTGCGAATTTGCGACTCCATTAGCCCGAAAGCCCTCCCCTCGAGAAATGAAGTCGCAACACTAGTAAGCAGGCTAGTCCGCGAATTAGACCAGGATTTATCGGGAAAATTTCCCGATCAAATTAGCGGGCTATTTGAGTCTTCACTACAAAATAGCCAGCTCATTTGACATTGGGCTAATTTCAAAACCGCAAAATAGCTAGCTAATTTGAAACTTCGTTCTAATGAAGACACACCTTGTATTCCTTGACACGTTTTGGGATGTTTCCATGGCGAGTTTTTTTTTTTCCCCTCCTTCCTGATGCATACTGCATTGTGTCTCCATGGCAACGTAGGTGGGCTGGACTCCGTTGAGTACTATGACATCAGCAGTAATGATTGGCAGCTGGCGGCACCAATGCCATGGAAGGGCGTGATGGTGAAGTGTGCGGCCGTGGGCTCTGTGATCTACGTGCTGGCTGGGTTCCAGGGGGTGGGGCGACTCGGAAACATCCTGGAGTACCACACCGACTCGGACACCTGGGTCTCCTGCAGCAACGTCCGAGCCTTCCCTGTCACCAGCTGCCTCATCTGTGTAGTGGACACCTGTGGAGCCAATGAGCAGGAGGCTTCTGCCTCGTCATCGTCATCATCATCATCATCATCATCATCATCATCATCATCATCATCATCATAACCACTAAATTAATTTCATTTACCCAGCCCACCTGTTCCGTGTGTGAGGCTGTATCTCACCAAACGATCCATTTGGTTTAAACTCTTGGATTTTAGACTTGGGGGTGTAACCATGCTAAGAGGCTTTGTAAACAGCGGGTACTGTGATTCAATCATGTTTTAGACTGCAATTCCTTCAGGATGGAACATTTGCCATTCTTTGTTTTATGAACGCTTTTGTATGTAAATATTGAATGAAACTTAAGATTATTGTTGTTTGCGTGATGCGTTGTGGTCATTCTCACCATAAAGACATGTCCTCTTTAAAAGCAGGGTAAAGCTTTCAGAGTTTGTGATGTATTAATTGCCGTCTTATTGGCTCAAATACGATTCGGCATCATGACAGTTCAGAACTGAAGTTGGCATAAATTTGCTGTCTCCAGCAGGTGCCCCATCTAAAAAAAATATAATTGTTGAAAGATTGCAATATTGATTCGGACAACTGTTCCTGAGTGGCAGCAATTCTGTGGAAGCAAATTGCTATCATTATCCTCTTGTTAAGCTGTGTTATAACACATCACGTGATAATCCTGTTTCCAGGTCCAAATGTGCTTGGCACTGTGATGGCAGTATGCCACAGCGTTGTATTCCGATGTGTGTTAATCAGCCAGACATGTCTGGAGTTGTCATTTTACCGCTTGCCGGTTGATGTAACGGTGAAGGGTGGATGGACACTGCTCATAAGGAAAGTTAAACAGAATTCAGTGAAACATTGGCCTGGTGTTAGTAGTCCAGTATGCCCTTCACTCAGATTAACATTTGCAAGTGGGCCTTTTAGCTTAGCTGTTTACATCGGTGTTCGCCGAGTAATACTTTCACTTTCCGGGCGCAGGATCCATTTGGCTTGGGCTCAGCCCCACACCACGTTTCCCCTGTTCTCACGAGCACGGGACCCACATGGTTCGAATTATAGGATATTAATCCCTTTTTGACCCATTCGGTGACTTCAGAAAAGAAATTTGCCAGTGTGAATGTGGTAATTGGCTCGGCCATGTCTACAGCGTACTGCACGTGATTTTGTTACAGTGAGGAGCAAAAATTTGGGCACAGTGCCGTCTCAGAAATGCATTTTCGTTTTCAGGAACAAAACACATTATTTGCTTCATAAAGAAAATTAACATGCAATCCTCCACTTTTCATTTTCAAATCCAGATATGCACTTTTTATAACAAATTGAATAGCAAATGGCATTCTGCATTTTCCCTTTTGTTTTCAAAAAGTGCCGAGCCACATTGCTATCTGAAATAAAATGAAAAAGCAAACTGTACTCTGAGAAAGTGCAAATCTGCATTCTCAGAATTCTGTTTACTTTTTCAGGAAGCGCACACATTTATCGTCTCATGATGAAAATGAAAATTAGCCTGGGTACCATCCTCCGTTGTTTTCGCTGGCTCCCACTGGTCGCGGGCTTCACGACAGAGTCGGGAAACTCATCTATTCAAACGGCTTTTTTTTTGGAAATTACCCAAAAATGTATTTGAATAGTCGGGGCAGTGGACTTTTAATGGGCATTAGCTGTACCAAGTGTCTTCTTAGCCTTTAAAATCCAAATATGATCCGTCAGTTATCCTGTGAGAAGGTAGGACTTCCACCGTAATAAGAAGCGATCTCACTGAATATCAATCTGGCCGGAATCGCTTCTGTTAGCGACAGCAGATCTTTGACAAGTTGAAGTCGGTAGCACTGGTGCTGCACAATTAAAGGAGGACTATCATGGCTGGGAAAGTTGGGTGTTATTATTTCAATATATCATGAAAAAAGCTCCTACGACTTTGTTTTCTTTATTTTGCGATTTCTTTGATTTTTATGAGCGATTTTACAAAACTAGTGGACCGCGCCATTTTTGCCACAGCAGACGAAAGTTCACCGTCGATCCGCTTGGGGCGCCTCTAATCGTGACGTCAGTGCGGCTGTCAGCCCCATGAATTCCCATTGTCCTGCGGTCCTGCATTGAGATTGTTGAATGACCGAGATATTGCCGCTTCCTCTATGGGGCAGACAGACGAGCTTGATTATTACCTTTTTCTTTCCGACACAATTTAATTAGAGGTGAACTAACATCAGAGGCCATTTGAAATGCTGCCGGAAAGAAAAGTGCGATTTGAAGTCTGCTAATTACCAGCGAGGCTGGACAGCTGCCGTCACCTTGGCATAATTAGCTCACCTTAAATCAATTCCCGTGTACTTTGCCTAACTTGTAATCAAGTTATTTATTCAGCCAACTGACCAATCAAAACCAAAATCAAGCCAATAATGATTTAGGAGAGATAATGAGAAGCAGACAAACCGAACCAGGCTACCGTGCTAGATTAAAATAATGTCAGTAATCTGAATAAATAGCAGACCTCTGAATTCCACCTCTCGTTGGAAAACTTTCACGTATTATTAAAAAAGATTTCTTAAAAATAAAATCATCTAAAGATGGCCCTGGTTTTTAAGCGTCTAAAAATATACGCGAAGGAGAAAACATTGTGTGAAGCGCATCAAACGTGAATGTGAGAGAGAAATTATTTTCGCATTGCAAGCAATGGACAAATGCACCGAAGACAGGGCAAGCACGTTCAGGCAAATCTGTGCCGCAAATTTTAAATATTTTTAATTTAATAATTGAACAAGATTCGCACACAGCGGCCAAATGTAATAATCAAGCAAACACATTCAGGCAAACTGCGTGCTGAACTAAGCAAAGTTAAGGTCTTCAAAATCATCCTCCTCTACACGACAATTGCTTTCATCCCCTTCCCATTTACTTGGCTCAATTTGCAACAGTTGATTTGCTCAATGAACAATTTTAAATTGGATAGTAGTCTAATTTATTTAGATATCCATGTATTCAGACATTTTGACATCGCATGCATCATGCACATGAATGCATGTGGCAGCCGCAGTGACGTTATGATCTCGCAAGTTCTCATGCCACTTGTGGCCTTTATGGCGGCCTCCTGGAAACAGCAATTCCGGCTAATTAATGGTCGTTTAAAAGAACAGGGGGTATGTATGGACAAAAAATCGACCGTGGATATTATGTTGGAGTTAATTACTATACGATGAAGTCAAAACGTGGAGGTTAGTATAGTCCTCCTTTAAGTTACAGAGCAGCCATATTTTAATGCGATGAGAGATGCAGGGGCGGAGCTAGGCTCTCACCCCAGAGGGGGCGGAGTATTATCAAGGGGTCCCTCAGTGTCATTGCAGTCAACAGTAAAATAACGGATGGGCCTGTGTCTTATTCTATCCAACTCAAATCCTCACTTAATGTGCCAAGCAAATTTATGTTTAAGAAAAGCTTGTTCTGAGGGAAGGGGGAGAAAAAAAGTTGCCAGTGTTTTGGCAGCAAAAGCATTTAGGGCATGGTTGCCAGACGTCTGCTAAACTAGAATGGTAATTTTACTTTGCTCCAAGCCTTTGGTGAGGACTAAAATAGTCATTTTAATTTATTCCAAGCCTTCCACAAGGTAAAAGTGAGAATTAATACTGGAGTTTCATTAATCTGATATGTCGGCAAAGCTTGACCCTCCCATTTTTCTTTTTTTTTTTTTTTTTTGCCACTTGCCAGTTGGGCTTGTGACAGAAAAAAATCACTAGCCCTCAGAAGATTTTACAAGCCCGACTGAAAAAGACTGGAATATTATGTGAAATTTATTTGCACAGGTAAAAACTTCATTAAAACACTTAATATAAATCAAAAAGAAATTTAAATGAATAAAATACACTAACAGTTTACATGAAACTGATTATTTCACATCTTGAGTCCGTACACTGCCTGGCCAAAAAAGTCAACTCTTGGATTTAACTAAACAAAAAGGTAAGAGCCTTGTGCCGTGACAAACTAAAGAAAAATGCGGCTGCCATTTTCCAAAGTGTGGGACATGGGAGAGAGATGGGGCTTTGCGCAGTCTAGTTTTTCTCCACCTCAACGTTTTTTTCTTTCTTTTTTAAAGCATAAAACTGCAGGGGCAATATCAGGAACTTTCACAAACAGATATGGCACTGACAAGTGGAATCAGGAAACACACTGTAGTTTTTTGCAATGAATATGTCGTGGCGGGGAGACCAGAGGTCTATACAGGAAACATCATAAACTTGTGAATATGAGTTTGTAGGCATCGTTTCTCCGTGAAATCATCGCCCCACTGAAAACATACAGCTGTCATCCGAGCTGCCAATAAAGTACTTTTGATCCTAAGCCCAAAATGGGAGACTACCAAAAAAGTTATGTAATTTGTTCACCATTCTCCAGATTTGGATGTCCTCAGAATTTAAACGGAAAGCCTGATTTTCCCGCATTTGCCTGTTGTACCATACAAGAGTGTCATTACTTCCGCGCTCTAGAGGGGCGCCAATCAATTCAATTTTAATTTTCAATTTCAGTTTGCTTTATTGGCCTGAAATATTTTAAAATGTGTATTGCCAAAGCGTAATTACAATAATAAGAACAAAAAAAACATATTTACAATAAAAATTTAAGTATACGAATGATAACAGTGTTTATAAAATTAATTTATGTATTTTACAGAAACAGTGTAATAATATTTTGATGCGCTGTAACTGGAGATGATGGGGTTTAAGGGGTCAATGCTGTCCCTCAGTCTGTGGCAGGCTGCTGTATATTGTGCTGCCAGTTTGTGCATGCAGTTTTCCTGGAGGATTTTTAATGACTGGGACTCCAGTAGGGCTTGAAAGTTGGGATGTTTTAATTTCAAATTTAGTGAAAAATACTTCTCTCTAATACTATGTTGTGGCACTGAGTAAGGAAGAGTAGCTCTGTCTCCACTTGTTGTTGGCTGCAGACGACCTTCTTCCTGGGGCAGCCAGGTCTGCCCCGGTGTGGGTCTCTATAGCAAGGCTGTGATCACTGAGTCTGTACATTGTCAACACTTTCAGTAGTTTACAATTTTTCACAGTGGTCAGATATTTTGCCACTGTGTATTGTTGATTTAGGGCCCGATAACATTCTAATTCCTTTTGGTTTTTTGTTTGTGCATTCCAATGAGTAATATAATTCTGTTTTTGTTGCTGTATATTTGGTTGATTCTAATTGGTTCTTTTGTTATGGGGCTGTCCTGAGGCTGGATGGTGTTAGTTTGTGTTAGTGTTAGTGAACTGAGCCTCAGGACCAGCTGTGTGAGGGGACTCTTCTCTGGGCTCAGCTCTTGGCTCTGCAGGGCTTTAAAATGGTGAAGTGGGGGTCGCTGTTTTTGAGATGTTTCCAGAATTTTATGACTAGATAAAGGATGAAGCAAGAATATGCCTTTGGGGCGTGGCTATCCTCTGGTCCTCGTCCGATACGGTCAGATCCAGAGCTATGCTCCTCCCTGGATCTTCAATTCACGCTCTCGTCCAGTTGGAATTCCATCCAGTTTCAAAATGACAAAATGGCACAATTCAAATAGCCAAAATCGAGGCTTTCTAAATGGTATGCTGAAACCAATGGGGACGTCACGGTTGCTTCGTCCACCTTTTTATACAGTCTATGGGTCCGCACCATTATCGCGTCGCGTTGTGTATGTTGTTTTTTATTTTTACCCGCGGCTATTTGTCGCATTATCGAAACTATGCGGTTGGTTATAAAGCAACTGCGAAACCAATGAATGGCCAGTGAAAGCAGTTCTCCCGTGAACTGGCTGCGTTTGTTTACATTTGCTTATTCAGTAAGCGGCAGCTGCGAAATATGTCGTAAGACACTCCAAACGACGGTTACTGGAAAACCCTACTCCCTACTGCCCCTCACAGCTTTCATTACGAAGGGAAATGACTTCACGGGTGTAGGGCGTAGGGATTAGCCCTGTGGAAGGAAATACAGCCACTTTTAATAAACAATGACGTCATAGTTGTGCATGCGCAGTTTGGCAGTGCGCAGAAAGCGTGATCATAACACAATGAAACATGGCAAGTAGCCTCTTTGGTTCTTTAGAATCCTCAAAAACGTGATTCCTGAACCCTTAGCTAACCTTTTGGTGCAAACTATACAGGGTTCCCCCTGGGTTCTGAAAAATATTCTTCACTTTCTCCTCGAGAAATAAAGTAAAAAAAAAATATATATATATTCTTCACTTTATCATAGTCATCATTTTTTATTAGTCACTCATGGACTTTATAAAACTTTGAAAAGCCTTCAAAGCGGACAAAGTGCATGCAGCATGAACAAGGTCAAACCTCAAATATTTGCGTTATAACAGGTCTCTCCATCATACTTTCGATTGTATATATAATTTTGGGTTCATTCAAGTTCACCCTCTAATAATGGGGACCCTGTGGACCATGAAAGCTAAATTAAAACCTCTTGAGCATTTAGCATGGAATGTATTAAAAGACTGGCAGTAGAAATCCCTTTAAACCCTTAATTTCTTTATTTTTTTCCTTTACATTTTTATCAATGCAGCCATTTTTGGCATCCCAAAATTAAAAAGGGACACACCCTTTAAAGGCAATAGAGAGGCTTGACAAAAATGCTAAATTGGACTTGGGGTGAGCTCAAAATTTTGTGCTGTTGGAAGCAGAATTAGTGGAATTGTCAAATGTTTATTTAAAATGTTTTACTTTTAAGATTTCCATTAACTGATTTCAAATTGAACTTTAGGTGAGTTCAATGTTTTGTGCACAATTTATTGGAATCCTTAATGTAAACCTCAAATGTTTAGGGTTTCAAATGTTAAACATCTCAGATAATCACTAATTCTGATGTACTCAACAGACAAGTCTCAGTACTGGCACCCTCATCCACTTCTCTCTAGGGAGTGCTTTCTGGTTACTGTACTGTCCGAAACCACCATGTGATGCTAAGCTGGTGAACCCAAAGCCCCCCAGCGGTAGCAAGCGCCACGGGATTTACATAATTCAGTCAAACACTAATATATAATTGGCAAAACATCAATATTATCATTCAGTATCCTTTACAGACGTCCATTTTTGATAACCAAGTCGCTGTTCCTGTAAAAAAAATCAAGTTATAAGCCAATATAGAAACATTATAAGAGTTGTGTTCATTCACTAATATTTAGCTAAAACATGTCATGGTAAATGGTCAAGGATCATAATAATCCTTGAGACAAGGTTTCGAAGAAAACCGTTAGGATTTTTTTTTTTTTTTATTTCTTTGTTGTTCATTTATTATTTTCTGAAGGCAACTGGCAAACGCAAGGTGAATTGCAGCGAAGATTGCGCATTTACTTTCAGCGTTGTATAAATCCACTACACCACAACCAAGAGCTTAATTTGCACTTTCACACTAGAAAAGTCGTTTGATGTTACTGAAGACTTTCGCGAAAAATCATGGCTTACTTGCCGCGATTGCCTGACAAGTGCATTATATCCACAATAGTGGAAGGGTCTTTCAGTCAGTGTTGCCGCATCGAAACGTGTACTTGTCAGTCCTTGTGCTTAATAATGGTACTTACGCGATTAACGCGTTGTCGGATAACAGCCAGATTGCTTCTAGAGCAATCGATGTTTGCATCTGGGTGGTTTTTCCGAAAATCGTGGTGAACGTTCATATCTTGGAGCCGTGTAGGAACGGTTTGTTGTCAATACGAAGTTTTGATCATTATTGATGATGAATCAGATATTGTAATGCACTGTCTTGTGCCTTTAAAGCTAACTTGGAAGTACCATGTTTTGCAGAACGTTAGCTCAGAAATCGCCAGTCATACTGTGGTAGAAAACATGGCAACAAATGACATGATTGTACGAATCACGCGATTTTTGAGTCGAAGACTAATCAAACTAATATATGCTGTGTAAAGATGCGCTCATATCAATCACGTTTACGTAACTAGGGACTCGTATAGAAATTTACACACCTTGTTTTCCTAGTTCATTATGAGGGGATGATTGTGCTTCAGCTGCCACCGTTTTACAGGCAAAACTAAAATCCGCGAATATGCGCTCCCTCACATGCTGACTGCCTGATAACATCATTCGGCTTTTCAACACCATGACCTGTCCGTTACCCAATAAGACAGCATTTGGAAGTATTTTCCCGTAAAATTCCTCTCTGATTGGTCTCTCTTGGCTCTGTTCATTGAAGATAAAACAACACGAAAGTGCTGTCCTGTTTCACGGACATTCAGTAACGTAGTAAACTGCCCAAAGTGAAACTGCCCAAAGTGAAGAACTATTTTGCAATTTTTATTCGATTAAACAAATACATTAAGAAAATGATGAGCGGCAAAATGATGAGCGGCAGCGGGAATCCCGCCTATATCACAACAACTGAATGGCATCGCTATTTTAGATCTTTTTAAAGTATATATAAAGAGGAGATCTACTAGTAAACTAAGTGTAAGATGAACCTTTTTTCCAACCGCGTGACAAAACGTGTGACGTCATCGTGAATATCGCTGTATATAAATGGACTAGGCAATTACAATTGTTCTGATTCTGCCTAGTTGGTATTGCACCTCATTGTGATTGTACACATCAGTAAAATGTGATATAAAGATTTATATTCGTAAACATTTTGCTCAAAGATTTTTGTTCAGAAATAATATTTGTGGACCATTTTTGGATTCTGCCGGCTTCTCCGCTTCTCAACCATCAAATTACAAGTTTATTTAAACAAGCAAACGAACAAACATGTTTTAACTCATTGACACATTGGAGAGAGTACCTGGCCAGCTTTAGTATCTATCTATCTGTCTATCTGTCTGTCTGTCTAATATATTGAACAACTGTAGCAAAATCCTCACAAAATCTCTCAACGCAACTTGGCAGAACACCTCAAACACCTATATTTTGCTGCGGCTTTTTAAAACCTCTACCTGTGGTTTGATAACAATCAGGTGACGTCTCAAAACATCTCTCGAACAACGTCTCGGAACTGGAAGTGACAAAACGTTTTGAAACCATTTGAACTTCTGTGTCAAAATTGCCATCTCTGGAGAAATTAGTCTTTCCCCCAACTTGTGAGTTGTCATTAGTTGGTTGTTGCAACACTTGTGAAGTTTTTCTGCATCCATTCATCCATGGTCACTCAAACTTTTTTTTTCTTTTTGCGAAGGTTTCAGTGCTACCTTGGGTGGCATGTTTGATCTACTTAGCTTCTGTAAGCTATTTTTGCCAGCCAGCAGGTGTCACTAGTGTACTTTGTGTTCACCAAGGCCTTGAGTAAAGAATCTTCATGGTTCATTTGCTAGAGAGCCTGAGTGCTTCATTTGGGGAACTGTGCTTGTGAATGATGTGAATGCAGTAGGCTAACAATTTTAACCCTTTGAGCACCGAATAAATTTTCAAGGAATTAAGAATGTAATTATCCTGAGCTATTGAAAACCTATAATGTGTCAACTTGCTTAAAAGAGCTCCCTTGCAGGAGCTCTTTTAAACAAGTTGCTGCATGATAGGTTTTCGACAGCATCTGGTTTTGATATCTTACACCATTGGACAACTATAGTGGCCTATGGCGCTCAAAAGGTTAATGAAAAATCCATCGGTGTAAGTGTATTGCATGAAAATATTATTTGGAGCTCGGGGTATTGGTAACTTCATGGATGGGTTTTTTTTTTTTTTCCCAATTCCCTGGTGGAGCGCTGGTGTCGTTCTCTACGAGTGGCTGCTTCATCAATGCCTTTCATGAAAAATCATCCATCCATCATCTATACTGCATCTTCTCTCCCTCTCTCTCCTCTCTCTCTCTCTCTCTCTCTCTCTCTCCCTCTCTCCCCAGGACTCGGGAACAGAGTGTGGGAGAATGCGGCTCAGAGATCATCCGGACCCTCCTCCTTCTCGCAGGCTGGAGGCAGCGGCTGGGGGAGAGCGGGAGACCAGAGCAGCGTGCCGTACGGCTCCAGTTTCTCCACCCAGAACAGATTCAGTGCTCTGAGCCCCCAGCCTCGCTCTGGCGGCAGTAGCCATGGAGACGATGACACATCTGTGTGAGTTTTCCCTCCCAGTGCTCTGAATGTGTCTGCTGTTACGCAGTTTGGCTAAAGGCATACCCACATGCGCGCGTGCGCTCACTCACTAGTATACGCACGCGTACACACACACACTCATACACACGCGCCTACTCGCACATATACACATGAATACACCCACTTGTACACACACACACACACACACACACACACACTCATACACACGTGCCTACTCGCACATATACACATGAATACACCCACTTGTACACACACACACACACACGCACACACGCATAAACACACGGCTACTCGCACTCTCGCATACACACATGCGCGCACGTGAATACACACGTACTTACACACTCATACACGAATGCATATGTGCATAGAGATGTGCATATATGTGCACACATGCATAGACACACACACAGATGCACATACATGTGTACACACGCAAATACTCTTATGTATACAAGGACACACATACTGACGTGTACTCATATGCATAGAGGGAAACGCATGTATACTCGTGTGTACTCATGCAAACAGTGACACAAACGCATGTAAATGTAAACTCGCAGGCCCCAATAAGCGTGCCAGTGCAAACAGACACACACTTTTCATTAGCATTCAGAAGCTCGTGGCTAGCAGCAGAATTGAAAGGAATGTAAATTTTAGTGAGAAGGGAACTGGCACGTTCACATTCTGTGATGTGACGTATTTATATGTTATAAGGTGTGACAGGAATGTTATTGTGATATGAGATGTGAACAAGATGCTACATTAGGTGAAATGTGGTGATGTGACACCAAAAATGAGTGTGATATAATGAGAGCTGGTGATCAGGTTTGGCTGTCCCTGTTGTCTCTGCAGGGAGACTGTCTGTAGAGATATGGAGTCGTGGGAGAGCTCTGGTCAGTGGCCATTCTCCTGCTACTCTCCAGTCAGAGCCCCCATTTCAGGTAATGCTGGTGTTACACTGCAGTCAAAGCCTCCATTTCAGGTACTGCTTATGTTAGACTGCAGTCAAAGCCTCCATTTCAGGTACTGCTTATGTTAGACTGCAGTCAAAGCCTCCATTTCAGGTACTGCTTATGTTTGACTGCAGTCAAAGCCTCCATTTCAGGTACTGCTTATGTTAGACTGCAGTCAAAGCCTCCATTTCAGGTACTGCTTATGTTAGACTGCAGTCAAAGCCCCCATTTCAGGTAATGCTGGTGTTACACTGCAGTCAAAGCCTCCATTTCAGGTACTGCTTATGTTAGACTGCAGTCAAAGCCTCCATTTCAGGTACTGCTTATGTTTGACTGCAGTCAAAGCCTTCATTTCAGGTACTGCTTATGTTAGACTGCAGTCAAAGCCTCCATTTCAGGTACTGCTTATGTTAGACTGCAGTCAAAGCCTCCATTTCAGGTACTGCTTATGTTTGACTGCAGTCAAAGCCTCCATTTCAGGTACTGCTTATGTTAGACTGCAGTCAAAGCCTCCATTTCAGGTACTGCTTATGTTTGACTGCAGTCAAAGCCTCCATTTCAGGTACTGCTTATGTTAGACTGCAGTCAAAGCCTCCATTTCAGGTACTGCTTATGTTAGACTGCAGTCAAAGCCTCCATTTCAGGTACTGCTTGTGTTAGACTGCAGTCAAAGCCTCCATTTCAGGTACTGCTTGTGTTAGACTGCAGTCAAAGCCTTCATTTCAGGTATTGCTTATGTTAGACTGCAGTCAAAGCCTCAATTTCAGGTACTGCTTATGTTAGACTGTAATCAAAGCCTCCATTTCAGGTACTGCTCTTGTGTCACTGCAGTCAAAGCCTCCATTTCAGGTACTGCTTATGTTAGACTGCAGTCAAAGCCTCCATTTCAGGTAATGCTGGTGTTACACTGCTGTCAAAGCCTCCATTTCAGGTAATGCTGGTATTACTCTGCAGTCAAGCTTCTTTTTCAAGTGCTGTTTATGTTAAATTCAGTCAAAGCCTCAATTTCAGGAACCACTTATGTTTGACTGCAGTCAAAGCCTTCATTTGAGTTTAATGGGTTAAAAGTTACACAGCTGTTTAACTCCTAATTATATTTCCTCTCAAATTTGGGGATATGATGGATTTAAACTTGTTCCCTAACCACTGAATCCGCTGTCACCGTATCGGACGCTGCAGCATCTGTAGAGGTTTCTTGAGATCGAACTGGAGATCACAAGTACGACCTGATTTCTTATTCCGCATAGGTATCAGCAGTGTGAGGTCTCATCACTTGCTTAATTTGGTTCAAGTACCATGAAATTAACAAAGTAATTCATTAAAAGTCTCAGTGGCACAAACCACATAAAATGGCCCATATCTCACTTGCTGTCACATTTAGAACATAGGTTTGTATAGATAGAAAGTCAAATGGTGCTCATCAGTTTTTGTCTTGCGTTTAACCCTCGATCAAGGTCAAATGGGAAAATGTCCTGTATTTGGGTAAAGGACTCAAGCCCATACAAAATGGCCCAAATCTAATTTACGATTACATTTGGGACTCAAGTTTGTTTTGAGGGCCACTAGAAACTATATGAGGTGACTAACTGATACAAGCCTCCAGGAATACACGTATTCATAATGGGCGACTGAACGGTCTCTCTTCAGGTGCCACGAAAATATGCTGCAGTCAAAGCATTAATATCTCAGTCTTTCTGAGAAAAGTCGTTTCTCCTCGTGGGCTGGACTCCTGCATTATTGGACTATTTTGAGCTTAATTTCTCAAACAGAACAGGATTTCTCTGCACCAGCTGGTCTTATTAAAAGGATGAATTGGGTCATTTTCTGAATTGCACCGTTCACGTAATTCCAGTGATGGCTATGGTGGCAATTTCTATGAATGAGCAAACCAGAGAATGTCTTTTAAAAAGGAAAAAGATTTATTAGATCTTACGCACTTGCAAATCGGGCACAACCACAGAAGAAGTTTCCCAGGCCGTGAAACCTGCCTAAGATTTGTTACAAGCTTTATACCCTTTTGAAAGCAGGGTCTTCTCGGGTGATCAGTGATTTGCATAGGAAGGGACATCTTGGTACCAGGAGTGGCCCAGTTTATCTCCTGGAAGCACACAAAGGGAACAATTCATCAAAAGTATAATTTTGAAGACTTCTACCAAAGCAAGGCCACTCTTTATCATATGCATATCAGCTTTCAGTCTTCTCACAAACTATCTGTCCCCCTCAGCAAAGGCCTCAAAGACAAGTTATTCATTCACAACACAGATACATGCACTTGAATAAATGGTCTTACACTGAATATATGGAATGTGTGAGGAGTTATTAAAAATTGCCCATAATTACATATTAGGTATGGAGTAGTTCATTGGTTATTTCATTGTGGCATGTAATACATTAAGCAGCATATGTGGTTTATATTGAATCAGGTTATGATCAACATGGGGTCATTCCATGTCAATTCACACAAATCATATGAACCTCCCTGGTGTCACCTCTCAGATTTCCTTGTATAAATGTTTAAACATTGGATTTAATGTCAAATGAAAGAATCCCAAATTTTAGCTTGAGATCTCAACTCGTTTTGGAGTTAAGGCCCTTCATAGTTAGAGTGCCACGCCCCTTTTCCGCACACGTGAATTGCGAGTTTTATTTATAAGCATTTTTGGAGTCCCATATCATTTGATTCTATTGAGCTAGAAGGCTGAAATTCGGTATATGTCTTCACTCTGACCCTGTCTACCAAATTCGGAACTTGAAAAAAACCTATTTTTGATCATTAATGAATTATTAACCCCTTAAAACCGGAATTTGGATTACTGAGAAATTGATTTTGAGGACTTTGGGGGTCCAGAGCAAGAAGTATTAATGCATTTCTAGTTTGTACATATAGACGACTTTTTTATGGCAACTATACTTTACGGTAAAAGTGGCATTGAAATCTGACCTTTAATGGAGGTACAGTGTGGCCCCAAAAATGGTTTCCAGACAAACTGGCCCTTTGATACCCCCCACTTCAAGCCATCCGTTGAGCACATTTTGCAGGAAATGAGCTTCAAACCACATAAATTTTCACCTTTTCCCAAGGTACAGAGCCAATGCTATCATGCTATTCTTACACAGCTAAGCAAGCTGTAGTCGGCCACAAACAATGACGGTACATTTATAAACTGATATTAGCAGGATTAACTCTTTCAACCCCAGATATTCTAGCATCATTATACCCTTCAACCCCACAGCCCTCTGTAGAGGGCTGGTCATTATCTGGACATTGTATCTTACTGTTATCTCTGGAATCCCATTAAATGTAACCTGATATGTTCCAATCAATTAGTCAGATTGTTTGAATTTTCCCTACAGGAATTTGGGGTTGAAGGGAATATGTTGGTCAGCCCTCTGTAGAGGGCTGTGGGGTTGAAGGAATTAAAAACCACTAAAAGGACTGTCCGAGACTGATAAAACTGCATAACTACAACAGAGTAAAACAAAGTTTACCTGTCCAATTGCAGCAAGGCTAGCTGTGCATCGCTTTTTAAAGCCTCTGATTCTTTCAGTTTTCTCCACCTATCGAAAGCGGCACCAATATAAATGCAGCTTTTGGCCATCTCGCATTTTTCCTGCTTAGTTCTATATGATCCTCTACAATTCTTCAGCACTTTGGCTGTTTAATTGTGGATGCCGTCTCCCATAGCGCTGGGATCGGAAGCTTCATCTGTTCTGCTATCGACAACACTTCTTCAAATGATTTTTCCGACAGATGGCGCTCTAGCAAAAGAGATTCAGCTCTGCGCGTTCCCAAGCAGAGGGAAACGCGTCTTTATGGCGTTCTCTCACCTGATTGGCTAGAGGCAGTTGGTGACTCCAGAATTTTATATGCTGCTTTATTGCAGAAGACGGTGATTGAGAGGCCTGAGTTACTGACCAGATACTCTAAATCAATGTCTGTTGGAATGTGGAGCTATTTAGCATTTTTCAAAAGAAAAAATCACTTACAGCAGCTTTAATGTGGAAAAACCGTTAAAGTTAGACATTTTTTTTTTTGTTTTTCTTCAGGGTTTACGGACCTGTCACCTGAAGAGCTGCGTTTGGAATACTACACCAGCCGAGCAACCGGAGCCCTGCAAAACTATGTGAGGCGAACTTTATCTCCCCAGTACAGTTACACTGCTGGACCAACTTTATCACCCCAGTACAGTTAGGCTGCAGAGCTAACTTTATCACCCCAGTACAGTTAGACTGCAGGGCTAACTTTATCACCCCAGTACAGTTAAACTGCAGGGCTAACTTTATCTCCCCAGTACAGTTACACTGCAGGGATAACTTTATCACCCCAGTGCAGTTACACTGCAGGGCTAACTTTATCACCCCAATACAGTTACACTGCAGGGCTAACTTTATCTCCCCAGTACAGTTACACTGCAGGGATAACTTTATCACCCCAATACAGTTACACTGCAGGGCTAACTTTATCTCCCCAGTACAGTTACACTGCAGGGATAACTTTATCACCCCAGTACAGTTACACTGCAGGGATAACTTTATCACCCCAGTACAGTTACACTGCAGGGATAACTTTATCACCCCAGTACAGTTACACTGCAGGGATAACTTTATCACCCCAGTACAGTTACACTGCAGAGCAAACTTTATCACCCCAGTACAGTTACACTGCAGGGATAACTTTATCACCCCAGTACTGTTACATTGCAGGGCTAACTTTATCACCCCAGTACAGTTACACTGCAGGGCTAACTTTATCACCCCAGTACAGTTACACTGCCAGGCTAAATTTATCACCCCAGTACAGTTACACTGCAGGGCTAACTTTATCACCCCAGTACAGTTACACTGCAGGGCTAAATTTATCACCCCAGTACAGTTACACTGCAGGGCTAACTTTATCACCCCAGTACAGTTACACTGCCGGGCTTTCTTTATCTGCCCAATACGGTTACACTGCAGGGCTAACTTTATCACCCCAGTACAGTTACACTGCCGGGCTTTCTTTATCTCCCCAATACAGTTACACTGCAGGGCTAACTTTATCACCCCAGTACAGTTACACTGCCGGGCTTTCTTTATCTGCCCAATACAGTTACACTGCAGGGCTAACTTTATCACCCCAGTGCAGTTACACTGCAGGGCATTCTTTATCACCCCAGTACAGTTACACTGCAGGGCTTTCTTTATCTGCCCAGTACTGTTACACTGCAGGGATAACTTTATCACCCCAGTACAGTTACACTTCCGGGCTTTCTTTATCTCCCCAATACAGTTACACTGCAGGGCTAACTTTATCACCCCAGTACAGTTACACTGCCGGGCTTTCTTTATCTGCCCAATACAGTTACACTGCAGGCTCCTCCTGTGATTGGTTGTTGAAGTGGCACGGGGCGACTTGATCAGTCCTAATGCTGGTGCTTTTGGAATGAGTGTGATTGTATGTGAATGGCTGAAATGCTGGTTGTTTGGTATTGGCCTTCATAAAGCTGAAACACTGAGTTGAGTGTCTGTCTCAGGTTAATGCTGTCCAGCGGCTCGCCAACCAGTGGAGAAGCAGAGTACGGGAGCTGAAAAACCCTGATTCATCCTCTAGGGCGGCGCTGGTGAGCCATGGTTTCCTGCACATTGTTTCTGTAGTATGCTTGCGGGCTTTGAGAAGTGCGGTATGCAGGAAGGGTGTTTTGTTTTAGAATTGAAAAATAAGGTTGTGTTATACTTATCCCTTTTCAACACTTCTCCAGATTTCTGAATTGAAAAACCCCCAGTCTGCATCCTTGGGGTTTGCATCGACAGGATCGGTGTTCGGAGGAGCAGTTTAGCCTTTGATTATTACTGCAGTCTTGCAGTCTGCTGGGAGGGGAAATTAAAAATGATTGACTTGTTCGTTGCTCAAGCGCCTCCTGTTGGCCAGACAGGCGCTCATCAGGAAGACTGTAAGCCTGTTCATGTTCGGATATCCTCCGCCCTCTCTCTGAACTTGCGAAGATTCAACCAATGAGTGTATAAGAATCGGTGGCTGACAGGCACGTGCTTCGGAGGAGAGCCGCAACCTCTCTTCACTCTCCTGAATTGGCAACAAGGGGTCGCAAACAAGCAAGCCTTGTACATAGTTTTTCAATTGGGCATTCCAGATTCGGGTGGGATTGGAGATGCCAAATTTATTTAAAAAAAAAAAAGAAAGAAAAGCGGGCTTCTGAAGGAACTTCACCCTTTCAGCGCCCAATGATGTAAGATATCAAAATCAAACGCTGTTGAAAATCTATCATGTGGCAACTTGTCGGGAACTCTTTTAAATAAGTTGCCACATGATAGGTTTTCAACAGCTCAGGATTGCTACATTTTTTTTTAATTTTTTTATTGAGCATTTCCCACAATATCATAAACTCACAAGACAAAATACCTCACATTTGTAATGCAATATACCCTTTTTTTTTTCTCCCAGCACCCCCCCACCCCCACCCTCCCAACTCCCACCCTATACCCCCCTCCCTCCCCCCGTGGTGCGGCAATCCCCAAAACAAACAAAAATTACATATCATCTAGTAATCATACATTTCACTACCCAAACATATAGAAAAAAGTAAGAAAAGGATTAAGAAAAGTTTGAAAAAAGAGGAAAGTAAAAATAAAAAATAAAAAACAGAAACAACAGCAACATAATTGACAATCTTGAGTCATATCTTGTCACACTGTGGTTATTACACAATGCACATTACATTACAATGCCATATAACTTATCAGTATAAGATATATAACAAGTCAATCTTATGAATACCAGATCAAGCAGCAGAGCAGGAACACAAGCACCCAGCTATCCACGCCTGCTCCCCCAACCCACCCCAACAGTGACAGGTCTGGGTCATATAGCTCCCACCCAGACACCGCCCTGTGGAGTGAGCTCTGAAAGCCATGCGCGAGCAGCCAGGCGCCCGTGCGAACCCTATCTGGATGGTCTCCTCCTGCCCACAACAATCCCACAATCAAATTTTTGCAGCTTTTTGAAATCTATTTCAAAAACAAATTGCCACACAAATACACTACATTAATATTATTATTATACTATTAAAGTGTCCTTTTTGACATATAATCTAAGTGGGGTTTCCAAACTTTTAAAATGTCCTGACTCTGGCATCTTAAATTATAGAATATTTTATCTAATGGAATATAACTAGAGATTTCTTTTAGCCAGTGAGCTACTGTGAGGTGGTATTCGGATTTCCAATTAATTGTAATGCACTTCTTCGCAGCAATCCATGCAAGGTCAATATATTTTTTTTGAAATTCGTTCCAAGGATCCATATAACCTGTGCCAAGGAGACACAAGCGAGGTGATGAAATAATTTGAGTTTTTAAACAGATTGATATGATGTCTATTACAGATTTCCAGAATGTTGTGAGCAGACTGCAGGACCAAAACACATGAAAAAAATGACCTCTTTGTTTTTTACCACGCCAGCAGAGGAAGGACATTTCATTATTCATTCTGTGTAATTTATCAGGTGTGTTATAAATTCTATGCAGGATTTTAAATAGAGAAAGTTTATGCCTCATATTATAAGAACATCTATGAACTTTTGAAAAAAGAAAGACCAGTCCTCCTTGGATATATCAGTCTCCAAATCCTTTTCCCATTTAACTCTAGTGATTTCTGTGCTTATAGTCAGGCTTTCCAATGGAGATTTTTACACTTTAGACATGCATTTTGGGGATTTCCCCTCCCTATTAATAATCGCTTCTATTTTAGAAGGCTCTGGTTCTCTTAGAGTGCCTAGACATGCCTCAATCACATGACGAATCTGAAGAAATCTAAATAAATGATTTGTTGGTAAATTATATTTTAATTGTAATTGAGTAAAAGAAACTAGTGTACCAGCCTCAAAAAGATGTGTTATTTCCTTTATCCCCTTACCATACCATGGTCTGAATGTATCATCCCTGCAGGGCTCTAAGTTGGGGTTTCTCCATATGGGAGTATGAGGGGAGAGATGTTCATTGCAGTTAATGTATTTATGGGCGGTCTTCCATATCTGTAGGCTGTTAATGATTATGGGATTTTTGGTAATTTTTAAAATTTCTTGTAGACCTATATAAGGCAGGTATTTCGGTTCATAAGGATGGCTGTCATAAGACTCCACTCTTGTCCATGCACTTACTGAATTACTGAACCATTGCTTGATCTGGGTAAGCTGAGCAGAAAGAAAATAAAGCTTGAGATTTGGTAAATTAAGACCACCAGCATTATGCAGGAGCTGTAGAACCTGTAAACTAATCCTTGGTTGTTTATTTTCCCAGATGAAGGAAGAAATTATACTCTGCATATTCTTAAAGAAAACTGGTGGGGGGGAATATGGAAGGTTTTGAAATAAGAAGAGAAGTTTTGGTAAGATGGACATCTTAATGATGTTAGTTCTACCCATAAGGGAAATGGGAAGTAAATTCATTCTCTTCAAATCACTTGTAATTTTATCAATAAGCGGGGGGTAATTAACTCTATAGGCATCTTCCATATTACTAGGAATATATGTCCCCAAATATTTAATATGTTCTGGAGACCATTTCAAGTTAAACTCACCTTTTAGGGAGTCCAAATCAAATTTAGAAATTGGCATGACCTCGGTTTTAAACGGATTACTACATTTTTAATTCCTTGAAAATGTATTCAGCGCTCAAAGGGTTAAATGTGTTTTTTCACACAGATCAGCCAGAGGAACCGTTTACCAAGGGTACAGTCAGATAAATTTTCCTGCCTCTGTATTCAAGTAAATGTTTTTTTTTCCCTTTAAAATGTGGTTCTGCCACCTAGAAAGTGGCACTGGCTCCTGACCGATTTCAAAGTAAGTAGTGTCCACCTGAATCCATATGCTTACAGTAAATCCATAAAGTCTCTGTCAACTTAAAAAGATTCTGCTAACACGGTCATACATGTACACATATAGTGCTTTTTTCAGCAGAACTCACAACAGATTAAATGACAAACGATTTTACCAAACTACCACTGTGTCATGACATGTAGTGCAAGACCCCAAATTTACACAAAATGGTTAGCGGCTGGCATTCTGAATCCGATTGTTGGTAGTCTGCTGGCTAGCTACCTAAACCAACTAAAGCCAACTACAGTTTCTAAGAAGATAACATTATGCCATCATGAAATCCTTCAGCATCTGGCTAAATGTTTTATTATGTAGAGTTGCGAATGCCTGTACTGGGTGGCATGAAGGAATCATGTTTGCAGCAGAATAGGCCCTGGTTTGTAGCTACATTTGGTATGCACCCTTTGCATAGTGTGAGTATATAAAATTTCACATTTTTTTGAAATATATATTTCTTGATATGAATTGATTAATTCTGAACCATGTCATGCACATGTAAAAAACTGTTACTTTGCATTCAAATTGTTGTGAAAATGTTGTGAAATGTTATTTATGATGTTTACTTTATCTGTCTTTCCAGGTGCAGTCCTCAGCTGGAGCCAAGCCTGCCCTCGAGTCTGGGAACCTCGAAGAGGCTGAGCGGCTTGCAGCTGAGGAAAGGAGGTCCCTCAAGGACGTGGACCGGGACTCAACTAGCAGCAGGCGACAGCAAGGGTCCCAGGAGGAGGCGGAGGACCAGCACCTCGAGGTCCTGCGCAAGGAACTTGCTGAGTCCCAGAAGCGACTTACTGCCCTGCAGGAGAGGGAGCCTGACGACGAGCGAGCTGCCTACATGAAATATGTGAGTGTATATAAATTTTGATATTTCTCAAATATAATTGTTGACATGAATTCATTTAATTCTATTATTAAACATGTCATGGTTGTGAAAACATAAATTTTTTATCCTATTGTTGTCAACATGTTGTCATGTTGTGCGAAATTTTATTTATGATGTTTCCATTTCCTGTTTTTCCAGGTTAGCAAGGTGGTCTGCAAGAGTACTGAGGATGGCTATGAAGACTTTCAGAGGGTCTTCATGGACTGGCAGGCCAGGTGGAAAGCCCAGAGACAGCAGCACACCGCACAGCATCAGTGGTACCCAGGGTCGTGTGAGTCCGCCCAGCGGCAGCCCCCAGCCCACCAGCGGAGACAGCCCACCCCACAGATGCGAGCCGCTGCAGTACGGGGAAGTCCGGCGAAGGACTTCATGACCCACGCATGCCCTTCTGCTGCGGTTGGTGGTCCCTCTCCATCTGGCTCCGCCTCATCGGCTCCACCCGCGCTTCAGCACTCAGCTCCACCCGCATCCACGGCCTCATCAACAACGGACAGGGCGTCGTCCGCGCCGACATCAACCTCCACTTCATCGGCGCTCGCTGCAGCTCAGGACACCCTGTTCGGCACCCCGCCTCCAGCCCGCACCTCACAGGTAAGATTAAAAATTTTGTTATATTAAAGTTTCTCTTTAATACAAATGATATAAAATTAGATTATAAAATTTTAAAAAACGTCTTTATACTTACATCCATATAACCTGTGCCAAGGAGACACAAGCGGGTGATGAAATAATTTGAGTTTTTAAACAGATTGATATGATGTCTATTACAGATTTTCAGAATGTTGTGAGCAGACTGCAGGACCAAAACACATGAAAAAAATGACCTCTTTGTTTTTTTTTACCACGCCAGCAGAGGAAGGACATTTCATTATTCATTCTGTGTGTAATTTATCAGGTGTGTAATAAATTCTATGCAGGATTTTAAATGGAGAAAGTTTATGCCTCATATTATAGGAACATCTATGAACTTTTTGAACAAAAGAAAGACCAGTCCTCCTTGATATATCAGTCTCCAAATCCTTTTCCCATTTAACTCTAGTGATTTCTGTGCTTATAGTCAGGCTTTCCAATGGAGATTTTACACTTTAGACATGCATTTTGGGGGATTTCCCCTCCCTATTAATAATCGCTTCTATTTTTAGAAGGCTCTGGTTCTCCTAAAGTGCCTAGACATGCCTCAATCACATGACGAATCTGAAGAAATCTAAATAAATGATTTGTTGGTAAATTATATTTTAATTGTAATTGAGTAAAAGAAAGTAGTGTACCAGCCTCAAAAAGATGTGTTATTTCCTTTATCCTTACCATACCATGGTCTGAATGTATCATCCTGCAGGGCTCCTAAGTTGGGGTTTTCTCCATATGGGAGTATGAGGAGAGATGTTCATTGCAGTTAATGTATACGGGCGGTCTTCCATATCTGTAGGCTGTTAATGATTATGGGATTTTTTGGTAATTTTTAAAATTTCTTGTAGACCTATATAAGGCAGGTATTTCGTTCATAAGGATGGCTGTCATAAGACTCCACTCTTGTCCATGCACTTACTGAATTACTGAACCATTGCTTGATCTGGGGTAAGCTGAGCAGAAAGAAAATAAAGCTTGAGATTTGGTAAATTAAGACCACCAGCATTATGCAGGAGCTGTAGAACCTGTAAACTAATCCTTGGTTGTTTATTTTCCCAGATGAAGGAAGAAATTATACTCTGCATATTCTTAAAGAAAACTGGTGGGGGGGAATATGGAAGGTTTTGAAATAAGAAGAGAAGTTTTGGTAAGATGGACATCTTAATGATGTTAGTTCTACCCATAAGGGAAATGGGAAGTAAATTCATTCTCTTCAAATCACTTGTAATTTTATCAATAAGCGGGGGGTAATTAACTCTATAGGCATCTTCCATATTACTAGGAATATATGTCCCCAAATATTTAATATGTTCTGGAGACCATTTCAAGTTAAACTCACCTTTTAGGGAGTCCAAATCAAATTTAGAAATTGGCATGACCTCGGTTTTAAACGGATTACTACATTTTTAATTCCTTGAAAATGTATTCAGCGCTCAAAGGGTTAAATGTGTTTTTTCACACAGATCAGCCAGAGGAACCGTTTACCAAGGGTACAGTCAGATAAATTTTCCTGCCTCTGTATTCAAGTAAATGTTTTTTTTTCCTTTAAAATGTGGTTCTGCCACCTAGAAAGTGGCACTGGCTCCTGACCGATTTCAAAGTAAGTAGTGTCCACCTGAATCCATATGCTTACAGTAAATCCATAAAGTCTCTGTCAACTTAAAAAGATTCTGCTAACACGGTCATACATGTACACATATAGTGCTTTTTTCAGCAGAACTCACAACAGATTAAATGACAAACGATTTTACCAAACTACCACTGTGTCATGACATGTAGTGCAAGACCCCAAATTTACACAAAATGGTTAGCGGCTGGCATTCTGAATCCGATTGTTGGTAGTCTGCTGGCTAGCTAGCTAAACCAACTAAAGCCAACTACAGTTTCTAAGAAGATAACATTATGCCATCATGAAATCCTTCAGCATCTGGCTAAATGTTTTATAATATGTAGAGTTGCGAATGCCTGTACTGGGTGGCATGAAGGAATCATGTTTGCAGCAGAATAGCTCCTGGTTTGTAGCTACATTTGGTATGCACCCTTTGCATATTGTGAGTATATAAAATTTCACATTTTTGAAATATATATTTCTTGATATGAATTGATTAATTCTGAACCATGTCATGCACATGTAAAAAAACTGTTACTTTGCATTCAAATTGTTGTGAAAATGTTGTGAAATGTTATTTATGATGTTTACTTTTTCTGTCTTTCCAGGTGCAGTCCTCAGCTGGAGCCAAGCCTGCCCTCGAGTCTGGGAACCTCGAAGAGGCTGAGCGGCTTGCAGCTGAGGAAAGGAGGTCCCTCAAGGACGTGGACCGGGACTCAACTAGCAGCAGGCGACAGCAAGGGTCCCAGGAGGAGGCGGAGGACCAGCACCTCGAGGTCCTGCGCAAGGAACTTGCTGAGTCCCAGAAGCGACTTACTGCCCTGCAGGAGAGGGAGCCTGACGACAGCCGAGCTGCCTACATGAAATATGTGAGTGTATATAAATTTTGATATTTCTCAAATATAATTGTTGACATGAATTCTTTTAATTCTATTATTAAACATGTCATGGTTGTGAAAAACATAAATTTTTATCCTATTGTTGTCAACATGTTGTCATGTTGTGCGAAAATTTTATTTATGATGTTTCCATTTCCTGTTTTTCCAGGTTAGCAAGGTGGTCTGCAAGAGTACTGAGGATGGCTATGAAGACTTTCAGAGGGTCTTCATGGACTGGCAGGCCAGGTGGAAAGCCCAGAGACAGCAGCACACCGCACAGCATCAGTGGTACCCAGGGTCGGTGAGTCCGCCCCAGCAGCCCCCAGCCCACCAGCGGAGACAGCCCACCCCACAGATGCGAGCCGCTGCAGTGCAGGGAAGTCCGGGCGAGGACTTCATGACCCACGATGCCCTTCTGCTGCGGCTGGTGGTCCCTCTCCATCTGGCTCCGCCATCGGCTCCACCGCGCTTCAGCACTCAGCTCCACCCAGCGTCCACGGCCTCATCAACAACGGACAGGGGTCGTCTCGCGCTGACATCAACCTCCACCATCGGGCGCCGCTGCAGCTCAGGACACCCTGTTCGGCACCCCGCCTCCAGCCCGCACCTCACAGGTAAGATTAAAAATTTTGTTATATTAAAGTTTCTCTTTAATACAAATGATATAAAATTAGATTATAAAATTTTAAAAAACGTCTTTATACTTACTGACTTACTTATGTCGGGTGCCAGTCCTCATGGCAGCCCAGAAGCTCCTGTCCTAAACAGCCTTCCCCTGCCGTCAGCTTGTAGACCAGCGTCTCTTTTCAGCACATCCCCATAGGTGAGGGACGCTCTTCTAGGCCTCCTTCTCCCGTGTGCTGGAGTCCACAGCACCAAGCTGGACACTACTTCCTCGTCGCTTCTGAAACAGTGTCCAGCAAACCTCAGACGCCTGGCTCGTACTTTATCGGATAGTTTGGGGAGTCCAGCTTACAGTTCTTTGTTTGTGCAGTGAGCGTTGGTCCCATTTTATGTTGTGAACGCATCTCAACATCCTCGCATAGCAACCGTCTAGCTGTTCCTCCAGTTTAGGAGTGACTGTCCATGCTTCGCAGCCGTATAAGAGCACTGACTCCACTGTCGAAAGAAAGAGACGCACTCTAAGCTTACTCGACAGGTCTGACTTCCAGATCTTCCCAAGTTTATTACAGGCTCTCCATGCAGCAGCTTTTCGGGAGTTGATGTCCTTAGATGTACTTTCCATGTGTGACCCCAGATACTTAAAGTCTTCCACTTTCTCAAGTGCAGATCCGTCTGTGGTCTTCATACAGACTGGCATCTGCTGGTTGAGGGCCATGAACTTGGTTTTTCCTGCATTCATTTGTAAGCCCACCCTTGCAACTGAGGTTTCTACATTCCGGAGAAGCTTCTGGGCTCGCTGGATTTCCTCTGAAAGGAGTGCTATGTCATCAGGAAAAGTCCAGGTCAGTGACTGTTACTGGACCAATTCTTCTACTCCTCCTCCTCACCAATTGGAAGCCTTGCTCTTCTTCTTTCCCGTCTGTGGCTACCCTGAGTGCATAGTCAAGAACTATCACAAATAGGTTTGGTGCCAAGGTGTGTCCTTGCAGCACTCCTGCTTGTATCACGAAGGGCCTGGTGTCCCCTGCCTGGTGTTATCACTTTAGCCCAAGTGCCCTCGCACAGTCTGCCAATGGCGCTAACGATCTGATCCGGGATGCCATAGGCCTTCAGAATCCTCAGCATCTTGCCTCTATGGATGGTATCAAACGCCTTCTTAAAATCTATGAAGGTGATTATGGCAGGTAAGTCGTCTTTACAACAATTGCATAAATTATATTTTCTGATGTGATTTTGAAAGTGATTTTATTTTCTTTTGCAGGAAGACCTGAACATCACTGGGCTGTCGACACTTGTGAGTGGCGGGGGAAGACGAGTCTATCAACCTGTCTGCCCTTGCCACCCCCACCTGCCTGAGGTCTCCACAGGCCCGACCCGGAGGGCCTCCACCAGCTGTGCCTGATGGCGAGGGCACGGGCAACTGTGGCAGCCAGTAAAGACAGACAAGTGATACAGACAAGTGTATATATATAAATTTGGACTCTAACAAGCGCAAACTCAACATTTGTGTATTGGATTACTGTCTGGATTGTGTGTAAATAAATGTAAATAAATTGTATGTAGTTACAGGATAAAAACAAAGTTTGTCAAATCCCCCACAATTTATTTCACTAATCCCCCAAAAAAGGAAAAACGAGCCAAAGAGAAACTTGAAATGAAATAATTGTTTTCATTTCAAGTTTTTCTTCAGTTCGTTTTTCTTTTTTGTAACAAACTTTAAAAAAAATTCATAAATTGAATGAAAAGAGAAATAAAGAACAAATTAAATAGTTTGCATTAAAAATCACAATTATTTACATTCATTCTGGATGAATTTTTTTTTGGGGGGGGTTTCTTCTTTTTTTTCTTTTGGCAGTTTAGTGGGTTTTATTTATTTATTTATTTATTTAATTTATTTATTTCAATAGCTCTATTTTTCACAATTTACAATTCAGTGAGAAATCGGTCCTTCAAATCATGCTGGCCTGCCACGGCACTTCTCCTGCATCCGAGTTGACCCAGTGTTTGAGGGGATACGCAGCCGCTTGCCCTCCTTGTTGGCTGCGTTGGGGCCCTGGACAGTCGCACAGTCTTCCATCTGGCGGCCCTGTCTCCACGCTCCGGGGATGAGCTGGTGGTCGTCATCTTCTCGGTCCACGAGCTGGTTCTGCATGGTCGGGTATCTCTGTCCCTCATGAGGTTGTGGAGCAGGACGCAGGTCGTGGTGATGAGGCTTACAGTCGCAGGGTCGTGCTGCATGGTGGTCAGCGTAACCTGGAATCTGTTTGCAAGGATCTCAAACGCATTCTCCGACAACTCTGCGACCCCTCGACAGCCGGTAGTTTAAGATGCGTTCCTCCCAGGTGAGATTCCTGTGGCCAAACGGTTTCTGGTTGTTCTTGTGTACGCCGAACGCATCATCACCTGAAAAGACAGAAATCCAACAAAATGGTCACATGACAGTTCTGCAAAAAAACATTCAAAGGAAATTTGCACAATTTCAAAAAGAAAAAAGTGTTTGTAGCAGTACATACCAGTGCTGGATGCAGCCTGCTTTGACTGGAGGTGCAGTGAAAATTTTTGGGGGGTATAATGGCACACAGTGGTGATCAAGTTTCTAGTGGTGGGTATACTGAGGCCTAACCCCCCCCTCCCCAAAACCCATCCCTCCACACACTTATACACTCAAGCAGAAAAACTGTGCCATTTCTTATTCAAAATGTTTAGTATTTGTTCATACGTTTGCATTTCCATTTAGCAGACACTATTTTCCAAAGCGACTTATAAAATGATGAAAGCATTGCAAGCTATGAAGAACCTCGAGTAAACAAAAGAGTAGGTACACACCACCAGAGGAGGAGAGTGCTAGGTGGCAAGTGCTAGTGAAGTCAAAGTGGAAGGAGAAATTACAGAAAAAAACTAATTATTGATAGATTTTCTATGTTGCACCTTTTCACTTTTTAATGCAAAAACCCTGTTGTGTCAGCATGGTCATATTTGTTTTAATCTGAAGTAACACCAAATTTGCCAGGGTTTCAATAATCTTATTTTGCAAATTATGAGAGGTATACTTTGCATTTTGAGGTATACTGCCCGCGATCTCTCTAAGCGTAGCATCCTTTGTGAGTGTGTACTCAAACAGCTTCAGGAAAAGCCCAGCAGAGAAATCATCACTCATAGATAGAGGACTCTCAGAGGTTCCACGGAGGGGCAACTCATAAACAGCAAGAAACCTTACGGTCTCCACTATGCTTTTAATGTAGTATCTATTCCTCTCAGTCGGGTTTGGGCCTAACAGGTGAGCAATAGTTCCTCCAGTTGCCGTCTCTCTCTCATTTCTGCCCATGTGTATGAGACTTGTACTAACTAAAATAGTCATTTTAATTTATTCCAAGCCTTCCACAAGGTAAAAGTGAGAATTAATACTGGAGTTTCATTAATCTGATATATCAGCAAAGCTCGACCCTCCCATTTTTTTTTTTTTTTTGCCACTAGCCAGTTGGGCTTGTGACAGAAAAAAGTCACTAGCCCTCAGAAGATTTTACAAGCCCAACTGAAAAAGACTGGAATATTATGTGAAATTTATTTGCACAGGTACAAACTTTATTAAAACACTTAATATAAATCAAAAAGAAATTTAAATGAATAAAATACACTAACAGTTTACATGAAACTGATTATTTCACATCTTGAGTCCGTACACTGCCTGGCCAAAAAAGTCAACTCTTGGATTTAACTAAACAAAAAGGTAAGAGCCTTCCATTGGATAATTACTGCAGTGATTAATATGGTTCAGCTGGTAACAAATTATTTAACCCTAACTGATGCAGTTCGTAGCTTCTCACTTTTAAGCAACGATGTAAGATCATATCCTGTGGTCGTGGAAAAGGTGTTTTTAAACTGTGTTTCAGAACAGTATAATTATTGGCCTGCATCAGGCAAAGAAAACAACAGGAGATCGCTGAAACTACTGAAATTTGTATAAGAACTGCAGTTAAGAGTTATACATTTAAATTTGGTAAATATTTCGTACCTTACTTCTCTGCCAAGACAACGGACACTAGCGTATTCAATGAGAGTAATCATATAGGGTGATATCAGTTAAATTGGGCCACTTTTTGGTAAATTGCTTGGGACACTAACAAAAAAAAACACAGATGCCGTTTACATGTGCTTTTATGATTAATAATGATTGTTTTTGATAATTTTGTGCTGAAATGATGAAATAAAATATAATTGTTTAGGCCCTACAGGTCTTGATACATCAGCCGTGCCAACTTTTTTTCATGAGCAGTGATCAGGTAAAATGGGTCGCTTATCAGGTAAGATGGGCCAGTCAAACTGCAAAGGGGAAGAGTCATTTATCATCAACTTTAATTTTAAAACACAACTGCTAATTCAGCAACTTAACATTTACAACCCCAATTCGAAATAGTTGGGATGAAGTGTAAATTGCGAATGAAATCAAAATGCAATGACTTTCAGATCACATGAGCCAATATGTTATTTATAATAGAGCATAGATAACATTTCAAATGTTGAAACTGAGACATTTTACATTTTTATCCACAAAATGAGCTTCTTTCAAATTTTCTGGCTGCAACAGGTCCCAAAAAAGTTGGGACACAGGGAAAAAAGGGCTGAAAAAGCAATAAATATACAGTGCCTGACAAAAGTCTTGTCGCATAAGGACATAGTAACTAAAAATAGCATATAACTTTATTTCTAACCAATCAATTGTTACAATAAATGGTCCATTTTAATGTCAAGGGCTTTCACATTAATAATTTGGTGCAAATGAAACCGTTAAAAAGTGTTCTGATGTTCACAGCTTGGCTAAGCCCATAACATCTGTTTTTGCTGGGACAAAAGTCTTGTTGTCTCTTCAGATGATGCAACAAATCGCAGATTAGAGTTTAACCTATGACAAATACTGTAATTAACACATTCCCAGATGTGTATAGAAATAACCCCAGCACACCAGACTTTCATATGAGGTGCCACTAGACCTCTGACAACATACCAAAGATTCAACCACAGACCAAAGTGCTGATCATCAAGAGCCTGAAGACTGAGTCTGTTGCTGAGGTGGCAGACATCTTTAATGTATCCAAATGTCAAGTGGAGGGGATGAGAAAAAGATTTGAAGAAACTGGTGATGTTCATGGCAAGCGAGGTCAGACAGACCCCGGTATGACAACTGTTTGAAAGGACCGCTTGTTGCTTCAACTGTACAAGGCTAGCCCTTCTTCAACTACAGCGGCTTCTACATGAGGAAATGTCACCAAAAAATCCCGGTATCTACAAGAAGAGTTTGTCAAATTCTCTCTCAAAGTGGTTTTCATAGCCAAATTAGTACATAGAAGTCTGCATTAAACAGAAAACAAAAACCTGCATTGCATTTGCCAAGGCCCACAGCTTGCAGAAAGGATTGATACTGGAAAAGTGGCTGAAAGTTTATTTTTCTGGTGAATCATCCATTGAACTGCATGCCAGTCGCTGTACAAGACCTGTTGAACCCTCATGGACCCAAGATTCTCCCAGAAAACAATCATGTTTGGTGGAGGAAAAATCATGGTTTGTTGTTACATCCAGCATGGGGGTGTGAGAAAGATCTGCAGAGTGGATGGCAACATCAACAGCCTGAAATATCAAGAAGTTCTTGCTGCCCTACTTATACTGCTGCTCCTTCTCATTCTTCTGCCTCCATGTCACAGTTCCTGAAAGCGAAGAAGGTGAAGGTACTCCAGGATTGGCCAACCCAGTCACCTGACATGAACATTATTGAGCATTTCAGGGGTAGATGGAGGAGGAGGCTTGGAAGATGAAACCATTGAATCTTGATGAACTCTGGGAGTCCTGCAAGACTGCTTTTCTTTGCCATTCCAGATGATTTCATCATCAAGTTATCTCAGTCATTGCCAAGACGATGGATGCAGTCCTCAAGCTCATGGGAGTCATACACAATATTAATTTTTTTTCCAAGGCACCATGACTTTATGTTCTGATATTATAGTGGCATATTTGTGTATTCAAAATAAAGTGTATGTATAATTTCCACATTTTTTTTCAATGCGACAAGACTTTGTCCAAGCAAAATCTGACCTTTCTGTACAAATTAAATTATAAAACTCAATCAATGACACAAAAACTCTATTTTGGTATATTTTTGATAATCTAGAGGGCTTTGCCTTTCATATCCGCCATTTTTGATTCCAATTGATCAACTACAAGTCAGGTTATTATTTGTTGTTCCTACAACTTGGATAAGCGACAAGACTTTTGTCAGGCACTGTATAAGAGAATCAGCTGAAAGAACATTTAGCAAATAATTAAGTTAACTGGTATCAGGTCTGTAACATGATTGGCTATAAAAGGGATGTCTTAGAGAGGCTGAGTCTCTCAGAAGAAGATGGCCAGAGGCTCTCCAATCTGTGAGGCCTTATGAAAAAAAATTGTGGAATACTTTAAAAACAATGTTCCTCAACGTCAAATTGCAAATTCTTTGAAGGTCTCATCATCAACAGTGCATAACATCAGCAAAAGATTCAGAGAAACTGGAAAAATCTCTGTGCGTAAGGGACAAGGCCGAAGACCTTTACTGGATGCCTGTGATCTTCGGGCCCCTCAGACACCACAGCATCACTCACCGGCATGATTCTGTCAGACATTACTAAATGGGCCCAGAAATACTTCAAGAAACCACTGTCTGTAAACACAGTCTGCCTTGCCATTCACAGATGCCACCTAAAACTCCATCATGCAAAAAAAGGAAGCCATTGTTGAGCATGATCCAGAAGCCCTGCCGTGTTCTGTGGGCCAAAGGCTCATTTAAAATGGACTATAGCAAAGAGTTTTGGTTGAGGTCGCTTCAGCAGTTGTCTACGTGGGCTTATCAAGTATTAACCTTAAAATTGCAGAAAAAGTAAAGCTGAATTAAATCTGTATGATGCTACTTAACACGCTGACTGCCAACTATGAGAGATAACTGCAGAATACATGGTCCAGGCCAGCGCCAGACTTGAAAATTTGGGGAAATTATCCCTTTATTGACAACAATTATCCTGCTAATTTAGATGGCTTTCCCTTTTTTATAAACACGCTTTCCAATTCAATACTAATTAAGGGCTTATTGAACACGGCCTCTCTCCCCCATGCCATCTTAATACAAACAATGGGCTACATTCAGATGAGAAAATAATTTAATTATAATTAGGTCTATGCACTGGCACTTAGCAACGTTAATTTTTTTTTTTTCCAGCGAGAGCGGCATTTCAGAACTCATTTGCGAATGAAGGTAATTTCGGCAAGTAATTTCAAGAATGTTTGGCAGCATGGTCACTTAATTTGCTGTAAAAATAGATAGCCGTCAGACTTGCAAATGTAAAAAAATTTATCTGACAAATGTTCACATTGACTATTAATCAAACCTAATGAGAGACACCTTTTTTTTTTTTCTCAAATAGTTTAATTCAGTCCAAAACTGTGTTGAAGGATGTGTACAGCAGTGGAGAAAAAATTGGCACATTTAATGCATTAAAATTTGGAGAATATTGCCTTGTCTGTGCTAGGTCCTTGTCTCATATACAGGAAATCACTGAGGAGACAGCGAAGATGGACCTGGAGCGTAAAGACCTTCACAAGGAGATGACCGCTCTCAAGAGTCAGCTAGAGAGGAGCGCGATTCTCTCTCAAGAAAAGGAGACGGCCTTACTGCAGTAAATATCACGCTAATGTCTCATGTCAACAGTGGACTTTGAGGTTACGGACATTATCATCAGGTCCCGGTCAAGGGTGGTGAAGCAATTTAAGTTCTCTCTGATTTTCAGCTTGTACATTGTCCTTACTAACACCTGAAATAAAATTGTCTAACATCACCATACAACATTATTTATACTACCTTTCATTATTTTTTTCTTCTAAATTTAATGGGTCGAATCTGAATTATGAACATGCACATTGACAGTAAATAATACCAGTTGAAGAGTTGTAAAGTTGAAGGGTCTTCAGGTGACCCATTGTATTTACTTCTGGTCTCTGTTCTTAAGGAGACTTTTCAGGAGGAAGTTCTCTAATGCATTACCTAATTTGAGGCGGTTGGAGGGACTTGAACAGCAGTAGTGTGAAGAAACGCGAGAGGCACACAAGGCTGAGGGTGACCAGTTTAGCAAAAGCTACCGCTGCTCTTCTCTATGTCAAAAACACCTCCAGTTCCTCTGACTCTTAAAATCTTTTCCTGCATTTTTGAAAACTCCTGCAGTTGTCATATTCAATTTGTCCACCTAGATCCAGGAGTTCCTGAACCATCTGGAAAGAGACAGAAATGCTCGATGTCATTAAAATGGGAGAATGACGAAAGGAAGGTATGTAGTTGGTTCGCTCTTAGGCCCACTGATCGACAGATGGTAGATGTTTAAAAAATCACTGTACGCATGTCCTGGGACTGGATACAATAAGAAACATACAGTGAATGCAGGGACTCATGGGTAAACTATTTCATATTCAAGAACACCGAGCTTCCAGTCTGAGGCGACAAGTATGGGCCGAGGAGATTCTCGACAAAGGGCAAAATGGAGAGGAGCGAACCACCATCACGGGCCGAGATGAGATCCTCCAGGACAACTTGAAGGAGATGACCACCCTCAAGAGCCAGTTAGAGAGGAACACGGTTCTCTCTCAAGAAAAGGAGACTTCCTTACTGCAGTAAATATCAAGTAAAACAGTCATGTGAACAGTGGACTTCGAGCTGACAGACATTATCATCAGGTCCCCAGTCAAGGGTGGCAGCTAAATTTAAGTTCTAGATATTTTCAGCTTCTGTACATTGTCCTTACTAACACCTGAAGCCAAGATTGTCTAACATCACCATACAACATTATTTATAATTGTACTTTCATTATTTTTTTCTTTCTAAATTTTAATGGGTCGACCTGAATTATGAACATGCACATTGACAGTAAATAATACCTGTTGAAGAGTTGTGTGCTGAAGGTCTTTTCAATGCCCCATTGCATTTACTCTGGTCTCTTGTCTTTAAGGAGACTTTCTCAGGAGGAAGTTCACGACGCACTGAAAGTGTTGAGGAACTGATCGCAGAAAAGGAAGAAACGAGAGGGCACACAAGGCTGAGGTGACCAGTTTAGCAAAAGCTAGCCTCTGTTTCTCCCATGTCAAAACACCTTCCAGTCTCCACTGGACTCTAAAATCTTTCCCTGCATTTTCAAAACTCCTGCAGTTGTCTTTATTCAATTTGTCCACCTTAGATCCAGGGAGTTCCTGAACCGCCTGGAAAGAGACAGAAACACGTTTTGTGCCGTCAAATGGAGAATGGACGAGCTGAAGGTATGTAGTTGGTTCGGGTTTTAGGCCCACTGACTCCACAGATGGTAGATGCTTAAAACACTGTAATGCATGTCCTGACTGATAAGGTCAGAAATATACAGAATGCAGGGAATCATGGGTAAACTATTCTATATTCAAGAACACCTGCAAGAGCTTCCAGCCTGAGGCACCAAGCAGGGCCGAGGAGGATTCTCTGGATAGCGGGCAAAATGGAGTAGGAGCTGAAACGACTCCATCACGCCGAGGATTGAGACCCAGGACAACTTGAAGGAGATGACCGCCTCAAGAGTCAAAGGCTAGAGAGGAACACATTCTCTCTCAAGAAAAGGAGACGGCCTTACTGCAGTATTGCTAATGTCTCATGTCAACAGTGGACTTGAGGTGACGACATTATCATCAGGTCCGGTCAAGGTGGTGAAGCACTTTGGTTATAGATGCTGATTTTCAGCTTCTGCAGATTGTCCTTACTAACACTCCGAAATAAGATTGTCTAACATCACCATACAACAAACATTATTTATGCTTGTACTTTCATTATTTTTTTCTTCTAAATTTAATACGGGTCGAATCTGAATTGAGACTATGTACATTGACAGCAAATAAATACCAGTGAAAGAGTTGTGTGCTGAAGGCCTTTTCTTAATGCCCTATCAGGCTTGATTCTGTTCTGTCCAAGGAGACTTCTCTAGAGGAAGTCTTACTTATTACCTAATTGGAGGCTTAAGTTGAGGAATTGAACGCAGAAAAGGGAATAGAGGGCACACACAAGGCTGAGGTGACCAGCTTAGCAAAGCCACCGCTGCCTTCTCCCATGTCAAAACACCTTCCAGTTCTCTGACTCTAAAATCTTTCCTGCATTTGAAACTCCCTCCAGTTGTCAAGTATTCAATTTGTCCACCTTAGATCCAGGAGTTCCTGGAACCGCCTGAAAGAGACAGAAACAATGCTCTGTGCCAAATGGAGAATGACGAGCTGAAGGTATGTAGTTGGTTCGGGTTTAGGCCCACTGATCGGCTGCAGATGGTAGATGCTTAAAAAAACACTGTAATGCATGTCCTGACTGATCAGGCCAAGAAACACACAGAATGCAGACTCATGGGTAAACTATTTCATATTCAAGAACACCTGCAAGAGCTTCCAGTCTGAGGCGACAAGTATGGCCGAGGAGATTCTCGGGATAAAGGGCAAAATGGAGCAGGAGCGGAACGACCATCACGCCGAGATTGAGACCCTCCAGGACAACACGAAGAAGATGACCGCCATGATGCAGGAGATGGAGACCAACTTGCTGCGGTATTTATCCAGAAAAAGTCTTATTTTCACGCAAATACAATTTAAAACTTTTGTTTTGCTGTTTTGACAATTTTAGCTGCAGTAATAGAGGGCAGTCAAATCTCAGATTTTCACAGATCTGTATCAGAGCACATGTACTGAACTGTAACCTGTAGTTAGTACGCTGCTTATAAATGTCACACACGCATTGTAGGAAAAGTTAAAATACAAGAATTTGGTTGTAGCGTGTGAATTCCATCATGTCTCATCAAAGATGAATGCTGTTCATGCTTGAATGCTGTTCAGAGTAACTGTGATTTAGGATTAAAATCATGAGTTTTACAGAGGAAAGTAAGAGCGAATCCCTCTGACTCTAATTTGTAGTAAACTTGCTGAAGAAGAGGCTAAAATTGCTCGGGCGAATGAGAAATCTGCGGAATTTAAGGAGGACTTATTGAGAGTGACAAAAGAGAGACAGCAGTTCCTGAAGGATGAGGTGAGCAAATGAATTTACCGTCTTTACTCTACTTTAGGAGCCACAAAAAATTATTATTTTTTCATCTCGCGCTTAAATGGGAATCTACACAAAAACTACCGTCTTTACTGTAATTTAGGCGCCCCTCCAATTTAAGCGTCAATCAAGGTGATAGTTTTTGTTTAGATTCCTATTTAATTGCCAGATGAAAAAATATTTTTTTTGTGGCTCCTAAATTAGAGTAAAGAAGGTAATTGTTGTGTAATTGTCCAGTAATATTGTAATATTTATTCCATGTACTCCAGAGTAAGGGCGAGTCAGTTTTTTAATGTTTGTAATTGACATTTTGATGTAACTGAAAAGAAAAAAAGCTTGTTTAATATGCAGTCTTCATGGACAGTGTAAACATCTGTAATATTTTCTCATAGTCGACTCGTACTGTACATGTAATCTCCTCAGTGTTTATGTTCAGGCTGTCAATTGTATGAGTTGTGTGTGTGTTCATTGATGCCCATCCATCCAGCGAGTTCACTGTTTAAACTCTCTCTGTTTTGTAGGTTAAACACCATCAGAGACGAGCGCAGGATAATTTGGTGAGATTCACATTAAAAATCATATTATCTAAGCAAGTTTGCTACGTCATGGAAAATTGTTCATTGTTCCACTTTCCTTTCTTTGGCTGCAGAGGGCTTACCGTGACACTGAACAGCAGCTGACCTGGGAACAGCGGAAGTCAGCAGACCTGCAGAGGAGGTGGGTTTAGTAGCTACAGAATTCTGCTGAGAAAAAAATGGTGAAAAATGCAGCCACAAATACTGGGGGATGAAAAATAAATTACTCTAAATAAGAACCAGTTTGATTAAAAGGGTGAATTCTGTTGACAGATTGTTTATATTCCTGCTTAATTATTGGCAGTTTTTTTTTTTTTTTGAGTAATGAAGGTGTAGTGATTCTATCAGCTTTGTAATTCTTTATGGAGATTTCATATTCAGATTTTTGGGCCATTTTGGAAAACTTTTTTTAAAAATACTGGACCTCTGAAACAAAACAAGACCAAACCATCCTCTAAGTGGGAGATTAAGGGGAAATTTCTAAGTAGGAGATGAAGGGATCAGATTTTCTTTGGTGCCAGCCCTACAAACGTTATAGTCCAGGAGATACATTTTGTTGCACGTCTATTCCTCTTCCATGATGTTATGAGTAAACATGTCCAACTTACGTGATGACTTTACATAGCAAGAATGAGTTTAAAGAAAGATAAAAGATCTGCTGTTTGAGGTAATAAATAATTATTTAATGTCAGCATTGCAATAATCTTTTGGAATTAGTGTGATTCATGACAGAATAACTTTATCCCTGGCTGAACGCCAGAATTGTTTTTCTGAATGTGTTTATCGGTTTTCAGGCTGGATGAACTGAACGAGAAATTGGCCAGGTGTAATAGGACACCCTCCCATGGGAAAGGTGAGTCCTGGGCATTGCTAATTAGTCCATATTTTTAAATGCAGGGCAGTGTGTGGTGACACACCATGTACAACTACGTACAGCGATGCTAAAAATGCAACAGAACATTCACATCAGGTCGCTCATAGGCTGGATTACCCAGGAGTTACTGCAAGCAATTAAATAATAATCAGGCTGGTGCAGGATGACCGGTGGTCTTTCCCTGTTATTAAGTATAGTCCATCCAAGTGTCATTTCAATTTTGATTACCCAATACCATAGTGCCTTCTTCAAGTTAAATTTTTTCATCTACTACTTCCAGATGGCTCCACTCAGAGTGAATATCCGGACACTGAGAGATCGGTGAGTTTATCATGGATTTATTTTAACTCAGTATCTGTGCATATCACTGCGATGAATGAAAATTATTCATCGTAACTGCTGGTGTATTATATTTGTTGGTGCTGTCAATGTTTGATCCAGAATTTTATTTGATATGTTTGTACGCACCTGGATTTGTAAGTTATTGAGCATTTTTGAGGCTAAATAACAGTTTTAACTGTTAAAAATGTTTCATTTCAAATCCAAAGTTGATTCACTCGTTGAAACACTAACATGAATCCTCCTCCTTCTGCTCTCATTGAAAGGCTGTGAACCATCACCGGAGACGGCAACATGAGAGCCAACCTCCCTTCAGGGGCCACAGGGGACATCAGAGATATTCATATTGATTATAAACACCCATGATTTTTGTAAAAAGCACTTAAAGACATTTTCATTCTCAGAAAGGCACAAGGAACACAACAGTGTATAATCACCCCCTCTACAACTTTTGGGTCAATTATTTAAACTTTTGCTGTCATTATAACTCAAGCTAGTTCAATGTAAATATTTTAATTTAGTTGTCAGTTAACTGTATGTGCGGTGCGAAAAAATTTTATGTTCCATGTTTGGTAAAATTGTTGTCAGAATGTAAATATTGTAAATAGAAGCAGTTATGATATCCTAATGTAAAACTGTCCATTGAAACTTGATTTTCGACAAATAATTAACAATAATCAGCTTATCTGTCTGTGAACTGGTCTCCGTGTATTTTGTCCATGTTGCATTTACATGCTTGGTAGCTACAGGGAACGACCCTCATTCATTAATCGTGTGGCTCGATAAATATGGATATTGCTAGAGAACACAGCTGTTTTTGGAACAAAGGGACGTGCTTTGTCTCAGTGTGCTATTGTAATTTACATCCTACTTAAATTGTGAACTCCAAGACCTCGGTTTTGACCTCTCCCTCAAACTAATAACTTAGAAGGGTACATTTGCCTGCTCATTGTGTGACTCCGCATGAATAATTATCGGTGTTGGCCCAGACAATTAGCTTTGGCTTGTACAGTACATCCTACAATAATTACAATCATGGGTATTTGTGATGGTACAAGGTGAATAAGCAAGTGCCTCAGGGGTGCATAATCCTAACCGAAGTGTAAGTCAATTTAAAACCCCGATCTGTATTTGCACTCTTTCCAGGCTGTAGTGGGCATTTTTCCTATCAAATCATCAGTTCCCGAGCAATCGCATTGCCATCTCTCAAAGCGCTGACAAAGTTATGTACAAATCTATTCCTTATCAGCCATTACTACCACAAAATTTTCACTTTATGAACAGCAGTGCACAACCCCATTTACGAAAAAAAAAAAAAAAAGTTGGGACCCCGCATAAAGTGTAAATTTAAACAGAATGCAATGATTTTCGAATCATTTTAACTCTATATTTAGTTGGAAATTGTACAAAAACAACATATGAGATGCTTAAACTGAGGAATGTTATTTATTTTTGAAAACTATACGCTCATTTTGAATGTGATGCAACACACTTGAAAGAAGTTGGCGCAGGGGCATGTTTACCTCTGTGTTGCATCACCTTTTTTTGAGAACACTTCAGTTGCACAGCACTTTGCAGCCTCCTTTGTCATATTTTTGCTCCATAATGTGCCCCATATCGATGGCCTCATGCAAGAAGGGCGTAAGTGACATTTTACAAATTTTACTGGAGAGCCAAAAAACTGCTGCAGCACCACCTGTTAAAAAATTAGCCTGCAGATACTACTTTTTAAAAATGCATTTTAAACCCTTTAGGATGGGAATTGAGACTTCAGACTTGGTCAGGAGGTTGGCTAGTCTCGGTTATTCCAAAACAACCAAAAAAGTCATCTTTGACCGAAGTGTCACTTACGCCCTTCATTCATGAGGCCATTGAATTATTTTCAGTGGGCGACAGGTCTGGACTGCAGGGAGGCCCGTGTAGCTCCCAGACTTTTCCCATGGAGCCATGTTGTTGTAATACCTATGGAATGTGGTTTGGCATCGTCTTGCTGAAAAAAAGCCAGGCCTTCCCTGAAAAAGACATCTGGATGGCAGTGTATGTTTCTCCAAAACTGGTATATATCACTCAGCATTAATGGTATCTTAACAGATGTGCAAGTTACCCATGCTATGGGCACAAATGCACCCCACACTTTCATGGATGCTGGCCTTTGAACCGTGCACTGATAACAGGCTGGATGGTCCCTGTCCTCTTTAGCTCAGAGGACACCACACCCAAAATTTCCAAAAAAGAATATGACATTTTGATTAGTCAGACCACAGGACAGTTTTCCACTTTCCCTCAATCTATTTTAAATGAGCTTGGGCCCAGAGAAGGCAGCATTAATCCTGGTTCTTTAAAAACTGATCAACTGTGTTTACTGACAGTGGTTTACAGGAATGTTCCGGAGCCTGTGCAGTGATTTCCGCGACAGAATCTTTTCTGTTTTCAATGCAGCACGGCTGCAGAGCCTGAAGATCACATCCATTCAACATTACTTTCGGCCCTGTCTCTTCCGTACAGGGCCAATTTCTCCAGATTTGCTGAATTCTTTTATGCTACCGGTGCTGCCAACTCTCCCGAATTTTCCGGGAGTTTTAGTGGCATATTCACGCTCCTGTGGCTTACTCAGCAATTATTCAATTAACGCGTATTAAAGAGGTCCGCCCACAGAATTGACGTCCTTGTGCGAGGAGGTTTATCAGATTCACGTGTGTTAAGGTGGATTTCACCACTAGTATTATGGAAATCGATTATGACTCCCGACTTCTAACTCTTTTCTTTACTCAGGGGATGGAAGCAATTAAAGATGTTTCACACGGTCTTGTATCATTTAAACAATTTAAACAATCAATAAACCCATGCTTTGCTTCTAACCCCTGGGAAAAAGAAAACCGCGAGAAGCCTGGAGTCATAATCAGCTTCCATATTACTAGTAATGAAATCCACCGTAACTCTCGTGAAGCTGATAAACCTCCATGCGCAAGGACTTCAATTCCACGTGAGAATCTTTAAATACGCATTGGTTGAATAATTGCTTACTATGGCACGGGAACATGAATATGCCACTAAAACTCCCGGAAAATACGGGAGAGTTGGCAACATTGTGCTACTATGTACCATCGAGGACGAATTCCCCAAATTCTTTGCAATTTCTCATTGAGAAATGTATTCTTAAATTGTAGCACTATTAATCCCTGCAGTCTTTCACAGACTGGTTGAGCCCTTGGCGCGTTTGCCTCTGAATGACTAATTATTGTCATGGTTTTGCCCCGCCGGCAGGAGACAGAAAGCCGGCGGGCACTGGGACCATGGACCCAAAAAAGCTTAGAAAGGGACCCAAATGCACAGGCTGAGTAAAAAATATAAAAATATTTAATTAAAGAAGTAAAATAACACATGAGGGGAACAGCAGCACAAAAACAACAGGGCATCACGACCAGAATGTAGCTGCACTGCCAAATTGGCAGTGCAGCTCTTTTATACTATTCCCTTCACCTCCACTTCAATGAGCAACAGGTGTGTCTCAGCAACAGGTGTGTCTCGCTGAAGTGGAGGAGAAGACAGCAGGAGGGGGAGGGACTGCAGGGCAGAACCATCACAATTATACCCAATCATGCTACAGTCCTGTTGCCAGTCAACCAAATTAGTTGTGAGATGTTCCACCAGATGTATTATTTTTCACATAGTGGTGTCACACAGCTTTCACAGTCTATTGTTGCCCCTGACCCAACTTTTCAGAAAGGTTTTGCTGGCATCAAATTCAAAATGAGCAGATATTTTTCAAAAAAAAAAAAAAATCTCAGTTTCAACATTTGTTATGTTGTCTTTCGACCATTTTCAATTTGCAAATCATTGCATCTGTTTGTATTTACATTTTACTCAGCATCCAAACTTTTTTGGTAATGAGGTTGTACAAGTGAATGGTGTAGCAACAGACAGAAAGATATTTTAACTCCTGCATATGAGATGGGAGGTGTTTCTCTGCTTAAACACAGCGAATATTCAGTATATGTATTCATCATGAGGTCCATAAATACATATTTGCATATTGGAAAATAGTTACTTCAGCTGTCTGCCACACCACACTGGAGTTGAAATCAGAATGGAATTATTCTGATATTCAAATTTATAAACTAATCACCTATATTTCCATTTGACTTGGGGAACAGTGTACAACTATCACCACCTCTCAATGGGACCAAAGGTAATTGGACATTTGGCTGCTCAGCGCTTCCATGGTCAGATGTGAGTTATGGCCTCATTTTTTCATTTACAATTGAGCAGATAAAAGGTCTGGAGTTCATTTCAAGTGTGGCGCTGGAATTTGGAATCTGTTGCTGTTAACCCTCAATATGCAGACTGAAGGGTTGTCATAGGAACTGCTGCAAGGAAGCCATCATTTGGGTTGAACACCAAATAAATCCATCAGAGAGACAGCAAACCCATAGATTGTATATAAAGATAGACGACGCACCTCCATTTCCTCACGCTGCACAACAATGGAGCCAAAATATCCTTCATACGGATGCTGCCATCTTGCCCATTGGAGGCAGAGTGAGTCCCGTGCAGCAGTGATCGAGGGGATGAGTCACGGCACTGAAGTCCCTCTCATACGCTCGTCCTGCTCAGTCGCAAGCATATCCCTTGAACTTCTGAGACAGGCTGCTTCAGTGTAAGCAGTCAACGCATCTGACTGTAAACAGATCCGAGACCGGGAATATGCTCAAAGAAAGCTAATGTCAGCTAACGTTACTGTTAGCCTAATATACTCTATATTTTCATGTTAGGTAACGTAACCAAATGTTAGGCCTATTGAGCTCACCGTTCTGCTACGACTGAAAGCTTGTAAAGGGATAACTTGGTCATATTTTTAGAGTTATATGAGGCAGAAATACGTTAGCTGCTTTCCTCGTCCTTAGCAGGTTATCGCTTTGCGCTCAGGCCAATGTACGGTGAGTATCTCCTGCTAGCCGCTACAAACTCGTGCCGACTGCGATCTACTAGCAAGCTGGTTAATACATTGACTATGGTTAAGTACCTCAAGAAAAAAATCCTATTAACAAACAAAAACACAAACAAACAAATAAAATCAAATGACAGCTGCAGTGGCAAAAGTAAAACAATAATTTCAGCATGCCCATAGAGGAAGGGGATACCAATCTAGCTCTTCCATATTTTAGCTTATATCCACTGAACATCTGAAAAGTTGAAAGGTTAAGATTAGTAGCATCCCATTAGATTAATTGTCTGATTAAAGCTTCAACACAAATGACTTCAGTGGCAAAATTCAAGAATTGTGCTATAAAAATGCATTTTCTGCAGAGCCAGGGTTGGCTGTGCATGATTAGATGGGCCTCAGCTTCCAGTTCAGGCAGGCCGTTGGAGACATGCCCCTCGTTCTTGGACACACTCTCATGCTTATCTGCCACTGCTGTGGCCATCTCTTAGGCAGGCCATTAAAGCTACTCTCTTCCTCCCCCCCGCCGTGAAAAATATTTCTGCCTGCGGCTGAGCACCGTCACTCTTACTGAAGCTAGTAACACTGCCTGCTGCAGCATTACTGTTAACATAACACCTGAACCCCAGCCTTTGGGCTCTGAATATTCCCCAGAGGGGAGCACTATCCTGACACTACGAGCTCTCTTCTTAAAGCGATATTTTCACAAGAATCAATATATGGCCTTAAACGTAGCAATCAGTGTGTCCAATAAATATTCCAATTGACTCAACAAGATTTATTTCCTCTGTAACAAATGGGAGAGGTTCCAAATTTTCCCCCTCATTCACTTGAATTGAAAATGCAACAAATGAATATAAAATGCGTTTAGACGTTTTTAATCAGAATTTTCAAACATACTATGATGTTTAGTCGCAAAATAAGATGGTGGTCTGGGTCAGTTCTTTATTTCCTAGCAGCTTAGTTTTTGTATATTTACTATTTTAAATCAAAAGTAGATCCAGTCTGTCATACAGGAAGTATTTTCAGATCGTTGCGGAGTAACTGTTCTCCTCGTGGTTCGTTCGTTGAAGTCTGCATGCTCTATTGCCAACATCCAATGCTTGCATCGCTCCGGGTCTCCCACCAGCAAAGGGTGAAAACTTACATCGGTGACGTATTGAAGTAATTATTACACCCGGCCACCACGCACATCATAATAAAAGTGATGACAACTAACGTTATATTCAATAAAAAATCCTCATGCCCCTGTCCCAGATTTTTTTAAACATGTTGCAAGTATCAAATTCAAAATGAGTGAATATTTTCAAAAAAACAATAAAGTATATCAGTTTGAACATTGAATATCTCATCTTTGTTGTGTGCTCAATTGAATAAAGGTCTAAAAGGATTTGCAAGTCATTGTATTCTGTTTTTATACAGGTTTTACATAATGTCCCGACTTCATTGGAACTGGGGTTTGTAAAATGGATAACTGAGCTACTGTGAAGGGTGTTATTACAGGCGTCCCATATACAGTAAAAGCTGACTCTTTCTTGGAGGTTGAGAGAGTCCGTGGAGCTCAGCGCCTGAAAAGTTATCGGGACGGGAAGGAACGAGATTGCATGACGGTAATACTGCAGTTTTAACATACGAGTTTCCGGACGGGTTATTTCTGGACTATGTTAGTTATGGGGTGAGAACCTTTGCGAGGGCGCCATTTCGGTGTTACTGGTGCCAAGAATACGGTCATGTTGCTGCAGTGAGCAGTACAAAGACATTTAGATGTAGACGGTGTGGTAAATTTGGGTGTTCTGAGACTTAATGTATGCTTTTGAAAGAGCAAGCTGTATGTTTTCACTGTGGGGGAAATCATGAAGCTGGGGATAAGCTATGAGGTCAGAGGAAATGGGGAAGTGAGGTGGAATAAGCAGGTACACAGAGCAAGTTATCATATGCAGAGGCTATAAAGAAAGTGAAGGTAGAAAAGGGTAAAGTGAGCAAAGAACAGTGTACAACAAAGGGTTTCAAAAGAGCCAAGACCTGATAATGAATATATTAATATGGATAAAAGGAGGTTTTTGGCATTCATAGCAATGGATATTAACTGTGCTAGTGAAATAGGAGGATTAGAATGGTGGTTCATGCAGCAAGGGAGTTTCCTGGAATTACTGACGTTAAGGGGAGAGGAAATACAGGACATTTTAGAAAAAGGGTTTGGTGGGAGCCAAATACTGAGTAACTAGTTGCGTTTAGTTATCATAATCGAAAATGATGGGTTAGAGTTATGTTTCAGGTTTTTTAAATACATATTGAACAAAAGTTTTGTAAAATTGTAGAACCAGTAATTGGCGGTAATGCACTTTGGGTTTGTAAACCAACTTTTAATCCTGAGGAAGAAAAAGAAGGTACTAAATAACGTATTCAGTAGATGGCGGTAGTACAGCAAATAGTTATTGAGACAAATGAAACACTAAAGAAGAAGAAGAAAAATATGCTTCCAATCGTATGCAGTGGTCGTGTGTAGCTTCTTTTTACAAGGCCGATGTCGATTTGGTGAGAAATGCTGGAACGAGCATCCACGGGGAGGCGGCGGGGGGAACAGAGGCTACAGCCGGCCGCCAGCGCAGTTCAGCAGTAATCGTGGAGGTGGCGATGAGTTTCTGTTTTGCTGCAGCTAGGGAATGGTGAATGGTAGACGTTGAGCTATCTAGATTAAGTTAGCAGACTTCTTGTGTGCATTATAATAACGGTGTAACGACCGTTATTGGCGTTTGAGCTGCTCATCGTGTGCAGCTCGGCAGGGTTGCTCATGTACAGGTCCATTTAATCTGTTATTTTTAGAGGATTCTTAAAACCGGAAATACAATTTTAAAAAAATGACTTGGGGGTCATTCCATATGAAATCACCCAAAATGGGGGTACCTCCCAGTTGATCTCAGAATTGCTAGTTTCTTTGATAGTTTGTAGTGTCTAGTAGAAGAAGATAGCAATTTCTTTGAGTTCAATATTTGCCTGCGTTCAGAGTTTTTAGGGGTTTGAAAAAGGGGGCGTGTCAGCATTAACCCCATGTTAGCAGTTTGTTAGCATTTTCACCTGCCTATAAATCAAAAACTAAGAAAGCTAGCAACTTAATTTCTTCAGAATATGTTTATTGTGTCTCAAAGTCTTAATAGAGAGCATTTTTCACAACATTAACCCTTTGGGGGTTATGCAATTAACAATCAAATATTGAAATATGAACTAAGTGTCACTGAAACTGACATATTTGAGTGTCAAATTTGAAGTAAATGTGAAGCAAACAACCTATCATTGGAAAACAATGTCCCTTTTGGAGATAAAACCCTTGTTTTAGCAACATTCATTATGTACAGTTGTATGTACACAAATGTACAGGAAACATATGGTAGATTGCAAAACTTCATACATTTAGCCTATATGCATCACTACATAATATACTACATTAATATTCTTATTTCCTATTTAATGGGCTGCTATCATGATTTTCTTGCCCAGTAGTATTGAATCTAACGCTCATTATGCAATCAACAGCCATCAAGAAATTTAGTACCAAGCCAATCCTCACTAAACTGTTGCCAACTTCAAGCTTTTAAAACCATGTGACAACTCTCTCCAAATCATCCAAAGAAAGAACATAATTCCTTCCTAGTCCAGTAGTGCTTGGAGCAGTCACCAGCAGTACATGAGTCAGCAGCACCCAGCAGAGATCTTCCCTCTGGGGCCAGTGAAAATGAGACGCAGGGCCATGGGGGTGCAAGAATGACACTTTTACATCTCCATTCTCTTCTGACTGTTCTAGGATGTTACCAAGCCACCACTTACCATCATATAAGCAAACAACATAATGCCCAGGGATACAATCAGGGGCGTCTCTAGGACTGAAGATTGGTGGGGCCCAGAGCTCCCCTTTAAAACAATTACTAACCCTGACTTGCACGCAATCATTCGCATAATTGACAAACAATCCTTCCAGGATTTTCCCGGCTTTTTTATTGTTTTATTGATTTTTTGCGGTAACTTTTTCAAAAAAGTGGCAATGAAAGTTGCAGTGTCTTGGCGATTTATTTTTTTTTGTCCGCGAGAAATTTGCGTGGATTGGTTGAATTTGCTTTAATAGTTGCAATCGCGACATGCAACTTCCTTGAGGGACTGAGCAATAGATTCACTCCGAGAACACGCCGGTACGGTACGGCGACAATCATTAATTTGGACGCGTAATTTCGTGCATTTAAATCAGCGTTATTCAGAATTGCACACAGACGTTTCAAATGGTCTTTTATTTTATTTAAACAAAACGATCATGAACCGCCAGTTAAATCACTTGATGTGTGGAAAAGGTAGCGCAGACGTTTGAGAGCAGTTTGTCTTTCATAAAGCGTTGAACAATTTTTGAGTGGCCTAAATAATTTTTCTGATCTGAATTTATCCCATTATTTAGTCGTCAATAGATCGCATGGAGAGAGAAACCGTAACTTTGATTGCCAGAGGATTATTGTCATAATTGGAAAACGTGTTAATAATGGAAAATAACTGAGTACAAGCCAGGAACAATCATTGATGCAAAGGCATGGTCCGGCCCCACCAATTATCTCTTCCAGAGACGCCACTGGATACAATCATGAAGTTCCAGGGGCTCTGGCACTGGTGATCCACACTCAAAGCCTAACTCATCTCCAGAAACCCGTTTAGCTAGAATAGTGCCATCCTTGGTGACAGTAAAACAGTGGTTGTCCCTTGTCCCTGGGATCTTCTTGGCTCCCTCAAACCGTGCTGTTTGTCCGTCGGTGTGACCTTGGACATCCTCAGTTGATACGAAGATTGTCCGGATGCCCTGGATACTGGAATGAGTCCACTCATACAGGTCTGGAGGTGTGAGGATGTGACCTGGTGAAGTGGCCTGAAGGCTCCGTCTGGCTGCCTCACGCTTTATAGTCCCACCTATCCCATCACAAGGACTCTTCCCATGAGACGTGGCAAAGAAATGCCACTCAGCATCAATGCCAAAGTCATCCTTGTGGTGCAGTAAATTGGAAAAATTAACTAATGGGCAAGACAATCATGATAGCAGCCCATTAAATAGGAAATAAGAATATTAATGTAGTATATGTAGTGATGCATGTAGGCTAAATGTATGAAGTTTTGCAAACTACCATATGTTTCCTGTATATTTGTGTACATTTTACTGGACATAATGAATGTTGCTAAAACGAGGGTTTTATCTCCAAAAGGGACATTGTTTTCCAATGATAGGTTGTTTGTTTAATGTTTGCTTCACATTTACTTAATAGTACACATCAAGGGCTTTAAAATGACACCAACTTTTTGGAAATTGAAAGGAATCCACAGGGTCAAAATCTAGGTCAAAAAGGGCCACGCCCAGATTATTGGACAGGAAAGGGTTAACCTTGCCCAAAATTGGGGGATAGTATGAAGTTCCTCTCTCCAATTTTGTAAAGCTCCACATGTATACTTTACTTGAAAACCAACTCCTAAACCCATATCCTATGAGTTGTAGGAGAAATTTGACCCTCAAATATGTCAGTTTCAGAGACACATCATTCAAATTTAAATTTTTGATTGTTAATTGCATAACCCCCAAAGGGTTAATGTTGTGAAAAAATGCTCTCTATTAAGACTTTGAGAAACAATAAACATATTGTGAAGAAATCTAAACAGTTGCTAGCTTCTTCTACCACTAGATTTTGATTTGTAGGCAGTCAAAGCCTCCAAAATGCTCAGTCAAAGCAAACTGCTAACAGGGGGTTAATGCTGACACGCCCCCTTTTTCAAACCCCTATAAAATCTGAACGTAGACAGATATTGAACTATAACAGATTGCTATCTTCTTCTACCACTAGACACTACAAACTATCAAAGAAACAAGCAATTCTGAGGCCATCAAACTGGGAGCTTTTTATCATTTCAGGCTATGGAATGCCCATGGACATACCACTATGAAATGTGACGAGGCCTCCATTGTCTTACCCCAGTATTAGATGGGAGACGTGTGAGACCAACTGATCAAAAAAGTGCCATCTCCCTCCGCTTTTAAACTCTGATTGATGATTAATTTGTTAAACCTAATGTTACATCTGATACCGAAGCCCCGGACTGCAGGGGCTAACTTTATCACCCCAGCGCCTGTCCCAGTACAGTTATGCAGGGGCTAACTTTATCACCCAGACAGTTAAGAAGGCGCTTCCTGGAGGATCACGCAGATCAAAACACTGCAGTAACATGTGATCGGTTGTGCAGAGCTGAGAAATGTAGGGATGGCAAAGTACTTGAAGCTTTTGAAACGTTTCAAAACATTCAAAACCATTGTTTCACCCCAGTAAAAGTTTTTCTCCCCAACATTTCAGAACTTGCAGTTACTTAACACTGGCATCCACTGGCAGAAGCTGTCTTTGCAGCCACAAATTATTTTTGGTGTTGATGTGCTGAAGCCCCCCTTTTCACAAATCCAGAAATATTAGTAGTTTTGACACGCGCACAATCAATTATTTAGTTTTTGTATGATATGACCATTTCTTATTGTTATTGAATGACTTTATGATGATGGTTCAATGTTACTGTTTGTTTATTCTGTCATTTAATGTTCTCATTCATTTGTTCATTGAGAATGATTGTGTCAAATGTTACACTGCAGAGCTTTTATAGCAGAGCTAACTTTATATTCACGGGTCCGCAGGGCTAACTAGACTGTATAAAAATATATATATATAAAAAAAAAAACAGTGCCATGAAAAAGTATTTGCCCCCTTCCTGATTTCTTACTTTTTTCCATATTTTTTACACTTAAATTTTTCTGATCATCAAACAAATTTTAATACAAGACAGAGATAACCCAAGTTACACTGCAGGGCTAACTTAATCACCCCAGTACAGTTACACTGCAGAGCTAACTTTATCACCCCAGTACAGTTACACTGCAGAGCTAACTTTATCACCCCAGTACAGTTACACTGCAGAGCTAACTTTCACCCCAGTACAGTTACACTGCAGGGCTAACTTTATCACCCCAGTACAGTTACACTGCAGGGCTAACTTTATCACCCCAGTACAGTTACACTGCAGGGCTAACACTGCAGGGCTAACTTTATCACCCCAGTACAGTTACACTGCAGGGCTAACTTTATCACCCCAGTACAGTTACACTGCAGACAACTTTATCACCCCAGTACAGTTAACACTGCAGGGCTAACTTTATCACCCCAGTACAGTTACACTGCAGAGCAGTACAGTTACACTGCAGGGCTAACTTTATCACCCCAGTACAGTTACACTGCAGGTCTAACTTTATCTCCCCAGTACACTGCAGGGCTAACATCTGCAGAGCTAACTTTATCACCCAGTACAGTTACACTGCAGAGCTGCAGACTTTATCACCCCAGTACAGTTACACTGCAGAGCTAACTTTATCACCCCAGTACAGTTATCACCCCCAGTACAGTTACTGCAGAGCTAACTTTATCACACACTGCAGCTTGTTAACTTTAACTTTATCACCCAGTACAGTAACACTGCAGGGCTAACTTTATCATCCCCAGTACAGTTACACTGCAGGGCTATCACCCCAGTACAGTTACACTGCAGCAGAGCTAACTTTAACCCCAGTACAGTTACACTGCAGAGCTAACTTTATCACCCCCACAGGCTAACTGCAGAGCTAACGTTATCTCCTCAATACAGTTACACACACTGCAGGGCTAACTTTATAATCCCAGTACAGTTATCACCCCAGTGCACTGCAGGAACTAACTTTACTTTATTACTGCACCCCAGGTTACACTGCTTTTATAAATGTCACCCCAAATACACACAGTTACACTGCAGGCTAACTTTATCACCCCAGTACAGTTAGTTTTATCACCCCAGTAAATTTTATCACCCCAGTACAGTTACACTGCAGGGCTAATTTTTATCACCCCAGTACAGTTAGAGCTACTGCAGTACACTTTAACTATCACCCAACACTGCAGGGCTAACTTTATCCCCCAGTACAGTTACATTTTAGACCCCAGGGCTAACTTTATTACCCCAGTACAGTCACAGTTACTCTGCACGGCAAGCTTTTTCATGACAGTACAGTTACAGAGCAGGGCTAACTTAATCTCCCCAGCACTGTTTTACTTCAGGGCTTATTTTCTCACCCCAGTACAGTTACACTGCAGAGCTAACTTCATCACCTCAGTACATTTACACTGCAGGAATAACTTTATCACCCCAGTACAGTTACACTGCAAGGCTAAATTTATCAACCCAGTACAGTAATACTGCAGGGATAACTTTATCACCCCAGTCAGTACACCCCAGTACAGTTACAGCAGGGATTTTATCACCCCACTGTTGCAGGGCTAACTTTATCACCCCAGTACAGTTACCCTAGTATCACCCCAGTCCAGTTACTCTGCAGGACAAACTTTATCACCCCAGTACAGTTAAACTGCAGAGCTAACTTTATCACCCCAGTACAGTTACACTGCAGGGCTAACTTTATCACCCCAGTACAGTAAGGCTGCAGAGCAAACTTCATCACCCCAGTCCAGTTACACTGGAGGAATAACTTTATCACCCCAGTACAGTTACACTGCAGAGCTAACTTTATCACCTCAGTACAGTTACACTGCAGGGCTAACTTTATCATCCCAGTACAGTTATGCTGCAGGGCTAACTTTATCACCCCATACAGTTACACCCAGTAACATCACCCCAGTACACTGCAGAGCTAACTTTATCACCCCAATACAGTTACACTGCAGAGCTAACTTTATCACCCCAATACAGTTACACTGCAGAGCTAACTTTATCACCTCAGTACAGTTACACTGCAGGGCTAACTTTATCACCCCAGTACAGTTACACTGCAGGGCTAACTTTATCACCCCAGTACAGTTACACTGCAGAGCTAACTTTATCACCCCAGTACAGTTACACTGCAGAGCTAACTTTATCACCCCAGTACAGTTACACTGCAAAACTAACTTTATCTCCCCAGTACAGTTACACTGCAGTGACAACTTAATCAACCCAGTACAGTAACACTGCAGGGCTAACTGAATCACCCCAGTACAGTTACACTGCTGAGCTAACTGTATCACCCCAGTCCAGTTACTCTGCAGGGCTAACTTTATCACCCCAGTACAGTTACACTGCAGAGCTAACTTTATCACCCCAGTACAGTTACACTGCAGGGCTAACTTTATCACCCCAGTACAGTTACACTGCAGGGCCAACTTACTCACCCCAGTACAGTTACACTGCAGAGCTAACTTTATCTCCCCAGTACAGTTACACTGCAGGAATAACTTTATCACCCCAGTACAGTTACACTGCAGGGCTAACTTTATCACCCCAGTTCCACTGCAGAGCTAACTTTATCACCCAGTGCAGGGCTAATAACTTCTCACCCCAGTAGAGTTACACTGCAGAGCTAACTTTTTCACCCTATCACAGTTAGGCTCCAGAGCTAACTTTATCTCCCCAGTACACTTACACTGCAGCACTAACTTTATCACCCAGTTCAGTTACACTGCAGGGCTAACTTTATCACCCCAGTGCAGTTACACTGCAGTTACACTGCAGTGAGAACTTTATCACCCCAGTACAGTAACACTGCAGGACTAACTTAATCTCCCCAGTACTGTCACATTGCAGGACTAACTTAATCACCCCAGTACAGTTACACTTCCGGGCTTTCTTTATCTCCCCAATACAGTTACACTGCAGGGCTAACTTTATCACCCCAGTACAGTTTTACTGCCGGGCTTTCTTCCAGTTCTGCCCAATACAGTACAGTAACACTGCAGGCTCCTCCCCCAGATTGGTTGTTGAAGTGGCAGTTACACTGCAGGGCTAACTTTATCACCCCAGTACAGTTACACTGCCAGGCTTTCTTTATCTGCCCATCAGTTACACTCCTCCTCCTGTGAATGCTGGTGCTCCTAATGCTGGTTTTTGGAATGAGTGTGATTGTATGTGAATGACTGAAATGCTGGTTGTTTGGTATTGGCCTTCATAAAGCTGAAGCACTGAGTTGTGTGTCTGTCTCAGGTTAATGCTGTCCAGCGGCTCGACAACCAGTGGAGAAGCAGAGTACAGGAGCTGAAAAACCCTGATTCATCCTCTAGGGCAGAGCTGGTGAGCCATGGTTTCCTGCACATTGTTTCTGTAGTATGCTTGCGGGCTTTGAGAAGTGCGGTATGCAGGAAGGGTGTTTTGTTTTAGAATTGAAAAATAAGTTTGTGTTATACTTATCCCTTTTCAACACTTCTCCAGATTTCTGAATTGAAAAACCCTCAGTCTGCATCCTTGGGGTTTGCATCGACAGGATCGGTGTTCAGAGGAGCAGTTTAGCCTTTGATTATTACTGCAGTCTTGCAGTCTGCTGGGAGGGGAAATTAAAAATGATTGACTTGTTCGTTGCTCAAGCACCTCCTGTTGGCCAGACGGGCGCTCGTCAGGAAGATTCTAAGCCTGTTCATGTTCGGGTATCCTCCGCCCTTTCTCTGAACTTGCAAAGATTCAACCAATGAGTGTATAAGAAGCAGTGGCTGACAGGCACGTGCTTCAGAGGAGAGCCGCAAACTCTCTTCACTCTCCTGAATTGGCAACAAGGGGTCGCAAACAAGCAAGCCTTGTACATAGTTTTTCAATTGGGCATTCCAGATTCGGGTGGGATTGGAGATGCCAAATTTATTTTTAAAAAAAAAAAAAGAAAAGCGGACTTCTGAAGGAACTTCACCCTTTCAGCGCCCAATGATGTAAGATATCAAAATCAAACGCTGTTGAAAATCTATCATGTGGCAACTTGTCGGGAGCTCTTTTAAATAAGTTGCCACATGATAGGTTTTCAACAGCTCAGGATTGCTACATTTTTTTTTTATTGAGCATTTGCCACAATATCATAAACTCACAAGACAAAATACCTCACATTTGTAATGCAATATACCCCTTTTTTTTTCTCCCAGCAACCCCCCCAACCCCCACCCTCCCAACTCCCACCCTATACCCCCCTCCCTCCCCCCGTGGTGCGGCAATCCCCAAAACAAACAAAAATTACATATCATCTAGTAATCATACATTTCACTACCCAAACATATAGAAAAAAGTAAGAAAAGGATTAAGAAAAGTTTGAAAAAAGAGGAAAGTAAAAATAAAAAATAAAAAACAGAAACAACAGCAACATAATATAGTTGACAATCTTGAGTCATATCTTGTCACACTGTGGTTATTACACAATGCACATTACATTACAATGCCATATAACTTATCAGTATAAGATATATAACAAGTCAATCTTATGAATACCAGATCAAGCAGCAGAGCAGGAACACAAGCACCCAGCTATCCACGCCTGCTCCCCTAACCCACCCCAACAGTGACAGGTCTGGGTCATATAGCTCCCACCAGGCACCGCCCTGTGGAGTGAGCTCTGAAAGCCATGCGCGAGCAGCCAGGCGCCCGTGCGACCCCTATCTGGATGGTCTCCTCCTGCCCACAACAATCCCACAATCAAATTTTTGCAGCTTTTTGAAATCTATTTCAAAAACAAATTGCCACACAAATACACTTCATTAATATTGTTATTATATTATTAAAGTGTCCTTTTTGACATATAATCTAAGTGGGGTTGCCAGACTTCTAAAATGTCCTGACTCTGGCATCTTAAATTATGGTATATTTTATCTAATGTAGGCATGGGCAACGCTCTGCATAAACTCTAATGCAATGCATAACAGCTGAACTGGGGCGGTAAATAAGCCTCAGAAAACTTATCAAAAAATGATGTAAATACCATTTTCATACAAAAAGAACACCATGGTTTGATTAAAAGCATCCTTTTCAATAGGATACCCGCATTTCATACATGAACTCTGCGTATTACGGCCAAAAACGTGATTTGAACAGAGCTATTGTTCGCCCTTTGGATGAATGCGTGACCTCAATTTGCGCCGTGTTTACAAATTTTCAAGTGCACGGCGTGGCAAAAAATATCCATTTAGGAGGTGGATTTCAAACAGCCCGCGGCGACGTAATATCCCAGCTACGGCCCTGATTTGCTTACAGCCATCTAATTTGAGAAATTACGAGTCTGTTCGTCCAGGCTAGACCTCCAGGGGATGTGAAATAAATTCGACAGAAGTTGGTGAAGTTCGCCGCGAGTTTGCCGTGATTTCTTCTCAACAATAGCAAGAAAGGTGGGCGTATTTTTACAGTACCCTACATAGTTTGTTGACACTATATCCTGTGACCCTATTTGTGAAGTATCAGTAAAATAAACCAAGGAATAAACCGGCGCCAGGCGTTTAAAGCCCCCTGGTCACAATTCGTGCCATCTCTATTTCAACTGGCTGCACGCCAGCGCTGTGATGCTCGACCAGATTTCATCAGTGTATGAAACGAATTGTCCTACCAGTGCCGTGCGGTTGGAGGTTAGTTTGGTGAGGCAGAATCCTTCCCTTTGCTTGATTAGCAATCAAACGATTAACTAGTTTAGTAAGACTATTCGGCAGAATGACGGGCCAGTTTAAATTTCTGCGGCGTTATTACTCAGTACATCGAACCTGAAATGCTCGCTAGACAGCAGATTTGCGCGTACTTGCTTCCAGGAAGCCGAAGCAATGTCATCAACAAATATGAAAACAGTTCGACTAATGCAGAGTTCAATGCTTAATCAATATACAATGTATTCTCCTTTAAATACGCGCTTTTACACGCAAAAGAAAAAAAAGCGGGCGCTTATTTTCAGTCTTCTTTCATAATCCGATTAACAATGTTTAAACGATATACAGAATTACCTAGAGCCGAGAATTTTTCCTAATTAATTATTTAGATTTCCATCCTTGCAGTCTCAAATTGAAGCGTGAATGAATATTTTTGTCATTATCTCCTCTATCAGTATACAGGCTTCCTATAGGCTTGGTCTTAATTGTTTTGATTGTCAATAAGGAATAGTACGAGGGAACAGGTTCACAAAATCCTGTGATAAAAGTTTGGGTGACTGCCTTACCTCACCGCACGTCTCTGGCTTCCTGTAAGAAAGTACTCGCAAATCTGCAGTTTCGTGAGCATTTCAGGTTCGATGTACTGAGTAATAACGCAGCGGAAACTTAAACTGGCCCGTCATTCTGCCGAATAGTCTTACTAAAACTAGTTAATCGTCTGGTTGCTAAACAAGCAAAGGGGAGGTTTTTGCCTAACCAAACTAACCTCCGACTGCACGTCACTGTGTTTTACTATGAATTATTCACAGTAGCTCATTGAAACTATCATGGGAGGAGGGTATATGGACATAGTAAAAAACAGTGCAAAGTTTTTTGTTTAAAATCACCGCGGGTTATTGAAGGGGGAACGTTCGATTCATTTCGTAGCAGTGGGAGGGCAAACAACTGCCAGCATCGGCGACTTCACTGCATTTTATATAGTAATGGGCGAGTAGCGTTAACCCGTTTTGCCCCATGGCAACAATTGTTGCCGAAGTGTATCACTGTCATTTTCTACTCACAATAAAAAATCTCAAAGGTACGAATGCAACTTTTTCCACTTATATGCTAGTAGACAACTTAGACAAAGGTTTTGGTTTATAAAAAAATAGTTTCCAAGTGCTTCCTGTCACATGACATCATCTGCTTCCTGCTCCTTCCGGCTGAAGACATGACGAATGCAAATCCTCCTGGAAAGAGGTAATTTTCATAAATTTCTTATGATTTTCCCCCAAACATATTTATAATTATTTAATCATTTAAGTCTCAAGAGTAACCCTCCCCCAAAAAATTGTACCTGGGATAAATATTTTTTTGTTCATGGGCTTATTTCTGTGAGTGGCAACAAAAGTTGCCAGTGGGCACATAGCTTGTCGCTAACTAAAGGAAAACACTGTCTGCAGGATTGCTCATAATTTACTTATTTCAAATTGTAGAATGATGTACAATGGCTCATTTTAGTCCTCTTAGAATACTCTTCTCTGTTAGCTAACATTAGCTTGTGTTTCACTGAGGTAAAAAATCTTGATGTGCAGTTGGAGGTGCACTTTTCTTGACACACAAGCACTTACCATAGCCAATGCCCACACCTTCAACCCCCCCCCACACACACCCCCACACACACACACACACACACACACACACAAATCCCCCTTTTCCCTCTGGTATGCTATGTATGTAAGCAATTTTCATAAAATAACATAGGTCAAAATAAAAATCAATCATGAATGTTGTCCTTTCCTTAGGTACTCCGTGGCAGAGGTCCTGGCCATGCTGCAGGACTCCGAAACTGTGGCGGACATCACAGTTGTGGTTATCTGTTGGTTATCTATTTCATATGCATTGCATTTCTGTGACATAGAAATTATTATTTCTGTGCTGTTTCATTTGCAAAATCAGCAACAACATATGATTTTATTTCCACCAACTTGTTCCCACGCTTGTTTGGCGGTTTTTCGATTGGCAGTGTGAATTCAATGTTTGAAACCTTTTGTTGTTATGTTTTAACCTGTTGGAGATTGTTTTTATATCATACAGACTTGGTCTGAGATGTGTATCTGATACAAAGGTTATTTATGAATAAAGAAACCAGTTCAAATTGTTTGTTGTTTTGAATTTTATACAGGGGGAACCAAGGTTTGAACCATGATCATTAGCTACCGTCCTGGGATGATAATATCCATTGGTATCCATGTACAGTTTTACATATTTTTTTTTTTTTTACACCCCCCACCCCCCCTCCACCTTTTTGTTATTATTTGTAATGACTATATTATTATTTTGTTATTACTATATTATTATTATTATTTCTATATTATTATTAGGTGACATTTGACCTAGTGACAAGCTGTGTGACTACTGGCAACAATTGTTGCCAGTCAAAAAAATGCTATTTTCTTCAAAACATAGTACAAAATGGAAAAAATAAATACATAACATGATTCAGAGGGACTCAACTGATAAAATTATATGCCTTACAACTCCGAAAAAAATCTGGGCATAAACGGGTTAATGTTTGCCCTCCCACCGATAATTTTGACATTTTTGCAGGCCATTGATCCAAAAAAAAAAAACTTCACAGGCAACCCACTCATACCATTTTTTAATATCAATGCAAAACCTAATGTTTGTTGAACATATTTGGGTGAAATTCAGTGCATTTTCCATTGAAAAGGGCCTAGGGGGCGCTGCTGTACTTCAGAAAAGGGGTAGATGACTTTAGCATCAATTATTTCTGTTAGGGTACCCTAATACATAATTTGGCCTGGTTTATTTCTGAATAGACTGTATTTTCGAAAATGCCCTCAGGCTTCACCCCCCAATTTTCACAATGGGTTTTGTTGAAAAATGCCGAAATCAGCCATTTTTGGGACCCTGTGGCTCTGAGACCCTTTCCTGTAAAGGCGTTGGACTTGTGGCAAACTCTTCGTCTGTGTCTTCTGTACTTACCTGCAAAAAATCATTAGAAAATAATAAAAACGTTGTTCTCAGCAACTCAAGAAATATTGTCATTTTATTCATTTGTATTGCCCATGCCTATCTAATGGAATATAACTAGAGATTTCTTTTAGCCAGTGAGCTACTGTGGGGGAATATTCGGATTTCCAATTAATTGTAATGCACTTCTTCGCAGCAATCAATGCAAGGTCAATATATTTTTTTTGAAATTCGTTCCAAGGATCCATATAACCTGTGCCAAGGAGACACAAGCGAGGTGATGAAATAATTTGAGTTTTTAAACAGATTGATATGATGTCTATTACAGATTTCCAGAATATTGTGAGCAGACTGCAGGACCAAAACACATGAAAAAAATTACCTCTTTGTTTTTTACAACGCCAGCAGAGGAAGGACATTTCATTATTCATTCTGTGTAATTTATCAGGTGTGTAATAAATTCTATGCAGGATTTTAAATGGAGAAAGTTTATGCCTCATATTATAGGAACATCTATGAACTTTTGAACAAAAGAAAGACCAGTCCTCCTTGGATATATCAGTCTCCAAATCCTTTTCCCATTTAACTCTTGTGATTTCTGTGCTTATAGTCAGGCTTTCCGATGGAGATTTTTACACTTTAGACATGCATTTTGGGGATTTCCCCTCCCTATTAATAATCGCTTCTATTTTAGAAGGCCCTGGTCCTCTAAGAGTGCCTAGACATGCCTCAATCACATGACGAATCTGAAGAAATCTAAATAAATGATTTGTTGGTAAATTATATTTTAATTGTAATTGAGTAAAAGAAACTAGTGTACCAGCCTCAAAAAGATGTGTTATTTCCTTTATCCCCTTACCATACCATGGTCTGAATGTATCATCCCTGCAGGGCTCTAAGTTGGGGTTTCTCCATATGGGAGTATGAGGGGAGAGACGTTCATTGCAGTTAATGTATTTATGGGCGGTCTTCCATATCTGTAGGCTGTTAATGATTATCGGATTTTTGGTAATTTTTTAAAATTTCTTGTAGACCTATATAAGGCAGGTATTTCGGTTCATAAGGATGGCTGTCATAAGACTCCACTCTTGTCCGTGCACTTACTGAATTACTGAACCATTGCTTGATCTGGGTAAGCTGAGCAGAAAGAAAATAAAGCTTGAGATTTGGTAAATTAAGACCACCAGCATTATGCAGGAGCTGTAGAACCTGTAAACTAATCCTTGGTTGTTTATTTTCCCAGATGAAGGAAGAAATTATACTCTGCATATTCTTAAAGAAAAAGGTTGGTGGGGGGAATATGGAAGGTTTTGAAATAAGAAGAGAAGTTTTGGTAAGATGGACATCTTAATGATGTTAGTTCTACCCATAAGGGAAATGGGAAGTAAATTCATTCTCTTCAAATCACTTGTAATTTTATCAATAAGCGGGGGGTAATTAACTCTATAGGCATCTTCCATATTACTAGGAATATATGTGCCCAAATATTTAATATGTTCTGGAGACCATTTCAAGTTAAACTCACCTTTTAGGGAGTCCAAATCAAATTTAGAAATTGGCATGACCTTGGTTTTAAACGGAGGGCCATGTAGGTTTGGATTTTTTTTTTCCCTTAATAATAAAAACCTTCATTTAAAAACTGCATTTTGTGTTTACTTGTGTTGTCTTTGACTAATATTTAAATTTGTTTGATGATGTGAAACATTTAAGTGTGACAAACATGCAAAAAAATAAGAAATCAGGAAGGGGGCAAACACTTTTTCACACAACTGTACTTTCCATGTGTGACCCCAGATACTTAAAGTCTTCCACTTTCTCTAGTGCAGATCCGTCTGTGGTCTTCATACAGACTGGCATCTGCTGGTTGAAGGCCATGAACTTGGTTTTTCCTGCATTCATTTGTAAGCCCACCCTTGCAACTGAGGTTTCTACATTCCGGAGAGCTTCTGGGCTCGCTGGATTTCCTCTGAAAGGAGTGCTATGTCATCAGGAAAAGTCCAGGTCAGTGACTGTTACTGGACCAATTCTTCTACTCCTCCTCACCAATTGGAAGCCTTGCTCTTCTTCTTTCCCATCTGTGGCTACCCTGAGTGCATAGTCAAGAACTATCACAAACAGGTATGGTGCCAAGGTGTGTCCTTGCAGCACTCCTGCTTGTATCTCGAAGGGCCTGGTGTCCCCGTCTGGTGTTATCACTTTAGCCCTGGTGCCCTCGCACAGTCTGCCAATGGCGCTAATGATCTGATCCGGGATGCCATAGGCCTTCAGAATCCTCAGCATCTTGCCTCTATGGATGGTATCAAACGCCCTCTTAAAATCTATGAAGGTGATTATGGCAGGTAAGTCGTCTTTATAACAATTGCATAAATTATATTTTCTGATGTGATTTTGAAAGTGATTTTATTTTCTTTTGCAGGAAGACCTGAACATCACTGGGCTGTTGACACTTGTGAGTGGCGGGGAAGACGAGTCTATCAACCTGTCTGCCCTTGCCACCCCACCTGCCCTGAGGTCTCCACAGGCCCGACCCGGAGGGCCTCCACCAGCTGTGCCTGATGGCGAGGGCACGGGCAACTGTGGCAGCCAGTAAAGACAGACAAGTGATACAGACAAGTGTATATATATATATTTGGACTCTAACAAGCGCAACTCAACATTTGTGTATTGGATTACTGTCTGGATTGTGTGTAAATGAATTGTATATAGTTACAGGGTAAAAACAAAGTTTGTCAAATCCCCCATAATTTATTTCACTAATCCCCCAAAAAGGAAAAAACGAGCCAAAGAAAAACTTGAAATGAAATAATTGTTTTCATTTCAAGTTTTTCTTTGGTTCGTTTTTCTTTTTTGTAACAAATTTAAAAAAAATTCATAAATTGAATGAAAAGAGAAATAAAGAACAAATTAAATGGTTTGCATTAAAAATCACAATAATTTACATTCATTCTGGATAAAGTTTTTTTGGGGGGTTTCTTCTTTTTTTTCTTTTGGCAGTTTAGTGGGTTTTATTTATTTATTTATTTAATTTATTTCAATAGCTCTATTTTTCACAATTTACAATTCAGTGAGAAATCGGTCCTTCAAATCATGCTGGCCTGCCGCGGCACTTCTCCTGCATCCGAGTTGACCCAGTGTTTGAGGGGATACGCAGCCGCTTGCCCTCCTTGTTGGCTGCGTTGGGGCCCTGGACAGTCGCACAGTCTTCCATCTGGCGGCCCTGTCTCCACGCTCCGGGGATGAGCTGGTGGTCGTCATCCTCTCGGTCCACGAGCTGGTTCTGCATGGTCGGGTATCTCGTCCTCATGAGGTTGTGGAGCAGGACACAGGTCGTGGTGATGAGGCTTACAGTCGCAGGGTCGTGCTGCATGGTGGTCAGCGTAACCTGGAATCTGTTCGCAAGGATCTCAAACGCATTCTCCGACAACTCTGCGACCCCTCGACAGCCGGTAGTTTAAGATGCGTTCCTCCCAGGTGAGATTCCTGTGGCCAAACGGTTTCTGCATGTACTTGCGTACGCCGACCGCATTATCACCTGAAAAGACAGAAATCCAACAAAATGGTCACATGACAGTTCTGCAAAAAAAAACATTCATTGGAAATTTGCAAAATTTCAAAAAGAAAAAAGTGTTTGTAGCAGTACATACCAGGGCTGGATGCAGCCTGCTTTGACTGGAGGTGCAGTGAAAATTTCTGGGGGGTGTAATGGTACCCAGTGGTGATCAAGTTTCTAGTGGTGGGTATACTGAGGCCTGAAAACTCCCCAAACCCATCCCTCCACACACTCATACACTCAAGCAAAAAAACTATGCCATTTCTTATTCAAAATGTTTAGTATTTGTTCATGCGTTTACATTTCTATTTAGCAGATGCTATTTTCCAAAGCGACTTACAAAATGATGAAAGCATTGCAAGCTATGAAGAACCTCAAGTAAACAAAAGAGTAGGTACACACCACCAGAGGAGGAGAGTGCTAGGTGTAAGTGCTAGTGAAGTCAAAGTGGAAGGAGAGAATTACAGAAAAAAACTAATTATTGATAGATTTTCTATGTTGCACCTTTCACTTTTAATGCAAAACCCTGTTGTGTCAGCATGGTCATATTTGTTTTTAATCTGAAGCAACACCAAATTTGCCAGGGTTTCAATAATCTTATTTTGCAAATTATGAGAGGTATACTTTGCATTTTGAGGTATACTGCCTGCGATCTCTCTAAGCTTAGCATCCTTTGTGAGTGTGTACTCAAACAGCTCCAGGAAAAGCCCAGCAGAGAAATCATCATTCATAGACAGAGGGCTCTCAGAGGTGCCACGGAGGGGCAACTCATAAACAGCAAGAAACCTTACGGTCTCCACTATGCTTTTAATGTAGTATCTATTCCTCTCAGTCGGGTTTGGGCCTAACAGGTGAGCAATAGTTCCTCCAGTTGCCGTCTCTTTCTCATTTCTGCCCATGAGTATGAGACTTGTACATGGCAAAGGCTAGAGCAGCGCTTCTCAAACCCAGTCCTGGGGGACCTGTGTATGCAGGTTTTCATTCCAACCACTGTACCACCAAGTGTCGTCTTAGCCTTTAAAATCCAAATAAGACCTGTCAGTTATCCTGTGAGAAGGTAGGACTACCACCGCAATAAGAAGCGATCTCACTGAATAACAATCTGGCCAAAATCGCTTCTGTTAGCGATAGCAGCTCTTTGACAAGCTGAAGTCGGTAGCACTGGTGCTGCACAATTAAGTTATAGAGCAGCCATATTTTAAGGCTATGATTGATGAAGGGGCGGAGCTAGGCTCTCACCCCAGAGGGGGCGGAGTATTATCAAGGGGTCCCTCAGTGTCATTGCAGTCAACAGTAAAATAACGGATGGGCCTGTGTCTTATTCTATCCAACTCAAATCCTCACTTAATGTGCCAAGCAAATTCATGTTTAAGAAAAGCTTGTTCTGAGGGAAGGGGGAGAAAAAAAGTTGCCAGTGTTTTGGCAGCAAAAGCATTTAGGGTATGGTTGCCAGACGTCTGCTAAGCCAGAAAGGTAATTTTACTTTGCTCCAAGCCTTTGGTGAGGACTAAAATAGTCATTTTAATTTATTCCAAGCCTTCCACAAGGTAAAAGTGAGAATTAATACTGGAGTTTCATTAATCTGATATATCAGCAAAGCTAGACCCTCCCATTTTTTTTTTTTTTTTTTTTTTTTGCCACTAGCCAGTTGGGCTTGTGACAGAAAAAAGTCACTAGCCCTCAGAAGATTTTACAAGCCCAAATGAAAAAGACTGGAATATTATGTGAAATTTATTTGCACAGGTAAAAACTTAATTAAAACACTTAATATAAATCAAAAAGAAATTTAAATGAATAAAATACACTAACAGTTTACATGAAACTGATTATTTCACATCTTGAGTCCGTACACTGCCTGGCCAAAAAAAGACAACTCTTGGATTTAACTAAACAAAAAGGTAAGAGCCTTCCATTGGATAATTACTGCAGTGATTAATATGGTTCAGCTGGTAACAAGTTATTTAACCCTAACTGATGCAGTTAGTAGCTTCTCACTTTTAAGCAACGATGTAAGATCATATCCTGTGGTCGTGGAAAAGGTGTTTTTAAACTGTGTTTCAGAACAGTCAAATTATTGGCCTGCATCAGGCAAAGAAAACAACTGAGGAGATCGCTGAAACTACTGAAATTTGGTTAAGAACTGCAGTTAAGAGTTATACATTTAAATTTGGTAAATATTTCGAACCTTACTTCACTGCCAAGACAACGGACACTAGCATATTCAATGAGTGTAATCATATACATGAGCAAAAATGAGAAACGTTACGTTACTGTAAAGAGTGGAATAACAACGATGATCTTTAGAAAATATGGATTTTAATTTCTAGTGCTGCTGTACGCGGTAATAGCATTTAACGGCAGTCGCCCTGTTTCTGATGACATATTGGGTTGCAAGGGCATGTGCTGCTTATGCATTTGCAATATTAAATATTAATATTAAATTCTAAACCCCTTTCTCACTAATAACCCCCCCCCAAAAAAAAAATATATATATATATATATATATTGGCACCCCCTTTTAATATTGTTCTGGCAAGTAAAAAGCCGACAAAAGTGGAGGTACGATACGGAAGTCTTTCCATTAGTTTTATGAACATGGCCTAAATATACCAGAAGACACAAACAGATCAATGTAATCATAATTTGCACACAACGCGCTATCCATCCTCATTTCTTACCCGCTCTTTCTCCTCTATAGCGATAATTGGGTTAGTTAAAAGGTCCGAAAGCTTGCATTTTTGTGCTACTGCCTCACTAGTGCATTATCTGACATATTGGCAGGGCATGAGTGACTTGAAAAAGCACATGACAAGACCGATGAAAATTTCAATATTTAACGATATTTAAATATATTTAAAACAATTCCACCATGTCCCGTAAATTGCTCATCTAAACACCGCCTGCATAAACCCCATTGAATGATCAATTTACTGCACACAGACTGTCTTATCTCTGTCATAGATCCTACATGTGAAAATCGACTCCGGAATAAAAGAAAAGTCACTTGTAAGCCTACTCAGCAATTTGAATGGCATTTGGCAAGCTTTGCGTTGAGCAAAATCCTCGACTTGTCTTAGAATTTATACAATAGTCATGGATGTGATCATTATTTAGGTCAAACGTTAGTTTAGCTTGATCTCGCTTGAGTTATTAACTGCTGGCTGCATTGTTGCTTAAGGAAGGGTCGTCCGTGGTTCGGCAACTGCTTGAAGCCAAATAAACTTAGTTTTGGTAGCTTTGTTACCCTCTCATCCTGTTCTTTCTTTTCTTTTTTGATGACCGCTTTTATGTTTGAATGGAATGACTCCTCCTGAGTTTGCAAAATTAGACTAATAATGTTCAGATTTTGCTCTTGAACTATCAAAGGTCAGACGCTAACCTGATCACATGATCAAATCTAATGCAGAGTTGACATTGGACAACACATTACCCAGCAATCATCTTGACACATTTTCATATCAATATAAAAGAAAAATAACGAATAAAATAAGAAAATTGTAGATTTTATTAATAGTCTTTAAAACGTGTGTAGATTAAGCCCGTAAATTTGTGATAAAATGCAATGAATGAATGTTAGAAAAAACCCATGATAGAGATAAGTTTGGAGTCATGAGGGTTTATATAATGAATTTCACATGTTATGTTGGCGGTATTATTACAAGGACCTCAGGTCATAACAGCTCATTTTCCGGTGATTTTGTACAAGGCTTTACATTAACCTCCAATTAAACCATAATATGAAAATACATGCAGGCAGTATGGAGGCCCCATTGGCCGTGCGCCCTGCAGCAGTCGCTCCGATTGTGACCTGTCATCAACCTCAATGTCAGCGACAGCACAATTTTACACATCTGAAGAATAAGCGCCTCAACAATTGAAGACCACAATGGAAAAATGATCAGTCACATTTTCATGTTGTGGAGAAATGATGAATTAAAAATTCAAAACAATCTTAGAAACAAAGCTCTGAAAAAATATGCAAAAATATAAAATATAATAATAATATACAATATTAACTTATATTATTATAAATATTATAATCATATATAATGCATAATATATACAAAATTGCTAAATTTGCACTGATCATTTTTCCTTTGTGGTCTTCAATTATTTTAATTACTTCTCTGCAAGAAAAGTTCCAATTTAAGGGCAAATGAAATTCTACTCTGTTCATTTCCCAGAATTGATCTTACAAAACCAAGCCAGAAGAATAATATTGTGAATTACTGGTGCAAATGTTCAATGTCAGCACTATGCAGAAAACTGCTCATATTCTGAGGCGATCATTCCAAGTGTCTAATGGAATGTGAAGTGTGCACGGTTGTCCTGGCAACAAAGATGCCAGCTGGGATAGATTGAAAAATTCTTTCTGCTCTCCAGAATTCCTTTTGCAGATTAACCTGGTTACCAGTGCTTGTGAATAAAAACATCAACAATTAAAAACATCAAGTAAACCTGTGCCTAGAAGCATATATAATTAATTACCCAAAACACAGAATTAACTGATCATTTACTTCCTTAATGCTTGCAAATAAACAATGATAATAATTTTAATATTGTTGCTGTAGCAACCATAAAAATACACATCACATCAGCAAGATAAATAGCTCACTAATAGCAAGTAAATATTTGTATTTAAAAGTTGTTATGGATACTATAACAACAGCATTTTTCGATTCTGTTATACCATTGCTAGTTGTGAATGTGATTTCAGATATTGAATTATTAGTGACATTGCTGTTTTGATTGACTTGAACTGATTATTAATTTGCTTATTGTAAAGAATTTTTGTGGAGAAAATACACATTTATGTGGCCTAAAGATGCCATCCAACGTCTTTTTACGCTGGTGGCTGTTTTTTCTACTTTCTTCCCTTTTCTATCTGCTAACTCTGGGGAGAATTTCCAACTTTGGTGAGTTGATTGAATTAATTCAGATTTCAATTTGAAAGCTGATATCCTCGTTATTTGTCTAATTTGCCTGAACCTTTGGTTTCTGTCCTGCGAGTTTTCTGGTTGGAGGCTGTTTAAAGAAAGGTCTTACGTGGGCTAATCCAGTATTAACCTTAAACACAGAAAAAGTAAAGCTGAATTAAATCTGTATGATGCTACTTAATATAAACTGATGGCAATAAATTGGACAAATAATCAAAGAAAATTGTTTTCCTTGTTTTAGGAAATTTCTTTGTTCTAATAAATTTGAGTATGAGTCCAGCTATAAATTCTTGTGCAACTTTACTCTCTAATAATAGTCAATTTAAATAGCAGACCATCCATAAATCATACTTATTGGTACAAGATATTTGCCTCCCCAGAAACAACCACAGCGGTTGAGTTGATTTTATTTATTTACTTTTAAAATGGTTGAAAAAACACATTTACAACATTTCCTCCCAGGCATGATCTGAAAAGAAAAGAAACTATGACATACTCTGAATTGTGATTTAAGTTATATTTTATCTGTAATCAAATGTACTTATTTCCTTTTTTCCAGGGCTTAATTCCCATGATTCCTTCTGTTCTCAATGAAGACTTTCCTTTGGTGTTTGACTCGGTACCTGATGTGGTTTTTTTTCAAGGCTTTATTTTTAATTACATCATGTGTTTATCCTGTATGATGGAGTCATGCAAATAGGAACAGTTAGTGTTAATATGCACCCAGATACCATGACAATGAAGCTTTGTGATGAAGGCTATCACTGTGTATTTTATTTGCCTTAGGGATAGCTTTAGTTGATTTCCTTTCATTGAAACTTGAAAATGCTGGAGTAAAAACTGACTCCCTGGGCTGTTTCTATAAATCTTATTCAGCTCAGCACCCACCTCCCAGACGGCTGGACACCGTGCCCTGTTCTGGAGGATGTCGCCACACTTGTGCTCTGCATTGCATGGGTATCAATAATGTGGAGGACAGGACAACGTGTATGCTGCTCTTTTGCTATATGTTTACAGTCGGAAAACTGATTCAAAGTCTTTTTCCATGTTCTTATCTATGACTACTATATCATAACTTGTTTAGACAGTCTTCATCAGTGTCTTTCCTTGTTTTGAAGTCAGTAAGTGTACTGACACCCTCTCTCTTTGTTGTGCTCAGGTGATGATCAGGATATGCCGATGTAAGTTTTACAATGTGCACAATGTACTAGATTTAGTACCTCACAAGATTATTCCAAGTTGCCTGCACTAAACTGTTCATTTTGATTTTGCCTGGGATTTGATCATGTTCAGGGACTGAAAACAAAGTGAGGCGACTGTCTGCGGAAAGACTTACTGCCCTGACTCGAGTTCTGGATCAGCATAAAACAGTGGGTCTCAGGATCTCCGTTTGCTGGAAAACATTTAGCGAGCAAAGATTTTCATTACGATTTTAAATAACACCTTTTCTGCATTCAGAAAATATCTTAGCTGTGATTTTTTTTTAAGTTCATGACTAAAATTAGGGTGTTTACTTGTTAGATTTTTTTTTGTGAAAGTATAAAAATATGATCGTATTTTAAAACACCAAATATTTGGTGACTGATTCTGATCGCGCTATTTCCTGTTCAAAAAGTCGTCATGCAAGGTCCATGAGTCGAGAGCTGAGGCTTCAGCGAAGAAGACGACCGGACATGAAGTCCTGCTGCAGCAGGGGGCGAAAAGCCTGGAACCTGAGGCAGAATTCATCAGCACCACCCTGAAGATGGTTTCCAGACAGTTCCTCAGGAGGGAGAGCTTTCTTCAGCAGTATGATCCCAGCTTTTGAATCTGTTGAAAGCTTTTGAAACTCTTTAAGCTCAGGATAATAGCAGGAATAAGGGGAAATGATTTTATAAGCACTGCAATTGATCAGTCTCTGAAAAATTTATCTGACAAAATGTCTTCACATTGGACTAATCAAACTCTATGAGACAATCTTTTTCTTTTTTTCTCAAATAGTTTAATTCAGTCCAAAACTGTGTTGAAGGATGTGTACAGCAGTGGAGAAAAAATTGGCACATTTAATGCATTAAAATTTGAGAATAATGTCGGTCCGTGCTGTGGTCCTCGTCTCATACAGGAAACTTACTGAGGAGACAGCGAAGATGGACCTGGAGCGTAAAGACCTTCACAAGGAGATGACCGCTCTCAAGAGTCAGCTAGAGAGGAGCGCGATTCTCTCTCAAGAAAAGGAGACGGCCTTACTGCAGTAAATATCACGCTAATGTCTCATGTCAACAGTGGACTTTGAGGTGACGCACATTATTATCAGGTCCCGGTCAAGGGTGGTGAAACAATTTAAGTTCTAGATGCTGATTTTCAGCTTGCACATTGTCCTTACTAACACCTGAAATAAGATTGTCTAACATCACCATACAACATTATTTATACTGTACTTTCATTATTTTTTTCTTCTAAATTTAATGGGTCGAATCTGAATTATGAACATGTAGATTGACAGTAAATAATACCAGTGAAAGAGTTGTGTGCTGAAGGTCTTTCAGTGCCCCATTGCATTTACTCTGGTCTCTGTCTTTAAGGAGACTTTCTCAGGAGGAAGTTCTACGACACGAATTGGAGGCGAAGTTGGAGGAACTGAACACAGAAAAGGAAGAAACGCAGAGGGCACACAAGGCTGAGGTGACCGAGTTTAGCAAAAGCTACCGTTGCTCTTCTCCCATGTCAAAAACACCTTCCAGTTCCTCTGGACTCTTAAAATCTTTCCTGCATTTTGAAAACTCCTGCAGTTGTCATATTCAATTTGTCCACCTTAGATCCAGGAGTTCCTGAACCGTCTGAAAGAGACAGAAAAAATGCTCTGTGCCGTCAAAATGGAGAATGACGAGCTGAAGGTATGTAGTTGGTTCGGGTTTTAGGCCCACTGATCGACAGATGGTAGATGCTTTAAAAAACACTGTAATGCATGTCCTGACTGATAAGGTCAAGAAACATACAGAATGCAGGGACTCATGGGTAAACTATTTCATATTCAAGAACACCTGCAAGAGCTTCCAGTCTGAGGCGACAAGTATGGCCGAGGAGATTCTCGGGATAAAGGGCAAAATGGAGCAGGAGCGGAACGACCATCACGTCGAGATTGAGACCCTCCAGGACAACTTGAAGGAGATGACCGCCCTCAAGAGTCAGCTAGAGAGGAACACGATTCTCTCTCAAGAAAAGGAGACGGCCTTACTGCAGTAAATATCACGTTAATGTCTCATGTCAACAGTGGACTTTGAGGTGACGCACATTATCATCAGGTCCCGGTCAAGGGTGGTGAAGCAATTTAAGTTCTAGATGCTGATTTTCAGCTTGCAGATTGTCCTTACTAACACCTGAAATAAGATTGTCTAACATCACCATACAACATTATTTATACTGTACTTTCATTATTTTTTTCTTCTAAATTTAATGGGTCGAATCTGAATTATGAACATGTACATTGACAGTAAATAATACCAGTTGAAGAGTTGTGTGCTGAAGGTCTTTCAATGCCCCATTGCATTTACTCTGGTCTCTGTCTTTAAGGAGACTTTCTCAGGAGGAAGTTCTACGACACGAATTGGAGGCGAAGTTGAGGAACTGAACGCAGAAAAGGAAGAAACGCAGAGGGCACACAAGGCTGAGGTGACCGAGTTTAGCAAAAGCTACCGTTGCTCTTCTCCCATGTCAAAAACACCTTCCAGTTCCTCTGGACTCTTAAAATCTTTCCTGCATTTTGAAAACTCCTGCAGTTGTCATATTCAATTTGTCCACCTTAGATCCAGGAGTTCCTGAACCATCTGAAAGAGACAGAAAAATGCTCTGTGCCGTCAAAATGGAGAATGACGAGCTGAAGGTATGTAGTTGGTTCGGGTTTTAGGCCCACTGATCGACAGATGGTAGATGCTTTAAAAAACACTGTAATGCATGTCCTGACTGATAAGGTCAAGAAACATACAGAATGCAGGGACTCATGGGTAAACTATTTCATATTCAAGAACACCTGCAAGAGCTTCCAGTCTGAGGCGACAAGTATGGCCGAGGAGATTCTCGGGATAAAGGGCAAAATGGAGCAGGAGCGGAACGACCATCACGTCGAGATTGAGACCCTCCAGGACAACACGAAGAAGATGACCGCCATGATGCAGGAGATGGAGACCAACTTGCTGCGGTATTTATCCAGAAAAAGTCTTATTTTCACGCAAATACAATTTAAAACTTTTGTTTTGCTGTTTTGACAATTTTAGCTGCAGTAATAGAGGGCAGTCAAATCTCAGATTTTCACAGATCTGTATCAGAGCACATGTACTGAACTGTAACCTGTAGTTAGTACGCTGCTTATAAATGTCACACACGCATTGTAGGAAAAGTTAAAATACAAGAATTTGGTTGTAGCGTGTGAATTCCATCATGTCTCATCAAAGATGAATGCTGTTCATGCTTGAATGCTGTTCAGAGTAACTGTGATTTAGGATTAAAATCATGAGTTTTACAGAGGAAAGTAAGAGCAAATCCCTCTGACTCTAATTTGTAGTAAACTTGCCGAAGAAGAGGCTAAAATTGCTCGGGCGAATGAGAAATCTGCGGAATTTAAGGAGGACTTATTGAGAGTGACAAAAGAGAGACAGCAGTTCCTGAAGGATGAGGTGAGCAAATGAATTTACTGTCTTTACTCTACTTTAGGAGCCACAAAAATTATTATTTTTTCATCTCGCGCTTAAACGGGAATCTACACAAAAACTACCGTATTTACTGTAATTTAGGCGCCCCTCCAATTTAAGCGTCAATCAAGGTGATAGTTTTTGTTTAGATTCCCATTTAATTGCCAGATGAAAAATATTTTTTGTGGCTCCTAAATTAGAGTAAAGAAGGTAATTGTTGTGTAATTGTCCAGTAATATTGTAATATTTATTCCATGTACTCCAGAGTAAGGGCGAGTTAGTTTTTTAATGTTTGTAATTGACATTTTGATGTAACTGAAAAGAAAAAAAGCTTGTTTAATATGCAGTCTTCATGGACAGTGTAAACATCTGTAATATTTTCTCATAGTCGACTCGTACTGTACATGTAATCTCCTCAGTGTTTATGTTCAGGCTGTCAATTGTATGAGTTGTGTGTGTGTTCATTGATGCCCATCCATCCAGCGAGTTCACTGTTTAAACTCTCTCTGTTTTGTAGATTAAACACCATCAGAGACGAGCGCAGGATAATTTGGTGAGATTCACATTAAAAATCATATTATCTAACCAAGTTTGCTATGTCATGGAAAATTGTTCATTGTTCCACTTTCCTTTCTTTGGCTGCAGAGGGCTTACCGTGACGCTGAACAGCAGCTGACCTGGGAACAGCGGAAGTCAGCAGACCTGCAGAGGAGGTGGGTTTAGTAGCTACAGAATTCTGCTGAGAAAAAAATGGTGAAAAATGCAGCCACAAATACTGGGGGATGAAAAATAAATTACTCTAAATAAGAACCAGTTTGATTAAAAGGGTGAATTCTGTTGACAGATTGTTTATATTCCTGCTTAATTATTGGCAGTTTTTTTTTTTTTTTTGAGTAATGAAGGCGTAGTGATTCTATCAGCTTTGTAATTCTTTATGGAGATTTCATATTCAGATTTTTGGGCCATTTTGGAAAACTTTTTTTTTAAATGCTGGACCTCAGAAACAAAAACAAGACCAAACCATCCTCTAAGTGGGAGATTAAGGGGAAATTTCTAAGTAGGAGATTAAGGGATCAGATTTTCTTTGGTGCCAGCCCTACAAACGTTATAGTCCAGGAGATACATTTTGTTGCACGTCTATTCCTCTTCCATGATGTTATGAGTAAACATGTCCAACTTACGTGATGACTTTACATAGCAAGAATGAGTTTAAAGAAAGATAAAAGATCTGCTGTTTGAGGTAATAAATAATTATTTAATGTCAGCATTGCAATAATCTTTTGGAATTAGTGTGATTCATGACAGAATAACTTTATCCCTGGCTGAACGCCAGAGTTTGTTTTTCTGAATGTGTTTATCGGTTTTCAGGCTGGATGAACTGAACGAGAAATTGGCCAGGTGTAATAGGACACCCTCCCATGGGAAAGGTGAGTCCTGGGCATTGCTAATTAGTCCATATTTTTAAATGCAGGGCAGTGTGTGGTGACACACCATGTACAACTACGTACTGCGATGCTAACAGTGCAACAGAACATTCACATCAGGTCGCTCATAGGCTGGATAACCCAGGAGTTACTGCAAGCAATTAAATAATAATCAGGCTGGTGCAGGATGACCGTTGGTCTTTCCCTGTTATTAAGTATAGTCCATCCAAGTGTCATTTCAATTTTGATTACCCAATACCATAGTGCCTTCTTCAAGGTAAATTTTTTCATCTACTACTTCCAGATGGCTCCACTCAGAGTGGTTATCCGGGCACTGAGAGATCGGTGAGTTTATCATGGATTTATTTTAACTCAGTATCTGTGCATATCACTGCGATGAATGAAAATTATTCATCATAACTGCTGGTGTATTATATTTGTTGGTGCTGTCAATGTTTGATCCAGAATTTTATTTGATATGTTTGTACGCACCTGGATTTGTAAGTTATTGAGCATTTTTGAGGCTAAATAACAGTTTTAACTGTTAAAAATGTTTCATTTCAAATCCTTAGTTGATTCACTCGTTGAAACACTAACATGAATCCTCCTCCTTCTGCTCTCATTGAAAGGCTGTGAACCATCACCGGAGACGGCAACATGAGAGCCAACCTCCCTTCAGGGGCCACAGGGGACATCAGAGATATTCATATTGATTATAAACACCCATGATTTTTGTAAAAAGCACTTAAAGACATTTTCATTCCCAGAAAGGCACAAGGAACACAACAGTGTATAATCACCCCCTCTACAACTTTTGGGTCAATTATTTAAACTTTTGCTGTCATTATAACTCAAGCTAGTTCAATGTAAATATTTTAATTTAGTTGTCAGTTAACTGTATGTGCGGTGCGAAAAAATTTTATGTTCCATGTTCGGTAAAATTGTTGTCAGAATGTAAATATTGTAAATAGAAGCAGTTATGATATCCTAATGTAAAACTGTCAATTGAAACTTGATTTTCGACAAATAATTAACAATAATCAGCTTATCTGTCTGTGAACTGGTCTCCGTGTATTTTGTCCATGTTGCATTTACATGCTTGGTAGCTACAGGGAACGACCCTCATTCATTAATCGTGTGGCTCGATAAATATGGATATTGCTAGAGAACACAGCTGTTTTTGGAACAAAGGGACATGCTTGTTCTCAGTGTGCTATTGTAATTTACATACTACTTAAATTGTGAACTCCAAGACCTCGGTTTTGATCTCTCCCTCAAACTAATAACTTAGAAGGGTACATTTGCCTGCTCATTGTGTGACTCCGCATGAATAATTATCTGTGTTGGCCCAGACAATTAGCTTTGGCTTGTACAGTACATCCTACAATAATTACAATCATGGGTATTTGTGATGGTACAAGGTGAATAAGCAAGTGCCTCAGGGGTGCATAATCCTAACCGAAGTGTAAGTCAATTTAAAACCCCGATCTGTATTTGCACTCTTTCCAGGCTGTAGTGGGCATTTTTCCTATCAAATCATCAGTTCCCGAGCAATCGCATTGCCATCTCTCAAAGCGCTGACAAAGTTATGTACAAATCTATTCCTTATCAGCCATTACTACCATAAAATTTTCACTTTATTAACAGCAGTGCACGACCCCATTTACGAAAAAGTTGGGACCCCGCATAAAATGTAAATTTAAACAGAATGCAATGATTTTCGAATCATTTTAACTCTATATTTAGTTGGAAATTGTACAAAAACAACATATGAGATGCTTAAACTGAGAAATGTTATTTATTTTTGAAAACTATACGCTCATTTTGAATGTGATGCAACACACTTCAAAGAAGTTGGCGCAGGGGCATGTTTACCTCTGTGTTGCATCACCTTTTTTTGAGAACACTTCAGTTGCACAACACTTTGCAGCCTCCTTTGTCATATTTTTGCTCCATAATGTGCCCCATATCGATGGCCTCATGCAAGAAGGGCGTAAGTGACATTTTACAAATTTTACAGGAGAGCCAAAAAACTGCTGCAGCACCACCTGTTAAAAAATTAGCCTGCAGATACTACTTTTTAAAAATGCATTTTAAACCCTTTAGGATGGGAATTGAGACTTCAGACTTGGTCAGGAGGTTGGCTAGTCTCGGTTATTCCAAAACAACCAAAAAAGTTCATTTTTGACCGAAGTGTCACTTACGCCCTTCATTCATGAGGCCATTGAATTATTTTCAGTGGGTGACAGGTCTGGACTGCAGGGAGGCCCATGTAGCTCCCAGACTTTTCCCATGGAGCCATGTTGTTGTAATACCTATGGAATGTGGTTTGGCATCGTCTTGCTGAAAAAAAGCCAGGCCTTCCCTGAAAAAAAAAAAAAAAAGACATCTGGATGGCAGTGTATGTTTCTCCAAAACTGGTATATATCACTCAGCATTAATGGTATCTTAACAGATGTGCAAGTTACCCATGCTATGGGCACAAATGCACCCCACACTTTCATGGATGCTGGCCTTTGAACCGTGCACTGATAACAGGCTGGACGGTCCCTCTCCTCTTTAGCTCAGAGGACACCACACCCAAAATTTCCAAAAAGAATATCACATTTTGATTAGTCAGACCACAGGACAGTTTTCCACTTTCCCTCAATCTATTTTAAATGAGCTTGGGCCCAGAGAAGGCAGCATTAATCCTGGTTCTTTAAAAACTGATCAACTGTGTTTACTGACAGTGGTTTACAGGAATGTTCCGGAGCCTGTGCAGTGATTTCCGCGACAGAATCTTTTCTGTTTTGCAATGCCATTCAACACGGCCCTGTCTCTTCCGAGCCTCCAGATTTGATCACATCCATTCAACCGGGAGTACATTTCACGCCCTGTCTCTTCCGTTATTCCAATTTCAGTGCCAGATTTGCTGAATCCTTTTTTGCTACTAGTATTCGAGGACTCCCGACTTCTAATTTTTCCCCAAATTCTTTGCAATTTCACGTAGAGAAATGTATTCTTAAATTGTAGCACTATTAATCCCTGCAATCTTTCAACTCTTTTTTTTTACTCAGGGAGACTGGTCTTGAGCCAATCATTAAACCCATGCTTTGCCTCCCCTGAATGACTAATTATTGTCATGGTTTTGCCCTCCATGCGCGACAGGAGACAAAAATTGGTTGAATAATTGCTTACTATGGCACTGGGAATATGGACCCAAAATACGGGAGAGTTGGCTTAGAAAGGGACCCAAATTCTTTGCAATTTCAGGCTGAGTAAAAAATATAAAAATTATTTAATTAAAGAAGCCCTAAAATAATTATTGTCATTTGCCCGAGGGGAACAGCAGCACTGGGACCAACAAAAAGCAGGGGACCCAAATGCACAGGCTGAGTAAAAAAATATAAAAATATTTAATTAAAGAAGTAAAATAACACATGAGGGGAACAGCAGCACAAAAAACAACAGGGCATCACAACCAGAATGTCTCTGCACTGCCAAATTGGTGTGCAGCTCTCAACAACAGGTCACCTCCACTCAATGAAACAGGTGTGTCTCAGAAGGTGGAGGAGAAGACAGGAGAGGAGGGGGAGGGACTGCAGGGCAGAACCATCACAATTATACCCAATCATGCTACAGTCCTGTTGCCAGTCAACCAAATTAGTTGTGAGATGTTCCACCAGATGTATTATTTTTTCACATAGTGGTGTCACACAGCTTCACAGTCTATTGTTGCCCCAGACCCAACTTTTCAGAAAGGTTTTGCTGGCATCAAATTCAAAATGAGCAGATATTTTTCAAAAAAAAAAAAAATCTCAGTTTCAACATTTGTTATGTTGTCTTTCGACCATTTTCAATTTGCAAATCATTGCATCTGTTTGTATTTACATTTTACTCAGCATCCAAACTTTTTTGGTAATGAGGTTGTACAAGTGAATGGTGTAGCAACAGACAGAAAGATATTTTTACTCCTGCATATGAGATGGGAGGTGTTTCTCTGCTTAAACACAGCGAATATTCAGTATATGTATTTATCATGAGGTCCATAAATACACATTTGCATATTGGAAATTAGTTACTTTAGCTGACTGCCACACCACACTGGAGTTGAAATCAGAATGGAATTATTCTGATATTCAAATTTATAAACTAATCACCTATATTTCCATTTGACTCGGGGAACAGAGTACAACTATCACCACCTCTCAATGGGACCAAAGGTAATTGGACACTTGGCTGCTCAGCGCTTCCATGGTCAGATGTGAGTTATGGCCTCATTTTTTTCATTTACAGTTGAGCAGATAAAAGGTCTGGAGTTCATTTCAAGTGTGGCGTTGGAATTTGGAATCTGTTGCTGTTAACCCTCAATATGCAGACTGAAGGGTTGTCATAGGAACTGCTGCAAGGAAGCCATCATTTGGGTTGAACACCAAATAAATCCATCAGAGAGACAGCAAACCCATAGATTGTATATAAAGATAGACGACGCACCTCCATTTCCTCACGCTGCACAACAATGGAGCCAAAATATCCTTCATACGGATGCTGCCATCTTGCACATTTGGAGGCAGAGTGAGTCCCGTGCAGCAGTGATCGAGGGGATGAGTCACGGCATTGAGGTCCCTCTCATACGCTCGTCCTGCTCAGTCGCAAGCATATCCTTTGAACTTCTGAGACAGGCTGCTTCAGTGTAAGCAGTCAACGCATCTGACTGTAAACAGATCCGAGACCGGGCATATGCTCAAAGAAAGCTAATGTCAGCTAACGTTACTGTTAGCCTAATATACTCTATATTGTCATGTTAGGTAACGTAACCAAATGTTAGGCCTCTTGAATGCACCATTCTGCTATGACTGAAAGCTTGTAAAGGGATAGCTTGATCATATTTTTAGTGTTATATGAGGCAGAAATACGTTAGCTGCTTTCCTCGTCCTTAGCAGGTTATCGCTTTGCGCTCAGGCCAACGTCCGGTGAGTATCTCCTGCTAGCCACTACAAACTCGTGCCTCCTGCGATCTACTAGCAAGGAGGTTCATACATTGACTATGGTTAAGCACCTCAAGCAAAAAATCTTATTAACAAACAAAAAACACAAACAAACAAATAAAATCAAATGACAGTTGCAATGGCGAAAGTAAAACAACAATTTCAGCATGCCCATAGAGGAAGGGGATACCAATCTAGCTGTTCCATATTTTAGCTTATATCCACTGAACATCTGAAAAGTTGAAAGGTTAAGATTAGTAGCATCCCATTAGATTAATTGTCTGATTAAAGCTTCAACACAAATGACTTCACTGGCAAAATTCAAAAATTGTGCTATAAAAATGCATTTTCTGCAGAGCCAGGGTTGGCTGTGCGTGATTAGATGGGCCTCAGCTTCCAGTTCAGGCAGGCCGTTGGAGACATGCCCCTCGTTCTTGGACACACGTTCATGCTTATCTGCCACTGCTTTGGCCGTCTCTTAGGCAGGCCATTAAAGCTACTCTCTTCCTCCCCCCCGCCGTGAAAAATATTTCTGCCTGCGGCTGAGCACCGTCACTCTTACTGAAGCTAGTAACACTGCCTGCTGCAGCATTACTGTTAACATAACACCTGAACCCCAGTCTTTGGGCTCTGAATATTCCCCAGAGGGGAGCACTATCCTGACACTACGAGCTCTCTTCTTAAAGCGATATTTTCACAAGAATTAATATGTGGCTTAAAGTATAGCAATCAATGTGTCCAATAAATATTCCAATTGACTCAAGAAGATTTATTACCTCCGCCAACAAAATTTTATTTGATCATTACTTTGCCTGTTGGTTGGTTTGGGTTTGTTTGTAGAGGTTCCAAATTTTGGATTTTCCTCATTCACTTGTTCAATTGAAAATTCGATTTTGGGAGATCAACAAATGAATATAAAAAAAACACATTAAAAACATATTACAGGACTGCATAAACACATTTTCAAACATAACACTATGATGTTTAGTGGTCTCTGAGCGCAAATAAGATGGTGGTCTGGGAGAGGTTCGAATTTTCTTTTCACTTTCCACAAACAATATAAAATGCTTAGTTTTTTTTCAAACCGTATTCTTTATTTCCTAAGCGTTTACTATTTTAAATCAAAAGTAGATCCGGTCTGTCATTCAAGAAGTATTTTGAGATCGTTGCGCAGTAGCTGTTCTCCTCGTGGTTCGTTCGTTGAAGTCTGCATGCTCTATTGCCAACAACCAATGCTTGCATCGCTCCGGGTCTCCCACCGGCAAATGGTGAAAACTTACATCGGTGTATTGGAGTAATTATTACACCCGGCCACCACGCACATCATAAAAAAAGTGATGACAACTAACGCTATATACAATAAAAATCCTCATGCCCCTGTCCCAGATTTTTTGGAACATGTTGCAGGCATCAAATTCAAAATGAGTGAATATTTTCAAAAAAACTATTAAGTATATCAGTTTGAACATTGAATATCTCATCTTTGTTGTGTGCTCAATTGAATAAAGGTCGAAAGGATTTGCAAGTCAATGTATTCTGTTTTTATACACGTTTTACATAATGTCCCGACTTCATTGGAACTGGGGTTTGTAAAATGGATAACCGAGCTACTGTGAAGGGTGTTATTACAGGCGTCCCATGCACATTAAAAGCTGAATCTTATTTGGAGGTTGAGAGAGTCCGTGGAGCTCGGCACCTGAAACGTTATCGGGACGGGAAGGAACAAGATCGCCTGACAGTAATACTGCAGTTTTAAAAAAAGGACGGGGTATTTCTGGACTATGTGAGTTATGGGGTGAGAACCTTTGGGACGGCGCCATTTCAGTGTTACTGGTGCCAAGAATACGGTCATGTTGCTGCAGTGAGCAGTACAAAGACATTTAGATGTAGACGGTGTGGTAAATTTGGGTGTTCTGAGACTTAATGTATGCTTTTGAAAGAGCAAGCTGTATGTTTTCACTGTGGGGGAAATCATGAAGCTGGGGATAAGCTATGAGGTCAGAGGAAATGGGGAAGTGAGGTGGAATAAGCAGGTACACAGAGCAAGTTATCATATGCTGAGGCTATGAAGAAAGTGAAGGTAGAAAAGGGTAAAGTGAGCAAAGAACAGTGTACAACAAAGGGTTTCAAAAGAGCCAAGACCTGATAATGAATATATTAATATGGATAAAAGGAGGTTTTTGGCATTAATAGCAGTGATTATTAACTACTGAGCTAATGAAATAGAGAGGATTAGAATGGTGGTTCATGCAGCAAGGGAGTTTCCTGGTATTACTGACGTTACGGGAGAGGAAATTCAGGACATTTTAGAAAAATGGTTTGGTGGGAGCCAAATACTAAGTAACTAGTTGCGTTTAGTTATCGTAATCGAAAATAATGGGTAAGGGTTATATTTCAGGTTTTTTAAATACATATTGAACATAAGTATCGTAAAATTGTAGAACCAGCAACTGGCGGTAATGCACTTTGGGTTTGTAAACCGACTTTTAATCCTGAGGAAGAAAAAAAGAAGGTACTAAATAACATACTCAGTAGATGGCGGTAGTACAGCAAATAGTTTTTTACACTAATGAAACTCTAAAGAAGAAGAAGAAGGAAAACATGCTTCGAATCGTATGCAATGGTCGTGTGTAGCTTCTTTTTACAAGGCCGATGTCGATTTGGTGAGAAATGCTGGAACGAGCATCCACGGGGAGGCGGCGGAGGCGGAGGGCGGCGGGGGGAACAAAGGCTACAGCCGGCCGCCAGCGCAGTTCAGCAGTAATCGTGGAGGTGGCGATGAGTTTCTGTTTTGCTGCAGCTAGGGAATGGTGAATGGTAGACGTTGAGCTATCTAGATTAAGTTAGCAGACTTCTAATGTGTATTATAATAACGGTGTAACGACCGTTATTGGCGTTTGAGCTGCTCATCGTGTGCAGCTCGGCAGGGTTGCTCATGTACAGGTCCATTTAATCTGTTATTTTTAGAGGATTATTAAAACCGGAAATACAATAACAAAATGACATGGACATACCACTATGAAATGTGACGTAGGCCGCTTGGCTGTCTTACAAATTAGATGGGAGACGTGTGAGACCAACTGATCAAAAAAGTGCCATCTCCCTCCGCGCTTTTAAACTCTGATTGATGATTAATTTGTTAAACCGAATGTTACATCTGATACCGAAGCCCCGGAGCGCCTGTCGATCAACAAGAGCGCCTTCCTGGAGGATCACGTGATCAAAAGTAACGTGATCGGTTTGTCTGAGAATTGTAGGGATGGCAAATTTGAAACGTTTCAAAACATTCAGACCATTGTTTCGAAAAGTTTTGAAACATTTCAGAACTTGCTCGCTTAACATTGGCATCCACTGGCAGAAGCTGTCATTGCAGCCACAAATTATTTTTGATGTTGATGTGCTGAAGCCCCCCTTTTCACAAATCCAGAAATATTAGTTGTTTTGACACGCGCACAATCAATTATTTAGTTTTTGTATGACTATATGATGACTGTTCCATGGTCTTATTGTTATTTAATGTTCTCATTCATTCGATTGAGAATGATTGTTAAAGTCCGCCTATTACAGGACGTACTGTTTGTTTAATGATTGTTCCATGGTACTGTTTGTTTATTCTGTCATTTAATGTTCTCATTCATTCCTTCATTGAGAATGATTGTGTAAAGTCCGCCTATTACAGCGATATTCACTGTTTATAAACAATGACGTCATAGTTGTGCATGCGCAGTTTAGCGGTTGGAAAAAAAGCGTGATCAAAACACAAAGAAACATGGCAAGTAGCCTCTTTGGTTCTTCGCTTAGAATCCAGCGAACCTGTTGGTGCAACCTGTAACAGAACAACTGACTGGCATTGTTATTTTAGATCTTTTATTAAGTACATATAAAGACGGAGATCTAGTAAACTTAGTGTAAGATGAGCCTTTTTGCCAACCGCATGACAGAACTTGACGTCATCGTGAATATTATATAAATGAACTTGACAATTACAATTATTCTGATTCTTTCCAGTTGGTATTGCACCTCATTGTGATTGTACACATCAATAAAATGTAGTATAAAGATTTATATTCATAAACATTTTACTCAAAGTTTTTTATTTAGAAAAAATATTTGCTGCAAATTTTTGGATTCAACCGGCTTCTCCGCTTCAGTAACATCTAAAATCAATTTGCAAAGTTATTTAAAAAAGCAAACAATCAAGCTTTGGAATCTATCTATGAATCTATCTATCTATCTATCTATCTATCTATCTATCTAATATATTGAACAACTGTAGAAAAATCCTCACAAAATCTCTCAACACAACTCAACAAAACCCCTCAAACACCTTTATTTTCTTGCGGCTTTATAAAACCTCTAGCTGTGGTTTTATAGCGATCACGTAACATTTCGAAACATCTGTCGAACATAGACTGTATAAAAAGATGGATGAAGTAACCGTGAGGTCACCCATTGGTTTCAGCATGCCATTTAGGAAGCCTTGATTTTGGCAATTTGAACAGTGCCATTTTGTCATTTTGAAACCATATGTGATTCCTATTGGACGAGAGCGTGAATTGAAGATCCAGGGAGGAGCGAGGGGTGGATCTACGGGAGGATCTGACCATATCTGACGAGGACTAGAGGATAGCCACACCCCCTAAAGCATATCTGGCTTTATCCTTTGTTCTAGTCTATTTGGGACCATAATTCACAAAAATGAACATCATGATATATCGAAAGAGAATTGAAACTTGCGATAGATACCATAAAATAATGTGGAAAATCATTATTGAAATAATAAATCAGGTGGGAAAGTAGGGTCATTTTCTCATAGACTTCTTTAGCATAGAACTTCTTTCTGCAACCACCGACGTCGCCATCTGCTGGCCATGAAATAGAATGCAATTTAAAGAGATTTCCGCATTGACTTCACTTTTCAGACCTGGGTGCTACGTCCGTCTTTTTATACAGTCAATGCTCTCGAACTATGTGTCGGAACCAGAAGTGACAAAACGTTTTGAAACTGTCAGAACTTTGGTGTCGAAATTGCCATCTCGAGAGGAATTAATCTTTTCCCCCAACTCGTGAGTTGTCATTAGTTGGTTGATGCGAAATGTTGTGAGATTGGTATTGATAGTTTTGAATTTTGAGTTTTGAAGTTTCTGAAACTTGTGAAGTTTTCCTACATCCATTCATCCATATAGTCACTCAAACTTGAATGAATTTTTTTATTTTCGCAAATGTTTCAGCGCTACCTCGGGTGGCATGTTTGATCTACTTAGCTGCTGTAAATTATTTTTACCAGCCAGCAGGGGTCACTAGTGTTCCTTGTTTTCACCAAGATTTTGAGTGAAGAATCTTAGTGATACCATTTACTAGAGAGCCTGAGTGCTTCATTTGGGGAACTGTGCTCCTGAATGATGTGTATGCAGTAGGCTAACAATTTTAATGAAAAATCCAGCTGGGTAAATGTATTGCATTAAAATATTATGTGGAGCTCGGGGTATTGGTTCTATTGGGGTATTGGAGCTCGGGGTATTGGTAACTTCAAGGATGGGTTTTTTTGATTCCCTGGTGGAGCGCTGGTGTCTTGCTCTGCAAGTGGCTGCTTCGTCAATACCTTTCATGAAAAATCTACCCATCCATCATCTATACTGCATCTTCCTCACTATAGTCCAAGAGCTGAGGGCCATTTAATAAAAAAAAAAGTACCAGATGTTTTGATGCTTTGTGGGTGTGGGCAGAATTAACCCTTTTCCATTTTTTGCAACATCCATTGTTTCTTCAAAATTATGGGGTAGGGCAAACGAAAACTGCTGTTTCTCGCAAGATATTCAACGCAGAGCTATCAAATATACATCAAAATGTTCGTTTTTAAGTTCTCTTTCAGGTGACAGTAAACTTTTGCAAATTGGTTAAGTATTGAGGTCAGTAGGGGTCAAAAGGTCACACAACTTCCGAATTCATTGAAAATTGGGTACCTTTGCAATTATAGCTCTTGCCTGCCTCTCTCTCTCTCTCTCTATCTCTATCTCTCTCTCTCCAGCGTTCGGGAACAAAGTGTGGGTGAATCCATCACAGAGATCGTCAGGACGGGATTATGTTCAGCCCTCCTCCTTCTCGCAGGCTGGAGGCAGCGGCTGGGGGAGAGCGGGAGACCAGAGCAGCGTGCCGTCCGGCTCCAGTTTCTCCACCCAGAACAGATTCAGTGCTCTGAGCCCCCAGCCTCGCTCTGGTGGCAGTAGCCATGGAGACGATGACACACCTGTGTGAGTTTTCCCTCCCAGTGCTCTGAATGTGTCTGCTGTTACGCAGTTTGGCTAAAGGCATACCCACATGCGCGCGTGCGCTCACTCACTAGTATACGCACGCAGACACACGCACACTCATACACACGCGCCTACTCGCACGTATACACACGAATACACCCACTTGTACACACACACACACACACACACACACACACACACTAAACGTGCCTTACTCACATATACACATGAATACACCCACTTGTACACACACACACGCCACACACGATAAACACATGAATTCACACGTACTTACACACTCATACACGAATGCATATGTGCATAGAGATGTGCATATATGTGCACACACGCATAGACACACACAGACGCACATACATGTGTACACACGCAAATACTCTTATGTATACAAGGACACACACATACTGACGTGTACTCGTATGCATAGAGGGAAACGCATGCATACTCGTGTGTACTCATGCAAACAGTGACACAAACGCATGTAAATGTAAACTCGCAGGCCCCAATAAGCGTGCCAGTGCAAACAGACACACACTTTTCATTAGCATTCAGAAGCTCGTGGCTAGCAGCAGAATTCAAAGGAATGTAAATTTTAGTGAGAAGGGAACTGGCACGTTCACATTCTGTGACGTGACGTATTTATATGTTATAAGGTGTAAGAGCAATGTTATTGTGATATGAGATGTGAACAAGATGCTACATTAGGTGAAATGTTATGATGTGACACTAGAAATGAATGTGATATAATGTGAGCTGGTGATCAGGTTTGGCTGTCCCTGTTGTCTCTGCAGGGAGACTGTCTGTAGAGATATGGAGTCGTGGGAGAGCTCTGGTCAGTGGCCATTCTCCTGCTACGGTACAGTCAAAGCCTCCATTTCAGGTACTGCTTATGTTAGACTGCAGTCAAAGCCTCCATTTCAGGTACTGCTTATGTTTCACTGCTGTCAATGCTGCCATTTCAGGTACTGCTTATGTTAAAGGAGACATATTATGCTGATCCATGCTTTTTGACATTCTGAGAATACTATAAGCTTCCACCTCCATGCCGAACGTCGAAAAAGTTGTCAAAAATGACACACAGGGGTTCTGCCATAATTCTAAAACGGGAATTCACGTGATTTCCTGCCTCTCGGAACGCCTCGTAACGAGAACTTCGCGAGATCTGTCAAATCTTTCGTCACGATTTCAAGCCAATCAGGAGAATGTATAAAACCTGTGATGAATCAGGAAGAATCTGCTCTAAACACACCCACGACGCCTGCCCCCGAACTGCCGAGAAACACACGAGAAGCAGAGCGAGTCAGCGTCTCTACCCAGACAGCTGTGATCAAGACCTCCATAGGCACACAGTTTACACCGTCAGGATGCACCAGCAGATCCATAGCGACCCAGTTGGCTTATGGAAAGTTGAAACAACATGTGCGAAGTAAAGGTATATCTGGAAACTTGTAACTCACTCACAGGTGTCTATTTGCTAAATCCAAAATCGTTGTTGGCTACTACGCTTGATATAGCAGGGCTCTCAAGTTTTGAACGCAGGCTAGAGTGAGATTTTCTCTGGGGGGAATGCATTATTCTCCCGTTTTCCACCGTGGGTGAATGAATAATGCAGCTTTCAGAACGTTTTTGTAGCAGGATCACGTAAATAATTCCAGGATAACGGTGTTTTTTTTTTTTTTTCATTGGTTGTTGCCCTAAATCTTACCCAGATACGATAGTGCTATTATCTGATTGGCTATTGTGTAGCCCCTTTCCTTTTTTTGATTGGCTGGCAGGTGGCAAGCTGGGACCGAGAACTCCAGGGGAGACGTGTTTGATTCCTGCCGGTTTCTACAGTCATAGCGGAGCTGCTGCGCATATAGACCAACTGTTGGAAATTGTTTTCGTTTTAATCATATTTTTGCGTGAGAAATACTGTGTGTGGAGAAAGTGCGTGACGTCCGACTGAAATGAGTGACAGTCACGCTCATTGCGTGAGACTTGAGAGCCCTGATATAGTATAGAGTTTACAGCTTGTAACCCCAGTGCGAGTGAGAGCGAGCAGAGCCCAAATTTCAGTCACAACTCGGTCGTGAGCCTGTTGTAAACATGGTGTAAGCGAACTAGTAAACAAGAGCACGTGGAGCCGAGTGGGGGTGGGCCTTGGAAACCTAAGTCTGCCCCTTCTGCCTCTGGTTCTGCCCCTGGAAGGCTCCGCTAAACCGACCAATCATGGCAGGGTGTAGTCCAAAACCGACCGTTTTCAGGAAGTGGCTGCAAGGCTGTTAAAATGGGTATTCTTCTGGGTGCAGCTCCGAGAAAGGTAGGGAGTTTCTTGAACTGAAAGTCGTGCTAAACTACTCAGTAGGTGTTCAGAACTGATGCAAAGGGAACATTAGCATCGTGAAAATGGCATAATATGTCTCCTTTAAGTTCAGTCAAAGCCTCAATTTCAGGTACCACTTATGTTAGACTGCAGTCAAAGCCTTAATTTGTTACTCAGCTGTGTAACTCATTATGATATTTCCGTGATAATTTGGGGATACTACGGATTAAAATTCATTCCACAACCGCCAAATCCACTGTCGCTGTGTCAGCCACTGCAGCGTCCATAGAGGTTTCTCACGATCGAATTGGAGATCACAATTACAACCTGATTTCTCATTCGGCAAAGGTATCCATAGTGGTTAGGTCTCATTGCCCACTGATTTTGGTCCAAGTGGGATGAAATTAACGAGGTAATTTAATAAGAGTCTCAATGGCTCAAACCACAGAAAATGGCCCATATCTCACTTGCTGTCAAATTTAGGACTTTGGTTTGTATTAGGAGCTGATGGAAAGTCAAATGGTGCTCATCAGTTTTTGTCTTGGGTTTAACCCTTGGTCAAGGTCGAATGGGAAAATGTCCTGTATTTGGCTAAAGGACTCGAGCCCATACAAAATGGCCCAAATCTAATTTACTATAACACAGGGCTGCAAGAAACTCTTATGAGGTGACCTGGTAATACAAGCCTCCGGGAATGCACGTATTCTTTATGGTCGACCAAACAGTCTCTTTTCAGGTGCCGCTAAGTTATGCTGCAGTCAAAGCATTAATATCTCAGTCTTTCTGGGAAAAGTCGTTTCTCCTCGTGGGCTGGACTCCTGCATTATCGGACTATTTTGAGCTTAATTTCTCAAACAGAACAGGATTTCTCTGCGCCAACTGGTCTTAATAAAAGGATGAATTGGGTCATTTTCTGAATTGCACCGTTCACGTAATTCCAGTGATGGCTGTGGTGGCAATTTCTTTGAATGAGCAAACCAGAGTGTCTTTTTAAAAGGAAAAAAGATTTATTAGATCTTACGCACTTGCAAATCGGGCACAACCACAGAAGAAGTTTCCAGGCCGTGAAACCTGCCTAAGATTTGTTACAAGCTTTATACCCTTTTGAAAGCAGGGTCTTCTCGGGTGATCAGTGATTTGCATAGGAAGGAACATCTTGGTTCCAGGAGTGGCCCAGCTTATCTCCAGGAAGCACACAAAGGGAACAATTCATCAAAAGTATAATTTGTGAAGACTTCTACCAAAGCAAGGCCACTCTTTATCATATGCATATCAGCTTTCAGTCTTCTCACAAACTATCTGTCCCCCCCCAGCAAAGGCCTCAAAGACAAGTTATTCATTCACAACACAGTTACATGCACTAGAATAAATGGTCTTACACTGAATATATGGAATATGTGGAATGTGTGAGTCGTTAGTACAATTTAACCATAATTGCATAATAAGGTATGAAAGAGTTCATCCCTTATTTAATTGTGATATGTAATACATTTAGCAGCATATATGGTTTATACTTAATCAGGTTATGATCAACATATTGTCTTAATCACGTGATGATCACACTATAAATGATTATAAATGTATTTTCCATCACATGGCCGGAGGATTTACAGGATTTCATTGTTGCAGATTATGTGGACATACGTAAGGGCGAGCCGTGAGGAGCTTTTTATCCTATAATGATATTAATGCAGAAAAACCATAACATTGAGTGTTTTTTTTTTTTTTTTTCAGGGTTTACGGACCTGTCACCTGAAGAGCTGCGTTTGGAATACTACACCAGCCGAGCAACCGGAGCCCTGCAAAACTATGTGAGGCGAACTTTATCTCCCCAGTACAGTTACACTGCTGGACCAACTTTATCACCCCAGTACAGTTAGGCTGCAGAGCTAACTTTATCACCCCAGTACAGTTACACTGCAGGGCTAACTTTATCACCCCAGTACAGTTAGACTGCAGAGCTAACTTTATCACCCCAGTACAGTTACACTGCAGGGCTAACTTTATCTCCCCAGTACAGTTACACTGCTGGGCCAACTTTATCACCCCAGTACAGTTAGGCTGCAGAGCTAACTTTATCACCCCAATACAGTTACACTGCAGGGCTAACTTTATCACCCCAGTACAGTTACACTGCAGGGCCAACTTACTCACCCCAGTACTGTTACACTGCAGGACTAACTTTATCACCACAGCACAGTTACACTGCAGAGCTAACTCCATCACCTCAGTACAGTTACACTGCAGGGCTAACTTTATCACCCCAGTACAGTTACACTGCAGAGCTAACTTTATCACCCCAGTACAGTTACACTGCAGGGCCAACTTACTCACCCCAGTACAGTTACACTGCAGGGCTAACTCCATCACCCCAGTACAGTAACACTGCACGGCTAACTTTATCACCCCAGTACAGTAACACTGCAGGGCTAACTTTATCACCCCAGTACAGTAACACTGCAGGGCTAACTTTATCACCCCAGTACAGTTACACTGCAGGGCTAACTTTATCACCCCAGTACAGTTATACTGCTGGGCCAACTTAATCACCCTAGTACTGTTGCTCTGCAGAGCCAATTTAATCACCCCAGTACAGTTACACTGCAGAGCTAACTTTATCACCCCAGTACAGTTACACTGCAGGGCTAACTACATCACCCCAGTACAGTTGCACTGCAGGGCCAACTTTATCACCCCAGTACAGTTGCACTGCAGAGCTGACTTTATCACCCCAGTACAGTAACAGTTACCCCCAGCAGGGCTAACTTTCACCCCAGTACAGTTACCCAGGGCTAAATTACACTGCAGGGCTAACTTTCATCACCACTGCAGGGCTAACTTTATCACCCCAGTACAGTTACACTGCAGGGCTAAGTTTACACTGCAGGGCTAACTTTCACCTCAGTCACACCAGAGCTAACTTATCAGTACAGTTACACTGCAGGGCCAACTTTATCACCCCAGTACAGTTACACTGCAGGGCTAAATTTATCACCCCAGTACAGTTGCACTGCAGGACTAACTTTATCACCCCAGTACAGTTAGAGCAACTGCAGAGCAGAGCTAACTTTATCACCCCAGTACAGTTACACTGCAGGGCCAACTTACTGCACCCCAGTACAGTTACACTGCAGGGCCAACTTAATCACCCCAGTACAGTTACACTGCAGGGCTCACCCCAGTACAGTTACACTGCAGGGCTAACTTTATCACCCCAGTACAGTAACACTGCAGAGCTAACTTTATCACCCCAGTACAGTTACACTGCAGGGCTAACTTTATCACCCCAGTACAGTTACACTGCAGGGCCAACTTAATCACCCCAGTACAGTTACACTGCAGGGCTAACTCCATCACCCCAGTACAGTAACACTGCAGGGCTAACTTTATCACCCCAGTACAGTAACACTGCAGGGCTAACTTTATCACCCCAGTACAGTTACACTGCAGGGCTAACTTTATCACCCCAGTACAGTTATACTGCTGGGCCAACTTAATCACCCTAGTACTGTTGCTCTGCAGAGCCAATTTAATCACCCCAGTACAGTTACACTGCAGAGCTAACTTTATCACCCCAGTACAGTTACACTGCAGGGCTAACTACATCACCCCAGTACAGTTGCACTGCAGGGCCAACTTACTCACCCCAGTACAGTAACACTGCAGAGCTGACTTTATCACCCCAGTACAGTTACACTGCAGGGCTAACTTTATCACCCCAGTACAGTTACACTGCAGGGCTAACTCCATCACCTCAGTACAGTTACACTGCAGAGCTAACTTTATCACCTCAGTACAGTTACACTGCAGAGCTAACTTACTCACCCCAGTACAGTTACACTGCAGGGCCAACTAAATCACCCCAGTACAGTTACACTGCAGGGCTAAATTTATCACCCCAGTACAGTTGCACTGCAGGACTAACTTTATCACCCCAGTACAGTAACACTGCAGAGCTAACTCCATCACCCCAGTACAGTAACACTGCAGGGCTAACTTTATCACCCCAGTACAGTTACACTGCAGAGCTAACTTTATCACCCCAGTACAGTTACACTGCAGGGCTAAATTTATCACCCCAGTACAGTTATACTGCAGGGCCAACTTACTCACCCCAGTACAGTTACACTGCAGGGCCAACTTAATCACCTTAGTACAGTTACACCGCAGAGCTAAATTTATCACCCCAGTACAGTTACACTGATCACCCCAGTACAGTTACACTGCAGGGCTAAATTTATCACCCCAGTACAGTTACACTGCAGGGCTAACTTTATCACCCCAGTACAGTAACACTGCAGGGCTAACTTTATCACCCCAGTACAGTTACACTGCAGAGCTTTATCACCCCAGTACAGTTACACTGCAGAGCTAACTTTATCACCCCAGTACAGTTACACTGCAGGGCCAACTTACTCACCCCAGTACAGTTACACTGCAGAGCTAAATTTATCACCCCAGCACAGTTACACTGCAGGGCAAACTTTATCACCCCAGTACAGTTACACTGCAGGGCGAACTCCATCACATCAGTACAGTTACACTGCAGGGATAACTTAATCACCCCAGTACAGTAACACTGCAGGGCTAACTTTATCACCCCAGTACAGTTTCACTGCAGGGCTGAATTTATCATGCCAGTACACATACACTGCGGGCTCCTCCTGTGATTGGTTGTTGAAGTGGCACGGAGCGACTTGATCAGTCCTAATGCTGGTGCTTTTGGAATGAGTGTGATTGTATGTGAATGGCTGAAATGCTGGTTGTTTGGTATTGGCCTTCATAAAGCTGAAACACTGAGTTGTGTGTCTGTCTCAGGTTAATGCTGTCCAGCAGCTCGCCAACCAGTGGAGAAGCAGAGTACAGGAGCTGAAAAACCCTGATTCATCCACTAGAGCGGCACTGGTGAGCCATAGTTTCTTGCACTTTGTTTCTGTAGTATGCTTGCGGGCTTTGAGAATGGCAGTATGCAGGAAGGGTAGTTTTTTTAGAATTGAAAAATAAGGTTGTGTTTAACTTATCCTTTTTCAACACATTTCCAGATTTCTGAATTGAAAAACCCTCAGTCTGTATCCTTGGGGTTTGCATCGACAGCATCGGTGTTCGGAGGAGCAGGTTAGCCTTTAATTTTTACTGCAGTCTTTTTACGACTCCGTTCCCTTGGGCTCACCTATTGTTTTAATTTTCTTTGTGTCTGGGCCCTCAGGGTTTACGATACTGAACATTTCTGAAACCTCTCTAACTCTTCTGTTTGAGACTGATAAAATGTACCTGTTGTACAACGTCTCTTGGGATGACTGGATTTAGGCAGAGTTAAAGGAGCTGTGTCGTGATTACTGCGCATGCTCAGAACTTCGAAAACTTGATGCTTATAGCCGCGGGGCGTTTTCCCGTTGAAATGACTGGTCGGTTTACCGAACTTGAAGCATGCAGCTTACGTGGTGAATGATTTGGAAGCTGCTACCAAATATTAAGTTCATGAAGCGGACAAACACAGTAACCCACTATAGCCTTTCATTTGATGTGCAAATTTTGTTAGCTAAGTAGCTAGCTACTTACCTCGCTTCTTTTAAATGGCCTCATCAGACAATTACCCTAATTACTAGCTAACTTTCTGTTCGTGACTATCGTGGCTACGCTACATAGTTAGCTACACAGATATCCACAAAAATTGTTTATATAATGTGCAACCTTGTAAGCGAAGTTAGCTTGCAATTTGGCTAAATGTTTTCTTGATTAATTTGAAGAAATCATCAGACAACTAACCAAATAGCTAGCTAAAGTTAAGTTACGTAGCTATCGTGTGCTACAATTATAGCTACATTGATATCCATGATAACTTTTTATTTCACATGCAAATTTTTTGATTAAGTATTTATTTGGCTCGTTACTTCATTTAAAATTTCAGACAACTAGCCGAATTGCTAGACAACGTTGGCGACGTAGCTATTGTAGCAATGCTACGGAGCTAGTTATGCAGATATCCATGAGGGAGAGAGTTTCTTCTTCTATGATTTTTTATTTGATGTTGGCATACAAGCTTGCATTTTCAATGTCCTTCGACTACAGTGCAAAAATAGCGCTTTGAATCCTCTCATGTCCATATAAAACTCAAAAGCATCATGCCTGAGTAACTAAAATATATAAATACAACGCAAAACGAAGACGGGTTGCTGAGGATGGCATCAGATTATGATTTGCAGTCAAGCAGATTCACTTTCTTGGGATGTAAGTTCTGAGCGTGCGCAGTAATCGTGACACAGCTCTTTTGGATGTGGGATGAGAAAATGGATGTGGGATAATATGCACTGTATGCTGGGTAATTTTAATTGTTGGATGATTCAAACTCGGTGTAGGACAAGTTAAACTGGATGTAGGATGAGTGAAATATGTTGGATGAGTTTCTCTGCATGTAAGAGGATGTTGGGTCATTTGAGTGGTTTTTGGACGAGTTAATCTGGATATTGGAGAAATAAAATTTGGACATTGGGTGGTTTAAACTGCTTGTAGGATGAGTTAAAACTGTGGGGTGGTTTTTGGGTCAACTTTCTGGGTATTTGTTATGTTTCAGGTGGTTTTCAATACTTGGCCTCAGTATTTAATTTTGTTGGTGATGTCAAGGTGATTCTCGCGCATGTGGCACTGGGTGAGGCCTGAAAATTGATCCCTTTTGGACTTACAGTTTACTGTAGTGTATGTCTCAGGGATGCAGGAGTGTGACGTTGAGAGGGAACCACAGGCACCGTAATGCAAAGCCCACCCAGAACCTGCTGACGGCACTATCTGCTTTTTCCAGGGTTCGGCTCTGGTGGGTCGCAGGCCACAGGTGGTACCGGGTTCGGTTCTGCTGCCAGCCAGGCCCCTGCTGGTTTTGGCTCCGCCCCCTCCGCCGCCTCCTTCTCCTTTGCCAGTAGCTCCGCCCCTACCGCTTCACTCTTTGGCAGTGGCTCCGCTCCTGCGGCATCGTCACAGAGCAGTGGCTCCGCCCCCATAGCGGCATCATTCTCGTTCCGTGACTCCGCCTCCTCTGGCGAGTCCTCTGCCAGTGCAGGTGCTACGGCGGGATCTGGGGCGTCGGCTTCGGATTTCGGCTTGTTTGCCTCTGGGTTCGGGGCCCCGCTGGCTGCCCCGACGGCCCCGGGAGGCTTTTCCCTTGGGCAGCCTGCTGGTGGGGTGGGGCCAGCTGCTGGTGGGGCGGGGCCGTCTGCAGGGGGCGGTGCTGATCAGCTCTTCACCCCTCAGGGGGAGCTGACGGCTGAGGAACTGAAGGAGTTTTCAGCGAAGAGATTCACCCTGGGCCAGGTGCCCCTAAGGCCGCCCCCTGCTGACTTACTGGCGGTATAGCGCCCTCACACCACTTCCTGCTGTTCTGCTGGGATTATCACAGCACAACACCGCCCACTGATGGCCTTTATGTGGTATAGCAGTGCAGTATTGCTCTTTACTGAAAAGTAGGGGCACAGCAGTGTTACACTGCCCCCTGTAGGTGGTATAGCACCATAACACTGATCACTTGGTACATAATCATTGGGATTGTAGCATTGTTACAACACTCCCTAGTGTCAAGTTGGTGGTATAGCATCGTTACATCATCCCCTGGTGGTATAGCATTGGTGGTATAGCATCATCCATCCTGGTGTTAGGCCCTGCAGCATTGTTACACTACCATCTGGTGTCGGGTTGGCATTGCTAGACTACCTCTTGTGGTCAGGTTGGTGGTTTGACATATAGATGAAATTGCTGGGGCATCACATCCTGTTGTTGAATTTTTACTGGTGCAAAAGATTATTTAAACTTCATCTTGCTACCATCCTGGTGTCCACTTGGTAGTTTAACATTAGCTCCCATGAATGGCTAGCTTGATTTGGTGTTGGTGTGTCTGTTGGTGGTTTGATCCTACATTGTTCTGATGAATTTGTAGCTGTCTGTGCATTTGCTTTTGTATAATTTGTTGTTGAATTTTTACTGGGTTAATAAAAGATTATTTAAACTTCATCTTGCTGTAGACTCATCCTTGGCTCCACTGTTTCTTGTTCTCGTGGCTAGCTTCCCATGAATGGCTAGCTTGATTTGGTGTTGGTGTGTCTGTTTCCTGGTGTCTGTATGTGCATCCTACACCTGTCTGTGTATCTGTAGCTGTCTGTGCATTTGCATTTGTTGATGTATCTGTATGTGTTTTGTCTGTGTTGATGTCTGTATCTGTATGTGCTGTATCTGTGTCCTGCGTGTGTCCGTGTGTCTGTATCTGTGTACTGCCTCTGTCCGTGTGTCTGTATCTGTGTCCTGCATCTGTATTTGTGTGTCAGTATCTATGTACTGCATCTGTGTCCGTGTCTGTATCTGTGTACTGCCTCTGTCCGTGTGCCTGTATCTGTCCTGCGTCTGTGTCCGTGTGTCTGTATCTGTATCCTGCGTCTGTGTCCGTGTGTCTGTATCTGTGTACTGCCTCTGTCCATGTGTCTGTATCTGTGTCCTGCGTCTGTGTCCGTGTGTCAGTATCTGTGTACTGCCTCTGTCCGTGTGTCTGTCCTGCGTCTGTGTCCGTGTGTCTGTATCTGTGTCCTGCGTTTGTGTCTGTGTGTCTGTATCTGTATCCTGCGTCTGTGTCCTTGTGTCTGTATCTGTGTCCTGCGCCTGTGTCCGTGTGTCTATCTGTGTACTGCCTTTGTCCGTGTGTCTATTTGTGTCCTGCGTCTGTGTCCGTGTGTCTGCGTATCTCTGCATCCTTTGGTGTACCTTTTTGTGTCGCACATCTGTGGGTGTGTCTCTAACTTGTGTTTGTGTCCTGCATCTGTTTGTGTGTCTTTCAGTCTGTCTGTATTTATGTGTGTCTGTTTTAAGGAAATATCTGGTCACCTCAATGGCAGGGTAGACAATGTATGTAGCAGTTTCACTGTTCATGTCTACCAGGATTGGGGAGATGGTTTCCTCCATGTATGACCTGCAAAGCCATGTGCGGCCAGCAGATGACACTTGCGTATGGAAGTACGCTGTACAGCACGTACAGTATTGAGTGTGGGGATATAGAAATGAGCTTTATTACTGAGCATTTTTCAGCATTAATTGAGGTTGATGATATGTATAATTATTTTTATCCTGTAAATTAATAAATGATCTAAAATTGAACTAGCAGCGGTTAGTTTTGGGGGGAAATACCATTCTTTGATGTGCATTTGACTGTTTACAATTGCTACAGTTGCCTTTGGCTTTTAGAATTACAGTACGCCATTTTGCTGAAGTGCTATCCATGGATTTAAGAAGTGTTTGTGTTCAGTGGGGTTTTGATTTGAAAAATGAAAGTTGTTTTGAAGTGAGAACTTGGGCCTTGGAAGTCCTCGGGATGAATTGGCTTTGAGCTTGTGGTGGACTTCAGCCTTTAGGGGAGCAGGTATGGTGGATGATTTACTGGTGTTTTCTTTTATCAGTGCAGTTACAGGAGTTACTGATCGCTCTGAGGAGATAGTGTCCAGGATCTCCCGCACCCAGAAAAAATTGCCAAGCTCTGAAGTTACAGTTTAATAATGAAATATAATTTGAGAGTGTACGTCACCATAATTATGAGGAATAGTAATTACCACTGTGACAGCCACCTTATTGGACACGACCGTATTGCTTGTCGCCGGAAGCTCAAATTCAGAAGTGAACATTCAATACAGCTTTATGAAAAATGGCGGACTGGTGCTCTCCACATCTCTTACCTGTCCCACAGGTGCACTCAGGTGTGAGCTGGCTTTCTATATTCCAGCCGTCTATCACAATGAATCAAAGTGACCCCAAACGCTATTTGTCACAAGCGAAGACCGGACTTTACTGGCAATTTGCATCTGTCGTGTAATCTGGGTGATTTGCAATGCAAACGCAAGCTTCCGAGAAGGAAGTGCAGTGATTTCCCCAGAGAGTAAAGTCCTGAGACGGAGATTGACTATTGCTGCAACCAAGATAACTTGATAACAACCTCGTAGAACATTAGACTGGTCAATGTCTGCCTCTTTAACATCTGACTGCAACGTTTTCTTGCAGCTTCATGCAGAACGCGACGTTCCTCCGCTGAGTGGTTTTGGCTCGACTTTTCATGTCCATTAACGGAAAGGCTTTGCATCGAGAAACGGTCATAACGGTTTTAACACGTTTCTGCGAGAGAATAAAAAGCTCTATGTGTGAGCTTGAATATTTTGGGACAAGGCGCGAAGACATTCCTTAAATGAGTCACCACGTTCGTCACTACCCTCCGGGGATTTTTTTAAAAAACAAAAATATCACGACACCCTGAGGAATGGGTCGTGCATGCCCTGCCTGACAAAAATCTCCAGTGTAATGATTGATATCTAATCACCAAAAGAGGACTCGCCGTCCCTGCTCAGTCGCCATCATGTGAGGGTTCTTCCCGTTCAACATTCCTGCCCAGTCAGATACCACCATTTACTGAAAAATAATCGCTACGTTTATTGTGATGATGTGTTTCCATTTGGCCCTTGTTTGCATTTCCATGGAAAATGCTGCATGATGTGGTGTAACTGTAATTTGAAGGAAACGTGATTCTGTTGTTGAAACTTGCCCAACTAGAGGCTAATCAAAACCAATCATTCATGCTAATGAAGGCACATCAGCAGAGTTTCACTTGGTGGGCCCAACTTGCACATGTTGGCTGGGTAAAATTAACTGTAGTGGACCCAACACGGGCATGTTGGCTGGGTAAAATTAAATGTGGTGGACCCAACGCAGGCATGTTGGTTGGGTAGTGCCGTCAAGCCACTGTAAACGAAACAGATGAGGGCAGTATCTCTCATGAATAAAATGTCTTTTATTCCATGCTGTTCATATAAAACACATTTTACTTTGCCATTTTGTATTACATTTCTGTTGACTTTAGAAAGTTAATACAATTTTTTTTGACAAATTCAGCGTTGTGTGTATTTCAGAGGTTATGTGGAGAAAACCTGCTGTCAACCGGTACAATGATAGATACATTTTTACATACATACGCTGTCTCTGTTTTAGAAAACTGAAATGCTACTTGTGACACTTAATTTTATACTAAATGCAGTATCTGTCTCATAAAATGATACTGTATATTGGATATTTTTTCCCCACTGGAAACTCTTTTCCTTTGTCCAGTCCACAGACAGCCCTGTTTGGAGTTAAATTACTGCCAAAACCTAATATACAAACAGAACATGTTTTACAAATGCACTACGATTCACTAAACACAATGTGACTTGCAAATACAAAAATGATTCATGTGCAAACAAAGTGTGGTTTGCAAATACAAAAACGATTTGCAAACAAACACAGCGTGGTTTGCAAATATAAAAATGATTCACTTACAAACACAGTGTGGTTTGTAAATACAAAACTGATTTGCAAACAAACTGTGGTTTGCTAATACAAAACACTATTAACAAACTAATATATTCTGTTTTGCAAATACAAAACATACTTACCACACATACACGACGTATTTCTAACGACGTATTCCTTTTGGCATGGTAGTGACGATTTTCTCACTAATGTCTTAGCTAAGTTATTCGCCCTGCTCAACAGCAGGTGGGGATATGAATCCATTTCGTAGATCTCTAAATGGCACAACACTGAAACACTGTCCTGAAAGAATGGGTTAATATCCCACCAGACACAGTACAGAAATCATACTAAAGATTTTGATGGCAAAGGGTGGGCCTACTATTGATACTAAATATCACCTTACGCGATGGTTTCTGACATTTTGCACGCCACTGTATATTGGCCGATGATTTCCTTTTATTGTTGTTGGTATAAAATTTAGTACTTAGGGTTTTCTCCCTGTCGTGCTTCCGTAAATCGAACATGCCAATTCATTTGGTTTAGTCGGGTAAATATTCAAAAGCGATGCCTTTAGTTAAATAATAAAGGAATGAGCCCCGAGAAGCAGTGGGTTACAGTGATTTTATAACGGCAGAGGGGTGTTCTAAGGCACGACGCACAGCGGAGTGCCTTAGTGCCCCTCCGCCGTTATAAAATCACTGTAACCCACTGCTTCAAGGGGCTTATTGCTTTTATAAAACAGTAACCCTACATATAGCCCATTAAATAAACACACAAGAAAAAAAAATTAACAATTTATTGGTAATAATGCAACAATAAAATTGAGAACTATTCGTTCTTCCACCAAGCAAGATCGAGTGGACAGAATGGTTGGCAAGCAACACAGACGCTAAGATTGCTTTTTCATCAAGCGCCATTATCATGTCACATCAGGCTATTTGGGCTCGTTAATGTAGATATACGATGAAAGCAGGCTATTTGGAATGTCTCCTTCGGTCTCCCAAAGGCCCCGTTAAATAATTTTACGTTCGTTTCGGTTTCGGTTTTAGAGTTTCCTTGTTCTCAACTCGCGCCGATCGGCCATATCATTACAACCAGCAGTGAGAGTAGGGAACAAGATTGACTTTTGTCCTCCACACTTGCCGGTGTCCAGGAAAATATGTTGAATTCTGCATTAGTTTGCTAGCCAGCTTGTCAACTAGCTAGCGTTCCCTACAATGGATGTGGTTACCCTACACATAGCCCATAAAATAAACACACAAGAAAAAAAAATCAACAATTTATCGCTATTACTGAAATAGCGAGCTAGTTAGCAACGTCGTTAGCAAGCTAAAGTGATATCGAACTCTATAATGCTATTGCTAGCTAGGTAGATAGCCAACTGGTTAGTGGGTTAAAAGGCTAAACTTCGCTAACACTGAAATAGCGAGCTAAAAGTCTTAATGTAACCTAACGAGTCAGTTGAGCGCAGAGTAGTTGGTTGCTAAGCCAGGCGCGCAGGGATATTTTGTGCTGCGGTCTGCCTCAGAATACAGTGGGTTACACTGATTTTGCACCGGCATGGAACGCGGCTCGGCCAATCACATTTAAGGATGGGAAGCACCCATTTTATAAGCTTCATTTTATGGATGCGTAAATTCCACCACGGAAGTTATAATGTTAGCTAAGATCAAACTGACGTCAGTGTAGCACTATATAAAACGCCACAAAGAGCCCGCCGACTTGTTTTACGGGAGACCGTGATTTATTTATTGGCATATTTATTATTAGTATTATCGTGTTTGTATCACATAATAAAAGCAACCCATGCCGCTGCTAATGCCAACGAAGTCGGGTGGCCGGAAAGCGCGTGCACGAGAGGGGGAGTGGGGGAGTGGCAGGGAGGGGAAATTGCGACATTACAAAGGAAATAATCTGCCAATATAAAGTGGTGTGCAAAATGTCAGAAACGCTTGCAAAAGGGTTATATTTAGTATCAATAGTAGGCCCACGCTTTGCCTTCAAAATCTTTAGTATGAGTCCTGTACTGTGTCTAATGGAATATTAACCCCATTCTTTCAGGACAGTCTCCAGTGTTGTGCCATTTAGAGATCTACGAAATGGACTCATAGCGCCACCTGCTGTTGAGCAGGGCGAATAACTTAGTTAGGACATTAGCGAGAAAATCTTTCGGACATTTGTGAGAAAATTGTCACCACCATGTCACCTCTAGAAATGTGCCAAAAGTCACGTGATTTTTTGTACTTGAAGGAAATATTTTCTCGCGCAAATTGAAGCACGGTGTATTAGAAATACGTTGTATATGTGTGATAGGTATGTTTTGTATTTGTAAAACAGAATATATTAGTTTGTTAATGGTGTTTTGGATTAGCAAACCACGCTATGTTTGTTTGCAAATCATTTTTGTATTTGCAAACCACACTTTGTTTGCACGTGAATCATTTTTGTAATTACAAATCACATTGTGTTTGTTAGTGAATCGTAGTGCATTTGTAAAATATGTTCTGTTTGTATATTAGGTTTTGGCATTAATTTAACTCCCTGCCCTGTGCACAGAGAGCCCTGTAGCTCTGCCCTGTGCACAGAGAGCCCTATAGATTCACCCCATGCACAGCGAACCCTGTCGCTATTCCGTTTTGAGCCCTGGTCAACAGTCTCCAACAAAAACTGTAATTAAATACAATTATTTAAAACAATAAACAGACATGTGCATTAAACTTCTAATACTGAAAAGGGTAGAATATTAATATTAACATTTAAATACATCTTGACTGATTTTTATGAATGGTACAATGGCACGTAGCTACAAAAGCAATTTAAATTGTGCACATTTTTTTTTCACAAAGGAAAATGCAAACATTTCCAAGTAAACAAAAATATATCTGAGTGTCATTATATTTGTTATACATTGCACGCGCTTGATGTGATTTTTACATCAAATATGAGAAGGAGACTCCTCATATAAAGGTGTAGAGAGATAAATCACCTGTTCAGCGACCTGAAAGATAAATGCACAAACAGATGCCATAGATTTAAGGAGAACGTGAGTGCTTCACGGATCCTCGGTCATTTGGATTTTTCCGGAAATGGTGCTGAGGGAGTGTTTGCGGTGCGACTCCTTCCGAAAGCAGCGGTTGCGGATGAATTTGATGAGAATGACCCCGGGAACGGCCAGGCTGGGGATTCCCGCGAGGATGAAGATCATGGCGGAGATCCAAGATGGGTAAGGCACGGTATCCAAGACCGGAAAGTTCTCCTGGAACCGAGGATTAGATTAGCCGGCTTGACCCGTACTTAATCGCTATTTGAGGGTATCGCCAATACGCAGAAAATGCCCGGATGTTGCATTTGTGCCCCGTTTCAGATGCATTATGGGATAGTTCGGTAACCCAGTTTGCTTCCGGTCTCTTTCGCGGCTGCGGGAAAAAATCGAATGCTGCCTAGGCGTGCGTGGTTCCGCCAACCGCATCGGGTACTTGCTTGCATACTTGCCCGTACGCTCGTGAAACTAGCTGTGCGCTTGGTGAATGTTTAAATTTTCCTCGGCTTGATTTACATATGCGTGCGAGCACGGCCGAGCCGCAGCTAGCTGATGCGAAACGATAGCCATGATCTCAGTAACGCACGGAAGTAAGTGGGTTCCAGAAATAGCAAGATATTTTGCCGAAAGCGCTACATCGGGGCATTTTTTGTGTACTGGCGATACCCTCCATTGTATCTGTGTGATGTTGTTGAAATATGAACTCGTATCCTTTGACAAATAATTCGGCAGGAGGATGAATTTAAAATTAAACTTTCAGAGCATGGCCCCCAACCGACAAAAAATGAATCAGCCGTGTAACTGGGAACATTTAGTGATCGGTTAAGCGTAAGTTTGCTCACAGGTGCGGAGTACCCCGTGGTGTCTTCCCTACTGTATAAACCATTTTAGATGATCAGCACCATTGCACGTGTTTCTGGAAATGCTGGAGAACAGATATGTGTCTGAAGAGTGAGAGAGGAACTGGACAGTTGCATGTAGGAAGAGAGGAGCGGAGAACAGTTACATTTAGAAAGAGAGAGGAACAGAACGGGTTATGTTTATGAAGAGTGAGAGAGGAACCAGATAGTTTATAAAGAGAGAGGAACAGAACGCTCGCATATGGGAAAATACAGGAACAGAAAACGGTTAAAAGTAGGAAGCATGAGAGAGGAACAGAGAACAGGTATATGCTTGAAGAGAGAGGAACAGATAATGGTTATGTTCATGAAGAGAGAGGGGAACAGAATAGTTTATGAAGAGTGAATAAGGAACAGAAGAGCTGCATGCAGAAGGATCGAGAGAGAAACAGAAGACAGTAGAGTGAGAGAGAAACTACAGTTGCGTATGGAAAGAGTGAGAGAAGAACTGTAAAGCTGTTGAGGTGGTTTTTGGATTCAAAGTTCTTTTGCCAGCTCTGGGCTCAAGCCAGCAACTTTCCAGTTGCCAGTTAAGCAACCAGCATGAGGCTACCCTGTTACCCCTATTCTTTTATACGGAGAATATTAAAAAAATCGTACAACAGACTAATGAGTGGCATGCAGGTTACAGCAGCAGTACATACAGAGTTGGGGTCCCACACGATGTAGGTGAACTCCGCAGTGACTGTGGTGACGAAGTAGAACAGGAAGATGACCAGCATTATCAGAGGGCTGATCACCCTCCACGTGGCCTGCCAGAAGATATTGGGCTTGTGTCCGATCATGAACTCGATGTCCTTGTTAAACCTGCCACACAGACAGTGGAATCAGCCCTGTACAGGTGACACTCTACGCCCATGTATTTCCAAGAGTTCGTACTGAAGGCTTTCAGTGGCTTAGTATGTAATTTAAAAAAGTGATAATTCTCCACAGTATTCGCAAACCCCAATTCCAATGAAGTTGGGACGTTGTGTAAAACGTGAATAAAAACAGAATACAATGATTTGCAAATCCTTTTTGACCTATATTCAATTGAGTATACCACAAAGACCAGATATTTAATGTTCAAACCGATAAACTTTTTTTTTTTTTTTTTTTTTTTGAAATATTCACACATTTTGAATTTGATGCCTGCAACATGTTCCAAAAAAGCAAGGACAGGGGCTACAGAAGACTGGGAAAGTAGAGGAATGCTCAAAAAACACCTGTTTGGAACATTCCACAGGTGAACAGGTTAATTGGAAACAGGTGAGTGTCATGATTAGGTATAAAAGGAGCATCGCCGAAAGGCTCAGTCGTTCACAAGCAAGGATGGGGCGAGGTTCACCACTTTGTGAACAACTGCGTGAGTAAATAGTCCAACAGTTTAAGAACAACGTTTCTCAACATGCAATTGCAAGGAATTTATGGATGTCATCATCTACAGTCCATAATCAAAAGATTTAGAGAATCTGGAGAAATCTCTACACGTAAGCGGCAAGGCCGAAAACCAAAATTGAGTGCCTGTGACCATCGGTCCCTCAGGCGGAACTGCATTAAAAACCAACATCATTCTGTGATGGATATTACCACGTGGACCCAGGAACACTTCGGAAAACCATTGTCAGTCAACACAGTTTGTCGCTACATCTACAAGTGCAAGTTAAAACCACCATGCAAAGCGAAAACCATATATCAACAACACCCAGAAACGCCGCCGGCTTCTCTGGGCCCGAGCTCGTCTGAGATGGACTGACGCAAAGTGGAAAAGTGTGCTGTGGTCTGATGAGTCCACATTTCAAATTGTTTTTGGATATCATGGACGTTGTGTCCTCTGGGCTAAAGAGGAAAAGGACCATGCAGATTGATATCAGTGCAAAGTTCAAAAGCCAGCATCTGTGATGGTATGGGGATGTGTTAGTGCCCTTGGCATGGGTAACTTGCACATCTGTGAAGGCACCATTAATACGACAATGGAGACCCCGGACTGTTGAGCAACTGAAGTCGTACATCAAGCAAGAATGGGAAAGAATTTCACCAACAGAGATTCGACAATTAGTGTCCTCAGTTCCCAAACACTTATTGAGCGTTGTTAAAAGGAAAGGTGATGTAACACAGTGGTAAACATGCTCCTGTCCCAGCTTTTTTGGAATGGGTTGCAGGCATCAAATTCAAAATATTTCCAAAAAAAAAAAAAAAAAATTTTATCAGTTTGAACATTAAATTTCTTGTCTTTGTAGTGTATTCAATTGAATATAGGTCAAAAAGGATTTGCAGATCATCATATTCTGTTTTTATTCACGTTTTACACAACGTCCCAACTTCATTGGAATTGTTTGTAGATCCAATTACCTAGGGCCTCATTTAACGTCTTGCCTACCGCTGACCGTCAAAATCAGTTGGGGAAAAAAAAAACACCTATATACCCCAGGGCAGAAAAATTGGTTGCAACATACATTACTTTCCATTAGACACCAGTACTATGGGGCTCGTTGTGTTCTTGTATGTTGGTGCTGGACTATGCTCAGCTTACGTTCACTTCCTCGTTTAGTGAATAGATTGCGACACTGGCGTAACCATGGCGCTGAACGAGGAAGTGAAAACGATAACACGTGGTCTATTCTGTGAACAAAATAGCGCTGAATAGGGAAACGTTTGTTGCTTTTGTTGAGTTTTTTTGAGCAAATGAGCACGAGGGCGAGATTAGGGGTCGATGAGGCCCTTGCACAAATCCTGAATGACAGTCAGGAATATGAAATATGATTAGTGATTAGCGATTGATTAGTGATTCATAATAAACAAGTAAAAGTAATACTTGACAAACAATGTCTTTATTTGTTGAATTAGAGGGTGAAAATCACAAAAAAAAATCACAAAATCGAGCAATCGATATTGTTTATTGATCACCAATTTACAGATATACACTTGAAACCAATACTAATCGATAGCCCAGACAATACCCTTTCCAAAAATGTGTAGTTTATGGGGTCTATCACCAGAAATAAAATTATTGCAAATTTATCTGAGAAACCTACAAAATCTCAAGAAAAGCTGTGGTACAGAGCGTATCGAAAGCTCTGGGAGCAAAGAGGTTAATAACAGCACATATATGCCCAAAAACAACAAACACTCCACTTTTCCCCACATATTTTGGATTCACTAAAAGAAACATGATACAAAAGCACATGATTCATGGGCTTGGGCATGTATGCAACATTACAAGTTGATTGTGATTTTAAAGCAATAAGTACATTGCACATTCATTTTAGGGTATTTACGGGTTTATATACGTATTAGGATATTTTTGACCATACACCACTGACATTCTTTTGAATATACGTATGCAACATCTTTGTTTGAAATTTATGCTGATTCGTACATTGGAGACCCGTGGAGTTGCCAACTACCTTAATTTGTTCATCCATGGGCCAAACTAATGAGTGACCTCAACAGGCTGAATTAATGGGCGAAAGAGATGCATGACACGACCTTCCCACCCCTGGATTTACAGCCTCTGTAGCTTTTAGAGTTTGGTTTCAACACAGAGTATATCTCAACACTCACAAACACACGCACAGACTCCCAGAGCAGCTGTCTTCACTCACCTGTCTACACCATAGAGGTAAACAACAGCTACCATCTCACAAAACGCAATCACCAGGAGGGGGATGGACCCTGCGAAACTGTCGAACAGGGCCAGCCAGTAGTTTCCAGAGCGCTGCACAAATATCAGTGCAATAATGAAGGAGATCAGGCAGGTACACCCTACAACACAAACCCAGCTGATATTAGAGTCATTCACAGTCACAGTCCGGAACAGATATTTGTATAAATTCACTTTTGAAGTACTTCCCATCAGGGCCGGTCCTAGTACATTTGGTGCCCTAGGCAAGCCCCAACCTAAACATTACTACAATATGTGCAAATTTTTTCCAAAAAAAATTATGTATTGTTAAATATGTGAAATAATGTTGTTAAATAAACCAGATAAGTAATCAATAATAGGCTAAAAATAAACAAAAAAACTCCTTTACAGTTCTACAGTGAAGTAGCGCAACATCTTGAACTTTCAGCTTTTCTTTCCCGCTCCACTCCAATGTCACTTCTATCTCACCAACCAATCAAAGTCAAGAAGAGGCAGGGACCGATAATATCAACACCAATGTCGGAGGAGAAACTGAGTCAGCTGCTACAGTCATGCTTAAAATCAATTGGCTACAGTTTAGATTTGCTTGCTGTTCTCTGATTACCCCGGCGAAAATAGTTCACAAACTATTTGTAGTTCATGAACAGTTTGCCAATTACCGCAAAAAGTTTGTCATGTTTCTCAAGGTTCTCGAAAAGTTCATGAACTTATTTCCATGAATGCTGAGGTTCAATGAACTGTTCGTAAATATTTATGAACTGCTCATGTATAGTTCAGGAGTGAGATGGCGGTGGCAAAGTGGTTTTGTGTGCTTGACTTGGGATGGAAAGGGTCTTTCCCACGGCTTTTGTGGTGTGTTCTAGGGCAAAAACACATACTCCCACAGTGCCCCACTGCACCCAGGTGTACAACTGGGTACCAGGAAATGGTCGGGGAAACCGCACTAAGAGCTGGGGGGTAACCTGCAATGGACTAGCATCCCATCCAGGGAGAGCAGGAATACTGCTAGTCGCTTCATGCTATAGAAACCGGGTGCAAGCACCAACCTGATGTGCCACCTGGCTCAGGACAGACATTTCCTCTTTAAGTTCGTGAGTTGACATTTTCAACAAGGTAGGGACTCGTGGTCTGCGGACAAGTTAGTTTGTATTCATGTTTACCACACCTGTTGAGCCCAACAGCTGTAGCTAGGTACTCTGTTATTGCTTAGGTTCTCTTTTATTTTCACTGGGGTAGCTAGCTACATTTCCTAAAGCATAGTTATGAGCTACTTTTGCAGCTTGGTTACTTTACTGAAACCACTGACTGTATACTGTTCCAGTAACGCTTTTTGGGAAACGAACATTCTGTAGCTCAGTTACTAAGACTATTCACGATTTATTTTCATCGTATCACCAAACCTTTTTAAGGTAACACGTTACCGTTGAACTACAGAGATTTGACATTCGCAACGATGGATTGTGGAAGTGCTAAGAAGACGGTTTCTGCGTAACTTAGCAACAATGAGCGCTGGAGAAGAGCACTTTGAAAATGAGGTCATGGGCGCTTTCAATGCAAAAAATGTTTCCTGTGGACGCAGGCCCTTACTTATGTTTAATTTATTTTTCAAGTCTATGTATTGTGGCAGATAAAGAGGGATGCCAAAAATTGTTAAATAAAAAAATGTTCGACATTATCATTCTTGTTATTTTTTTTCTTCTTTGCTGACCATGTGTTTGGCGCCCACCATTGGGTAGCACCCTAGGCAAGTGCCTATGTCGCTGGTAGGAAGTATTGCCACTGCTTCCCATAACGTCCATTGATTTTAATATTTTGCATCATATTTCCAACAGGCTATTCATGCAGATTTTCTAGACCGTAGTCAACTATTATTTACATTTTTTAAATTTTTCTCCGACAAGTATGTTTTTAGTCAAAAAACTGCATGTCCCATGACCCACCTAGTTCTTCAAGCAAAAGAGTATTTTGCATTAGCGATTAGACAACTGCCAGCACCTTTTTATTTTTGATACTCTAGCTATCAAGTGAGGCAAAAAAAGCAAGACAGCAAGTGCGGGAGCTGGCTAATTAGTCAGCTACTGTATGTTTTGCTTAGTTAAGTCAACCTATCTAGTCATCAATTCATGTAGCTGGCGCGAATTTAAATTCATAGCCTAGTATCGTTGGTCAATGATAGTCAGCGCAAAACCTTGGTAGCCAGTGAACTAGATGGCTATTTAGCCCACTAACGTTAATCTCATGAATTTTCAAATTACTTTGATAGCTACCTCGCTAAATAATTACAACTCGCTGACCTAACGCTAGTTAATGGGCAGAATAACCTGTATTAATTGTTCTCTATTGATTTCTATGCACCAAATGTATCGAGCTATTAGTAGTCTGCAAACTAGTTTGTCAACTAATCCATCTCGCCAATGCGCAGCTGAACTAACTAGCCAGCTACCTACCAAGATAAATGATCACCTCTTGCTGTTCTCACTAATCTACGCTAGCTCTGTAGCAATCACTATTTGCTGTTCTTCATTGATTTCTATGCACCATGTGTTTGCTAGCTATTAGTTGCCAGCTGTGATATAAGTTCACATGGTCGCAGATTCTACGGGTTTCCGGAGACGGTCAATGGCAAGAAACTGATCCCTCTACTTTGTTTTCTCCAATCTGTGTCTTTGATCAGCCTCTGTCAAGTTACGGTTGCAAACGTTTTCTGAGACTGAGGCATCTGACTGGCTGGGAATGAATCTCAGGATATTCATCTATTTGTGTAGTGCATATGTAGCTGGGAAAAATGGGCTACAAACTTAAATACTGGTGTAATAGCATTATATTTTTGCATTTGTATACCCTATAAGTTAATCTTCAAGGTGATCCGGCGCATAAAATCAATTACTATTAGAGTCATGCCAGAAAGTGTCTGAAGCGCATTATAAAGTGCCGTACAATAACTTAATTCGCTCTTGGAAATGTTCTCCCAGCTCACTGCAAGTGTATACACTCCCTGGACCTGGTGTTCTTTTGCATGTTCACATGCTCGACCTGGTGTTCACCTGTGAGAGCCTCCTTTGGCCATCTTTTGGGGAGGACCTCTAGATCTTGAAGCGGCACAACCACACCCTCCATGTTCCCAAACATGGTGGACAGGCCCAAGCAGAACAACATGATGAAGAACAGGATGGACCACAGGGGAGACACGGGCATCTTAGTGATGGCCTCTGTGAACACAATGAAGGCCAGACCTGTCCCCTCCACACCCTGTGGAACAGAGACACAAGTTAAGCTAACGCGATCTACAGCTGCACACGGACATGTAAAGCAAGCACACTCTTCATAACACAGAAGCACACAAAGGTAATGCCGTTTAGACGAGCATGAAGGCCTGCAAAGCTTACTCATTTTACAAGAGCACCAAGGCTCGCTAATCTAATATTTTAGTGAGCAAATGTCTCTGTTATCGGGGCCGGTCTGCATTTTTTGCCTATCTTCACCTGCAGTTGTCTCCAGAAATTTCCTCATTTTTACAGTACATTCAAGACAACCGCAATGTAAGAAATTACCCAGCTACCCATTTTTGCAGCAAATGCCAAGTGGAAAAACAACTTTCAGCATCAATCTTCTTTTCTTTTAACCAACAGAGGGGGCGGCTTGCTACAGCAACTTGTATCGGCCAACACATTCTCATCCGGACTCGTTATACATGGACGCTACCTGATCAAGCGTCAATATACGAGGCAGAAGGAAGCTTTTGGCATCATTATTTGAGGGTTAGGGTTAGGGTTCGGGTTAGGGGTTAGGGGTTGGTGGGTAGGGTTTGTTTTAAACTGGCGTCAATAAAGGACGCTAAAAGCGACCTTTTGCCTCGTATATCGACGCTTGGTCAGGTAGCATCAATATATGACGCGTCGGGATGAGACTGGGCTCTATCGGCACATTTTTTCTTCTTCTATTGACTTTCCACTATTTTAACCCCTTCATTACCACACTAAATAAAAAACAAAAGACAACTCAAAATATGTTTTACCAAATGGTCGGGCCGGACATAAAAGGGTTAAAAGGCTAATAACGTTAGTAGCACTGGATAATTTTATCACCACAACTTGCGACCCCTTGCTGATGACTCGGTATTACCAGATTATGGTCTGATGACTTGGATATCAAGTTCAAGGTAAGGCAACAACTGACTTAACAAATGTATCTTACAACATTGTTATTATTTCAGTTAACAGGGCTGTAAGTAGCATTATCAGGAGCTTAACTCCACATCATACTATTCCCCATCTTCCTTGATTAGCTGTCAATGCCGATGCCAGATTTGGGCATTGAGGGCTAAATCTGCTCCTGGCTGGCTTCTGGCCTTAAATTGCTTAATTAGATAAATTTGCCAAACCATTTATGAAATCTTACATTCTCTGAAATGCTCACAATTGACCACAGAAGACTGCTCTCGTGTTCCTAAGTGGAACGTTTTACTGTGATCTTTATTTGTTTACTGATCCAATTATTTAAGTTACTCAGGATAATCTCTGGAAACAAAAACTTGCATGCACACTGGCCCTCTAGGACTAGATTGCCCATCCCCGGCCCATGCTAATTTGCAGTGTATGTAGCCGGCTAAATGGCTAACCAGCAACAGTACATGAGTAGGCCATGCAGGAAAGCGTTCTTCAGTTGCTGCTGAGATGTGTATATTTTAGAAACGTAGATTTTGGTAGTGGAGTGTTTCTCATATGTAACCATTTCTTCCAATGCTGCTGGACTGTGAACACTGATTTTCTTGCGCTGTTTAAAGTTTACGTAACTACCCAATGCTATCAATCTGTCACACTATAGGTCTAGTCAAAATGTTATAATTTGTCACAGCACTACATTCCCCAGGGGTCAAAATTCACAGAAATGTACACAAAATACACAAAAAAAGTCCCCATTTTTTTGTTTACTCATAGATAATACTATTAGGAATTCCAATATCATATTGGCAACTTTCCCAGAATCATGCTCAGTTTTAATTTCAGAAATTTGGTCACCTTATCTCATGACTCCTCAGATGCACTTGGGCACTCCAAAATAATCAGCTCAACCAAAGCACCAAAACATGTGAAGTTAATATACTTCATATATGCAAAATAGCATCCCGAGCAAAACACTCAAAATAAGCGTGTGAGCACACTATGCTAATACGCACACAGGGTGTAATTTACATAAGCACAAAGGCATGCTAAGCTAACTCACTTTGCGTGAGCGTAATGGCAGGCTAATCTCATGCACTCGGAGCACAACGACATGCTAAAATAATACAGACCACTGAGGTATGTAAAGGCATGCTAAGCTAACCGCTCTGCAGACATATAAAGGGCCCATCCACATGAGAACGATTTTTTCGAAAACGCATTAATATTTTATCGTTTCGGCCTTGCGTCCACACGGAGAAGGCGAAATCGCAGCCCGAAAACAATATTTTTTGAAAACGGGTTCCAGAGTCAGTAAATCTGAAAATGCCACCCCAGCGTTTTCGTGTGTACAACCAAAACAGGTTTATTTGAAAATGATGACATGACAGCCCCCATCACAACCACCAGGGCTGTGTGTGGTGCTGTGGCGTTTATACAAAGATAGACCAAAAACGGAGAGGGCGGCAGCGAGCATGCACCTTCTTCTCTGTGTTTGGTTTTATTTCTGTATAAAATGCCACAACGCCACACATAGGCCTGGAATATTTACTACAGCATTTTGGGTCGTTTTAGGCGTCTCCGTGTGGATGCACATATTTTCAGAAACAATGCCGTGTGGACGGGAGATTTTTTAGAAACAACAGAAAAAGAGACTGCTTTCGAAAAGCTCTGTCTCCGTATGCACGAGGCCACAGATAAGGACAGGTAACATTCTGCTGCAGAAAAAATCACAGAGCTGAAGCCTCCCAGAGAATCACAAAGACACACAAAGTATACTAACACATCTACAGAGGCACAGAGCGGTGCGAGTCCTTCCAAACATGAAAATGTGCCGAGGACAGACCTCACTCAGGAAGGTGTTCAGATGGCAGATCTTCAGATTCAGCCCTTCGATGATCTCAGGAGACGTGCTGTTGAGGCTCTGCAAAGCCTCAGTGTAATTACTCTCTGTGATGTTGCCCTCAGGAAGATTAAAAGCATTCAGGAGCGCCAGAATGTTACTGTAGAAAGTAAAAGAAAAAACTTGATCCTCAAGCTCTTTTGAAATTAATTGTTAGCGTAGCTGCTACCAGACCAGAGAAGCGATACCAACCCCCCAAGACAGTCGTCAAACTTCTCTGTGGCACGGAAACCGATGATGGAGTAGATAACGGTGGCTGAGAAGATGGACGTGAGCCCATTGATGATAGAAATAATCACAGCATCCTGCTCACAGTTGTTACTGGAGAAGAAATGGACACGATATTGAAGTATTATCAGACAAGTGGGGTGATACTCTGGTCAGTCAGATCGATTTCAGGTCATTCAAATAGAGAATATATAGTAACATTCAAATAATAATGAATTAATGATGATCATTCTCCAGGCATTTAATGTCAATTAAGGCACTGAGATTCCTTCCAGTCACTGTTACTACTGCACCAGAACAATTATAGTCCTGCTCTAGTATAACTACAGTCTAAGTAATTTACTGCACTGGAGTACTTCAAAGCCTCAGTCACTTCCTGCACTGGATTAGCTACAATATTGCAATGGAATGCTATGCAGTTGCAGTCACTAACAGCATTGGAATATCATAGAGTCCAGTCACTGCACTGCAATGAACTGCAGTCTCCGTCACTTACTGCAGTGGAACAGTTTTTACCCACAATCAATCACTGTTGTGGAATACTCTCATCACAGTCACTTACCGCGTGGAATAATCTATTTACAGCCACTTAATGCAGTGTAACAATCTTTCGTCACAGTCTCTTTGTGTAATGGAATAATCTTTATTCACAGTCACTATGGAGAAATACTCTATATTAACATCCACTTACTCCACTGGAATATTCAACAGTCACTCACTAAATTGTAAAAGTGTAATTGAACTATTATGCAAAATCAGCCACTGTTCTTGAATACACTGTAGTTATGGAAACTTACTGCTGTGGAGTAATCTTTAGTCACAGTCACTGTTATGGAAAATACAAAGCAGTCACTTACTGTTGTGGAATAATCTTTAGTTACAGTCACTTACTGTTGTGGAATAATCTTTAGTTACAGTCACTTACTGTTGTGGAATAATCTTTAGTTACAGTCACTGTTGTGGAATAATCTTTAGTTACAGTCACTTACTGTTGTGGAATAATCTTTAGTTACAGTCACTTACTGTTGTGGAATAATCTTTAGTTACAGTCACTTACTGTTGTGGAATAATCTTTAGTCACTTTCAATTGCTTGGTGGAATAATCTTCATTTGCAGACACTTGCTGGAAAAATGATCTAGTCACACTAACTTACTGGAGTGGAATCATTTTTCATCACAGTTGTTGTAGATGAATAATCATTTCAGATGCAGCTACTTATTGCAGTGGTTTGTGTTTCGTCAGTCGTACTGTTGTTGAATCGTAATCTTTTGTCACAGTTATTTATTGTAGAAGAAGGATCTTTATTTAAAGTCACTTACTGCACTGAATTGTAGCTGGAGAAGGAGATGAGGCCTCCGAAAGCCAGGGAGAACGAATAAAACACCTGCGCACCTGCATCCAACCAGGTGGACGGGTTCATGAGCTCTGTCACCTGGGTAAATACAGAGCTTTTGTCCATTAATTGATCAATTTACTTGTTTATTATTTAATGACCCTTTGAGCAGATTTTTGGCTATATTATGTCACCCATCTTACAATTCTAAACCCACACAGGAATAGGAGCGATCTGATATAGCGCAAAACTGTCGTAAATCGGGAGATGAAGGAAGGGGATTTTTTTGTCGACATCCGCACTTCCGGTAATAAGACCAGCTTCGCCAAGCCAATGCATGCACGACGAAATGCGATGAGCATTGTGCAGCTTCGCAGTCGAATACCATCATGGATACACAGATATGAATATGAAAATACCGCAAAATTCAAATAAATGCTACAAACAAGTCAAAGCCAGAGTTCACGTTTTGGAACGAAACGCTATAAATAGCCATTATATTAGCTAGCGTTCGATCGTGCGCGGATATGAGCAGAAGTTCACTCGTCCACATTTTGGCATTTGACCAGTGATTTTCTGCCGTCATATCCGCCTGGCGATGTGCCGTAGTGTATATCAGATCGCTCCTATTGAATACTACCAGTGCTGGCAGGTGAGCTGAAAATGGGGTAAGCACAGAAAATTCCTCAAAATGAATGATGAGTCTTGACCTGTTTATAATCGTTCATTTAAAGTACCATTATGTAAGCTACGAAAACACGCATCGTATCAGGTGAGGCCAGTTGTCTTCAGGTTGGTCACATAAGAAACAAAAGGCGTCATTTTGATGTGAAATTGAATTTCACTTAACATTATTCATTTGAGAATATTTGCTGCAAATTTTTTGCTTTATTTAACACCCTAAAGCCCAACGTCCCCACAGCAGAAATGCCGGAGTTACTGGATTTTCAACGGCATGCCGGGAGCCTCTGACCCTTAAATGCGTATAGTAATTGCTTTCAATCTGTTACTGTTTAAGATCGCTTGATGAATGATCTGACAATTTATTTAATGAATTATCAAGACCAATATCAATTATAAGCCTGCAATTATCAAGAAATTATTAAGAAATGACAGTTATCTCCAATTGGCTAGATTGAAAAAGTACCTAGATATTGTAGGGATGGGAAAAAAAAACAAAAAAAATGAATCAATCCAATATATTCCCTGCATTCAATGTCCTGTTTTAGCTATTCTTTTTTTCAGCAGAGGAACCTAATTTATTTTAAGACTGCACTTAATCAAAATGTTTTTAGGGTTCGAAAGAAAAGGCTACAGTTGCAGGGAAGCGCAGCTGCGCACTGGTTGCCGCAATCTGATAATAATTGATTTATTAAATTACCAACGCTTCTTACGTCAAAGCATTGATAATTGAAAAATTTAGTAAAGTGGTTATTAGTCCATTGTGAAAGTTTGAGGCATGGCATGAATTTAATTAATTTAATTTTATTAATTAATTTTTTAGAAACAAAATTTAAACTTTATCTAAATACAGTACCATCTTCAGCAGTATTTACTATGGAACATTCTACTTCAAGATGGAACTTCGAGAAATTTCAGCTAATTGCTGCACATACAATCTCATATTGTAGCCTTCTTCTTTGACGCAAAGCTGTATGTCTTAGTCATTAATGGCAACACAGCTTATAGATAGCCTATTTGCTCAGTAAATGCAATAAATTGTTTGATTCTTAATTGGACACAAGTAAAGAGTAAAACTACAAAATGGTAATGTCACTGGTTGTAGACCTGGCCTTGAATTTCACAATTTGCCTCCATAGCTGTTTTTGCAAAAATTGCCGCGGAGACCTAGGGCTCTCCATGGCAATTTTTCAAGCCTCCACCGCAACGGTTTGCTGAAATGGCCTTTGCTAACCATGGCAATTTTCCTGTCCATACAATGCTACTCTTAGTTGCATGTATGACATGTTCCTGTTGTACATTGTACATGCGCTGCTGCAGCACTATAATTTCGTGTGCAAATTGTTTACTAATATCTTCTTGTTAATGTTGGTGGTGGTGTGTAATCCTGCCTATGATGACATAATTTTAAACAAGCCTTAGTTTCATCGGTATTCCCCGCGATGTGACGTCATCAGAACGACCAATCATCGGGACTGATCAATCATTTCCACAGCCCTTCCTGGTGCCTGTCTGGGCAGTTTACCTTTAACCTCCCTACGCAAGCGCCATCGTTGCGCCTTCACGTTGATCACGCAGTGTAAGAAAGGCTACCTGTGTGTGAGGTTGACCTCATTGCTGATAAAGCAAATATGAAGGTGATCACTGATCACACAGCGTGTGATTTCTAAATATAATCATGTAAACATCCTTGTCCATGCATAAGCCACTAAGGGGAAACGCAGGAAGATTTGGCACATAAATTATCGATTGTGGTTGCAAGTCTGATCGGATTACACCCAGCTAGGCCGCTGGCCGTCCAGGGCCCTGCTTAATGTTGTGTGATTGATTTAAACCGTAAGGGCACTGCCAATTTTTATCGCAGCAAAACGTTGCTGTGGTTTTTATGTGTATTTGGGGGCAAAGTCAGTAATACTTGGCGGCTTTTGCCGTGAGTGTCTTCGTGAAAGTCGAGCCCTGTTGACAGAGTTTTAATTTTATGTAAGCAAACTTAACACGCAGACCTGAGTTGGCAAAAACGCATTTTTTAAAACATTTTCTTAGGCGTATCAAGCCAATTGGACACCGACACAGAAAAAAATATACCTTTTTGTGAGCTACAGGCATTCAGAAGCTTCGAGAGACATTGATGTTTTATGTCACAATTAATGTGGATGGGAAAATGCTTGATAACTATTGGAATGAACAATAATTCGAGCTAAGGGGAAATGGACCGTAATTCTATCAGTTGATGCCCACAACTGAACGAATTAACACTTAGTTGCTAATCAGCAAATGTAAATGGGAGCAGGTTTGGATAAGTAATGCAGTTTAAGACGAGGAGAGAGCAGGACCATAATCCCTCCAATGGCAAGTCCAGTTTGGAAGAGGTTAACCATGAAGCTATGATAGTGCAGGATCATAACATAGCACTCCTAGCTGCCATACCACTACTTGATTTGTTCTAGCCGCATGCCTGAAGCTGAATGGGTGTGAGCTTGGATGGGAGACCACTTGGGAAAATTAAGGTGCTGCTGGAAGTGGTGTTGGTGGGCCAGTAGGTTGCGATCTTCCCTTTGGTAAAATAATCCCCAACTAGCGCACTGCCCGTGGGGATCCACGTGTTCTAGAAGTAGTTTCAATTGCTCTAATTATCTCTTTTAGCATTTGCAGTGTGGCGCTGAAGTCTTTCGGGGGATGTGTCATTGACTGAGGCGCTTTCTCTTGCGGGCTCTCTTAGCTTTCATTCCTTCAGCATTTGCATTTGATAGGATTATTGGTCCTATCAACTTGCTGTTTTTGCGAGGGTCTTCCTTGACCCAAAATACATAATTATGCTAAATGGCAAATATCAGCTCCACATGGTTTTCCACTGATTCTCCTGTGGCCTGGCATCTGTTTTTTGGGATTCAGGACTCTTGTGGACGAACTGGCTTAGTCACGTGATGTTTTTATGGAAACACCATAGCAACGTGACGACATCATAATAGTGCATTGTTCACTATAATATAAAAGCGAAGTGGACTTTGGTCACGTTTCCAGGCCATTTTCCACTGATTGGCCGGACACAGACGCATACACGCACACAGAGTCCACTCAGCATCTGCTTTAAGGTGGCTGTCACTGAGACGCTTTCTCTTGCGGCCTGGCATCTGTTTTTTGGGATTCAGGACTCTTGTGGATGAATTGGCTGGGTCATGTGATGTTTTCATGGGTACACCATAGCAACATGATGACATCATAATGGTGCATTGTTCACTATAATATGAAAGCACTGATTGGCTGGACACGCACACACGCAGAGTCCACTTTGCGATTAAATTATAGATGCCCCAGTGCATTGATGGAGACACTGTACTGAAGAAGATGCCATCTTTAGGATGAGTCGTTAAACCGAGGTCCTGACTCACTTTGGTCATTAAAGATTCCATAACGCTCTTTGACAGGAAGTAATTTGTGCAGTATGCAGTATATTGTTAGCTGTCTGTTTCTGTGTAAAAATGACTCAGATGTTTATTACTGGAATTAAATAATTACCAACTATTCCACAAAGCGCTGGTATTAAGCCGTTTGTGTTGAATTGATGGTAACTGAAAACAGAGTATGGTACAGCACAGCCCCACCTAGAAATTTTTCCCCAGCCACTGCTGGCAATTTGTCCTCTTCCTGTCCGTCAATTAATGTGGTGAGTGTTCTGGCACAAAGTGGCTGCTGTTGCATCGCCCAGGTGGGTGCTACACATTGGTGGTGGTGAGATGAGGTTACCCCATATGACTGTAATGCGCTTTGAGTATCTATGAGAAGGCGCTATACAAAATGCAGTGTTCTTTTATAGTCCTTTATCTTTTTCATCATGTGAATAAAAGGTTTTCTATTTGATCATTGCAACATCGCAATTAAGGAAGCTGCTTGTTTAACAACCAATGGTTTATTCTTATCATTGGAAAACTCTTTAATCAAGGAAAATGACTGAAAACAGATCAAGACTTCTGATTTCTCATCTTACCTTCGCGAGGAAAACTGGCCACACCTGCTAGCCCCGAGTGTTTTTGGAGTTCACGCAATGTCATTTTAAATAAATGATTGAAAATTGGTTGAGTCTAATTATTATCTTGAAGGGATGTTCTGTGCTTCAACAATTTTCAGTTCACCAACCGGCAACCGCCACTGCGCACTGTTCACTCAGATACTTATACTTGTGAGTAAATAGTCTCCAATCAGCGTGACATGTGTGGCTTTGGGCTGCGGGAGGAAACCGGAGCGCCCACAGTGAACCCATGTGAGCACATGCTGAACAAGCAAACTCCTCACAGAAAGGCCTTAGGCTGGGCTCAAACACACGGCCTTGCTGTGAGGCGGCAATGCTGCCCACTGCGCCACTGTGCCGCCCAAACTTCTGACAAACACAACAAATATAATTTAAAATCTTGCACTTGTCGTCTAAAATATGTTTAACAGTGCTGTCTGCTCACATCTGGGGTGAAGAGAAACTTGATTCCATCCACAGAACCTTTAAGCGTCAGTCCTCTGATCAGAAAGATGGTGAGAACCGCATAGGGTAGGGTAGAGGTTATGTACACCGCCTAGGGAAAGAGAAGAAGGTGGAGTTACAGAGAAGAGGGTGGAGTTACTGATGAGAGGGTGGAGTTGCATAAGAGCGGATGGAGTTACTCATGAGAGGGCAGAGTTACTTATGAGAAGGTGGAGATAACTTCCCTTTTTTTCCTTCTGCAAAATGAATTGTGGACTGCAAGTACTGTAAGCCCAAGAATTAAAGGGGAACCTCTGGTAGATTTGCCAAAAAAGAGCACAGTTCTATCTGCCACACAAATTTCTTCAAAATGATATCTGCAGTGGAGGTAAACTGCAAAACCAAAACCAGTCTTCGTTGAACTGCACGCCACCATCAAGTCACAGTTTGCTGACGTCCGGTGAAGTTTTTGTGGGCTGCATGTTTGTTGGTTGACTGATGTGTGCAGTTTTTCGGTTGGAACTTTTCCACCTTGATACTCAGTGCCCATTTCTATGGACCACGGAAAGTGCAACAACGTGAAAAAAAAAAAATATGTTGTGGTCCCAAGACACAAGTCGTTCCCACGATTCAACCAACTCCTGACCACGAAACATGACTGGATTCTCTGTGAATATATGCTGTATTATCCTCATTCAGGGACCATTTTAGGAGTTCCAAAATGCAAGAAGTGGCAAAATTACTAGACTTGAGATAATACCATGGAGTGATAGCCCTGTGCTTCTTACACATGGCGCAAAAATCAATTTTCAGAAATTCATACTATAAGGTGTATTTTTTCATGGTCAAAGTTCTGTGTTTTTCTATAAAATGCAATAGGCGTCAACATAGAAAAAGCTGATTTACTCAAAATCATAGACTGTATAAAAAGATGGACGCAGCACCTGGGTCTGAAAACTGAGGCCAATGCGAAAATCTCCAAAATTTGCATTCTATTTAGTGGCCAGCAGATGGCGACGTCAGTGGTTGCAGAAAGAAGTTCAATCCTATTGAAGTCTATTAGAAAGTGACCCTACTTTCCCACCTGATTTATAATTTACATAATGATTTTCCACATTACTTTATTGTATCTATCGCAAGTTTCAAGTCTCCTTCGATATATCATGATATTCATTTTTGTAAATTATGGTCCCAAATAGACTAGAATAAAGGATAAAGCCAGATATGCTTTAGGGGCGTGGCTATCCTCTGGTCCTTGTCTGATACGGTCAGATCCACCCATAGATCCACTCCTCGCTCCTCCCTGGATATTCAATTCACGCTCTCGTCCAATAGGAATCACATCTGGTTTCAAAATGACAAAATGGCGCTGTTCAAATTGCCAAAATCGAGGCTTCCTAAATGGTATGCTGAAACCAATGGGTGACGTCATGGTTGCTTCGTCCATCTTTTTATACAGTCTATGCTCAAAATGAGCAAAATGGATATATTGTGTTTTGGAAACAAACTCTTCTTTTCTTATGTACAACACGTTACCTTACAAAAAAACCACAATAACAACCCTATAAAATTACCACCAAAAAACTATCAGTATTACTGTAGTAATTTCATGGTTTTTTGGAACGTACTGTAGAGAGTTTAATGTTACTATTGAAATACTGTAGAGACTACCATAGCTAATAAAATAACACTACAGGAAAAAAACTATGGTAATACCATAGCTGGTGAAACGTACTATAAAACACAGCAACCACATTATAGAACACTACACAACTCTTATAATATACTGTAGTAACTCTTAAGTTCATTTTTGTAAGGGTTCTTGCATGTTTTGTTGTGTGCACTGCAGATTGTATGGCTGTGACAAGTTTTATTGGTCAGGTCACCCTTGTAAAAGCTCTGACCAATCCGATCTCATATCTCAATGGGACTTCCCGGTTACATAAAGGAATAAGTAAAATCAATTTTGGCAGAGATGATCATTCACTTCACTCGCATTGTTCACCTATGAGTGGGTGTGATCTCTCTTGCAATGGCCACAAGGGGGGGTACCTTGCCAGTGGTCTCTATGCCCCGGATACAGCAGACGTACAGGAGGGTCCAGGCACACACCAGACACAGGACCATCCACCACTGCAGGCCCCCCGAGTCCTCGATGGACGTGGAGGCGTTTAGAGTCTCCCGGTACCAGAAGTAATCCACAGGGGAGCTGCGCTCGCATTCCGACACCAGACCTGCCGGGGCGACACTCATTCTGTAACTAAAAACCTGCTGTGTGTGTGTGTGTGTGTGTGTGTATCTATGGTGTGTGCGTGTGTGTGTGTGTGTGTGTGTGTGTGTGTATCTGTGGTGTTTGTGTAAGTGTGCGTGGGTGGGTGTTGGGAGTGTGCTTCCATAGCTATACTTGTGAGAACCAAGTCTTGAGAAACCACAGATCTTAATAGGACATTTTGGCTCATGACAACACTGGGTGATCCTCACTGAGAATGACACAGGACTATGTTAAGAGGTTAAAGTGGGGGTTACGGTTGCAGTCAGGGTTAGGTTGAGAGGCTAATTGCTGTTAGGGTTGGCTGTTGCTGTTTGGTTCGCTGTTGCTGACCTCTTGGCTGTGCTGTGGCACTGTTCCTAGGTGATCATTCTGCTTGGTTTGAGACGGAGAGAGGTGAAAGAGAATTGTAGCAGAAGATTTACTCTTGTTTTAAGGGGTTTTGCTGATAATAATTTGTGTGTAAAAGCTCAAACATTAAAAGACGTAAGGCGATTTGCTCCCTAGGTGTAACCTTTGTCACCTTGTGGGCAGGGAGATACTTCCCCACCATTTTTTCCCCTTGTAACAACTCAGTTAGTAAATAGCCAAATTAAAGTGCTAATCTGGTCATATGAAGGCGACGGGGGTTTTTCTGGGTGGGGTTAAATGAACTGATATGCTAAATAACTAGCTAACTAAGTAAATTGTATTATATACAAAGTAAAACAGTTATTTTCAAGGACTGTGCTACTCTCGCTTGGTTTTTCTGAAGCTAATTTAGCTATTGAAGTTCAGCAAGCTTCTCAACTCTAGGAAACATCGAATTACTTGGATATCTTAGTTACAACTTGGGTTGGTTTCAGATGTGCGTGCTTACCTTTCATACAGTCTTCTAGCCAATAAATACTGATGTTCACCAGGGTTTTTATTCCTTTTCGGTCTGTCTTTCTTAGTGCATAAACATCTTGCCAAATTAGTTATTTCGTGTTCCCATCTGGTCGCTGTGCCTGGATCAGCGTATCAAAGTCAAGTCGTGTCTAGTTAGCTCACATTGTAAGTGGGATGTTCACCCGGCCCGCTGGAATTAAATATTAACGTTAACTGCGGTTTTACTCTTTTTTGGTATCTCCTTTTTACCAAAGGGCTCTTACGCATGAACATACTGGTAATTATGTTATTTTAGTATTTTCCTCTGGTCGCTGTGCCTTGATCAGCTCGTCAAGGTTTAGTTGCGTGTTTGAGTGCTTAGCTACAAAATGCTGCGAGATACTGTGTTCTGTTGGCTCTCATAGTAAACGAGTTGTTTATTCGGACTGTTTGAATTAAAGTATACCGGGGTTTTACTTTTTTCGGTTTCTTTTGGTTGTAGTACCTGTTTGTGACTAGCTAGCCAGGTAGTCACTGTTTGCATTTTTGACTTGAGATCTGGGATTTGGTATTTAGTTAGCAGGGCAACAGTTACGTGATGGTTGTAATTATTAAGGAGTAAGGTTTACTGGAGTGCTTCCCCCCACTTCCAGTTTCTCCTGGGCATTGTAGCTGCCCGAGACTAGCTAGAAAGCTACCGCTGATATTATGCATTAGTTATTGGCATTTCCTGTTCATCACAAAGCTGGGTATTGGAGGCTCTCATCTGAGAACAGAATCTGGAGAAGCCAGTCTGTGATTATCTGGATTCTGAGCCAAGCTCTGTGACATTGTTAAAGTAGTATATTCATGGAACTGGGGCTATATAAGACAAGTGGTGCCAGACACAACAAACACCGCCCCTCGCACATACTTTGACCTACTTTTCCGAAATTCAATAGGCATCTATTCTGGGTCAGTGGCAATCCCTAAACCGAATTTGGGGTGAATCTGGCCATTAGTTTTGCTGATAAAGTGTTAACAAACAAACACACAAACACAGAAACAAACGTACAAACACACAAACAAACACAGAAACAAACCGAACCAAAAACAATACACTTTTGCCCTCACCCGTCGGGTGGGGCGGGGTAATAAAGTCAGCTGTCTGAGTGCTTATTACATATGGAGTTTGTATCTATTTGGTATTTCATTTCTGTTAACTGAAACTAAGCCCCTGCTAAAAGAAGCTTATTATCCATTTACTTAGTCTCCCCACGGTTTCTATTTTGTCTGCTGCTTAGGGCTTCACAGGTTAATAAACTGTGGTTCCTGAGCTTCTGTCTTAGCAATAATAATTTTCTTTGCCATCTAGGGTGATCTAAGTCAATATGTAGGGGGTCCAAAATATGGCCAAAACTATGTGACGGTTGCAGAATGATCGCACTTCTGGAAAGAGATTTCCAGGATGGGTTTGTCCGCCACCGGTGCCAGCTCATTGAGGATCTCGAGAGCAAGATCCTTGATCTTCATGGCCAGTTGGCGGCATGACATAGTTCACAATCAGTAGAGTTCCTAGAGGAACTAAGTAGTATGTCGTTTAGAGAAATGGTGTGTACGCCAAAGCAGGGTGGTACAGGGACCCCAGAGCAGGCAGGGAGAGAAAGTTGGGTGACTGTAGGTTGTCAGCGCAGAAAAGGGCGTGCACGCCATACAGCGACAGCTTCTCCAGAGGTTGAGTTGTCCAACCGATTCTGGCCCTTGCAGGAACTCGACTTAGCCCCTGACCTTGAGAGTAGGGGGATTGATGAGCATCAGGGCACCCTGTTGGCCTCTGTCCCTCAGAAAAGGGAGTTAGTGATAGTGGGGGATTCAATTATTAGAGGAATAGACAGCATAGTCTGTCGGTGACAAGGAGTCTCATACGGTGTGTTGCCTGCTCTGGTCAGTGTATGTTGATGGTAGCACAGCGTTATTTAAACAAGGGACTTGGGGGGCAGGGAGGTCAGACAGTGTTATAAATCGGGGAAATGCAGACTGCCCTTATGGAATCTGACAGTGCTACATGCACTATTGATGATATATTTTTAAAGCAACAAAGCATAGTGAGGGGCTTGGAGCAGCAAACAGCTGGGAAACTGAGGGGTAAGTGCAGTCGTAATAGCCTGAAATGTTTTGATTTAAATGCTAGAAGCATAAAAAATGCATATCCAGAACTTGATGCTGTCATGATTAGTGAGAGCTATGACATAGTTGGGATTAAAGAGACATGGCTTTGTGAAGAGGATGGAGACGAATATAATATAGAAGGTTATAAGCTCTTAAGGAAGGATAGATCTAATAGGAGATGAGTTACAGTAGGTATTCTGGAGTGGATTCGAAACTGGTTACAGGACAGAACACAAAGAGTGGTGGTCAGTGGAATCTCATCTAAGCTTGGTATGGTGGGGAGTGGAGTCCCTCAGGGATCGGTGTTGGGACCCCTGCTGTTCCTCATCTACATCAACAACCTTGATAGGAATATTGAAAGCAAATTAGTTAAATTTGCAGATGATACTAAATTGGAAGGTTTGGCGAACAGTTTAGAGTCCACTGAAGTGATTCAGGATAATTTAGATAGAATGCAGAATTGGGCAGAAATGTGGCTAATGAAATTTAATGTAGCGAAATGTAAAGTTGTACATGTAGGTAATAAAAACATTAGACGGGATTACTTCAAGGGAGGTTTAAAACTGGAATAAGCTCCACATGAAAAAGATCTGGGAGTGATTGTTGACCAAACCCTCACAGGTTCTAGCCATTGTGCCATAGCAGTTAAAAAGGCCAACAGGATGTTGGGATATGTAGCCAAAAGTATTGAGTATAAATCCAAGGATGTCATACTTCTCTTGTACAACACATTTGTCAGACCACATCTAGAGTACTGTGTAAAGTTCTGGGGACCATACTTTAAGGAAGATATAGAGGCTCTAGAAAACGTTCAGAGAAGAGCCATTAAGCTAATTCCGGGTATAAAAGATGAAAGCTATGAGAAAAGGCTGAAGATCCTTAATCTCTTTAGTCTTAGGAAAAGGAGACTTAGGGGTGATCTGATTGAGGTCTTTAAATATGTTAAAGGGATTAACAAAGTGAATTCTGTCGGATTACTTAGGCTAAGTTTCGTTAGTAGAACTCAGGGTCACAAATGGAAGTTGACCAGGGGTAAATTTAGCACTGATATTAAGAAATATTTTTTCACCCAAAGAATAATTTCGATGTGGAATAGCTTGCCTGACCATATTGTTGAGGCAGAAATCTTGGGAATTTTCAAGAGCAGGCTTGATTTAGCACTAGATACCATTGAGTCATTGAGTATCTGAAGTGATAGATTCACAAGAATGTAAGATGATTTATGTCTTCACAAGTATAGCTAAACAAACCTGTGTGTGGGAGTATAAGGTACAAAGATATTGTTGCTGGGTATATCATTGTGAAGACTAGTAACGGCCCAGAGAATGAGTGACTTTGGGCCGGATATGCATTGATTTGCATTGATTTTGCCCTGCGGTTGGTCGGGACATGCAAAAGTCAATTAGTTGTTCAGGATATTTCCCCGTCGCAACATAGAAATTGTTCCATAGAAACTGAGTGCTGAAATGCTTTTCAAAACTTCTTCTGGATTACAATTGCAGATTAAATGTTATGCATCTTGCATTTATTCCTTAAAAAAACACTCCGTAACACTATAATAACAAAAATAAAAATTAGCGGAAATAAAGATACTTTAATTGATTGACGTACCAGTCCTGTTTGCATTGATGGGGCAATGTGTCCAGGGCAGCGGCTCCTGGAAGGAGTTGAATAAGTACCACATCACCCAGGCCATGATGGTGTTGTAGTACAGGCCAACCAGGAAGGACACCAGCAAAGAGGCGATCCCTACACATCACAAACCTCCTTCAACACACTTCACAAACCACCTTCAACACACTTCACAAACCTCCTTCAACACACACATCACAAATCTCCACAATCACACACAGCACAAACCTCCTTCAACACACAATCCCTACACATCACAAACCTCCTTCAACACACATCACAAACCTCCACAATCCCTACACATCACAAACCTCCTTCAACACACACAGCACAAATCTCCACAATCACACACAGCACAAACCTCCTTCAACACACAATCCCTACACATCACAAACCTCCTTCAACACACACAGCACAAATCTCCACAATCACATACAGCACATACCTCCATAATCATACACAGCACAAACCTCCTTCAACACACAAACTCTATACATCACAAACCTCCTTCAACACACAATCCCTACACATCACGAACCTCCTTCAACACGCACAGCACAAATCTCCATAATCCCTACACATCACAAACCTCCTTCAACACACACATCACGAACCTCCTTCAACACGCACAGCACAAATCTCCACAATCACACACAGCACAAACCTCTTTCAACAGGCACAGCACAAATCTCCACAATCCCTACACATCACAAACCTCCATTATCACGCACAGCACAAATCTCCATAATCCCTACACATCACAAACCTCCATTATCACGCACAGCACAAACCTCCACAATCCCTACACATCACAAACCTCCTTCAACACACTTCACAAACCTCCTTCAACACGCACAGCACAAATCTCCATAATCCCTACACATCACAAACCTCACAGCACAAACCTCCATAATCCCTACACATCACAAACCTCCATTATCACGCACAGCACAAACCTCCACAATCCCTACACATCACAAACCTCCTTCAACACGCACAGCACAAATCTCCATAATCCCTACACATCACAAACCTCCTTCAACACACACATCACGAACCTCCTTCAACACGCACAGCACAAACCTCCACAATCCCTACACATCACAAACCTCCTTCAACACGCACAGCACAAACCTCCACAATCCCTACACATCACAAACCTCCTTCAACACGCACAGCACAAACCTCCACAATCCCTACACATCACAAACCTCCTTCAACACACACAGCACAAACCTCCACAATCCCTACACATCACAAACCTCCTTCAACATGCACAGCACAAATCTCCATAATCCCTACACATCACAAACCTCCTTCAACATGCACAGCACAAATCTCCACAATCCCTACACATCACAAACCTCCTTCAACATGCACAGCACAAATCTCCACAATCACACACAGCACAAACCTCCATTATCATGCGCAGCCCAAACCTCCATTATCACACAGAGCACAAACCTTCTTCAACACGCACAGCACAAATCTCCACAATCACGCACAGCACAAACCTCCATAATTATCACACAGCACAAACCTCCATCAAAAACAGCACAAGCCTCTATCATCCTACGCAGCACAAACCTCCATCATCACACACGACAAGCCTCCTTCATCATAAACAGCACAGACCTCCATACACAGCACAAACCTCCATCATCACAGACAGCGCAAACCTTCATCATCACACACAGCACAAACCATCATCACACACAGCACAAACCTACATCATCACAGAGCACAAACCTCCTTCATCAAACACAGCACAAACCTCCATCATCACACACAGCACAAACCTTCATCATCACACACAGCACAAACCTACATCATCACAGAGCACAAACCTCCTTCATCAAACACAGCACAAACCTTCATCATCACACACAGCACAAACCTTCATCATCACACACAGCGCAAACCTACATCATCACAGAGCACAAACCTCCTTCATCAAACACAGCACAAACCTCCATCATCACACACAGCACAAACCTTCATCATCACACACAGCACAAACCTTCATCATCACACACAGCACAAACCTACATCATCACAGAGCACAAACCTGCATCATCAAACACAGCACAAACCTCCATCATCACATAGAGCACAAACCTACTTCATCACACACAGCACAAACCTGCATTATCATGCGTAGTACAAACCTCCATCATCACACACAACAAACCTCCATCATAAAAAGTACAAACCTCCATCATCATACGCAGCACAAACCTACAGCATCAAGTGCAGCACAAACCTTCATCTTCACATAGCACAAACCTCAATCATCACACACAGCACAAACCTCCTTCGTCACACACGACAAGCCACCTTCATCATAAACAGCACAAACCTCCAACTTCATACACAGCACAAACCTTCATCATCATACTCTGCACAAACATCCATCATCACAGACCACAAACCTCCATCATCACACAGAGCGCAAACCTACTTCATCACACACAGCACAAACCTGCATTATCACGCATAGCACAAAGCTCCATCATCACACACAAAAAACCTCCATCATAAAAAGCACAAACCTCCATCATCATACGCAGCACAAACCTGCATTATCACGCGCAGCACAAACCTTCATCATCACTCACAACACAAACCTCCATCATCACTCACAACACAAACCTCCATCACTCACAACACAAATCTCCATCATCACTCACAACACAAACCTCCATCATCACACACAACACAAACCTCCATCATCACACACAACACAAACCTCCATCATCAGACACAGCACAAACCTCCATCATGACAGAGCACAAACCTCCATCATCACACACAACACAAACCTCCATCATCACACACAGCACAAACCTCCATCATGACACAGAGCACAAACCTCCATCATCACACAGAGCACAAACCTCCATCATCACACAGCACAAACTTTCATCATCACACCCAGCACAAAACTCCATCATCACACGCAGCACAAAACTCCATCATCACACGCAGCACAAACCTCCATCATCACACAGCACAAACTACCATCATCATGAACATCACAAACTTCCATCATCATTCCAGCTTTTCTCTCCGATCATAACAGTAAGGTGGAAGAGTGGATCACTGAGCAGGATACATTCTACCTGGCAGTGTTGAGAATTATTATAATTATTATAAAGAAGGAGCTCTTCTTTACATTAATGTACTTAACGCATATGCTGTCCAACCGTGATCTTGTACATTTTCATTCCAACTCTAATTTGGCTAAACTGCATTAGCAATTATTTACTATCTCTAGCTGTTGAATGAGGTGTGCTGTGTAAGGATTAGAGTGAAAACCAACAGGATGGTAGACCTCCAGGAACAGGGTTGGGCAGCCCTGCAGTAACTGTTGACTAAGGTGCGCTCTGTTAAGGTTGGAGTGAAAATCTACTTGATGGAGGATCTGCAGAAACAGGTTTTTCAGGTCCTGATGAACTGAATCGCCCTCAGGTATCTGCTGGTCCCCTTTGCATTTGGTCATGTTATTGTGATTCACTCCAGGGTTGCTGGGGTCAATCGCTGTGATACGAACCTACACCACCAAGATAGGGGTGTATGGAGGTCCACACCCCAACACTGCCCTTCCGCAGGCGCTGGCCAATAGCAAACTCCAGATGCAAAAGAGGGATTCCTTCCAGAACCAGCAGGATCAGGAACGGGATCATGAAAGCACCTGGGAAAACAAGGAATTACTTCACAACAAACCAGAATCATGACAGCACCTGGGAATACAGGGAATTACTGCACAGCAAACTGGAATCAAGAAAGTGCCTGGGAATACAGGGAATTATTGCACAAAAGACCAGAATCATGAAAGGACTTGGGAATACAGGGAAATACTTCACAACAATGTGCTGGATTTAATGTTCACCAATACCCCTGAACATTGCTCCGAACCCAATATAATATTTGGACAGTTTGATAGTGATCATGCTGTGATTAAGTTCAACTTTCAAACTCGAGTCAACAGACTTTGCAGATGCGCAAGAACGGTGTAAAATTTCAAAAAAGCTGGTTTAAATGGCCTACGATCTCAAAAGGGTAAAGTATCATTTCACACTGCCATGCTTCATCCAGATATTAACATTAATTGGCAAGTTGGTTAGATCTTGTGCATTTATCTATCTCTCATTTGTGCATTTATCTGTATCTCACCAAAGCCCTTCTGGGGACTCTTTAAGAGTAAATCAAAAACAAAAAGTATTGCTTATGGAGAAAAAACGGCCTCCGATTCTAGCACAAAAGCTAGCCTGTTCAGTGAGCATTTCCAATCTCTACTCTCAGCCTTCAGTATACACATATCGGGACATAACAGTCTCTAAACATGCTCATTTGGGTGGTGTAATGATCACTGTCCATGATATTCAATTAGTTTTGATTAACCTTGATACAAATACAGCGTGTGGGCCAGACAAGTTACCGGCACGGATTTTAAAAGAATGTGCTCATGAATTGGCTCCATCACTTTGTAGCCTGTTTACCAAATCTCTTCAAACCGGAAAATAGCCGCTTGAATGGCTCAGTGCAAATGCTATTCCAGTACATAAAAAATCCAACAAAGAAAACGTTAGAAACTATCGACCAGTATCCTTGTTGTACATATGTAGCAAGGAGCTGGAAAGGTGTATACTAAATTTTGTTTATCCGTACATGATGTCTGCTTTGCATCATCTACAACATGGTTTTGTAAAGGGATGGCCGACAACAACTCAGCTAATCCAGGTATTTCATGAAGTCAGCAAAATCGTAGATCAGACCGGACAAATTGATATACTATATTTAGATTATTATCCACTTTTGACTCTGTCCCACATGACTTCCTTTTGCACAAACTTCAGACATATAGATTTCATGACAATCTTTTAAAGTGGTTTACATCCTATTTATCTAATCGTAAACAAAGAGTTGTTGTCAATGGTGCCCTATCTTCCTGGTCTCCTGTTAAATCAGGAGTTCCACAAGTATCAATTTTAGGTCCTTTAATGTTTCTATTGTGTGTTAATGACATGCCGTACTGCGTAAGTCCTGAGACACAGGTTACTTTGTTTGTGGATGATTAAAAATATATAAGAGAAATTAGAAACACGCAAGACTGCTTACAATTACAGTGCGACATACTAGACTGGAGCCGCAAATGGGACATGAGATTCAATGCTGTCAAATGTAAACTTTGAAGTGTTACAAGGAAGCGAAATCCCATTGTTCAGCAGTACACAATGAATGGCGACATAATTGAAAAAGTCAACTGTATGTATGATCTCGGGATCCTGGTTTCTTCAAATTTATCTAGCGACGCACATGCGAATGTATTGGTCAGTAAAGCAAATCGCATGCTGGGATTAGTTCAAAGAACTTTTGGACATTCATGCCCAGTTCAAACAAAAAGAAAACTGCATATTTCTCTCATAAGACCACTTTTAGAATATTCTACCTAATCTTGGGCTGTATCATCAAAAAAATCTCTCCTTAACATTGAAGGTGTGCAACGGAGAGCCACATAATACATTATTGGCTACAATTATTGTGATGGAAGCAGTTACAAAGCCCGTTTAATGAAGCTTGATTTATTACTGATTGGTTACAGATGAGACATGCATTTTTGTGCAAATGTTTGAGGGGTGAATATGACAACAAATATGACAACAAATATTGTTTCGTTTCAATCGAAGGACAAATTTTTAATGAGAATACCAAAATTTAGGACGGAAACATTCTGCCATTCGTATTTTAACAGAATCTTTTACTTGTGGAATACCAGGCAATTTTGTCAACCTTCTGATACCACAGCTGGTTTTAAATTAAAGTTATTAAATTATTATACAGGAGAGCTCAATAGCTACTCTTCACCAAACAACTCCTGTAGATGGGTTGGCAAATGTCATTGTACACGCTGCCAACTCACATATCTCAAATTTTTTGGCCGCATTTCTTATTCTGTCTTTCTGATGTTACTAACACTCTGCTGTTTGCTGTCAATTTTTTCTTTGAATCAACTGTCTGTGTATGTTATTGGAGGACACTTCATTATAGGTGCCTTGTCACCTGAGCGATCACTTCCTGACTGGTGTCAAAGCTCAATAAATAAAATAAATAAACAAAATGAAATCGTGAAAGCACCTGGCAAAACAGGGAAATACTGCTCAACCAACCAGAATCATGAAAGCACCAGGGAATCATTGAAATTACCACACAACAAACTGGAATCATGAAAGAATCTGGGAATACAGGGAATTACTGCACAACAAACCAGGATCATGGAAGCACCTGGGAATACGGGGAATTTATGCATATCAGACCTGATTAAACATAGCACTGATCTGCTCTTTAAAAGGTCTTTTGTTATATGCCCTTTGCATGCCCTCATGCTGCAAAAAACAAATTCTGGGCTTTATTCCTTCTCAGATTTAAATGAAAAGATGTATAAGAGAGTTGATCCCTGATGTGAGATAACTGATGGTGTGTTTTGCTCTGCTACATTAGTTATGTAATTCATAACTGTAATATTCATCTGCAGCAGCTCACTGGTTACTCTGTGGGGGTTGGTGAGGATGTGAGTCAGCCTCGATGACAACAGCTCGGAGCTCCCTGGCACCCCGCGCTGAAAAATTGTGCATTACATCTGGTGAGCTGCTTCTGAAGTGCGTCCAGTTCACAAGTGAGTGCTGACTGCATGCTTCTGCATCATGAAGACTGGTGTGGTGACATAATGAAGGTCATAGTAATAAGTATCGGAATATATTGAATTGCAACAGAACTTTGTCTTACGACGATTCATATTTTGCAGTTCAGCCACTACAAACACTACTACACTACTGTCTCTGATGACAGTAAACAGGCACTTGTAACTCACTGGATGTGAAAAAAACAACCATTGAATTAACTTAAAAAAAACAAGTAACATAATAAACTAGCATGTTTGTCATGGCATTCTTGTACCCAGTACAGCCAATGAATGACAAACACGAAGCAATTCTGATGCACGTTGCTGACTTCAAAGTAATCTCAAAAGATATTACAGTACATCAAAATTTGCCTGCTTTTTCCGAGGAGATGTTGGACAACACTGTCTCCACAGCAAGAAAACTGACTGCCACATGAGAAAATCAGTTTACTGCACAGTCTGATGGTTCTTCAGTCCATTCAGGTTTTTTTTTTTTTTTTTTACTCATCTGCTATTTTGAGGTACTATTCTGAGTTGCCCTTGAGAAAGATGTGGAGGGAAAATGTAAACTGTTTGAGACTGTCCTTCCTGTCAGATGGTGTCTGTGTGATATCTCACGGTATCTATCCAAATCTAAACATACTGGCCCTATCTGTGACACAGGCAAGTCACCTGCATGCCCCCTGACATGGGGACGTTACCTACCTGCAGCTGTGATACAAGTCAGTTACCTATCTCCCCTGACTCTGGCACAGTTCAGTTACCTATCTTTCCTGACTCTGACACAGTTCAGTTACCTATCTCCCCTGGCTCTAGCATAGCTAAGTTACCTGCATGCCCCCTGACTGTGACACAGGTAAGTCACTTGCATGCCCCCTAACACAGGTACGTTGCCTACGTCCCCTTGACTGCGACACAGGTAAGTTACCTACCTCCCCCTGACTGTGACATGGGTACGTTACCTACCCCCCCTAATTATGACACAGGTAAGTTACCCACCTCTCCCTGACTCTGACACAGGTATGTTACCTACCTCCCCTTGACTGTGACACAGGTAGGTTACCTAACTCTCGCTGAATGTGACACAGGTAAGTTATCTACCTCCCCCTCACTCTGATACAGGTACGTTACCTACCTCCTCCTGATTCTGACACAGGTAAGTTACCTGCCTCCCCCTGAATGTGACACAGGTAAGTAACCTACCTTCCCCTAACTGTGACACAGTGAAGTTAACTACCTCTCCCTGACTGTGACACAGGTAAGTTACCTAACTCCCCCATGACTCAGGGACAGGTAAGTTACCTACCTCCCCCATGACTCAGGGACAGGTAAGTTACCTACCTCCCCCATGACTCAGGGACAGGTAAGTTACCTAACTCCCCCATGACTCAGGGACAGGTAAGTTACCTAACTCCCCCATGACTCAGGGACAGGTAAGTTGCCTACCTCCCCCTGACTCTGACATAGGTAAGTAACCTACCTCCCCCTGACTCTGACACAGGTAAGTTACCGACCATACCCTGACTCTAACACAGGTACGTTACCTACAGTGCTGTGAAAAAATATTTGCCCCCTTCCTGATTTCTTTATTTTTTGCATATTCGTCACACTGAAATGTTTCAGATCATTATGCAAATTTTAATATTAGACAAAGATAACCAAAGTAAATACAAAATGCAGTTTTTAAATGATGATTTCATTTATTGAGGGAAAAAGCTATCCAAATCTATGCCCTATGTGAAAAAGTAATTCCCCCTAAACCTAATAACTGGTTGTGCCACCCTCGGCGACAACAACTGCAATCAAGTGTTTGTGATAACTGGCAATGAGTCTTTCACGTCCCTGTGGAGGAATTTTGGCCCACTCTTCTTTGCAGAATTGTTTTAATTCAGCCACATTGGAGGGTTTTTGAGCATGAACGACCTGTTTAAGATCATGCCACAGCATCTCAATGGGGTATAAGTCCAGACTTTGACTAGGCCACTCCAAAATCGTCATTTCGTTTTTTTTTTAAAGCCATACAGAGGTAGACTTGCTGGAGTGTTTCGGATCATTGTCCTGCTGCATAACCCAAGTGTGCTTGAGCTTGAGGTCACAAACTGATGGTCAGATATTCTCCTCCAGGATTTTCTGGTAGAGCAGAATTCATGGTTCCATCAATTACGGAAAGTCGTTCAGGTCCTGAAGCAGCAAAGCAGCCCCAGACCATCACACTACCAACCACCATGTTTGAATGTTGGTATGATGTTCTTTTTCTGAACTGCTGTGTTAGTTTTACGCCTGATGTAACGGGACGCACACCTTCCAAAAAGTTCAACTTTTGTCTCGTCAGTCCACAGAATATTTTCCCAAAAGTCTTGGGGATCATCAAGATGTTTTTTGGCAAATGTGAGACGAGCCCTTGTGTTCTTTTTGGTCAGCAGTGGTTTTGCCCTGGAACCCTCTCATGGATGCCATTTTTGCCCAGTCTCTTTCTTATTGTTGAATCATGAACACTGACTTTAACTGAACCAAGTGAAGCCTGCAGTACCTTAAATAATGTTCAGGGTTCTTTTATGACCTACTGAATGAGTCGTCGATGCGCTCTTGGAGTAATTTTGGTAGGCCGGCCACTCCTGGGAAGGTTCATCACTGTTCCAAGTTTTCTCCATTTGTGGATAATGGCTCTCACTGTGATTCGCTGGAGTCACAAAGCCTTAGAAATGGCTTTGCAACCCTTTCCAGACTGATAGATGTCAATTTCTTTGTTTCTCATCTGTTCTTGAAGTTCTTTACTTTGTGGCATGACGTGTTGCTTTTTGAGATTTTTTAGCTTACTTCACTTTGTCAAACAGGTTCTATTGAAGTGATTTCTTGATTCAGCAGGTCTGGCAGTAATCAGGCCTAGGTGTGGCTAGTGAAATTGAACTCAAAAAAATGTGGTTAATCACAGTTAATTAATGATTTAACAAGGCGGGGGGGGGCAATTATTTTTTCACATAAGGCCAGGTAGGTTTGGATAGCTTTTTTCCCTTAATCAAGGAAATCATTTAAGAACTCATTTTGTTTGTACTCAGGTTATCTTTGTCAAATATTAAAATTTGCTTGATGATCTGAAACATTTAAGTGTGACAAATATGCAAAAAAATAAGAAATCAAAAAGGGGGCAAATACTATTTCACAGCACTGTACCTCCCCTTGACTGTGACACAGGTAAGTTACCTACCTCCTTCTGACTGTGACGCAGGTAAGTTACCTACCTCCCCCTGATTGTGACACAGGTAAGTTACCTACCTCCCCCTGACTGTGACACAGGTAAGTATCCTGACTCCCCCTGATTGTGACACAGGTAAGTTACCTACCTCTCCCTGACTGCGACACAGGTAAGTTACCTACCTCTCCCTGACTGTGACACAGGTAAGTATCCTGACTCCCCCTGATTGTGACACAGGTAAGTTACCTACCTCTCCCTGACTGGGACACAGGTAAGTTACCTACCTCTCCCTGACTGTGACACAGGTAAGTATCCTGACTCCCCCTGATTGTGACACAGGTAAGTTACATACCTCCCCCTGCTTGTGACACAGGTAAGTTACCTACCTCTCCCTGACTGCGACACAGGTAAGTTACCTACCTCCCCCTGACTGTGACACAGGTAAGTTACCTACCTCCCCCGTGGCTCTGGCACAGGTAAGGGAAACGCCAGACGTTGCCCAGCCCCACACAGAACCCCACACAGGTCAGCATGTACTGGGCCTTGTTGTCCCATTTGGGCCGATCTCCAGCCTCCTCCACCTCCATCTTCTCCAGCTGCTGATGGGAGGGGATCCGGCCATCCAGCCCCGGGTTCGGTAGCTTCAGCTTCATCTCCCGCGCTTGTGTATTTGAGTCAGAGAGTGTGTGAATAAAGTGTGTGTGAGCACGCTGGGCTGTGTGAGGGAGAGCGTTCGAACAGTGTGTGTGAGTGCGCCTGCTTGTGTGTGAGATAGTCAGTGTACTGGGAGAGTGTAGCGCATTTATACTGACCTTTGGCATGGCAGACCCTGCCCACACATGCGTGCACATATGATCCCTCCCGCCCCTTCACACACACATACAAATCACACACACACACACACACACACACACACACACACACACACACACACACACACACACACACACCCACACATCTCAAACGTTCTTACACACGTCCCCTCTCATGTCATTTGGATATCCGTGGGTTTGTCTGAACAGAGTTATGCACTGTTCGCCATCAGCAGACAGTAAATGTAATAACTTGAAAATTAATAATGTGTCTTGCGCTCAGAGTGAGCCAGAGTTCAGCACTGTATTACTCCCAGAGTTAATATCGGCCTGATTTAGATCTTTAGGGCTCTACAAGCACAACCTAAGACCATAAAGATTTACTCTTTTTCTGAGAGTCGGCATGCATTTTAGTGAATATCTCCACTTTATGACTGCCTATTTCAAAGAAAAAGATTAAATCAGACCTCCAGGAAGAAAAAAAATATTACAGCATAGATGGACGCTCTCATTTTTGCAACAATGTTTTATTCTTTCGTTTTTCAAGCAGCTTTTCATTTATTAATGAAGAACTGGCGAACCTGGTCAGGCATGTTCCACACATGCCTGTAGCCCATCTGATGCGAGACCAGCCTGGGATCCTGCGATCAATTTTTCCACCAGCTGGCTTAAGCGTGAATAGCCAATCAGAAACCACCAATCACCAACTACACGTGAAAAAATAACCACCAATCACCAACTACACGTGAAAAAATGCATCTCAAAACACCCAAGAAACCAAGCTGGCCTGAGCAGGATGTGTTTCAGCGAGTGTTATCTCGGGATCCACAGGCCGAGAGGTTCGACACGTTACTCCTCGAAACCAGTCAGTGTCCTTGACTGGCCTCAATATTTAATGGTTAACCTTCGTTCCTGAATTTTATTTTCTGCAAAAACGACCTGAAAGTACTGCTAATAAATAGACCTGCTTTTATATTATGAAAAAAATAACAAAACTTTTTTGTTAGTTCAGTAAAGAAAAGAAACCCTACAACCTGAGTGGGTCGTTTTATACTATGGCCTTTAACCGAAGTTGAAATATTTGGAGCAGGCATTAACCCTTTAAAGTGCAGTCCTTTTTTTAAAACAAATTTCCTCCCAAACTAAACTGCTTACTGTTCTTGAACCATTATGTCTTCAGGCATAATCATGATCTTGTTTGAAAGGTGTCACTCAGTAGATCGCTCTTAAATGGTCAGAATCTCAAAGAATATTACCAAAATTAAGAAACAACCCTGGAAATGTAAGTTTTTGTCAGACAGAAAAAGATTCTATGCATTTTTATGTCCCTGTAGTACTGTGACTAACCCTCATCAGCCTGGAAAAATAATACAGCCACAGTCAGACGCCTAAACAACTGCAGGTTCAAATATTAAGACTCCGTAACCAAAAATGAATATTTTATGGATTTCTTTCCTTGGACATGTTTGTGCATGTTTCAACAAACAATTTTGCATAGTCCAAATTTACTTGTGTTTCTAGCCATGGTCGCGTTCGCTTTTACAATAGCATTACCACTTCCGTCTGTTAGGTCTTCGTCCCCTTTTGTAGCTAAATTTTTACTCCAGTATACCCTGCCGATTCTCAGCACTGGTGGGCGATCGTATATGTGTAATAAAGTCGCTTCCTAAACACCTTTGCTTCACTGGCAAAATCATCCCCCTTCCCCCCGTCAGAAACGATTGAAACAATTCCTCCTCGTAAAAATTAATTCCTTGGCTATCATACACATCTGTCTTTTGGAAGTTTCAGAACAGTCAAGAGCTGTCAAATCACATTCAGGCGTTTACCGACCATTTATTTATGTACAGTATGTGCACATACGTTGTATGTTTGGATTATTTAGATTATTGTGTTAATAAAATTTGAGGTTTTGCTATGTTTTATGTCATAGTTTCTTATTCCAGATTGCAGACACAATTCATAAAAAAAATGGCTTTGTGGCCCTTTACATGCAATTCTACTTGGGTAAAGTTGGATAGAAAGTTCAATTGTTTGGGCCAGCCAGCAACATTATACGATGTAAAGACCAGTGGTATATGACACAGCGGTAAATAAAGTTTAGCCAACTTAGCCAGCTTTTCTGATCATGCTGAAAATAGTGAATTAGTTGCTAAATGAAAGAGTGTTGCCAACATTAACAGTTATTTGGTCAAATAATCCATTTACAAAAGTTCTGTGCCATCATAACGTTGCAATTGCTGGCTAGTTCTTTTCTAATTAGACTTCGGCAAGGTTATGAGTATGTTTAATAGGGAATTAAAAGGTCTGTCTCACAGAAGCTGACAAATTCATAAATGCACCCACGATTGTCTTTTTGATCTTTCAGGTCAGATTCCTTTATTAGCATGACAAAATTGATATCAGTTAATAAACTTTTCAACTTGTACCACGCTGTCATAGGCTAGCATTTTGTCTAGGATAAAAAGGCTCAAAAGAATGTTTTAGCCACAAACATATATGGCTGAGGCTAGCTATTTTAAATAGCTATTTGAAGTTACTTGAAGTTTATAACTTCGACACCAGCACCTTTCAATAGAAATGATAGGCTACTGGCTAAATGGCAACAATAACATTCACAGATATACAGTGCATAACAAATTCATTAGATCACCACCCAATGTAAGGTTTATGCCACAGCTGCCTTAAATTAACAGTGTAGGTAATAACCAAAATAATTTTTATGTTTCTGTAATGGTTAATCCACCAGTATGCGCAAGCTCTTTAACAGAAATGGTATTTTTAATGCTAAAATATAATTATTGTTGTTATCCATGAACTTAGGAATTTGCCATCTTTGTTTAAGATGCCAAATAACAGTTATTTATGCATTTCTGTACATAAAAATTAGTTTTAGTGGTTGAATGCAAGAATGCAAGCTGTTATCAAGGCCAAAGGAGGCCATGAAAAATATATTTTTTTGGTTTTTATGTGTGAATAAGGACTATTTAGTTTCAGTTCGTTATTTGCCAAAGAAATAACAAAATAATTTATAGTTTTAAACAAGTTTTTGACAAATTTCTTAAATATCCGTATTTCTTTCATTTTTTATGACAGGTGGTCTAATAAATTTGTTAAGCACTGTACGTATGTCAATATTTCACGCTGTCATGAATCAGTTCAGGGAAGCTGTGCTTCACGCTTGATTCTACTTTCCTGTCTTTCTTCCTTCTCCTGCAATGATGGTTTAGGGTCATTCCATGCCAAATCACCTAATGGTCCCCAGGTGACCCTCTTAGATTTTGCTGAAACTCCATGAAAATGTTCATATATGCAAACGAACACACAGAAAATTTCAGGCCAAAAGTCCAAGCCGTTTTGAAATTACGATCCGAAGACCCCCCTCTTTGTCCGGCCATGTCATGGATTTTTTTTTTCATTTTCAAATGATCATATTTTTGGATTTGAAAAAAAGCTACAAAGCTGAAAATTGCTACCTGGGGTAATTTGCACACAAGCTTTCAGAATCTGCAATCAAAAACAGTGTGTCTTGCTTCCTTTTTTTTGAAGATATGGGCACCTGAAAATGAAAAGTTTTTTCTAGCGGAAATTATTTTTATGATTTTTAGGCTTACCTGGTGCCCGAACCATTGATCTGAGGATACCCAAATTGCTGATACATAATCTCTACATACAGCTAAATAACTCCCCTGCAAGCATAGACTTATAAAACAATCAGTAAAGGTATGGCTAGGGTCCAAAAAGTCGACTTTCACAAAAAAATCTCAAAAATCACCCCTTTTCAGGGGGTCGGTTGACCTTGTGAACAGTTACTCAGGGTAATGAAATTTGCACCACAGAATTATATGTATCTGTCCTTTATATGTACCAAATTTCATTGATGTGACTTAAGTCCTTCATAGTTAGGCAGTGTTTCAAAGAAACCCACTAATTTGATCAAATTACACCATTTTGCTGTACATTACAATGTCTTCGTAGATGTCAAAGGGCAAAAATGAGAATAAGTAATCTTTGATAACCTTTTTATATATAATAATTCTTAGAAAGTTGTAAAATTCATGACTTTGTACATCAGGAATAGTATCATATGGCTTGTTTTAAAACAAAGTTTTCCATAGTACCATACATTGTACATATTGTACATTGATGTTACTAATACAAAACTGCTTTTATTTAAGTGGATTCAACTTACTGATTTTCAGTGGGCTCTACTTACATTATTTGCATGAGGTCATAGCTGTTGGAAACTGTTTATTAAGATTCATCCTAGTCCAGGTGACCTCGTCTAATTAGGTGTTAAAACATTGTTTATCTAGGTTCATCCTAGTCTACTTAACTCCAAACCACAACTGTTTATTTAAAATAGCTGGATCAATTACCTCACTGTTGTGGCCGTATTGTTTACAGAATAATTGAACAGTGTGTTCACTTTTCAGCTCACATCCACTCCTCACAATTCATTTCAACTGCAATGTTCAGCAGATGAAGTGTACATTTTGTGAGCTCTGTAAAAATCAAGATTTAAAACATGGAATTTGAAGCATCAAGATTGGGATGCAGTATTGGAATTGCACTGGAGGAGGAATGCCATAAGAAAATATATGGCAGAAATGTTGGCACACTTGCAGCCTCTGACTTGTCACAGGATGATAAGAAGCTATTGGAATGGAGAAGTGGGGTACTGCTACGTGATGACAGCACAGTGTGTTTTCACCATGAGAAGATGTACATCTCTCGATATGAATATACTCAGAAATATTGCAGTGATCCATTCAAAATGCACAAGAAACGTATTTCAAGTAGGTTTGCTTCAATTTGCTTTTAATTGTTTAATTGTAATTGTCAATTTACCAGAGCTCGAGGATGTTGTTATATACCGTAAAGTAGCATAATTTGATCAAATTAGTGGGTTTCTTTGAAACACTGCCTAACTAAGAAGGAATTAAGTCACATCAATGAAATTTGGTACATATAAAGGTCAGATACATATAATTCTGTGGTGAAAATTTCATTACCCTGAGTAACTGTTCACAAGGTCAACCGACCCCCCGAAAAGGGGTGATTTTTGAGATTTTTTTGTGAAAGTCGACTTTGGACCCTAGCCATACCTTTACTGATTGTTTTATAAGTCTATGCTTGCAGGGAGTTATTTAGCTGTATGTTGAGATTATGTATCAGCAATTTGGGTATCCTCAGATCAATGGTTCGGGCACCAGGTAAGCCTAAAAATCGCTAAAATAATTTCCGCTAGAAAAAACTTTCATTTTCAGGTGCCCATATCTTCAAAAGGAAGCAAGATACACTGTTTTTGATTGCAGATTCTGAAAGCTTGTGTGCAAATTACCTCAGGTAGCAATTTTTCAGCTTTGTAGCTTTTTCAAATCCAAAAATATGATCATTTGAAAATGAAAAAAAATCCATGACATAGCCTCAACGGCGGAAGAGGGGGTCTTCGGACAGCCATAATTTCAAAACGGCTTGGACTTTGGCCTGAAATTTTCTGTGTGTTCGTTATTTGCATATATGAACATTTTCATGGAGTTTCAGCAAAATCTAAGAGGGTCACCTGGGGACTTTCCTGAAAATTAGTTGATTTGGCATGGAATGACCCTTTAGCACACCGGTATATTATTCACTCATCATTGAGTTGCGCTCATAGTTCCTGATTTCACTCATAATCCTGGTTGTAAATGCAGCCTCGGTGAGGTGATATGATAAGATCACTGCAAACCTGATCTCACTGAGCCATAACGGCATTTACTTTGGACCCGCTGTGCGATTTTTATCAAAATTTACCACAGCCATCTGAAACAAGTGCGAGCTAATGTCAGTGTTCAGTAACTTGCTAGGAATGCAGCATTTCTGCCATGAGGCCTGACATGTGCGTCTCACATTCATATCTGCTGCCTGTAGCCCAACGAGGCCCAACAGCCACTCCTTAATGCGAGCACATAAAAAACCGCTCTCTATTTTGGCTTCATCTGACGTTGGTAAAGATTTAAGGACTCACACATTCTTTTCTGCTTCAACGGGTCTGAAATAGTTTTTTCTACTTCCTGTTAGTACAAAATGATTTGTTGTGAGTAATATATTTATTGTTTAATTTAAAGATGATAAACCTTTATTAGTCTGTTCTCTGAGTTTATAACCCGTAATTTACTAATCTTGCTGATAACTCTTTCATCAAAAACACCTCCTGTCTGCTCTGCCCTTGGAATTATGAACTTAATGTTTCACTGAGTCCAGAGTGAAGAAAGTAAAAGTTTAATTTCTCTTTGTAACTAAAGAATTACACAATGGCTGTAGAAGTGTACGCACTACAGCAGAAAATACTTTCACCTATATTTTGTGAGCTCTTTGTAAACAATGCATGGAATTACAGTTGGAACACCTTTCAGGAATTATTACAAAACTGACCAAAGGCAACACGGCACAGCATATGCAGAAAAAAATTCAATTAACTTGTACAATTTAGTTCTGAGGGAACATGATTCCGTCATTATAATTTACACAGCAGAACACTTTATTTACTATGCAGGTGTCCAGACATGTTATGACGGAAAATATAATAAATATGAATTGTCGTAGACTCTATGGACACTGGAATGTGATTTGCTGAAAAATTCTCTCCCTCACTCTAGGGAGGTTAGTTTGGTGCGGTGATAACATTGCTGAGATTTTATCGCTGGCTCACTCTCTGAGGCCTGGCTTTTCAGGGGCTGTCCTTTATCCCTGCATCCGAGATGGAGCTCAGACTGTCGTCAAACTGCTTCCTGCTGCACCGGCTTCGAATGAACTTGTAAAGCGCAGCGACTGGAATCAGGATGCTGGGAACTCCTGCCAGCAGGAAGATGATGATGTAGACCCAGTCAGGATAGCCCAGCGTTACCATCGTGGGGAAATTCTCCTGCAGCCAAGACCATAAAACCAGCACTCAGAATGACTGCTTTGCAGCTCTGCTTTACACAGATAGCCCTTCAGCAGAGGTGGAAACTCCAGGTTTTAACCTCTTAAACCCCAATGCCCCCGGCACCGAGCCAATCACTAAACATTATAAATGCAGCATGTTTCCAAATAGCAACACCATCATGCAGCGTATCCACTTAAAGGGAAGGAACTCGGCGGAAAGCACATGATGACCATTTTTACCTCAACCGAACACAATTAAAGCACCAAGCAAGTAAATAAGCATGTAGCAAAACATAGAATAAAATAATATCAGTGCTCGATCGCTCGCGTCTTTACTGAATTTGTGCTAAGCATACAAATGATACATCAAATGAAAGACGAAAGTCCACTGAATCCAACGATATAAGCCTTGTCATTTTAAACCGACACGACAATCAAAGAACAGCAGGCACACACTTTACATTCTACAGCACTGAACAAATTTTTTTTTTTTTTACCTTTGATATTTTGTGATTAAAAACTGTGTTCAAGGGTAAATCTGCGCTGGCTATTGTTAGTCCAATGTGTCTGTGTTATATTGAAACTAAATCTGCCAGTCTTCATCAATTTTTTTTTCCGAGGCACTGCCTCCAATGATGACAGGCCCTGAGCATTCTGCTTGCACGCAATGTCTTTTCCTCTCTGTGATCTGCTTGTGATGTGGTCAGTTTGACTTTGCGGGTGGCCATTTGATTCTATGGGCTCTGATGTCAACGAGCCCTCAACCACCATAATAGCACAAACCTAGCCAGAGATAGAGCCTTGCATTCCTGGTGCGTCTAATTGGGTGTCCATGCGCCAGTATGCACATGTACTCCAAGTGTGAAGGAATGAATGCCGCAATACAGTCGCAAAACCGGTTGCTCGTTGATAATATCGTTATAATTGTCCGCGAAATATTCAACAGTCGTTTTCAAAGTAGTTTTCACAGTTGCGTCTGACTGAGAGTCTTTGCGCCATTACGTGCAAGTACTAATGAGAGCGCTGCTCCACAAGCGCAAAACTGGGGTACATGATGTGTTATGCTGACTCACTGGTTAGAATTGCAATGTGAGTGCGGGCAGCTTGTCTAACCGGGTAGCTTAGTGGCTAAGGCTCTGCGCGCTGGCCTGGGTGACTTGGGTTCAATCCCTACTGAAGTTTCACAGTTTTTTTGAGCAGCAGAAGCATAGTTCTTGTATAAATAATTGCTGGGGTGTCTTTTCTTTTTACTTTTTACCATTTTTTTAACCTTATCTTTGTATTTATAGTTTTGTTTATTTGCTTTTTTTTATTGAAAATAAATCTGCTCCAGTGAAGTCAAATTTCAATTCTGATGTATGTATTTTCTTTGAATGGGAAAACGTATACAGGACTGGTGGCTATAAAAAAATTTTTAAAAAATTAAAAATTATGTTAATTAAATGGAATGTATTCCAGTAGGGACATATGCGTAAAATTAAATTAGTTTTACAGTTTGGTAGCTGAGAAACCTCCAACGGCACACAATGCCCAACAAGGTGCCAAAATTGCCAATTTGGAGATGCCATCCGGACATTCCTGAACTAAATTTTGCTCTAATTTACTTGATTACAATAAACTTAAGCACAGATAATGGTGCAATTCTGTGCTGTAATTTTTTAGAGGTTTCAGACTGCAACTAAATAATTTCAAAGGGATAAAAGCAAAAAAAAAAGGCAGAAATGAGATCTTTGATTTATGCTGTGTTCCATCTTCGTTTATGCTGACTCAGGGACATATACACTGATTTTTATACTATGACAAAAATCCCCAAGGTGTTACCTTTGTTATGAAAGCAAGATTATGCAAATGGAAAGTAGCTGCAGAGATATACACTTTTCATTTTGGGCATGCCATTTTCAAGCCAGAGGCTCAGTGCGTCAGAGGTTAAGGCTGTAAAAATGCTCCCTAGAATTTGGTTCCAGCCATATGGAGTAGGTGGATTGAATGGCACTACTCTCCGGTACTTTGCTTAGTTTGTAGCAGCAAAAACGCAAGGCAAAGCATTTATTCTGTAACCCCAGGACTTTCAGCCTCAGAACTTTGGTTCCTAACTGCTCATCCTAACACAATTCTACACAAATCTAGGAATACAAACACACAACCAAAAATTCAGATATGGTGTGTGCTTTTTAACATCAATTTACTTCTTTTCTCCTCTTAGGAAGAACTGACAGCTGCTTAGTGGAGGTACGTACAGAGTTGGGGTCCCACACGATGTAGGTGAGCTCTTCGCTGACTTTGGTGACGAAGTAGAAGAGGAAGATGACCAGCATTATCAGAGGGCTGATCACCCTCCACGTGGCCTGCCAGAAGATATTGGGCTTGTGTCCGATCATGAACTCGATGTCCTCATTAAACCTGCCACACAGGGAGAGGAATTAGCACAAAAAGTGAAATCAGTACTGCACAGGGCACACAGGAAATGAAATCGGCACTGAGCTGGGAGATATTCAAGACCTAGGGGCCTCACGCCTTGTTCTCACAGGGGACGACTACAGAGTTTTAAACGACTCCCGAGTTGTTACGCATTTTCCAACATGGCTGCCTACTAAGGTTTGCATCAAATTCCGCCGAACAAGCTGTGACAATACAGGAGGCCATCTTGAAAAGCAAGGTGAGACAGTTTGTGGATGTTCTTGCTTGTTTTTGCAAGACCAAACATAGTTTAATTGTTCAAGAGGCAAAAACTCGCAGGTTCTCACTTGACCCTGCAATCTTGAACATGCCCCTGGGCACACAGGAAGTGGAATCGGCACTGAGCCGGGCATACAGGAAGTAAAATCAGCACTTGGCAATGGCCCTGAGTTCAAATTGGCTGCATCTGACTGGTGCTTTCAAAAAGTAATTATTCTCTGTAAATGTTTTGAAATGATTCCACTGGTACCAGAAGCACGGAAAAGTGATTACTTTACTCACCTGCGAGAAACCTGCATGAAGTATGTGAAGTAGCAGAGAATATGGCAGAAGCACATGAATGGTAAATTGCTACCCAAGTTGTGGAGAAATCTGGGTATCATGGATTCAATTTTTGGATGGTATCATGGGTAGTATGGGGAAGAAAATATAGCTACTCAAGTACCGGTATCCTGGTTAGGTTCTTGTGCTGCTTCAAAAGATCTTCAAAATTGATTGAAATTTTATGATGAGCAATAATGTGAGTGATTTGCATTAGGAATTACCGCAAACTGCACAAACCAGGAAAAATACAGAAAGTATCCCTTTTTCTTTCCTTCTTGTTCTTTTATTACGGCATGACGCCATGTTTTCTCTGCCTCCTCTTTCTTGGGCGATTCCTCTGCTGTAGGAGCACCACTGTCTAGATGCCAAAACCCCGTTCGACTGGCAGACTTGCTAACATCAATAAAATGAAATTAACAAGTAATTTCTCCACAGAGAACAATTCAAAAAGACACTCTAATAAATCTGTGAATACATTTTTCTGACAACCACAAATAATCAATATATAATCAGTTATTTTTTCTCTTAAATCATCGGTGCCTTTTTTTTTGTCAGGGACAAAATTTTTTTTATTTTTATTCAGGCTACATGAACACCAAGGGGACCTTGTCTCTAAGCACGTTCTCGTAAGCAGTACAGCTGCGGATGTGAGTCAGTGTGGAGCATTGGAGTCTTAGGCGATTCCATGCTGTCGACTAACGTTATCACCAAGTCAGTAAAATGAGCAGGTGTAAGGGTACCAGTGTTTTCATTTATTGTATTTGATGAATGGCTCTGTCATGTAGCAACCCATAGACTCATCTTTTATGTAACGTCACAGAATATACAGAAAGCTAGCTAAGGATGTAGTTGGTGGACTAACGCTAGGTAGCTGGCGTGTATTCGGTTACTACGGAACATGAATTCCTGTAACCGTGCACGTGGCCATCACTTACTTTGCTTTTTCATATTAAAATGTTCAAGATGTATTTAAACTGAGTTGTACATTTCAGTTACTGTGAATATGTTGCTCCCATTCACGGTACTGTGTTTTGCCGCTTCATGTATAGTATGCTAGCTATGTAGCTAGCGAAATAGCATTGACTATGTCCATACGTGTGCCCTTTCAGCACGGTATAAATTCAGCCAAAAAGCTGCATGGCTAATCATTTATTAACCATTGCATGCACATGCCCAATACATAAACCAGTAGCAGATGTGCACACTTGATGCAGTAAGCCTTCAGCAAATTGTCAATTAAGATCCAAAATATTAAGTAACTCTTAGTTTTTGCATGAGCCGAACTTCCATGACAGCACTGAACAAACATACGCAGCAGGGGAGACTGGGGTCCGATGAGCCATGGGGACCAATGAGCCATATCACTATTTTGTGATCAATTGATGACAGAGCTGCTTAAAATAGGCAAAATGTTTGACCAGTGACTGATGAGTCATGGGGATAAATGAGCCATATCACTATTTTGCCTATTTTAAACACCTTTGGCATTGATTGATCGCAAAATAGTGATATGGCTCATTTGTCCCCATGGCTCATCGGACCCCAGTCTCCCTTATTTGTAGCTCAGTCTTAATTAGCTTGAAGTTCTGAGTAGGTAGGGAAGGCTGGACTAGATAAAATGTGAACGACAAAGTGTATGTGAGCTGCATCGGTCCAGGGGAGCGATGACACGGAGATTCCATTCTGATGCGGATGAACTCCATCGGCACAAAGAAAATACCTGAGTCCTGGAAGAAAGAAACAGATAAGCGCGAAACGAAGATCGATTTGATGTTATATCAGGGCTGCTGATAATGAGATAACTTATGAATTTGCTAACCCTGTTTAAGGGGAAGGACTCCAGCGTATGTTAACTTAAACAATGGGAGGATAAAACGGATAAATGTCCTGAGGCCAATATTTTAGAGACAGTAAAAACTGCTATTAGGCAGAAAACATTGTGAAACTGTATCAATTCTATGGTCATACTTTTGATGACAAAAGTTTCATGAATGGATTTAATGAACTTTGAGCATATGTAAGCTAAAAGTAATTCTGCTTGTCAGGATTGGCGAAATACTTTAATTAACGTCATCTACTTTATAACTTATCAGTTCATAGAGCACGGTGCTCGGTGGTTGGGTTATCGTCTTGAATCCAGTAAGGATAGAGGAGACTGCAAGCTAACAAGCACAAACTGTCTCACTTTTGACGAATACATTTAGCTTTGAACTGTGTGGAAAACGAGATTGAACTAAGTTGTGTTAAAGTGCAGCAAGTCAACTGTTCTGCTGACTTTTTTGCAACATTGTAAATAGTGTTACTTCCCTGTCAAATAAAATTTGTTTATAAACATTTTATATTCCTATTAGGTTTCTAAACGGTGTTTCCAAACTATGTTTAAGCCTTCACTGAGATCTATGTTTGCCCGTTCGGTACAGAGCTGTAACATGGGTTTCGCAGTGATCATATTTACATTTCGGGAAAACACTGGTCGTGAACATGCGCCCTATGTGGGGGATAGCCAAGGCTACAAGCTGTCGTCATAGATACCTCAGACGTCAGCGCGTTCATGAGCCCCACACTACGCATGTGTGAACGAAAAGTCACTGCGCATGTCTGCTGACTCCGGAAATAAGGCCTCAATCAATTTTCTATTAATGAGCAAACTAGAGAGAGTCTTTTAAAAAGGAAAAAGATTGATTAAATCTCACACACTCGCAAATCGGGCACAACCACAGAAGAAGTTTCCCAGGCCCCTGAAACCTGTCTAAGATTTGTTACTTGTAAATCAAATAAAGCTTGCTTTATACCCTTTTGAAAGCGGGGTCTTCTCGGGTGATCAGTGATTTTGCATCGGAAGGGACATCTTGGTACCAGGAGTGGCCCAGCTTATCTTTACGGAGCGCACAAAGGGAACAATTCATCAAAAGTATAATTTGTGAAGACTTCTACCAAAGCAAGGCCACTCTTTATCATACGCATATCAGCTTTCAGTCTTCTCACAAACTATCTGTTCCCCTCAGCAAAGGCCTCAAAGACAAGTTATTCATTCAGAACACAGATACATGCACTTGAATAAATGGTCTGACACCGAATATATGGAATATGTGGAACATGTTAGTCGTCAGTACAATTTGACCATAATTACATATCAGACATGAAGTAGTTCATCGGTTGTTTCATTGTAATATGTAATACATTTAGCAGCATATATGGTTTATACTTAATCAGGTTATGATCAACATATTGTCTTAATCACATGACGGTTACACTTTAAATGATTATAAATGTGTTTTCCATCACACCCCTTGTCGTCGTGCTGTGCCACGGAGCAATTGAAATGAATGCAATCTATTGAAATGAACGGGCGGAAATTTTTAATTCAGTATCCAGTTCTTATAATACATCCATGGTTTTTCTATATAGATCAGTGGAAGTCGCTCATATGACTTTGGATATAATGGGACTGGCCATTGCCCCTATCAGTCAAGAAAACATGGCAAATAAGCCATCGTTCTTCAGGACATTTGAAAATTGTATTTAGAAACCTTTTGAGTGACGAAGTGTTAACCCGTGAAGCCCTAGGATGAGGTAAACGTGGGTTTGCAAAATGCAGAATCATACAGTATGGTCTAACATCTGAGGGATTTGCCTTGCGTCCTTCGATTATCTACAAAAAATCATATAAAAATAAACAGCCAATAAATGAATTTTTCAAGTGTTTTTGTTTTTTCTAGGAGCCCAAATGCTTAATTATTTTTTGAAACCAAGTTATGAGGATTACTACGACACTGGACTGATTACCAGGGTATTGATCAGGGAGAAGCAGCAACCTGCAGTAAACGTAGCTGAGTGAACAACACTGTTGAAATGTTTCGATTTAAGGTTATAACTTGATATTTTGACCTGACCAATGACTTGCCTATGAAGAATAGATGTCCCTTAAGGATTCTAGATAATCACATTGATCTGCTTCGCTCATTATATATCAATGAATTATTAAATTGATTGACTCATGTAAATCAGCTTGCCCTGGCAAGCTCAAATGCTCCAAGCCAGATTAACCCTTTGAGCGCCGAATACATTTTCAAGGAATTAAAAGTGTAGTTATCCTGAGCTGTTGAAAACCTATCATGTGGCAACTTGTTTAAAAGAGCTCCCGCAGGGAGCACAGCACGACGACAAGGGGTGTGATGGAAAACACATTTATAATCATTTAAAGTGTAACCGTCATGTGATTAAGACAATATGTTGATCATAACCTGATTAAGTATAAACCATGTATGCTGCTAAATGTATTACATATCACAATGAAACAACCGATGAACTACTTCATGTCTGATATGTAATTATGGTCAAATTGTACTGACGACTAACATGTTCCACATATTCCATATATTCGGTGTCAGACCATTTATTCAAGTGCATGTATCTGTGTTCTGAATGAATAACTTGTCTTTGAGGCCTTTGCTGAGGGGAGACAGATAGTTCGTGAGAAGACTGAAAGCTGATATGATGGGTTTTCAACAGCATTTGACTTTGATATCTTACATCATTGGGCAACTATAGTTGCCCACGGCGCTGAAAGGGTTAACAGAACACAAGCATATGCACACATAGACACACACAGTAATACACAGACAAACCCACACACACACACACACGCACACACCGATATGCGGACTCACCTGTCTATCCCATACAGGTAAACCACTCCCACCATCTCACAGAAGGCAATGATAAGTAGAGGGATGGACCCTGCAAAGCTATCAAACAGGGCCAGCCAGTATTCACCTGCGCCCTGAACAAATATCAGAGCGAAGGCGCAGGAGAACAAGCAAATTGAACCTGAAAAAAACAAATGCAGGACCTGTTACCACATGAAAGTGTGCAGGAGTTACGGCGGCGTCAGCTTCTCAATGGTAAACATTGACCACACCAACGTTTCAGTGTTCACACAGGGTACGCCGCTGTTTTAATGTTTACACAGGCCACACCAATACTTCAAAGGTTATGTAGATTACACCAGTGTTTCAGTGTTTACGTCGGCCACACCACAGTTTCAATGTTCACACTGACGACATTAATGCTTCAAAGTTCACGCAGTCGACGCCAATATTTCAATGTTTGCACAGACTTCAACTATTTTTCAACGTGTAAACTGACCAAACAGAAATATTGATCTTTATGTAGGCTTCACCAATGGCCCAACGTTTGAAGAATATGCCAACATTTCAGTGTTTACACAAACTAAGCTGTTTCAGTGTTTATACAGGCGACACCAATGCTTCAGCGTTTACACAGGCTACACCAATGCTTCAGTGTTTACACAGGCTACACCAATGCTTCAGTGTTTACACAGGCTACACCAATGCTTCAGTGTTTACACAGGCTACACCAATGCTTCAATGTTTACACAGGCTACACCAATGCTTCAGCGTTGACACAGGCTACACCAATGCTTCAATGTTTACACAGGCTACACCAATGCTTCAGTGTTTACACAGGCTACACCAATGCTTCAGTGTTTACACAGGCTACATGCTTCAGTGTTTAATGCTTCAATGTTTACACAGGCTACACCAATGCTTCAGTGTTTACACAGGCTACACCAATGCTTCAGTGTTTACACAGGCTACACCAATGCTTCAGTGTTTACACAGGCTACACCAATGCTTCAATGTTTACACAGGCTACACCAATGCTTCAGTGTTTACACAGGCTACACCAATGCTTCAGTGTTTACAAAGGCTACACCAATGCTTCAATGTTTACACAGGCTACACCAATGCTTCAGTGTTTACACAGGTTACCCCAATGCTTCAGTGGTTACACAAGCTACACTAATGTTTCAATGGTTCCACAGGCAACACCATCTAGTGTTTTCACAGACTTGGCTAGTATTTTGGGTATACACAGACTACCCTATTTCAATATGTCCGCCAGCTACACTAGCACCTCAGTGTCTACAGTGACTACCCCAATGCAGTAGTGATTGCACAGACTACACCATTGCTTCAATGTTTACACAGGCTACACCAATGCTTCACTGTTTACACAGGTCACCCCAGTGCTTAAGTGTTTATACAGACTACAGTAGTCTGTCAATGTATGTACTGTCTATGCCATTGCCTCAATGTTCATACTGTCTATACCAGTGCTTTGATGCTTACAGAGAATACACCAATGTTTGAATGTTTGCACGGGCAATAAAATTAACTCAGTAATAAACTCACAATATGGTGATTTATGACATTCCTACTGTAACAGATATGGTTATTTCTTTAATATGGTTTGCAATGTTCCTAATTTGTTACTCAGCCCCTTACACAACCGGGTGGAGTTTTTTGATTAAAAATATTTGCTTGCATTTGTTCAATCACTTTTAAAGGAGTAAATGTTTTTAACACTGAGGTATCAGAATGTGGTAGAGGCGAGAGAGAAATTGGAGGAATAGTTCGATCTTCAATTAGAGGAAACCAGAGTGTGGCAGGAGAGGTTTTCTCAGAAAGATGTACCAAAATTTCAACATGCTGAATTCATGTGGTCTACGCACCAGTGATTGCCTCTTTGGGCCACTTTTTTGGGAGGAGCTTGAGGTCCTGCAGTGGTACTAACACACCCTCCATGTTCCCAAACATGGAGGAGAGGCCCAAGCAGAACAACATGATGAAGAACAGGATGGACCACAGGGGAGACACGGGCATCTTAGTGATGGCCTCTGTGAACACAATGAAGGCCAGACCTGTCCCCTCTACACCCTGTGGAACAGAGAACATTCTAAGTCAGGACTCTGTCCAGCTGCATACAGACATGCTAAGCTAATGCAATGCACTTGAACATGAGGGCATGCTGAGATAACATATGTAACATGGGCAACATTTGAGGGCATGCTAATATAATGCACTTTTGTTCAGGTCTCATTTAACTGGCCAGAAATTCCATGTGGCCATGGATCACACCTCCTCTGATAAAATAACTTGACATATGGTGTCCCGCAAGGCTCTATCTTGGGCCCAATACTCCTCAGTCTGTATACACTACTACTCGGCAATATTATTTGAAATCACAACATTGATTTCCATAATTACACAAACAATACCCAGCTATATATCTCTGTAAATTCAAATGATTACAATTCTATCAATTACCTGATTGCATGTCTGTCTGACCTGTGTTTGTGGATGAATCAGAACTTCTTACAGTTAAACCAAGACAAAACTGAGATTCTTGTTATTGGCACAATAGCTGAGAGAGAAAAGCTACATAACCACCTAAATGTATTTGCACTGAATATGAAGAACCTTGGTGTTATCATTGATCCTGACCTTAACTTTGCACATCACATTAGAAATGTGACAAAAGTGTCCTATTATCACTTAAGGAATATTGCCAGAGTCTGACCATATCTCTCCCAGTCAGATACAGGAAAGTTGATACATGTTTTTATCTCCAGCCGACTGGACTATTGTAACACTCTTCTGACTGGTGTGTCTAAGAAAGCCATTGGTAAGTTACAGCTCGTACAAAGTACAGCAGCATGAGATCTGACAAAAACCAGACAGTGAGCCCACATCACGCCAATTTTAAAGTCATTACATTGGTTACCTGTCTGTCACAGAATTAATGTTAAAATTCTTTAATTGGTTTTTAAATCACAAAATGGCCTTGCCCCATCTTATCTGTCTGATATGTCAAGCTGTTTGTGCCAGTTGCAGTGCTATGAATAAGTATTTGCCCCCTTCCTGATTTTTTTTTTTATTATTATTGTTTATCGCAAACGCTTGATTGCAGTTGTTGTCTCCAAGGGTGGTGCAACCAGTTATCAGGTTTAGGGGACAATTACTTTTCCACAGAGGGCCAGGTAGGTTTGGATAGCTTTTTCCCCCAATAAATGAAATCATAATTTGAAAACTGCATTTTGTCTTTACTCAGGTTATTTTTGTCTAATATTAAAATTTGTTTGATGATCTGAAACATTTAAGTGTGAAAAATATGCAAAAAAATAAGAAATCAGAAAGGGGGCAAATACATTTTCACAGCACCGTAAGTCCCAAATATCCTCTGTCTCAAACCTCGTGATTATTCCAAAGGTCGGAACCAAAAGGCATGGAGAGGCAGCCTTTGTTAATTATGCCCCCAAACTCTGAAATAGTCTGCCTGAAAGTTATGAGGTATCTAAATTTGTTGAACCTTTCAAACTAAATTTAAGACACACCTTTTTACCATTGCTTTCACCTGAAATGTATTTCTAACTGATGGATGTTTTATCTTTTTTTTTGTCTAAGCTTTTATTTTTATCATTTATGCTTTAATGTTTTTAATCTTTTTTACCACAAATGTTTTGATTGTCTTTTATGTTCAGCAGTTTGTGTTGCATTTTATGCATGAATTGTGCAATATAAAGTCATTATTATTATATTATTATTATTACTATTATTTACAGGAGCACAAGGGCTTGATAGGTCACATCCTGAACAGAAGCACAAGGCATGCAAAGCCAACACACTCCACAGAAGCACAAAGACATGTTGAGCTAACAGACTACTCAGAAGCGTAAGAAATGCTGACTAACACACTCAGCAGAGTTACAAACACATGCTAAGCTAAGTATGAGCACAGTGACATGCAACGCCAACATCACAGCAAAACAAACTCATGCAATTAAATCATCATAAATAAGCACAAATGCACGGTAAGATGACACAAGCTACAGAGGACCAAAGATATGTTAATCTAAATCACTTTTACTTCTGGGAGGTTAAGCTAATGCACTTTATATGTGCACAATGGCTTGCTCGGCTAATGCACAGGCGTACACTAAGCTAATGCAAATTACACGATAGTATGCCTCAATGCCCTTCACTGCAATGGACTTTTCCGACCTCTCAATCAAGTTTAGTGTTATGGTTCTGCCTCATGTGTGTTGTCTTTGTGCTTATTTGTGCTTGTGCTTACTTTCGTTTTATTTTTCAGCTTTCATTCTGCCGTCTGATGATCGATTCCCCCTCTGCCAATCTCCAGTGATGTCGCGTGACAGCCTTCAGCATGCCTGCGTCTCGTTTTCCAATCACGTTTCCTCTTTCGGTTTGGGCTGTGGTATTTCATTCATTGCTTCCACCTGTGCTTAATTCTGGGTCTGGCTAAACTGAGTGAATGCAGGATAATTACTAACCGTACTAACCAGCACTTATTTGAGGGTGATTGTAAATATTTCGTCACGTAGTATTAACCTTAATTAACTCATTAGCGAGTGTGAGTGTTTCTACCTTTAGTAATTCCTGCCTAAGCTTTCCCTGACTAACTGCCTTTAAAGCTGTGCTTTCCTTTACTTCTCTCGTGGTGCTTTTTACTCGTCACGTTTAGATTCCCTTAATCTAAACTGTCTAGTTTGATTGATGGTCTCAGCGTCTTGTCTCGAGTCATTATGTTTACCCGGTCCTCGTTAATTTGTTTATTAATCCCATGTGCTTCTGTTTCCAGTCGAGATTGCGTTCCGAGTCCCCGCCTCCTCTCGTGACTGTTTATGTGGCAGAGATGGGAGGAGACATCAGACGGAACTTTGTTAGACTCTGCATGGTGAAATCTCAGCTCCTTGTGCCTTCGGAGTATTTCCTTTGTATGATTCCCGAGTCTTGTCTGCCCCTTGTTTAAGTCTCCCAGTGTGTCCGTCAGTCTAGTTAAGTTCAGTTCTTGTTTTTCTAGTTTAGCCACTCTTAGAGTGTGTACTTCTCTTTCCCCCTGCCTTGGGCAGTGTACCTTAGTTTTCCCATTTGTTCAGTGCATGTGCACGGTGTTATTTCTGGCCTGTGTGCCTATTTTCTCCTAGTGTTTTGTGTTTCAATAAACACTTCAGTTCCTGCATTTGGTGTTCCCCTGCCTACTTCTTAACATGTAGAATAACTACTAATCAGATTGCCTTTTCTAACTAAGGTCCTGCTACCCCGACAGCACCGCCATATTGTCCCACAATCAATGCAGTCAATAGTCGTGTGTAATACGCGAGGTGTCTGACTTTATTGAAAATAGTCTTTTGATCTGCTTGGGAAACGTGTAATACTGACAAAAGATACCCTGCCTGGCAACAGGGAGCCCAAGTAGTCCTTTTTTCAAGGCCAAAAATGCAGTTGGAAAAGTGTCTGCAATGGATTAAGGCATGTGGAAGACCTCCTACGCAACTCAATGTGAATAAGATCAACAAACACAAGGCTGTTTGCTCGAAGGTACGCAAATGAAATTTTTTGCCATTATGCCTTCACCAGTTACCAACAATCTATGCATATATTTTGCTGAGAAGACAGAATTCTCAGCAAAACATCTCAGATCCCCAGGCATGCCTTCTTCAACCTCATCATACATCACAGAAGAAGACTCAGAGCTGCTATCTTGGCGAAGGGAGGCTGCACACAGTATTAATATCAGGGGATCCAATAATTTCAGCACAAAAATTTTCCGAGAAAAAATTTTTACCTCATGATAACGATTTTTTTTTCTTTCAATAATTTAATTAGACGTTTAATTTTAGGAAATTGTTTGGATTAAATATCAAGTGGATAAAAAATAATGGCATAAATTCATAACCAGTTTTACTCATATTTAAAGGTGCCACTATGAGTGGAGGGCATGCTAAGTGAACTCCATTTGCGCACAGATGCATGCTAAGCTAACTTAGGATCTGTGTTGGGCTTAAAATGAGCCTGAGGACCGACCTCGCTGAGGAAGGTGTTCAGATCGCAGGTCTTCAGATTCAGCGCTGCAATGATCTCAGGAGACGTGCTGTTGAGGCTCTGCAAAGCCTCAGTGTAATTACTCTCTGTGATGTTGCCCTCAGGAAGATCAAAAGCATTCAGGAGCGCCAGAATGTTACTGTAGCAGAAAAAAAAAATTCAATTTGTTTAAAATATGGCAAAGCCCTCATATCAGGCACAACGGAATGCACACATTAATCCAGGAGAACTAAATGCCCACCCCGCATAACAGGCATCCAGCCGTTCCATGGCGCGGAAACCGATGATGGTGTAGATCACAGTGGCAGCGTAGATCGAGGTGAAGCCGTTGATGATGGAAATAATCACAGCATCCTGCTCACAGTTATTACTGGGGATGACGAGAGGACACTGTTCACAGTTCAGGTCCCGCTAAGTAATGTATATAAAGACATGATGCGTCCCATTACAGCAGTGGCATACTCTATAATCACTGGTGACTGGTTGCAGTCAACATTCACATTGCTGTAGGACACTCCACACATGCAGTCACTTAATGCCATGGAATAGGCTCATCACAGTCACTTTCTTCAGAGAAACAATCTTCAGTCGCAGTCACGCTGACTGCTGTAGAATGTCTTGGCATAGTCATTTATTGTCTGTCAGAGGATCACTCAGTCACTTGCTGTAAATATTGTAATGTTTGGTCACAGTTATTTACCGTTGTCGAATACACTACACAGTCAATTTAGTAAAATACTGTAGTCACAGTCACAGAATGATCTTTAGTCACTGTCACACCAGTACAGTACCCCAGCCCCACCATCTACAGTAGTTGTATACACTTGTCACGGACACATACCGTGTTTTCATTCACAATAACTTACTGTGGTGGAATACAGTAGTCACAGTCATATACTGTGGTGGAATAATCTTCAGTCGCATATTATTTCTGTAGTGGAATAATCATTAGTCATGACACTGCAGTGGAATACCCCAGTCACAGTCTCTTACTTTAGTGGAATACAGCAGTCACCGTCCGTTACTGTGGCCAAATGATCTTTAGTTACAGTCAGTTACTGTGGTTGAATAATCTTTAGTTACAGTCCATTACTGTGGTTGAATAATCTTCAGTC